>OZ005738.1:131875879-133178379 GCA_963930755.1 Eudasyphora cyanicolor
TATGTTTATAATATTGTTGTTGAATTTATTGTAGTTTAAAATTTGCACATAATCCTGTAGGGTTATGATATGTTGTCAACAAGAATTTGTTTATGATTTTTTTTTTGGTAAAAAAATGTTGTTGTAAATGCTGCGGTTTTGCTTTTTAATTTTTAAATTAAAGCCGGACTATTTTTCACAAAATTTGTTTTTATTAAAAAAAATATTTAGTTTATTTTTTATGCGTTCACAATTTTGTTGTATATTTTTTATTTTAAGTAGACATTGTTTTATTTCTTAAACCTGTTCACTTTTTGTGTTAAATTTTTGAATTAATTAATTTAATTTAACTAAGTTTAATTATTTATTAAAAATTAAATTACTTTTTGTTTAATTTTTTATTTGATATATCATTCATGGCTTTTATGTTTTTGTTTATTTTATTGTTGATAATTAATTTTGTTTCTTATTTTAAAATTGTTATTTTTAAATTAAAAAAATAAACTCATAATCAAAGATCTTTATTATTTAGTTTATTTTTGGTTTTTTGTTTGTATTTATTTTTGTTTGATAGATTTATTTATTTATTTATGTTTTTTTGTTGTGATATTTTGATACCGCGTTAAAAATAAGAAATAATTATTTTTAAATTTATATTTTTAGTCCAAACAAACATTACGACGGATTGGGATGGATGGATGGGATGTTGGTTCGTCGCTATCATTCCGTTTGCCCCCTCTCACCCAATTGACCACCACTAATAACACTTATAGATAGATATGCACGCTCAAGTCCAATTTGATGGATTGATTTGTCAAACAACAATAATAATAAAACTTGTAATCACCGCAATATACACTAAATTAGAAAATTAATTTTAGCATAAATTTAAATTTATTTTTGGTAAAAAGAAATTTTGCATTATTCTTTAATGTTATGCAGTTGTATGCATGTAGTTGTTGTATTTATTTATTTATTTTTTAGAATTTTATTTTCGAACTCGTTTGAGTGGATGGCTGATATTTTTAAACTGAACACGCGTCTCGAAAACACAGACACCAAAAAACAATTTTGTGTTTATTCGGATACGGCCGAGTGTCTCTCAGATGGTGTGTGCGTGCGTGTGTGCATGTGTACGCGAGTGTGTGTGTGTTTATTTATTTATAATAATAATTTCTTTTTTTGTGAAATTTTGCGCGTCACGTCTCGAAAAGAGTTCCGTACTCGAATGAAACCGTATTGTTATGTTACGAAAATTTTTATAAAATTAACTCAAACAGAAAAAAGACGGAAAGAAGAACACGGACACGGAGAATCGCGGCCGTACCGCAAACGAAGAATGTTGTTGTGTTGTGTGCGAGTCGATTGTAGCCGCAGCGGCAGAAGAACACACAGATATTTCTTACGCGAGCACTCTCACTCAACGAGTGTTGCCGACATTGCCCACAGACTCGTGAGTGTATCAGTGAGAGGTGCTCTGCTTTCAGTTGTTCTTCATTGCTTCGTTTGGTTACACGTTGTGTTAAGGGCTCCGTTATGTTTCAATGCAGTTTGCCATTAGGATGCCTTAAACGTAGCGTGTGTGTGTGCGTGTATGAGAGCCTGAACAAGGGAAAACAAACCGTAACGGTAGCCGTAAACAAACCCCTTTACAACACTACTACTCTACGAGTAATGAATGTGTAGGAGCCGATGAGCTTAACGCGCACACACAACAATATAATTGATACGGAAGGCAAAGATAGAC
Source organism: Eudasyphora cyanicolor (assembly GCA_963930755.1). NCBI lineage: Eukaryota > Metazoa > Arthropoda > Insecta > Diptera > Muscidae > Eudasyphora > Eudasyphora cyanicolor. The sequence goes on from OZ005738.1 coordinate 131,877,606, forward strand.
CAACACAAGGAAGTCTTAAACACTCGAGAAAAATTGTCGCTCTCCCGCTCAGCAGACATACCTACATATGTTTATTCGCCCAATGTGGTGTGACGACATAAAGGAAGAAAAACCCACCTAAAAACCAAAACGATGAACAATGTGCACAACGCACATACTAAATGTTAGTTAGTATTGTAGTGTAGGTACTTGTCTTAGGGGGGTTACTTACTTATGCACTATGTTCTATGCCCTCTCTCTCTCTCTATCACAAACCTTATACTCCCGACGACAATCACAACAGAGCACAGCACAACACAGTACAGCGCCCGGTATCAGCATGGCCGAAAGACCCGCAAATTTTTATCTTTTGAAAACTCCTCAAACATCAACAAAAAAGCAAGAAAAATATGATAACAATTCTAATTTGTTTTTGTTATTGTTTTCAAGTGCAGAAAAATAGCGAAAATATATACATAAATACGAATAAGAATACCTTCTTTAACAGAGAAACAAAACACTCTTTTTGCACTCACCAAGAATAATCTCTTCGACATTCTCCAAAAGTCAATTTTGTTATACGGAAGCAGGCGAGGTTTTGTCATAATATATATTTGCGCTTCGTTATTTAAGGCGCATTCAAGGTTTGGGATCAGTTTAAAAAAGAAAGAGATTTTTCCATACCATGGATTGGAATTTTCTCACACCCTGTTAGAGGTATGTACATTAGACCGGGTCACCAAAAAATGTTATCAAATGCGAGGCGGAATATTAATGTTTACCTCGAGACGATTGCAAAAACATTTTATTAAATTTGTTCTGTTTCAAAATCGTTTTTTTTATCGTATCGGGTCACCAAAAAAAGTTATCAAATGCTAGACGGAATACGAAAGCCCAGCCAGCGGAATCGGCCCAAAATCGTTTTTTACCGTAACTCTTTTGTTTGTAGCTCGATTGTCACATGAGATGCATCAATGTCTCATAGATGTCGCCGCGGTACCACGTCATGTTCTAATGAACGAACACAATTCGTGCGGCAATGTTATGCATACGTCCCAGTGGTCGATGTTATAAATATACCAGTAAATAGGGTTCACAAATGAGTTCTCTGGAGCGTCAACAATTCATAGGACCTTTATGTGGGCCTTTAGAAAAACATGGACCGATGCGACTCATTTTCTTTAGGGACGATTTCAAGTAATATAAAGTATAAATTTTAGCCAAATCGGTTGGAAATATGTTCGCTAAGCGTAAAAGTGTCTAATCAGAAGGGACCTTTACATGGGAGCGATCAAAACGTCAAGTGATGTGGCCCATTTCCACGAGGCACGATTTAATGCAATATTAAATAAAAGAGCTTAAATTTCAGCCATATCGGTTAAAACATAGAATCTCAAGTAAAGAAAGGCTAAAGATGGGCGGAGCCGACTATATAATGACCTAAACCCTACGGAGCACCCTATCGGAGCAGAATAAGAAGATATATTGGCAAGTTTTATCAATGTCATTTTCCTAAAGATAATGATTTGTTCAATTTCTTGTTTTTATAGGGCTGATAAATCTGAAACTATTTTCTTCACATTTAGTTTTAATGAAACTTTAATACCTCCGTCAATTGCAAACGGATTTTTAAGAGACTGGTTGCATTTTTTTCCGATTAAAATATACTGCATATGTAATTTAATTATTCGTACGGTTATCTCACAATATTATTGGTAAAAACATCGCCTAAACTAGATAATGACGGACAAAAATGAAAAAAATGTGTTTGTAGGACAAATCTTTATATATAAAATGCTTTGTACGTTTGTTAGTAACGCATGATCTCCAAAACCATATGAGCGAATGGGCTAAAAATGGCACATTAGTTTCAGATCGGGGTCAACCGTGTTTTAGAATTATTTTAACCGCCAAAAATGGCGCAGTGGTCAAGTTATTTGCAAAATCCGCATTTAGGGACCAATTTCACTGAAACTGAAAATGTATATGGGGTTTGTCTTAATAATAGTTTGTATTTATGATTCTAACCTATATGTGGCGGGCAGGACAACGTCTGCTGGGGTCAGCTAGTAAACCTATATTCCTTCAGCTTCAAATAAACAAAATATACATCGTTCGAAAGGTCTAATTCACTTCTTTCCAAACTATCTTAGAGATTGAAAATCGGTTGATAATTAACGAAGTTAGTGGAAAAAGGCAAGAAAATCGTTTTTTTACCCTAAATCCGGATTTTGGGGGTGTGCGGCAAATTTCGTAGAACAAACGTTGTTCTACTCGCCAAGACCTGCAAGAAAAATAGTATCGCGGTTTTTGGACTGTCGCACTGTATTATCATTCTGTTTTGCAAATTGTTTTTTTATAAAAAATCGTAAAAAAAATGGATGCTCTAAGGATGTTAAAAATTTGCTAAAAAAATCTTGTATTTTTTGAATTTTATATTTTTGAACAGTTTTTCATTACATTTTTCAAAGTGAAATTTTTGGTGTTAAACGTGAGTTGAACCTGGCCCAACTTGCGCTGCAGCAGCATAACATCGCCACGAACGAGTTCGAATTAACACTATCCACAGATATAGATAGATATATGAACACTTGAGCGTATGAGTACTCATTAGCTAACTCCGCTACTTTGGATGCTCCCTTTATGTATATAGGGATAATTAAAAATGTGAAAACGTACTTCTGCTTTGGAAATATTTAAAAAGTGATTTCATATTTATACCCGACACCACACTGTGGAACAGGGTTTTATGACTTTGTGCATAAAACCATGTTAATAGAGATCGTTTATTATATCGATCGGCATAGAATCACTTTTTGAGTCTATTTAGCCATGTCCGTCTATGTTTTGACATAGCCTCCATATAAAGGTCCCCACCGATGTCACATCTTGTCACTCTAGAAAAAAATTTTCAATGGATCTTACTGAATGTTGTTTGCTTGCTTTTATTTTGTCTGCAAATCTTTGTGATTCTAACTAGGATATTCTCCCGGCTTCAAGACCATTTTGTTTCTATATTATTATAAAAACAAGTATTTTATACATGGCGGTGTATAAATATATATTAAAAATTGGCAGCACAGATACTGGATCATGATTTCTGAGCCGTGACACTCGTTATCAACAGTTCTGCTGCAATTGTATGGGAGATACGGACCTCTATATGGTTGACTTCAACACGCTAGCGAATGAGAAATCTTTGTGAAACCACACTTCTCCAAAATCATCCAAAAACAAATTTAAAAATTTACACTTTATATTGGACCTTATCGTTCCTAATAATAATGAGGCACATCGGTCCATGTTTTGGTATATCCCCCATAAAAAGGTCCGAACCTATGTCACTTCTTGACGATCTACAGAACAGATTCTTCAATTGCTCTGGCTGAAATCTAAGAATTCATACTATATATTGTACCTAATAGTCCCTAGTACAAATGTAGAGATCAGATTCTTCAATTGATCTGACTAAAATTAGAGAATTCATACTTAATATTGGACCTAATCGTTCCTAGTGGAAATGGGAAACAACGGTCCATATTTTTATATTGCTCCCATATAAAGGTCCCTTCCGATGAGTTAAATCGTCTCTAGTGAAAATAGAGTATATTGGTCCGTGTTTCGATAAGTATAAGCCCTTCATGAAGGTCAAGTTTTTTGACATAAGTGTCTGGAATTTAGAAATGTACTCTATTTAACCTGCAACTGTTAATAGTAATAATGGTTTTTCGTCCATTTGTTGCCAAACAATGTTGGAGGGTATTATATAGTCGGCCCCGCCCGACTTTATGTCCTTACTGGTTTTTTGCTGGGATGGTTAATGTAAAATGTTCATTGTGGCATTCGCTGTGACATGTAGCGCCGTCCTATAATTTTATTATATGGACGTGTTGTTTAATCGCTCAACATGACTGTCCACATCGACAAGCCATAAGTGGAAAATTATGTCAATTTACCGAAGAATTTATGAGAATATTTCACTAAATTGTGACCATTTGTGTGGGAGGTACCAGAAAGAGGGGGCCAATATGGGCCATCTTTGAAATTATTGATACCACATGCAATGTACCAGACAGATAGATGGACGAATGGACATTACCCCCGAAAGACCTTATATCTTATAAAGGGTCTTAAGTCCGATCCTCGATGTGTTACAGTAGCAACATATATATATATATATATATGTACATCCTTATCTGTGTAAGGTGAGAGTATAAAATGCAATGGCCCACCGGAAAGTTGACTCTCGTTTAAATTCAAAGGAATAAACATTATCAAAGCACAGAGCCACTGTGAAATAACACACTCGTAAGTATCAACCAGATGTTCAGGCCCCAGTAGGTGTGCGTTTTTAACCCACACAGGCTTAAACCGAACAGTAGTGGATAATGTACATATCGTACATCTCAATTTCTTTACATTACATGAAATCAAATACCTTTGTACTCTCTTTTCTCACACTGTAGGAGGTACTCAATAATGGTGTACTATACACTCCGCTGAGTACATGCAAACCAAACATATACTAATACTCTCAAACAGGAACTGAATGGAAAAAGCCTTTGCTCAGTCAAAAACACCTACACATAAGGGGACAAAACTCACGTTTGCGCTTTCACGGTTTCACTCAATATGAGTGTAAACCGACTGAGAGGGAGAGAGCACTTAGAACACAATAAGAATTCCGTTAATGTATGTGAGGGGTAGTAGGGTTGTTGACGCTGCTGTTCTTGTTGCTGTGGTGGTCGTCATTGTGAGCTCACTTCCTGTGCGTGTGCACAGGAATCCTCTTGGAAAAATGAAAGCAAAAGTGTGCGGCGTTTATAACGAGAAGGAAAGCCGAAAACAAAACAAGGTGAAAACAATCACATAAAACATATGACTTTTGTTATTGTCACTCTCCAAAACGAAAAAAAGCACAGAGAACACAACACGGTGTGAAGTGACGAAGAATCCAATGAAGAAACGAAAGTAAAAGGCAGCCGAAGCGGCAACTTATTTATCTCTCCTGAATATACTATTTAATGAATGAGATACAGATACATATGTACATTTTGACACCTACGCAAAGGTAGTAAGTACCAGAATTTTGTTGCGCTGCTGCCGCTGCGGATGATGATTGTCATGGAATAGACCATGACAAAAACTCACACTCAAGCTCCCACGTGAAAATTTATAAAGGAATTTTAATCCTTTATTAGACCCGTCACACTCTCTCTCTCTATCGCTCTTGAAAATGTGTTTGTCTTCCCACAGTGTTGCTGTTGCGATAGCAAATTCTACCCTTTTAATTGAAACCAATTATTTTTTTCCTCTCTCTCACACTCTCTGCTTAATTCTCTCTCTCTCTACTTCTTCACACAAAAAAGCTACTCGTAAGCGCAACAGTTTGTTGCCTTGTGCTTCTTTAAGTACATATTTATTATCCTTTAAAGTGTTTCCTTGTTGTCTGTCTTTGAAATGTTCCTTTTTTGCTTTGTCAAGAAAGTGGATGTTTATCATGTTTCCTCTAAGGAATTATGCTATTGCATGGATGCTCTTCTCGGTTGGATTGTCCATTTTTGTTTTGCGAAAAAGGTTCTTGACAGGAAAAAGGGTCTGTCGATCTAACTAAGCCTATATTAACATTTATTTACTTGACCTTTTATTATTGAGTAATTTTAAATTGAAGGTTAATACGAATGCGATTCGTAAAATGTTTTCTTGTTAAAATGACTTTTAACGTTTGAATGATTGTCAGTGCCTTGGTAACCGTCTTCAATATTTCATATCCATCACTAGTCTTATCCAAAAGGTCTGCTTGGAAAACGTGAGGATGGTCCATGTCAAAAATGTGAAATGAGACTGTGAGACTTATAATGGGAAACAAGAATCGAAGTTCTGCTTAGCTAATGGAGACTAATTTTGAAGAAAAAAATTGCCGAGTATATATTATAAGTTATACTTCCTCCTCTATGCTATAGTTCAGCTCAGTGGCCTTTTTTATTTACTAGGGTATATCATATATATCCTCATCCAAAGGAGAGACCATCTTAGAATTTTGCAGTAGAGTGGATCATACGTTAGAGGCGACATTAGAGTTCCGGTATCTAAAGTAGAGTCGTTCTTATAACCGATCTTAAAGATCGTAGAACCGATTTTAGAGATCGTAGAACAGATCTTAAAGATCGTGAACAGCTTTTAGAGATCGTAGAATAGATCTTAGAGATCGTAGAACAGATCTTAGAGATCGTAGAACAGATCTTAGAGATCGTAAAACAGATCTTTGAGATCGTAGAACAGATTGTACTGTTCCGCTATTCAAGTAGAGTCGTTCTTACAGAACCGATCCTAGAACGATCCTACAGATCATAGAACCGATCTTAGAGATCGTAGCTTCGATCTTAGAGTGAATATATCTTAGCAGCAATAGATAACTATTCCTCTATAGTTGATTTTTCCGCCATATTAGAATCGACCTCTTCAGCAATTATACTAAAGTCTACCTTAAAGATCTCCTGATGCAAAAGACTCTATTTTGATAGTCTACCTACACAGTATAACTCTATGTTTGATATCTTCCCCAGCCTTAACAATAGAGCAGATTTTAGGTCGATACAGTAGAGTAGATCTAAGAGACTATTCTGTAAAGTATAAGTAAATATAGTAGAGTCGATACATGATAGCTATATCATAGATATCGTCATCCAAAGTAGAGACCATCTTAGAATTTTTTCAGTAGAGTGGATCATAAGTTAGAGGCAACCTTAGAGTTCCGGTATCTAAAGTAGAGACATTCTTAGAACCGATCTTAAAGATCGTAGATCGTAAAAAAGATCGTAGAACAGATCTTAAAGATCGTAGAACAGATTTTGGATATCGTAGAACACATCTTAGTGATCGTAGAACCGGTCTTAGAGATCGTAGAACAGATCTTGCACAGTCTTATACAGTTCCGCTATTCAATGTAGAGTCGTTCTTACAGAACCGATCCTAGAACGATTCTACAGATCATAGAACAGATCTTAGAGATCGTAGCACCGATCTTAGAGTAAAAGTATAATCGACCTTTTCAGCTATTATACAAAAGTCTACCTTAAAGATCTCCTGATGAAAATACTCTATTTTGATGGTCTACCTACACAGTATAAATCTGTCTTTGATATCTTCCTCAGCCTTTACATTAGAGTATATTTTAGGGCGATATAGTAGAGTAGATCTAAGAGGCTATCCTGTAAAGTAGATATAGTAGAGTCGACCTTAGAAATCTCCCTCTACAGTATTTTTTATCTTAGAGATAGTCCTCTACATCAGAGAGATATTACTCTACAGTATAGCCGTTCTTAGAGTTAATCATGTTATAGATTAATTAATTTAATCTTAGCTATCTTTCAGTAGAGTCTATCCTAGAGTTAAAAAGTAAATTTGATCTAAGAGACTCTCCTATAATAAGGTAGATTCGACATTACAAATCCTACATTAGAGTTTATCGACAGATGAGACGATCTCTGAATTGATCTTAGATATCTTCCTCCAAAGTACAACCGATCTTAGAAATTTTCTTTTTTCTATACTAGGGTATATCATAGATATCCTCATCAACATTAGTGACCATCAAACGTCTTCTGTAGTAGAGTGGATCATTGGTTAGAGACGAGCGATTTCTAAAGTATAATCGTTCTTAGAGATCATATTATGCAGTAGGGTCGATCTTAGAAATCTCCCTCTACAGTATATTCTATATTATACTTCTCTTCTATGCGCGGAGTTCTTCTTAAAGTCTATGTTAGAGATAGCCTTATGCAATAGAGTTGATCTTGATGATCAACCTCTACAGTAAAAATCTATCTTAGATATCGACCGCTTCAGTAGAGTACATTTTAGAGCGATATGGTAGTGTTGATCTTCGAGACTATCCTGTAAATTAGATATAGTAGAGTCGACCATAGAGATCTCCCTCAACAGTATAGTTGATCTAGAGTATAGTCGATCTTACAGTTAATATTAGAGAGCATACAGTAGAGACCTTCATCGAAAGTCGAATTTATCTTACAGATGTTTCCTCCACGATGGAGTAGATCTAAGTTATAATAAGTAAAGAAAACTTAGTTTTTTTCAGTGGAGTCGATCTTGGAGTGATACAGTAATTTTTTTACACAGAGATTTTCCTTTATAAATAAGTCGATCCTACAGATGTTTATCTACAGTATAATCTATATTAGCGATCTCTATCTACAGTAGAATAGATTTTAGAGATCTTTAACTACAGTAGAGTCGATCTTCGAGATCTTCCTCAACATTATAGTTTATATACAGTAGAGCCCATCTTAGTGATCTTCCTCTACAAGACAGATCTTCATCTGAAGTATAGTCGATATTATCCTCTTCATTTAAAGTGGAATCTATCTAAAAGATTTTCCTCTACAGTGGAGTTGATCATAGATAGGACACAGTAGCGTTGATCTTAACTATCTTGCTTTAAAGTAGAGCCAAGAGGTCTTCTTCTAAATTATGTTCGAGCTTAAAGATCGCACTCTGCACTAGATTTGATCTACAGTAGAGACGAAATATTATATCATCCAATACGAAAGAGAAATTTGTCTAAAGTAAAATCGATATGTGAGATTTTTCTCTTTAGTATATCAGGTCTTCGAGAACTTCCACTACATACATTAGAGTCGATCTTAGGCATTGTATTATATATTATTATCATTCGTTTACGCTCAGAGCTTTTTAAAATGGAGTTGATCTTAAAGATCCTCCTTTACATTAGGAGGGGACTCTATCATAGAGATTCTTTTCTACAGTAGAGTTCTTCATCTAAGGTAGAATCGATCGTAGATATGGTACAGTATAGTTGTGTTTATCTACTCGATCGATTGAATCTTGAGATCCTCCTTTACGAAAGATATCTTCATCTGCAGTAGAGTCGACCATAGAGATTGTATTATACAGTATAGTCGACATTATATACTTAGTAGGATCGATATCATATATCTTCCTCACAGTAGAGCAGATCTTAAAGATCTTCCCCTAGGATAGAGTAAATCTAAGAGTTCCATGTCTACAGTTGTTGTAAGTAATACCCAAATAGGTATTACTTGCCACAAGACTCACAATGTAAGTACTAACTTACTTTGTACTCTAATGTCAATTAATTGATATGATTACTATTCTGTCCAGGAATGGCAAAGGATAAGAGCGTAACTCTGGGAAACAACAGGGAAACCGACACATCGTTATCATAAGGGCTGACTAAGTAAGATAAGTCATCTCCTAGAGTAGAGTAGAATTTATAGACACTTCTCTACATTAGAGTTATTCCTCTAAAGTAAGGACGATCTTGTAGATTTTCTACAATTGAATCGATATCAGAGATCTGTATTAGGATCGTTTCTGAGGGATTTACCAATAGATCCATGATCTTCCTCTACGGTTAGTCAATCTTAAATATATTTCTCTATACTATAGTTGACTTCAGAGATCATCGGGTTGACCTTAAACATCTTTCTCTATATTGTAGTCGACCTCAGAAGTAAATCTTACAGATTATAGCCTACAGTAGAGTCAATCTTATAGAACTTTTTCTAAAGAATAATCCATCTTAGATGTCTTTGGATACAGTATAGTCGATCTTGGAAATCTTACTGTACATTCGAATAGATCTACCATAGAGTTAATCTTAAGATCCTCCATCATACATATAAGAGTTCTTCATTTAAACAGAATCGATCATAGATATTGCTCTCTATAGTTACGATCTTCATTTAAAGTCAAATAGACCTCCTCTACAGTGTAGTCGATCATAGAGGTGATGCAGTAGCGTTGATCTTAGCTATATTTCTATAAGTAGAGTTGAGAGGTCATCCTTTCGTTCTTAAAGATCCTACACTACAGTAGAGTTGATCTTAGATATCCTCCTCTACACAACTGACTTTCATATACAGTTTAGTCGATCTTTGAGAACAAAAACTTAGACATCAGAGCTCTTCCGCTATACCAGTGCCGACTCAGAGATCCTCCGATCAAACGATCTCAGGGAATCTCTTCTACGGATGGATCTTTCTCTGAAGTGGTGGAATCAATCATAGAGGCCATTCCTACAGTAGAGAAGATATTAGAGATTATTGTGCTTGGTGATTTTTTTGATCTTTAAGATTGACTCTATAGTGGAGTCGACGTTAGACATATTCTTTAACAACATGATTGTTGCACATGAATATATTTTTATACTAGAGCCGAGCCTTATTTTGTAATAGAGTCGACCACAGAGGCCATCCTCAATGCTACAGTAGAGATCTTCCTCTAAAGTATTTGCGATCCTAAATATCCTGCTCTACAGTTGTGTTTATCTACTCTATAGAGTGGATCTTGATCTCCTCGGTAATGCTAATTATTATATATGATTACTATTCTGTCCAGGAATGGCAAAGGATACGAGCGTAACTCAGGAAACGGACATAACGGATATCATTAAGGCTATTTAAGTAAGATAAGTCATCCCCTAGAATAGAGTAGATTTTATCGATCCTTCGCTACATTACAGATATTCCTCTAATTGTCGATCTTGTAGATAATGTTGGAAATCTGCAGTAGACTCGTTTTGAAGGATCTTCCTATGGGTTGACGATCTTGCTCTATGATCAGCCAATATTAGATGCCTTCCTCTATGTTAGAGTCAACTCAGAGATCGTCGGATCTATCCTATAAATCTTCCCCTACAGTAGAGTCATTCGTAGAGAGCTTCTTCCGAAAATAGTCTATCTAACATAAGTTTCGCTACAGTGGGGTCGATCATAGAGATCCTCCTTTACTTTAGAGTTGAGATCTTTACTTAGTGATCCTGCTCTACAATAGAGTTCTTTAACTAGAGTAGAATTGATCATAGAGATCCTTTTCTATAGTCAGCATCTTCATCTATAGCAGACTCGTTTTTAGAAATTTCCTCTACCGTGCAGACATAGATATGATAGAGTAGTATTCATCTTAGGTTTTTTCCTATAAAGTAGTGTCGAGAGATCTTCCTATAAAGTTTATTCGATTTTAAAGGTCCTACTCTACAGTTGAGTATATCTACAATATAGTGGATCTTGAGAACCTCCTCTACGAGAGATATATTCTTCTGCAGTAGAGTCGATCGAGTACAGTCGACCTTTTATAGTAGATATTATTTTCTGAGATCTGTAGCATTTATAGGGATCTACCCATAGATTCATGATCTTGCTCTACGGTTAGCCAAACCTAGATATCTTCCCCTATGTATATTAGAGTCGACCTCAAAGATCATCGGGTTGACCTTAAACATTTTTCTCTATGCAATAGTTGATCTCAGCGATCTTCGAATCTTTAGAGTTGATCAACAGTAGATTAGATCTTAGAGATACTCCTCTACATTAAAATTCTTCATCTAAAGAGAATCGATTTTAGAGATTCTTCTCTACAGTTGAGATCTTTCAAAAGTACATTTGATCTTATAGATTTTCATCTACAGTTGAGCGGATCATATGTATGATACCGTAGCGTTGATTTTAGCTATCATTCTTTAATGTGGACTCTAGCGACCTTCCTCTAAAGAGTTTTCAATCTTAAAGATTCTACAGTAGAGTCGATCTTAGATAAGCTCCTCTACGAAGTAGATCTTCCTCAAATGCAGTATCGATCTTAGAGACTTTCCTACATTCTACTAGTCGATATCAGAGAAGATCCTCTGCTGTAGATCTATCGACCTCTATCGTATTAAACAGTAATGTCGATATCAGAGATTTTCTTTACGATAGAGATGATCTAAGATATCCTCCTTTATAGTAGAGCAGATCTAAGAGTTTCACCTCTACGTTAGATGCCTTTCTCTAAAGTAGCTGATCTTAGATATCTTTCTCTATAGCAGAGTCGATGTTGGACATATTCCTATACAAAGAATTGATCGTAGACATTTTCCGCCACACTAGAGTGGACCTTAGTGGTATTCTTGTATATTTGAGCCGTGGTCGTACTTTATGGTAGAATAGACCTCAGCGTTATTCCTCAAAACTAGAGTAAGCCCCAGAAATACTATACTAGAGTGGTCATCAGAGAACCTCGTTTATACTACGTTTATACCCTTGAGGTTCTCCCTGTCTTAAGTAAAAACGTGTACCTAATTCAATAAAAAATACACAAAATATATTCCTGTCCGCCATTAGCATCTGCTTACTTGAATTTTATGCACAATTATCCTGGATATGAAAATATAAAATTGCCTTCGCCATAAAATTATGCAAAATTGTACTTTTTAAATCCAAAGATTATATATAGTCCGACACGTGGACAATAGGTATGGCTTACAATACAATCCTTACAATGCAAGTAATATCTTACTTAGTTCGGTAATGCCAATTAATTGATATGATTACTATTCTGGCCAGGAATGGCAAAGGATAAGAGCGAAACACGTGGAAACAACAGGAAAACATGAGTTCGTTCGATATCATAAGGGCTAACTAAGTAAGAAGATTGAGTAATTTTTTAAGTATTCGACTATGAAGAGCATCGTGTAGCCCCCCCAGCATCTTATATTGATGTTGTCCTTCCGTAAGGACGTTTTTGCTTTCCTATCGTTGCTCCATGCACGTCTAAATATATTCGAATTTCTCTCTGCTTATCCTCCGTTTCCCCGGTGTTTCCGAATATATGTGTATTGTTCTTTATTGTTTGTCCTCGGCCGGATATTACAAAATTGTTTACGTTTTCCTTCTTCACTTCACTCTTATACTATGTAGGGTGGATTTTTGCCAATCTTATGCACAAGAACATCAATGATTGTTGATTGTTATTTTCCACTCATATTAAAGTGAAGTGTTTCCATGAGAAGAGCCTAAGGAATTTGCAATATTGTTTAGCTGTGGCAAGTGCTATTCATTTCGCACCCAAAGGGCCAAAAGAGGCAAACAAATTTTGAATGTGCAGAAGTTGTTCATTTATGAGAAGTAAGTCGAGGTACTTTAGATTGGAAGAATCTTGGGTATAATTTTGGAAAAATAACTACAAATCATTGGGGAAAGCTGCCTAAAGCGTGCGGTTCTCAAAATTTGTAGCCACACGTTGGGCGCCATTATGAATTGAAAGATTTTTCTCCCTATTGACCCAAGGTTGCATGAGATTATTTTATGAGAATATTAAATTGTTTAATATTTGCCCTAAGCTTTAAACTCCCTAAATGTGATTTTTATGATGCATCCTTCTATAGCCTCAAGTTGGGCGCCAGACAAAGATGGCACGGTATGTGAATATATTTTAAAATGTCAAATACGTATTTTATTATATTGTAATCAATCTACTTTAGGAATATCTACTATGAATATTCGCCATTATATTTAAAAGCTTTCAGCGATTGCCGAAAAACTGTTATCCTAAGATATTTAAAACTATTTTTAATACTAAAAATAGTTTAAGTAGAAAGTACTTACTTACATATTTCTTGAGATTTTTTTATAATCCATGATAAATACAACTTACCTAGAATGAAAAGAGAAGATTACATTTAGACAAGATGTTGAAAAAATATAGAAATTATGAAAAGATTTGGCATGGAACATATGTCGTTAAATCTTTAAATTATAATTTTCATCAGGTATAGGTTTATGGTTAGGTTAGCATAGACCAATGTAGGTCTATACCAGTAGGTCATCGAAACCAGGAGTTTGATATACAAAGTTATCTATAGTACGAATATCGGTGCTGGAAATATCAGTCAGACTTGCTTGAAAGGCCGACACCAGTATATCCAGGCGTCGTTTACTAAATGAGGGATAGTGACAAAGCAGGTGCTCAATGCTCTCCATATCTTCTGCAGAAGTCAAAACTCAACCTTCTGACGTGTTGGCCGATCAGGCAATGTCACGTCAGAACTGGCACTAACGTAGACAGTCTTTACTCTGGAGAATTTTAACCCTTTCAGGTCATATCTTGGCCAGATTTGTTTAGCTACCCTACAGGTGCCGATTTCTGTCCATCTTTCGATGGGCTGCCTGATTGCCTTTTACCTAAGCCAAAGCTTACATGTGGACTTCTGGCGCACCAATATATGCAAATTGTTCGAGAAATTGTCTATACAGCCTGGCTGTTCGATTAAATGACGATGCTATTGTTGATCACTATTTGGCGACTCAGCCACTTGGCTACTTCCCATACTGCCATTATTTCGGCTTTATAGACACTACTGGTGACCGGTGTCTGTGAGCTATATCAAGACTGAGTTATTTACATTGTACTCCGAAGCCAACCTTCCCATTAAGCTTCGAAAAAGCTGTGTAGAAGTGGCGTGGAGTGGAGTAGCCATTTGGCTAATTTCCATATTTCCCTTATTTCGGCTTTATAGACACTACTGGTATCTGATAGTCTGTGAGCTATATCAAAACTGAGTTCTTTACATTGCACTCCGAAGCCATCCTTCTCATAAAGCTTCGCAACATCTGTGTGAAAGTGGAGATAGTTTATATTACCTGCTACTGTGGCAACCCATTCCTTTGTGGCAGGTAGCTTAGTGGTAAATTTCCCCCTGAGGTCGTATATCGTTGGTGTATTGTCCACTCGGTCGGTTACCATAGCACTACACTATGATATCCTCATGTGACCGTAGTTCTTGTACCTAAGTAATATACAGTTAAACTCTAATACCGCTCTGGTTGCAACGTCTGTCGCCACAATATCAATCGGCAGTAGATGAAGTAGGACTTGTAGAGGCTCAGTCGCTGTAGTTCTTAAACCTCCGCTTACGCATGGGCAGGCAGTTCTTTGAACCTTTGATAATAATAGGTTGGTAAGGGATCGTATAACAGTTTCCATCCACCACAGCACAATGCCGTGCAACAGTATTGGGCAAACTACTGCTATATACAAATATCCAATGGACGATTTTGGGAGAGAGGTCTCTTACAGCTTTGCTGCTGTAACATAAGGCGACGTTGGCTTTCCTTATACGTTCCAGTACTTTAAGTCTGAATGACAATTTCCTATCTAGAATTATTCCTAGAAATTTTGCACTTTCCGAAAGGCTAGATATGTTCCATTCAATCGAGGAGAGTCCACATGTGGGACCATATTCATCCCAGTAAGGAGAAGCAATTCTGTCTTGTTTGGGTTAACGCCCAAACCGCTGCTCCAATTTTTCAGAGCCACCTGTAGGATGTGTCTGAGGACGTTGTCGAATTTGCCAGTTACTGTGATTGCCACGACTTTGCAGCAAAAACGTCCTGGATCTAACAGTATTTAATTCAACGATAGGTTCCAAATTAACTATGTAGTGAATACAGTACTCCTACTTGTGGGGTCACTCTGTTCACAAACCCTGTTAGAGTTGTGGTTGTCGGCCTACTGAGCGTTCTATTCGCAACACCATCACCCATCTTGAGACCCAGCATTCATTATTGGATAATATTCGACCGAACAGACCACGTCCAGCACGCAGTGAAGAAAATGTAGCGGCCGTAGCTGAGAGTGTACACGAAGACCGTGGAGAGTCGATTCGGCACCTTTCGCAGCAACTCGGACGGATGTATGGAACGACTTGGCGCATTTTACGTCGAGATCTTACATTGAAAGCATACAAAATACAGCTTGTGCAAGAACTGAAGCCGCCCGAACTTCCCAAGCGACATCGCTTCGCTCTATGGGCTCTTGAAAAGTTCCAAGAAGATCCGACATTTTCGAGCCAAATTTTGTTCAGCGATGAGGCCCATTTCTGGCAAAATTGCCGCATTTGGGACGAAGAGCAACCTGAAGAGATTCAAGAGCTGCCACTTCATCCAGAAAAAAACAACGGTTTGGTGTGGTTTGTGGGCCGGTGGAATCAATCATATTCCTTCAAAAATGATGCCGGTGAGAAAGTAACCGTCAATGGCGACCGTTATCGTGCCATGATAACCGACTATTTGATGCCTGAAATTGAAGCTCGTGATCTCGGCGACATTTGGTTTCAACAAGACGGCGCCACTTCCCACACATCGCATCAATCAATGGAATTATTGAGAGAACACTTCGGTGAGCAAATAATTTCACGTTTTGGGCCGGTCGATTGGCCACCAAGATCGTGTGATATCACACCGTTAGACTTTTTCCGGTGGGGATATGTAAAGTCTTAAGTTTATGTTGACAATCCCGCTTCGATGCAGGCCTTGGAGCAAAACATCACTCGTGTCATTCGCCATTTACCAGTCGAAATGCTCGAACGAGTCATCGAAAATTGGACTCAACGGATGGACCATTTGAGACGTAGCCGCGGCCAACATTTGATAGGCATAATCTTCAAAAAATAAATGTCAAATAATGTTCCTTCAAATGATAATAAACATTCCCCATTCAATCAGAATTTTCTGTGTTTTTTTTTTTTTTTTTAAAAGTAGGGAACCTCGAAATGGATCACGCTATAGATACCCTATGTTCCCAGGTGGAATAAATAAAGGAAAAACGATCCAGAGTTCACCGTTAGATTGTTGTTAGTTGTTGTTAAAAGCCCATTCTATGTTAAGAAAGGACACTAAAGTGAAATGTAGGGACGATTCGATAGTACCCACAACTTCGTGCAGAGCAGTTTCTGTAAACTTGTCCTTGTTGTAAGCATTTTGGTTCCCTGACAGAAGTCTTGTATGCAGGTTTTCTGTAATGAAATAATCTAAATGTCTTTTCAGACCTTTCAGAAGGAATGAGGATAGAACAATTGGGCTTAAGTCATTTGGAATAGTGTGCGATATCATTCCTGCTTTGGGCATAAATACCTCTTTGCCCTCCCTCCATCGATTGGCGATATATGAGAGCGTGATACGGCCTTCATAAATTTTCTCCAGTCAGGGTATAATGTAATTCTACATTTTCTGCTGGACTAATGACTTCTGGTTCAGGTGATTTAAAGGGTTTATTCCGGATTTTTCAGTCAACAACCTAGCGACGCTTGCAGTCGACTCGTTCTCTTGTTGCTCCTGCTGCTCCTCGAGTTCTGTCGGTGTGTTTCTCGGGGAAGTAGTTTTTCAGCAACTGGTCTCTGTTTTTTTGTCCAGATGTTCTGACCTAATCCTGCAGGCAACACACTGTACAGGGTGTAGCGCATAGTATCTTCTGCATCCTTGCGGCGTCTGGGACATTTTCCACTTCTCCACATAAATGTACCAACAACGCCTTGGCTATCGTTTTCCTAAGCTCCTTCCTGTTGATTTTGAGTTGCTCGTTTTAGGCATCCCAGTCAATACTGACCCCCGTAGATTTGGCTTTGTTGCAGGTCTTTTTCTTAGACTTTAGCTCAGAAATCCCCTTTTGTGGTTTCGACACTGGGCCTTGGTTTTTGACAGACTTCTTCAACGGAACTATTGAATGATGTAGTGATGTGCTCGACCAGAGTATCCTGACCGACTTTGTCATTCGGTTCGTACAGAAGTTTGGAAATAAGTCGGACGGGCATAGCCCAAATAATTTAAAAAGTCGCCAAAAATAATTAAGTTTTTAGGTCATTCCTTTCATAGCGTTGTTAGATATAGATGGGATCTTTAATAACATAAATCCAAACCTGGGGTTTAATAACAAAATATACAAAGTTTCCTTCATAGCCTGCTGATTAAGAGACGCATTTCAGGCAGCTCAGGGTCAACCGATCTCCTTAGAAATGTCAGCAGGGGAACGCCCCAAAGGGACGTTCTGTATTCTCTGTTATGGAATTCCTCCGTGAACAGTACTCCACTTTCTGTGGAGAAGATGAGTGTGAAGGTAACTACCTACGCAGACGACGTGTCAATAGCGGCAAGATAGAAGATTACAAACACTTAGATATATTTTACAACAGGCCCTTCATACCACTGCCTTACATTTCGGGCATTGTTTATATACTACGACTACGACCACTTTTTGATAATAAGTATCTCACTCATATAGATGATAGTTCAGAATGGAATGATCGCATGCGATGACATTGCAGATTCGTGAGCTTATATGCGGACGGTTCCAAACTCAACAACCAAGTGGGCTTTAGTGTCTCTTCTAGGGAACTAGTACTGTCCATTGCAAAAGATTCCCTGATCACTTTAGTATTTACCAGACTGAAAGTCCGACAGATCTTTCCGTTACCGTTATTTGTACTAATATAACTTTGTTTATCAAACAGATTGGTTTCGATTAGATCTGTGCCCGTGGTATAACTAGGGATCCACATTGGCCTATGTAAGATCTGTGCCCGTGGTATAACTAGGGATCCACATTGGTCTATGTAAGCTGGCAGAGCTGTAGAGTATTGAGCTTTCGCTTTGCTACTGTCCCTCATTGAGTAAACGACGTCTGGATATACTAGTGCCAGCCTTTCTAGGAAGTCTGATAGATCGTTCCGGTACCGATATTCATACTATTGATAACTTTGTTTATCAAACAGATTGGTTTTGATTAGAGGCATCTGTGCCCGTGGTTTAACTAGGGACCCACATTGGTCTATGTGATCTGGCAGAACTGTATGACGAAGCGAAGTGGAGAGTATTGAGCACTCGCTTTGCTGCTGCCCCTCATTTAGTAGACGAGTCTGGATATTCTGGTGCCTGCCTTTCTAGGAAGTCTGGCAGATCTTTCTGGTACCGATATTCGTACTATTGATAACATTGTTTATCAAGCAGGTTGTTTTTGATTAGGGTCATCTGTGTCCGTGGTATCACTAGGGAGCTACATTGGAGCTGACAAAGCTGTGTGCCACCCTAATAGTGTAAACTAGACCGGGTCACCAAAAAAAGTTATCAGATGCGAGGCGGAATTTTAAAGCTTACCACGAGACATTTGTAAAATTTTTTTTTGAGCCCGCTGAATCGGCCCAATATCGTTTTTTATCTTATCGCGTCACCAAAACAAGTTATCAAATGCGAGGCGGAATATGAAAGCTCACTTCAAGACAATCACAAAAACATTTTTTTAAATTTTTTCGGAGCCCGCGGAATCGGCCCAAATTCGTTTTTTCATCGTACTTTTTCGTTTGTAGGACGATTGTCACATGCGATACATCGCATGTGACATACCGTATATATCTTCCAGTGACAGAACTGTTTCTGTTTTGGTCGGGTTCACCCCAAAAACCATTAGCGGAAGACCACCTTGAGGTAGTATGAACGGTTTGCTATAAAGGGGTTTCCAACAAGAGGTGTTATTTTGGTATTCAAAGAAAAATTCAATTTTTTGAGATAAATGATCAAATGTTTATTTCATAATAAAGATGCCGTTAATAATGAAAACAATATCAGCCAAATGACCACCACGACCACGCTTACAGGACCATATCCTTTTCATGAAATTTTCCATAACTAAATCGCAAAGTGGCTGCCCTATGTCCTCGATAGCCTCAGGAATTCTATATTTGAGGTCTTGAATCGACGCTGGACTGTTGACGTAGACCTTCTCTTTCACGTGGCCCCAAAGGAAGAAGTCACAAGGTGTTAAATCACAAGATCTCGGTGGCCAATTGTGATCACTTCTTCGAGAGATAACACGGTCCGGAAACTTTTCTCGTAACAGAGCAATGGTTTCGTTGCTTCTGTGGCACGTAGCGCCGTCTTGTTGAATAAATGATCAAATGTTTATTTCATAATAAAGATGCCGTTAATAATGAAAACAATATCAGCCAAATGACCACCACGACCACGCTTACAGGACCATATCCTTTTCATGAAATTTTCCATAACTAAATCGCAAAGTGGCTGCCCTATGTCCTCGATAGCCTCAGGAATTCTATATTTGAGGTCTTGAATCGACGCTGGACTGTTGACGTAGACCTTCTCTTTCACGTGGCCCCAAAGGAAGAAGTCACAAGGTGTTAAATCACAAGATCTCGGTGGCCAATTGTGATCACTTCTTCGAGAGATAACACGGTCCGGAAACTTTTCTCGTAACAGAGCAATGGTTTCGTTGCTTCTGTGGCACGTAGCGCCGTCTTGTTGAAAGTAAACGTTGCACCAAACACTCACACGTTACGGATGGAGAGGCTTCTCAACAATAACTCTTGGGTTTTCCGAGCCCCAGATGCGACAATTTTACTTGTTGACGTAGCCACCGAGGTGGAAATGGGCCTCAACAGTCAAGATGGTGATCGTGTATCCTTCCATTTTTAGTAATGGCGTAGTTTCTACTGGTCAAATGTCGGAGAATAAAAGCTTCAAAAGTGACAGCTACCGAAATGTCGGGTCATTCAAAATAACACCTCTTGTTGGAAAACCCTGCAGAATGTCTCCAAGAGTACATGGAAACATCCCTCCGAATTGACACGTCATGCAGTAACCTTAATAGCCATATTATCTAGAGAAAGGAGAATACTGCTTATGGAGAGACTCCCCATGAGGCATTCCTCTACTGACAAATCAATACGGGGGTCTGGTGGTCCTAGGCTATCTGAAATGCGTATTTTAAGCAGATTGTTATGAATGAAACTTCGTATATTCCCTACGGGAAATGTGGTACCAGTTTTCCTGAATGTACGGATGCAAGGAGTGGTTCCACTAGGATATATTATCTGGAGCTGATATCAAAATCACCAAAATCTTTTTATGAAATACTTTAGAGAAATATTCCTATCGTAATAGGTACTGTACCTATTACTTCAGACCAGTACTTGAATATGCCGCGGGGTGTCAACACAACACCGCCAATGATAATGCCGTGTTGAAGTTTGAGTGGGATTTTATATAGGTCCAATTCCCAAAAGATAAAATGACTATAGACAAATCGAACGGAATTCTTAGGTTCGGAATAGGAAGACTTTCTTAAATTCTAAACTCAGAAAACAATAAATTTTTGCTTCTTGTTGCCTTTGGCACAATTTAAAATTTTGTTAAATATCCTAGTTAGAATCACATTTTTTTGTGTTAAAAAAAGCTTGATTCTAACACACTGTGCAATATAGCATTAATAATGAATGAAGGGAATGGGACAAAGTAATGAATGAAATGTTATGAATGGACAAATAAGTAAACAAAAGATCAAGGAAAAGGATGAACAGGAATGCTAGTCAAGAGGCTGCCGATGTTTCGAGGCTGGTTGGATAACAGGTTGTTAGGATTATGATCATCTAGTGTTGCTAACGATTTGAGGGCGTGTTTGTAATTATATACCTACATATATATGCCTTTGTATCCCTTAAATGACTAATTAAAAGAGACAAATCCACCAGCGCACAGAGAGAAAATGAAGGAAAAGAATGAATTCAATTAAGATATTTCTATAGGGGTCAGAATATTTAATATCGACCTAAGTAGATTATTTTTGGCTAAAATGTTTATAAGCAGTTACAAATAGGTAAAAAATATCTCGCTATCTTTTTTTTAAAAAAAATTTTGTGGGCATTTTAATTTTTGAAAAAGTTAAAAAAAATTAGTTTTTGTGTTTTACGAAATTTGTAATTGCTCCGATCGGCTGAACAGATTTTTGCAAAGTTTACTTTGATTTAAAGAAGACAAAATGCGCCATGTTCTCTAAAATTTTTTTTTTTGTAAATTTTCTAAAAAAAATTAAAAAAAAAAACATTTTTAGGAAATCTTTTTTTGAAAAAACATTTGTTGTATAAAGTGCCCCCCCCCCTCGATTTTCTTCAAATTTTCACAGAATATTCGACGCACTCTCACAAATCCAACTTTGCGGCCCTCTAGCTCTGCCCCTGTCTGACATAGGGGGCCCAAAAATATAAAACTTAACTTCTCTAACACCTTTTCATCTACCAGTTTGGTAGCAATCGGTTGTTTGGTTAAGAAACGGTCGAATTATTTCCCCTTTGTGAATCGTAGCACTGTGCGGTGTTTTGCGAAAACAGAACAAAAATTGTCAGACTAGTTTTGGTATTTCGTCCATAACTTTTAAAAATATTGAGTATCCCAAAAATTTTTAACTGTTCTGGATTTGTGAGAGTGCGACGAATATTATAAGAATAAGAAAATCGAGGGCGTAGCAATTTTTTTTAAAAAAAACTTCCCTAAAATTTTGTTTAAAAAAGTGGCAAAAAAATTTTTTTTCCACAGATGGCAAATTGTGTCCTCTTTAAAACGAAGTAAACTTTGCAAAAATCGGTTCAGATTTTCAAGAGCATTTACAAACTTCGTAAAACACAAAAACTCATTTTTTAAATTTTTTCAAAAATTAAAATGACCATAACATATTTAAAAAAAAAAAATGTAGCAAAAAATTATAGCGAGATATTATTCTACCTATTTATAACTGCTTACAAACATTTTAGCCAAAAATAAACTACATAGGTCGATATTAAATATTCTGATATGGGCCGTATGATTAACATTGCTGCACGAATATTCCAAAAGGGTGTTTTTGACTGGAGATTGGTTGTTTTTGGTGTTTGTGATAAGTGTTGGGCTTTGGTATATTCTGACGTATATAGTAAAACTAGCTGGACCCGGTCCACTTCGTTGCCCCAGACTTCAGATTTCCGATCCCGTTAATTTTTGGACTAATTACGTAGACTGACACCAAATATATATGCACATAATTACATTGATCTCTCTAACAAATTGCTCAAGATATATCAAACACAAAATTTAATTGGCTTATATGGGCGGGGCCACTCCCATTTGTCCGACCCCGCCCATTTTTGGACCAAGCACGTAGACTGCCACCTAATATATATGCACAAAATTAGAGTAATCTCGCTAATAATTTGTGCGAGTTATGTCAATTTCAAAATTGGGTTTATACTGGCGGGGCCACGCCGATTGGTCCAATCCCGCCCATTTTTGCACCACCCAATTAGACTACCACCTAATACATATGCAAAAATTACAGCAATCTGGCTAACAAATTGTGCAAGATATGTCAATTTAAACTCTTTGTTTATATGGGCGGGGGCTCGCCCATATATCCAATTCCGCTTATATTTGGACAAATCACGAAGACTACCACCAGATACATGGCACAAAATTACAGCACTCTCGCTAACAAATTGCGTAAGATATCTCAATTTCAAAATTTGGCTTATAGGGGCGGGGCCACGCCCATTGGCCGATCCCGCCCATTTTTGGACCAATTGAGTAGACCACCACCTAATACATATGCACAACATTACAGCACTCTCGCTAACAAATTGTGCAATATATATCAATTTAAAAATTTGGTTTATAAGGGCGGGGCCACGCCCATTGGTCTAATCCCAACCATTTTTGGACCAATCACGAAGACTGCCACCAGATACATATGCACAAAATTACAGCTCTCGCGCTAACAAATTGTGCAAGATATCTCGATTTCAAAATTTGGCTTAAAGGGGCGGAGCAACGCCCAGTAGTCCGACCCCGCCTATTTTTGGACCAATCACGTAAGTCGCCAACAGATATATATAAACAAAATGACAGCTCTCTCGCTAACAAATTGTGCAAGATATCTCAAATTCAAAATTTGGCTTATATGGGCGGGGCCACGCCCATTGCTCCGATCCCGCCCATTTCTGGACCAATTAAGTAGACTACCACCTAATACGTATGCACAATATTACAGCACCCTCGCTAACAAATTGTGCAATATATGTCAATTTAAAAATTTGGTTTATAAGGGCGGTGCCACGCCCATTGGTCCTATCCCGCCCATTTTTGGACGAATCACGTAGACTGCCACCAGATACATATGTACAACATTACAGCACTCTAGTTAAAAAATTGTGCAAGATATCTCAATTTCAAAATTTGGCTTATATGGGCGGGGCCACGCCCATTCGTCTGATTCCGTCCATTTTTGGACCAATCACGTAGGTCGCCAACAGATATATTTACCCATAATTACAGCTCTCTCGCTAACAAATTGTGCAAGATATCTCAAATTCAAAATTTGGCTTATATGGGCGGGGCCACGCCCATTGGTCCGATCACGCCCATTTTTATTACCAATCACGTAAGTCGCCAGCAGATATATATACACAAAATTACAGCTCTCTTGCTAACAAATTGTGCAAGATATCTCGATTTCAAAATTTAGCTTAACGGGGCGGGGCCACGCCCATTAGTCTGACCCCGCCCATTTTTGGACCAATCACGTAGACTGCCTCCAGATATATATAAACAAAATTACAGTTATCTCGCTAACAAATTTTGCAAGATATCTCAAATTCAAAATTTGGCTTATATGGGCGGGGCCACGCCCATTGGTCCGATCCCGCCCATTTTTATACCAATCACGTAGACTGCCACCAGATACATATGTACAAAATTGCAGCACTCTCACTAACAAATTGTGCAAGATATATCAATTTTAAAATTTGTCTTATGTGGGCGGGGCCACGCCCACTTCATATATCGAAAATTCAAGTACCCTATTTTCACCACGCCCCACACATGTACATTCTGTGAAAATTTCAAGAAGATCGGTTCAGCCGTTTAGACGTCTATACGGTACAAACAAACCAACAAACAAACAAACCAACAAACAAACAAACACACATTCTTCTTTATATATATAGATAGATTTTGTGGCCAACATTTTTGTAGAACATTTCATACACGCACTCCCCGTTTTAGAGGTGTTTATTACGATCTCAAAATAGAGCCAAAAATTACCGTTTTGTGGCGGAGCTAGAGGTTTAATATGTTCCGCAAAAATATTGGCCTTAATATTTTCTATAAAGCAGCTGAACAAACCCTTAACAAAACAAAAAATATTTTTGTTGTTACGAAATAGTGAAATATGTACTAACATTTTTGATGTACACTGTGGTCTTTGTGAGCTATTTAGGGTACCTAGACACCTTTAGATTGTATTGATATGTTCACAAAAGTTGTTCAGATTTACCGTGGCTAAAATTTTTCTAAGTATTGTTAGGGAAAAATTAGGAGTTAGGAGTTAGGCAAAAAAAAATATTTTGTCCGTTACTTTTTGTTAAAAAAGTGCAGAAAGAATTTTTTTTGGCATAAAATGTAAACAACAGCATATTCTTAGCTACATTATTGGCAAATATGTATAGTTAAGCATTAGATGTTGGACAAAATTTTTTTTTGTATCCTAGACCTAAAAATTATTTTTTTGTATAGATTGTGGCATACTGCTATATAAAATCAAAACCAAAAATTTTTTTATGGATACATTTTTTTTTAAAAAAAATTTTTATTAAAAATACTAATATCGTCGAAGGTACCCTTAGTATTTGCACTATAATTTTTGGAGTATATGCCCTATCAGGGCATTTAATGTGGGCTACCAATGTTGGAAATATCTCTTTCATATAAAAACAGTGGTTTAGTAACAGTCATTAAACAAATTGGAAAAAGTAGATTTTTAAAAAAAAAATTTAAATTTCCTGCGACGAAAAAAACATAAAAAATAGAAGAAAAAAATCGAAAAAAATATGTTATTCCATTTTTTTAAAGTTTGCATCCTAGCGAAGAAAATAATACCTATTTGAAAAGAATCTATGGGTAAATGTAGAAGAGAATTTCAAAAAATCTTTTTTTTTTAATTTCTGTTTAAATAACGATTTTATTTGTTACTTTTATTTATATTATGTGCATTTGAGTTTATTTACATGTACAAGTTTCATTAGAAGTATTTGTGAGTTCTTTATTGACGTTTGTAGATTTCGGAATCGGTTTCTCTAATGAGGAACCAAATATAATCTCCCATCATTCTTTCATCCCAGTGTCCTTGGTAACGCCGCTCGATGGACTTCATTTCTTGGTGAAACCTTTCCCCATGTTCGTCGCTTACGTCGCCAAGATTCTCGGGGAAAAAGTTTAAATGAGAATGCAAGAAATTAATTTTGAGGGACATATTTACACCTGTTGGAATACATAAAGCGAAAAATAAGTTAGAAGAATACATACATATACATAAATATAGAAAAATATATTTCTTACCAATTTTTTCATAATTTTTTAACAAATCATTAATCATTGTTTCATATTGCATATTTATTGTTTCATATCGATTTTTTGAAAAGAAAGACTTTTAAATAAACTTTTTAAATATGAGAGTGAATTGCCATCTTTCCTTAAGACTTTTACAAAATGTTTAAAGAGCCCCAGCTTGATATGTGGTGGCAAAATAATGTTTTCTGTTTGGACGAGAGGTGTGTATTTTATGTTGTTTTCACCCAATGTAATGTCTCTTCTTGTTGGCCATTTCTTTGTTCTCTAATGATCTTCGCGAGCACGGCTATCCCAGAGGCATAAAAACAGCAATATTTTGTATATCCGCCTTGCATTCCACATAACATCCCAACTACTTTTAAATCGCAACAAATTTTCCAGTCATGTTGTTCATATTTTATGTATTTGATCATTTTAGCCATTGTTTCGTATGATTCCTTAGTGTAGACGGCATGAGCAATGGGAATCGACGGTTTCTGATTTCCGTTGTGCAAAAGTACTGCTTTCAAACTTTCTTTACTGCTGTCAACAAATAACCGCCATTCTTTTGAATTGTATGTTTGATTAAGTTCCTCGAACAATCCGGGAATGTCCTTGCAAAAGCATGTGTTTTCCACAGTTGTATAAAATTGTTTGTAATGTATATCACGGACTCTATAATATGATATGTTAACATCTGGGGCCAAAATATTGTGCTGTTTCATCCGAGATGCAAGTAGTTCTGCCTTATCTGTGTTCAGTTCCAAATCTCTCACTAGATCATTGAGTCGAAACTGTGTTAAAAGCGATGACTTCTGACTCAAACTTGAATCGCTCAGAGTTGAGTACTCAGTTGAACTTGCTGATGTTTCCGTAATTAGGCTGTTAGCTATTCTTGGACACTTGGGAATTGGTATTGTTTCCGAATGTGCAACTGGCAAAGTGACAGATTTTACTTCAGCGTAATTCCAGCGAATGCTCCTTCCTACTCCAATTTGTTTATTTAGTCAAAAATAGCAGTCTGTATCGCGAATGAATGGTTGTCACCAAATCATTGACATTCCAAATTGCACGTGATGTCTAAAATTAAAACGTTTTATTCCACAAAACATTGTAATAGATTAATTGTAAAGTACTTACCGCATGTTTCCACTACTCCATCGAGTAAGATTTTCATGGCACGAATTACACAAAATACTAGGTGTCCACGGTTCGTTCATATTTTCAACTCGTATACCAAAATTTTGCACATTCATTTCTTCTATTATTTTACTAAACGCACATCGATTTTTTTAAGTACAAATTTTCCGCAGATGTAGCAGAAATTGTCGGCATCATTTACACATTGAAAAGTTCTTTGCCTTTTACTCATACTTCGAAATATAACTTTATAATATTTTTCAGAAAATCGACTTATCTCTTTAAGGCGCTGAATTACAATAATTTATTAATAAGTGATTTCATTCATAAATTCCGGATTTAAGGTACTTAAGTTGCAGTACCTGTAGCTGACATGTAGTTTGCTTCGAACGTAGAAACCTAATACATATAATTTTACTACCTGTACTCGTATATACTACTGGGATGTCCATGCCCCTAAAAGGCGCAACTAAATGGATACCTAATAAATAAAAAAACCACAAATATTGTTGAATGACCCGCTCTCACATTGCATATCATGTTCTATGGAGTGTTACGAACGGCCATAAAACCTCGTCCTCTCTATAATTTTATAATGTCTGACATCAATCCTCATAAAATAAAATGCAAGTGCAATGTCTCTTATATGTCTCTCTCACATATGGCGAATTCAATATAAGCAAAAACATCATTTAAAAACGAAAAAATATGAAAGAAAATTTTTTTGAATTTCCCTAACATTTACAAAATGGCTCATATCTTGTACATCTATCCATAGATTTTTTTCACAGTGTTTTCTTCGTTAGCATGCTGGCTTTTTAAAAATGCGATAAAATAATTTTTTCGTTTTTTTTTCTGTTTTTTATGTTTTTTTCTTGTACCAGGAAAAAGTGTTTTTTTAAAAAAAATACATTTTTTTCTCATATTTTTGACGACTGTTACTAAACCAAAGATTATACGTGATAGCAATGATTGCAGCATATGTAGCCCTCATAATTCCCTTTAATTTGAGGCATAACACGGCTCAATCAAGCTTATACTTGAATTATGGTCCAAATACTGAATGTATTTTCAATAAAACTGGAATTTAAAAAAAAAAAATTTAAAAAAATTTATCATAAAAATTTTGTTAATATTTTTTCGTGTTTGTGACACCTAATTGCACCAGAAGCTGTTATCCACATCCCTTGGACAAACATTTTGTTGCATAGTGTTATTGGTCACAACTGCAAATAAGATAGTAGAGACAACCAATGATTTCTTTGTATTTGGTTAATGTGACCATCAATTGATGTGTAAAATTGTAAAATGGTTGTGTTAATCATTTTACTGTTCTACAAATCAATCTACATCTTCAAAAAAAATAGTAGTTGCAACCATATTGGTTTTAGTATTTTTTAAACTATGCAGGCCTTTGGTACTCGTAATAATGTAAATACAAATTTTAATATTACCGTTGCCCAATTTTGTGTTGACTTCATTCGGAGTCTTCGTCAACATAAAATTATGAAAATGAAAAAAGTTTTTTATTTTCATAATTAGGCTAGAATAGCTTAAGAATGACCAATAATAAACTCCAAACTGGCCAAAACAAATACGAGTATACCTATAGATATTTTGTTGCTGACAGAACCATTGTTTTGATTGGTGTCACCATCAATTGAGCGCTAGAAAAGCAAAATAGTTGTAGTAATTTATAAACAGTATTACAATTCAATTACTGGTCACAACTGCAAATAAAATAGTAGAGACAACCAATATTTTGTTTATGGACAGAACCATTACTTTGATTGATGCGACCAATATTTTTTTTATGGACAGAACCATTACTTTGATTGATGCGACCATCAATTGATGGTTAAAACTGTAAAATAATTGTATTAATAATTTTAGTGTGCAACAAATTATTTATTGGCTACCACTGCAATTAAATAAGTAGTTGCAACTACAAAAACTCTTTTTTTCGGGATGTACATACATATATGTATATATATACATATATGTATTTTTCTCAAAAAATGTAGTTGAGCTGTGTTTTACTGTTTATGTTGTTATTCATCATAGGCATTTACACCACAGCACAAATGGATGACGGTGTATGTGCTCCACTTTAAGATGAAGACCGCAATAAATCATTTTTATTAAAATTGGATTAAAATAATTATTGCTCATTTGTGGTAGAAAGAAAAGAAGAAGAAAAAATATAGTGCATAGCCACTCAGACCGCCAAGAGTCACAATGCCTTAGCCGTAGTTAACCGCTGCTAGAATTATTCATAAAAACCAGAATAAAAATTCTGAAATCGGGGGAAAACAAATTGTGGTTTTTGTAAGTGAACGTGACTATGTAGGTGGGTGGAATGAAAGCTTTAGGGGTTGATAACTACGATATATGGCCACCGATTTCACAATTCAGGGTAGGGGAGAGGAGTATGTCGAACCAAAATGAATTTTGAACACCGACAAAATTTATTGTCACGAAATTTTGGTGATAACACTGTACCATAATTTCGAACTTTTTCCAAAATAACGGGGATCCGGCGCTGGATTCTGGTAGAAGATAATAAAACAAATGTACGTGTATCGGCGTTTTGATAGATCACAGCGGAATTTTATTTTTAATGGGGTGTTAAAGTTTTCCCCCTTTTGCCTGTTTGTGTGACAATATTGTTAATTAGGTCTTCTAATGGTGTTGGGACGGTTGATATACACCTTCGACTTCTGGTAACCCCAACCTTACCAGAACCTTTTTTTCGGAAAGGAGCACTTTTGTGTCAGAAAAGTAGGACATTTGTAACATTTACAAAGAGAGTTTGAAACTTTCGGAGGACATTTAAAAAATACAATTTCCTAAGATAATGCTTTGTACAACAATTTGTATTTTGTAGCGCTTAGATGCCAAATCGGAGGACCATATCGAAATCTGAACAAATTTTTTTGAAAATTTGGGAAGGTTTGTTCTTGGGTGCTACATTTAAATCTGAGCAGATTTACACCAAATTCGACAATGTGGGTCCTTGGATCAAGAAAGTCCATCCTGCTTAATTTCAAAGTGATTGGATATGAAAAAGCTTCTGTGGTGCTAAAAGGCCATATCGGAAAGAAAATTTATATAGGGTCTATATCTAAATCTGAACCGACTTTGACCAATATCTTCCCAGGTATGAACTAGCCCTTATTGTCAAATTTCAAATGAAAGTGCGACCTGTACTTAAGGAACAATTTTAAATAGACAGACAGACAATCGGTGTACTTTAAAGTGGGTCTAGCTCCAGTATTTTTAGGTGTTAATTATAATAAATAAGTTAAGATCTGACAAGCCTAATTTTGCATACCCTACACCATAGATTGCATGTCAAATGTTTTTTGATTCTTTGAAATTTGTTGCGTTAAGAAGTAAAATCTTGAGGTACATTTGTGTGGGGGCTATATAAAAACATGGACCTATTATGGTCATTGTTCGTCTGAATGGTTCTGGATATACATACTCCCAAATTACCAATTTCAGTTCGTCCTGTTGAAATTTGCAGTCTCTATGGCGTTAATAAGTCAAATCGGACAGAAGATGCTAAAAATTGATCGATATTGCCCATTTTCAATCCTAAGAAGTATCTGTACCAAATTTTCAGTCATCGAGCTCAATTATTGTAGTAATAACTTTGTACTAACAGTAGTTGCGAGTATAATGTATGTGGAGGTTTATTGATTCTGAAAAATTTTAATTTGTAACAAAAGGAGGACAAATCCATCATTTTTGAAAAAGGAGGGAGGATGGGAGGGCACTGGTTAAAAACCCCGGAGGACACCTATGGTAACCCTGCTTACTGTTCAATATAATTAAAATATAAATAAATTTTTCTAAGGTTCATAACTTTTTTATTTCATCCCCAAATAAGCAAATTACCGTGCTCCACCCAGTACATAAATTACAAAATTATCTTATATTTACTTTGAAATTAAAAAGTTCGTACGTTCTATGTGAATTAACTTGACAACTAATGTTTATTTCGTCCATGTTTGTTGATAATGTATCCATACATTTGGGAACATCTATCGGTGTCAGTTTTGTAATTGAGTCTTTTCTCTGAGGGAACGTCAGTGATGTAAATTATGCAGCAAAGTTATTCATTCGACCCAGTGGTCGAAGCAATAACGAAAAGAGGGCTTTAACTGGAATTTGCTTGTTGGTGTTTGTGTTAAGTTTTGGGCTTTGGTCAACATTTTGTAGAACAGTTTATACCGGTCCTTCCCATTGTTAGGGGAGTTTTTTACGATTTACTATCCTATTTATGAGTGTCGGGAGTTCTGACTACCGATGAGATCTGCACCATCAATTTCAATGGTTAAAAATGGTTTACTGTGTTTCGTTATGGTCGTACCAGCACAAATGACCTCAAACGTTCATTTCGCCCAAAAGAGTTCGTCATGCCAGAAATAGTTGATAAAATCCATGGAATGATATTGACCGATCGGAGAATGAATTGGATAAGGTGGTTGAGGCCGTAGGCACCTCAACCGATCCCGTACATCATTTGCAAGAATATTTGAAAAAGCTTTCAGCTCCATAGCTCAAACTCGACCATAAACGTAATAGTGTGAAAATTTCTAACCAGTGTTTGATATTTCTCAACGGCAATATTGACTAGTTTTTGCATCTTTTCATAATAGTTGACAAAACGCGGATCTACCGGATCTACCGGTAGCGCAGTGGTTAGTGTGATAGACTTGGTTTCCGAAGGCGCTGGGTTCGATTCCCAGCCAGGGCACTGGAACAATTTAACATCAACAATTTATGTTTTCATCATGATTCGAGTTTCTGTGGATAAATTTGAATCCAAATTTTCACTTTTGGATGTTCCGGTGCCAAAGAGTCGCCGTACCGCTCGAAAATACCGCAGCCGTTAGTGTATCCATTTAAAATGAGCCAAATCAGTCGGTTCCTTGTCGTTCTCAGGAATTGGGCATCGCTCAAACCACACTGTCGCGTATTTTACGAAAAGATCCTGGCCTTCATCTTTATTAGATCAAACTGACTCATGAACTAAAACCACTTGATCATTTGAAACGTCGAAACTTCTCCGATTGGGCTCTGGCAAAGTTAATGTTATGTGCTTAATGGAAAACCCGATACATAATTTTTCAGCTCATTGACTTGGGACTCAATTCTGAGAATTGGACGTGGAAGTAGCCCCAAAATAAGAACTTCTGCATCATTCGTTTAGTCAAGTTGGCTTAAATTATAATTTAATGGCCATACGATTTTCTTTGCTCAAGGTGGATTTTTTGCACTTTTTCTATTTTTTTCTCGGTTCCCGTACGGAATATCTCTTTTGTGTGCACTTTTTTCGGGTAGGTTTGTCCCGCATTTCTTCTGCTATTCAATATCTACAGCTTTGCTTCAGACACAAAAGAGATATTCCATACGGAATACCGAGAAAAAATATAGAAAAAGTGCAAAAAAAATTTACATTTTCGTATGGCCATTAAATTATTAATTGAGCCAACTTGACTAAATGAATGATGTAGAAGCCCTTATTTTCAGGGCTACTTTCACGTCCAATTCTCCAAAATGCCGAAGTGGCACACCAAAAAGGGACCATTTTGTATAAAAATGTAATAGCTTATTACTGTACTGGTAGTAAATAAAGGGTGGTTAAATTGTAACGGCCGATGTTGAATATGAACCACACCTAAACGTCAAGTTTTTTCTGCATTTCATTTCACATATCGCAATTTAAGACTAACTCAATTTGAACCATGGAAAGATACACAATCGAGCAACGCGTTAAAGATTTTTAAGCCTTTTACGAAAATGGGCGCTCAAATCAAAATGCATTTCGTGCACTTCGTGATGTTTTTTTGATCAGCATAATCGACCAAATGTGTTCACAATCGGGAGAATTGTGCGCAAATTTCAGCAAACCGGGTCTGTAGGAGATGTGAAAACACCTATGCATGCTCGACCAGTTCGTTTGGTGCGGCTAATGGGCTGGCGACGTTATCGGGTCATACTTCTTCGAAATGAGGCCGGTCAGGCAGTTACTGTGAATAGTGTTCGCTATCGTGAGATGATAACGAACTTTTTATGGCCCGAATTGGAAGATATGGATGTGGACGATGTTATGTCCCGCTCATGAGGCGCCCGCCGTCCACCACATGACTTCTACATTGTAATATTAATTAGAATTTTAACAACACCCAGGGAACTCCGGTCATTAAAACACCAAGCATGTGTTGCACGGCTGATATTACTTGAAACCTACAAAAAACGAAAAAAAGGACATAACAAACACCAACGACAATCTGCGTTGGTCAATCAATTATTATTTTTTGGCGGAGAACAAAAGAAGATCTCGGAATCCCCACAAGAGGTCGCATAGTTAGTCAGTAATAAACCCCCGAAGCTTAGGAGCCGCGCCGACATGTGTGTGTGCGCGCATGCGCATGCTTGTGAGTGCATACTCGTATGTATGTAAATCCAGTAAGAAAAACAAACTTCAAGGAGGTTCGTTTATTTTTCAACACATCTCCCCGTCCATCTTCGAGGCGATCAATAACAATAACAAAACAACGGCCGACCAACCAGACGACTGTCGTCGCTTCTCTAAGTGTCCTTGTAATGATATCCGTCTGCGTTGGGCTACTGCTGCTGCACAGTGGGTGTAAACAAATGGGGCAAATACTGTTACTTTTAGGTAAATTTAATAAAAATCAAATAAGGAAATTTCAGTCGGGTAAACCTACTAAGGTACACCCTTACTCGGTAAGTAATGTAAAATAGAATATGGTACTTTGTGTTGAAGTCAGAAAGGTGGCAACATATTTCTCAGTCCATAGTCATCGAAAAAATTGTCTAAAATACTGAATATGAAATCATTTAGATGATTGCTACAGAAGTTTTGATGAAGTTGTGTTAGAATGAATCTGGCGTACCAGAGTCACCCATGAACGAATCTATATACAAGTAAAACTAAAGACCATAAGTAGCAAAACTGCATACTCAGTTTTTTTTCGTGATCATTTGTCCTGTTTACAGTACTTTTAAAATTTCAAGGATAATTTTTTTGAAATATTTTTCTTTGCACTTATTACAAATGTGAATTTATAAATATGCATATCAAATGAAAGGGGAGAATTCCCGCTATTTAATAAAGTTTTTGGAAAAAATGCCAAGGACGAATGCTATAAAAAATATTCCTTTAAAATTTTATCCTTGAATATCCTTCAAAGTAAATATATATATTCATGATCGTCGTGAAATTCTACGACGATTTAGGCATGTCCGTACGTCTGTCCGTCTGCTAATAATAGAGCTAGGTTGATCAAACTTGCTAGAAATTCTTCTTATAATTGCAGGTCGTTTGGGATTGGAAATGGGCCACATCCGTCAATGTTTAGATATAGCCCCCCCCCCTATAGAGGTCGCTCTCATATATGTATTTTAAGCCATAAATACCACATTTTTAAAGCAATTTTGGCTGAAACTTTGCTGTTCCTATTATATTTTAATGAGAAGTCATCACAGCAAATAAATATCATATTTTCTAAGCAATTTTACTAAATTTGTGCATTTTATATTTTATTTAGAAAAGAATTGTAAGAAATTCAATTGTCACAGTAAGATGTCCCTACCAAATGCGCTTCTTTAAGCCATAAAAACCAAATTTTACTAAGCAAATTAGGTAAAACTTTACAGTTTGTATTCTATTTTGGCAAATAATTCATCGCAATAAAAACACTGATAACAAATTAAGATTTTTTGATTGGAACAGAATAGCGACCCCATAATTCTGAAAGGGCATATTGAGTAGATAATTTTTGTAGAATAAACTTATGGTCCAGCTGGTTTTTTTACAGTGGGTCAAAGTTTCCAATTTTTGGTCAAAGGGTGCCTTATACTAAATGAAAAAAATGCAGTAAGTTATCGTCTGAGAAATTTCTTATTGTCACAGTTATATAGTGGAATTTTATGAGGATAATTTTTGTGGAAGATCTTAACCCTCTAGCTCCCCTCTTAATGGACCAATTTGGCCCTTTTTCGAATAAATCTAAAAAAGTCTTTTCAAAAAGGACATCCAAGGATTAAAATATTCTACGGAAATTTTTGCCGCAAAATTTCAGTGGGAGTCGCCAAAGACATCAAAGTTGCTCTTTACGTTTAATTAGCAAAACTACACGCCAACTTATACAAAAATTACTATAATGTATATTTATAGTCGTGATATCTATGGAATAATTGGAGCAGAAGAAGACTCTATAATTCTGAAAGGGCATGACGAATAGATTATTTTTGTAGAATAAACAAATGGTCCATCTGGTCTGAGTTTTTTTTACAGTGGGTCAAAGTTTTCAATATTTGGTCGAAGGGAGCATTATACTAAATGAAAAAAAAATGCCTTAAGTTAATGTCTGAGAGATTTTTTTATTGTCAGAGTTATATAGTGGAATATTTTGAGGATCATTTTTGTGGAAGATCTTAACCCCCTAGCTCCCCTCTTAATGTGTCAATTTTGCCCTCAAAATCAAAATAGTCCTTTCAAAAAGGAAATTAAGGTATTAAAATATTCTACGAAAATGTTTGCCGGAAAATTTAAGTGGGGGTCGCCAAAACCACCAAAGCAGCAACATTTGTATACCCTCCACCGTAGGATGGGGATTGTTTTAGGATACGTGGTTATTCCACATACGATACTAAACATCCTAGCGGGAGAGCCTGTGGTGGTACAGCTCTTATTGTCAAAAATAAAATCAAACATTATCCTATGCCCGAATATAGGACTGAGCATATACAAGCAACTTCTATCGCTATCACAGGCACAAATCTGGTGATATCGTCGACATATTGTCCCCCTAGGCACAATATTAACAAAGATCAATTCATGGAGTTCTTCTCCACTCTTGGCACAAAGTTTTTGGTAGCAGGTGACTACAATGCCAAGCACACATTTTGGGGCTCTCGCCTCACTACTCCAAAAGGTAGACAACTACTTAAAGCCATAACATCTGCTAAACTAGAAGTATCTTCGAGCGGTCACCCAACATATTGGCCCTCAGATCTGAACAAAACGCCTGACCTTATTGATTTCGCTATAATAAAAAATATAAGGCGTGAACAATTATCTCTATGTCCATCACTTGATCTATCATCGGATCATTCGCCTACCATTTTGACACTGCTTTACAACAATCACGAAAATGGGTTTGACAGTTTGCCCAATAAGTATACCAACTGGCTAAAATATAAAAAATACGTTAGCTCACACCTATCCGATGGTGTATCGTTACGTACAACGGATGAAATTGAAGCCGCGGTAAACCTATTCACAGACGTTGTAAACAGTGCTGTTAAAGTGGCTACTCGAAAAAGCGCATTCAAAAGAGATAACTCCAATAACCCAATAGGCATCCAAGCGTTGATCAATGAAAAAAGAAGCGTAAGCGTAAGAGAGTGGCAACAATATCGCTCCCCAGCACTGAGAAAAAAACAAAAAAATTGCCAGAAGAGATTGAAATCAGCCCTAAAATCAGCCGTGGAAAGTGATCTAAAAATATATTTGCAATCTCTGGATCCAACCCAGAAAACAGATTATAGTTTTGAAAATTGTGTTATTTTTATTCAATGCAATTCTCCGTGTAGGTTACTTCCCCCTATCTTGGAAGAGGTCTGAAATCGTGATGATACCGAAACCAGGCAAAGAATCAGAAGAGCTTTTGAGAATAAAGAATACTGTTCGGCGTTATTCATAGATATTTCCCAAGCATTTGAAAAAGTCTGGCACGAAGGACTTTTGTACAAAATATGCGACCTTCTGCCAATCAACACGCATAAACTGTTCAGGAGCTATTTGACTAACCGGTTTTTATACCCTCACTTTAGTGTGACGAGGGTATATATCATTTGCTACGGAAAAAAGTGTAACACATCGAAGGAGTGATCTAAGACCCTAAGTATGTTCGGAGGAAATCCGTTTTGGGTCATTTTAAGTCGAATGAGCAATGTCCGTCCGTCTGTCTGTCTGTCTGTCTGTCTGTCTGTCTGTCTGTGTGTCTGCTGGCTGGTGCGCACGATAACTCTCGAAAGGAGTAACCGATTGACTTCAAATTTGGTATGTGGTAATATTTTGATCTATCTCCGGATGAGTTCGAAGATGGGCCATATTGGTCTACTCCTTCTGGTACCTCCCACACAAAGGGTTAAAATTTTGTGAAATATTGATTCTTTAATAACTTCCATACTACTTTTTCGAATCTTTTGAAATTCTGCACATAATATTAGTATATTAGTCGCTATTAACTCGAGAAAAATGGGTGAAGTTGGCATGCCCCATTTTGGTACTTCCCACACAAATGGACCATTTTGCATCAAAATTTAACTGCTTATAACTTTAATACAAGTGCATAAAAATGCTTGAAATTTTCTACAGTATAATGTTTTTGTAGCGCCTATAGTCCGGTAAAAAATGGGCATTATTGTACAGCCCCTTTTGGTACCTCCCACACAAATGGACCGTTTCGTACCAAAAGTAAACCGCTTGTAACTTTAATACCAGTGCATACAAATACTTGAAATTTTGTACAGTGTAATGCTGTTATAGTGCCTATAGTCCAGTAAAAAGTGGGCGTTATCACCCCGCCCCTTTTTGTACCTCCCACACAAAATGACCAAATCATACCAAAATTACATAGCTCGTAACTTTAATATACCAGTGCACATAAACGCTTATAGTTCAGCACAATGCAATGTATTTAAGAATGTACTGTTTACCGAAAAATATGTGTATTTGGAAAACCCCTTCTGGTACCTCCCACACAAATTGACAGATTTTTTGGTGTAATGTTATATATTACATTACTCACAAAGTGAGGGTATACCTTAGTCGGTTTACCCGACTGAAACTTTCTTACTTGTTTCAAGTTAAATCAAATGACATTTTTTCTAGCCCTAAGAAAATAAATGCCGGTGTCCCACAGGGGAGCATTCTTGGCCCTATACTGTACGTTATTTTTACGACAGATATGCCCATAACCAACTTTATGCTCACGTCTACTTTTGCGGACGATACTCCTTTCGTCAGAACTCACAAAAACCCTTCAGTTGCGTCCGATCTACTGCAGTCGCATGTCCGAATCCTAGAAGAATGGTTAAAAAAATGGAGAATAATGGTGAATGCCTCAAAGTGTACTCATGTTACTTTTACCCTGCGAAGGGATGCAAGTCCTCCAATTTCTATTTTCAACTCACAGATTCCCCAAAAGGATCATGTAAAATACCTTGGAATCCACTTAGATCGGTGTTTGACGTGGTCGCGCCACATAGACTCTAAAGTAACTCAAATAAAACTCAAAACTAATCAACTTCAGTGGCTTATCAGCCAAAGATCTGCCCTAGATCCAGAGTATAAAGTTCTTTTATACAAAACGGTATTGAAGCCAATTTGGACATATGGTATCCAGCTCTGGGGTACAGCGTGCGCTTTAAATGTATGCAAATTACAAAGAAGACAATCGAATATTCTTCGTTTAATTACAGGTGCACCATGGTATATAAGAAACGCTAACATCCATAAGGATCTCAACATGCCAACAGTAAAAGAGGAAATTGAAAAATATTGCCGGTGTTACGTGGGTAAACTATTCAATCATCCAAACATCCTGGCTCGAGAACTACTAAATTTTGAAGGTCATGACCGCCTTAGAAGGAGAGATACGCTGGACATGATATAAATTAAAACAAATCCTAATCAAAATCTAAAACAAAAATATGAAATGAAATTATGAATTCCTAAATTTGAAATGTTAACCTTTTTGTTTAAGTAAAAAAATCGTGTAAAGTCTCAATGGTTTATTCGCAATGGCAATAACCCAGAGAATAGTATTTTAGGTTAAGATTTGTCCACTTATAGTTATTTTCATTGTATAATAATGAAAGATTCAATAAAAAAAATGTAATGAATTGAAAAAAAAAGAAAGAAACGAAAAAGGGCGTAACAACAAGAAAAATAGAAACTCAGTTTTTGACGGATTTCGGTACCCTGCATCAAAATACACATCCTGAAATTTTTAGCGGAGTAATATTAAAAATGGCGGATTTATTAAGGAAATTCAAAAGGGCCTAACAACAATTTTCACAAACAAGTTATAAATCATGTTTATGTGATTTTATATATGCATCATTATGTTTAGATATTATCCTGAAAACTACGTTTTTCTAACGGCAACACTTTTCATTTTATTTAGTTTTTTGCTTCTCCTGTACAATTTTCAAACATGATGATAGGCCCTTTTTCGTTTCTGCTAACGATATATATTCTTAATCGTCTTAAAATTCTAAGATGATTTAGCCATGTCCGTCCGTCTGTTGTAATCACGCTACAATCTATAATACTTGAGCTAGATGGCTATAATTTGGTATAGATATTTCATATCGTCGCTTGGATGACCAACCGACGTAACTGACCATTTTTCAGAAATTGAGTTAAGTCCACCATTCGATTTGTCTAGTCAAAGTACAACGTGTATATAAATTTTGTGCATATATATATTATCGTTTTCTCAAAAAACGGTAAATGATTTTAGACGTAACTGACACAATGCAAAAAATTATTTTCACCAAGAGACGTAAGTGCAATACAATGTATGTCACTTAATAATTCGTTCTCCTGAAATGTTTGTTAATTATTGCAAAAACTTATGGAGTACTTGGTGGACCCAGCCCACTCGTTGCTAATTTTTGAACCGATTACGATCGAAACGGGATCACGGTTCAGTCCCAATCGTCAGATAACGACAGTAGGAATCTCGATAATCCAATCGTAGTAGGTAGGAACAGTAGGAATCACTAAGAAAATAACTCCAAATTGGCTTATTTGGGCGGGGTCACGCCTCCTCAATCAATAGCTAATATAGCCTATGTCACCCGCTAGGACAATCTGAAGATTCCCTGAAAACTTCATCAATATCGGTCCAGTTATTTTGGAGTCCATACGTAGGATGAATATAAAAGTGTAATTAATTATATCCCGATTATAAATATATGATGAAAACGTGATGTATTTTCGATTGAGAGATGACTTTCCGTCTCTCTACAATGTAATAACAATAACGCATATTTTTTAATACACTATGGGAACTATAAAAGTATTACACTTCATAAAATGTCAAGTATTTATATGAACTGGAATCAAAGTCATCAGCCGTTAACTTTTTCTGTAAAATGATCCATTTGTTTGGGAGATGCTAAAAGAGACGTCGCAACTTGGGTTATTTTTCTCAAGATGATTGCGATGGAGAAACTAATACTATATGTGGAATTGTGGAAAATTGTGGCGTGGGGTGGTACTCGCACCCTTAGCCCTACTCTACCATATTTAACCCTTTTTGCCATATCGTACCATATTTTACCATTTTTGCACTACGGTACCATATTTAACCCGTTTTGCCCCACTGTGACATATTTAACACATTTTTGACCAACTGCACAAATTAAATTTTTTTCCCCACTGTACCATATTTAGCACTTTTTGCCCCACTGTACCATATTAAACACCGTTTTTTCCAACTGCACAATATTTGTGTTTTCTATCACTGTACCATACGTAACCTTAATCTTAACCATGTTTAAACCATGTTGCCCCACAATAGTAAACACATTTTTGTCCCACTGTGCCATATTTTACAAATTTTTGTCCCACTGCACAAATTTAAAATATTTCCCCAACTGTACCATATTTAAACCTTTTTGCCCCACTGTGCCATATTTAACACATTTTTTACCCACTGCACAAATTTAAATTTTCCCCCACTGTACCATATCCAAAATTGTTTTGTCCCACTGCATAATATTTATCATTTTTGCCTATAAAACTCCTTGTGTCGTCTACGTTCCAATGGCTACCCTCAAGCCAAATTAAACGATTCAAGCTCTTGCCATTTGGACTTGGCTTTGGTGCCATATTTATCCCTTTTTGTCCCAATGTGCGCGAAAATTTTTTAATTTCGAAAAATTGTGATTCATACCGAATCTTCGCCCTAGACCCTACTCTCACACGAAATGTTGCAATTCTAGCTCCAGCCGTTTGGATTTGGCTGTGATACCATATTTTTTTCTTTTTTGACCCATTGTGCGCCCAAAATTTCGAAAAACCCTTCTATATTGCACTTCTATATAGCAAGGACTACCATCCTACCAAATTGCATGTTTCTAGCTTTAGCCGTTTGGGATGGGCGGTGATCAGTCGTAACTGACATTAAGTATAATTTTTTTCCCACAAAGTGACGTAACTGCATTGTTTATGAAAAACATGCATTATAATAATTTTTTTTAATTTTTTTGTTAATAATATTGTAAAAGATGGAGTTAAGTACACAATGAGAAAAGCAAATTGGAAATATAATAAATATTACGCCGTGGGGAAGAAGGAACATTGTCTCAAAAACAGAAAAACTGCTCTCCTGAACAATTTTGAAAATGTCAGTTACTGCAGTTGGTCATCCAAGCGACGATATATCTGCAGGTAACTTGGGATTGAAAATGAGCAATATCCGTCCATATTTCGATACAGCCCCCATATATAGCATCTTACTTATTGTGATTCCTACTGTTCTCACCTACACTACATTTACCATATTTTTATACCTTCCACCATAGGATGGGGGTATATTCATTTTGTCTTTTCGTTTGTAACACCTCTAAATATTGATCATAAAGTATTGACCATAAAGTATATATACTCGTATTCTTGATCGTCGTAAAATTTTAAGATGATTTAGCCATGTCCGTCCGTCCGTCTGTTGTAATCACGCTACAGTCCGCAATAATAGAGCTAGGTTGATCAAATTTGGTAGAAATATTTCTTATAGTTGCAGGTTGTTTGGGATTGCAAATGGGCCATATCGGTCAATGTTTTGATATAGCACCCCTATAGAGGTCGCCCTATAGATACCACATTTTTAAAGCAATTTAGCTGAAACTTTACAGTTTGTATTCTATTTTGACAAGAATTCATCACAGCTAAAATTTTACAAATTGGTTCATATTTTGTTATATTCACCCTATAGAGGTCCCTCCAAAATATATGTATTTAAGCCATAAATACCATATTTTCTAAGCATTTTAACTGAATCTTTGCAGTTTGTATTTTATTTAGGCAAGAATTGTAAGAAATTTAATTGCCACAGTAAGAATAATTTCATTCAGTTTATATTTTGTTACAGTCCCCCAATAGATGTCGCTACTAAAAGCCATAAAAACCACATTTTACTAAGCAATTTAGCTAAAACTTTGCAGTTTGTATTATATTTTGGCAAATAATTTATCACAATAAAAGTTTTTCGAATTAGTTTATATTTTCTTGTAGTCCCCGTGTATATGTCGCTCTCAAATATGATAATTTAAGCCATTAATACCACATTTTTCAGATGATTAAAACGAAATTTCGCAGTTTGTGCCTCAAGTCTACTTAAATTCTGCACAAGGAAATTTTAGCATATCGGTACATGTTTTGATATAGATCCCCTGCGGAGGTCGCTCCTGAATATTCTTATCTAAGTCGTATACACTACATTAAAAAAAGCTACGAACAATGAAAACATTTATGAAAATAACTCTTCACAAAAAAAAAAAGATTCACATCGAGGTTGCACTTAAATACTATTATGGTTAAGCCATAGAGGCCATATTTTCTGAACAATTTGGCTAAAAATTTGCAGCGTTCGTTATTTCAATAATTTGTTGAAACAAAAAGGAACCGTATCGTTCCATGATTTGATTCATTTCCAAAGAAGGTTCTGGTTATAGAAATGAATGCAAACCATGGTGGAGGGTATAGTATAAAATTCGGCACGACCGAACTTACTACGGTTCTTACTTCTTATAGTGTCATAACGTCCATGGACACTATGACCCAGGACGTAATGCTATGCCACTTATGTAGAATATTTCTAAATCGAAGGCGATTTTGTTTAAATATGACTATTTCAGCCCAAAGAACTGCTTTCAGAGTAATTTCATTATGATCGGATGTAAAACAGAGCTCATACAAGGTGGCGCAAAAGTAACCTTTCGATGTTTTTTGTGCCAAAGTCACCGACCGATTATTGGTCAAATAAATAGTCAGCAATATTCCGCGTTCTGGAGCAGTGTAGCGTAACATTGTTTATTAACGTGTATTTCGCATGTGTTTACTACACAAATGTCAACATTAGGCATTAGGGGCCAATCGCAAAATTTATAGCATTTTCTGATAGAAGGATTACTTTTGCGCCACCTGTTACATATAACGCGTAGATCGCAAATCGTTAGAAACATATACATATGAATTGATTTTCAGAAATTTCAATAAGGATTTTGTATGTAAACAAAACGTTTGTGCCGAATGTAATTAAGATCGAACTTATAGTGCGACCTATAATTTGAATATAAGAATATTCTGGGAGGCGGACAGACGGACAGACCTAAGTCGAGAATTCAGAAAGTAACTCTATCTGAATTTTGTAATTTATTCTTCTTCCTTTTTTTAATGGTATTATTACAATTCATTAGAATTTAGAAAATATTTTTTTTTCAACAGATTTTCCCAAATTCTTTCACTGTGTCCCACAATAAGTGTCGAGTACTCGTCGTATCGTAGTTGTTGCTTGTACTTACATTCTACACTGTAAATATGTTTTTGTTTTGCATATGGTCGGACTTATGTTGTTGTTATTATTGCTGCTGCTCTCTTCAAACGCACACCGTCAAAATGCATGCAATATGCCCACACTGAGTGAGGGTCATATTGCCCTCGGTGTTGCGCATGTGCAAAGCCATAGCCAAAGAGGGTATGGGCAATTTTTTATAGCCTCAGCCTCCTGGCGGCGGCA
Organism: Eudasyphora cyanicolor; assembly: GCA_963930755.1. Taxonomy (NCBI): domain Eukaryota; kingdom Metazoa; phylum Arthropoda; class Insecta; order Diptera; family Muscidae; genus Eudasyphora; species Eudasyphora cyanicolor. Next base: position 131,921,377 of record OZ005738.1, read on the forward strand.
GGCACGGCTGCAACAATATTGCACATATGTGCAACATGCGTTGTTTAACCAGTGAACCATTGAGGAACTTTGTCAGTGAGACACATGTGTGTGCCTTCGTCCGTCCGTCTGTCTGTGTAAGAATCAGGGAATTTTCTTGACTTTTGTCAACGACCACATTTTCAAGAGAATTTGTTGAGAGCAAAAAGGCGTAAATGTTGTCGGCGCTCATCGTTTAGGTATGTGGCACATGCGCAAACGTGTGAAGTCGTAACGAATTGACGTCGCCGCTGTAATACGTATCACGCGGTGTATTCTCCTTCTCGTTCTCATTATCATCAAGAAGATCATCATTGATGGTGTTGTGTTGTATTTGCACTGTAAAGCCTTCTTTTAAAACAAACAATTTTTATACACTTCGCGCTGAGATTTATATTCACGGGGAGATTTACAAAAGTAGCATAAGGTTTACATAAGGGGCGGCGGCTAGGGGCGTTCCAATAAGTCCTTGTAAACATACTTACATATATATTCTAAAATCGAGTCAATAGAAAATTTAAGAGTTTTTTTCGAATATTCTTGACATACACGAAATGAGATGAAGTATACATACGAAAATTTTTGACCTAAAAAGTGGTCTATTACAAATATTTTTATTCAAATTACTTTATAATCCAACTTTAAAATCAATTAATGTTGTATTGACTCAATATAAAGGGTAATGGTGATTTAATTTTCAATAAAATGTTTTAAAATGTATGATTCTGTACATATTTGGAAAGTTAATTTACCATTGATGTATTCATGATACATAATTTACTATTGATTTACATCCCCCATCGATTATTTTAGTGAAAGAAAAACTTAAGAACTGACTTTAGGATAAACTAAGTCTGTCTAATATCTGAAGTTTTGTTAGTAGAAATACTTCTTATAACGGGTTTTCCAATAGGGATGATATGATTTCGAAGTGACGTTTCGGCCATTTGTAATATGTCACGATCTGTCATTTGTTTTTTATTGTATTCAGCAGTGATTACAATTTCATCAGGGAGGGATATACGCAAGAACAACGTTTACAAATTATTCAGTTTTTTTTTTATCAAAATAATCGTTCCCAATTGCAACTTTTCGTGCGCTAAGTCAATTTTTTTTTAAATCCAAAAAAAAACACGTTCCAGTCGATCTTCGACCTTTACACCTTTATATTTTAGCTCTCGTTAAGAGCTATCTTTTTGCCATTGACCGATTCCCGATCCGACGTACCGTTAAGGAGCTAGAGCAAAAATAAACCTTTCGTTCACATTTGAAAATGATGCTAAGTCCATTTTTATACCCTCACTTTAGTGTGACGAGGGTATATATCATTTGCTACGGAAAAAAGTGTAACACGTCGAAGGAGTGACCTAAGACCCCAAGTATGTTCGGAGGAAATCCGTTTTGGGTCATTTTAAGTCGAATGAGCAATGTCCGTCCGTCTGTCTGTCTGTGTGTCTGTCTGTCTGCTGGCTGGTGCGCACGATAACTCTCGAAAGGAGTAACAGATTGACTTCAAATTTCGTATGTGGTAATATTTTTTTCTATCTCCGGCTAAGTTCGAAGATGGGCCATTTTGGTCCACTCCTTCTAGTACCTCCCCCACAAAGGGTTAAAATGTTGTGAAATATTGATTCTTTAATAACTGCTATACTACTTATTCGAATCTTTTGAAATTCCACACATAGTATTAGCTTATTAGTCGCTATGAACTCGAGAAAAACGGGCGAAGTCTCCACGTCCCTTTTGGTACCTCCCACACAAATGCACCATTTTGCACCAAAAGTTAACAGCTTATAACATTAATAACAGTGTATAAAAATACTTGAAGTTTTATACAGTATTATGCTTTTATATTGCCTACAGTCCAGGGAAAAATGGGTATTGTTGCCACTCCCCTTTTGGTACCTCCCACACAAAGGTACCTTTTTGCACCAAACCAGTGTATAAAAATACTTGAAATTTTGTACAGTATAATGTTTTTAGTGTCTATAGCCCTGTGAAAAATGGGCGTTATTGCCACGCCCCTTTTTGTACCTCCCACACAAAATGTCCAAATCATACCACAATTTAATGTCTCATAACGTTTATACCAGTGCACATAAATGCTTATAAGTCGGCACAGTGGAATGAATTTAAAGTATCTAATGTTCAACGAAAAACCGCTTCTGGTACGTCCCACACAAATTGACAGAATAATTCGAGTAATATTCAATATTACATTACTCACAAAGTGAGGGTATACCTTAGTCGGTTTACCCGACTGAAACTTTCTTACTTGTTTTTTTTTAAATCCAGTCGACCTACGACCTTGACACCCATGAGCAATATTTTAGTTCTCCTTAATAGCTACCCAGCAAAAAATAAAAGAAGTACTTCCAAAAGAATAACATTATAAGTACTTCCAATTCATAAGTATGAACATTTTTTCGGCATTTCTTCTAAATAACTAACCAAAATGTAATTTCGGAATATAAATTATTAACCCAAGAATGCATAATTTTAAAACGATTGGATGTAAAATGAATCTTGTGAAGTGATAAAAGTCCAGATCGGAAGGAACATATGTATGAGGGCTATCATATATATGTAAAGTACTGCGTCTATAGTGCTAAAGGGAAGAAATATATATTTATATGGCGGCTATATCAGAGTTAGTGAATGGTTCTGGAAGCTAGTCGACTTTTTCATCAATTAAATTTCGTTTCAGTCGACTAGGTCGATAAATCGGACCTACAAGTCGACTTTTTCATAGCCGATTAAAATAACATAGTCATTTCAAAGTTTGCTGATTTTCTTCGAAATATGTTAAATTTTGGAATTGTAGTACATTGGATTGCGATAAAAACTGAATTTATGAACAACACTTTATACTTTCCAAAAATGTTAATATAGCGTCACCAGAAATGCCCAAGAGCGTAACCCTCAAAAAATTAAAATTCGGTTTTCGTCAAAAAATCACGATTTTATTCAAGAAAATAAGACGTAACATCAAGTGCTTGTTTTTGATAAAGAACAAAAGGCGTAACTCACATTGTACTGTATTCATCTATTTAACCTTTGTAGTTGTTCTCTTGTTGCTGTTTTGATTTTTATAAATCGTGTTTGACACCTATTTTAGATGCAAAATTCTATATGGGTCTGTATTTAAATTTGGCCTTTATCTGAAGGGTATCCATTTTTTTATCAAATTTCGCAGTGTTCGTGATTCTATAAACTAATCTCTGCCAAATTTAATAATGCTCTGATGTAAAACATGAAATCACATTTTTCCAACCTTGCTAGTGACCGTTTATTCTCGGATTATAAAATTCTTTGTGCAAAATATAGTACATTTGGCTAAAATATGACTTCTATGGAGCTTAGATGCTAAATCGGAAGGTACACATCCATGCGAGTATGTGGGGCTATATGTAAATTTGAACCGATATTGTTCACACAGATATTAACTGTTAAAATAAATATGACTTCTATGGAGCTTAGATGCTAAATCGGAAGGTACACATCCATGCGAGTATGTGGGGCTATATGTAAATTTGAACCGATATTGTTCACACAGATATTAACTGTTAAAATAAATATGACTTCTATGGAGCTTAGATGCTAAATCGGAAGGTACACATCCATGCGAGTATGTGGGGCTATATGTAAATTTGAACCGATATTGTTCACACAGATATTAACTGTTAAAATAAATATGACTTCTATGGAGCTTAGATGCTAAATCGGAAGGTACACATCCATGCGAGTATGTGGGGCTATATGTAAATTTGAACCGATATTGTTCACACAGATATTAACTGTTAAAATAAGCCACTCTTTACCAAATTTCATGAACATCGAAAGGACATTATATCTTCTATAGAGGGTATAAGCTAAATCGAAGGTACATTCATATATATTACGATATCTGGTTCTAAACTGATATTCAAATAGTTAAGAGATTTTTGATCGTTCGCCGTAGACGAAAGAAATACGGATTGTCTTTCAATTTTAATACGAATTGTCTTGTCCCAAAATAAAGATATGTACAAAATTTCTTTGAGATCGGACTATATTTGTGACCTGCACATAGATTACAAGAACGCATGCACAAATTAACGTAGCTAAATCGGTTCAGAAAGTGATTCTAAGTCGATCGGTAGAATAAACGATGGTTCTATATATCTCTTCTCATTTTTGGTGTTAGAAACAAATGCATAAAATCATAATAAATTGTACCACAGTGTGGTGTAGGTTATAATTAAATAATTTTAAAAGAAATTATGGTAATTAAATATACCATACCATACATACTGTACCACACTGTGGTACTTTACTATTCTCTGAACCGGGGCTACGGAAAACTTTTTTTTTTGTGAGAATGTTAATTACACTATTCGGTCACACTTTTCAAGAGCCATCTACACCATACAGATTACAGACATCTTCAAATGTCCTAAACAAAAATACATATGTATATATGATCGTTAATCTCTTTGGCCAATAGTATATTATTTATACGTTCCCTTCCCTATGTCAACATTTGTATTCCTTTAAAATATGAAATCTCTGGACCCAAAGATGTTAATAAGAATGACATACATTCATCAAATAAATACAACACCAAAAAAGCAAATCTTACAGTGCTTTAAAAGAGTTGTGCAAAAGTGGTGACAAAGAAGTACATCCCCGGCGCGACAACCCCTTGTTAAATTCATTGGTGAAAATCCAAATTAGAACAACTTTCGGATCATAAGTTGGGGATTTTTATTGCTTCTTTGGGTGCTCTTTTTTTGCTGGGTATCTTTTTGCCATTGACCGATTGTGGCTACGTGCCACACAGCAAATGAAACAATTGAATTGTTGCGAGAAAAGTTTGGAGATTCGATTATTTCAAGAAATTGTGATATTGAATGTCCTCCAAGTTGTAGCACCATTAGACTATTTCTTGTGGGGTTATTTGTGGTCATTGGTCTTTCGAAATAAACCAGACTCTCTTCAAGCTTTACAAGTCAATACTGAACGTGCCATTCATGACATACGACTTTATTTAGTGGAAAAAGTGCTCGAATATTGGGTTCATCGAGATCGTTTCTGCAGAAGAAGTCGTGGAGGCCATTTGAATGACGTTTTGTATAGAACTTAATTGATTGTACTTCACATTAAATAAAAATCTTTTGAATATCCTTAACAATAACTGTGTTTTTTTTCAAAGAAATCATATCACTCTTATTGGAAAACCCTGTAATTGTAGGCCGTTTGGGATTGAAAATGCTTTATATATAGATAAATGAAAATGTTTAGATATAACTGCCCTATAGAGGTCGCTCTCATATATCGAGAGCTTATATTCAAAACCCCCTATCTTTAATTTTTTCAAAAATGAGATTTTTATGTTAAAATATTCGGTAAAATAAGGCGCATCTATGGTACTAATTTGGAAATAAAAAAAAAAACTAAAATTGAGATTTTATGGTCATTTTTGTAATTTCTCTATCTTACACACTTATTTTTTCTGAATGCAATACCCTCTATCTCTTCATATAATGTGGGACTATTTTTTGTCTGTTTTTTTTTTCTCTTCTAAAAGATGGTTCTTTGGTGAAAAGAGTATGCTAAACCCGAATTTGGTTAAATTTTTTTAGTCGAAGCTTTAGTTTTCAAATGATGACTATTTTTATATCTAACCTGTGATTCCACAAGAATACCATTTTCTATGACAATTTGAAAATGGATTCAAAAATGAACCCCAAGAAATAGATAATACTTAAATAAAAAAATTAATCATTAGTTCATTGTTATTATTATTTATTATTTTTATTATAATATGTATAATATATATTAACAAAATTTGTGGAATTCATAAATATTTTTTTTTACTATGCAAAACCCTCTATCTTTTTTTATACATGAAGAATTTTTGAATACCAATACCCTCTATGTTCCATAAAATGGCTCGTGGTGCAAATATTAAAAAAAATATTATTTAGTAGTTCACGTAGTTAGGTGTAATAAACATTGTAGAACAAACAATTTTAATTTTCTTTAAAATTAGGAATATAAACGGTTTTTTGGCTCTACTGAACAATTGTGTTTTTTAAGATAGAGGATATTGAATATAAACTGTCGATATGTTTTTAAGCCATTAATATCACATTTTTAAAGCAATTTAGCTGAAACTTTGCTGTTCCTATTCTATTTTGACGAGAATTCATCACAGTAAAAATGTTTCAAATCGGTTCTTATTTTGTTATAGTCACCCTATAGAGGTTCGCTCCAAAATACTCTCATTTAAGGCATAAACACCATATTTTCTAAGCAATTTTACTAAATCTTAGCAGTTTGTACTTTATTTAGACAATAATAGCTCACAGTAAGAATTAGTTCATTCAGTTCATATCTTGTTACAGTCCCCCTACATATAGATGTCGCTGCCAAATACGCTTCTTTAAGCCATAAACACCACATTTTCTAAGCAATTTAGCTAATGCTTTAAAGTTTGGATTCAGTTTTTGACAATAATTCATTACAATAAAAGTTATCCAAATGAGTTTATGTTTTGTTGTAGTCCCCGTCTAGATGTCGCTCTCTAATATGATAATTTAAGCCATAAATACTATATTCTTCAGTAGATTAAAATAAAATTTCGAAGTTTGTTCCTCAGATCTACTTAAACTCTGCACAACGAAATTTTAGCATATCGGTACATGTTTTGATATAGATCTCCTACAGAGGTCGCTCATGAATATACTTATCGAAGTCGTATACACTACATTCAAAAAAAACTATGAACATGAAAACATTTTTGAAAATAACTCTTCAGAACAAAAAAGATTCACATCGATGTGATTTGTTTTCGCAATGTTAAATAAAGTGTCTTCAAACAAGAGATTTCACTATTAGTAATTATACACGCTGAAAATAAATTGCTTCTGTAGTATAGTGTCCCGAACATATTCGGCTTGAAACGTTTATATGTTTAGGGTACACTCTAAACATATATAATAATTGGGGAAGATGTTGTTGTAAACAAATCAGCCCAACAAAAATATGCCTAAATTTATTTTTTGTTGTTTTAATTAAGTTATTATCAATTTAAATTGCATTTAAAAACTTTAAAGTATGTACTGGAATGAAATGTATTATGACCTGTTAAATTTTGGTGCAAAATGGTCGATTTGAGTAGGAGGTACCAAAAGGGGCGGGCAAATAACGATCACTTTTCTCTGGACTCTAGATACTATAAAAGCATTACGCTGTACAAAATTTCAAGTATTTGTATACACTGGTATTAATGTTATAAGCTGTTAACTTTTGGTGCAAAATGGTGCATTTGTGTGGGAGGTACCAAAAGGGGCTCGGCAATTTCGCCCATTTTCCTCGAGTTGATAGCGACTAACAAACTAATACTATGTGTGGAATTTCAGAAGATTCGAATACGTATAATAGCAGTTATTAAAGAATCAATATTTCACAACATTTTAATCCTTTGTGGGGGAGGTACCAGAAGGAGTGGACCAATATGACCCATCTTCGAATTTAGCCGGAGATAGAAAAAAATATTACCACATACGAAATTTGAAGTCAATCGGTTACTCCTTTCGAGAGTTATCGTGCGAACCAGCCAGCAGACAGACAGACGGACGGACATTGCTCATTCGACTTAAAATGACCCAAAACGATTTTCCGCCGAACATACTTGGGGTCTTAGGCCACTCCTTCGATGTGTTACACTTTTTTCCGTAGCAAATGATATATACCCTCGTCACACTAAAGTGAGGGTATAAAAATAGGTTGTTATATGTGTATAATTACGTACTATTTTATAGTTTTTTTGGGGGTTATTTTCATTTCATGCTGTTTTCTTGATTGGGGAGTAATTTCCTAAATCAGTTTTTGTAACGAAAATAGACCCCAAATTTGGGGCGCACTTTCAGTTTCAATTTGGGGTGTATTTTCTTGGGGTCCAACTTGCGGCCGCAATGGAAAATTTATAAATTATGACTCATATTGTAAAAATCCGAAAATTCAAAAAATTATTTCGGTCGGTTCAGTGCGCACCGAAGACGCTATTGCTGCTGTGGAGCAGAGTATCGCGCGCAACGTATGGAGCTGTGCCCATCGACTTTATGGAAGATTTTGTGAAAGGATCTTGGTTTGCGGGCTTACAAAATCCAACTCGTGCAAAAATTGAAGCCGAACGACCATCAAGCGCGTTGCACGTTCGTTGAATGGACCCAAAACGAGATGGCCACCGATCCCGATTTTCACAAGAAAATTTTTTTCAGCGAAGAAGCTCACTTTTTGATGAATGAGTACGTTAATAAACAAAATTGTCGCATTTGGAGTAATGATAATCCACAAGTCACTGTTCAGACGCCGTTACATTCACAAAAAAATTGTCACGGGTTGGTGTGCTCTATGGGCAGAGGGAATCATTGGTCCATATTTCTTCCTAAAGAAATACATTTTATTAAATCCTGAAGGTACTAAGGAACATAAAAGTGTACCACAAAAATTAGTATAGCATAATTAATCTACGGGAATGCTTATGATTCTACTCTTTTCTCTTTACCGACCAATATAGTTTGTGAATTAATTTGTAACGCTCTGTCCGACTTGGAAACACTTTCAGAAAGTAATTTATGTTGGTAAAAATTAATTACCTAATTGAATAGTTTACAAAATAAGTGAAAGTATAAAAAATCATAATATAAAATAGCTTATTTTGAAAGGCATTTACGAGTATGTATGTGCTTTAAACGTTGGACACATAATAAGTCTCCAACAGTATATTTATGGCCACCTTCATAAGCTCCTCTCCAAACACTAACGAAACAACGCCTAGAGTCCAGCGGCTCTAGGAGCCTCAGCTGTTATTAAGCATTGACGTAATAATCTTCCTCCGGTCTCGTCTCCCTCTTTCCCTTTCTGTGCCACCGTAAATACTCCCACAACCGCAACAATTTCAATAATACGATTTTCCAGGGGAAATTGAAACAATTATTAACCATCATTTATAATTAGTTAAATTGAAATTGACACTTTCCAGCAAAAGTCGTCGATGTGCGATGTGAGGCAGTAGCATCTGTCGCAAGCCAATGTTCTGAAGCTCGTTAGAGATTTAGAGGGACAGCGAAGGTGGCGACCGTTACGTGTTCATGTTTTTACGAAAAAGACACAAGTCTAAAAACAGAACATAACCAAAACGAAAAGTAACGACAGCATTTGAGTCGTCCAAAAAGTGGGTGGTGCGTGACGAGCCTTACAACGCCTCCTATACATTAGTACACTTCACATGAGTCCTTCAAGGAAGAGGGAAACAAACTTAGAAAACGAAAACGCCATCCTCCACATTCCAGGTGAGAATGGAGAGATAGGAGAGGAGAAAAAGGGAAGAAAAGCCGAAATGTTGGCAAGTTTCATTCATTGATGATGGCAAAAGTTTGGGTTTCCAGGAAACAGGGAAAGCTATCGTAGGTAAGGGACACGACCAGGAAAAGATGAATGAAATGGAAAAGCAATTTTAACGTGGGTAGTACGATGTGTAGCTGCACTGCCATGGCTCTCTTACTCAATGAAGCTCCCTCTGTAACCTTAGAGGTTAGGTTCTCCTCCTCCCCTGCTTCATGTGTATCCCATCAGCTATTCAAGGGGAGTGAAGTGAAATGGCTATGAGTTTATACACCAGAACAGGTGACAGATTGAAAGAGAGATTGCAGAGAGTGGCTTGTCTTGTGAGTGAGTTCTGCTGCTAATGGCTGATATTGGCATCATTCTAACCTTGTTGTCTCTTCATTAGCGACACTTTTAATGGAATTTGGAAGCCCTTTCAGCAGACATCTTCACATACACCTACAGAAACATACACACCATGTCATCCGTATCATTTTAAGTAGAACGCATATCCTTGTAAATCAAATGTCTAAATTTCGAGTGACATTTTAGCTTAAAAGGTGAGCGTTTATCAAATTATCAATGAAAGTAGAAAGGTGGTTTTAAGCGAACCCGGGAAATATCACTTTTTAGGAAATATGTATTAGCAACATTCAATTTAGTACAAAATAAATAGAATATATTAGTGTTAAAGACTCATATCTCTTTAATTTGCTTTAACTATATAAATCAGGTGGTTTGCAGTATCTTTCATTTCAGTAGCTTTGCAATAGGTTCTACATAATAGTTCCCTCTTTAAATGACGATCCACTTTCATAAGATCCTTGAAGCAAACGGTATCTCTTCTCAACCATGGTTCCTGGGTTTTAGTCAAAGATGACCTTTACGTATAGAAAAGTCATCAACGATGACCTTTTCGTATAGAAAAGTCATCAACGATGACCTTTTCGTATATAAAAGTCATCAACGATGACCTTTTCGTATAGAAAAATCATCAACTATGACCTTTTCGTATAGAAAAGTCATCAAAGATGACTTTTTGGAAAGAAAAGTCATCAAAGATGACTTTTTGGAAAGAAAAGTCATCAAAGATGACTTTTTGGAAAGAAAAGTCATCAAAGATGACTTTTTGGAAAGAAAAGTCATCAAAGATGACCTTTTCGTATAGAAAAGTCATCAACGATGACCTTTTCGTATAGAAAAGTCATCAACGATGACCTTTTCGTATAGAAAAGTCATCAACGATGACCTTTTCGTATAGAAAAGTCATCAACGATGACCTTTTCGTATAGAAAAGTCATCAACGATGACCTTTTCGTATAGAAAAGTCATCAACGATGACCTTTTCGTATAGAAAAGTCATCAACGATGACCTTTTCGTATAGAAAAGTCAACAATGATGACCTTTTCGTATAGAAAAGTCAACAATGATGACCTTTTCCTATAGAAAAGTCATCAAGGATGACCTTTTCGTATAGAAAAGTCATAAAGGATGACCTTTTCGTATAGAAAAGTCATCAACGATGATCTTTTCGTATAGAAAAGTCATCAACGATGACCTTTTCGTATAGAAAAGTCATCAACGATGACATTTTCGTATAGAAAAGTCATCAACGATGACCTTTTCGTATAGAAAAGTCATCAACGATGACCTTTTCGTATAGAAAAGTCATCAACGATGACCTTTTCGTATAGAAAAGTCATCAACGATGACCTTTTCGTATAGAAAAGTCATCAACGATGACCTTTTCGTAACGATCATCATTCTAACATTGTTGTCTCTTCATTAGCGACACTTTTAATGGAATTTGGAAGCCCTTTCAGCAGACATCTTCACATACACCTACAGAAACATACACACCATGTCATCCGTATCATTTTAAGTAGAACGCATATCCTTGTAAATCAAATGTCTAAATTTCGAGTGACATTTTAGCTTAAAAGGTGAGCGTTTATCAAATTATCAATGAAGGTAGAAAGGTGGTTTTAAGCGAACCCGGGAAATATCACTTATTAGGAAATATGTATTAGCAACATTCAATTTAGTACAAAATAAATAGAATATATTAGTGTTAAAGACTCATATCTCTTTAATTTGCTTTAACTATATAAATCAGGTGGTTTGCAGTATCTTTCATTTCAGTAGCTTTGCAATAGGTTCTACATAATAGTTCCCTCTTTAAATGACGATCCACTTTCATAAGATCCTTGAAGCAAACGGTATCTCTTCTCAACCATGGTTCCTGGGTTTTAGTCAAAGATGACCTTTACGTATAGAAAAGTCATCAACGATGACCTTTTCGTATAGAAAAGTCATCAACGATAACCTTTTCGTATATAAAAGTCATCAACGATGACCTTTTCGTATAGAAAAATCATCAACTATGACCTTTTCGTATAGAAAAGTCATCAAAGATGACTTTTTGGAAAGAAAAGTCATCAAAGATGACTTTTTGGAAAGAAAAGTCATCAAAGATGACTTTTTGGAAAGAAAAGTCATCAAAGATGACTTTTTGGAAAGAAAAGTCATCAAAGATGACCTTTTCGTATAGAAAAGTCATCAACGATGACCTTTTCGTATAGAAAAGTCATCAACGATGACCTTTTCGTATAGAAAAGTCATCAACGATGACCTTTTCGTATAGAAAAGTCATCAACGATGACCTTTTCGTATAGAAAAGTCATCAACGATGACCTTTTCGTATAGAAAAGTCATCAACGATGACCTTTTCGTATAGAAAAGTCAACAATGATGACCTTTTCGTATAGAAAAGTCAACAATGATGACCTTTTCCTATAGAAAAGTCATCAAGGATGACCTTTTCGTATAGAAAAGTCATAAAGGATGACCTTTTCGTATAGAAAAGTCATCAACGATGATCTTTTCGTATAGAAAAGTCATCAACGATGACCTTTTCGTATAGAAAAGTCATCAACGATGACATTTTCGTATAGAAAAGTCATCAACGATGACCTTTTCGTATAGAAAAGTCATCAACGATGACCTTTTCGTATAGAAAAGTCATCAACGATGACCTTTTCGTATAGAAAAGTCATCAACGATGACCTTTTCGTATAGAAAAGTCATCAACGATGACCTTTTCGTAACGATGACTTTTTCGTATAGAAAAGTCATCAACGATGACATTTTCGTATAGAAAAGTCATCAACGATGACTTTTTCGTATAGAAAAGTCATAAACGATGACATTTTCGTATAGAAAAGTCATCAACGATGACCTTTTCGTATAGAAAAGTGACCTTTTCCTATAGAAAAGTCATCAAGGATGCCCTTTTCGTATAGAAAAGTCATCAAGGATGACCTTTTCGTATAGAAAAGTCATCAAGGATGACCTTTTCGTATAGAAAAGTCATCAAGGATGACCTTTTCGTATAGAAAAGTCATCAACGATGACCTTTTCGTATAGAAAAGTCATCAAGGATGACCTTTTCGTATAGAAAAGTCATCAACGATGACCTTTTCGTATAGAAAAGTCATCAACGATGACCTTTTCGTATAGAAAAGTCATCAACGATGACCTTTTCGTATAGAAAAGTCATCAACGATGACCTTTTCGTATAGAAAAGTCATCAACGATGACCTTTTCGTATAGAAAAGTCATCAACGATGACCTTTTCGTATAGAAAAGTCATCAACGATGACCTTTTCGTATAGAAAAGTCATCAACGATGACCTTTTCGTATAGAAAAGTCATCAACGATGACCTTTTCGTATAGAAAAGTCATCAACGATGACCTTTTCGTATAGAAAAGTCCCCAACGATGACTTTTTCGTATAGAAAAGTCATCAACGATGAGGCGTTAAATCACAGGAACGCCTCTGGATTTATCACGGAAGGACTTTTAAGCTTGTTAAGTAGCCGACTAAAAAACAATGCTTTTTAGCGCAAAAACTTTAAATATTTTTTTTGTATATCCGCCCCCATCCTCCTCTCCTTCTTTCTATTATATTATTATTTCTAGTGTTTATAAAAATAAACTCTGGACAAAAAGAGTGCCTTACGATTATTGTGGTACATTTTTGGGTTCTTTATTATATTCAAATTATAATAAAATGGATGTCAATAGAAAGCTCTAATTCCAAGCATGTGCAGAGCCATAATTTTAGATTATATTTTTCAAATAGTTCATCTCCTTTTAATGACCCCAAATGTAAAGCACAAAAATCAAATAGCTTATATTATTACAGCCTTTATATGATTGGTTAGATGTAAAGATTTGTATATTATATGATGACTCAGCACCACTTTCGGAATAAAGATTTTTATTGAAGAATATTTACTTTACAATTAAAATCCCCTAAAATACTATAAAAGTGTACCACAAAAAAATTTTGAAAAAAAATCAGTCGTGTGGCACACTTTTGGTTATATTTATTTATATCTTTAAATTATAATAAAATTGTTATCGATGGAAGGCTATATTCCCAAAGATGTGCAGGATCATAAATTTAATTTACATTGTTCATGTATTTCATCTCATTTGGAGGGTAACCATGACTTCAAATGTATACAACAAAAATCATTAAGGCGTTGTATTAAAGCGATCATATCAATGATTCTGCGTAGCGATTTTACCATAATGTTACGGCTCTGCACCACTTTGGGAATATAGTTGCCTAGTAAATAAGGTGTGATTAAAATTTGAGGGGTCTAAAAACCCTAAAAGTGTACCACAAATAATTTCCTCGGGAAAAAAGAATTCCTCAAGATATTTGTGGTACATTTTTGGGTTCCTTCTTATAATCAAAGTATAATAAAATGTATGTCAATAGAAAGCTCGAATCCCAAAGATGTGCAGAATCATAACTTTGGCTTATATTTTTCAAATATTTCATCCCGTTTTGATGACTCAAAATTAAAGCACAGTGTAGTTTTTTTGATTACAATCTTGATATGATTGGTTCGATGTAGAGATTTTAATATAGTTTGAGGATTTAGCACCTCTCTGGAAATATATGTTTTAAGTAAAGAATATTTTCTAACAATTAAAATTCACTAAATACTCTAAAAGTATACCACAAAACTTTTGAAAAAAAAAATTAATTTTTGTGGTACATTCTTTGTTATATTAATATCTTTAAATTATAATAAAATCTATATCAATAGAAAGCTATATTCCCAATGATGTGCAGGATCGTAAATTTAATTCATATTCTTTATATATTCCATATAATATTGAGGGTAGCAGTGACATAAAATGTATACCGCAAAAATCACTGCAGTTTTTTAATTTGTTTTTTTTATTTCTTATTGTTTTTTGACTTTAATGCTATGATTCTGCACCTCTTTGGCCAGATAGATTTTCGGTGATGCATAACTAATCGCAATTTGAGTTAAAAATATATTCGAAAAGTGTACCACAAAAAAAGTTTGAAAACATTGTAATTTTTGTGGTACATTTTTGGGTATATTATCATTTTTAAATTTTAATAAAACGTTTATCAGTTGAAACATCGATTCTCCAGGAAGTGCACAAACATAACTTTAGTTTATATTCATCATATAATTCATCTAAATGTGAATTATATCATGTCTATCATAAAAGTCAGTGTATCGTTTTTTTGTTAAAGCGATTATATAGATGATTTTTGTAGCGATTTTAATAAAATTATATAATTCTGCACCTCTTTGGAAAAACAGCTTGATATTGATGTATATATAATTATAATTGGAAGGCACTAAAAGCCTTAGAAGTGTACCACATAATTATTTTGAAAATATATAACTTTTTGTGGTACATTTTTGTTTCCCCATGAACCTCGGATTTAAATAAAATGTACATGAGACAAATGCTTTAAACACAGAAATGTGCAGTATAACAATTTTTAGTACATATTTTGTGTTTGCACTTAGTTAGGCTCAATATCGTTTTTGTTGTTTTCAGTATATGAAAACAACTTTGTTCAAAAATTTTATTTAATTTTGCCTCAAAAATCACATTTGCCTTTTTTCCTTGCAAATAATGTTGCCTACTTTTAGGTATGTCGCAGTGTATGTATTCTCTTACATAAAATGTATCTTACAGCAAACGAAAATGGCAGAAACTAATCAGTTTTAAGAATATTTATAAATTATTTGGAATTTCCTTCATAACCATTCATCTCAATGTGATAAGTTAATGAAGTTACAATAATTTAGATTTGTGAACATTTCTGTATAAACCTGCGAGTAAATTAAAGACATTGTGGAAATTTTCATTAATATTGTGATAATTCTAAGCATCATTCATTAATATTGTGATAATTCTAATCAACATCTAATTATGAAAGAACAGCTGTTCTCTAGATTCGATTTTTGATGAACTAAATATGTGGTGTACTTTAAGGAGAGAGAGAGATTTATAACTTGTGTAATTTGTCGGAAGAATCAGAAATAAAAATACTAAAGTAGAGAAATATTTGCAAATTTTCAATAGTACATTTATTAATTATGTTTCTGCATTTTTTTTGGAAAATCAACGTTCTATGGGTACATATATTTCATTGCAATTTTTAGCTAATAAGGACTTGTACCACAAAAATCAGTTTAGCTTTTTAGTTACTCCGATGAATTGATTGATTCTATTTAGCAATTTTTATATACGCCACATGTTTTTGCAACTCTCTGAAATAATATATTTTCAGTAGTTTATAAGTTATTACAATATTTTAATGTAAGACCCACCCTAATATTGATGATATATATATTTTTATTGATGAAATATGGATACACTTAGGCAAGTATTCGTTTCAGGCTGTTGATTCGATGGCTGCTGCTGGAGCTGAAGCTGTCACTGTTCGGTTTTGTTTAATTTCATTTCACCGTGAGAGGGAGAGGATGAGGGGATTGTAGATTGTGTGGGGAGTGTCATGGATTGGCAGGTTTAATAGCATTAAGTAGCGCTTAAGTGCTCAAAACCATTCATACCGTCTAAGCGGCAAAAGTACCGGCGCTCTCATAATATAAGAGAGTAGCCGAATAAAACGTTTTTATTTACATATGTAAATACCAATAAGGCGATATATGAGTACATACATATGTGTACATATACGAGTATGAAGATATACTGTTACAAAATCCCTGCGACCCCTCTCTATTGGCTGTCTCTATAGACAAATTTCGGATAAATGGAGGTGTTGAGGCAGAACTAATTGAGATGAAGAAAACAATATTTCTGAAGATTCAATTTAAATTTAGTAATTACATATTAATCTGGATTTTGTGCTGAACAATTTTTGTTCTCAATAACTGGTTGAAATAGGAATTGTTTAAAGAGGAATATAATTTGTGGGCGCATATTCAAAACGTATGTATGCCTAGAAAAAGGGATTCCATGTGCAAAACCATCGACAGAAAGTTTAGTCTTTTTTAATTCGTGGCAATCGCAGTAAGTGACAAATTCGAAAACGACCTCAGAGACATCCTACAAGTGGCTCTGAACAAGTTTACTAGAAGCAGCGTTTTGGGCGTTAACCCAAACAAGACAGAATTTGTTCTCTTTACTGGGATGAATAAGGTAATGATTTTTTATGGTCGGAGTTGAATATTGATTTATGGATATTGATCTGGACAACGTTTACTTTCAACAAGACGGCGCTACGTGCCACACACGCAACGAAACCATTGCTCTGTTACGGGAAAAGTTTCCGGACCGTGTTATCTCTCGAAGAGGTTATCACAATTGGCCACCGAGATATTGTGATTTAACACCTTGCGAATTCGTCCTTTGGGGCCACGTGAAAGAAAAGGTCTACGCCAACAGACCAGCGTCGATTCAAGACCTCAAAGATATAATTCGTGAGGCTATCGAGGACATAGGGCAGCCACTTTGTGATTTGGTTCTGGAAAATTTCATGAAAAGGATATGGTCCTTCGTGGTGGCCACTTGGCTGATGTTGTTTTTCATTATTAACGGCATATTATGAAATAAACATCCGATCATTTATCTCAAAAAATTGCATTTTCCTTTGAATACCAAAATAACACATCTTGTTGGAAAACCCTTTATTATTCCTAATACAAATGAGACGCTTTGGGTATTGGTACTTTATATATGGACATCACTTCACATCATTGTCAACTTACTATACACGCATTAATCATATACAGGGTCTCCCATATTCGACGGACCCATCTGGCAACGCCATAACTTTTGACAGAGATGTCAGATCGCTTAATGACATACCGCGTTTGAAGCGTCAGTCCAAGCAGATTTTTACCATGGAACAATACACGCCACGCGAGCGCTCTGAAATAGTTGAAATTTACATTCAACAGAAGAAGTCAAGTCAACGTGCTTTTAAAATATTAAAAAATGTGAGAAGTGCGCCTTCTAAGAACACCATTAAGCGTTTATACGAAAACTTTTCGACTGGTGAGGCTCTTTCTAATCCGAAGAGGCCAAATAAAAGTCGACCAAGGCGATCGGCCGAGAATATCGCTGCCGTACGAGCCAGTGTTGAGAGGTCCCCAAGAACATCCCAAAAACGCCGTTCTCAGCAGTTGGGCATGGCTCGGTCCACTTTACAACGGATTATTCGCGTTGATTTGCATTTGTTCCCGTACAAAATTCAATTGACGCAAAGATTGTTGCCTGCGGACAAGCCTCGTCGATTGGAATGGGCCCAACGATTCCGTGGGTCCGTCGAATATGGGCAACCCTGTACATTTTTTATGAGAAACTAACATATAATATAGCCACACACTTGTTAATAGTTGTACATATTTATTAGTTAGGGTGGATGGCTAACAGTTTACTAAAAGCCAAAAAAATTCTGTTTAATGTCAAATATATTTTTGTGTGTATTACACAGTACAGTATTTTTCAGCTCATTGCTTTGGTTTCAGGCAATGAAGCCGGCGAAAATTATCGGCGGCGGCGGCGCATGAAGAAATATCGATCGGCGGCGTCGGCTGAGCGAATCAAATTTCACCAATCGGCTTAGCAAGTTCCAACAATCGATGGCGCACGAATGTCATTTTCCAGCACAGAAAAATCTCGAACAAAAGAAAAATGTCAAAAAATGTCAGACCTACCTTAGTATTTCGTCCATAACTTTTACAAATATTTTAGATTGATGCTCTAAAAATCCAAATACTGTTGGATTTTTGAGAGTATGTCAAATATTCTGTGTGAATTTGAAGAAAATCAAGGGGGCACCATTTTTTTAAGTTCAAGTTTAAAAATAAAAGGAATAATTTATAAATTTTTTAAAAACATTTTCTACAGAAAATGTCCGTTATGTCTCTTTAAATCTACGTACTTCGGCTCTGCTGTGAGTTTCAGCCGATGTGAACCACTGAAATCAGCTGTGGCTCCGGCTGGAAAAAATTTGTCTGCGGAGGAGCTTCGCCGATTTGCACCGCTTCGGCTTCATAGCCTGTTAGGGGCTCAATTCTGAGAATTGGACGTGAAAGTAGCCCCAAAACTAAGAACTTCTGCATTATTCGTTAAGTCAAGTTGGCTAAACTAATAACACTATGCAACAAAATTTTTGCCCAAGGGAAGTTGATAACAGTTTCTGGAGCAACTAGGTGTCACAAACACGAAAAAAATATTAAAAACATTTTTTTATGGTAAATTTTTTTTAAAATTCCAGCTTTCATGGAAAGTACATTCAGTATTTGGACCATCATTTTTCAAGTATAAGCCTGATTGAGACGTGTTATTCCTCAAATTAAAGGGAATTATGAGGGCTACATATGCTGCAAATATCGCTTTCACATAGAATCTTTGGTTTAGAAACAGTCGTCAAAAATATGAGAAAAAATATATTTTTATTAAAAAACACTTTCCTGGTACAAAAAAAAACCATAAAAAATAGGAAAAAAAATCGAAAAAATTATTTCATTACATTTTTAAAAAGCCAGCATGCTAAAGAAGGAAACACTGTATATTTGAAAAAAAATCTATGGATAGATGTGAAAGTTATGAGCCATTTTGTAAATGTTAGGGAAATTAAAAAAAATCTTGTTTTATATTTTTTTGTTTTTAAATGATGGTTTTGCGTATATTGAAATCGCCATATGTGAGAGAGACATTGCACTTGCATTTTATTTTATGAGGATTGATGTCAGACATTATAAAATAATAGAGAGGACGAGGTTTTATGGTTGTTCGTAAACATCCATAAAACATGATATGCAATGTCAGTGTAATTCAGTGCTTTAAAGAGATAAGAGATAAGAGATTTTCTGAAAAATATTATAAAGTTATATTTCGAAGTATGAGTAAACGGCAAAGAACTTTTCAATGTGTAAATGTTCCCGACAATTTCAGCTACATCTGTCGAAAATATGTTATTACAAAAAAAAATCGACGTGCGTTTAGTAAATTAATAGACGAAATATATGTGCAATATTTTGGTATACGAGTTAAAAATATGAACGAACAGTGGACACCTAGTATTTTGTGTAATTCGTGCCATGTAAATCTTACTCGATGAAGTAGTGGAAGCATGCGGTAAGTACTTTACAAATAATGTATTACAATGTTTTGTGGAATAAAACGTTTTCATTTTAGACTTCACGTGGAATTTGGAATGCCAATGATATGGAGACAACCATTCATTCACGATACGGACTGCTATTTTGGTCTAAGTTAATAGATTGGAGTAGGAAGTGTCCAAGTACAGCTAACAGCCTAATTACGGAAACATCATCAAGTTCAACTGAGTACTCAACTCTGAGCGATTCAAGTTTGAGTCAGAAGTCATCGCTTTTAACTCAGTTTCAACTCATTGATCTAGTGAGAGATTTGGAACTGACCAAATTTAAGGCAGAACTACTTGCATCTGGGATGAAACAGTACAATATTTTGGGCCCAGATGTTAACATATTATATTATAGAGTCCGTGATATACCTTACAAACAATTTTATACAACTGTGGATAACAGATGCTTTTGCAAGGACATTCCCGGATTGTTCGAGGAACTTAATCTAACATACAATTCAAAGGAATGGCGGTTACTTTTTGACAGCAGTAAAGAAAGTTTGAAAGCAGTACTTTTACACAACGGAAATCAGAATCAACACTAAGAAATCATACGAAACAATGTCTAAATTCATAAAGTACATAAAATATGAACATGACTGGAAAATTTGTTGCGATTTAAAAGTATTTGGTATGTTATGCCTCTGGGATAGCCGATATTTTGCCACAACTGCATATTAAGCTGGGGCTCTTTAAAAATTTTGTAAAAGCCTTAAGGAAAGATGGCAATTCACTCTTATATTTAAAAAGTTTATTTAAAAGTCTTTCTTTTCAAAAAATCGAAGAAGGAGGTTTTGATGGACCTAAAATAAGGTAACTGATGAACGATGTGAATTTCGAATCATATTTGACGTCGGATGAAATTACATCATGGAGGTCTTTTAAGTTTGTAGTTTCAAATTTCCACGGATCCAATAAAAGCCCGCAATATGAAGCAATGATTAATTATTTGTTAAAAAATTATGAAAAAATTTGTAAGAAATATATTTTTTATATTTATATATATTGGTAAGAAATATATTTAGCTTTATGTATTCCAACAGGTGTAAATATGTCCCTCGAAATTCATTTCTTGCATTCTCATTTAAAGTTTTTCCCCGAGAGTCTTGGCGACGCACTATAGGTCAAAGCGGCACTTTTTTTGGCCAAAATTCAAATTTCACATATGGTGTTGTGTTGTTTTTGTTGTTACTATTCGATAAGAAACATGTCAAAACATAGAGAAGTGAATTTTGTTTGTGTCAAAAATAATTTACCGTTATACAATATGCTGTCAAAGTAGCAAGTTTGTGTTTTTTATTTTACACTGATGGAGCCACGTAATTTAAGATTACGAATTTAAGTGGATTTTTTTTAACTTTTGTTGAAAAATATATACATATGAATCATGGAAAACTGTGTTCCATGTAAGTACTTACGTTTTAAGTTGGAAATTCTAAAATTTGTTTACATATTAGAATGCAATACTCATTATTTTAATGTAACCTAAGAATTCTTGAAGTTACAATAAATATTTAAGGTTATGTAAGCTTTTAAAGTGTTGTTCAAGTTTGTTCAACACAAACTGAACATAATCATATACATTAAGATGTTATGCATATTTTAGAACATATTTTGACCTGCGATTTTTTGCGTTTTTTGAATTATGTATCTTTTTGTAGAGCGCTTCGAATTACTAAAAAAACAAACGAAGAAAAGTTGCAAACATTTTATGATATGACAAAGTTCTGGAAATTTAGAGGTATTTGGCACTCGTCGTTCAACTTGCTAAATGACGACAGGGTTTTATGAAATCCTGACATAGGTAAGACAACTTCAGAAGTTGCACGCCCGTGTATGAACTTTTCGGAAAAATCTGAACGCGGAAAGAGGAGAGATGCTTTAGCGCTTTCAAGAGAAAAGCAAAATTTAACCAATTTATTGGTGCGTGGTGCTGGAATTTCTGCTCGAAAACGAAGACAAAATGATTTAGTAACAATTCTTAAATAATCCATTAAAAGCTCAACAAGATCCACAAAAATATGAAAGGTTTGCTTCCAAGGCTTTTTTGTTGGAATATAATTTTACAAAAAATCAATATTAGGCATGTTTTCGTTACAAGCTAGCAATTTTAGTTTAGCACTTTGCAACGAAAACAACTGACGCCCACTAACTGGCACTTAAGCAATAAATGGCGGATTTGCACTATCTGGTAGCAACATATATTTACTATTCTATTGTCAATTGTATACTCTCTTTTTGCAAATATTAAAATAATTTCCCATTTTTGTTCTTCTTCTTCCCGTTAATTCACAATAATTGATAACATCTCTCCAAAAATGGGATGCCATATTGCTAAATATAGGGTACCCAATCTGGCAACATCATACTCGATTAAGACAGGAACACAAGCACCAAACTTCATCGGGAACTAATAGTGCTTAGCTCCCCATACAAATTAAGCACTTATGGTGTAACGAAAACACGCCTATTGTGAAATACATCCCGAAAGCCGACAAAGAAATTGTGATATATGTATATCCACATTATAACGAAGTATCCGCCTCAAAATCAAAATGCCGACCTAGTGGTTTAGAAGTAAATGAGAGATTTGTAAGAGTTCCATTAACGCTCTTCTCTTACATACTGCATCGAGAATTATTGAAATTCAGAATAACATTATTACAAATTATATGGAAGCTTAAACGCGGAACTGATTTTAAGTTAGAAGTAAGAAGGCGTTTGCAGAATCAAGTATTCCAAAAAATTCAGATTCGGCACTCTTGGCTACATCTATTGGTCCCCTGAGACTTATTCTTTCATCAGGCATCACAATTTGGAATAATCCCGCGCCACAATCGGTAATATTTTGTAGACCGTAAACAAAAGAATATGTGAAGGAAACGAAAGAAATTATTTTGAATGAAAAAAACGTAATATGTCGTCTAAAGATTATACTCATTTGTTTATCATATGAATTGCCTACAAAGTTACAAAAATTTTGTTTTCAAACGGCAGATTTAATTGGAGCGACATATCCATCGATGCCCATGACTGAAACTGTACATAAAGTCCTTGTACATTCAGAGCATATAGTGGAAAACACTTTACTACAAGTCGGATTTTTTTGGAACAGATGCGGCAGAATCTCGGCACAAGATATACAAATATGATAGAATACATCACGCACGTAAAAATAGTCGTATGTAAATAATATGTATAATATATGCGATATTTTTAAAAGATCCATGGACACATCTGATCCCCTCGTTTCCTCTTTCTATATTACTAGACGATTGCAACAGCGGAAACGACAAACATTTCCTCCGGAAGTTATAGAAATGTTAAATTTTGATGTCCAAATTATGAGATTTGCTTCGATAATCCAGATGCGAATGAAACTGAGAACGAAGAAAGTACATTAAACCTCGCATACAAAAATATATTAAAACAACTTGACTTTGGACAATGAATTAGATTTATATTAAGTGAGTATGTATGGATGTAAAAAGAATTTTTAGCTACATAAATGTAAATTACCTCTTATTTTATTCCATACAGCTATAAAATACAAAGTATAACTATTCAAATTCAATATTAAACATTTTTTGGTTCAGCAAGGGTTAATCGTCCTGAAAGGGTTAATTTTTTGGGTTTATTTGTTAGCATTATTCTCGCATTAAATTTTTGATTGCATTAAACAAGATTCGGTTTTTAATTTTTAACTTTTTTAATTTTGGCCAGAAAAAGAGCCGATTTGACCAATAGTGCGACGTAAGTGACGAACATGGCGAAAGGTTTCACCAAGAAATGAAGTCCATCGAGCGGCGTTACCAAGGGCACTGGGATGAAAGAATGATGGGAGATTATATTTGGTTCCTCATTAGAGAAACCGATTCCGAAATCTACAAACGTCAACAAAGAACTCACAATTACTTCTAATGAAACTTGTTCATGTAAATAAACTCAAATGTACATAATATAAATAAAAGTAATAAGTAAAATCGCTATTTAAACAGAAATTTAAAAGAGAAAAGATTTTTTCAAATTCTCTTTCCTCTACCAAAAGGGCTATAATTTCTAATCCAAATAGGCATTATTTTCTTGGCTAGGATGCACACTTTTAAAAAATAAAATATAATATGTTTTTCGATTTTTTTTTCTATTTTTTTTATTTTTTTTTTGTCCCAGGATTTATTTTTTTTTTTTTTTGAAAGAATTCTGCTTTTTCCAATTATTTTAATGACTGATACTAAACCACTGTTTCTAAGCGAAAGAGATATTTCCAACATTTGTAGCCCACATTAATAGCTTCAATTTCACGCGTAAGTCGACCTGATCGGGCATATACTCCAAAAATAATAGTGCAAACACTAATTAACAGTATGCCACAATCCATAAAAAAATAATTTTTAGGTCTAGGACACAAAAAAAAACTTTTTTTTTGTTGTTTAGTGTAATTTAATGGCCATAAGATTTTTTTTTTTGCTCTCGGTGGACTTTTAGAACTTTTTCTATATTTTTCTCGGTATACCGTACGGAATATTTCTTATGTGTCTGATGAAAGTTGTAGATATTGAATAGGAGAAAAAAATTCGGACCAAACCTACACGAAAAAAGTGCATCCAGTGCCTTAAAAATCGCAAGAAATGCATATGTGCCAGATTTCATAAATATCTGTGCAAAATACAGCATTCGGAGTCAAAAAAGTGAAATCGGATGATACATTGCATATAAATGATGGATTTCATGACAAGTGTGTGAATTTTTAAAAGTGATATCTTCTGATTGCGTTGACACTAGTCCCATTGGATAGTAGTTATAACACAAAACTTTAACCAGATCGCTGAAGGACTGACCGAGATGGAAGGTGTTGAATTTCAAAATTTTGGTCAAACGGCCCGTTTTCCCATCCGAATAACTAATTACCTACCTATTGTATGTAGAAAATTTTGCGTTTTGATAGCTGATTCTTCTTTCTGTTTAAAAAAGTAAAAAAATTTCGGAAAAATAATTTTTGGAACATTTTTTTTTGCGAAATTAAAACTTGTTTTAACATTATGTGGAAAACCCATAATTTTATTTCTTTTTTTTTTTGGCTCAAAATAAACATAGGCAATTTTCCTTAAGACCTTTGTCTGTTAGCGCGATGTGAACTATTTATCTATTAAAATAAAGATAAACCTATACAAAAATTAAAAAAATATATATATTTTAGCATAACTGGGAAACAATTTATCGTAATTGGTTGAGTAAAGCTTTAAATAATCCTAAATTAAGTAGTCTTCATCTTCGGCTAATATAATTTCTTCATCCCATCAGCTGTTTTAAAGATATATTGCGAAAAATCCAAATTTTTTGACAAAATTTTAATAATTTTTTAATTAAAACCTCGTAATAACATCAAAAGAAAAAACTACAATAATTATACTTTTATTATTTCATGTACCACCCTAATGTACTAGAAGTCTCCTACCATAATCAAACCGCACAAAAATATAACTGTGTCCTGTCAATATGTTTGGCTTTATATTCCATTCGATTCTATTCGATGTCTCTGTATCGCTGTACCAAGGATGAATGAGAGACAATATCAATGATACATATTTTCCGAGTTTGATCTGTGGCACGTGTTCTGAAATATAAAGACATGAGGATGGACGGACAGCTAGCAAACATTACCACTTCCACCACCAGTGGCTACCAACAACAGAATTTGCTCCATTTCCTTTAAGCTTTTGTGAGCTTCAAAACACTCCATCAGTACGCCTACCGAGACGGCATCGCACACACACACATGTGAAACAAAAAAATACCAAATAAAAAAGAAAGAAAGAAAGAGAGAAAAAACCTTTGACTGACATCAATAAACGACATCGTAGCCGCCTTAGCTGAAGTTGAAGGCGACATTGCTTTGGATTAGACGTGAAAGTAGGCCCAAAAATAAGAACTTCTGCATTATTCATTCGTTTAGTAAAGTTAACATAACACAGTGCAACAACCAAAATGGGAATGGGATGAAACCAATTGTAAATGAAAGTTGACATTATCCATAACAAAACCTTTAATGGGTTTTTTCAGTTCAGTGCGAGAATTTTTTTTACACGCATTTGAAGTTGGTGATTTTAGAACGCTGTCTAATAAGAAAAGATAATTGCAAATTTGATAAACTAATACTTATAATACCCTCCACCACAGGATGGGATGTATATTCATTTTGTCACTCCGTTTGTAACACCTTTAAATATTGATCTGAGACCCCATAAAATATATATATTCTTAATCGTCGTAAAATTCTAAGACGATTTCGCCATGTCCGTCCGTCCGTCTGTTGCAATCATGCTACAGTCCGTAATAACAGAGCTAGGTTGATCAAATTTGGTATACATATTTCATATAGTTGCAGGTTGTTTGGGATTGCAAATGGGCCATATCGGTCAATGTTTCGATATAGCCCCCATATATAGCATCTTACTTATTGTTATTCCTACTGTTCTCATCTACTCCACATTCACCATATTTTTGTGATTCCTACTGTTCTCATATACTATAGCACCATTTGTATGACAGCGCCATCTAGCGTGAGTTGTAGGTAAAAATAAATATCGAAAATGAATTCCTCGACCCCAAAAATAGTAGGATACCACAGCTTTCCATGATAATAAAAAGAAAAAAGCATTATTTTATCAAATTTTCAATGATCTTTTCTTGTTTTACAGCGTTCCAAAATCACCAACTTCAAATGCGTGTAAAAAGAAATCTCGCACTGAACTGAAAAAACCCCTTGAAGGTTTTCTTATGGATAATGTCAACTTTCATTTGCAATTGGTCTCATCCCATTCCCATTCGGAAAGTTCGATTTTGTATCACAGTGTAATTAATAATTTAATGGCCATACGATTTTTTCGCTCAAGGTGGAGTTTTTGCACATTTTCTATTTATATTTTTTTTTCTTGGTATATTCTTTGGTGTCTGAAGCAAAGTTGTAGATATTGAACAGGAGAAAAAAATGCGGAGCAAACCTACCCAAAAAAAAGTGCCTTAAAAATCGCAAAAGTCATAAAACATATGTCAGTAAAATATTGAAAAATTCGTATACGTATAAAACAGAACAGAATATATTTGCGATTTTTAATGCACTGGGTGCACTTTTTTCTGGTAGGTTTGTTCTGCATTTTTTTCTCCTATTTAATATCCACAACTTTGCTTAAGACTCAAAAGATATATTCCGTACGGTATACCGAGAAAAAAATATAGAAAAAGTGCTAAAAATCCACCTTGAGTAAAAAATCGTATGACCATTGATTGAGCCAACTTCACTAAACGACTGGTGCAGAACTTCTTATTTTTGGGGCTACGTCCAATTCTCAGAATTGAGTCTCAGTGTTGAGTTTTTTGTTATCCATAAATGGTTTAGATAAATTTAAAATATGATTCTGCACTTCTTGAAAAGAAGATCTTTCCATTGACATACAATTTATAAGCATTTGAGGGAAATTAAGTCTCAAAATGTGCACCACAAAAATTCATGCAGGTCTTTTATTATTTTATAGTAACCTTAGATCTTCCTCTTTTATTATAATGACTATCCAAAATAAATACACAAAGCGTATTCCAATAAGAGAGATTGTTAGGTTAGGTTAGGTTAGGTTGAAGAGAGGAGACGTTTAAACGTCTCATGTCCATGGACATACACTTAAGCCAGTGGTTCGGCCTGTTGTGCGCTCCTTATTTATGATCTTTTTATATTTGTTAAGAAAATTCAATAGTTTTTCATTTAATGTGAAGTACATTCGATACAATTAAGTTCTAAATAAAAAGTCATTCAAATGGACTCCATGACTTCTTCTGGAGGAACGATGAACCCAATTTTCGAGCACTTCTTCCACTAAATCAAGTCGTATGTCATAAATGGCACGTTCAGTATTGACTTGTAAAGCTTGAAGGGAGTCTGGTTTATTTCGAAAGACCAATGACTTCAAATAACCCCACAAGAAATTGTCTAATGGTGTTAAATCACAACTTCTTGGAGGCCATTCAATATCACAATTTCTGGAAATAATCGAATCTCCAAACTTTTCTCGCAACAATTCAATTGTTTTATTTGCTGTGTGGCAAGTAGGCACAATCGGTCAATGGCAAAAATATAGCTCTTAACGAGAGCTAAAATATTGTTCATGGGTGTTAAGGTCGTAGTTCGACTGGAAAGTGTTTTTTTTTTTTTGGATTTAAAAAAAAGTTGACTTAGCATAATTTTCAAATGTGAATGGAAAGTTTAATTTTGTTCTAGCTCCTTAACGGTACGTCGGATCGGGAATCCGTCAATGGCAAAAAAATAGCTCTTAACGAGAGCTAAAACATTGCTCATGGATGTCAAGGTCGTAGGTCGACTGGAAAGTGTTTTTTGGATTAAAAAAATGGACTTAGTGCACTAAAAGTTGCAATTGGAGAACGATTATTTTGATAATAAAACTGAATAATTTGTAAACGTTGTTCTTGCATATATATCCATTATGAAATCGTAAACACTACTGAATACAATGAAAAACTAATGATAGATCATGACATATCACAATTGGCCGAATCGTCACTTCAAAATCATAGCATCCCTATTGGAAAACCCGTTATAAAATATGATTCTGCACGTCTTGGGAAGAATAGTTTTCCATTGACATAAACTTTGTTACTATTTGAGAGTTTTGAAGACTCCAAAAGTGTACCACAAAAAATATATTAGAACTTATATGAAAATTTACCAACTTTTTTTATTATAACGAACCGAATTAAATTTAAAATATAATTCTGCACGTCTTGGGAAGAATAGCTTTCCATTGACATACACTTTAATATCATTTGTTTGATATGAAGACCCGAAAAGTGGACCACAAAATTAGTGTATAACTTATATTATATATTATGAAAACAATGCAAATTTTTTATTGTTATGACGAACCAAACTAAATTTAAAATATGATTAAATCTTGAGAACAATAACTTTTAATTGACATACATTGTAATGCCATTTGAGTGTTTTGAGGAAACGAAAAGAGTACCACAGTAATCAGTGCAGAGATTTTATTATATTACACCATGCGACAGAAATTGTTGGTCATGAAAATCTATACACAATATTGAAAACTGACATGAAACTATACAAAACTGTATATGTTCTCAGTTTTTTATTTTCTGCTCGAGTTCGCGTTTAAAAGGACATGACATTTTTTAAGAATATAGTTATTCCAAAATTTTGTGTAATTTTGCTGAAAGTCCTATGAAGACAATATTGGTTTCGGATACGATATTGGATAATGGTGTCAGATAAAAGTGCACAGTTTGGGCTATCTAAATACATTTTTTGGTTTTAGAAACTGGAACTAAAAAGTTGCAAAAATGGACTTGCCAATTTTAGTCCTTCATTAATTAGCCTTTGTAGATCCTTAATATCTACAAATTAAAATAAATATTTTGCAGATGTTACTGTTCTGCTATTCATGTCCAATTAGTTTGTTGTTATACCCTACACCACACTGTCCAGGTCCAGGGTATTATGAGTTTGTGCATTTGTTTGTAACACTCAAAGGGAGAAGAGATAGACCTATAGTTTATTATACCGATCGACTTGGAATCAATTCCTGAGTCGATTTAACCATGTCCGTGTAATTTTGTTAAAAATTTTATTAGAAAAACGAAAAAAACTGAATGTCCGTATCAAGAGTACAAAATAAAATTTACAAAACTACCCAAATTATGTTTTTTTTACTATCCATATTCCGATTTTCATCAAAAATTGGACAAAAAAATAATTTTAGACTGTTTTTAATGAAAGTTTTAGATGAAAAGTTATTAATGAAAAGTTTTAGACTGTATTCCAAAAATTTTACGCATATAGGGTTTTCTGTCTCGCCGATAGAATTCTCGCAGACGCCATGACTTTGAACGCTCTCATGAATGGCACATCAGTAAATTGTTGACGAACATTTGTAACTTTTGTCTCTACTTACATTGACTTTATTGCAGTTAAACTCTCCTCCATATCCACCGGAAGGATTCCTGAAAACGTGGGTTCGTTTTTCTATGCTCATTCATACGAACACATCAAACGAACGAACGAACAAAAGCTATTCAATGAATGACAGGCACCAGAAAAAAATCCTGCAAAAAAACAGAAGAGAAGAAGAGAAAAGGTAAAAATATTATATTTAAATGGAAAAAATGACAAATGATATTAGAATAAGGAATTGTCTGTTTCGGACGGGAAGCGGACGGATGAAGTGGAATAATTGTGTTTTGTATCATTTCCCCTTCTCCCCCCACCCATATTTCAGCTCACTACCACCCGCCCTTTTTCACCCACAGAAAACAAATTCAATAAATAAAATGAAATACAATTTTGAATATTTAATCATAATTGATTTACCGGTGCGAATGGTATGGGACAAGAGCAACTGTGGCAACAACAACAATAGAATAATCGGATAGGAGAATTTGTTTAGTGCACAGATCAATTAAATGGATTTTTATTTCAACATACAAAGCAAACACTTAAATGTTTTCCCATAAAAAAAAAGTTTGAATAAAAAAAACAGTGAACAGTGGAGTTTTTGAAATAATATTTACAATATAATAACTTCAACGAGATTTGTTTGATATATCAAACTAATAGATATTTTAAGAGATATAAATCATAATATATAATAGTAGCGCTATATTCCTTTTTGTGGTACACTTTTCAGTTCTGTAATTGACTGAAATGGTAACAAACTGTTCATTGCTAAAAAGTTGTATCTCCTTAGAGGTGCAGAATATCATCTACAGATCACTTTGGTGTAACATAACATAGCAAAAAGTTAGTCATCGTGACTGCACTCTAAGAGTGTTAAAAAAGACAAATTATGGTTTTTGTGGTACACTTTTCGGTTTGTTAGCGGGCACAAATGGTAACAAAACTTACATCAGTAGAAAGTAATATCTTCAAAGATGTGCAGGATATCATTTATGTATAGATTAGTTTGGTATATCAAAATAGCAAATAATGCTCATCTCGTGAATCATTCGTAGGAATTTTTGTGGTACACTTTTCAGGCATTTTAATACTTTAAATGACAACTAAATGCACAACAGTTAAAAGCTCTATTGCTAAAGATGTGCAGAATTATATTTTGAATTTATTGTGAAAATTGAAAATGATCTAAATGGATCACCCTTTAGAATTTTGCACTAATTAGATTTATTATGACAAATTTTAAAAGACCATTATGGGCCACTGTGCCTTTTGTGCAGCACTTATGTACATATTATGAGTGTCAGATACACGCGTCATAAAACAGAACTACTGTTCATGAAATTCATTTCATTTCACTGCGAATTATTTTGTTTGATTTTATGATGTAACGGTCAATTTCATTCGTTTTTCGAATTTTCTTATTTCATTTTTGTTTTTTTTTTGATGGTTTTGGATTGAATGCCGTACATGAATATTTTATTTTGAGTGGAGGAGGGTCGGTCTAATCATAAGTGGTTATTATTATTGGTATTATCATGTCACAACAATCAAATGTGTGCATTTTTATGAATGAAACGAAATGAATATTTTATGATGAATATACACGTATAGGTGCATAGTGGGCATTTGTCTTAAATTGGTACAGATTTTCTATAAGAAAACTGTTTTAAATTGGAATAGATTTTCTCTAAGAAAACTTTCTTAAATTGAGAATGATTTTCTATCAGAAAGAATTGTTTCAAATTGAAACATATTTTCTATAAGAAAATTGTTTCAATTTGAAACATATTTTCTATAAGAAAAAGGTCCTAAATTGGGACCGATTTTCTATATCAAAACTGTCTTAAATTAAAACAGATTTTAACTCTCTCTTAAACAGACAGATATTCAATAGGAAAATTGGCGCAAATTGAGACAGATTTTCAATAAGAAAATTGTCGTAAATTGACAGATTTTCGGTAAGAAAATTGTCTAAAATGAAGACGGATTTTTATAAGAAAACTGCCTAAAATTGAGGCAGATTTTCAGTAAGAAAACCGCCTTATATTGAGGCAGATGTTTTATAGGAAAATTTTTCAATTTTCAATAGAAAATTTGTCGCAAATTGTGATAGATTTTCAATAGAAAATTTGTCGCAAATTGTGACCGATTTTCCTATAGGAAAATTTTTACAAATTGTGATAGATTTTCTTATTGAAATATGTCGCAAATTGTGACCAATTTTCTATACAAAAATTGTCCCAAATTGTGACCGTTTTTCCCATAGGAAAATTGTCGCAAATTGTGACCGAATTGCCTATAGGAAAATTGTCGCCAATTGTGACCAATAGATTTTTAACCGAAAAATTGGGATTTATTTCCTATAAGAAGATTGTCGCAAATTGCGACCGATTTTCTTATGGGCACATTGTCGCAAATTATAACCGATTTTCCTATAGGAAAATTCTCGCAAATTGCGATCAATTTTCCATAGGAAAATTCTCGCAAACTGCGATCAATTTCTATAGGAAAATTCTCGCAAATTGCGATCAATTTTCCATAGGAAAATTCTCGCAAACTGCGATCAATTTTCTATTGGAAAATTCTCGCAAATTGCGATCAATTTTCTATAGGAAAATTCTCGCAAATTGCGATCAATTTTCTATAGGAAAATTCTCGCAAATTGCGATCAATTTTCTATAGGAAAATTCTCGCAAATTGCGATCAATTTTCTATAGGAAAATTCTCGCAAATTGCGATCAATTTTCTATAGGAAAATTCTCGCAAATTGCGATCAATTTTCTATAGGAAAATTCTCGCAAATTGCGATCAATTTTCTATAGGAAAATTCTCGCAAATTGCGATCAATTTTCTATAGGAAAATTCTCGCAAATTGCGATCAATTTTCTATAGGAAAATTCTCGCAAATTGCGATCAATTTTCTATAGGAAAATTCTCGCAAATTGCGATCAATTTTCTATAGGAAAATTCTCGCAAATTGCGATCAATTTTCTATAGGAAAATTCTCGCAAATTGCGATCAATTTTCTATAGGAAAATTCTCGTAAATTGCGATCAATTTTCTATAGGAAAATTCTCGGAAATTGCGATAAATTTTCTATAGGAAAATTCTCGCAAATTGCGATCAATTTTCTATAGGAAAATTCTCGCAAATTACGATCAATTTTCTATAGGAAAATTCTCGCAAATTGCGATCAATTTTCTATAGGAAAATTCTCGCAAATTGCGATCAATTTTCTATAGGAAAATTCTCGCAAATTGCGATCAATTTTCTATAGGAAAATTCTCGCAAATTGCGATCAATTTTCTATAGGAAAATTCTCGCAAATTCCGATCAATTCTCTATAGGAAAATTCACGCAAATTGCGATCAATTCTCTATAGGAAAATTCTCGCAAATTGCGATCAATTTTCTATAGGAAAATTCTCGCAAATTGCGATCAATTTTCTATAGGAAAATTCTTGCAAATTGCGATCAATTTTCTATGGGCAAATTCTCGCAAATTGCGATCAATTTTCTATGGGCAAATTCTCGCAAATTGCGATCAATTTTCTATAGGAAAATTCTCGCAAATTGCGGTCAATTTTCTATAGGAAAATTCTCGCAAATTGCGATCAATTTTCTATAGGAAAATTCTCGCAAATTGCGATCAATTTTCTATAGGAAAATTCTCGCAAATTGCGATCAATTTTCTATAGGAAAATTCTCGCAAATTGCGATCAATTTTCTATAGGAAAATTCTCGCAAATTGCGATCAATTTTCTATAGGAAAATTCTCGCAAATTGCGATCAATTTTCTATAGGAAAATTCTCGCAAATTGCGATCAATTTTCTATAGGAAAATTCTCGCAAATTGTGACCAATTTTCTATAGGAAAATTGTCGCAAATTGCGATCAATTTTCTATAGGAAAATTCTCGCAAATTGCGATCAATTTTCTATAGGAAAATTCTCGCAAATTGCGATCAATTTTCTATAGGAAAATTCTCGCAAATTGCGATCAATTTTCTATAGGAAAATTCTCGCAAATTGCGATCAATTTTCTATAGGAAAATTCTCGCAAATTGCGATCACTTTTCTATATTCTCGATCCACTAATTATTGCGATCAATTTTCTATAATTGCGATCAATTTTCTATAGGAAAATTCTCGCAAATTGCGATGAATTTTCTATAGGAAAATTCTCGCAAATTGCGGTCAATTTTCCTATAGGAAAATTCTCGCAAATTGCGGTCAATTTTCCTATAGGAAAATTCTCGCAAATTGCGGTCAATTTTCCTATAGGAAAATTCTCGCAAATTGCGATCAATTTTCCTATAGGAAAATTCTCGCAAATTGCGATCAATTTTCCTATAAGAAAATTCTCGCAAATTGCGATCAATTTTCCTATAGGAAAATTCTCGCAAATTGCGATCAATTTTCTATAGGAAAATTCTCGCAAATCAATTTTCTATAGGAAAATTCTCGCAAATCAATTTTCTATAGGAAAATTCTCGCAAATTGCGATCAATTTTCTATAGGAAAATTCTCGCAAATTGCGATCAATTTTCTATAGGAAAATTCTCGCAAATTGCGATCAATTTTCTATAGGAAAATTCTCGCAAATTGCGATCAATTTTCTATAGGAAAATTCTCGCAAATTGCGATCAATTTTCTATAGGAAAATTCTCCAAAATTGCGATCAATTTTCTAGGAAAATTCTCGCAAATTCAATAGGAAATTTTCTATAGGAAAATTCTCGCAAATTGCGATCAATTTTCTATAGGAAAATTCTCGCAAATTCTCGCGATCAATTTTCTATAGGAAAATTCTCGCAAATTGCGATCAATTTTCTATAGGAAAATTCTCGCAAATTGCGATCAATTTTCCTATAGGAAAATTCTCGCAAATTGCGATCAATTTTCTATAGGAAAATTCTCGCAAATTGCGATCAATTTTCTATAGGAAAATTCTCGCAAATTGCGATCAATTTTCTATAGGAAAATTCTCGCAAATTGCGATCAATTTTCTATAGGAAAATTCTCGCAAATTGCGATCAATTTTCTATAGGAAAATTCTCGCAAATTGCGATCAATTTTCTATAGGAAAATTCTCGCAAATTGCGATCAATTTTCTATAGGAAAATTCTCGCAAATTGCGATCAATTTTCTATAGGAAAATTCTCGCAAATTGCGATCACTTTTCTATATTCTCGATCCACTAATTATTGCGATCAATTTTCTATAATTGCGATCAATTTTCTATAATTGCGATCAATTTTCTATAGGAAAATTCTCGCAAATTGCGATCAATTTTCTATAGGAAAATTCTCGCAAATTGCGATGAATTTTCTATAGGAAAATTCTCGCAAATTGCGATGAATTTTCTATAGGAAAATTCTCGCAAATTGCGATGAATTTTCTATAGGAAAATTCTCGCAAATTGCGATGAATTTTCTATAGGAAAATTCTCGCAAATTGCGATGAATTTTCTATAGGAAAATTCTCGCAAATTGCGATCAATTTTCCTATAGGAAAATTCTCGCAAATTGCGATCAATTTTCCTATAGGAAAATTCTCGCAAATTGCGATCAATTTTCCTATAGGAAAATTCTCGCAAATTGCGATCAATTTTCCTATAAGAAAATTCTCGCAAATTGCGATCAATTTTCCTATAGGAAAATTCTCGCAAATTGCGATCAATTTTTATAAGAAAACTTCCTAAAATTGTAATTATATTATTTTTTTAAATTATATATTGAGACAGATGTTTTATAGGAAAATTTTCGCAAATTGTGATAGATTTTCTATAGAAAATTTGTCGCAAATTGTGACTGATTTTCCTATAGGAAAATTTTCGCAAATTGTGATAGATTTTCTTCTTGAAATATGTCACAAATTGTGACCAATTTTCTATAGGAAAATTCTCGCAAATTGCGATCAATTTTCTATAGGAAAATTGTCGCAAATTGTGACAGATTTTCCATGGGAAAATTGTCGCAAATTGTGACCGATTTGCCTATAGGAAAATTGTCGCAAATTGTGACCAACAGATTTTTAATCGGAAAATTGGGATTCATTTTCTATAAGAAGATTGTCGCAAATTGCGACCGATTTTCTTATGGGCAAATTGTCGCAAATTATGACCGATTTTCCTATAGGAAAATTGTCGCACATTGTGACAGATTTTCCTATAGGAAGTTGTGACCAATTTTCTTATAGGAAAATTTTCGCAAATTGCGATCAATTTTCTATAGGAAAATATTCGCAAATTGCGATCAATTTTCTATAGGAAAATTTTCGCAAATTGCGATCAATTTTCTATAGGAAAATTTTCGCAAATTGCGATCAATTTTCTATAGGAAAATTTTCGCAAATTGCGATCAATTTTCTATAGGAAAATTTTCGCAAATTGCGATCAATTTTCTATAGGAAAATTTTCGCAAATTGCGATCAATTTTCTATAGGAAAATTTTCGCAAATTGCGATCAATTTTCTATAGGAAAATTTTCGCAAATTGCGATCAATTTTCTATAGGAAAATTTTCGCAAATTGCGATCAATTTTCTATAGGAAAATTTTCGCAAATTGCGATCAATTTTCTATAGGAAAATTTTCGCAAATTGCGATCAATTTTCTATAGGAAAATTTTCGCAAATTGCGATCAATTTTCTCTAGGAAAATTCTCGCAAATTGCGATCAATTTTCTATAGGAAAATACTCGCAAATTGCGATCAATTTTCTATAGGAAAATTCTCGCAAATTGCAATCAATTTTCTATAGGAAAATTCTCGCAAATTGCAATCAATTTTCTATAGGAAAATTCTCGCAAATTGCGATCAATTTTCTATAGGAAAATTCTCGCAAATTGCGATCAATTTTCTATAGGAAAATTCTCGCAAATTGTGGCCGATTTTCCTATAGGAAAATCTGTCTTAATTTGAAACAAATTTTCTATAGAAAATCGTTTTCAATTTGAGACGATTTTCTTATACAAAATCTTTCTCTATTTTAGACAATTTTTTCTTTTCATTAATTTATTCTTCTATTATTAATTCTTAATTGATAAATGAATTTATAAATTTTAAATGGTAATCAATAAACCATTTAATTTTGGGATTTACTCTTATTTGTCAATAGCTTCTAGAGGGATTTCGAAAGCCTTACTGAATTTTTCTCTGACATGTTTTAAGTGGTAATTACTCTGAAGGTCATCATAATATTAAATAGTACCTCAGATATACCAAATTGCTTTCATGACATTAACTATTTATAGGCCTTTACATCTGCCAGTATCTGCATCAGAGGAAGTAATCTCTGCTCTGAAGTCATTTGACTACTTTTCTCTTTGTCAGCGGAAGGAAGTTGTCGTAGTTCATTACATTTGAAATTGTCGATGCTGAGGAAGACGAAGTGAGTCCGCATTTATGTCCATCCCTTCGTGAAGGAGGCAAGAAAGGAGATAAACACAGAAAATAAAACGTGCATTTGTTAAACGAAAAACATGTCATATTTTTAATGTTATGCGATAATAAAACATTTTATTTTATAATTTTGAAGTAAAAATTAACATCGTGAAAGCGATTTTTAAGACAAGTTTCGTAGATATTTTAGTTCCTTCTTGTGTCCAATAACCTTTGCCGCCGTCGGACGAAGTCTTCCAGACTAATTTAATTACAAAAATTGATAAATTTCCATCTCTTTGCAAATTCCGAATTAAAAACGTTTGCTCAACATTTTTTCTGCTTCTGGTTTGACAAAATACTATTTTAACTTTAGTGACAACAAAGCAAACCCTGACCTCCTGCAATGTTTTAGTCTGAAGTCTGTTCTGGTATTTTCATCTGTTGCAAAATTCAGCCATATGCTGCTCGCAATATTTGACTGTTGCTGGAGGAGTTACCCATGTGAGACACACGCACTCTGAAATGGAATAAAACCTCCATAAGTTTTGTCATCGGCGTGAAACGGCGTCACCGCCAACCAACAAAAAAAATCTCCCCCTCAGACTTAGGCTGCATGGATAAAATAGGCCTGGAGTTCTTTCAAAAACAAGAAAACACGTACCAATGGAACAGCACAATCGAACCGAACCCAGAGAAAAATAACACTGATCTCCAGGGCAGTGCTGTTACTGCCATAGTGGTGGTGGTGCCCAGAATGTTCATTCCTTGCATGTGGCATCATTTCCAATAAGTGTTAAATGAAATTAAAATCGAAACAAAATGAAACAAAACTCGAAATCCCCCAGCAATGAGAAGAAACATGAATTGAAGTTGAAAGGATATCATAAATTATGTTCAACATTCACTTGAACCTCATATACTTAGTCGTCGTCGCCGCCCTCGCTGTCACCGTCGTCCTCATCGTGTTCTGGGGGTAGCAGTCAGAACAACAAGTTGTTCCCTGATGGTGTTTTATTGCCTGAGAGTTCATTCGGGCTACTGGATGATGAAAGAACACATCAAGTAGGAGGCCTGAAGCAAGTGTTTGTGAATGAGTAATTAAAAATAGACCACATGCTAGGCAAGAAACTATTCGGAGAATGTCAGTGTATTTTGATTTTTAAACACACAATCTTTTGCTTATTTTCCTATACAAAATGGGTAAAAATTAATCAGAATTTGCGACAATCTTATAAAAAATTGGTCACAATTTGCGACAATTTTCCTATAGGAAAATCGGTCACAATTTGCGACATTGTTCCGATAGATCACAACGTAAGACAATTTTCCTATAGGAAAATCGATCACAATTTGCGTTAATTTTCCTATAGGAAAATTGGTCACAATTTGTGACAATTTTCCTTTAAAAAACGGTTACAATTTGTGACAATTTTCCTTTAGAAAATCGGATATCGATTTTCCTATAGGAAAATTTTTGCAAATTGTGACAAATTTCCTATAGCAAAATTGTCGCAAATTGTGACCAATTTCCTATAGCAAAATTGTTGAAAATTGTGACCAATTTCCTACAGCAAAATTGTTGCAAGTTGTTTCCAATTTCCTATAGGAAAATTTTCGCAAATTGTTACAAATTTCCTATAGCAAAATTGACGCAAATTGTGACCAATTTCCCACAAGAAAATTGTCGCTAATTGTGACCAATTTCCTATTGGAAAGTTGACGCAAATTGTGACCTATTTCCTATAGGAAAAATGTTGCAAATTGTGGCCGATTTTCCTATAGGAAAAATGTCGTAAATTGTGACCAATTCTATAGGAATTGGAATTGTGACCAATTTTCTATAGGACTATCGGTTACAATTTGCGAGAATTTTCCTATAGAAAATTGATCGCAATTTGCGAGAATTTTCCTATAGAAAATTGATCGCAATTTGCGAGAATTTTCCTATAGAATTTTCCTATAGAAAATTGATCGCAATTTGCGAGAATTTTCCTATAGAAAATTGATCGCAATTTGCGAGAATTTTCCTATAGAAAATTGATCGCAATTTGAGAGAATTTTCCTATAGAAAATTGATTGCAAATTGCGAGAATTTTCCTATAGAAAATTGATTGCAAATTGAGAGAATTTTCCTATAGAAAATTGATCGCAATTTGCGAGAATTTTCCTATAGAAAATTGATCGCAATTTGCGAGAATTTTCCTATAGAAAATTGATCGCAATTTGCGAGAATTTTACTATAGAAAATTGATCGCAATTTGCGAGAATTTTCCTATAGAAAATTGATCGCAATTTGCGAGAATTTTCCTATAGAAAATTGATCGCAATTTGCGAGAATTTTCCTATAGAAAATTGATCGCAATTTGCGAGAAAATTTATCGCAATTTGCGAGAATTTTTCTATAGAAAATTTATCGCAATTTGTCTCAAATTGCGATTATTTTCCTGTGAAATTTTGCCATTTTACAGATGATTGAAATCTGTCTTAATTTGAGACCATTTTCTTTTGAAAATATGTCTCAGTTGGAGGCAGTTGTAATATGTATAATAGCTCTATATATGAGATAATTCTTTTGTAATTTCAATTTAGAAGTTTTTTGCTGACGAAAACATCGCATTTCTCCATAGAAATTGTTTCCTGAAAAGTCTTGTTAAAAAATCCAACATTTTAACAATTCCTCAGTCGGTTGTTTATTTTTTATGCATTTATTTCCGGAATGATTGTCTGCATTTCACATACTTTCAATGTCATTTCGTTGATCTTGAAGTATGTACATATATTGTCTGCTAGTTTGTCTACTTCAAAATGCAGTCGTTGCCTATGGAGAAGTACCATCGACCCTTAGTTCAAGTTGCTAACAGATCCGGTGATTCGAGAATCTTTACGCCATTTTATGTTTGTTTGTTGGGCAACTTAAAAGAATTTTCATTGCCTTTTTGTACGTTTGTAAGCTTAAAATCATAAATGCTCACACGCAGACCCCTGAAAATATTTGTGCGTACACAACACACACACATTCACTCTGTCTCAGCGTGATTTCCACAAAGCAGAACATACAACAGAAATGCTATAATGGCCTTTAATAGGCAATACCAACAGCAACAACAACAACCCAATAATCCATCCGTGTAACACTCAGGAAAACTTACTTTGAATTTGCCCCGCTTCATTGCCCGCCACCGGTCGGTGGTATCTTTGTGGACCTCTTCTTCAGTCTCATTAGAATTTCTGTCTAATGATTATAGAGATTCTTCTGCTGATTTTCCTGTACTTTTGGTTAGATACATATCTTCGAATGACGTAGAGTGTATGTAAGTATGTATGTAGTGTATATTGCACACACACATTTACATATTCATTTAATAAAGGGGCGCGTGTGGATGGTATGGAGTGGCAGAAGCAACAAAAAGCACCATCATATATACATACTTATACACACACACAGCACTAACGAAGAAAATGAGCAGTCGATTTTCCTGTGAGCACATTTGTACTCGTATGCGTGTGTCATGGCTCCTTCCTGTGCCCAAGTGTGTGCCTGAGTGTAGATGTGAGCCGAGTGGTATGTGTATCGTTCACATAAGTATGTACTTTGAGCTCGGCTATGATCGGTGTTCGCCTAAGATGAACAGCAACGAGACTTTTGAAGTAAGGTGTACTCATATACCTTTGACTTACAGCGATGTTCATATTTATAGCAAGCTCAAGCCTAATGTGAGCCTACAA
Organism: Eudasyphora cyanicolor; assembly: GCA_963930755.1. Lineage (NCBI taxonomy): Eukaryota > Metazoa > Arthropoda > Insecta > Diptera > Muscidae > Eudasyphora > Eudasyphora cyanicolor. Next base: position 131,962,353 of record OZ005738.1, read on the forward strand.
CAACAAAAAGTGCAAATTTTGAGTGAAATATTCCTGAATGGATGGCAACATCTTTACCAGACCTTTTTTATGAAACAATACTTATTTTTTTTTATTCATGAAGATAAATTGTCTAAGCTCATCAAAGTAAGCCAACACAAATATTCACAAACAAAATCACAGTGGGAGGAATTAAAAAATTAAAAAAAGGGAAATAATTCGTCAATTTTTTATCCAGACAACCGATTGCGACAAATGCTTGTAGAAGGGTTATTAGAGAATTTAAGCTTTAAATGTGAGCTTCCTATGGTATACAGGAGCGAATATACAAAGTTGGCTATCTCGGGTATACACAATTTTTAAGCGCTTGTATAGCGTGAGGTTTCCTACCTTTTTAAAGAAAAAAACACAGAAAATTCAAATTGAATGGGGAATGTTTATTATCGTTTGAAAGAACATTCTTTGGCATTTATTTTTTGAAGATTATGTCTATCAAATGTTGGCCGCGGCTACGTCTCAGATAGTCCATCCGTTGAGTCCAATTTTCGATGACTCATTCGAGGCCAAGGTCTGAATCGAAGCGAGTTTGTCCGTATAAACTTTGGACTTTACATACATATCCCCACAGGAAAAAGTCTAACGGGCCAAAACGTGAAATTATCTGCTCACCGAAGTGTTCTCTCAATAAATCCATTGATTGATGCGATGTGTGGGAAGTGGTGCCGTCTTGTTGAAACCAAATGTCGCCGAGATCACGAGCTTCAATTTCAGGCATCAAATAGTCGGTTATCATGACACGATAACGGTCGCCATTGACGGTTACGTTCTCACCGGCATAATTTTTGAAGAAATATGGACAGATGATTCCACCGGCCCCCAAACCACACCAAACCGTTGTTTTTTCTGGATGAAGTGGCAACTCTTGAATCTCTTAAGGTTGCTCTTCGTCCCAAATGCGGCAATTTTGCTTGTTTACATACCCATTGAGCCAGAAATGGGCCTCATCGCTGAACAAAATTTGTCTCGAAAACGTCGGATCTTCTTGGAACTTTTCAAAAGCCCATAGAGCGAAGCGATGTCGCTTGGGTAGGTCGGGCGGCTTCAGTTCGTGCACAAGCTGTATTTTATATGCTTTCAATGTAAGATCTTGACGTAAAATGCCCTAAGTCGTTCCATACGTCAGTCCGAGTTGCTGCGAACGGCGCCGAAACGGCTCTCCACGGTCTTCGTGTACACTCTCAGCTACGGTCGCTACATTTTCTTCACTGCGTGCTGGGCGTGGTCTATTCGGTCGAATATAATCCAATAATGAATGCTGGGTCTCAAGATGCGTGATGGTGTTGCGAATAGTACGCTCAGTAGGCCGATTATGTTGACCATAAGTTGAACGAAGTGCACGAACCACATCCCTCATAGAACGTGAATTTTCGTAATAAAGTTGAACGATTTGTAAAAGTTTTTACAATTTTAAATGGCACACCCGTACCTGAGTCCATCCCTAAAATTCTCAATTGCCGAGCCAGTCGTAGTAGTTATATGAATGACAAAGTTCAAACTTTCCAATAAAACCAGAATTTTTTAAAAAAAATATAAGTATTTTTTATAGCCGATTCAAATTTAAAGATTTTAAATGGCCCACTAATACAACATATTCATTTCATGTTCCAAACAGATTCTTTAAATAGCGGCTGATATGGACTGGTGATCTACTGAACGAATAAAGTTGCTGAACTTAGTGAGCTAAAGAGCTGCTGAGCTAAAGAGCAGGTGAGCAAAAGAGCTGTTGAACTAAAGAGCTGTTTAACTAAAGTGCTGTTGAACTAAAGTGAGCTGGTGAACTTAAGTGAGCTGTTGAACTAAAGAGCTGATAAACTAAAGGAATGGTGAACAGAGAATGAAGCCGAGGCAAAATTGACGGCGGCGGCTGCCATTGAAAATTATAGATCGGCGGCGGCGGCTTGATGGCTTAGCCGACATAAAATTGACATACGGCTGCTCTGTGATAGTAATTTTTACATTTAAAATAATAGTTGAAAAGTCATGCTCTGGTATATATTCATAAAAAATTGATGTTTTTAAGTTAATTGTAAGATATTGTGAAGTGAAACAAATAACATCGTTAAGTTCGGCCATGCCGAAGCTTATATACTAGGCCGGGTCGATTTGTGGGGAGGCAAAAAAAGTCGCCATTGCTCAGTGAAAATCGTATTCTAGGGATCAAAATAAGAAACTTTGCCGAAGGAACCATACCTCTAAAACGAATTCTGATGTCCCGGAATTTGGGTCGAACTTTTGGGTAGGGGCAAATTTTGAAAAATCCCACTTTGACCCATTTAGAGTGCTCCAATCGAGTCCAAATGTATGACCGACCCCCACTAACTTTGGAGGCCCGACCCACCCATGCCAGTGGCACACCCCCTGGAACCCCCTGGGGGTTCCATACATTTGGACTCGATTGGAGCACTCTAAATTGGTCAAAGTGGAATTTATTCCGGGACATCAGAATTCGTTTTAGAGGTATGGTTCCTTCGGCAAAGTTTCTTATTTTGATCCCTAGAATACGATCTTCACTGAGCAATGGGCGATTTTTAAATCGACCAGCCCTATTATATACCCTCCAGCATGAATTGCATTCAATTCTATTAATGACAGATTTATGGATATGGAGCAAGTCATGGAACGATCTTTTTGTTTAAGCAATTTATTGAAAAAACGAACGCTACAGTTTTTAGCCAAATTTTAGGCCTCTTTTAAACTCTTGATCTACAAAAATGGTATTTATGGCTTAAATTAGCATATTTGAGGGCTACCTCTACACGGGGACTACAACTAAATATAAACTGATTTGTATAAATTTCATTGACATGAATCCTTGCCAAAATATAAGTAGAATACAAACTTACAGCAAAATTGCTTTACTCGTAAATATGTGGTGTTTATGGCTTTAGCAAGACTTTTTGGGAACGACATTTATAGGTAAAGTATAACATAATATGAATCGATTTAAAAAAAATTTACTGTGATGAATTCTTGCCTAAGTAAACTAAAAACTGCAAGGATTCAGTTAAAATGCTCAGAAAATGTGGTATTTATGGCTTAAATATATTTTGGAGCGGCCTCTATAGGGTGACTTTAACAAAATATTAAATATGAATATAAAATTTTTGTTGTGATGAATTTTTGTCAAAATAGAATACAAACTGAAAAGTTTCAGCTAAATTGCTTTAACAATGTGGAATCTATGGCTCAAAACCCATAATTTGGAGCGACCTCTATAGGGGAGCTATATCAAAACATTGACCAATATGGCCCATTTGCAATCCCAACCGACCTGCAAATATAAGAAGAATTTATACCAAATTTGATTAAACCAGCTCTATTATTACGGACTGTAGCGTAATTTCAACGGATAGACAGACAGACGGACATGGCTAAAACGTCTTAGAATTTCACGACGATCAAGAATATACTTTATATTCTTGATCGTCGCAGATCATATTTCAAGGTCGCAGATCATATTTCAAGGTCGCAGATCATATTTCAAGGTGTTGCAAACAGTATGACAAAGTTAGCATACCTCCTCCTATGGTGGCGGGTAAACAAATCATCGATTTCCATACAATGATAAGTCATAAAATTGACGCTGGGCGGCTCTATGATATACTCGATTTTCAAAGTATGCTAAGTCGAAACTGGTTGTTTTCGTCGTTTTAGTGAAATTTTAAATTTGTGTAGAATTACCTAGTAATTTGTTTTGAGCTTAACTTCATTGAGTTGATGGATTTGACAGAAGACATTTTAGAATATTTAGTCGACATAGCATTAATTGCAATGGAGGTATTAATTTATATGCAGTATTACAATTCTGTAATACTCCATTGTTTTTTTCCGAAAATATTTGTTTCTCTATGTGTACATAATCTACTAATAAATAAAAAATATTATTATTTCCTTTAAAAAATAATGTTTATAATTATTTTTCTATTACTATCAATATTTTCATTTTTAATACGTGTAAAGCTCCCTCTTGTGACAATAAACGAATCAAAACGAAAATCACTTTCCATATCGTCCCCCCCAATAAATGAATACTGTATAATTTATTTGTCGTTTCGAGAAAATCATATTTGAAGTTTTTGTGATATTGAAACTCTATATCGGCACGTAGGCTTTTATTAATGAACAATCAATTTCAAGCACCCAATAACCCAATTTGTGGAAGTAGAATTTCCCCAAATTTTTTCTAGATATACAACCACTTGCGTAGATTCTTTAAATGCAATAAAAAATAATAGTGTATACACTATTCTTCTATTGAGGGGACGATATATCTGTTATATGGTTATTTGCTTATCAAAAATTTTAATTGTATCTATGCATATTTTAAAGTTTTTCTATGTAAGGGCGGCTGTGTTTCAGCCGATTTTAGCCGCAAAGATCGGCGGCGGCTTCGGCTGGTGAAAAAAGGTCGGCGGCGGCTAAAAACGGCGGCTCGGCTCGGCGGCTCGGCTCTGATGGTGAACTAAAGTGAGTTGGAGAGCTAAAGTAAGCTGGTGAACTTAATGAACGTCCTGGTTCACTCAATATATATAATAACTGAACAAAAATGAGCAATCACTTAAAGGAACTAAAGTGCCTAATTCTACTTGAGACCCTACATTCGTCCCTTCTAGTGCATGACTTCCAGTAGGCTAAGGATTTGCTTATTCAGCTACTTCATTCTATGGCTTTGTAGCCTAAGAAATGAACAGAATGAACAAGATCTATTATCTCCAGATCGTCCTCATCAACATACATTCGAAAGAAGTGCGGAATGGCGTTGACTGTTCAGCTGAACATAGCTCCGATTAAACAGTGACCAGTGATGGGTACAGTCCTTGTAGTTGTTTGGCTTTTGTAATGCTTAACGCGAACCATGGCATTCTTGAGACCCTACAATCCTCTCTTTCCATTCCATGACTGTTTGACTTTGTCAAGATACATTAGTTTTGAACTTGATGGAAGTCGCTGATGGTAGGGTAAACAAATCTGAAAGGAATTCCGTGCCCAACACCGAGCTACTTCTGCAACTATAGTGTCCGGGCCCCACAGAGTATCGTGTAGTAATGTTCCACTCAAAGGTCGTCCGCAGTCTCTGCTCGATAATATCGTTACCAATCAATTCTGTCGGCTATGGTATCGCCGGAATTTGTGCTTGAAAAACGATACATTCGTGAGGCAGTGTAAGTGATATTCTAATGTTCTCCATATATATCTATGTAGACACTCGGTCCTACGGCAATCTCTATACTGATCCTTCGGTGAGCATCAGTTTTAGCGAATACGTAGTTCGGTACTCCGGAAGAGGTAACGACGCGACTATGAAACCCGATTTTATTAGTGAGGGATTTCGGAGTGATCTGTTTGCTGAGGTTTTAGCCGAACCGAGAGTCGAAATAATTGCCTCACCCGTACTCGCGTCACATGATCTTCGATGGGTAGGTGATGCAGACTTATGTCTAGACTTATGTACGGATCACAGGACTCCTTTGAGTCATGGATATCATCGCGGCATACGCGCAGCCATACGTAATAATCGGTCTATGCACTCATTTGTAGATCCATTATATCATGTCCGGCCTTAGACCCTTATTTTACCTGTAGTTGACGTTAATATCTCATTTTAGTCTACATTTGATGAACTGAGAGGAAAGCTTGTTGACCACTTACAAAACGATATATTTATATAAATACAGTATACTCGTACGTTCGTTTAACTCCTCTGGGGAGTATAAGCCCGCAAAAATCGATAGATCGGTCCGTGGAAATATATGCAGCGCCGGCGTGGTCAACGAATATTAGCGAGATGAAGTGGAGGACTGCTCTGTCAGAAAGCCGCTTAAAAATCAGCTATTGATGTTTTATAAGTTTTCAGAGAACGCGAACATCATGACCACGATATCCTACATCCTTTCTGTTTCGCAGTTTATCACAGTCAGATTGTTACCAGGTCTCTAGAGATGCATTGCATCGATCCTTCTAACTCCCTGGGCTTTGAAACCAATTAGACAGGTTATGTTAAGAGTGGCGGCCTGTGTGTCAAACATACTTAGAATATTTTTCTCTATCTCCGGCTATGTTTGAAGATGGGCCATATTGGTCCACTCCTTCTGGTGCCTCACCCAACAAATGGCTAATATTTAGTGAAATATTGATTCTTTAAAAACTTCTACACTACTTACATTTCACATGTAGTACTTGTTTATTAGCTGCTAACACCTCAAAAAAAGTGCGAAGTTGTCACGCCCCTTTTGGCACCTCCCACACGAATGCATCATTTTGCACCAAAAGTTAACTGCTTATGGCTTTAATATCAGTTCATACAAGTACTTGAAATTTTGTACAGTGTAATGCTTTTATAGAACATAGAGTCCAGAGAAAAGTGGACAATATTGGCACGCCCCTTTTGGTACCTCCCACACAAATTGGCCTTTTTGTACCAAAAGTTACCAGCTCTTAACTTTAATACCAGTGCATAAAAATACTTGAAATTTCGTACAGTGTAATGCTTTTATAGTACTCAGAGTCTAGAGAAAAGTGGCCGTTATTGGCAAGCCCATTTAATACCTCCGACACAAATGGATCATTTTATACCAAAGGTTAACAGTTTATAACTTTAATACCAATGAATATAAATACTTGAAACTTTGTTCGGTGTAATGCTTTTATGGTATCTAGAAAGCATTACACCGCCCTTTTTGGTACCTCACACACAAATCGACCATTTTGTACAAATGTAAACAGCTTTTTACTTTAATACCAGTACATGCTCTATAGTTAGTAAATGCAATTTAAATTGATAATAATTTAGTTAAAAGAAAAAAAAAAGAAAAATTTTTGGGACTCAAGGTGAACTTTCTTACTTGTTTTCTAATTATTTATTTATTTATTTATATGAATTACAATACAAAGTAAATTCATATTCTAATTTTACGGTCCAGGGAAAAGCCGTGTTACAAAGACCATGTGGCTAGATTTTGCAGCGACAGACCAGAACCTCTGGTGGGAATCGAACCCACGACCCCCAAACTCATAGGCGGGTACGCTTCCAACTCACCTACTGGGGCGCTCATTTTTTTCTAATTATTTTAACGACAGTTACTAAGCTCCAGTTTCTATATGAAAGTTATGTTTTCAGCATTTTTTTTTTCAAAAAATTTGCTTCAAATACTAAAAGCAGCTTCCATGAAAATTGGAATTGTAGAAAAAAATTTTACCATAAAAAAATTTCGTTTTGATTTCATAATAATAATAGTATGCCTCAATCAAAACAAAAAAAAGTTTTTAGGTCCTGGACACAAACATTTTTTTGTTGCATAGTGTTACTGATAACTTTGTGCATCAGACAGGTTGGTTCCCATGAAGGGGCAACTGGGCCCGTGGTAGCATTAGGGACCTCACTTTGTCTTTGTCCGCTGGTAACTCGGGCAGTTACCTTAAACTATATGATTGATATGTTAATTAATGTTCATATCAATCATCATCATTATCATTGTTTAAGCCAAAACTTCATAAAATGTTTCATCGAATTGTCACTGACTTGTTATAGTGTACCGATCGTACAATTCATTCCTTCAGATCAGCTTACTCTTTTGTTGCATAATTGCAGAGTAATTGCCTTGATATTGACGAATGAATTTACCGGTTATTTGAGTATTCGTTACATTAAAACCATCGAGGTTCTCTTGTACATGAAAAGAAAAAAAAACGTTTGTAGGTCGTTTATCGCAAACATAGTTCTTTGTCTCAAACGCTCTACTTTTCCCGTAATAGTTGAAATATTTCCAGTGAATGAAAACGTTTGTCGTAAACGTAGTTTCTATAGCTTTATACGAACATTCTTTTGTTCCAAAATTTTCATAATTTACGTTTACGGTAAACGAAAAACGTTTAAGGAAACACATTGTATTTAAACATGATTGAACATTTTTAAGAGCGTAGGAAGAACAAAGAGCGCAACTTGTTTTCATCCGTAAAAAAAAAGAAAAATTTGAAAATTCTCAAAAAGGAACAAAAATTGACATATCGTCGGCTCAATGCTATTTTGTTCCATACGCCATTTTGTATGATCGGAGAAAAACGCGATTTATTGTTTGAGTAAAAACGGGACTGAAGAGTTACACACATTTTATTTCATAGGGTTCCCAACAGTGTTTGTATGATTCTCATGCATTTCTATGTCATTACATCCAAAAATAAGCATGTTATAAAATTTTTTGTACATTGCATTTTGGTCCATATCCACTTTTATTTTAATATTTTTTCGTATTTGTATTACATGGACCACAAAAAGGGTCGGTATGGAAGGACACTAATTTACATATTGTGATCGAAAGAACGTAAAATACTGTGTGAAAAATATAGGGCGATAGAAAAATTGAGACATAGAACAAAAATATCGAAATTATTTCCCGTTATTCAGAGTAAAAAAAATTTACCCTACCAATATCTCGAAAACTAGGTGAGATAGGAAAAAAATGATTGTAGATTCTGAAAGAGCATGCTTGGAACCCATATTATCAACACTTAACTCAAAAAACACAAAAATGGCGTATGGACCAAAATAGCATTAAGCCGACGATATGACAACATTAATTTCTGACTTCACTGCTATTTCATTGTCCACAACTGCTATCAAGTAATCATTTTTTTTCTTGGCTTGGTATGGGATGTTTCTGGAGGTTTCCGACGACAAATAGCTTCGGCCGCTATGTGTTTTGTCATATGCTCGGTTAAGTACGTTTGTGAGTTATTATGTGTGTGTGTGTGTGTGTGTATGCGTGCATGTGTACTACAATGTCCGTCCGTGTATTTATGTGGGGTGTAATTAAGCAGAATGTTCATAATTTATTCATTATGGGTATTTGAGCTGTGAGCACAGTGTTACAAAACCAACAAAGAAATGATCATAATTAATAATTAAGACAATTTAGATTTTCGAATTTTTTGGTTACGAATTTTTGTACCCTCCGCCATATGATCCCCAGTATATATATTATTAATCGTCGTAAAATTCTAAGACGATTTAGCTATGTCCGTCCGTCTGTTGTAATCACGCTACAATCTATAATACTTGAGCTAGGTGGCTGAAATTTGAAAATACCTTCAATTTTATGAAAATAACTCTGGGCGATTCCGAGTTATGACCTTTCAAATGTGTCTTTTTTACTAATAAATGCAAATAAAATTGCGATGATAAAATGTATATACTAAAATGCTTGTAAAATTCTCGTTTCTTGGTGAAATGCGACCGGACTTGTAACATATAATACGGTTATATTCATCTAAATTTTTGTGTATAAAACGTATTTTTAACGTCTTTAAATTAAGAGATATTTCAAAGCAAAAATACCGTTTTTTTTTTGTTTTTCAAAAAAATTATCCGCAGTTAATGGAATACAACTTTTTTGGATCACGTGGGATCACTACGATATGACATAGAGAAGAGAGGTGACTTAGTGGTGAATCCAACGGTACCTAGTATATCTGCGACTTTTTGCGATTATGGCCGATTTTTGTACTTTAAATATGTGAATTTTTTACTTTAAATAAAGAAAATGTGTGTGAAATAACTTTTACGAAATTTCGCCAAAATCGGATAATAAATAAGACCGGTACAAGTCCGGTTGCAAGTTTGTAGAGTTCTGCGATCAAAATTAACGATCTAGTTAATATTATTATGATTATATGTGTAATTTTTATAGATTACTTCTTCTACAAAAACTATAAAAATATAGTTAAACGCTTCTGCAGTTTATGTATATTAGGGTGGACCGATTATTTTTTTGTTTTTAATTCAACACTTCTCTTATTAACAGTCGACGACCCATTGTGTAATTGCATTAGTGCAAAACTTCAGCTTTCAAAAATATTGCAGACTGCAATTTTATCTTATTTATGTTGTTTGGGTTCCAATTTCAAAAACATTGCCCGGTTTTGTAGACTTTTAACGCAATTTTCACAAAAATAAGTTTGAACTTCAATCGTCTATATATTTAAAACGCTGCAACACACAATTAAGTAACTCAAATAGATTTTGAACTAAATTTTGTCAGCTTTAATATAAAATCAAGATCACTGAAGTTGATACGATATTCTGATTTTCACACTAATTTCCACAAAGTCGCTTTTACAGCCTCACTGTGCGATACATGGTAACAGTAAAATAAAATCTGGGTATACCAATTTCTTCTCCAAACAATTCTCTTGAAAATGGTCCAAACCGTAGGACTCTATCTCTAACGGTATAGTCATGAGATAGAAAATAATGCTATGCGCGCGTATTTACTCCTTTTTCCCATTGTGCGACGTTTAAAGGAAGAACATTTTAAAACAATTACAGCTATGGACGTACCGTACACATCAAAGGCAAACAAGCTTAAACGACTGCCCTTCGCAAAGAAACATCTGCACAAGCCAAAGGATTTCTGGAGAAGCGTTCTATGGACAGATGAAATAAAAATTCTTTTGAGTATAACTCATCAAAAATCAAAAATTTTGTAAGATTGCCACAGGTAGTAAGACCAAAAATGGTAAGTTTGTGAAAACGTGAGCCATGGTGGAAGCTCTATCATATTCTGGGGATGTGTTGCGTGTAATGGGCTGGGTGTCTTGGTTCCAATCACCGGTTCGATGAACCAAAGTCAATATTTGAGTACCCTAAATAATAATTCATTTCCTTCCGGAGATAGGCTTATTAGGGAATCTCTTATCCTGCAACTGGATAATGCACAATGTCACAAAGCCCGGACGATAAGTAACTTTTTGAAGAATGTTGGTGTTGCGACTTTGGTCTTAAAGCCCAGATTTAAGTATTATATAAAACGTCCGGTGTCTTTTGAAACGCAAAAGAACAGTTTCGTTAAATAAAACCAAAGAGGAGACAGTTGCTGAGGTCACTTCCCTTTGGAAAGAGATATCTCCAGAGATTCTTCAAGATTTTGTGGATTCAGTACCGAGACGCCTTTAAAATGTTATTGAACCCAAAGGAGGTTATACATTTTACTAAATTGTTCTTAATTTCTTTACTTTTGTTAAGTTTAAACTAAGTTTTCTTAGTATTACATACGTGTCAAAATACTTGTGCCAACACATGAATTAACTAATTAATTTATATATTTTTAAGTTTCTATGAAAAAGTATTTGTATGCTTATTTTTAAATTTGTATATAAAAAAAAAATAAATGAATAAGACTTCTTTATAAAGCCATTTAAAAGTTAAAGTCAAACATGCACGATTTTTATTTCGTCAAAATACGTATGCCGACTACTGTACATATACTTCCTATATCTGCTGGTATGTTGGGATATATCCGATCTAATGTAATTTGATTTTTTAGAGCTTTGATATTTGCACAGAAAAAATGTTATCTTAAAATTAACGATTGACGCCAAAGACGCACTTAGTCATTGAAATAAGTGCGTTTGTACAAAATTAAGAAAATTGACTTAATATTACTGAATTTATCGATATTTTAGGTACAGAATGAACTTATTTTAAAGCCTAAATGCATATTAATTTTATGACAAAATTTTTTCATGAGAAATCTTTCACATCAGTTAATGAGTTCTGTTGTTCTTTTCAAATAAATCCAGTTTCCTTCCACTGTGTTGTTGTGCTGGAAAATGTCATACGGCTCACACACCATTCCCTTTCCAGCGTCCACTAGATGCGACAACCGAAACACCCGCCAGAGTTGTCTCCTAATCACACTCCCACTGAGTTTGATAGAGAATCACCTTTCCTTCGGCCTAAACGTTCATCATTATCCTCATCATAATAAAGTCCTATTAAATATTCCAGTTATTGTTTCCAAAGGTCGAACTGGTGGTGTTGTGTTGATGTTTTACAATGTATGCTTCCTTCCGTCCGTCCGTCCGTTTGTCTGGGAGTTTGGTTTTACCCTCTTCTGGCTGCGGTTAAATGAAACGGAAACAATTAGTAAACTGAGATTAATTTTATGCTCTCATGTGTATATGTGTGTGTGTGTGAGTTTTTTTACATGGCCATATTTTCATATGCTAAACATACGTTTTACATCTCTCCCCCCTCAACCCCTCAACAAATCTCTTTGAGAATTCAGGGTCTTCCCATCCTTCAACTCATGCAGAGCCTTCCACTGCTTCTCAATAATTATGTTGTTTTATTTAATGTGTTTGGCTTTGGCCTTCCTTATTCCTCCTTCCTTCGAAACGAATTTAAAACAGTCGTAGGAAGTCTAAATATACAAAATAAGATGATGAATATGAACAATATTCACTTTTCCCCCCAAATCAGCTGTTTGTCGGTTAAGTGTTCATGAAAAACAGCTGATTGGGTCCTATTTCAAGATGCGTTAGGCGTACATATGGCGTCTTCAGGTAGCTGAGCTTGGAAAATGGATGAATGACTGCCGGCGAACAGAGACACTTGAAAAGGATTTCCTTCCTGGAAGTGGGATTTTGTTAATAAAATGGAAGACTTCACAGTGAATTGAATACATCTGTGGGCAGCAGGATGTCTACTGGTGGGCTGTATTGCACATATGCCAAAGATCAGCAGCTTCTGGTAAAGAAGACACATGTATTTTCTTGCCAATATACAAACAATTTTAGGTCTATGGAAATTTGTAAAAAACAAAGATTATAACATTTCGTGGTATAACATTTCGTTCTCAGAGCACCAATGATACATTGCGCAGCCATTCTGATCTATGTTTGCTATCGTGCAGAAGTCTGATTTCTGTCCACCGGGCTACAACGCCATTCAACACTATCTGTTAGTCTACTGCCGTAGACTACTAAACGTGCGTTCATATCCCTATTGTTTTTTTTATATATTGGTAAAAGCGCTAGTAAAGTAGTTTTTTTGCTCTTTTCAAAATGTTGAGTTTGAAGTTTAACTTTCTGTCTAGAAAAATGCACCAAAAAAATAAGTGCAACTGCTCTACTGAAAGGAACTAGTTCTGTCCCATATGAAGTTTATATTAAACTGCTCAGCCATCTCTTTAAGAGATCTGCGGCAGTCGAGGGCTATTTGTGAATTTTGGGATGTGGCCTCCAGAGAACTGCTTGCAGCCTGGCTGTAAGAGTAAATGACAGCGCCAGTGTTGGTTACTATGTTGCGACTCAGCCACTTGGCGACTTCCCATATTGCCATTATTTCGCTTTGATATACACTGCAGGTATCTGGTAGTCTGCGATAATTTCGTCTTTTTGTAAGCTTTAGGCTTCGGATGAGCTATCTACGCCACTGCAATTATTTTTGTAATGTTTGAGGCAATTAAGATCTGCAGTGACTCGTTCTACCGTTTCTTCTCTGTTAAATGTGCGCCTACAAATTCCCCAAACAGCCTTCCTAGTTGTGTGCGGGAGGGCGGAAATATGAGGCTTCTCATCTGGTCGGAAAAGCTATAAACGTCTAAAAGTTTCCAATCAGAAATATTTTGAGATAGATGACCATGATATTTGATACAAATACATCTTCTTATAGCTGCAGGTATCTCTGGATGGAAAATGGTAAAAATCGGCTCCTCCCCGATTTGACCTCATAACGTCATGCTGACCACAAATTTCAAGTGATCGAGCTAAAAATTGGTATTTTGAGATGATTTATACCCGGAACAATTAGCACAAACAACGGTCAAGACAACTTTTACCTAAAGTAAAAGTTGGCGAAGTTAAAATTGAGAATATATAAGTAATTGACTGAAATTTTTTTACTTCTTACTGAATTACCTCAACTCTTTCAAAAAAAAAACTTTAAACAAGTGAACAATTGCTTCAACATTTCCATAAAATTCCAATTAATCTATTTGTCTTAACTCAAAACACTTGTCTCGAGAGATTTGCCTCCGCCTTCCAGTTCCTTCAGTCAATTTCCACCTATTGATTTTGCCGTATATGGATAAGACACATGACACACACATTCACACATATGTGTGAGTCAGTCTGTCCGCCTGTTTCCTTAACATTTCCTTCCATTCCTCTATTTATAGGTACACAAAAATAATAAAAATAATGAAAAAAAACGAGATTATTTTCAGAATAAGAATATTTTCATTCATTGGCATAATTTTGCCACGTTTTTATTTTCGTTTCGATTTGGTTTATTTGCTGCTGTTGCTGCTGCCGCTGTCGTACAACACGTGAGTTATTTTTGTAAAAATTTCATCTGAAACACAGCGAGAAATTGTTCAGAAAAAAAATATTATTTTTAATTCTTTAAAAACAGAGGAACTCAGGAAGCCACCGCCGCCAACAGTCAACAGTCGAAAGCATCTGAAGAAGCACGGGATTTATTTTTATTTCAAAAAATAAAAAAAAAGAATGAAATAAAATGTTTATATTTTGATTTGGACCAGTAAGTGGTTTCTTGTCTTCGATAATTATAGAATTCAATATATATTTTCGTAGTAGACGGTTGTACTCTCTGTCTCTCGGTACAACATTTGGTAGGGGGTATGTAGAGCCGCCACCAGCACCGCCGCCTATTTATAATCGCCAAATGTTGTATATAATTAAAACAAAGGAGTGGGTCAAGTGCAAAGTTTCCATTGAGAATGTCTTGATGAGGGTAATTAATGATGTACATACGAGTATGTATGTATATACTTATATATGGGATATATTTTTATTTAAAAACAAGGTATGAACTTTAACTTTAGATTTATTATGAAACATATTTTCAATACTAATTTAGAATAATAGCATTACCTTGCTTCATTTGGAAGTACTGAGTTGAATGACACAATGTTTGCTGGGCAATCTTAAACGCTAGTCACTTCAGCAAAGCATTTCAAGTGGACAACTTTGAAATACGAGTATGTACACTTTTAATGTCTGAGTAAGAAATTTTAAGGACTGTAAGACCAATATTTTTCTTAAGGGTCTTGCCATATGTGAATAGAAGTAACCTCCAAAAAAATAAAAATTTTGGGACTTTCTACATATCGACACCTCCATTCTAAAACATGCTAAGCCGACTTAGCATAATTTTAGGGAAATTTTGCATTTATAATTTTTAAATATTCCCAATTATATTCAGTAAAAATGTAGTGTTAATCCGTCAACCCAATCAAAAGTTATTCACAAAACAGTAAAGGCCATTCGATTTGCATTATAAAGGAATTCCACACAAATTAAAAAAATGCAACAAACTTTAATCATCTCTCCTGAAAAACTACCTTTTTGCTCTTAGCATAGTTTAGAATGGAGGTATCGATATAAGTATATACTGAATTCAGTGAAGGACAGTTTATATATCGACAGGGACGTATCTAGTGGGAAGGGCCCGGAGGCCCGGGCCCTACCCCAGAAATGTTTTAAACATTGGCATAAACTCTTTACAATTTTCAAAATCACTCAAAAAAAACACGAAAAAATTTGGAAGGCAGTTAAAAAAACAATACAAAAGCGTAAAAAATGGTGACAGTAAAAGTAATAACAACTAAAAATAAGAAAAGTGCATGTTTCACGATTTTTTGATTGGTGCTAGCCAGAAATTAGCTGAAATAAGTATATGGATTAGCTGAAATAAGTATGTATATGGATTTATTACACAGTACAACACAAAATAACAGGGTTCTGTCAATGGATTATGGTAGAGGAGACCAAAAAATATATACGTGTATCGGCGCTTAGAAGGATCACTTCGGAATTTTATTTTAGGGGGGGTTAAAGTTGTCCCCCCTTTGCTTGTTTGTGCAGAATATCTGTATATAAAACTATGTGTTCTGTTCATCTGAGGTGTAGGGTATCTTCAGCAACTTTGTAGCAACTGTTAAGGCCTATATTTTTGTGGAATATATTAACCCCCTAGCATCCCCCCATAACGGTGATTTTTGCCTATATTTTAACAATTCGTATAAAACTCCCCTAAAAATGGGTGGGGCGGGGTTGAAATGTTCTACAAAAATGAAGGCCATAAAATTTTACTGTATATGTCCGAACACACCAAAGCCCAAAACTTAACACAAACACCAAAAAACCGGCCAAATTCAAGATTGCCTGTTAAGGGTTAATTTAGATATTATATAGTGTTAGTACCAAAAAAGTTCTTTCAAAATTGGATTTTTCGAGGTTGATGTGAGTGATGCAAAAAAATAATGATTTTATTTTACAATTAAATAATATTTATTTTATATTAAATTTTACTCTAGGTCTATAAACAAAAAAAATCTATTAATAACGCATATACAAGGATAAATACTTATTAAATATATATGTATATCGTATATCGATACCTCCATTCTAAACTAAGCTAAGTGCAAAAAGGTAGCTTTTCAGGAGAGGCGATCAAAGTTTGATGACTTTTTTAAATTTGTATGGAATTCCTTTGTAATGGAAATCGAATGACCTGTACGTTTAAGTGAATATTTGATTGTGTTGACGGATAAACACCAAATTTTGACCGTATATAATTTGGAATAATTAAAAGCTAAAAATGCAATCTCCCTGAAGACATGCCAGCGTGTTTTAGAATGGAGGTTTTTTTTATGGGGATTTCATGTGAAGAGTCTCAGCTTTGAAAACCGATGTCTTCCGATCGGTATGAAACTTACACCATGTTTAGTCCTATTTCAATAATCAACGAGATCGGTTAAGGACTGTCTGATTTGGATGGTGTTAAATTTTGACATTTGGATCAGAATTTTTAATATTTATTTTAGCTTAAAAACTTTTTAAAATCAGCTATCATTTACTTAAAAAAATTAACAAAATTTCAAATTTTAGAAAAATAAATTTTTAGTTTTTGCGAAATTTTAAATTGGTCTTTAATGGCCGAGCCAAAATTTACAAAGTTTACGTCGTTTGAAGGAGAACACAATGGACCATTTTTTAATGGATTTTTTTTAAAGTTGTAAAAAAAATTTTTATTGGTGATGTTTTCAACAACTTTAAATTAATTTGCACAGAATATGCACCAGACACTCAGACCTGCCTTAGTATTTCGTCCATAACTTTTACAAATATTGAGACCCAATTGCAACCCAATTACTGTTATGTTATCTGTGTAAATTTGAAAAAAAATCGAAAAGATAGCAAAGTATTTTAGAATAAAGTTTTAAACAACGAACGGCTGAGCCGATGCAAAGTTTACTTTGTTTTAAAAAGAACACAATGCGGCATTTTTAAAAAAAATGCTTACGAAATTTTTTTTTTTTTGAAAAAATCTTTGTAGAAAAAATTGCTCCCCTCTCGATTTTCGTCAAATTTTCACATAATATTCATCGCACTCTCACAAATCCAGAGCAGTAAAAATATTTTGGGAGACTCATCTCCGGCTAAGTTCGAAGATGGGCCACTCCTTCTAGTACTTCCCCCTCAAAAGGTTAACATTTAGTGAAATATTTATTCTTTAATAACATCTATACTACCTACACGAATCTTCTGAATTTCTACACATAGAAGTAGTTTATTAGTGACTATTACCTCGAGAAAAATGGGCGAAGATGTCACGCCCCTTTTGGTAACTCCCACACAAATGAACAATTTTGAACCAAAAGTTTATGGATTATAACTTTATTACAAGTGCATACAAATACCTGCAATTTTGTACACTATATTGTTTTTATATTACCTACTATACAGTGAAAAATGGGCATTATTGCCACGCTCCTTTTGGTAACTCCCACACAATTGTACCAAAAGTTGCCAGGTTATAACTTTAATAACAGTACATACAAAGACCTGCAACTTTGTAGAGTGTAATAGTTTAATAGTACCTACAACACAGAGAAAAATGGACATTGTTGCCACGCTCCTTTTGGTACCACCCACACACATGGACCATTTTGTACCAAATGTTACCAGCTTATAACTTCAATGCCAGTGCATACAAATACTTGAAATTTTGTACAGTGCAATGCTTTTATAGTACCTAGAGTCCAGAGAAAAACGGGCGTTATTGGCACGCCCGTTTTGGTACCTCCCACACAAATGGAAATTTTTGTACCAAAAGTTAACAGCTTTTAACTTTAATATCAGTGCATACAAATACTTGAAATTTTGTACAGTGCAATGCTTTTTTAGTACCTAGAGTCCAGAGAAAAATGGGCGTTATTGGCACGCCCGTTTTGGTACCTCCCACACAAATGGAAATTTTTGTACCAAAAGTTAACAGCTTTTAACTTTAATATCAGTGCATACAAATATTTGAAATTTCGTACAGTGCAATGCTTTTATTGTACCTAGAGTCTAGAGAAAAATGGCCGTTATTGGCACCCCCCTTTTGGTACCCCCCACACATATGGACCATTTTACACCAAAAGTTAACAGCTTACAACTTTAATACCAGTACAGGGTCTTCCATATTCGACGGACCCATCTGGCAACGCCATAACTTTTGACAGAGATGTCAGATCGCTTAATGACATACCGCGTTTGAAGCGTCAGTCCAAGCAGATTTTTACCATGGAACAATACACGCCACGCGAGCGCTCTGAAATAGTTGAAATTTACATTCAACAGAAGAAGTCAAGTCAACGTGCTTTTAAAATATTTGCGTTTATACGGCAAATTTTCGACTGGTGAGGCTCTTTCTAATCCGAAGAGGCCAAATAAAAGTCGACCAAGGCGATCGGCCGAGAATATCGCTGCCGTACGAGCCAGTGTTGAGAGGTCCCCAAGAACATCCCAAAAACGCCGTTCTCAGCAGTTGGGCATGGCTCGGTCCACTTTACAACGGATTATTCGCGTTGATTTGCATTTGTTCCCGTACAAAATTCAATTGACGCAAAGATTGTTGCCTGCGGACAAGCCTCGTCGATTGGAATGGGCCCAACGAGTCCGTGGGTCCGTCGAATATGGGCAACCCTGTACATACTTTAAAGTTATTAAATGCAATTTACATTGATAATAATTTAATTAAAACAAAAAAATAAATTAATTTACTAATATATTTTTGGGACTCAAGGTGAGGGGATTCATAAGTCGGTTTACCCGACTAAACTTTCTTACTTGTTATTCTATTCTTTATGGTTTTTTTTTATTTTTTTGAAAAAATAAAAATGTTTTTAATTGTTTTAACGACAGTTACTAAATTCTGTTTCTACGTGAAAGATATGTTTTCAGCATTTGTAGCCCTCATGATTAATTTAAATGTTATCATAACATTATGTTAAATAACATAACATCAGAACATCTAAACCGAATATTCCATGTTTGTAGACTTACTTAATTAGCTACAACTTTTTAAATTATGCAGCGATTTTCTTCGGTTTTATTTTAATCACAGCCGATTAGACTTTACGATAAAATAACAAAAATATAATGATTATAAATTTTTCGATGTTTTTAAGAGCTTCTATATAAAATATTATGAAAATTTTCTCAAGAAATTGATTCTAATTATCAAAAAAAAAAAGTCACAAAAAAAAAAATTTTTTTTTTTTATTTTTTTTTTAATATTGAAGAAAAAGCTGTCGAAAACACTTTGGGCAACATTTTCTAAATACAATAGGTAATAAGTTATATGGATGGGGAAAAGGGCCGTTTGACCAAAGTGTCAAAATTCAACACCCTCCAACTCGGGCAGTCAGTAACAGATCTCGTTGAAATTTTGTGTCAGAACTACTATCCAATAGGACTAACCTTGGTGCAAGCTTCATACCGATCAGAAGACATCGTTTTCAAAAACTCACTAACTTGATATGAAATCCCCCACATATATGTATACTCGTATACAGAAGAACTTTATATTATGTACATATTTCAAATAGTTGTTTGTACATCACTACACGTGCCTTCTTTTTTACACCTGTTGGGTCCTTGGAATTTTAAATAGTTTTCCATTGTTTCATTCTATACTAGATAAATATTAGAAAAAGTCCAATTGGCATGACTAATTCCCACTGACCAAATACAGATCTCATGATTCATTCATTGTCGCCGACAAACTACCAAAAAATTAAAATATAAAATAAAATAAATCAAAGAAACATTAACAAATCTATTTAAATAAAAAAATCTTAATAAAACTGTTGGATTTAAAAATATGCATTCAAAAGTGTAAACAATTTCTATATATATATGAATAGATATAAAAATAAAATCAATAAAAATACTTTATTCACAATGTTATGTGCCCCTGTGTGTGTGTGTGAAAAGTGGTTGTTTATAAACTAAAATTAAAGTGAAAAGATTTTTTTATGAAACAAACCAAAAAAAAACTAATAAAAGAAATCATTCTTTCATTCATTGCTTCGTCTAAATTTTACCACTGCAACACAGAGGAGCCGCCATAGACAAAAGTGTCGGCGAGGAAAATTTTCGCAGGCGTTTTTCTCTTTTCACAATTGCAATCGAAATGAAAACAAAACGAAACGATAACAAAACATTTCAATTTTGAAATGAAAAACAAAATATGTTAAATACGAATAAGAAGAGGAAGAAATTAGCGGCGGCAGTAATACAGCCGCCGACAGATCGACAGACCGATAGACAGACAGACGGACGGGTGGATGGAGGGATCGACCCAATGTTGATTTTTCATACAATTCTCACTTACTATGTATGTTTCTGTCTGGAAGTAAAAATATAAACTACACTTCCAAAATTATCCTGTTTTGATTTTTTCCCTTCCCAGTGGTGTTGTTATTTATAAACGGATGTGGTGAATGGGTGTTTATAGTTTATCTCTTTTTTTCAAGAAAATACCTCTTGGCGGACGGCATGGGGGAGGGGAGGGTAACTAGGGAATGAGTCAGAAAATCTCTAGAAAACATAAAATAAAAACAAATCATGTTTTGTTTATTACAAACAGTAGACATGAAACATATGTAATACTCGTACATAAAGCCTATTGAATATTAGGGTGGGACAGGATTATAAAACATTTTAAATAACAAGTAAGAAGATTGCAGTCGAGTATAGTGATTAAGGTATACTGCCACTTTTTGAGTAATGTAATATGGAATGTGGGTTACTTTGATGGAAAAATTTTGCTTATTCTTTGTCAGTCTATATGTAGTCTGTATACCTGTGTGGGAAGTACCACGGGGGGGCTTGACAAATACGCATAGTTTGCGCTGAACTCTAGATACTACACCGACTTTACACGGTACCCAAAGGTAAGTGCGTATGTGCTTCGATTCTTAATACACTCCTTCGATATGTTACACTTTTGGCCCATAGCAAATGTTAGATATCCTTCTCCACTAATGTGAAGGTATAGAAGCCGTTCGGGGTGAAATTCGCATAATTTTATACTATACCGTTTATATAATTGTTTATATAATTGTTAACCATCATTTATGCACTAGAAATGATTGACGACATTAGAAATGCCTTACGAAATTTACCTGCAATGGAAGAAAAAAAACATTAGTATAATGTTTTTAGAATAATGTTTGAATTGAAAGAAAACATATTTGGAAACAAATTTTTTAAATATTATATAATTATTAAAAAATACATTTTATTTAAAAATCAAGACATTTTATTTGGGACGCATATATTAATTACACTATGCAACAAATTAACACTTTTTAAAAAATACACGAAGTTGACAGTATAGGTTCGATTCTACTATACAAGTGTAGTATAACCCTATATTCGGTTTGGCGAAATTGGTGACCAATTTTTTTTATGGGCTACCAAAGTTCCTGAAAATCAGTGGGGCCCTCGAAAAAGGTATCATCAGCTTCTGTCCAACAACTAATTCAGACTTGGTGATACCGCTTAACTATATTTGGCAATAATGTAGCTAAGAATATGCCCATCAAAGTTTCTTAACATTTTATGGGAAAAAAATTGTTTCCAGTACTTTTTTTTGAAAAAGTGAAGAAAAAAATATTTTTTGTGTGTGAAGAAAAAAATATTTTTTTCACTTTTTTCAGCATAACTTTTAGGGACTCGTAATTTTTCACTAACAATGTTTGGCAAAATTGTAGCCTACGTAAATCTGAACAACTTTTGTGAACTTATCAATACCATCTGAATGTGTCTAGGCACCCTAAATATCTCAAAAAACCACATTGTACCTCAATAATTTTAGTATTTTACTATTATGTAAGTAAAATATGTTTTTGGTGTAGGGCATGTTCAGCAACTTTATAGAAAATATTAAGACCAATATTTTCTACAAAAATGTTGGCCATACAATTTTACTATATGTTTCAGAAAACCCCAAAGCCCCAAAAAAAGGTCAAAGTCCAATCAAAAACGCTCTTTACTGGTATCGTTATTGCTCCGACAACTAGACCGTATGAATTACATTGCTGCACGAATAGGAATTTTACCTTTTTTTGGGGATTGTGTTCAGTTTTGAGTTTTGGTGTGTTCTGACACATATAGTAAAATTTTATGGCCAACAAATTTTGTAGAATATTTTATCCCCACCCTCCAGATTTTAAGGGGTGTTTTTTATGATTTGTTAAAATACAGTTATGTAGGGGAGCTAGAGGGTTAACATGTTCCACAAAAATATTGGCCTTAATATTTTCTATAAAGTTGCTGAACATACCCTACACCAAGAAAATATTTTTGTTACATAATAGTGAAGAACTAACTTTTTTGAGGTACAATGTGTTTTTTGAGCTATTTAAGGTGCCTACACACGTTCAGATTGTATTGATATGTTTACAAAAGTTGTTCTGATTTACGTTGGCTACAATTTTGCCAAACACTGTTAGTGAAAAATTACGAGTCCCTGAAAGTTATGCTGAAAAAAAGTGAAAAAAAATGTTTTTTCTTCACTTTAAAAAACAAGTTCTGAAAGAATTTTTTTCCCCATAAAATGATAAGAATTTTTGTTCAGCATATTTTTAGCTACATTATTGCCAAATATAGTTAAGCGATATCACCAAGTCTGAATTAGTTGTTGGACATAACCTGATGACATCTTTTTAGAGAGGCCAACTGATTTTCAGAAACTTCGGTGGCCCATTTTTTTGAATTTTAGTTAGTTGTTCCTATATTTCGTATTATACTTTATAGTTAAGAATATCATAAGCAGCATTAGCTTTTGTTTTACAGAACAAATTTTTAATTTATAAATATTCCAATTCATCTTTTTTTTGTCCATCCATCAAGGCAATTTATATTTGCAAAAGATTATACGATTTAACTTTTAATTGGAATTTACAAAACATAAAATTTCTAAAAAGTTGCACGTTGAAAAGAAAACTTGCCTTTAAATTAAGGCTGATATGATACATTGCCAAATTAATCTCTGTTTCGTAAATATTAGTTCCAAATAAAAAAATAATACGATGGAAATTTAGTTTTGTTTCGAACAATATCCTCCCAAAGCATATTTACTTATAATAGTCGCATGTGTCAAACATTACATATTTGAAGTGTACCCTAAAAATATGTATATTTCGAGCAGAATATGTTTGAGACAATGTACTACAGAAACCATTTTATTTCAGCGTGTATACACACTGGTCAAATTCTTTGATAAAGCTTAAGATAAGAAGAAACACAAAGGAGCATGTTATCAATATCTCGCTTAGTTATCGAGTTGTTGGAGCTTAAAGTTTGCAAAATCCATTTGGGCACAAAACCGAAAATTACTACACGGGAATGGGGACGACTTTGGTCCAGAAGTTTCATTATAATAACTGAAAATCTTCACCAAATAACAAAGAAACAAGTAAGAAATTTCATTCGGGTAAACCGACGAAGGTATACCCTCACTGTGAGCAATATAAAGGGTGGTTAAATTGTAAGGGGCGATGTTGAATGTGAACCACACCTAAACGTCAAGTTTTTTTCTGCATTTCATTTGACATTTCTTAATTCCAGACTAACTCAATTTTAACCATGGAAAGATACACAATCCTGCAACGCGTTAAAGTTTTTTAAGCCTTTTATGAAAATGGGCGTTCAAATCAAAATGCATTTCGTGCACTTCGTGATGTTTTATTGATCAGTATAATCGACTAAATGTGTCCACAATCGGGAGAATTGTGCGCAAAATTCAGCAAACCGGGTCTGTAGGAGATGTGAAAACACCTGTGCATGCTCACGCAGTTCGTTTTGTGCGGGTTATGGGCTGGCGACGTCATCGGGCCATACATCTTCGAAATGAGGCCGGTCAGGCAGTTACTGTGAATGGTGTTCGCTATCGTGAGATGATAACGAACTTTATATGGCCCGAATTGGAAGATATGGATGTGGACAATATGTGGTTTCTACTGGACGGTGCCACTTACCACACGGCTAACGAAACAATGACTCTTTTGCGCAACAAATTTAATGGCCGTGTTGTCTCACGTCGTGGCGATGTCAATTGGCCGCCAAGATCATGTGATTTGACACCGTTGGACTTCTTTCTTTGGGGTTATTTGAATGAGCTAAACGATGAGGTAATTCGGCACATTAATGGCATAGAACCTCAATTATGCCTCAGCGTCATCGAAAATTTGGACCATCGGATGGAGGTGTGCCGTCGATGGCCATTTGGTCGATATTTTGTTCCGTTCATAATTGAACCATACCAATATTATCATAATAAAATGAAATCAACATCGTTTTGGGTAATTATACCCTCACTTTAGTGTGACGAGGGTATATATCATTTGCTACGGAAAAAAGTGTAACACATCGAAGGAGTGACCTAAGACCCCAAGTATGTTCAGCGGAAATCCGTTTTGGGTCATTTTAAGTCGAATGAGCAATGTCCGTCCGTCCGTCTGTCTGTCTGTCTGTGTGTCTGTCTGTCTGCCTGTCTGTCTGTCTGTCTGCTGGCTGGTGCGCACGATAACTCTCGAAAGGAGTAACCGATTGACTTCAAATTTCGTATGTGGTAATATTTTTTTCTATCTCCGGCTAAGTTCGAAGATGGGCCATATTGGTCCACTCCTTCTGGTACCTCCCCCACAAAGGGTTAAAATGTTGTGAAATATTGATTCTTTAATAACTGCCGTATTCGAATCATCTGAAATTCCACACATAGTATTAGTTTATTAGTCGCTATCAACTCGAGGAAAATGGGCGAGATTGCCACGCCCTTTTTGGTACCTACCACACAAATGCACCATTTTGCACTAAAAGTTAAAAGCTTATAACATTAATACCAGTGTTTAGAATTACTTGAAATTTTGTACAGTGTAATGCTTTTATAGTGCCTACAGTCCAGTGAAAAATTGGCGTTATTGCCGCACCCTTTTGGTACCTCCCACACAAATGCACCATTTTGCACCAAAAGTTAACAGTTTATAACATTAATATCAGTGTATACAATTACTTGAAATTTTGTACAGAGTAATGCTTTTATAATGCCTATAGTCCAGTGAAAAATGGGCGTTATCACCACGCCCCTTTTTGTACCTCCCACACAAAATGGCCAAATTATACCACAATTTAATGTCTCAACATTAATATACCAGTCCATATAAACGGTTACAATTCGGCACAGTGCAATGTATTTAAAGTATCTACATACTGTTCAGCGAAATATAGGTGTATTTCTTAAACCCCTTCTGGTACCTCCCACAAAAATTGACAGAATAATTTGTGTAATATTCAATATTACATTACTCACAAAGTGAGGGTATACCTTAGTCGGTTTACCCGACTGAAACTTTCTTACTTGTTTTAAGTCATTTGACCAATGTCGGTCCGTCCGTCTGTCTGTCTGTCTGCTGGCTGGAGCGCACGATAACTCTCGAAAGCAGTAACCGATTGACTTCAAATTTGGTATGTGGTAATATTTTTTTCTATCTCCGGCTAATTTCGAAGATGGGCCATATTGGTCCACTGCTTCTAGTACCTCTCCCACAAAGGGTTAACATTTAGTGAAATATTGATTATTTAATAACGTCTATACTACTTACTCTAATCTTCCGAAATTCCACACATAGTATTAGTTTATTAGTAGCTTACACCTCAAGAAAAATGGGCGAAATTACCACGCCCCTTTTCATAGTTCCCACACAAGTAGGTCATTTTGCACCGAAAGCTAACAGCTTATAACTTTAATACCAGTTCATAAAAATACCTGACATTTTGTACATTGTAATGTTTTTATAGTGCCTACATTCTCGTAAAAAATGGGCATTATTGTACGGCCCCTTTTGGTACCTCCCACACAAATGGACCGTTTTGCACAAAAAATTAAAAGCTTATAATATTAATACCTATGCATACAAATACGTAAAATTTGTGTAAGTGTAATTCTGTTATAGTGTCTACAGATCAGTGAAAAATGGGCGTTATTGCCCCGCCCATTTCGGTACCTCCCACACAAATGAACCATTCTGCACAGAAAGTTAACAGCTTATAACTTTAATACCAGTGTATACACATATTTGAAATTTCGTACAGTATCATGTTTTTAAATCGGCATCATTGATAAGCCCCTTCTGATACTTCCCACACAAATAGATGATATTAATGCAATTTAAACTGATAATAATTTAATTGAAACAAAAAAATAAATTAATATACGAATAATTCTTGGGACTCCAGGTGAGAGGTTTATTAAGTCGGTTTACCCGACTGAACTTTCTTACTTGTTTTTATGTTTTTTGCCAACAAAAACGTTTTTTTTTGGAAATCAAAGGTTTTTAAATAGTTTTAACGACAGATTCTAAACTTCTGCTTTCATGTGGAAAAATTTATTTATTAACATTTGTAGTCCTTTAATCTAAGTTTATACCGGATTTATAGAGCATATCCTTAAAAAAATATAGTCCAATTACTTCCAAGAAAATGGGAATTTTAAAGATTTTTTTTGAATATTTTTTTCGTGTTTAGGATACCATATTACAGCAGAAAATGTTATGTACAGCACTTGGAAAAGAATTTTGTATAATATTATTTGCGCCACCACCATTTCGTCGTTCATCAATCATCATTTCACCTAGCATTAAGATAGGTTAAAGTGTTGAAAAATATATGATTATGAGGATAATGAAAATCCCATAATATTTTTCAACAAAAAATTCTAAAAAACATGAACACATTTCATAAATTAAGTTAAATTGAAAAAATAAAGAATTTTATGAAATACCATACGAAACAAAAAATCGACTAGAAATCTCAATAACAATCTGAAAAAAAAAACGAAATAAAAACACAAATGATTAAGCGTGGCACAAATGTATAAGAAAGCAAAAAAGAAAAACCGCATATATACACTTTAAACAAAAAGAAACACAAGAAACGAAAAACAAAATGGCCGACTGTTGTTTTTTTTTTTTAAAAAAAAGGGGGGTCACTCCGTGCCAACATTTTGTTGTTGCATTCATTCCTGACAACTTAGCCAAGATCAGCAGCAGTAGTAGTAGTACAACATCTCTTGATTTTTAGCTGAAGTTGGGCGAGTGCCAAGGTGTGTGTGTGTGTGCCTGTGTATGTGTTGTATTCTTTGAGAGAGTATGAGTACCCGACATCGCGTAAAGCATCCGACCGAACAAGCAGATTTGCAATTAAAGCGCTTGCGCCATCCCTATGAATGTGAGTTTTTCCTTTAGTTGAGATGGTATACATATGAGCGCCTACACTCACACACTCTCATTGGCGCTGTATGGGGTCTAAATATAGAATTTCACCGAATATCTCTCCTTTAGTTCGGGCCAAATATTCACTCGTTCTCACTCGCAATGCTTGAAAAACACTCGAAGCCAATCGATGGCGGCATTCGTCGTTCAGAGAATGCAGCAGAGAACGATCGGCGAAAGAAAATGTGAAAAGAACATTCGTGCGTGCGATCATTCTTTCGCTGGGGCATTTGCCTAAAGAACCTGTAGAGATCATGTACATGTCGTCCAAGTGTTTCCTCTCGGCTACCGGCAGGCACACAGACAGACACCTTCAAATACACTTCACACACTTGATCGTTCGTGATCGTATGTATGAGTGTTCTTGTTGATGCGCTCACCATTCTTCGCTTTGAAAACGAAACTAATCTTCGCTGAGGGGAGATTCGTTTCATTTGCTTTGCTTTTCTTGTTTTGTTAATGTCTTGGTTTTTTCTTTGGGTGATTAAATTACACTTTTCTTTGCTTTTTGCTTCTACTCTTTTGGCTTGTTTTTCTTTCGTTTCCCCCTTTTCCCTTTTTTGTTTACATTGTGAACCGAAAATTCCAACTGCCAGAAGGAACGTAAGTGAGCGGGCACCCTGTATACGAATATATACGTATTTGCTGAATTGTGAAATTTATTATGTACTTTACAAATATCGACAAATGCACTTTTTAATACAAAAACTTTCGTAATGTCCCCAGGAATTTTGTAATATGAGTATGATTTGTGATATATGATAAATTTTTATGGCGATATTTTAAGGTTAAGGGACGTATTGAGGCCTAGAAACATAATGTCCCAAGGATTATATTGATTCCATTCTCATCTATGAATGAAGCATTCTGCATTAAGGAAAATGAAATATGCCTAAATTCTTAGACCTCCCATTAAAATTAGAATAAAATTAAAAACAAGTAAGAAAGTTCAGTCAGGTAAACCCACTTTCGAATCCCCTCACCTTCAGTTCCAAAAAATATTCGCAAATTTATTTTTTTTTGTTTTAATTAAATTATAATCAATTTAAATTGCATTTAATAACATTAACGTTATAAATTGTTAACTTTTGGTGCAAAATTATCCATTTGTGTGGCAGGTACCAAAAGGGGCGTGGCAACTTCGTCCATTTTTCTCAAGGTGATAGCGACTATTAAACTAATACTATGTATGTGTCGAATTTCAGAAGATTAGAATAAATAGTATAGATGTTATTAAAGAAACATTAGTTCTCTAAATTTTTATTCTTTGTGGGGGAGATACTGGAAGGAGTGGACCAATACGGCCCATCTTCGAACTTAGCCGGAGATAGAGAATAATATAAACGCGTACCAAATTTGAAGTAAATCGGTTTCGAGAGTTATCGTGCACTCCAGCCAGCAGACAGACAGACAAACGTACGGACATTGCTCAAATGACTTAAAATGACCCAAAACGGATTTCCGCCGAAGATACTTAGGGTCTTAAATCACTCCCTCCTCTTTAAAGTGAAGGGATAATCAATATTTCTCTAAATGCTAACGCTTTGTGTCAGAGGTACTAGAAGGAGTGGAATAATATAACAACGTACCAAATTTGAAGTCAATCAGACGGACATTGCTCTGATAACTTTAAATGACCAAAATCGAAATTCCACAAAATATATTTGGGATCTTAGGTCACTCCTTCGATGTATTAAACTTAGGGTTCGTAGTAACTGATATATATCCTCCTCTGGTGACGGGATAAAAATGCGGTGCAAATTTGTGAAATATTACGGCTTTCTTGTTCTAATTCTCTCTACATCGTTAATAGAAGTCAATGGGATCGTTAAATATGCTCCAGCAACACCTTTGTCTTGACCTTTTTTTAGCTCTTAGATTTCTTATTAAATTTGAATTGAAAAAACAACCTCAGAGGTCTTCCTCTATACTAGAGTCGACGTCAGAGATATTCCTCTATACAAGAGTCGAACTCAGAGGTCTTCCTCTAAACAAGAGTCGACCTCAGAGGTCTCCTCTAAACAAGAGTCGACCTCAGAGGCCTTCCTCTAAACAAGATCCGACCTCAGAGGCCTTCCTCTAAACAAGAGTCGACCTCAGAGATCTTCCTCTAAACAAGAGTCGACCTCAAAGGTCTTCCTCTAAACAAGAGTCGACCTCTTCCTCTATACCAGAGTGGACCTCAGAGGTCTTCCCTAAACAAGAGTAGACCTCCGAGGTCTTCCTCTAAACAAGAGTCGACATCAGAGGTCTTCCTCTAAACTAGAGTCGACCTCAGGAGTCTTCCTCTAAACAAGAGTCGACATTAGAGGTCTTCCTCTATACTAGAGTAGACCTCAGAGGTCTTCCTGTATACTAAATTCGAACTCAGAGATCTTCTTCTAAACAAGAGTCGACCTCAGATGTCTTCCTCTAAACAAGAGTCGACCTCAGAGGTCTTCCTCTATACCCGCGTGGACCTCAGAAGGTCTTCCTCTATACTAGAGTAGACATCAGAGGTACTCCTCTAAACAAGAGTCGACCTCAGAGGTACTCCTCTATACTAAATTCAACCTTAGAGGTCTTCCTCTATAATAGAGTCGACCTCAGCGGTCTTCCTCTAAACAAGAGTCGACCTCAGAGGTCTTCCTCTAAACAAGAGTCGACCTCAGAGATCTTCCTCTAAACAAGAGTCGACCTCAGAGATCTTCCTCTAAACAAGAGTCGACCTCAGAGATCTTCCTCTAAACAAGATTCGACCTCAGAAGATTCCTCTAACCAAGAGTCGACCTCAGAGGTCTTCCTCTAAACAAGAGTCGATCTCAGAGGTCTTCCTCTAAACTAGAGTCGACCTCTTCCTCTATACCAGAGTGGACCTCAGAGGTCTTCCCTAAACAAGAGTAGACCTCCGAGGTCTTCCTCTAAACAAGAGTCGACATCAGAGGTCTTCCTCTAAACTAGAGTCGACCTCAGGAGTCTTCCTCTAAACAAGAGTCGACATTAGAGGTCTTCCTCTATACTAGAGTAGACCTCAGAGGTCTTCCTGTATACTAAATTCGAACTCAGAGATCTTCTTCTAAACAAGAGTCGACCTCAGATGTCTTCCTCTAAACAAGAGTCGACCTCAGAGGTCTTCCTCTATACCCGAGTGGACCTCAGAAGCCTTCCCCTAAACAAGAGTAGACCTCCGAGGTCTTCCTCTATACTAGAGTAGACATCAGAGGTACTCCTCTAAACAAGAGTCGACCTCAGAGGTACTCCTCTATACTAAATTCAACCTTAGAGGTCTTCCTCTATAATAGAGTCGACCTCAGCGGTCTTCCTCTAAACCAGAGTCGACCTCAGAGGTCTTCTTCTAAACAAGAGTCGACATCAGAGGATTCCTCTAACCAAGAGTCGACCTCAGAGGTCTTTCTCTAAACAAGAGTCGATCTCAGAGGTCTTCCTCTGTAATAGAGTCGACCTCAGAGGTCTTCCTCTAAACCAGAGTCGACCTCAGAGGTCTTCCTCTAAACCAGAGTCGACCTCAGAGGTCTTCCTCTAAACCAGAGTCGACCTCAGAGGTCTTCCTCTAAACAAGGGTCGATCTCAGAGATCTTCCTCTAAACAAGAGTCGATTTGAGAGTTCCTCTATAATAGAGTCGACCACAGTGGTCTTCCTCTATACTAGGGTCGACCTCAGAGGTCTTCCTCTAAACAAGAGTCGACCTCAGAGGTCTTCCTCTAAACAAGAGTCGACCTCAGAGGTCTTCCTCTATACTAGAGTCGACCTCAGAGGTCTTCCTCTATAATAGAGTCGACGTCAAAGGTCTTCCTCTACACTAGAGTCGACCTCAGAGGTCTCCCTCTGAACAAGAGTTGACCTCAGAGGTCTTCCTCTAAACAAGAGTCGACCTCAGAGATCTTCCTCTAAACAAGAGTTGATCTCAGAGTTCCTCTATACTAGAGTCGAACTCAGAGGTCTTCCTCTAAACAAGAGTCGACGTCAGAGGTCTTCCTCTAAACCAGAGTCGACCTCAGAGGTCTTCCTCTAAACCAGAGTCGACATCAGAGGTCTTCCTCTAAACCAGAGTCGACCTCAGAGGTCTTCTTCTAAACAGGAGTCGACATCAGAGGATTCCTCTAACCAAGAGTCGACCTCAGAGGTCTTTCTCTAAACAAGAGTCGATCTCAGAGGTCTTCCTCTATAATAGAGTCGACCTCAGAGGTCTTCCTCTAAACCAGAGTCGACCTCAGAGGTCTTTCTCTAAACCAGAGTCGACCTCAGAGGTCTTCCTCTAAACCAGAGTCCTCAGAGGTACTAGAGTCGTCGTCAGAGGTCTTCCTCTATACTAGAGTCGTCCTCAGAGGTCTTCCTCTATACTAGAGTCGACCTCAGAGGTCTTCCTCTATACTAGAGTCGACCTCAGAGGTCTTCCTCTATACTAGAGTCGACCTCAGAGGTCTTCCTCTATACTAGAGTCGACTTCAGAGGTCTTCCTCTATACTAGAGTCGACCTCAGAGGTCTTCCTATATACTGTAGTCGACTTTTCTCTTCCTATTTTTCACCATTTGATTATATTCCAATTGTGGAAGCCCAAATTTTCAATTGATCTACCTATAAAATTTTATTAGCATTTGCTACATTATGGAGCATTAAATTCGACCTGTACATCAAATTGCCTTTTTTATGTTTGGTTATAGCGAATGTTTTAGACATTTCGATCGGTTACTTGACTATATGAGACACAACTCATGTTTTTTTTCTTTCTTTGCTTTAAACCATTTCCCATTTTATTGAACATATGTTTGGCATAATTATTTGTTGTTGTTCATCTTATTGTTATTTTACATTTTGTTTATGCCATGTAAATATTTTGGTTTCATAACAAAACCATGATTTCATAGTCCGTCCGCCGCCTGTTGCACATACGGGAAACAATGTGTGGGGTATAATGGGCTGGAATGAACGGGAAATCAGAGGCGATTGTTTGCGCACTTTTTACAGCAGAGCTCAGAGGCGTACTGCAAGATAAGGGGTAGTTTTTTTTTTTGCTATACAATATTAGTTTTCTTTTTTAAACTAACTTTCGCCCTTTAACTTCTTAGCCCTGATAAAGTGGACATAACCTCAGTTTCTTGTTTCTCCAGAATAAACACAAGTACCACAAAGTAACCACCACGACGAACTCGTAGTTCGGTCAAATAACTAACTACGCCGTCAAAACCATCAAGGTTTAATTATAAATCTCATGATTAACTCTCAACCGATACTGATCCTTATCAGCATCCAAGCGTATGATTAACAAGAGTCGCAAAGAACTTTGCTAAGCGAAATTCCCCGGAGAAAATCTGTCATTCAAAGACCACAATCTAAGATTAGAAATGTTTTGTGGTCGAAACTAAGAAGAATGGAAAATGTGACCGATCGTTAACAACGCTTTTGAGGGCAAAGAAATCAAATAAACCGCAGGAAAAAAAAAACCCTGAAATCTTCAGTGATTGTACGGGGGCATACGTGCATTTTATCGGATCACCAAGAAATGAAAAGTGGCGTATAATTATGATGGACTCATAGTTGAGGGTGCCGTAGGGAGTGTGGAGGGGTGTGCGATAAAGCTCGGTCATGATTCATGGTGTGTTGTAGGTGGGAGTGCAAATGATAGGTGACTGCATGATCATACAGTATACATATTAAGATTTTACATTTTTCCTCATTTTCCCGGATTGCCGTAAAGGGTACAGTTTTTCTTCTCTCAAAGAAGCGTAACATCATCAAAAGTGGCAAGAAAAAATCTCTAAAGAAAACAACGGCCATAAAGTATTGCCATCCCATCCCATCGGTATCACCGTCATCAGTAAGAGTAGCAACATCGGCCTACTCATTTCAGAACAGGCGGCATTAAAATCCACCATAACAGCAACAAATGCAAACTACTTAAGGAGAGCAGACGAAACACTTGCGACATACCACCATTTTCAATAGCGCACAGTGGTTTCCAAAGGGGGTGAATATGAGAAATTTATTGTCCCAATTAAGACAAACTTTAGCATTCCTCTGCAGATGAAAAGATATATATAGCCGGTAAGATATAGGCATGAAAGTCCTACTTAGAGATCTTCATCTATACTACAGTTTATCTTAGAGATTGTCCTTTGTTATACAATTAATATGACTGAGCGTTATCTATTCTACATTTCATCTCAGGGTACTTCATCTATATTAGAGAGGATCGCAGGAGTTTGGTTATTTACTAGAGTCATTGTGTCGAACAGTGAAGTTTTCTAAAATTCAATTTCTTTGAACTTTCTCTACACTATAGTTTATTTCAGAAATCATCCTATATACTAAAGTTCATCTTATGGTACACTCTTTTTATTAGAGTCGATCGTAGAAGTCTGCCTCTGTACTATAGTCAACCACTAACGTTTTCATCTACTACTTGATCATTAATTTTTCCCTAAACTGCAGTTTATCTCAGAGATCTTCCTATATATTACAGTTCATCTCATTGATCTTGCTCTATACTAAAGTTTATCTTATGGTACTTTCTCTACATTAGAGGCGGTCTCAGACGTCTGCCTCTTTACTAGAGTTGACCACTTAGGTCTTCATCTATACTCAAAAAAACCAAGTTATTTTTTATAATATAGTACATAACCTAAGCATTTATCTGTACTATAATCCACTAAGTTTTTTCTCAATAGTAGAGCCAAGAATGGAGACATTCAAATATATTATAGTCGTATTGAGGTCTTCACACATGGTAATGTCACCCACTAAGATCATTTCCTATACCATACCCCTTTGGAAAAATTAACTCCGAGAAACTAGTCCTGTGGCCGGTCCCTGGTACATAATCACTGGTCGCAGTTTCGATCTTAACATCTGGAAGGGATATGTCCCTTTAAAAACGTTTTGTCTTCCTGTATCTCCTGTATCTTATATTATAATGATAGGTACTATAGGTATTCCTTTAGAACTTTACTTGGATATGTCACGTTTGTTTACATATAAAAGGGCCAATCGGTGAACTATACTGAAGGCACCTCTGGTGTTTATTTATTTATATTTGTAATAAAATTGGTGTACATTTCTGTAAAAACTCATTGGGGCTAGTACTGGGATATATCACATTTGAAGCTTTCTAAGGATAGAAGGATTTATATAAATGTCCACCAATTTATCATTGAGTTCATCTAAGAAGCTTCTAATATGTTATTGAAATTAAAACAATTGTTACGAAGTTAAAAAAAAATATAAAAATGTTGGTACTGTGGAAGTCGAAAAGGTACATTTTGTTCAAACAAAAAGTACAAACATCAAAAGGCTTTTTTACATCTCTGGTCTATAGTAGTGTCTACCACCGAGACCTCGTCTACGCTAGAGTCGACTAGAGGTATTCTTCTACACTAGAATGACCCTCAGAGCTCTTCTGTTATGTCAGCTACATAGAACTTCCCCTACACTTCAGCTGATATTAAAGGGCTGTTTCTCATCTCTAGTAGAAACGACCACTGAGATTCTCATCTCCAGTATAATCGACCAGTGGGGTTCTCGTATATTATAGAATCGACCACTGAGATCTGTTTCCATAATAAAACCGACATCTTAATAAATCGAAATCTCTGGTATATATCATCATAATAGAAACGATCACTAAGGTATTCCTTTATGTATAAGCGAAATTTGAGGGTTTACACTACACTAGACTCAACTTCAGAGGCATTAGAATGACAATCAGAGTTTCTATTCTACACTAAGCTTGAAAACAGAGTTATTCATATACATATGTACATTACAGTTGATAAATAACGACTTTGTTTCTACTAGACTTGTTTTCTGGGATTCCCGTCTATTGTACAATCGACATTTGGGATTCCCATCTTCTGTGGTATCGACATTTGGGATTCCTATCTACTGTAGAATCGACCTTTGGGATTTTCATCTACTGTAGAACCGACCCGTGGGATTCTCATTTATAGTAGAACCGACCACAGGGATTCTCATCTGTAGGAGAATCTACCACTGGGATTCTCATCTACAGTAGAACCGACACCGCGATTTCCATCTATAGTAGAATCGACCACTGGGGTTCTCATTTACAGTAGAGTCGGCCACTGGGAATCTCAACTGTAATAGAATCTACCACTAAAATCCGTTTACATACAAAAATCGATCACTGGGATCTGTCTCCATAGTCGAAGCGAGTATTGAGGCAAAATCAACCTCTGAGTTGTACCTCTTGACTAGAATTAAAAAGAAAAATATAGAAAAAGTGCAAAAAATCCACCTTGAGCAAAAAGATTCGTATGGCCATTAATGTATTAATTAAGCCAACTTGACTAAACAAATGATGTAGAAGTTCATATTTTTGGGGCTACTTTCACGTCCAATTCTGAGAATTAAGTCCCAAAATCATGTGTTGTACTGTGTTATACTTTATAACTGACTTTCCCTCATCTATATAACCGGGGATTTTAGAATCTATAGTAGAATCGAACACTGGGATTCTCATCTCTATCCTAATCGACTACTTTTTCTATAGTAATATTGACCACTAAAATCTGTCTCCATAGTGAAAAACATACTGAGGGCTTCTTTTAAAGCTGAATCGACTAACCTATAATCAACCTCAGAGTTCTTCCAATAGTACACTAGAGTTGATCTCTGAGAACTTTCTCTCTACTAGAGTCGATCATTGAGGTATTCATATAAATATAGTAGAATCGACCATTAAGATTTCCATTTCTATAGTAGAATCTACCTCATACGTCTTTCTCTACACTACAATCAACCTTCTTCTTCTATACATACTATATTCGAACACCAAAGACTTTCTCTATACTCGTACTAGAGTCTACCACAAGGTACCTACTCGATACTGATGTCTAAATCTTAAGTATTTCTATTTGTTATCTACCAGTAAAAACGACATCTTAGGTTTTACTCTATAGTGGAATCGACCTCATAATTGTTCTTCTGCGGTATAATTAACCTCAGTGTTTTTTTTCTACACAAGAGTCTAATTTAGAGATCTTCCTGTACACTGGCGTTGATAACTGAAGTCGTTCTTTATGTTAGAATCCAGCACTGAATTGTTTTTCTATGTGATAAACGAACACTAAAGTGTTTAGTACACAGAATCCTCTATAGTACTCATAAGCGTTCCTCTGCAATCGACCTCATAAATGTTCCTCTGTACTATAAATAACCTATCTGTTTTTACCCTAAATTTGAACTTAAAGGGTTCTTCTATACTACTCGACCGCTGAGATCTTTCTATCTAGTAGAGTCGAACTCTGGGGTCTTCTCTATAATAGAGTCGACTTCAGAAGTACTCTTCTGCACTATCGTCGATCACTGAAGTTTATCTCTACGTTAAAATCAAACTCCGAAGCCTTTCTCTATGTTACAATCGAACACTTAGGTTATCCTTACAGTAGAGTCGGACATTGAGGTATTTCTATGTAGCAGATTCGAGCTCAGATGTCTGTTTCTACATTAGAGTCGAGCTCTGAGACAATCTTTACACCTGAATCGGCCCATGGGGTATTTGTCTGCCACAAAGTCAACCAGTGAGGAACTCGTCTTTAGTGAGTCGCTCACTGATATCTTCCTCTATACTATACTGTCTACTACTGATGTATCAGTCAATCCTTCTGAATTTCCTTTTAAATAACACATGCCTGCTTCACCCCATTGAACATAGCACACTGGTGAACATAGTCGCTTGCGCTCACTCATCCTAGTCATGATGCGCTTTTGATTTTCTCTATGTCCCACTGTGTGCGTATCCGTGTGTATGTGCATGTATGTGCGAGTAATTGGTGATGTTGTTGGTTTTTTGTTTTAGCGTTTTTTGTGTTTCATTTTTATTATTTTTACGATTTTTTGCTCTGTCTTTTTTACATGCTTAATTATTGTTGTCCAAGCACTGTCGCGCTTCAACTCAATTAGTTTTGTTTCTTTTTTGTTCTTTAGATATTTTGGCTCTTAGCCAAAATATTTGCACTCAACTCTCGCGTTCTATGGACCCTTATACAGTTGTTGATCGTGTCTGTTGCCAGACTCTGTAAAATATGAAAGCAACGGTACATATGCAGGCTTCGAAAAACAAATTGAATGAAAACAAATAATGGATGAGACCTCAATCCACGCAATAGACGGCAGCTGTTGTTAACTCTAGCATAGAGGAGAGATTTTTCCGGTGTCGATCTATATACTAGAGTCAATCACTGAGGATTTCCTCTGTACTTGAGTCGACCACTGAGGTCTTCCTCTTTACTAGAGTCGACCATTGGGGTGTTCGTCTATATTATAACTCACCGCTGAGGTCTCCCTCTATACTAGAGTCGACCACTGAGGTCTTCACCTATACTAGAGTCGACAACTGAGGTCTTCACCTATACTAGAGTCGACCACTGAGGTCTTCCTCTATACAAGAGTCGACCACTGAGGTCTTCCTCAACACAAGAGTCGGCCACTGAGGTCTTCCTCTAAGTCTTCATCTTCCTATTTACTAGTATCGACCACTGAGGTCTTACTTCATCCTACGGCCGACCACTGAGGTCTTACTCTATGATCCGGCGACCACTGAAGTCGTCCTCGACCACTGAGGTCTTATGCGATGCTACGGCGACCACTGAAGTCGTCCTCGACCACTGAGGTCTTACTCTATGTTACGGCGACCACTGAAGTCGTCCTCGACCACTGAGGTCTTACTCTATGTTACGGCGACCACTGAGTTCTACCTCTATACTAGAGTCAACCACTGAGGTTTTCATCTTCATATATACTAGTATCGACCACTGAGTTCTTAATCTATGCTAGGGTGAATCACTAAGATCTTCCTCTATACTACAGTCGATCACTGTGTTCTACCTCTATACTAGAGTCAACCACAGAGGTGTCAACCACTGAGGCCTTCCTCTATACTAGAGTCGACGACTGAGGTCTTCATCTTCTTATATACTAGTATCGACCACTGAGGTCTTCCTCTATGCTAGGGTCGACCACTGAAGTCGTCCTCGACCACTAAGGCGTTCCTCTATACTACAGTCGACCACTGAGTTCTACCTCTATACTAGAGTCAATCATTGAGGTCTTCCTCTATACTAGTGCCTACCACTGTGGTCTTCCTCTATAATAGATTCGACTACTGAGATTTTAACTTTGGGGTAGACCGCTGAGGCCTTTCTCAAAGCTAGACTCGACTACTGATGTCTTCCTCTATTGTAGGGCCGACAACAGAGGTATTCCTCTATACTAGAGCCAACCAGGTAATCTCAGGCACTGAAGTCTTCCTAAATTCTAGAGTCGACCAGTGAGATCTTCTTCTATACTAGAGTCTACTACTGAGATCTTCTTCTATATAAGAGTCGACTACTGAGATCTTCTTCTAAAGTAGAGTCGACCACTGAGATCTTCCTCTATACTAGATTCAACTACTGAGGCCTTCTTCTGTACTAGAGTCGACCACTGAGATCTTCCATACCAGATACGACCACTGAATCGACTCTATAATATAGTCCTCTACACTAGAGTCAACCACTGAGGTATTCTTCTACTCCAGATTCGACTACTGAGATCTTATTCTATAGTATAGTCGACAGCTGAGGTCTTCCTCTAAACTACTGAGGTCTTCCTCTATTGTAGGATCGACCACTGAGATCTTCCTCTAAACTACTGAGGCCTTCCTCTTTACTAGAGTCGGTCGAACACTGAGGTCTTCCACTATACTAGATTCGAACACTGGCGTCTTCATTTATACTGGATTAGACTACTGAGATTTTCTTCTATAGTAGAGTCGACCACTGAGATCTTCCTCTATACTAGATTCGACTACTGAGGCCTTCCTCTTTACTAGAGTCGACCACTGAAGTCTTCCTCTATACTAGATTCGACCACCGGGGTCTTACTTTACACTAGATTCGACTACTGAGATTTTCTTCTATTAGAGGTCGACCACTGAGGTCTTCTTTTAAACAAGAGCCGACTGAGGTCTTCCGTTGTACTTGATCCCACCACTGAGATCTTCCTCTATAGTAGAGTCGACCACTGAGTTCTTCCTTTAAACAAAAGTCGACCAATGAGGGCTTCCTCTATATAAGAGTCGACCACTGAGGTCGACTCCCCTCGCCTAATCCTATTTTTCAAATCTCTTCCCTTTTGTTGGACATCAATCAATTATTACAACTTTAAATGTAACGTAATTTTACAAGTAGCTTAGGAAATCTTTGCAGTTTTATGATCCTCTGGCTGATGTTGCTGGTGATGCAGTTGGTGATGGTGATGGTGGTGGTGGCTTGTGGCTTGTGCGTACGTACATAAGACAGACCATAAAAAAATCCCGACGGTACTAAATTTAGCTTCCATAAAATCCCATTGGTTGGATATAAAGCTTAAGCGTTCATAAAACTCTCAAATACTGGAAAAGGCATTTTATTACAATGTACGAGTATATACCATAGAATGGGTGGAGGATTATACAAAAAAAGAATATGTTTTTAAAAAAACTGTAAATTGAATCTAGAAAATAATATAAATAATAATCGAGTGTCGTGAACAAATCTGGGGGATTTTTTTATAAATTGAACAGTGGTTTTGCTGTATAACCCACTCTAATACGCACATGTTCCCTCGTGTCATATACACAGTAAATAATTGGTTGAAATATATGTTAGCAATTGGCAAGAAATGTCGAAACTATGGCATTAATTATAAATATATTAAATGTATTGACTTTAATTGGAAGACAAAGTTATTAGCTTCCAAAATAAGTACATGCTATACTTAAAATTAAGGTATTTTAGTATTAAAACTTAATTTTATTATTGTTGTCTTTAACTCGAAAACAAAGTCGATGAATTTATTTTTTTTTTCAATGTACTTGTGAATCGCTATCCACGCACTCTGTGCTATCCACACGGGCATAGGGAGCAGTAATGGGTTGTGCTGTTGCAATGGCAACTGCTCGATATATATATAAACGGGGCGAAAAATTTTATTTCATCTTTGGGGCGCGCAAAAAAGTCATGTAAAGAAAGAAAGAGTTAAACACAAACGTTTTTTAAAGTAGAGGAGAAGAAAAAACAACGACAACAAAAGCCTCAACCCGCTTAAGTCAATGTAATCTTCAAAGGCAATTTTATTAACCTGTCACGAGCACACATAAGTCCCCACACGCATTCATAGACAATGTATAGGTAGATGTGTATTCACATACATATCCACATAGATTCACATGCAAAAGATACACGTGTGCTCCTACGGAGAGTCATAGGGCGAGCAATAAGCGTTCGTTGAAAGGGAGAGCA
This sequence comes from Eudasyphora cyanicolor, assembly GCA_963930755.1. Classification (NCBI taxonomy): domain Eukaryota; kingdom Metazoa; phylum Arthropoda; class Insecta; order Diptera; family Muscidae; genus Eudasyphora; species Eudasyphora cyanicolor. Next base: position 132,003,081 of record OZ005738.1, read on the forward strand.
TTTTGGGGGGAGGTTCGGAGAAAATATTTCATTCAAAAAAATATGCCTATGAGTATCTATATGCACTCCTCTTGAATTGATGAAATGGGTCAGAATTTTTGTATACCAAACAATTTCTTGTCCAAAAAATTAAAATATATATCGAAATCGTTTTATTAATTTTCGAGAAATTTCGTCAATGACAATGGGAAGGTTTCGTGTATACAACTCGACATGCTGATGGTATCGATCCTTTGCGTAGGACTCTATAGGTCTAACCATGCCAGACAGACATCCATATATATACCAAGTAGGAATTGTTAAACTAAATTTGGGAGAGTCTGTTTCTCCCTATGTTAAGTGCAGCTTCCAGACGTACAAATCCAATAGCCTCCGACCCACATTGGGCAGTTACGACATTACAACTAACGAAACTACTCAAACCTATGGTGGGAAAAAGGTGATCTATTACAAAAGTGGTGTTACCTAAATGTCGGTCGACATCATGCTGGACAAAAATCGTTAAGGTAGGACTTAAAGCCAGAACATAGCTAACTGAGCAGATAGGTGCATCCAAGTCCCAAGTACGAAAGCAACTTGAATGTGGTCTACCTGTTATAGCATTGCTGGGCGAAAAATCTGCATGAGAATTATCGGAGAAACAGTACACCCTCCCCTTGTAAGTGTTTTTGGTGTTATTGTCATAGGTAGGACCTAAATCCAGAACATAGCTAACCGAGCAGATAGGTGCATCCAAGTCCCAAGTACGAAAGCAACTTGAATGTGGTCTACCTGTTATAGCATTGCTGGGCGAAAAATCTGCCTGAGAATTATCGGAGAAACAGTACACCCTCCCCTTGTAAGTGTTTTTGGTGTTATTGTCCTACGCAAAGCAATCTTCAAGGACTGATCCAGCAGCGTTCGGAAGAGTTAGAGCTTCTGGTGACTAAATGTTCCAAGCCCACGCCAAAAAAAAACAGCACAGTCACAATCTTGGCCCTCTTAAAAAAAATCTTCAAGGGCAGTCCGATAGTAACGCAGAATAGAGCAAACCTATCCGCTTCCATTGGCTAAGGTGCAGACAGAGATTCTGCTACAATGTCTCTCCCATTCGCTACGAGAGCATTTGACAAGAAAGTCCCCATGTGCAACCGCAACTCGTGTAGACCCCTGTTAGGGCCCAACTTTTTGGGTTTTGACATTATTGTATCGAATCATTATTGCCGTCATCAAAAGGAAGACCTTTTAGTGAGTAAACGTCCCAAACAACAGGGAAACCCCTACTCAGTCTCAATCTTGGTCTTCCAACTGAAGTGGCAACAATTGACTGTAGCGTCACAAAATGTCAGGCTCATAGAAGTCTGCCAAGATTGTGACGGTCTTTGAACCCTTCGAAATATAATTTTCAAGAGCACTGCAAACGTAGTTAAGGCAGAACAGAACAATCCTATCCTATCGCCTGGGCTAAGTGCAGCTAAGGATTCATTTGGTGCAATTCGAGAGTCCTCTAAAATGCCCTCAGCGTCAGTCACGGCAACAGTTGACAACAAAGTCCCTATGAGAAAAATAACTAAAATTTGGTATACACCTTATGGCGAGTCATAAAAGGTAGACTTATCTGCCTAAGAATTATCGAAAGAGTAGAAGGGTCAGAATATTTAATATCGACCTACGTAATTTATTTTTGGCTTAAATGTTTATAAGCAGTTGCAAATAGGTAAAATAAGATCTCGCTATCATTTTCTTACAAAAAAATTGTTGGAAAAAATTTAATGGGCATTTTAATTTTTGAAAAATTAAAAATTAATTTTTGAAAAATTAAATCGGCTGAACCGATTTCTGCAAATTTTTACAAATACAAACTTGAAGTTATGTTATTTACATATACTTTTTCATAAAAAATTTACAAAAATCGGATTTTTTTGAAAATATAACTTGAAGTGGTCATAACTTTTGTAATATTGGGTATATCGAACCATTTGAATGACGTTTAATTTAGAACTTATTTGTATCGATTGTACTTCACATTAAATAAAAACCTTTGAATTTCCTTAACAATAAGTGTTTTTTTCTGCAAATAAATCATCACTCTTATTGGAAAACCCATTACATAGGTCGATATTAAATATTCTGACCCCCCCTATGTAAATTCTATACATATACATATCACAGTTTTTAAGGCATTTGAGCTTAATCCGTCCAACCTGCAGCACACGATGACTTGGAAACACAATAGGACTTAAGTATAATTTTAATGGTGATTTCTTTTCTGCAAAAAAGTGTAAAATTTTCGGTGCCCTTTTCCCGAAAACTGGGCTCTTATAGCAAATTTTGGAATTTTCAAAGAGGAGCTAGGTCTAATTTGAGGGCTACATCAGTTCCACCTAAAACGGGAATTTTTTTTAGAATTTTGCGTCAACGGGCAACATTTTTTCAGAATCGAAATAACCATAAGAGTGAAGGGTTATTTAGGTTCTTTTATCCAACTAAAATTTTCTAGTTGGAGAAGTGAGGTTTCACAAAGATTTCTCATTCGCTTGTGTGTAGAAATCTACCTTAAAGAGTTCCGTACATCCCATAAAACTGCAGCAGAACTGTTGATAACGAGTGTCACGGCTCAGAAATCATGATCCATTATGTGTGCTGCCAATTTTTAATACATATTTATTCACCGCCATGTATAAAATACTTGTTTCTATAATAACATAAAAACAAAATAGTCTTGAAGCCGGGAGAATATCCTAGATAGAATCACAGTTTATTGTTTAATTCTCCAGACGTAGCAAAATCCTAGCCTAGTGTACGCTTCTGCCAATATCATTCTAATAGGCTTTACCAAATGATTGAAATGGCAATACTGTAGGGCAAATAACAAACACAGGCGGCTGACGAACAAACGACCACATGAAAGAACGGTGAATACTCGTACACGCACTCAAACAAACCCAAAAATCAATCATGAACATGAACTCACTCATACGCACACTTGCACCGAACGACGAGCTCCGAACTTGGAGCACTCGTGTACTCGTACAAGTATGACGCACACAGTCAAAACCGAACGTACAGCCCGACAACATAAATTTTCGTTGGACTTTTGTTTCTTGTCGTTGTGCACGACAGCTGCTGCTCGTTGCTATAGAGGCAGTTGTTGTTGATGCTGCTCCTGCTTCTTCTTATTCTCCCTCCAAAAGACTTTAACCCTCTCGGGGGCCAAGCAAAACGAGAACTCCCCACGGAAAATGGCAAAGGCAGAGGCAACCAACCAAATAATAAACAACATCAGAAAAAAATTTCTGACGTCTTTGGCTTGTTGCGCGCCAAAGAGGAGAAAAAGGGCGTAACACAGGAGAGGAGATGCAGAACCCAAAAAAAAAAACATTTTTTTTGTGTGTTTACGTGTGATTATGACCGCAATAAAATTAATTTTTCAATTTCTCCTTGGCAATCCCCTCAGCCATCATCACATCGCCACTATATAACTTTTTGTCCAAACAATTTTCTTGGGTTGTTTTATTATTCGCCCCTACCCCACCCCACTTTTTTTCCTTTGCCCCAGTGTTTGGAAAATTTGTCTGCATCTCACAGGGGAGAGGAAAATAAAATTTCTTTTAGTCATCATTCCGATCAGATCTGATCAGATCAGATCATTGCGTTGTCAGTTTTCAGCCAAAACGACTGCCAAGAATTTATGATGACGGCGTTGACAACGATCATAAGGCGGTGGCGGCGGCTGTGGCGACGACGCTCTACTTTATGTTTATGGATGAAATTTCAACTAAAGTGAAGGTGATCCAAAGGTAGATTGTTCTGAATATAGAATACATGGATGAGGTTTTTGCTAATATTCCCTATAGCATTCTGCTAGAGATGACTTCATACATCCACCCACCACCTAACATCTGTTTCCGTTAGGGAGGGCCTTGTCATAAATTGCCAAGACCTACATTTAAGGAATGTGTGTTACTTTTTGACAATAACACACATATGAAAAAATTAAAAAATAACATAGAGAGGCTGTAAAATTTGGACTAGGCGTGACCATGCTGGAATAAAAGAACTTCGAGGTTTACTATTTATATTAAAAGCCTGATAGTAAAATAACTTTTGCATATGTTCGCACCATGATCATGATTTTTAGGCAGAGCCACACCAGTCTGGAATTTGTGCAGTTCCTGAAGAAGATCTTGCAGGTCTCTAGAGCACTTCTCTACACGATTCTACAATAGAGTCGGTCTTAAAGTTCGAAAAAAAATCACTAAGAAGAATAACTATACTGTAGCGGAGGATCTATATTATCTACTCTACTGTAGCAATGACCTCTATGTTCGATTCCACTTAAGAGAAAGATCCACCCGTCGACGAGGTTACCTCAGATAGATTGATTGGAAGATCTCTGAGGCCGAACGTTCCGGCCAATAAGGTAGTGACCCATCATGACAAACACGATAAGTGAGACGTCCGGTTTCGTTAAGACCATTAGTGCGTGGAATGTAAGCTTCCGTGGGACAGCACGGACAGACGGACAGACAGAAAGTAAGCAGTTCCTGACTAGATACCTGGCATTTCTTGTCGTAAGGGCACTATCTCTTAAGAAGAGCTTGCAGGTTCGTAGAGGGATGCCAACATATTCCAGTTACCCTGAAGCGTGTAAGGTAGTTCCGAGTCTTGCAGTTCCATAATATGTTCATGTGGCTCAGCACCTAAATCTGGTGAATATTGAGCTGCTCAGCCATCTCGTTAAGAGATCTGCAACAGTGGAAGGTAGTTTTTGAATTCATTAATACAGTTTGTAGGGAGAAATATGTCGAACTCCTCAATAGAGTCGATCTTAATGATCGAAAAAAATCATTAAGAAGAATAACTCTACTGTAGCGGAGGATGTCTAAAATCTACTCTACTGTAGAAATGGTTGATTCCACTTTAGATATAGAAAGAAAGATCGATCCGTAGAAGTGGTTCCCTCAGAGCGATTGATAGGAAGATCTGTCTGTTAGGTCGAATCTTCTGTACTTTAAAGGAAGATCTCTAGGATAAATTCTAGGATCGACTGGACTATAGATAAACTCCAAAGTAGGATTTCTATGATCGATTCTACTGTATAGGAGAGTCTCTTAAGATCGATCTTACTGAAATATAGGTTAGGTTAAGAGTCGTTGCTCATCAGTCATAGTGAACGGACGTGTTTATCACGTCTAATACAGACAAAAAATAAACAAATTCGCTTGACGGGGTCGTCTTCATGTTCCGATGTAACGGGGTTCTTCAATTGTCCGACTGTCCGTCCATTGGTCTTGGCCAAATCCGACCACACCAAAAATGGTGAGAATTTACCCCCAGTATTCACAACAGGTGGTGCGCTTAGGAAAAACGTCATGTCCGACCGTCGAAACGGAAGCATAATGAGCAGCAAATAGCGCTCAGAGTTTTGATAAAGTTGTTGAGGTTTCGGCTCTTACCGAAAATAAACAAAGTCACTTATCTGGGCTAAGGGTGTCGTAGATGCTTCAAAAGCCAATAGGTCGGATGAAAGAGCCACAAATTCAGCTGTGTTGACGGCTAATAAAGTCAAAAGAGTCAGATCACCTGATGAACCCATGCCTGCGAAGAAGACCTAATCCCACCATCAACAGGACACTCACCTAGCCCTTTAATAAAGTGGCGAAGTAGCGTATAGTGATGGCTGTTATAAACAGAAGTTGTGAGGATGGCTCCATCCTCAAGGACAACTGGAGCCATGTACAATCAGTCATTATGGCTCGATACCTCGATGTCCGTATAGAATTGCCGGGCAAAAATCGAATCTGCCACGGTGCAGGATGGCATCAGGGGAGAGTAAAGCTCTTATATTTCGGTGATGCCAGATCAGTAAAGCTGTATAAGGCTGCAGTGAGTCGAGCGGGTGAGGTGTGGCCGGGCGCCCAGTTGGATGTTGTCGATAAAAACAAAATCCCTAGTCACCCTAGAGCCATCACCTCGTTACAGAAGAGCCCTCCAATGCGGCTGACATATTAGAGATGTTAAAAGATTTCAATCCTAGTCTGCCGACCCATAATTGGAAAATGAGCAAGGTGGATGAGGCGGATGGTAAAAGGCGGCACGTTAATTTGAGTCTTTACGCAGAATCTACATCCTATATACGATTACAACGTGCAGCAAGATATAGCTTCCACTGCGGAAGACGAGTAGTCCACAGTGGTTGGTGCACGGCTTAAGGGAAATGCGGAGGTACCTATGCCCAATATTTCTGGGGACTCAAACTCTAACGGAAGATCTGTAACGTCCTTCTCTGAGGACGGAAGCACTACTTCGGATACAGAGAGGCTGAGGGGAGTCTCCAGGCTCTTCGACGCTTCTGGCGGGACATGATCCTCTATGATACGGACCAAGAGTTTGATAACACCCTTGTCGGGGTGGATGTTAATCTGTCGATTACCAACGATCGTAAGAATTCTACAGATTAACCTCCATCACGCTAAATCAGCCTCAGCGGTTCTTTTGCTGCGCCTGCCCACAGATGCAGTAGACATTGTCCTGGTACAGGAGCCTTACATAGAGGGTGTGCGGTATCAGGACACCCATCTTTAAACCGCTTTTGGGAAACTATGAAGACACTCTAAGAACCTGCATTTTGGCCAGGAAAAATCTAAGTATCTTTCTCCCGACTAATTTAAGTGGTAAAGACCAAACAGCCGCTGGTCTGGAAATCGGTATTCGCATATATTGGGTGATCTCCAGTTACTTGCCTTATGAAGCTGTAGTACCGACAGCTTTCTTCGAGGAATTAGTAGTGGAAATAACGAGCTCGAGCTGATTATTCGCACAGACACTTAGGCTCATCATACTATCTGCGGTAGTACGGATATAAACAGTAGGGGTGAGTCACTTCTTGACTTTATTCTAACTACCAAACTAACTATTTGTAACATAGGCAATATACCGACCTTAACAATTAAAAACAGACAAGAAGTACTCGACTTAGCGTTTGCTACTGACCGGCTGTCAGATAAAATTATTGGGTGGAATGTACTGGACGACCACTCATTCTCAGATCACCATTATATATAGTTCAAACCTAAACGTGGACGTCAACAGAAATGTGAGGAAGACAAAGTGGTACCTGTATGAGGAGAATTTCAAAAAAGTCCTGAACTCTAAACTTCTGTACGAACCGAATGACAAATCCTACATGGATAATCTGGTCGAGCATATCACGACATCATTCAATAGTTCCCTTGAAGAATCCCGCCCAAAACAAGGAACAAGTACAAGGGTAAAACTAGACCACAATGGTGGACATATTTCGTCATTCGTTTCTGTGAAACGAAATATTAGACAACTACAATTTTCGTTTACGACGACTGAAATTTCTTTTGGTTCAGAACAAACAATTGTTTGTTCGGGATGTCCTCCTTGTTGACAACATCCATTGCAGTAATCGGTCTACAGAGCGCATATCGATGAACCGGATTAGCTTTATATGGCCCTGTAATGTAACTCAATCAATGATTTTTTTAAAAACACGCATCACAAGTTTTGTAATAAAATTTTATCCAACGATTGTTACATTTCCTTGCACCAATTCGATTTTCTTTCTCCGCACATTTATTTATTTATTATACGTTAAGAAATTAATTGATTTAATTTTCTTTTATTATACTTTTGTTTAATTTTTATTATCATTTTTGTTCCCATTTCTCTTTCTCTCGCTTTCTATTCATTAATAATATAAAAGTATAATTGGATTAATAACAATTTGTTTGTTATCCTGCGACGCCGTGTGATGCAGCACACAATGGGGGAGAAACGTATAAAAAATCAAAAATGTATTTGCCACCTGTAAGGAAGAAGTTCTAACAATTACATTTTGAGCAGATCCGCTGCTAAATATAAAATTAAACGGTGGAACTTTGATACGATTACAAGATAATGCCGCTCTCAGCGAAAAAACACTGGAACATTTTCCTGCAGATTAGTAATAGATGCAGTAAGATTTGCTTACCAACCTGCAGAATCAACGATGAAGTTTTAAGGAGATGTCCCGATTTAAGGCACAGCTCTATCACCTATGAAGTTAATAAGGGTGTTTTGTGCAGGTTTCTGATATTGAGTTGATAACACTGCTTTATTTGATAACAGATATATCAGCTTTTAGTTATGTTTGGTTTGCCAATTCATCATGGATAGAATTAAACGAGAGCAACGCTTGCAAATTGTGGAAATTTTACGAATAATTGAAATTTCGCGAATAATATTGTTGAAATTTATCGAATAATTAATTACGCGACAAATTTATTTCGTCAATCTGACACATACGTATTAAATGGGAAAGGGAGATATATACGTCATCTTTAGTTTAATCATTGCATCTATGTAATTCATGCAGAGCCTCAGCAATGCTGACTTTTGTTATGCTCAATTGTTAGCCCTAAAAACAAGATTTTTTATTACATTAAGAAGATCTATTACGAATTGTAAGATTCCCTCTCCCATTGTGCAGCAGCAGGCATCCTTTTACAAAGATGTTATTAAATAACCATTATCGACGTCATCATTGCTTCCAGTATTGCTTTCTCCCCAGATTCATTTCGCCTACGGGATGATATCGAGAGCAATCATTACGAAAAAGAAATGAAAGTGAATCAAAACAAGCCACTCAATTATTTATTGTTATATACACCTTCTTTAGAATCCTAGAGGGGAAGACAACAAAGGCAAATGACATTAAATGGATGTCCACACGAAGAACGTAACGTGGAGCACATGTACCTTAGCCCGTTGCTCCTAATTGATGTTTTAATGATTTATTCACTATGACAACTGATGGCTCGGATGGACAGTGAAGCCAAATAGATAATAAGTCACTTGCACTTCACGGTGACATAGGATTCTTGGTGTTTATTCTAAACTATTTCTACAGAGATCATGACCATGGAACTGATGGGTTTGTAAAATATATTTTGCATATATGTATTTCTATATGTCTGCGGAAGTAATGCCGGTACAAAAGACCCGGAAAAGTGTACCATAGACTAGTACAATTATAATATCGATACATTCATTCTAATTTACACTAGGGTTATATCAGATTACAGTGACCGCCAAAGCCTCCAGCTCACACAGACCAATTGAGGTCCGTGCCCAGCATTCCTTCATGGGAACCCACCTATATAATACCCAAATCTATCAGTAATATGAATATAGATACAGCAGTATAAATAGGTTCATTCATAACCTTCTAATTTAGAGACGCATTTCAGCTAGTTTAGGGTCAACTGATCTCCATTTATTTGTGAGCAGGGGAACGATCCAAGGTGGTGTTCTGTCCTCTTTTGTTCATGTAGAGATATTAAATCAACAATATTTTGCTTTCTCTGGAGATGATGGGGGTCAGAGTTGTTACCTATGCAGATGACGTGGCAATAGGTGTAGTTTCTGGATACTCTCACAGATATCCTATAACAGGCCCTTCAAATAGTTTATTGGTTGTATACGGAAGTAGTCAGACCGATAATGCGTTACGGCACAATCGTCCGGTGGACAACTCTCCAGAAATCCACCTTCTGTGCTATACTAAACAAGGTTCAGCGAATAACTGTTACAAGTATCACTGGTGCGATGTTATACTACATTTAATGCCGCTAGATATTATAAGTATAGCAGTGCAATACGCCGCAGGTACTGCGATTAGACTCAGGGAACTGTCACTGGTCAGGAAATGGCTACGGACATAGTGTCATTCTAGACAGAAAGCTTGACCTTCCGGGCACTGTTAATTAGGCTATGACTGAATTACTCTTTGACAAGAAGTATCTCACTCTTATACCTGATAGATCAGAATGGAATGGTCGTATCCCAGGACAGAGGAGATTCATTCATTTCTATACTGACGGTTCCAAACTCGATAAACAAGTGGGCTGAGTCTTTTCTGAGGAACTTCAGCTATCACTTGCAAAAAGACTGCCTGATCACTGTAGTGTTTACCAGGCAGAAGTCTTATCTACTAAAGAGGTAGCGGAATGGCTGAAAATTTGCTGACCAAAGTCGGTATAAATATTTTATCTGATAGTCAGGCTGCTATCAAGTCCCTGGAAACTATAAGTAAATTCAAAAACTGCACTCGACTGAGGCAGATCTCTTAACGAGATGTCTGAACAGCTCAATATTCACGGGATTCGATATGGAGAACTATTCGATCGAAAAGACATTTTAATTTTTGTTAATTAGAAAAATTAAAACTAATAAAAAATTAATTAGACAAGATCCATTGGTATTTACGAAAACATCTACGAGAATTCGAGAGAAGTTTGTGCTCTAGAAGCGAAAATAAAAAACACATTTCGATCGTAAAGTACTCGATATCGAATGCCATGATTCGTCCCCTGATATGGGTGGCTCAGAACAAATTGGCTAGATGGGCCAGAAGCAGACCCAATTGGCTAGATGGGCGTAAACCCAAACAAGACAGATTTGGTTCCCTTTACTAGGATGAACAATGTCCCACATGTGGACCCTCCACCTCGGATAAATGGAACAGATCTAGTCTTTTCTGAAAGTGCAAAATTTTTAGTAATGCAGGGTGGCTGATATGTATTGCAACCAACATCAGGTTGCTATCATTTCTAAACCGCTAGTCTGATAGCTGACAGATTTATTTCAGTGACAGTTAATTTTATTGTTTACAATCTTACAAAAGCATTTTGATCTATTGCATTCAGAAAAAAGTTATTCGTGATGGAATTCAAGCGTGATAGTGTGATTGCTTTATATTTGGGTGGAAAAACACAAAACACACTATCGTTAGAGCCCTCCAGCATTTAAATGTGAATAAATCTTTTGTTTCTCGTACCATTGCTCGTTACCGTGATACTGGCAGTGTTGCATCGCGTCCAAAAAATGGACGAAAAAAAACGGTAACAACGCCAGAAATGATCCGAAAAGTGAAGGCCAGATTTGATCGAAATCCACGCCGCAGTGGTAGAAAAATTGCTCGTGAGCTGAACATATCGCGAGAACGGATACAACACATATAAAAAAATGAGCTTGGACTAAAGCCATTGAAGTTCCAAAAAGTGCCAGAGCTCACCGATGCACAAAAAAAGTTAGACTGGAAAGAGCCAAGGAGTTGCTTAGCTTGCAAGAAAGTGGCCAGTTACCGAATTTAGTTTTCTCCGATGAGAAGCCATTCCAAATTGAGCAGTTTGTGAACAAACAAAATGATCGGGTTTACCAAAAAGGTCAGCTGAAAATGTACACCTTCGATTGGCCACCAGAATTCAAGCGCCGCCGATGGTAATGGTAACGTAACGGCCGATGGTCGCTCCCCGCTCGTATTCATCGACCGTGGGGTCAAAATAAATGCCGAATATTATCGGGAAAATGTCCTAAAGACAGTATTGAAGCCCTGGGCAGACAAACATTTCGGCCGCAGACCATGGACATTCCAACAGGACTCAGCACCATCGAACTCAGCACGCGTCAACCAAGAATGGCTTAAAAAGGAGGTTCCTCGCTTCATTTCTACCGCACAATGGCCACCAAGATCTCCGGATCACAATCCGTTGGACTTTTGCGGCTGGGGCATTTTAGAGAGTAAGGTTCGCACTAAAAAATACCAAAGTATCGATCATCTCAAGACGGCGCTTCGCCGGGAATGGGCCAAAATACCGCAGTGCCACTTTCGTGCAGCGTGTGATGGCTTTGTCGGCCGTTTGAAGGCCGAAATCTAAACTGTTTCTAAAATTTTATGTTATTTCCGACATTTTTTGCTTTTGAGCAATAAAATTTAAAAAATCATTAAGAAAATATAGCGCTTTACTTTGTTGCATTACATATCAGCCACCCTGTAAAGGTAAGCCTGCTACTTACAGGCTGCCACTCTAAACCTAATCTAACCTAAGCCAGAGCTTGCTCGTCGACAGTGACGCACCAATATTTCAAATTAATCTGTAATATCATTTCGTTTCTGGCAAGTTCATCGGTTTTATAGTTCCCCAGGATATCCCTGCACTCAGGAACCCATATGAGGTTTGTACATGTTAAGCTACTCAGCCGCATGCTTGTTATCCATGTACTACAGTAGCCGTAGTTATTGTACCTTCACATTAACTACTACCACTCTACACACGCAAGAAGATGTTTTTAAAGAAATGGGGCATTGGTCAAAAGTGTGTTCTGTTTTCAATCAGAACAAAACAAACGAGCTGTTGACTTTCGGCAAAAAGTCAAGTTAAGACCTATTAACAGCTTTGAGCCCTTCAAGTCACATGGACCAGATGGCATCATTCCAGCAGAAATGCAGAAAATGTTGGGGTACATTATCCCCTGGCTGGAGAACATTTATGTAGGCTGTATCAGGCTTTCATACATCCCGAACCGATGGAGCGATACCAAAGTGGTATTCATACCTAAAGCGGGGAAAATATCACACACTTGGCCAAAAGCCGATCCTCCGTCTTATTGAAAGGTCTGGAAAGACTTTTAGATTATTTCATTAGGGAAAACCTGGATATAAAACTCCTGTCGGTGAACCAACATGCTTACAATAAGGGGAAGTCTACAGAATCAGCCCTGCACGAACTTGTGAGCACTATCGAATCGTCCCTGCATTTCAAGGAATTCAACATGGTGGCATTTCTTGACATAGAAGGGACTTTTAACAACATTCACTCAGATGCAGTAATTGCGGCACTGTCACATCTACAAGTTAACTCTAGTTTGATTAGACTAATTCAAAGTCTTCTCAACAGAAGACGCATAACAGCATGTCTTGGGTCCACAACTCTAACAAGGTTTGTAAACAGAGGGACCCCCACAAGGAGGAGTACTGTCTCCACTAATTTGGAACTTAGCGGTGAATGAAATCCTGCTAGATCTAGAACGTTGTGGCTGCAAAAGGTCGTGGTGGACGACGTGGCAACCGCAGTGAGTGGCAAATTCGAAAACGTCCTCCGAGACATTCTACATGTGGCTTCGAACAAATTGGCTAGATGGGCCAGAAGCTGCGGTCTGGACGTAAACCCAAACAAGACAGAATTGCTTCTCGTTACTAGGATGAATAATGTCCCACATGTGGTCCCCCCTTCTCGGATAAATGGAACTAATCTAGTCTTTTCTGAAAGTGCAAAATTTTTAGGAATAATTCTAGAAAACTGTTATTTAGACTTAACGTATTGGAGCGTCGCCTTATATTCCTGCAAAAAGGCTGTAGGGTCGCATTGTGGTATGGTGGAAGGCAACTGACAAACTAACCATCACCAACCTACTAACAAAGGTTCAGAGAACAGCCAGCCTGAGCATAAGCAGAGCCTTAAGGACTACAGCGACCGAGTCTCTACAAGCCCTACTCCATATACTGCCGATTAATATTGTGGCGAGAGATGTTGCAACCAAAGCGGCAATAAGATTAAACTGCCTATCAATGTGGAGGTACAAGAACTACGGTCACATGAGGATATCAAAGTGTAGTGCTATGGTAACCGACCGATTGGACTATACATATACCAACTGGGTACACCTTCGAGAGAAACGACATCACTATGATTCCCGCCAGAGATGAATGGGTTGGAAGAATACCAGGTAATAGAAACCATCTCCACTTTTACACGGATGGTTCGAAGCATGATGAAAGGGTTGGCTTCGGAGTACACTGTGCAGAGCTTAGTCTGGATATAGCTCACAGACTACAAGATACCTGTAGTGTCTATCAAGCCGAAATAATGGGAAGTAGCCAAGTGGCTGAGTCGCAACGTGGTGATCAACACTGGCGTTGTCATTTACTCGGACAGCCAGGCTGCCATCAATTCTCTAAATTCACAAACAGCCCTCGACTGCCGCAGATCTCTTAACGAGATGGCTGAGCAGTTTAATATACACCTCATATGGGTGCCTGGGCATAGGGATATCTCGGAAAACTGAAAAGCCGATGAACTTGCTAGAAAAGGGACGACATTACAAATTCCCGAAGAATTTGCATATACATATTGGTGAGCCACTATCCACGTACAAGCTTTGGCTTAGGCAAGAGGCAATTAGGCAGTCCAACGAAAGATGGACAGAAATCGGCACCTGCGGGGTAGCTAGACAAATCTTGCCAAGGTATGATCTGAGAAGATCAAAATATCTCCTCACACTAGAGAGGCAAAAATTGGCTACGTTAGTATCAGTTCTGACGGGACACTGCTTGATCGGCGAACACGCCAAAAGATTGGGTATTGACTCTAATGATTTCTGCAGAAGCTGTGGAGATGAGGAAGAAGTGGAGAGCATTGAGTACTTGCTATGCGACTGCCCCGCTCTGAGTAAACGACGACTGGACATACTGGGGTCGGCCTTTCTAGGCGGCTTAACAGATCTTTCCAGTACCGATATTCGTACTATCGATAAATTTGTATAGCAAAGAGGTTGATTTCGATGAGGGGCATTTCAGCCCGTGGTAACACTAGGGACCTAAACTGGTCTATGTGTGCTTGTAAAAAAAGGCGGCTGCCACCCTAACCTAAACCTTATAGTTCAATCCATATGGTTCAATAAGAACCAACCCGATTAATTTCGTAAATCGTTCATTTTAATATTCTCCCCTCTATATCTCTCCACTGTATTATATTTCACCTTTTTTCACAGGGTAACACAGTGGGCCAACTTTTAGTCAGTAGTAAATGATATATACAGAATATCTCCTTTTTAGGGTTTATGTATGCACATGTTTATGTAAGTTCATATACGCACGTGTGTATCGACATTTCTTGCACATAAAATGCATTTGTAAAATTCAAAAACGTATGTTCAATGCATGATGCACATGCATTCATTTATTAGAGTGGATCGCGAAATATGTGTAGGAAATAATTTTCGAATTTTGAAGTCTTTTTAAAAGAAATTGTTTAAAGATTCATTGTTATTTCAAAGTTTTGTTGATTCAAAGTTATTGAGGGTTTATACTCGTACATTTTAACATTGAAAGTCAATAACTTCATGACTGTGGGCCTAAATATAAGCATATATGTATGAAACTTTCTATAACTCATTGCCCTTATCCAATACCAATCACTTACTAAAATTACCATAACTTTTCAATTTATCTATCGATTCTGCCGAGATTACTCACCTTATTCGTAACAAATCCAGACCCCCTCTAATAAATCTCCCCCTAATATAGCTTGCGTATGCATATGTACTCATATCTATATGGACTTGCATATTGTTGCCAGTATTGTGTTGGTTTTCTATAGAAATATATATTTTTGGCTTTAATTGTAACGTAGTTGGCGGCACCTGTCATTTAAGTGCCGCTATGTACATTATTTTCCAATTTTTTCGCATTTGCTTAATATTTATGTTTAATTACATTATGTAACCCTATTGATACAAACATTAATTAAAATAAAATAAAATAAAATAAAATAAAATAAAATAAAATAAAATAAAATAAAATAAAATAAAATAAAATAAAATAAAATAAAATAAAATAAAATAAAATAAAATAAAATAAAATAAAATAAAATAAAATAAAATAAAATAAAATAAAATAAAATAAAATAAAATAAAATAAAATAAAATAAAATAAAATAAAATAAAATAAAATAAAATAAAATAAAATAAAATAAAATAAAATAAAATAAAATAAAATAAAATAAAATAAAATAAAATAAAATAAAATAAAATAAAATAAAATAAAATAAAATAAAATAAAATAAAATAAAATAAAATAAAATAAAATAAAATAAAATAAAATAAAATAAAATAAAATAAAATAAAATAAAATAAAATAAAATAAAATAAAATAAAATAAAATAAAATAAAATATCGGTCGGTATTTATATATAGATCCCATATATAGCATCTCCTCGAATTGACTTCTTAACACCATAGAGACTACAGATTGCACCTAATCTGATGAAAACTCTGTTTGTTTATACCCGGAACCCTTCACGGTAATCATACGGCCATGTTTCGATGTAGTCCCTATACAAAGGTCGCTCTAGATTGTTTGTTTAATTGGTACTTCGGTAATTACGTTTCGTTTTAAAGATTTCAGAACTGATATTTGTCTCAGTTATATACATCTAAGAAAAATAGTACATGAAATGCTTACCTTTTCTTTTGTTAGTCCAGGGTCCTTCTTTACGCAGAATTTTATGTTTCACATTTCACATATATTTTTTAAAACACTTTAATTAACTTTCAATTGACTTTTGACGTTGTTAGAAATGCAAGAATTTCCATTTATTGCGGCCACTTTTGAAAATAAATCTGAAAAGAAACACAAAGCAAAGAACATCATCATTAAAAGTTTGAAAAATAAAAACCATTAAAAATGGGGAAAAAAGGCAAAACACATTAATTGTATTGATAGGAAAGAAAATGCAACCAACACCGCCCACACTTTAACTTTTCCCATTGTGACATTTTCATTTGTCAACAGCAAACAACTACTTATATATGTAAGGAGGCCAGACTGGGACCAATCAAATGCAATTCTAAGTATGCCACTCCACAGAACAACTTGTGGTAAAAATTGAATTCATAAAAGTAAAACTGTTTCCAGTTATACATTTTTTGAAATCCATAAGCTTTTTTTATAAAAGTTTACAAGATTTTTCATTCAAAGTTTGTAAATTATATGGCCACCTTTGGAGACGTGTTCATTTTCTATGATTTTCCAACTACCTCACACTGTCAGTAATGCGAGTGTGTGGGATTTGTTTTTCCAAAGTGGTCATAATACTAACATTTTATGTGACATTCCTTTCTTATGCCTCAATAAAACGCAAGTAATCCGTATAAAAACAAAGTTTTTTCTATTTAGTATTTTGCTAAAAGAAAATAGTCCCATGGAGATCCAAGGAGGCAGATCTTGGCATTCCATATTGTTAGGGGAAATGAAATGTCAGTTCTAGTACTTAAAAAACATTGGTAACTCTATTCAATTAAGAAAATTGTGTAGGCAATACTACAAAATAATTAAAGTGCAAATTCAATAAAAACCATATCTATGTATTTTGGTGTGTGGAAGAATAGATAGATTAAATCGATCGACTTGGACTATAAGTTTATTCTACAAAAATGATATACTCAATATGCTCTTTCAGAATTATAGGTTCGCTATTCTGTTCCACTCAAAAAGTCCCAATTTGTTGGACTGTTTTATCAAGGAAAGTGAAAAGTTTTAACATTGTGTGTAATGATCAATCAATACATACATATTTATATTTATATTTAATTTAATTAAATAAAATACATACTTCAAATAAGTTACTGATTCCAGTAACAACTTAGTTACACTTTGACATTTGATATATGTATTTTTCTTGCACAAAATTTTGACCAGAAATTCGTGGAATTCTTTTGAAATTAAAGGTAAACAACTTTTTAGGTGTATGAGTGTTTACACCAAATAGCAACCCACCCACCCACTTCTTAATATATTATACGAGAATCGAAATCATACGCATACATATATTTTGATACTCGTATACACCTGAACGTTTGAAAAATTTGTCATCCTCCGAGTGTAGTATACATATGTATGTATATTTTACATATGTACGACTGTATGTATGTATGTATGTACATATATAATATTTAAGAAAATTGTGATATAAACACTTCACTTCACATTTGTCTGAGAGTCCGCCATTCAAGTCATCATTTAACAGATTGTCCGATGCCATCCATATGCCACCACTGCCGATGTAACACATTCAGATGTGATTAACAAATATATACATGTGTACAATAGTGTACATATATGTATGTATTCATATATAAGTACATATATAAGCCAATATATAAGAAAATATGTACATCATGAATTACATGGTACATGATACACTGAACAAAAAAAGTAATAACCTGGTTTAAAATTTATTCTAAAAATAATTTTTCATAAATTGTATGAGAATTTTTTTCTTTTCGGGACAACTTCCAAAGTAAAATTTAGTGTAATTTTGTTTCTCTAATAACATCTGTAACATTTACCAGTATCCTCTGTTCTTCCAAACATATCAATAAGTTATTTGTGGCAATCTCCTGGTGAACATGGGCCACATTGTAACGCCCCTTTTGGTACCTCCCACTCAAAATGGCCAATTAGTACCAAAATTATGTAAATAATAACTTCAAATGAACTTTAATAATAATATTTATATGACAATAATCTTATCGACCTTTGAACATTATTCACAGAATACATGCTTTTCCTTCTGTGTACGAGTAGGTACACATAAAAAAAATATATTCTTTACGTCATGGGTATATTTTTCGTTAAACGTTATTTTTAAATTCCCCAATTTTAAATTTAAATTTTTTTTATTTTTTTGACGGATTACTTAAAATCTAAGGACAAATTTTTTAAATCCCAAGAAGGTATTTCTTTAATAGTTATAAAAAATTAGTTATAATTAGTTATAACGAAATAACTTCGTTTTTATTGAAATTGTTTCTTTATTTCAAATAAATTTTCTTAAACCCAACAAAGGAATTCTTTAAAAAAAATGAAAGAATATTTTCTCAAGAAATATTTTTTTTATTTCAGAAGAACGTTTCTTAAAACCAAGAACGAATTTCTTAAAACAATGGAATTATTTTGTATACTTTAAGAAATAAAATTTGGGTGTATATTTTTGTATATTCAACCTGTGTTTTTAATTTTGTATGATATTTATCCAAAAATGAGCTCGAGGTCTATGTTGGTTTTTTTAATGTGTTTTTTTATTGTTTTCATTCAATATTTCTTCGAAAGACATCATCAGGATGTGAAAATATAACTACGAAAAACTTTAAAATTATCCGTAGAAAGTGAGTATGTACTCCCTTCGTCGTTGTCTGTTGTCAGTATAAAAAACACTAAGAAATACTTTATTTCGTCTTTAAACTAAAGAAATAAATTCGTCGTCCTAAAAAAACAATTTTGTATTCTAAAGCAATAATGTCTTTATTCTAAAGAAATAATTTTGTTATCCTAAAGAAATAATTTCTTTGTTGTTTAGAATAAAGAAATTATTACTGATATTGTTTCTTTTTTCCAAAGATACATCTTCTTTATATCAAATGCATTTTCTTAAAACCAACAAAGCAATTCTTTAAAAAAATGAAAGACGATCTTCTCAAGAAGTAATTTCTTTATTTCAAAAGAAGATTTGTTAAAACCAAAAATTATTTTTTAAAGCTATGGAATTACTTTTAAAACTTTAAGAAATATTTTATTTTGTCTAAAGGAATTACACCTTTATTCTAAAGAAAAGATTTCATTATCCTAAAAAAACGGTATTCTAAATACTTATAGATAATTTCTTTTTTTTTTAAAAAAAATATTTTTTTTTGTAAAGAAATTATTTATTTATTTATTCTAAAGAAATAATGTATTAATATTACTGAATTTGTTTATTTATTCCAAAAATACATCTTTATTTCAAACGAATTTTCTTTTAACCAGCAAAGATTTTCTTACAAAAAACCAGTAAGGAAAGGCAGAAAGTCGGGCGGGGCCGACTATATAATTCCCTACACCTCGCTAATAATGCGATAAGGGTCATTGCGATAATAATTTGGAATAATTGGTAAATGGGTAGGAACATATTATCTAATTCTGAACCGATAATCGCTAAATTAAGTAATATTCGTTCCTGAATTGAGAAACATATTTCTGGAAAATTTTAATGATCGGAAGTAAAGTACAACTTCTATAGCGCTTTGATACCAAATCAGGAGGAACATATGTACGGATGTTATATATAAATCTGAACCAATTTTCCCTGAATACTCATTCATGTAAAAAGACATCTTTCTGTCGAATTTCGTACTGATCGGATATAAAATACAATCTCTACAGCGCTTACATGTCGAATCGGGGGTAACATATATATGGGGCTATATCTAAATCTGAACCGATTTTCTCCGAATTTGGCAGTATCTCTTCATGTAGAAGAAAACCTCTTTTTGCCGAAATTCGCACTGATCGGATATAAAATAACATTTTTACAGCGCTTACATGTGAAATCGGGGGTAACGTTTATATGGGGGCTATATCTAAATCTGAACCGATTTCTTCCAAATTTAACAGTGTTCATTCAAATAATAGGAAACCTCTTTCTGCCGAATTTCATACTGATCGGATATAAAATAACATTTTTACAGTGCTTATACTTCAAATCGGGGGTAACGTATATATGGGGGCTATATCTAAATCTGAACCCATTTATTCCAAATTTAACAGTGTTCATTCATATGATAAGAAACCTCTTTCTGCCGAATTTCAGACTGATCGGATATAAAATAAAGTTTTTAAAGCGCTTACATGTCAAATCTGGGGTAACATATATATGGGGGCTATATATAAATCTGAACCGATTTTAACTAAATTCAATAGGGATCGTCCTTGGGCCAAATAAAACATATGTGTAAAGTTTCGTCGAGATCGGACCATAATTGCGACCTGTACTTTGATTACAAGAATACATGCACAGACAGACGGACAGACAGACGCACAGACGGACATAGCTAAATCAACTCAGAAAGTAATTCTAAGTCGATCGGTATAATAAACGATGGGTCTATTTCTTCTGCTTTTGGGTGTTACAAACAAATGCACAAAGTTTTAATACCCTGTATAGGGTAATCAAAAACCGCACCGGTTAACCGGTTAATCGGTTTCTCTTTAAAAACCGCCTATCGGTTTTCGGTTTTTCTGCATTTTCGAATAACTCGAACCAAATAAGTCGGTTTTTTCAACTCGGTTTATTCGACTTTTCGGTTTTTTGAAACCATTATAAAATGATAAAGAAAATATTATTTTTGAAATAGGAACCTACCTAAAATATTGAAAACATCAGTATAAAAACCGTTGACTTCATTTGTGCATATCCATCGATTTCAAAATGCAGTTTTATATGTATTTATACTGCATATTTTATCGAGGGTCTAGGTGATTATTGCGGTATAGAAATTAATTAACAATCCTTTCTTATTGAAATGTAGGTATAAATAAAAATACGTTTGTCCAGTTTCACATTTCGGCAAGTTTTCATCTCTATAGTATGTTCAAGTCAGAATCCGCTACTACTGATAATATATGTATATAATCGGTTTGCTACTTGAGCCATTCATATGATGCTAAAACCTAAGATTTTGCCGATTTTCACTATTAGTCAAGTTTTATAAAAATCATAATCAATTTTTTTGTAAAGAAATCTTTTTAAAAATTGAACATAACTATTATAAATATCGCAGATATTATAATATTATACCATAAATGAAATCGAAACGATTACCTATTATAAATACTAGTAAAAATATGAAGTGTTTAAAATATAATTTTGAAATAAATCTTAATTTAATTGAAATATGGTTGCGTATTGAATTTGCACTAAGCTTATTTTACGTCATCTAACAAAATTTTGAGCATTATTTATGCATTTTTATTTAAAAAAACCGAAAACAACCGGTTCACCGGTTTTTTATTTTCAGTTAAACCGAAAACCGGTTTTAGAGTTAACTTAATTTTCGAAGAAACCGAAAACCGTATTTTCAAAATAACCGGTTTTTTGATCACCCTAACCCTGTACCACAGTGTGGTGTAGGGTATAATAAAGAATATTTTCGCAAGAATTGACTTCTTTATTCCAAAAGAACGTTTCTTAATACCAAGAACGAATTTCTTAAAGCTATGGAATTATTTTTTAATATAAAGGCGTACTACTAAAAATGACATGTTTCTTAGATTTAATAAATACAATCTTTATTCCAATGTAACAGTTCCTTTATTCTTAAGAAATTATTTGTTTATTCTATAGAAAAAAATCTTTACTTTAGAGAATTATTTTCATCTTTCTAAAGATACAGTTTTTTTATAAAGTGTTTCTTTTTCCCAAAAAATCTTAGATTTTTTTTCCTTTTACTTATTTATTCTAAATAATTATTTTATACTAAAAAAATAATGTCTTTATTATAAATAAATAATTAATTATTTATTCCGAAGATATAATACCTTTATTTTAAAATAATTTTCTTACAACCAACAAAGAATTTCTTTAAAGATTTAAAAATATAAATAATATAAAAATATATAGAATTCGTCATATCCGAATTTAGGAAATAGTTTTTTATTCTAAAAAATATTTCTCTATTTTAGAAAATGTTTATTTTATCTAAAGGAATGTTTCTTGGTTCTGTGTATTCTACATAAATATTGCCTTATTATAAAGAAATTTGTCTTTAGTTTAAATAAATAAACTGTTTTTTTCTGAACATGTTCCATACTTAAATATAATAATAAACATTTTTTATTCTAAATTTTTAAAGATTTATTAAAGCTAACAAAGAATAAAGCCTAGAAAAGTATTTATTTTCAAAAAAACAGAGTCTTAGAATAACTCAATTAATAATATTTTTCTATTTTAAAGAAGTAATTCCTTTATTCAAAAAAAATTGTATATTATTTAATTGAAATATTACTTTAGAACCTAAGAAAGTGTTTATTTAACTCAATAAACATTGATTTTAACACATAAAAGCTGTCTCCGAACTTTTTTTTAAAGAATTATTGTTTCTTTGTAAAGAATTATTGTATTAATTCTAAAAAAATATTACTTTTAACACAAAAAAGCTGTCTCCGAACTTAAGATATAGCTTATTCAGTTTAAAGAAATTTGTCTTTATTCTAAAGAAATAAGTTATTTTTTTATCTTAAGAAAAATAAACTTCGGTTTAATAATTTAACTTTATTCTAAAGAAGTAATTTATTATTATTTTTTAAGGAATTACTTATTAATTTCCAAGTAACATTTCTTAAGCTCATTATTGTAAAGAAATGTTGTCTTCATTCTAAGGAAATTATTTCTTTATTCTAAAGAAATTGTTGTCTTTATTCTAAATAATTATTGTTTTTTTCTAAAGAATTATTGTCTTTGTTCTAAAGAATTTTGTCGTTTTTCTAAAGATGTATTGTCTTTATTCTGAAGAAATTATTTATTTTTCCTATAGAAATAAATTCTTTAATCTAAAGAACATTACATTTCAGATTAAATATTTAACTTCTTTATACTAAATAAACACATTTTATTATCCATAATTTGTGTATATTATTCGACCTTTTTTATTATTAATTAGAATACCTCGAGCTTGAAAAGAAACATTTCATGAAACCAACGGATTTTGTAACCTCTATGAAAGTGTTTCAATAATATAAAGTATAATTCCTTTAAAAAAATGTATTTTTATGAAATACCTCTTTTAAAGGAATTGTAATTGTATTTATTCTAAAGGAATTATTTATTTTGCATAAATAAATTATTTGTTTATTGTAAAGAAATAATTTCTTTGTTCTATAGAAATAATATCTTTATTCTAAAGAAATAATGTCTTTATTCTAAAGAAATTATTTCTTTTTTTCGACGGAAAAAATCATTATTCTAAAGAAATATTTTCTTATTTCCAAAGATATTTTTCCAAGGAAATAATTTCTTTAATCCAAAAATTCTTTGAGTTTAAAGTTATTTTTTCATTATTACCTAGAAGAATTTTTCGTCTGAAAAAATACACATTTCTTTGAGTAAGACACCCCTTTCTTTGATTCAAGGAGCAAAATTTTTTTCAGTGTATGCATGAGATCTCATGCGATTGTTGCCATTATTGTTGGTGCGCCAATGAATCAGTCACGCGCCTCTTCTCGTACTAGACCCATGGCGGTCCATCTAGCCTTCCTCTCCCCCTATCGGTCTATAAGCACCACCCCTCCGGCGCCTAAACATCGATCATTAATGCTAGCCGGTCTTGTTGTGATGTTCATTAAGATTCTTAAATTTGTTGCCACTTTTTTGGCCAATGGCCAAGAAATCCACAATAAGAAAACAGAAGAGAAAAAAAGAAATAAAAAACTCACGAACGACAGGAAAAATTCTCAAGACAAAAAGTCGATAAATAATTAAAAACGAAGTCACCACGAAAAAAACGAATTGATTTTGACGTTTGTTTTGGAAACTTGCGTCCGTTTGTACGTCCGTCCATCCGCTCGCATTCGTTAACAACAAAATGAGAAAATGTCAAGAAAAAAACGCCGGAGAAAAAAATACACAATTTTCGTTTAGGCGTTGGAATAGTTTTGTGTGTGTGTTTAGATTTTGAAATTTTCAATTTAACTAAAAGTCCGCTAAATCAGCCAAAGACAGCTGAATATGTATTTGGTCGCAGTCTTCGTCGTTGTGGCCAACGTCGCAACTTTGACGTTGTCTCTGATGACATTTTCCACTTTGTGTGAGTAGAAGATTCCTCCTTATACCAACAAAAAGACATACAAAACACCGCTGTATGTCTGTATTTCGTCTTTGTGGGACAAGGGGCCTTGGAGTGGTTCGTTGGCGGCTATGGTCGTTGCCAGTTGTTGCCTTTAGACAGTCGCTGCTGGTTGCTTGGCTGATGGTTCTATTGGATTGTCTCACAGCATACAATTCAGAGGAACAACTGCCCGACTCGTGTATGTCTGCAGTTTACACTATACAACAAATTTAAAAAGTATGTACATAAGGAAATCTCAGTGGAGAAAAACGATTGAAGTACGAATACGCCCTCCTCCCATTGAGAGAAATGTAATATGGAATTTGGTAATTTGGTACTTTGTGTGGGATGGATAGAGTGGTGGAAACATTTCGCTCATTCTTTGCCAGATTATGTTCACTGGAAAATCAGTCTAAAATTTGTGTGGGCGTCAAATCATTGAAATGGAAAATAACCAAATCATTGAAAGAAATGTTTTTTTTTTTGTTTTAGCAAATACTTTTTTAAAATTAAACGAAAGCCGCAAAATGCCAGCCCAATTATTTAGAAAATGTGCCATCTATGGCTTAACAAAATATATTTGACAGCGACCTCAAAACAGAATTCATGCAAGGTCTCTTAGGGATATCATACAACAGGCCCTTCATACCACCATAAGCTGGGCTTCCGATAATGTTATTAGTGTGCAGAACCCGGCTAGTGCAGAATTAGTTTTTTTCAGCAGGAAATATATCCCCTGAATGTAGCAGATCTCTTTACAAGATGACTGAACAGTTCAATATTCACCTGATATGGGTGCCCTCACGGCAACAAATGACAGCTGGTCACTAGCCTGGAAATGCATACATTCCAGGCTGATGTGGCCCTGCCTAAGCTTCAAACGCATCAACGCGTTTCTGTCGTTATAGAGGTCGAAAGTCTCACTTATCGTGTCTAGGCATCACTGTGTTATTGCGCGATACAAGGAATATTAAAGGTCTTGTAAAATTAATTTTGCACAAACAGCGAAAACGCAGAGAAGAATGAATCAATAGAACACTTCCTATGACTGAGCCTGCTCTCTCCAGATGGCAGCTGTCTATCCTAACACATCACATTTCTTTGAGGAGTTAGCAAAATTGGCTGATGCTAAAATCACTTGCGTATTCTAGTTTGTAGCATAGTGTTATTGTTGATCGGACACTGATACACTCAAAGAAAAACATTATTCCACAGCAACGTAAAGTTTTGGCAATTATACATACTTTGTCATTCCGATACTGAAAATGTATTTGCACAACATGAAAATTACTTTCTTAAAAGTTCAACTGTTGTGTGCTGAGCTTATGTATCTTCATTTGCCGGGAAAGAGTTCTATAGTCTGCTAAAAAGTCCTTCTTAAGAAAATATTTTTTTTTCGTGTATGCATGTAGTTTTGTCTGCATATATATTCCCTCCGTATACAATCACTTAGCACCGCTTGGTACTGTGGGGGTAGGATTTTATAGATTTAGTAGTTGACCCCGGCAGACGTTGCCCTGCCCGTTCTGTTTGAGATATATTTTGGTTATTCATTGATATTTCGTTAAAAAATTTATACATTCCGAGTTTCAGAAAAAAATCGCCATGGAAATGTATATTGGACATAAGTCCACTACAGCAGCTTCTGCGGGTTAGAATCATAATAGAATCATGACAAACCCCATATACATTTTAAATTTCAGTTAAATCGCTCTGAAAAAGCGGATTTTGCAAATAACTTGACCAATCCGCTATTTATCGCGGTTAAAAAATTTCTAAAACACAGATGACCCCGAACTGAACCTAATGCACAATTTTTTTTAAAATTTCTAAAACACAGATGACCCCGAACTGAACCTAATGTACAGTTTTTAGCCCTAGAGAGAACTCTTAGGGTTTCGGAGATCATGAATTACTAACAAACGTACAAAGGATTTTTCATATAAAGTTATATTACAATTTCACAGAATTTTCATCATTTCTGTAAGAGGTACCACAAGTGGAGGCCTAGTATGACCTATCTTCGAAACTAAGCTAAGTTTGGATAAACTGTTGTCACTGCTTTGGAGAGTTGTCGTGTACACCAGACATAAAGAAGGGTATACTAGGAACGAGTAACAGTGCGTCAACCGTTGCGGTCTTGTCCCTATAGACATGAGCCTTAACATAGCCAAACAAAAAATAATCTAACGGCGTTATATCGCACGATCTAGGAGGGTAATTGACCGGTCTGAACCTGAAATATTACCCATTACATATACAGCGTGATCAATTTCGAGGTTCCCTACTTTAAAAAAAAAAACACAGAAAATTCAAATTGAATGGGGAATGTTTATTATCATTTGAAAGAACATTCTTTGGCATTTATTTTTTGAAGATTATGTCTATCAAATGTTGGCCGCGGCTACGTCTCAGATGGTCCATCCGTTGAGTCCAATTTTCGATGACTCGTTCGAGCATTTCGACTGGTAACTGGCGAATGACACGCGTGATGTTTTGCTCCAAGGCCTGAATCGAAGCGGGTTTGTCCGCAAAACTTTAGACTTTACATATCCCCACAGGAAAAAGTTTAACGGTGTGCTATCACGCGATCTTGGTGGCCAATCGACCGGCCCAAAACGTGAAATTATCTGCTCAATAAATCCATTGATGTGGTGTGTGGGAAGTGGCGTCGTCTTGTTAAAACCAAATGTCGCCGAGTTCACGGGCTTCAATTTCAGGCATCACATAGTCGGTTATCATGGCACGATAACGGTCGCCATTGACGGTTCTCTTCTTCAGGTTGCTCTTCGTCCCAAATGCGGCAATTTTGCTTGTTTACATACCCATTGAGCCAGAAATGGGACTCATCGCTGAACAAAATTTGGCTCGAAAACGTAGGATCTTCTTGGAACTTTTCAAGAGCCCATAGAGCGAAGCGATGTCGCTTGGGAAGGTCGGGCGGCTTCAGTTCTGGCACAAGCTGTATTTTGTATGCTTTCAATTTAAGATCTCGACGTAAAAGGCGCCAAGTCGTTCCATACGTCAGTCCGAGTTGCTGCGAACGGCGCCGAATCAACTCTCCACGGTCTTCGTGTACACTCTCAGCTACGGCCGCTACATTTTCTTCACTGCGTGCTGGACGTGGTCTATTCGGTCGAATATTATGCTGGGTCTCAAAATGGGTGATGGTGTTGCGAATAGTACGATCAGTAGGTGCACGAAACACATTCCTCACAGAACGTGAATTTTTGTAATAAATTTGAACAATTTGTAAACGTTGTTCAGGCGTAAGTCTTTGCATGATGAAATGCCAAACAATACTTAACAAAAAAAACATGACAACATGACACGACTCACACGTGATCTGTCAAAAAAAGGCTATTGAAAAAAGTATATCTACTTGGATCACCCGTTATTATTATGGTTGTATGTGGATCATATAATGATTACATGGCGGTCCATATCATAGGTATACGCGGGTTACTATATATATTTCTGGCCTAGGCAACACTAAGTGTTGCCTGGCGCAATCTGACTTTTCATAGGAAAGTTTGACATTGTTTAGCATAAACGTACTCACAACGGTTTGAAGTACGACCATCATTTGTGTTCTTTACAGTGACTTGAAAAAATTAATTTGGCAAAAAATGGAATTAACTTTCCAATTAACGACAAGAGTGCTTCGATGAACTTAAATCTTTGTATGGCGAGGAAGCACCATCCTATAGCACTGTGAAAAACTGGTTTAATGAATTCAACGCTCGCTCAGAGACGAAGGTCGTGAAGGTCGTCCAAAAACGACCGTTGTGCCAGGAACATTGATGCCGTGCGTAAACTGATAATGCAAGATCGTCATGTGACATACCGTGAGATAGAGGCATCCTTGGGCATTTCTTCCACCAGCATACATTCGATATTGCATGAACACCTGGCCGAAAAAAAGGTTTGTTCTCGTTGGATCCCGCACAATTGGACAATCGCTTAAAAAGAACAACGTAGGACGGTCAATTCTGAGTGATACACCACAATTTGTTTACCTGAAGTCTTCGGAGAAATTCGAAAAACGAACAAGAGAAGACGAAGCATTGTGCACCATGACAATGAGAGCTCTCACACATCGGCTCAAACCAGCGCCTTTTTGACCGGCCAAAACGTCGAATTGATGGGTCATCCGCCGTACAGTCCTTATTTGACATCCAATGACTTCTTCTTATTCAATCACACCAAGAAAAAACTGCTTGGTAAACGTTTTTCGACGCCTGAAGCAGCTGTTGAAGCGTTCAAAAACCATGTTTTGCAGGTGAATTTTCAACACACTGTAACTAAAACAATTCGCGCTGAAATGACCAAACGGTCTGAGTGAAGTAATGCTAAAAAATTTCATAATTTCCAATTGAAATGTCAGATAGCGCCAGTCAACACTTAGTGTTGCCTAAGCCAGAAATATATATAGTAACCCTCGTATGTTTACCAAACTGTGATTACATCCGCGACCATATTATGGCTACATGGGAATCATATCTCGGTTTACCGTACGGAATACCTCTTTTATGTCTGAAGCAAAGTTGTAGATATTGAATAGGAGAAAAAATGCGGAACAAACTTTCCCTGAAAAAAGTGCATCCAGTGCCTTAAAAATCGCAAAAATTTCATTTTTTTACCATTTTTTACCATGAAATTCCACCCACATCTAAGAGTCCTAAGTTTTTGGAAAGTTTTGAAAAATTCAAAAATTTAATTTAATTTTTAAATTACATTTGTGCGTGAACCACGTCATAAATGATGATATGTACCTGCCAGTAAAATATTGAAAAATACGTAGTATTTATAGGTGTTCATTGATCGATTTTTGTCATTCAACAAGTGTCGACGAATGCGAAATGTTGAAAAATTTTAAAATTTAATTTTAATTATACCCTCACTTTAGTGTGACGAGGGTATATATCATTTGCTACGAAAAAAAGTGTAACACATCGAAGGAGTGATCTAAGACCCTAAGTATGTTCGGCGGATATTCGTTTTGGTCATTTTAAGACGAATGAGCAATGTCCGTCCTTCTGTCTGTCTGTCAGTCTGTCTGTCTGTGTGTCTGTCTGTCTGCTGGCTGGTGCGCACGATAACTCTCGAAAGAAGTAACCGATTGACTTCAAATTTGGTACGTGGTAATTTTTTTTTCTATCTCCGGCTAAGTTCGAAGATGGGCCATATTGGTCCCCTCCTTCTAGTACATCCCCCACAAAGTGTTAAAATGTTGTGAAATATTGAATCTTTAATAACTGCTATACTACTTATTCGAAACTTCTGAAATTCCACACATAGCATTAGTTTATTAGTCGCTATCAACTCGAGAAAAATGGGCCATGTTGCTACGCCCCTTTTGGTACCTCCCACACAAATGAACCATTTTGCACCAAAAGTTAACAGCTTATAACATTAATACCAGTGCATAAAAACACTTGACATTTTTTACAGTGTAATGCTTTTATAGTTTCTTTTGCACTGTGAAAAATTGACGCTATTTCCACGCCCCTTTTTGTACCTCCCACACAAAGGAATCATTTTGCACAAAAAGTTAAGAGCTCACAGTATGAGTACCAAAGCACGAAAATGCAACAACATTTTGCACGCATTTTGCGCTTTTGAAGTCCCTATAGCCCTGTAAAAAATGGCCGTTATCACCACGCCCCTTTTTGTACCTCCCACACAAAATGGCCAAATCATACCAAATTTAATATTTCATAACGTTAATATACCAGTGCAAAAAACGTTTATAATTCGGCGCAGTGTAATGTATTTAAAGAATCTACTATTCAGCGAAAAATAGGTGTATTTGTTAAAAACATTCTGGTACCTCCCATACAAATTGACAGAATAATTCGTTTAATATTCCATATTACATTACTCACAAAGTGAGGGTATACCTTAGTCGGTTTACCCGACTGAAACTTTCTTACTTGTTTTTAATTCAATTTCATTCAGTGCCGACGAACGCGAAAATTAATTTTTAAATTATAATTTAGAGTGAAAACATTTTAAAAAGCAGAAAAGTATTCAAAATTTTAATATGGAAACCAGTAAGGAAAGACTGAAATTCGGGCTGGGCCGACTATATAATACCCTACACATCCCTAACAATGCGAAAATGGGCATTGCGATAAGAATTTGGCAGTGGTCAGGTAATAAGAAAACTCTCTCTGCCGAGTTTCGTACTTATCGGATATAAAATACGGTTTCTACAACGATTACACGTCAAATGGGGTGAAACATCTATATGGGGGCTGTATTTAAATTTGAACCGAATTTCCCCGAATTTGGTAGTTTTCAATCATGTAATAAGAAAACTCTCTCTGCCGAATTTCGTACTTATCGGATATAAAATACGGTTTCTACAGCGCTTACATGTCAAATCGGGGGTAACATATGTATATATGGGGGCTATATCTAAATCTGAACCGATTTTGAACAATTTCAATAGGGATCGTCCTTGGGCCAAAAAAGAGCACTGTGGTAAATTTCATCACAATCGGATCATAAATACGATCTACACTTTGGTTACAACGATACATCTAAGACGGACGGACGGACGGAAGGACAAACGGACATGGTTAAATCGACTCAGAAAGTCATTCCAAGTCAATCGGTATTATAAATGATGGGTCTATCTCTTCTCCTTCTGGGTGTTACAAACAAATGCACAAAC
This sequence comes from Eudasyphora cyanicolor, assembly GCA_963930755.1. Taxonomy (NCBI): domain Eukaryota; kingdom Metazoa; phylum Arthropoda; class Insecta; order Diptera; family Muscidae; genus Eudasyphora; species Eudasyphora cyanicolor. The sequence continues at coordinate 132,034,012 of OZ005738.1, forward strand.
CCTGAACCACAGTGTGGTGTAGGGTATAAATATTTGGAATCCAGTCAAAAATTGGTATTTTGCTATTTTTAAGGCACTGGGTGCACTTTTTTCGGGTAGGTTTGTTCCGTTTTTTTTCTCCTATTTAATATCTACAACATTGCCTCAGACACAAAAAATCACAAAAATGCCCACAAAGTCATAGAATATCTGTCAGAGAAATATTGAAAAATACGTATACGTAATACGTAAAAATAGAAATAGTGCTAAAAACCCACCTTGAGCAAAAAATTAAATTGTTATTGAGGCAACTTGACTAAACGAATGATACAGAAGATTTTATTTCTGGGGCTACTTTAACGTACAGTTCTCAGAATTGAGTCCCAAATCAATGAACTGAAAAATGTTGTACTGCGATATGAACAATATTATGGCTTCATGGGAACCATATTATGGTCCCGAAAAATATAACACGGTTACAATGCAACCAATTTATTTTCATGCATAGATGTTATAGTAAATTATGATTTCTTAACATCAGGACTGGGACCATATCGTATTTACAACAAATATAGCGTCATGGTTGCAATAGCCATTAAATTATGTTTTGCAAATATAATCACTGCAACCATATGCCACATTTACATACCTTTATTTCTCTGCGTGTACATAGAATCCTTCCATTTGGTAGATTTTTGGAAAGTACAAATTATATCTATCCTCTAAAAATTCCTAAAACGCAGACAAACAAATTTATACAATATTAGCGCATTTTTTTGCCACTGTGCATTATAGAGCAAATTCTGTACCGTACGTCACCATCTCATCCGCTCGGCTCCTCCCTCAGCCCCTTTGCATAGTTTCTAACTACGATCATTGTGAAAACATTTTGTTTGCATCGTTTAGTGCGGCTGCTTTTCTTGTTGTTGCTGTTTGTGCCTTTGGTCTTCGGCTGCGGGACGGGACTCTTTCTTAGCTTTCGTTCGCTCGAGTTTTCATCATTTTCGAAACTATTTCGTATTGGCTTTCGGCCAAATGTGAATAACTGCAACAACAATTCTGGCGGCAACAACAGTAGGATTTCTGTGCGATTTTTCACTGGTCCGTTCGTTGAGAAACAACAAAACAAAAACACCGAACTAAATTGAAAACAACCGAAAAGAAATGTGAAAAACAAACCGACGACGACGAAAACGAAAAATTCATGATGCATTTCGAGAATGTTAAAATCGAGTGAAATATTTTTTGTTTTTTTTTAAATTTTTTTTTTGCCAAGACAACTATTGAAATAACAGGAGAAAAAAGGAACAATTCAAAACATCGAACGAATAGGTTTAATTTTTAACAAAAAAACTAATGCCAGCAACTATTGTTCACAAGATATCCGAAGAGGATTTCTACAGAATTTGTAATGTAAGGAAATATGTGGTTTTGGGTATCAATAGAATAGATTTAAAAAAAAATGTCTTTAAAATAATGTAATCAATTACTTATGGTGATTTCGATTCTGAAAAAATGTTGCCCTGTCGGCACAATATTCTGAAAAATATTCGCACTTTTCAAGTGAAACTGATGTAGTCCCTCGAATTAAACTTAGCTCCTATTTCAAAATTCCAAAATGTGGTATAAAAGTCCAGTTTTCGGGAAAAGGGCAAAAATAATGTTGCACTTTTTTTGTAGAAAAGAAATGGCCATAAGTTAAATTATTATGGCTTTGGGTCTATGTCATACAATGTATATACTAACAAGTAAAAGCGTTAAGTTCGGCCATGCTGAATCTTATATACCCTCCACCATGGATAGAATGTGGCCTCACAAAATAACTCAAACCTAAAGAAAATAACACCGAAAAACACAAAAAATAGAGTAGATGAGAACAGTAGGAATCACAGCAAGTTAGATGCTATATATGGGAGCTATATCAAAACATTGACCGATAAGGCCCATTTGCAATCCCAAACAACCTGCAACTATAAGAAGTATTTGTACCAAATTTTATCAACCTAGCTCTATTATTGCGGACTGTAGCGTGATTACCACAGACGGACGGACGGACGGACAGACGGACATGGCTAAATCGTCTTAGAATTTTACGACAATTAAGAATATATATACTTTATGGGGTCTCAGGTCAATATTTAGAGGTGTTACAAACGGAGTGACAAAATGAATATACCCCCCATCCTATGGTGGAGGGTATAAAAACACTATCTTGCAAAATATTTAAAGGACGAATATATCTTTAAATGCATTTTAGCGCTCATTCCTCAACAGATTCTTATCAAATTCAAAAGATACGGGTCTGTTCTGTAGCAAGGTGATTTGAAATCACGGTGATTTTAAAATCACCGGCGTCTTACAATCACTGTTCTGGAGTTCGAAATCACCCGGTTTATTATTCATAACCTCCCAAAAAAGATTGTTCGAAATATGTTCGGGTGATTTCGAATTCCAAAAGTGATGTTAAGTCGACGGTGATTTTAAAATCACCGTGATATCAAATCGCCGTGATTACAGAACAGACCCGATATTTTTTAACCAAAATCGATCATTGTCTAATTGCAAGAAAATCTGTCACGACTCAGCCATAATATGACTGCGGGAACTGAATGTCAACTGATTTTGATAAAATTATGGTTATGGCGGAATCATGGAGATCATAATATGGTTACGACTCAACCATATTATGGTGTCACGACACAATCATATTACGCTCAGGAAATCCACATATATCGATACCTCCATTCTAAAATTGCGTTTTTAATTTCTAAATACTCCTATTTATATTCAGTCAAAATTTTGTGCAACCCAATCAAATGTTATCCACAAATCTGTACAGATCATTCGATTTGCATTATAAAGGAATTCCACACAAATCGCCTCCCGTGAAAAACTACCTTTTTGCACTTAGCATTGTTTAAAATGGAGGTATCGATATGACGAATAACTTTTTGTGTATACTACACTATGCAACACAATTTTTGTCGAAGGATTGCGAATAACATTTTCTGGTGTAATAAGAAATATTTAAAAAAAATTATGGAAAGTACCTTTATTTTTTGGACCATATTTTTTTAAGTATTTTCTCGATAAATCCGGGATACACGTTAAATTAAAGGAAATTATGAGGACTACGAATATTACTTTCACACGGAGGGTATATATCATTTGCTACGAACCAAAATTGTAACACATCGAAGGATTGAATAAAAGATTCCAATCCTGGTCTGCCCGCCCATAATTGGAGAATCAGCAAGGTGGGTGAGGCGGATGGTAAAAAGCGGCAGGTCAATTTGATCCTTAACGCCGAATCCACCTCCCATATACAAAGTGCAAGTGCAACCCTACAGTATGGCTTCGAGACTATGTATAGTCTTGAAGGTATACAAGCAGGATATAGTTCCCACTGCGGAGGGTGAGTCGTCCACCGTGGTTGATACACAGCTTTCTGGAAGTGCGGAGGTATCCACGCCCATTATTTCGGGTGACTCCAACTCTAACAGAAGATCTGTAACGTCCTACTCTGAGGACGAAAGTTCTACTTCTGACACAGAGGGGCTGAGCTCCGGACTCTTTGACGCATCTGGCGGGGACACGCTTCTCGATGATACGGACGAAGAGTTCGATAACACCCTTGTCGGGGTGGATGTTAATCTGTCAATTACCAATGATATTAAGAATTTTACAGATTAACCTCCATCACGCTAAAGCAGCCTCAGCGGCTCTATTGCTGCGCCTGTCCACAGGTGCAGTAGACATCGTCCTGATTCCTCCCTACGCAGTGGGAGGAAGGGTGTGCGTGGCCAACTGTGGCACTCCAAGAACCTGCATTTTGGCCAGGAAAGATCTAAGTATCTATCTCCTGGCTAATTTAAGTGGTAAAGACCAAACATCTGCTAGTCTGGAGATCGGTAATCGCATATATTGGGTGGTCTCCAGTTACTTGCCTTATGAAGCTGTAGTGCCGACTGCTCTATTCAGGAAAGTAGTAGAAGAAGCAACGTCTGACTAGGTCGAGCTGATTGTTGGCGCAGACACGAACGCTCATCATACTATCTGGGGTAGTACGGATATAAACAATAGGGGTGATTCGCTTCTTGACTTTATTCTAACTACCAACCTAAGTATTTGTAACATAGGTAATAAACCGACCTTTACAATTTAAGACAGACAAGAAGTACTAGACGTAACGTTTGCTACTGACCGGCTGTCAGACAAAATTATTGGGTTGAATGTACTGGACGAACACTCATTCTCAGATCACCATTATATTGAGTTCAAACTCGCTGAAAAAGCGCCTGAACCTGCCGTCCACAGAAATGTGAGAAAAACAAAATGGCACCTGTATGAAAAGAAGACTAAATCTACGGGGGTCGCTAATGTTTGGGATGCCTATAAAGAGCAACTCAAGATCTATAAGAAGGAGCTTAGAAACGCACAAAGACGTTCTTGGTATACCTTCTGTGGCGAAGTGGAAAAGGTCTCCGACGCCGCAAGGCTGAGGAAAATACTATCAGCTTCACCCTGTACAGTGGGTTACTTGCAGGATGAGGCAAATAATTGGACCAAAAACAGCGAGCAGTCGCTCAATGTACTGCTCGACACACATTTCCCGGGGAACTCTCTAACAGAACCAGAGGATCAGCAGGACCAACAAGAGTGCGAGTGGACTGCGAGCGTCGCTAGCTTGTTGACTGAGAGATCCAGAATAAGCTGGGCTATTAATAGCTTTGAGCCATTCAAATCACCTGGACCAGACGGCATCACTCCAGCAGAAATGCAGAAAATGTTGAAATGCATTATCCCCTGGCTGGAGAAAATTTATGTAGGCTGTATCAGGCTTTCATACATCCCGAATCGATGGAGGGATACCAAAGTGGTATTCATACCAAAAGCGGGGAAGATATCACACACTAGGCCAAAAGACTTCAGACCAATTAGCCTATCCTCCTTCCTATTGAAAGGTCTGGAAAGACTTTTAGATTACTTCATTAGGGAAGTAATGGATATAAAATACAAAACTCCTGTCAGTGAACCAACATGCTTACAATAAGGGGAAGTCTACAGAATCAGCCCTGCAGGAACTTGTGAGTACTATCGAATCGTCCCTGCATTTCAAGGAATTCTCCATGGTGGCATTTCTTGACATAGATGGGGCTTTTAACAACATTCACTCAGATGTTTGATTAGACTAATTCAAAGTCTGCTCAACAGAAGACGCATAACAGCATGTCTAGGGTCCACAACTCTAACAAGGTTTGTAAACAGAGGGACCCCACAAGGAGGAGTACTGTCTCCACTAATTTGTAACCTAGCGGTGAATGAAATCCTGCTAGATCTAGAACGTTGTGGCTGCAAGGTCGTGGCATATGCGGACGACCTGGCAATCGCAGTGAGTGGCAAATTCGAAAACGTCATCCGAGACATTCTACAGGTGGCTCTGAACAAATTGGCTAGATGGGCCAGAAGCAGCGGTTTGGGCATAAACCCAAACAAGACAGAATTGGTTCTCTTTACTAGGATGAATAATGTCCCACATGTGCACCCTCCACCTCGGATAAATGGATCAGATCTAGTCTTTTCTGAAAGTGCAAAATTTTTAGGAATAATTCTAGATAGAAAACTGTTATTTAGACTTAACGTATTGGAACGTGTAAGGAAGGCTAACGTCGCCTTATATTCCTGCAAAAAGGCTGTAGGGTCGAGGTGGGGCTTCTCTCCTAAAATCGTCCACTGAATGTATATAACAGTAGTTCGTCCTATACTGCTATACGGCATTGTGGTATGGTGGACGGCAACTGACAAACTAACCATCACTAACCTACTAACAAAGGTTCAGAGAACAGCCTGCCTGAGTATAAGCGGAGCCTTAAGGACTACAGCGACCGAGTCTCTATAAGCCCTACTTCATATACTGCCGATTAATATTGTGGCGAGAGAAGTTGCAACCAAAGCGGCAATAAGATTAAACTGCCTATCAATGTGGAGGTACAAAAACTACGGTCACATGAGAATATCAAAGTGTAGTGCTATGGTAACCGACCGAGTGGACTATATACCAACGGTGCACACCTTCGAGAGAAATTACATCACTATGATTCCCGCCAGAGATGAATGGGTTGGAAGAATACCAGGTAATACAAACCATCTCCACTTTTACACGGATGGTTCGAAGCTTGATGAAAAGGTTGGCTTCGGAGTACACTGTGAAAAACTTAGTCTGGATATAGCTCACAGACTACCAGATACCTGCAGTGTCTATTAAGCCGAAATGATGGCAATATGGGAAGTAGCCAAGTGGCTGAGTCGCAACATAGTAAGCAACACTGGCGTTGTAATTTACTCGGACAGCCAGGCTGCCATCAATTCTCTGGAGGCAACATCCCTAAATTCACAAACAGCCCTCGACTGCCGCAGATCTCTTAACGAGATGGCTGAGCAGTTTAACATACACCTCATATGGGTGCCTGGGCATAGGGATATCCCGGGGAACTGCAAAGCCGATGAACTTGCTAGGAAAGGGACGACATTACAAATTCTCGAAGAATTTGCATATATTGGTGCGCCACTATCCACGTGCAAGCTTTGGCTTAGGCAAGAGACAATCAGGCAGTCCAACGAAAGATGGACAGAAATCGGCACCTGCAGAGTAGCTAGACAAATCTGGCCAAGGTATGACCTGAGAAGATCAAAATATCTCCTCGCACTAGAGAGGCAAAGATTGTCTCCGTTAGTATCAGTTCTGACGGGACACTGCATGATCGGCGAACACGCCAAAGACGGTCAAATACGTCAGTCCGAGTTGCTGCGAACGGCGCCGAATAGACTCTCCACGGTCTTCGTGTGCACTCTCAGCTACGGTCGCTACAGTTTCTTCACTGGACGTGCTGGACGTGGTCCATTCGGTCGAATATTATCCAATAATGAATGCTGGGTCTCAAGATGGGTGATGGTGTTGCGAATAGTACGCTCAGTAGGCCGATTATGTTGACCATAAGTTGAGCGAAGTGCACGAAACACATTCCTCACAGAACGTGAACTTTCGTAATAAAGTTGAACGATTTGTTAACATTGTTCAGGCGTAAGTCTTTCCATGATGAATGCCAAATAATACTTAACAAAAATAACATGACAGCATGACACGACTCACACGTGATCTGTCAAAAAAAGTCTATTGAAAAAAGTATCTCTACTTGGATCACCCGTTATAAAAAAGATCAAAATGTATCAACCGTTATTTGTATACATAACTGTTACTATGAATAATTCCATGACTCAAGCCAATGATAAATTGTTTGATTATTTTGCATTATTAACAAGAAATATGATCACATTTGGTCACCTTAATATACTATATGTACTCGTGTATACTTACAATCGTTTAAGACGCCCCCTATGAAACCGCATTGGAACAGCCACACGATCGTGCATTAACGTCATAATGGTTTGGAACACAGCTAAAGCAAGACACAAGACTCTGAGGCAATTCACAACAGATGGCACTATTAAAAACATTTCTCTCAATTTTTTGTTTGTTCCCTCCTTATCTTTTGTACAAGGGAAATTTTTGTTTTGTTGTTGCTGAAGAAAAAACAGATGTTTTAAAAATATTTTGGGAAATTTTATTTTTGTTTACATTTCAGTGAGATGGACGACAAAAAGAAAATTAAAAATAACACACGGGCAAAAAAGAAGCGTAAGAAGAGAACCGAACCGAAACAGTTAAAGATGGTGGAGAGTGATTAAGAGAGACACTCACTATACTCTTATGGGAAGAGAGAGGTACATTTCGAGCGGCGCAATGTTCAGCCAGGAGATGCAAAATGTCTAATTTTATTGAAACAAGAAACAAAAAAAAAACAATTCGCAAAAAATTATAATTGTATTTTTGGAATCGAAGTAATATTTGAAATATTCAATTCTTTTGTTTTGAGTTTTTTTTTTTGGTTTTGTGGAAACACTTCAATTGATTTGAATAAATTGTAGTATTGAAATTGAGATAACACACATACACACACACACAAATTATTATTGCTGGTTACATATTAATTGGTGGACGAATGAATGGATGTATTGCTTTCCCGATAACGTCCTTCGGCGTTATTTTTAAATAAAAGAACACAATAAATTTTTGTTTAAAAATAAACACTTTTTCCTCTTTGGGGGGAGGATGAGTGTTAATGCTTTATCAGCTGTAATTATTTCTTTGTAGATCACACAAATTACAATTTCTTGGCACTTATTTTTTTAATTTTTATATAAATACATATATTTTTCAAATCTTTTAAATACTTATATATTTTAAATACTTTTTAATAAAAATTTATTTAGGATTTTTTTATTTAATTTTTTAAAGAAAACGCGCGCACTTTTCTTATCTCCCGCTCGTTTATCCTGAAACTTTGCTGAATATCACTTAGACGCGACAACAACGACGTTTGATACCACCCGACAACGACGACGACAACAACAGCGACGACGATGACGATGACTTTCAGTGGCAACTTCTTTTCGGACAATTGCTGACAACACCGCCGATGCTGATGATGCTCATCACATGCTGATGTTGTTGCTGATGCCACGGATGTGACTGTGGATTCCGTTTTCAATTCTGTGTTTGTTTGGTTTCTGATTCTGATGCTGTTTGCTGCTGTTGCTGCCGTCTGCCGCTGTAGTATTGTTTGAGCCATTTTTAATTTTAGAGGTAACCCCAAAATACCCACCAACCACATAACGTTCTATAAAAAAAATCACTTTCAAATTTTCAACAAAATCTACTTGTGCTTGTTCAGTTCAGTTCAGCAATTCTGTTCGGCGTTCTGTTTGATTATTTATAAAATTAACAACAAGAATGACTGAAAGAATGAAAAATCGGCGAAAAACGCGATGAATTCAAGTATTTTTATAATTTTTATTTTTAAAACTGTTAAAACAAATTTGTTTATGTTAAAGCAAAAGACGCGTTGTTTTTATTTGTTTCGACTTGTGTTCGCCTGATTGAGAGCAATTCATAATTGAGTAATGATGACACAAAGAGACAAAAGAAGAGCGATTGCTGCCGCCTCGACGAAAACTGCTACTAAAGAGACATTAAGTAAAGAGAAAACGATGACAATTAACGGAAGTAAACATCAATTGGTGGCAAAGGAAGCTGGCTGAATTAAGGAAATTGTTATTCAGCAAAAGTAAAATTAACAGAAAATTAAAAAAGGCAATTTCACTGAAACCGAATGCTAAAATCAATTGAACAGTCTGCAAAATATTAGCTGAATTGCAAACCATGTATGCCAATCCTTATAAATCACCAACAAATTTAATGTACACCATTGCTGAATCGAGATAAATGTAATTCAGCTAATAAAAATAGCAAAATATTCAATAAAATCAATGCAAACAACGTTAACATTCAATGCACACCATTGCTGATTTGAAATACATGCAATGCAGCTGTTAAACTAAATTAATAAACTATAAAAATTAATACTAGAAAAAAAGCTTTGCGAAATACAGAAAATAGTAAATCTGTTTGGCTAAAATCAAATACAAAATAAATAGCAATTTAGAAAAGGAGATTCTATACAAAAAAACATTTAAAACGACTGCAAAACATTAGCTGAATTGACAATCATATATTCCAAACATCATACAGCATCACTATTTTTAATGCACACCATTGCTAAATTGGGATAATTGCAATTCAGCTAGTAAAAAATAACAAAATTTTTAATAAAATCAATGAAAGGAACATTAGCGCCTTATATACACCATTGCTGAATTGAGATGCATGCAATTCAGCTACTAGAAGATAGAAAAATATTGAATAAAGTCAATGTGAGGAACATCAATATTTAATGTACATCACTGCTGAATTTAGCTGGTAAAAAATGTGTAAAATATAAAAACATTAATACTGAAAAAATATATTGTGAATTAGCGAAAATTGTTATTATTACCAATTTAGAACAGGCATTTCTACTATAAATAAAAAATAAAAATTCATAAAAAGATATTAAAATAATTTGTTAAATTTGGAAATCATATATCAGAACATTATATATCATCAAAATATTTGAGACAAACGCAATTCAGCTAAGTAAAAATAGAAATATATTGATAAAATCGACGTCAGGAAGTTTAGCAGTTAATATAGGCCCCTGCTTAATTGAGGTACATGCAATTAAGCTATTATAAATTAGTAAACATTGAAATCGTTAATACAAAGAAAAAAGACTGCGGAGTAGCGTACATTTTAATTCAGCTGAAGTAAAAAATAAAAAATAAAAAGAAAAATTAATAGCATCATAGAAAAGACAATTCCACTCCTAATCAGTATAAGAATTACTACAAAAGGTATACCATATATCAGCTGAATTGGGAAACAATATATCAAAATATAAAAAGCATTAGAATATTAAAAGGCAAGATAACAAAAAAGGCAAGATGTTCAAAAAATAAACATCAGAAAAATTAACACTTAATGTATACAGTTGCTGAATTGAGAAATATGTATATACATAATTCAGCTTTTATAAATGTAGTAAAATATAATTACATCAGTACGAAGATAAATAATTTGGAAGAATAGCGACTGTTACGAAGATGAAGAAGTTTGAAGAAAATCGAAAATTGTAATTCAGCCGGGCTAAAATTTTATACAAAATGAATAGCAATTTAGAAAAAGGCAATTCTACTGCAAATATATATAAAAAAATAGAAAATAGTATACTATAAATCAGCTGAATTTTACAGCTAAAAACATTATAATGCACCAGAATAATAAATTACATCATTGCTGAATTGAGATACATGCGATTCAGCTAATAAAAAATATCAAAATATTTAATAAATTCGACGCTTATAACTTTAACATTTTATGTACACCATTGCTGATTTGAGGTACATGCAATTCAGCTGTTAAAAAATTATTAATAAAATATAAAAACATTTATAGCACCGAAAGAGAAGTTTGCGGAATAGCGGAAATTGGAATTCAGCTGGTTTAAAAGCTAATGCAATTCTACGAAAGGTATGCAATAAATCAGCTGAATTAAGAAACAGTGAATCCATTAGAATATTAAATGTACACAATTGCTTAATTGAGATAAATGCAATTCAGCTAACAAAAAAGGCAAGATATTCAAAAAAATAAACGTGAGAAATATTAATATATAATGTATACAATTGCTGAATTGAGATATATGTAATATAGCTGCTATAAATGTAATAAAATATATTGACATCCGTACTGAGAGAAAGAAGTTTTCGGAATAGCGAATATTGTAATTCAGCTGGGCTTAAATTGAAAACAAAATTAATGGAAATTTAAAAAAGTCAATTCTACTGCAAGTATATATATATAGATAGAAAATAGTGTTATAAATCAGCTGAATTTTGCAGCCACGTCTGAAAACATTATAAATCAACAGAATATTAAATTCATTAACGCTGAATTCATATAAATGCAATTCGGCTAATAAAAAATAGTATAATATTGAATAATATCAATGCTAACAATGTTAAGATTTAAGGTACACCATTGCTGAATTAATATATATGCAATTCGGCTGTTTCAAAATTAATAAACTATAAAATACAAATTTAGAAAAGGCAGTTCTATCGTAAATAAATATAAAAATTACTACAGAAGGTATGCAAAAATTAGCTGAATTTGAAAACAGTATATCAAAACATATAATCATTAGTATATTAAAGGTACACCATTGCTGAATTGAGTTTTATGCAATTCGGCTAACAAAAAAAGACAAAAAATGGAAAAATAATAAATAAAATAATCGTGTGGAATATTAATACATTGCTGAATTGAGATATATGTGTAATTCAGCTGTTACAAAAGTGGATAACTATAATGACAAACTTTTAATTCAGCTGGGATAAAATCTAATATAAAATGAATAGAAATTTAGAAAAAGCAATTCTACTGCAAATATGTATATAAAAATTATCTGAATTTAGACTCCATGTATCAGAACTATACAAATGATCAAAACATTCAATGTACACCATTGTTGAATTCAAATAAATGTAATTCAGCTAATAAAATATAGCAAAATATTTAACAAAATCAATGTCAGGTACGTGAACATTTAATGTACACCATTGCTGAATTGGGATCTATGCAATTCAGCTTTTACAAAGTTATGAAAGTATAAATATGTACATCAGAACTAAAAGGTAGAAGCTTAAGGAAACTGCAATTCAGCTTGGGTAAAATCTAAAGTAAAATTAAAAGCAATTTAAAGAGACATTCCATTAAATTTAAATGCAAAATCCATAAAATTGTCTGCAATAAATTAGCTGAATAAAAAGTCATTTATGCAAACATTATAAATCATCACAAAATTGAATGTACACCATCGCTGAATTGAGTTTAAGGCAATTCAGCTAATAAAAATTTAAAAAAAAATACATTAAATAATACTATACTAAAAACATTTAGTAATACTATCTTTAGGGATGTGCATGTGCAATTCAGCTGCTACAAAAATAGCAAACTATAAACATTAGAAGTAGGAGGATGAAGCTTGCGGAATAAAGGAAACTGTGATTCAGCTGTGGTAAAAGTACACCTGCTTTTACATAAATTAACATAAATTTAGAAAAGTTAATTTAATACAAAAAATCTTTAAACAAAAGTATGCTGAATTCCGCAATCACTTATCAAAGCATCCGAAAATTAAATTCATATCATTGCTGAATTGAGATAAATACAATTCAGCTCATAGAAAATAGCAAATTATTATATAAAATCAATTTGAGGATACTTAAGTACACCATTAGTGAATTGAACTATATGCAACTCAACTGTGACAAGAAAAAGCTAAGTAGTATAAACACAGCAGAGCGGGAAGGAAGATGTTTGTTGCAATGATAAATTGTATTGCTGAATTTATTTGAATAAAATTCGGGTGAATGAAACTATCCTCATACGTATGTACCCGTATATAACTCATATTCCCCGGTGCAAAACCTTGAAACACTTGGTGTCTTTATTTGCAGAAGATGTATATCCACTATTCAGCCAGCTGAATTAACTTTTCACTTGAACTATTTGAATAATTTCCATTATTATTAAGTAAATAAAAATGAAGATAATAGAAATTCAGCTCAGCTGAATTGCCGGTTATTTGCATTATTTAAACACCTTTAACACTAAACTGAATACAAACAGATAAGGTTTTAAGAAAACGGCTAATAGCGCCAGCCAATACAATAGACCAATCAGGCGAGAAAATAAAACAATATGCATGCACATAATTTATTTATAACAAATTTGTTATAATTTTCTTTACGACTTTTCCTAGCTAATGTCGTGAACAGATTCCGACGCATTTTTCGCTGAATAATAATTGTATAAATTGCTTTTCAACGAAAACGTTTTACATATTTTATATTGTAATAGAGTTTTTAATTAAAAATTATACTTTAAGATTTCATTAGAGCAATTTGTACTTAAATAGCATTTACGACATTGAGCATTTTGCTCTTTAACCTCCGTTGGAGGCTGCAATGCTTTTGTTGCTCATCTTGTCGCTGAGGACGGGGATTGTGATGATGATCTCTCAAAATAAATATTAAAACACAAACAAACTAATTTTAAATACACAAGTACATTTAAAACAAAAAGGAAAACACGCTGACTACTACACACTCATTTGCAACAGTTCGAAACAAAAGTATTCATATAAAAATACCTTATGTTATGAGGACCGTTGTTGCTAATACACACGGAAAAAAAGTGTTGTCTTAAAATTGAAAACGCCCTTAATCATTAAAATAAGTACATTTTGTACTTAAAATATAGATAATTTCATTAATATTATGTACATTTTCTTAATTTTAATAAGAAAACGTACTTATTTGAAATATTAAGGGCGTCTTTGGAGCGAATCTTTAATTTTAAGACCAAATTTTTGGTTCTTTATAAAGGGTGTCCCAAGAAGAGCGCAATTTTTTAATTTTAAATAAAACACAGATATTTAAGAAAAAATCGTGAAACTTTATTATATCGTAAAGTAGACAGAATGAGGTTATGTATGGAACAATATATCGTGCAGATGGCCGCCGCGGCTTTGCTGGCATGCACGCAATCTTTTAATGAAATTTTCAATGACCGTTTTGCATGAATGCTGCGGTATTTCATTAATGCAGCGTCCAATTTCGTCTTTTAAGGCTTGAGTCGTCGTCGGCTTATTCGCGTAAACCATCGACTTCAAAAAACCCAAAGAAAAAAATCTAATGGTGTTAAATCGCACGATCTATGCGGCCAATTCTGATCTCCAAAACGCGAAATAACACGACCGGGAAATGACTGATGCAGCAATTGAATTGTTTCTCTGGCTGTATGACATGTGGCGCCGTCTTGTTGGAACCACATGCCCTCCACATTCATTTCTTCAATTCTAGGCAAGAAAAAACTGGTTATCATTTCACGATACCGAACACCATTGACTGTTTGCGCGTTGTTGTCTTTACATCACTAACAGACCCAGTTTCGGCAAATTTATCCATTAATCTCTTTACAGTTGACTCTTTTGAAGCATTATTGTGACCCCAAATTGATCGCATTTTTCGAACTGTAGCCGCAAAACTTTCACCATTTTGGTAAAACAATTTCACAATGAGAATGCGTTGTTCATTCGTGTAGCGCTCTATTTTTACTAACCTCGTACCTTCTACTAACAAACAATAACAATTATTCAAATGTCAAACAAGGACACTTCGAATGTTGCGAGATTTAAAAATTGCGCTCTTCTTGGGACACCCTTTACTTATAAGCATATTAGAGTGAGTTCGAATTGCGAGATGGTATCAATGTGGTTCAATGTATGTGTTAATTGCTAACAAAGACATAAATCATGCGACGTATTGCTCATTTTGAGTCAATATGGTCACTTTTAATATTAAAAATATTCTAAAAGATAATCAAATAAGTTCGTTAGACATTTTTAATATATTTTTTTTTTTCAGATTTAATTCAAAGTCCTTTAGAACCTCCCTAATACTCGAATTTGGGATATTGGATTAAAACTTACCTTTAATCGGGCACAGCTACCGGTAATCGGCGGTCAACGATCTTTAAGGGGAGTCAATGACCTCTGATCGGGGTCATTGACCTTTAATCCGGGTTCAATAAATTCGACTAAATTAACTTTAATCGGGGTCAATGGTCTCAATCTGGGTCAATGACCTCTAATACCCTGGGGTCAATAACGTTTAACCCTGGGGGTCAATAACGTTTAATGGACTTTAATCGGCGTCAATGGACTTTAATCCGGGGTCAATAACCTTTAATCGGGTCAATGACTGAGTAAATGAGCTTTAATCGGGATCAACGACGTTTGCTCGGGGTCATTCACCATTAATCCGGGGTCCAGGATATTTATTCGGGTCGGTGGAATTTTATCGGGGACAACGACCTTTAATCTGGGGTCAATGACCTTCAATCCGGGTCAATGGCTTTTAATTTGGGTTCAGTGGGCTTTAATCGGGGTCAATGACCTTTAATCGGTTTAAATGACCTTTGATCAGGCACATTCAGCCTTAATCTGGGATCAAGGACCTTTAATCCGGGGTCAAAGATCTTTAATCCTGGTTCAATGACCTTTATTCTGGGTCAATGACCTTTAATCATGAGTCTTCGATTGGGGTCGTTGGAATTTAATCCGTGTTCGTTGACTTTTGTTCGGGTTCATTGACGTTTGATCCGGGATCAATGACCTTTAAACGAGGTCAAAGACCTTTAATCGGGGTCGTTAACATTTAATCCTGGGGTTTCGATCGGGGTCGATTACCTTTAATCTGGTTTCGTTGACTTTTGGTCGGAGTTATTGACGTTTGATCGGGATCAGTGTCCTTTAATCTGGGTAAATGACCTTTAATCTGGGTCAATGAACTTTAATCGGGGTCATTGACCTTTAATCCGGGTTCAGTGGACTTTAATCCGTGGTCTGTGGGCTTTATTCGAGGTCAATGACCTTTAATCGGAGTCAATGAACTTTGATCAGGTACATTCTCCCTTAATCCGGGGTCAGGGATCTTTAATCCAGGATCAATCACCTTTATTCTGAGTCAATGACCCTTAATCGGGGTCAATTACCTTTAATCCGGGTCAATGGACTATAACCGAGGTCAATGGACTTTAATCGGGGTCGTTGACATTTAATTCTGGGTCTTCGATAGGGATCGTTGAACTTTAATCCGGGATCAATGACCTTTAATCGGGCGCAATGACCGTTAATCGGGGTCAATGACCTTTAATCGGGGTCAGTGAAATTTAATCGGGGCCAATGACATTTAACCGCAGGTCAGTTACCTTTGATCGGGGTCGTTGAGCTTTAATTCGGGGTCAATGGTCTTTAATCGGGGTTGTTGAGCTTTGACCAGCGGTCAACGACCTTTAATCAGAGGTCAATGGAAATTAATCCGGGTCAATGACCTTTAATCCGGGGTCAGTGACGTTTAATCGAAGTCAGTGAACTTTAATCATCATTGATTTATGATCCGGGGTCAGCGGACTTTAATCGGGGTCGTTGACCTTTGATGCGCGGCCAACGACATTAATCAGATGTCAATGACAATTAATCGGGGTCAATGACCTTTAATAGGAGTCAATGACCTTAAATCGGGGCAAATTAACTTTAATCTGGGTCGTTGGCCTTTAATCCGAGGTCAATGATATTTAATCCGGGGTCAACGACCTTTAATCCAGCGTTAACGACCTTCAATTAAAGTCAACGACCTTTAATTGGGTTTATTGACCTTTAATTGGGGTCAATGACCATTATTCGGGCTCAATGTCATTCAATCGGCGCCAATGACCTTTAATCCGGGGTGTATGACTATTAATTGGGGTAAATGACCTTTATTCGGGTTCAATGACCTCTTTAATCAGGGCCATTGACTTTTAATCGGGTTCGTTGACCTTTAATCGGGGTCGTTGACCTTTAATCAATGACTTTATTCGGGGTCAATGACATTTTATCCGGGGTCAATAACCTTTGATCGGCGTCATTGACATTTTATCCGGGGTCAGTGTCCTTTAATCCGTGTGCAATGATCATCAATCGAGGTCCGTGTCATTTAAACCGGTGTCAACGACCTTTAATCAATAACTTTTAATCGGGATCAAGGCCTTTAATCAAGGGTTAATGACTTGTAATTGAGGTCTGCCTTTTAATCTGGGGTCAATGGCCTTTTATCGGTTATTTGTCAAATTGACCTGGCACCCATATAAGGTGAATATTGAACTGTTCAAACAGCCACCTCGTTAAGAGATATGCGACAATTGAGGGCACTTTTTGTATTCAGGAATATAGTTTCCAGGGACTTGATAGTAGTCTGTCTAGCAGGGAAAATACTGATACCGATTTTGGTCAGAACATAAATTTTCAGACATTAAATGTACCTTCTTAATAGCTAAGATTTCTGCCAGGTATCGGAGGCCCATCTTGCAGTTGTATGAAGGTCTTTTAGAGTACGATGTCACTATGAGTACTCGGAAACTGCCCTCTGACAGCTGTTGCCACGTCATCTACATAGACAATAACCCTTACACTCATTATCTCCAGAGAAAGCAGAATATTGAGAATATAGAGGAGAGAAAACACCTCCCTGAGGCTTTCCCCTGCTGACAAATCTGCGGAGATCAGTTGACCCTAAGCTAGCTGAAATATGTATCTTAATCGGAAAGTTATGAATGAACCTACGAATACTGCTATCAATTAGGTAACTATATATTAATCAATCCAGGGTTTTAAGAAGAAATGACGATAGACTAATCAGGAGAACATCCTCAGCTCCTGCTTGGAACGGCATTCCCGCGTTTGGGATAAAAACAACCTTGGCTCTCCATTTTGTATTTGGAATGTAGGACCATTTTGTATTTGGTATATGAGATATAACATGTGATTGATCACGATTAGTTAGGGAGCATTGTCTGGTCCTGGCGACTTAAAAAAGGTTTAAAGCTTTTGATAGCCCAAAGAATTCTAGATTCGGTTACAATCTCGCAGACTACCTCCGATGTAAATATATCAAAGGCAAATTGTAAAACATCAATCAAATTTGTCTGCAACTAAAACCACTGTACTCCGTTTGGATTGAAGGAGTATTCGAAAATAGAATTATTTTCAGAATATGCGTATATTATTCTCCCACAATCAGCATCTGGATTTTCGCAGATCATTGAACAAGTAGACTAGACGTACATATCGACCGACCAGGGCTGCATGACTTCCATCCGCTCTACAACGCGCAATGGTTGAATGGATATATCGATCAGTTAGTTCTACGGCAAACCATTAATTTGGTGCATTTGGAGGGAATATAAGGCAACAATCGATTGCCTACGACTTCAGACAAAAGTAAATTGAAATTCTTTTGCTGTTGTTCCTTTTTATTTTTATCCACCCTCAGTGCTGAATATGTTATTTTTATATACGACGACGTCGACGGAGAGTACGACGTAGAGATGGTTTATAATCACACACATATCAATTGGGATGAATTTTCTATATATGAACCATGTAGTCGTACTCGTACTTACCGATGTGTACTCGTCCATACATATCTCAGGAATACAAATAATGACTCTATACACACATATTACACTTGGGCAAATTAGCAGTACGTTCTGCCAAAGTAGTATCAGCACCAGTAGTACTACTACCCCATCCCAACCCAATCCATCCCGGTGATGGTTGGTGGTGGTGGTGGTGGTGCCGGATGGTGTTGTTCCATCCACTCACGTGGTGAGGTGGGGATCACCAAGAGTCGAAACGAGTAGAGTGCTAGAGAAAGGATTTATTTTTGGAACAATATGGAATTCATTGGCGAATTTTCTATAGAATTCCGTTTTCTTTGTATTATTGTTTGTTTTCTTTCATATCGTTTTTTTTTTTTGCCGGTAATATTTTGATTTTCTAGCTTTCGATGGGGAAGAATAGACTTATTTATGAGTTGACAAGGAACTAGCCAAAAATCTAAAGAGAAAAATGTAAGAGTAATGGAAGGATTTTATAAATAACGATGTTAATCTAATGACGTCTAAATATGTCTTCCATTTTCAAGAACAAAGGAAAGACAGTATGTACTTGAACCTATTACTGAAAAAACGGTTGTACTTAAATTGCACCCCACAAAAGTCAGGAGTGTTATGCGCACCTTGCTCGTCGGACTTGTCGGTTCGCTGTCAGTTGTTACAGTAGACTGTGTTTGAGCGGCTACGATGGAGCAGACTCCCCACAGAATTTAGCTCGGTTTTAATATATGGTTTAGAAGGTAATCCCTTTTCACGAAAGTAATTTTTGTCAAGTCGGCTAATTTTGGGATCGCCCTCGTATAGCCCTAGGCCTGACAACAAATCCAGTGATCCAACGTCCATTTCTAAGGCAAGCATACGGGTACTTCAATGAAGGGGTTTCATAATCGGCAACCCTGCATATCTGACCAACAAGCAAAGTTGAGATACTCTAAATTGGGCAAGTAGCATCTCTGAAGAACAGGATACTTCCATTACACAGTACATTAGAAATCGCAATAACCATTTTGCCCCCATATTTTTTGCTCAATAACTGGAATACAAATCCACAAATATAAGTATACTGTTTTTTTTTATTTATAAACTTTATTTTGCATGAAAATAAATATTCCGATCCATATCACAGCTATTCTTACACAGAAAATATGAGATTTTATATGTTATATATGCCTGGAAACAAATGACAAAAATCGACCAATGGACACCTATAAATATTACGTATTTTTTAATGTTTTACTGACAGGTACTTATCATCAGGACAGACCTTGTTGACGCATGTGTGCGTTTTAAATTTTTCACCATATTCCAAAAAATGAGGCCTCATAAATGTGGGTGGGTTTTCTGTAGCAAAAAAAATCGTATGGCCATTTAATTATTAATTGAGCCAACTTGACTAAACGAATAATGCAGAAGTTCTTATTTTTGGGGCTACTTTCACGTCCAATTCTCAGAATTGAGTCCCAAATGTGTTGTACCGTGTTAAGAACAGCCCGTTAATAGTCTGCGCTCTCAAGATGAACAGCCGGCTTCCAAAGGCCTGGTGACGCTGGTCCACGGTCCTTAGCTGACATTGCTAAGGAAGCTTGGTATTGGCGGCCATCAACAAGCGAGAAGAAGACGGCAGTATTCCTAGGGGCAAGTGGAGTGATGTAGAGAATGGACTTTCCTCTGTATACCCCGACGTTCTGAAGGAGTTGCCGGGTCCATCACCAAGTTGTAAAGACGCAGGCTGGTATCAGGCCGCATACAACTAATCCGGTTCAGCAATATGCTCTCTGTTGAGTGTAACCGCTACGCTTTGAATATAATTGGTGAGATCTGGCCGGTTGCAGTACAGGCTGTTGTTAACAAGAAGGACTTTCCATTTCGTACCAGTACCATTCAGAGGCTGATGGACTGTAGTCCAGGTTTTCCAACTGGCAACTAGTAGCTCGGCCGATTGGATGAGAAGGATGGGCCTCGAGTGGACGCGGTAATTACACTGAGTGATGCATCTCTGTGCCAACGTCAGGTCGGATCGTTTACTCCGAGCAACAAGTGGCATACGGGTTAAGCATAATCCGACTAAAGGTGTACAAAAGCGACAAGGGGGATGATGAGAGATAAACGGTAGGGGTGAAACCTGGCCATGGTCCGGGTTCTACGGATAAACCTCCACCACTCAACCGCCCAAAGGCCCTCCTGCTGAAAGGGGGCCTAAATAAGGCACCATGTTGGAAATGAAATATGTGGGTTTAGGACGCCAGGGTTTAGGTTGCTTCAAGGTACGGGTGAAGAGCATCTCATTTCCGGTTCGGAAGAATTCTGTGAGTATGAGGTTCTAGACGGCACCGACGACGAGGCAGATATGACGATGTTGCTGAAACCTGACATTGTCCGGCTTCTACAGATAAACCACCACCACGGTAAGGCTGTATCAGCTGTTTTAAAATTCCATCTGATGCAAGCAGGGGCAGACGTGATCCTAACCCAGTAACTATGGTTGAAATGAGATATGGTTTGTGGGTTAAGGACGCCAGAGTTTAGATTACATCAAGGAAAGACCTGAAATGACTTCGCAAACTATCGGCCGCATAGAAGAAACAGTGGAACAAGTCACTGCAACCCTTAGTTGTTCGTTACAAGTCTCATGTCTCAAGCTGAAACCAAGTCTCAAACTGAAACCAACCTTGGTTTCAGTCTCAAACCATGGTCCTTGGTTTCAGTTTGGTGACGGTGATCGTCTGGATTACTTTTGTTGAGAAAGTGCTGCAGGAAGCAATTTAATAAGGCAAAGGCCACTATAGCCCCCACAGTACTGGGACACACATAAGGAAGAACTCAAGCAGTACAAACAACTAGTTGAGAAAGGCTCAAAACAAATCCTGGATACATCTGCAATGTCGAAGAAAGCTCAACCGAAGTCTCAAGGTAATGGACAACTTTAGCCTTAACAGTTCTTTTAGTTCTTGGACTACGTACAGTGAGTTATCGCTGGGAGCTCTCGTGGGCACACATTTTCCGGGAAACTCTGGCATTTGAATACTTCAACTGGAGATTCCGTTGAAGTGCAGCCATCAGAGGTCGCCAGCGAGATTGTAACTAAATGTAGAATTCTTTGGGCTATCAAAAGCTTTTAGCGTTTTAAGTCGCCGGGACCAGACAATGTTTTGCCGACGGAGCTATAGGCGAGGCTGATACGTACAATTGCTCACTGGCTCCAGCAAGTCTACAAGCAAAGAAAAAATTCGTTACTCCCAAACGAAAAATAAGACAGACGAATTTCGTTTGTGGTGTATGTTTGTCGCAAACGATTTATGTTTATGCCAAAACCCAAAGAAACGTTTATAGCAAACGGTTAGTGTATTTATCGTAAATGATTTATATTTATTACAAACCCTGTGAAACGTTTGGTGCAAACGGTTATTGTGTTTGTCACAAGCAATGCCTGTTTATCCCAAACCCTGTAAAACGTTTGTTGCAAACGGCCATTGCCTTTGTCACAAACAATGTCAGCTTAACAAAAAATGAGAAAACGATTATCGCAAAAGAATAATTTGATTGAATTATGATATTTAATATGTTTTATAAAATTATGTTTATAATCAAAAATTTCACAATTTTTAGTAAAATGTACCCAGGAGCTTCCCGACAAACACCTCTGCTGTTAGTTTTGCTGCTATCTTCTAATTGAGTTGTAGAAAAATTGTAAATAAGAAAACGTGTATGTTAGAACGTATTAAAAATGTGGTAGTCCATTGTATGGATCAAAGCGAGATGTTATCTTGCCATATATCAAACTTTTTAGTCAAAAGTGAATTTTATAGGTCAATACACAGTATGTTCAAAATATATTGCGAATTTTGTATTTTTTCAAAAAGTATTTATTTATTCATGAATATCTATTTTGTCCCCTTCAAAGTAATTCCCCTCGGATATAATACACTTCTGCCAAAGTTTTTTTCCAATCCTCGAAGCAATTATTTTTTGTGATCTTGTTCAGCTCTTCCTTCGATGCCGTCTTTATCTCCTCAATCGTGGCGTAGCGTCGTCCTTTCATGGGCCTTTTCAGTTTTGGGAACAAAAAACAGTCACAGGGGGCTAGGTCAGTGGAAAACGGAGGCTGCGGCACCATTACAGTGTTGTTTTTGGACAAATATTCCCATACAGGAGCTAAGGATTTCCCACCAATTAGTCTATCATCTATTTAAGAAGAAATTTAAATCCCTGGAGATATTAGTATAAAGTTAACATAGAAGAAACAATGAGCACATGCTACTGTCCAATCAACAGCATGTCTACATCAATGGCAAGTCCACCAAAGGAATATACTATGGAATAAGGAATATACTATGGCAGCTTTCTTGGATATAGAGAGGCCATCAATAACAAACATACATCTCCTATAATAATAACGGCTCTAGCAACCCCTCGATAATAACAATACTTATATACGAAGATTTATTCATAACCTACTGATTAAGAGACTCATTTCAACTAGCTGAAGATCAACTGACCTCCACAGATTTATCAGCAGAGGGGTGCTCTGTATGTCTTCTATGGAATTTCTCCGTGGACAATATTCTGCTTCCTCTGGAGAAGATGAGTTTTATGGTTATGACCAATGCAGAGGATGTGGCACAAACTGTTAGAGGAAAATTCCGAGTACTCTTAGAGACATACTACAGCAGACCCTTCATACAACCGCAAGATTGGCATCCGATAATGGTCTTGGTGTGAATCTGACCATAACAGAACTAGTTCTCATCTGTAGGAGCTATAAGGTATCAACAGCTGATCATGTCATCTCGTTCGTATTGAAATTCCATTTTCTGTAAGCCCAAAATACTAAGCTATCACAGTACAACACTTGATTTTGGGACTCAATTCAAAGAATTGGACGTAAAATTAGCCCCAAATATAAGAACTTCTGCATCATTCGTTTAGTAAAGTTGGATCAATTAATAACACTGTGCAACAGTACAAGGACTTTACAGTATAGGTTCGATTCTACTACCAAAGGGTCGTATAACCCTATACTCGGCTAGATATTATAGCAGTGCAATATGACGCATGTACTGCGAATAGACTCAGGGAACTGTCACTATGGTCAGGAAATGGCTACGGACATTGTGTCAATCTAGATAGAATGCCTAAATTTTCGGGCATTCTATCTAGATTGAGATACTTCTTTTGATAAGAAGTATCACATACTTACACCTGATAGATCATAATGGAATGGCCGTATACCAGGCCGTAGACAGATTTGTTAACTTTTATACAGTAGGTTTCAAAATCAACAATCAAGTGAACTTTGGTGTCTTGACCTGTGTTTAGTGATTACCAGGAAAAATACTTAGATTTTAGAGGGATGTTGCAGGATGGCTGAAAATTAATGTTCTGTCTAAAGTCGCAATAAATATATTCCCTGATAGTCAGGCTGCTATCAAGTCCCTGGATACTACACTCAGAAAAAAATGAACCCAAAGATAAGTTAAAACGAACTAAACTTCAGGAAAATTAAACTTCATATGGCGCTAAAGCAATTTTTCCCAAATCAAGTTCACATTTGTCCTTAATATTAGCAAATGTTTTGAACTTAGTTTTAGTTAATACTAACTTGAATTTAGTAAATATTCCTTTATATCTAGTTCAATTGAACTCATATTAAGGAAAAATTAACTCAGTTTAAGTAAAAATTTACATGAAATTTGGAAAAAATCTAGTTAAATTTTCACTAAAATCAGGTGCATTTTTACTTGAAATCAGGAAATTTTTACTAAAAATTAAGAAAATTTTAACTAAAATCAAGTAATTTTTTTACTAAGATTAAGTTACATTTTTACTAAATGGAAGTAAAATAATTCCTCAAATCAAGTTCAATTTTACTTGAATATACGAAAATTAAACTAAAATGTAAGAAACGTTTAACTATAAATGAGTAATTTTTGAACTTGCAACTTGTAGAAGTAACCTAAATTTTAGTTCATTACTACTAATATAATTCAGCAAAATATTCTCGGGAATTTTCCAATAAATATTTTGCTCCAATGTATTTGAAACAAATTCAAAAAACCTGAAACAAACAGAATTCTCATTCAATGTCTCAATCTTATGTCTTAAGTATTTCACATATAATCCTATATATTTGCTGCGAAGTTAAATTACTTAACTTCGCAGCTGCTGTTTGAAATGATATTTGAGCAGTTAAGGAAAGAATCTCTAGAAACGAACGGGAATTTTTTGCTTAACGAATATTCAAGGATTATTTGAAAACCGTATTATAAATTTCAGAAAAACATGAACTAGAACTAAGAAAATTCGGATATTTCTAGTTAAAATTTCCTAAAATGATTTATTTTCGCGGAGTAGTAAATGTTTCTTCGACGCTAGGAAATCCTTCCTCGGTAAAAGTCAAAATTTACCAAATAGTTGGAAATTTTTACTTGGTCGATGGAATTTCAAGTAAGTAAAATCATATCCCATTTCTGAGTATGTAACCAATTTTCTATATCTTTGAATTTAGTTCAATTTGAAAGTAAAATTTCCCAGTTTTGAGGAAAATTTAAATAAACATGAGTAAAAATCTTGAACTAAACTGAGATATAGAATTTACTCACATAAACGATTGCCATTTTTCTGAGTGTATATTCCTAAATTCAAACCACCAAAGCTCTGCTGTCGTTGTCGAGAACGGACATCTCACTTATGGTGTCTGTCACGACAGGTCACTGTCTTAGTGGACGGCACACAGAGTGATTGAAGGTCATGCTTAATTAATTTTGCAGAAGCCTAGAGACGAAGAGGGGGAGGAATCAATAGAACACCTTCTCCGTCTGTGGCCCGCTCTCTCTATGAAGCGGCATACCTTGGAGTCTTATTTCTTTGAGGAGTTTGCTGATGTTGGAATCCGCCAACTTTGGAGCATTTAAAAGCAATCAAATTGGTTCAACGGGAGGGACTAGGAATAACTTATTTTTCTCCTTACGTACCTGTAGTAACACAATGGACTTTACAGTCTAAGTGAGTCTGTTTTACAGGCCGCCACTCTTAACACAACTTTCATTTGAAAGGTCTCAGTCCAAACAATATTAAACCAAGCTAAATTCGACCGAGCCTGCACCTTCATTTACAACTATAAAATATTCAATGGCAGAGTTTAAACGGGGCCGCACGATCTGCCAAAACACCATAGTGGTCGACCAATTTATGGTTAAACAAATCCACAAAATGGTATTGGGTTGAAGGTTCGTCAGCTAGCTGAAGTCATAGGCATTTCTAAAAGTGCTATGCATCGCATATTGACGGAAAATTTGATGATGCGCCAGATGCGTGGTGCCGCGTTTGCTCACAATCAAGACAATGCAGCAGTTCACACATCCACTATTGCTATGGCAAAATCAATGAATTAAACTTCGAATTGCTTCAGCACGCACCCTATTCGCCGGATTCAGCTCCCTCGGATTATTTTTTGTTTCGAAAGTTGGAAAATTTTTTGCCCGCAATGAAGAGGTGGAGGTTGCGGCTGAGAGCTATTCTCGGGAGCTAAACACTTCTTACTATAAACACATGAAAATCGCTAGAAAAAGTATATCGAGCTAAAAGGAGATTATGTTGAGAAAGAAAGACAAGTTTTCTTAAATTTTTTTTTTGTTAGGTTGTTCCATTGTGGGACCGCCCGCCCTCGTAGACCCATAAATGGACAATTGCAACATACTGGATCTGAAGCCGCGTATAGTTTATTTGTGGAATGCGGCAGTATTCAGATCGATAGATCTCCATGACATTGTCGTCAGGTTGATGGCTGTGCTGAAATCCACCTTCTGCGCGATACTAAATAAATGCATGCATTTGTCGTCTGGTGCATGGCTCTGCTGAAATTAACCTTCTGCGCTATACTAAATAAAGTTCAGCGAATGGTTTCTGTGTAGGTGTATCGCTGCGTTGGGAAAGATACAAATTGCGGCACTAAATGTTATACTGCATTTAATGCTGCATCTAATGGCTGCGAACATAGTGCCAATCGAGACCCAAAGGCTGACCTTCGAGGCTTTTTTAATGACACTATATCTGAAGGACTTTTTGACAAGAAGTTTCTCACACTTATACCTGATAGATCATAATGGAGTCGTCGTATCCAGGATATATGAGATTCAAGATCTTTTATACAGGCGGTTCCACGAAAATACCACAAGTGGGCTTTGTTCTCTTTTCTAAGGAATTTGTGATATCCAGTGCAAAAATACTGCCTGCTCATTGTATCGTTTACCAGGTCAAAAGCAAAAAAGACTGCCTGCTCATTGTAGCGTTTACCAGGTCAGAAGCTTAGCTATTACAGACATTTAATGTTTTGTCTAAAGTCGGTATCAATATTTAAACTGTATTCCTGAATTCAAAAACTGCCATCGACTGTCACAGATCTCTTATCGAAATGGCTGAAATTTTCAATATTTACCTGATATGGGTGCCGGGAGACATATCACCGCCCGGCAAAGCAGATGAACTTGCAACACTGAGAACTACCTTACACGCTCCAGGGGAACTAGAATATGTGGGCATGCCTCTAGCGACCTGCAGGCTCTTCTTGAGAGATAGTACGGCATCAAGTAACAGGTGGTCACTAGTCAGACACAGCTTACATTCCAGGCTGATGTGTCGCGGCCTAAACTCAAAACGCACCACCAGACCGGACGTCTCACTTATCGTGTCTGTCATGACGGGTCACTGCCTTATTGTAAAGAGAGATATTGAAAGACAGATTGTAGGTCACTGCCTTATTGGACGGCACGTAGAGAGATTGAAATTCTTTCATAATGACTTGCAGAAGCTGTTGAGACGAAGAGGAGGTGGTATCAACAGAATACCTTCTGTGTCTGTGTTACGCAACCTTTGGCTCTCATTCCCTTAGGGAGTTAGCTAATTTGGCTGATGTTAAAATCTGCCAACATTTGAACTTTCTAAAGCAATTGTATTGGTCCAACGCTAGGGGCTAGGGATAACTTGTGATTTCCCTTACGTCCCTGTGATAACACAATGGACTGTATAGTCGCAGTGAGTCTGTTTTATGGGCTTGCACTCTTAACTAAACATAGCCTAACAACTGATAGTTGCTTTTTGTTTAGTTTGGTTTGCCATTTCATCATGGATAGACCTACTCGAGAGCAACGTTTGCCTATTGTTGAAATTTTCTATGAAAATAAAGGCTATGTTCGTCTTCAGTGATGAAGCTCATTTTAGGTTGAATGGGAACGTAAAGAAGATACTACACAAACGCAATTACATCCTCAGAAAATGACTGTTTGTTTGTTCAGAGGAGTCATTGATCCATATGTCTTCAAGAACGGTGATGGCAGAATATAAGTACCAACGTTGAACGGTATAGAGACATTATTACAAGTTTTTTCTTACCTCAATTAGCTGGCATTAGTCTTGCTGACCTGTGACACAGCGCACTCTACAGTTTATTTACTCAATGAAACTTTTTATGAACGAAAAATTCCACGTAATCTCCACGAAGATGTTGTGATTTAACCCCATTGGATTATTTTCTTTGAGTTTATGTACAGTCGCCCGTCTATATTTTTACATCAGGAAATCAATATTCGACGAGTTGTTGGCGAAATACGGCCGCAAATGCGGCGAGGTGGAGTTCCAGATTGAGCTGGTAGGCGCCAGCCGTGTCGTCCACATGTCCCAAATCATATTTAAACATTAATGTCATACAATTATCTATCCAATAAAGCCAGTTTAATTGATATTAAGAATATATTTCTTTGCTTTATTTTAATTTAAAAGTCTGTAGCACTACAAAAAACAGACATAACTATCAATTTTGTTATAGCGGCACTTTCCTAAGTCATTCCTAATACGACTTTCCTTATTCTTGTTGCTACTGCAAACGATGTTTACTACTATACTATATTGCTACAATGTCCAAGTATTAAAGGTATGAGTCTGAAATAGTATCTGCAAAGCTTAAGCATTCCAAGGCACAATTTACGACTTTAAAGCGTTTTCCACATTTCACACTTTCTTCACACCTCTACAGAAAACCGTGACATATACTCATAGTAACCACATCAATAAACATTTAATTGATCCACTCCACTTACTGACAAGCAGAAGGAGAAATTATGTTGAACCGCCAACCCCTCCCCCATCCCTTCGCTTCCTTCCACATAATTTAGCAATCACCTTAAGAATTATCCCTAAATAAAAGCCAAAATGAAGAGCTCTAAGTAAATTTTCGTTCAAGCATTACAGTATTTTCTCCTCCTGCCATTTCTGACCCAGATTCAACAACCTCCTCTCACACCCCATCGCCAACTCCGCACCCATTATACCCAATGTGTAAGCCTCCCCCTTCCCACTCCGCAACAAAATTTTTCACAAAGTGTTAACACTTTTCAAAATCCATGAAATGTAAAAGGGAATTTAAGTTTCCTTTATTAATTATCCCATGAACAGGATACGCTAGCTTTAATGTGGCATTTAAGTGTCTCCGAGCATGTAAGTGTGTGTTTGTGTGTAGATGTGTATCGGCGCTTGTAACCGACGTTTCGCTTAAATTATGAGCAGCAACGAAAAATGGCTGTGTTATCCTTTCAATTCTCAGCCGCCAATCCAATGCAACAGCAGCTCTGTCATGCTTCGGAAAATCTTTCCAGTTCAATAGTGTGTGTACGAAGGATACTTGAAAGTGAACACAAACAAACACCACTCACATACACACTTGCTTAAGCCAACTGAGTGTGGATTGGATACTGGTGTATGCTCCACGTATGTGTGTTTTTGAAGTGGGTACAGTTGAGATGAGTTGCGATGCGATAGTGACAAATATGTGTAACCACCCACCAATTCACATAAACCAACCAACATACACACTCACAATGAGAGTTAGTAGTAGAATCGAACATATGTATGTACATATATAGTACGTGTGTGTGTGTGTGTGTCAGTATAACACTTCATTAATTAAACGACTCAATAAACGTAATTCAGGTAATAAATATGGGCATTTACACAGCGCTGTGTGAAGAAATAGTTTAGGAATGACAAGGTAAAAACCTCAAAGATGGGATTCGTGAAATGATCGCGAACATAACAACATTGGTCGTAGCCGTGGCGACCATTTGACTGATATTGTTTTTCATTACACTGTGCTATACTATAGGTTCGATTCTCTATATACTCTATACTCGGTTTGGCGATTTTTTTATGGGCCTCCAAAGTTTCTGAAAATCAGTGGGCCCCTCGAAAAAGGTGTCATCAGCTTTTGTTCAACAACTAATTCAGACTCGGTGATACCGCTAAACTATATTTGGCAATAATGTAGCTAAGAATATGCTGAAAAAAGTTTCTTAACATTTATGGAAACAAAAATGTTCCCCCATTTTTTAATAAAGTGAAGGAAAAAATATTTTTTGTTATTTTTTACTAACAATTTTTGGCAAAATTGTAGCCAACGCAAATCTCAACAACTTTTGTGAACATATCAATACAATCTGAAGGTGTCTGACACCCTAAATAGCTCAAAAACCACATTGTACCTCAAAAATTTTAGTTTTTCACTATTATGTAACAAAATTATTTCTTTTGGTGAAGGGTATGTTCAGCAACTTTATAGAAAATATTAAGGCCAATATTTTTGTCCCCCACGTAACAGTAATTTTTGGCCCTATTTTAAAAAATTGTGAAAAACACCCCTTAATATGGGGAGGGCGGTGAAGAAATGTTCTACAAAAATTTTTGGCAATAAAATTTTACTATATGTGTCAGACCACACCAAAGCCCAAAACTTAACACAAAACCAAAAAACGGTAAAATTCCAGTTAAAAACTCTTTACTGGTATCGTTATTGCTTTGAACAGGTCGTATGACTAACATTGCTGCACGAACAGGCCAAAGGCCGTTTTTTGGTATTTGTGTTAAGTTTAGAGCTTTGGTGTGTTCTGACACATATAGTTTATGGCCAATATTTTTGTAGAACATTTCATCCCCGCCTTCCCCATTTCAAGGGGTGTTTTTTTACGATTTTTTAAAATAGGACCAAAAATTACAGTTATTTGGGGGACCTAGAGGGTTATTATGTTCCACAAAAATATTGGCCTTATTATTATACCCTACACCACACTGTGGTACAGGGTATTATAAGTTTGTTTCACGGCAGATGTTTGTAACACCTGAAAATAACACAGCTAGACCCACCTTAAAGTATACCGATCGACTCAGAATCACTAGCTGAGTCGATTTAACGATGTCTGTCCGTCCGTCCGTCTGTCCATGTAAAGTTATTCGTCGACTACAGGTCGCAATTTCAATCCGATCGTTCTGAAATTTTGCAGTTTAGAGTATTTCGCGGCTGTTAAGATCGCTATTGAATTTGGTTGAAATCGGTTCCGATTTAGATATAGCTCCCATATATATCTTTCGTTCGATTTGGCCCTTTAGTCCTATAGAAGCTGTATTTTACATCCAATCGTTTTGAAATTTAGAACGGTAGAGTTTCTTGATCCATGAACCAACATTGCCGAATTTGAAGAAAATCGGTTAAGATTTAGCTATTGCTCCCATATATATGTTTCGTCCGATTTGGCCATTTAGTCCTATAAAAGCTGTATTTTACATCCAATCGTTTTGAAATTTAGAATGGTAGAGTTTCTTGATCCATGAACCAACATTGCCGAATTTGAAGAAAATCGGTTAAGATTTAGCTATAGCTCCCATATACATTTTTCGTCCGATTTGGCCCTTTAGTTCTATAGAAGCTGTATTTTACATCCAATCGTTTTGAAATTTAGAATGGTAGAGTTTATTGTTCCATGAACCAACACTACCGAATTTGAAGAAAATCGGTTAAAATTTAGCTTTAGCTCCCATATACATGTTTCGTCCGATTTGGCCCTTTAGTCCTGTAGAAGCTGTATTTTACATCCAATCATTTTGAAATTTAGAATGGTAGAGTTTCTTGATCCATGAACCAACATTGCCGAATTTGAAGAAAATCGGTTAAGATTTAGCTATTGCTCCCATATATATGTTTCATCCGATTTGGCCATTTAGTCCTATAAAAGCTGTATTTTACATCCAATCGTTTTGAAATTTAGAATGGTAGAGTTTCTTGATCCATGAACCAACATTGCCGAATTTGAAGAAAATCGGTTAAGATTTAGCTATAGCTCCCATATACATGTTTCGTCCGATTTGGCCCTTTAGTTCTATAGAAGCTGTATTTTACATCCAATCGTTTTGAAATTTAGAATGGTAGAGTTTATTGTTCCATGAACCAACACTACCGAATTTGAAGAAAATCGGTTAAAATTTAGCTTTAGCTCTCATATACATGTTTCGTCCGATTTGGCCCTTTAGTCCTGTAGAAGCTGTATTTTACATCCAATCATTTTGAAATTTAGAATGGTAGAGTTTCTTGATCCATGAACCAACACTACAATGTGGTCTTTTGAGCTATTTAGGGTGCCTGGACACTTTCAGATTTTATTGATGTGTTCACAAATTTTGTTCAGATTTACCTTGGCTACAATTTCGCCAAATATTTTTAGAGAAAAATTACGAGTTCTTGAAAGTTCCTGAAAAAAAGTGGAGAAAAATTCTCATTTTGCATAAAATGTTAAGACTTTATTCAGCATATTCTTAGCTACATTATTGCCAAATATAGTTAAGCGGTATCACCAAGTCTGAATTAGTTGTTGGACAAAAGCTGATGACACCTTTTTCGAGGGGCCCACTGATCTTCAGAAACTTTGGAGGCCCATAAAAAAAATTGGTCACCAATTTCGTCAAACCGAGTATAGGGTTATACTACCCTTTGGTAGTAGAATCGAACCTATACTGTTAGGTCCGTGTACTTTTCCACTGTTAGACAGTGTTATTAACGGCATAATACTATACCATTTAAAATACAATAAACTTCCGATCATTTTCCTTAAAACATTATCGTTTGTTTTTTAAATATAAAAACCAGTAAGAAAAACAGAAGGTCGGGCGGGGCCAACTATATAATACCCTACTATATAATACCGATAAGAATTTGGCAGTGTTCATAAATGAAATAAGAAAACTCTCTGCCGAATTTCGTACTTATCGGATATAAAATAAGGTTATACAGCGCTTACATGACAACTCGGGTGAATCATATATATGGGGGATATATCTAAATCTGAGAGGATTTTCCCCGAACTTGGTAGTGTTTATTTATGTAATAAGAAAATTCTATCTGCCGAATTTCGTATTGATCGGATACAAACCGGTCCAAAAATGTTGCTTATACAGTGCATATATGCCAAATCGGAGGTACATATATATATGGAAGCTATATGTAAATCTGGACCGAAAGTTTCGTTGAGATCGGACCATAACTGCGACCTGTACTTTGATTACAAGAATACATGCACAGACAGACGGACGGATGGACAGACAGACATAGCTAAATCAACTCAGAAAGTGATTCTCGATCGGTATAATAAACGATGGGTCTATTTCTTCTCATGTTGGGCGTTACAAACAAATGCAAATAGTCATAGTACCCAGCACCACAGTGTGGTGTAGGGTATACAAATTAATCTTCTTCTTGGAAGATCACATAATTAGGACTTTTTTTTGTAGCGTAAATAATTTGAGTGTTCAATATTCTGGAACTTGCATAGAGCATGGACTTTGTTGCTAATTATCTTAACACTGCTGTATTCATGTGCTCCCAATGTTGTGTGTGTATGGGTGTGTGGCTGAGTGTGTGTGAGAGAGTGTACAGGTTATTTAGTGGTACTGTGGTCAAATAGTATAACCATTAAATCACTTTGATCTACAACAGGTAAAATAAATACGAATTTATACAATAAACCGTCCTGTAGTATCCTCTGCTATACTCCAGTAAATTTGTTCACTCTATTTGGCGCGCATTTATCTACATAGTGTCACCAAATAGCACTTTATATACTTATGTATTTATATTGTGAAATTAAATTGCTTTAATTTTTAGGGAATTAATTTAAGTGAATGAGGGTATTAACGTCATTTGATATAGGGGTAAATTCTAATACAAAGATGGAGTAACGTAAGACACTTAAACTCCTACTTACTGTTATCTTTATAGCTTCGACCACTCTGTCGTATGAATAACATTGCTGCACGAATATTGCAAGAGTGTGATTTTGACGAGAATTTGACTGTTATTTTATGTTTGTTGTAAGTTTTGGCCTTTGGTGTCTTCTGACATAAATAGTAAAATTTTATGGCCAACATTTAATTAAAACATTTCATCTCCGCCCTTCCCATTTTTAGGGGTATTTCTTACAATTTATTAAAATAAAGCCAAAAATTACGGTTATTTAGGGGAGCTAGAGGGTTAATGTGTTCCATACTTCCGGAAGTATTTCTTCCAAAACACCAGCCACCCCCGCTGATCCCCTTACCACTGATAATCTCCCTACAAAAATAAGTATATCGATACCTCCATTCTAAACTATGCTAAGTGCAACAAGTAAAAGCGTTAAGTTCGGCCATGCCGAAGCTTATATACCTTCCACCATGGATAGCACACAAAATAACCTCACAAAATAACTCAAACCTAAAGAAAATAACACCGAAAACACAAAAAATATAGTAGATGAGAACAGTAGGAATCACAGCAAGTTAGATGCTATATATGGGAGCTATATCAAAACATTGACCGATAAGGCCCATTTGCAATCCCAAACAACCTGCAACTATAAGAAGTATTTGTACCAAATTTTATCAACCTAGCTCTATTATTGCGGACTGTAGCGTGATTACCACAGACGGACGGACAGACGGACATGGCTAAATCGTCTTAGAATTTTACGACGATTAAGAATATATATACTTTATGGGGTCTCAGATCAATATTTAGAGGTGTTACAAACGGAGTGACAAAATGAATATACCCCCATCCTATGGTGGAGGGTATAAAAAGATAGTTTTTCAGGAGAGGGGATCAAAGTTTAATGTTTTTTTTAAATTTGTGTGGAATTCTTTTGTAATGGAAATCGAATGACCTGTACTGTTTTGTGAATAACTTTTCATTGGGTTGACGGATAAATAACAAATTTTGACTGAATATAATTTGGAATATTCAGAAATATTCAGATTGCATTTATCTCCCTAAAACTATGCTAAGTCGACTTAGCATGTTTTAGAATGGAGGTATCGATATATCAAAAGTAGTTGTAATCAATAGATTTTTTAGGTGATGTATTCAACAAAAAGATTTCTTGTAAAAAAATCACTATTGGTTCCCACAATATACTTTTATTGCAATTGAATGTTTTTTTTTTAAATATCGTATTTATTGAATATGCATTGAGTTTTGTTTGGTCTTGAAATGTTCGTTTCAAAAACAAGCAATAAATACAATATATTAAAAAAACCGTTGAGTTGCCATAAAACTGTATTGTGGGCACCTATAGTGATTTGTTATAAGGAAACTTTTTGTCGAATACATCACCAAAAAATCCATCGATTTCTATTACTTTTGATACATAGTTATATTTGTAGGGAGATTATCAGTGGTAATTGGATCAGCGGTTGTAGCGAGCATTTTGGAAGAAATGCTTCCTGAAGTGTCTCCTTTATTTTGTTCTTTGACGTGGAACATATATTCCGAAGCCTTCAAGCCACAAATGAAGTGAATTGCAGCAATTTTGTTTTTAAAGTTTTAAAAAATTATAAAAAATATATAAATAATTAGAATTAGAATTAGAAGAAGAAAAAGAAGAAGAAGAAGAGAAGAAGAATTATTAGAAGTTTAAAATGTTAAAAGTTAGAAAAATCAGAGTGCAAAACAATTTAAAAAAATGGCATTTAAATTTTAAAACTTAAAAATTGCAAACAAAAACTATTTTAATATTTTATAAAACAGTTTCCTGAAAAGTACCGAAAAATATAAACATTTGAAAAAAAGATTTTCAAAATCGGACCACAATTTAAAAAGTTATGACCAAAACCCCGTTGCATAGAATGGTAGCGAAACGATTTTTTTAAATATCGATAACTTCTGAACAAGTTATCAGAAAAATCTGCTTTGAAATTTTCTTTTCTATTTTTTCTAAATACAAAATTTCTATAAAATTTTCTATAAATACAAAATTTCTGAGAAATTTTCTATAAATAAAAAAAATTCTGAGAAATTTTCTATAAAAACAAAATTTCTGGGAAATGTTCTATAAACAAAAAATTTCTGAGTAATTTTCGATAATTACAAAATTTCTGAGAAATTTTCGATAATTAAAAAATTTCTGAGAAATTTTCGATAATTAAAAAATTTCTGAGAAATTTTCGATATTTACAAAATTTCTGAGAAATTTTCGATAATTAAAAAATTTCTGAGAAATTTTCGATATTTACAAAATTTCTGAGAAATTTTCGATAATTACAAAATTTCTGAGAAATTTTCGATAATTACAAAATTTCTGAGAAATTTTCGATAATTACAAAATTTCTAAGAAATTTTCGATAATTACAAAATTTCTGAGAAATTTTCGATAATTACAAAATTTCTGAGAAATTTTCTATGAAATTTTCTATAAATACAAAAATTCTATGAAATTTTCTAAGTATCGTTGAGATAATAATTACGACCTGAACTTTGATTACAAAAATACGTTCACAGACAGACAGACGGACATAGCTAAGTCAACTCAGAAAGTGATTCTAAGCCGATCAATATAATAAACTTTGGGTCTATTTCTTCTCCTTTTGGGTGTCGCAAACAATGTCCAAAGTTATAATAAAGGGGTTTCCAACAAGAGGTGTTATTTTGGTATTCAAAGAAAAATGCAATTTTTGAGATAAATGATCGGATGTTTATTTCATAAAAAAGATGATGGTATGCTGTTAATAATGAAAAACAACATCAGCCAAATGGCCACCACGGCCACGCTTACAGGACCATATCCTTTTCATGAAATTTTCCATAATCAAATCGCAAAGTGGCTGCCCTGATCGATAGCCTCACGAATTCTATCTTTGAGGTCTTGAATCGACGCTGGGCTGTTGGCGTAGTCACGTGGCTCCAAAGGAAGAAGTCGCAAGGTGTTAAATCACAAGACCTCGGTGGCCAATTAACGCGGTCCGGAAACTTTTCCCGTAACAGAGCAATGGTTTCTTTGTTTGTGTCTTGTTGAAAGTAAACGTTGTCCAGATCAATACCATCCAACTCCGACCATAAAAAATCATTAATCATCTCTCGATAGCGCAATCCATTCACCGTAACAGTTGATCCAACCTAAATTTCGAAAAAGTAAGGTCCAATGACCCGCCGGACCATAAACCGCACCAAACAGTCACACATCTGAAAGGTGTATAGACTTCTTTGGTGTTTAGATTTCAGAGAAGGCACTTGCTATTGTTGCCCCCCAACTTTTTGAAGAGAAAATGTCTCACGTTTCATACCCATGTGATCCTTAGACTCCTCAACCGAGTAATGAGTAATACAAAGTTGTATAAACTTTTTCAGTTTTTCAATGCTAAAAATTGGCAATAATTTAAAAAGAAGGAAATTCTATGGAATCATACATACCTTCTTTGAATTTAATTGAATTTCATTGCAGTATTTACAATTCCAATATATGTATCTGAAAAATGAAAACAAGAAAGAAAATAAGAAAATAGGATAAACATCAGTCAATATCATTTTGGAACATGAATTCATGTCATAACAAGACATGAAATAAATTTGTATTGTTTTGTATTGTTTCTCAGACTACAAATGATGATATGAGTTTTGTCTGAAGTTGTAGCCGATAAACAATTAAATGTAGAACAAATTCGGTAACAGGCAACGATGGTTACATTCGACATAGATTGGAGCTGTATTGACGTGAGTTTGAAATAAGTAAGGGACAACAAGTCTCGAAAATATGTGGAAATATTAAAGCAATGTAAATAAAATTAAAAATATTTGTCTGTTATAAAATTGGTAAAGTTAAAGTTTACCAAAAATTTTATAAAAATAAATGCCTGGAAACAATTAAAAAATTTAATGGATTAAACCGACTAAGCTTTAGCCCACTTATTCAGTAATATAATATGAAATTTGGTACTTTGTGTGAGAATATTTTGCTCATTCTTTGTCAGACTGTAGTCATTTAAAAGGTTTTGTAAAATATACAGACCTTAAGGGGAAATAATATATATATTTAGAGGTTCAGTTATACGTTAAGAGTGGCAGGCTCACTTAGACTATACAGTCCTGTGTGTCACCACAAGGACGTAAGAGAAGCCATAAGATATTCCTAGCTCTTCAGTTGAACCAATTTGATTGCTTTAAAAAGCTAAAATTTTGGCACATTTTAACATCAGCCAAGTTAGCCAACTTCCTAAAGGAATGATAGCCTAAGGTTGCGGAGCACAGACACAGAAGGTATTCTGTTGATACCAGCTCCTCTTCGTCTCCACATCTTCTGCAAGTCGTTATAAAAGACCATCAATCTCTCTGCGTGTCGTTCAATTAGGCAGTGACCTCCAATCTCTCTGCGTGGCGTCCAATAAGGCAGTGACCCGTCATGACAGACACAATAACGACATCAGTGTGGTGGGGAGTTTTGAGTTTAGGCCGGGCCATATCACCTTGGAATGTAAGCTGCGCCTAACTAGTGACCACCTGTTACTGGATGCCGTAAGGGCACTATCTCTCAAGAAGAGTCTGCAGGTCGCTAGAGGCATGCCCTTATATTCTAGTTCCCCTTGAGCGTGTAAGGTAGTTCGCAGTGTTGCAAGTTTATCTGCTTTGCCGGTCCGTGATATGTCTGCGTCCCGGCACCCAAATCAGGTGAATATTGAACATTTCAGTCATTTCGATAAAAGATCTGCGACAGTCGGAAGCAGTTTTTGAATTCAGTAATACAGTTAAAATATTGATACCGACTTTAGACAAAACATGAACTGCCTCTAATAGCTAAGATTTTTGCCTAGTAAACGCTATAATGAGCTGGCAGAATATTTGCAATGAATGGGGTATTTTTCGTGGAACCCCCTGTATAACAGATCATAAATCTCATATATCCTGGATACGACGACCCCATTATGATCTATCAGGTATAAGTGTGAGATACTTCTTGTAAAAAAGTGCTCCGATATAGTGTCAACAAAGCCTCGAATGTTCGCAGCCATTTCCACACCTGAGTGACAGTTCCCTAAGTCTAATAGCAGTAGAAGCAGCATTAAATGCAGTATAACATTTAGTGACGCAGTTTGTATCGTTCCCAACGTAGAGATACACATGCGCAGAAGCCGTTCGCTGAACTTTACTTAGTATGGCGCAGAAGGTGGATTTCAGCAGAACCATCCACCTGACGACAATGTCATACAGATCTATCGATTTGACTACTGCCGTATTCATATAAACTATACGAGGCTTCAGATCCAGTATTTTGCTATTGTCCATTTATAGATCTAACAAAAAAAAAAAAAACTTGGAAAAAAAGTTTCTTTCTTTCTCAACATAATCTCCTTTTAGCTCGATATTCTTTTTCCAGCGCTCCTGAAAGTAACCCTCAAGCGCAACCTCCACCTCTTCATTGCTGGCAAATTTCTTTCCAAGTTTGGAAACAAAAAATAATCCGAGGGAGCTAAATCTGGCTTTTAGGTGCGTGCTGAAGCAATTCGAACTTTAAGTCATTTAGCCATAGTGAATGTGTGAACCGGTGCATTGTCTTGATTGTGAGCAAACGCGGCACCCATCTTGCGCACAGCTTTCTCATCGTCAAATTTTCCGCCAATATGCGATGTATAGCATTTTTTGAAATACCTATGACTTTAGCCAGCTCACAAACCTGCAATCGAAGGTCATCCAATATCATTTTGTGGAAAAACGCCGATCGCTACGGCGTTTTGGCAGGTAGTGCGGCTCCGTTTAAATTCTGCCACTTAATATTTTATAGTTGTAAATAAAGGAGCAGACTCCGCCAAAGTAGAATTTAGCTCGGTTTTCATATTGGTTGGGCTGAGACTTTTCAAATGAAAGTTAGGTTAAGAGTGGCAGCCTGTAAAACAGACTCACTTAGACTATACAGTCCATTGTGTTACCACAGCGACGTAAGAGAAAACATAAGTTGTCCCTAGCCGCTCACGTTGAACCTATTTGATTGCTTTAAAACGCTCAAAAGTTGGCGGATTCCAACATCAGCCAAGTTAGCTAACTCCTCAAAGAAATAAGACCCCACGGTTATATGCCGCCGGCTATAGAGAGCGGGCCACAGACAGAGAAGGTGTTCTATTGATTCCTTGCCTTCTTTGTCTCCAGAGCTTCTGCAAAAGTCATTATGCATGCCCTTCAATCTCTCTGCGTGCCGTCCAATAAGACAGTGAACTGTCGTGATAGACACGATAAGTGAAATGTCCGTTCTCTACAACGACAGCAGAGCTTTTGTGCGTTTTGAGTCTAGGCCGGGTCACATCAGCCTGGAATGCGTGCAGTTCCTGACAAGTGACCATGTGTCGTTTGTTGCTTAAGTACGCTATATCTCAAGAAGGGCTTGCAGGTGTTCCACATGCATATGTTTCAGTTCTCCTGGAGCGTGTAAGGTAGTTCCTAGTCTTGCAAGTTAATTTGCCTTCCAGTTCCCTGGTATATCCCTGTGGCCCGGCACCCATTATCAGGTGCATATTGGACTGTTCAGTCATCTCGTTAAGAGATCTGCGACAGTCGAGGCAGTACCAATACCGATTAGCACATTAATTTTCAGCCATTCCGCTACCTCTTTAATATATAAGATTTCGGCCTGGTAAACACTACAGTGATCACTGATCAGGCACAGTCTTTTTGCAAGTGATAGCTCAAGTTCCTCAAAAATGACAGCAAAGCCCACTGGGTTATCGAGTTTGGAACCGTCTGTGTAGAATTTAACGAGTCTCCTCTGTCCTGGGATACGATCAGCTATAAAAATCGCAAACAAATTTTTTGTTCCATTTTTTTAAAGCTAGCATCCTAACGAAGAAAACAATGCCATCTGACGAAAATCTTTGGATAAGGAAACTATAGCAATTTCAGTAGAAATAAGAGAATTCAACATTATCCGGTTTTTATACCCCCACTATTGCCAACAAGGGGTATACATCAGATGCGGCGGGCCACAAGTCTAACACATCGATGGAGTGACCTAAGAGACCCCAAGGATGTCTGCTGGAAATTCGTATTGGGTCATTTTAAGTCATTTAAGCAATGTCCGTCTGTCTGGTTGGTACGCACGATATCTTTTGACAGGTTTAACCGATTGACTTCATGTTAATCGGATCGCATCTTTCTTTACTTGAATATTTTATACAATTTTCAATTCTCTTTATAATACTGGATAGGTTAAATAAAATTGGGCCTTGCCAAAATTTATTTGGTATTTAAAACTGAGTGTGAAGAAAGAACTATCCACTGAGTGTAGCTGTTGTTGTATTCTACTAATGATGACAACTGTTGTTTATTAATTGTCTCCAAATAAATTTATTTTCTATGTCTAGTAAGTACGAATATTTGTTTGCTCTGATATACACGTGCAAAAAACAACTGTTTGTCTAGTAGGTACATTCAACCTATGAGACAACGAAACACAACGAACGAAATTTCTAAGCAATTAAACTGGTTTCTTTATGTCGTAGAAAAATAGAACAAAGAACAAATAAGATTGAAATTAGATGCATTGTTGTAGAATTAAGACATTTTATACGTTAAACCACAATTGCCATTTCAAATGAAAGATACAAATTTTCAAATTCTCACATTCTACACTAGATTGGCTTCATGTGTTTGGCAAGCAAATGTTGTGGATGTCCAAATTCCAGAATAAAAAATAAATATACGAAAATTAATTTTAAAAAAATAATTACATTAATAATTATTAATTAGTTAATTTATTAATTGTTTAAAAAATGTGACTGGCTTAAGCAAAAATATTTAAGAGCAACTTCATAGACCGATATGGTAAATTTTCGTTGTGCAGAATTTCGGTATAAATATATAACACAAAATGTTAAATTTCAGCGAAATCGACTAGAAATTCTGCTCTTTATGGCCTTCTGGTGACATTATGAAAACATGAATCGAAATGGTTCTTCGTTGTTGTGGAAAATTCTTGCCAAAAAACTCAGACTGCATATATTCAACCAAATTGTTGAATATATATTTATTTATTATTATAATACTTACAAACCCAAAGATCAGCAGGACCAACAAGAGTGCGAGTGGACTGCGAGCGTCACTAGCTTGTTGACTGAGAGATCCAGAATTAGCAGGGCTATAGCTTTGAGCCCTTCAAGTCACCTGCACCAGACGGCATCACTCCAGCAGAAATGCAGAAAATGCCAAAGTACATTATCCCCTGGCTGGAGAAAATGTAAGTAGGCTGTATCAGGCTTTCATACATCCCGAAGCAATGGAGGGATACCAAAGTGGTATTGATACCCAAAGCGGGAAAGATATCGCACACTAGGCCAAAAGACTTTAGACCAATTAGCCTATCCTCCTTGCTATCGAAAGTTCTGGAAAGACTTTTAGATTATTTCATTAGGGAAAACCTGTATAGAAAACTCCTGTCGGGCAACCAACATGCAATAACACAGTACAACACATGATTTTGGGACTCAATTCTGAGCACTGGACGTGAAAGTGGCCCCAAAAATAAGAACTTCTGCATCATTCGATTATTAAGGCACTTAATGCACTTTTTTCGGGTAGGTTTGTTCCACATTTTTTTCCTCCTAGTCGAAATCTACAACTTTGCTTCAGACACAAAAGAAAAATTCCGTTCGAGAAAAAAAGATAGAAAAAGTGCTAAAAAATTTCATCCTGTATTATAAGTACATTACTCACAAAGTGAGGGTATACCTTAGTCGGTTTCCTCGACTGAAGTTATCTTACTTGGTTTAATTTTTCCATTAGAACCATAAGTAATTTTTTGTAAAATGCATAAACTTGACAGTACGAAATTAAATAATAATTTGAGCATATTTCAAAAAAGATCGTATTCAAATAATCATAAAAGCTTGCTGTCCCTTCTTCCACACAAATGAAGCCACTCTAGTGAATATTCTGCGTCACAGCAGAGTATGTTGTTAACGCAAACAAGGTCAAAAACCCAATTTAAATAGAATACATAAAGGTAGTAGACTCCCAGATGATGGACAATATTTTTTTTAACTTTCTAGCAATTTAGCAATTAGTTATGAACTAAGTTCAGTCACATAGTATCATAGACATATATGTATTTATATACCGAATTAAAAAATATTATACATTTTACGTCATTTCGATTTAGGTTTGGTGTGGCAAACGGAGTTACCAGCTCACATAGACCAATAGAGGTCCCTAGTGCTGCCTCGGGCTATATGTGTCAGAACACACCACAGCCCAAAACTTAACACAAAAACCAAAAAAGGTCAAATTCCTGTTCGTGCAGCAATGATAGTCATACGATCTAGTGGTCGAAGCAATAACGATACCAATAAAGAGTGTTTTTGACTGGAATTTGACTGTTTTTTTGTTTTTGTGTTAAGTTTTGGGCTTTAGTGTGTTCTGGCACATATAGTACAATTTGTATATGACCGACATTTTTGTAGAACATTTCATCCCCGCCCACCCCATTTTAAGGGGTGTTTTTTTTACGATTTGTAGATTCTTATCATCATTGGTTCACGACAGATTTACGTCCACCCCAACAAGGTTGTTACCGAACTCCTCATCCATATCGTACGAGGGTTGCTATCCTGGCAATGCTGGTGTTGCCAGATGAACTGGAACTTCCGTTGGAAAGTATGACATTTTTATACCCTACACCACACTGTGGTACAGGGTATTATAAGTTTGTTTCATGGCAGATGTTTGTAACACCTGAAAATACTATAGCTAGACCCACCTTAAAGTATACCGATCGACTCAGAATCACTAGCTGAGTCGATTTAACGATGTCCGTCCGTCCGTCTGTCCATGTAAAGTTGTTCGTCGACTACAGGTCGCAATTTCACTCCGATCGTTCTGAAATTTTGCAGTTTAGAGTATTTCGCGGCTCTTAAGATCGCTATTGAATTTGGTTGAAATCGGTTCAAATTTAGATATAGCTCCCATATATATCTTTCGTCCGATTTGGTCCTTTAGTCCTATAGAAGCTGTATTTTACATCCGATCGTTTTGAAATTTAGAATGGTAGAGTTTCTTGATCCATGAACCAACATTGCCGAATTTGAAAAAAATCGGTTAAGATTTAGCTATAGCTCCCATATATATGTTTCGTCCGATTTGGCCATTTAGTCCTATAAAAGCTGTATTTTACATCCAATCGTTT
The DNA here is from genome assembly GCA_963930755.1 of Eudasyphora cyanicolor. Taxonomy (NCBI): domain Eukaryota; kingdom Metazoa; phylum Arthropoda; class Insecta; order Diptera; family Muscidae; genus Eudasyphora; species Eudasyphora cyanicolor. The sequence continues at coordinate 132,077,830 of OZ005738.1, forward strand.
TGAAATTTAGAATGGTAGAGTTTCTTGATCCACGAACCAACATTGCCGAATTTGAAGAAAATCGGTTAAGATTTAGCTATAGCTCCCATATATATGTTTCGTCCGATTTGGCCATTTAGTCCTATAAAAGCTGTATTTTCCATCCAATCGTTTTGAACTTTAGAATGGTAGAGTTTCTTGATCCATGAACCAACACTACCGAATTTGAAGAAAATCGGTTAAGATTTAGCTATAGCTCCCATATATATGTTTCGTCCGATTTGGCCCTTTAGTCCTATAAAAGCTGTATTTTGCATCCAATCGTTTCGAAATTTAGAATGGTAGAGTTTCTTGATCCATGAACCAACACTACCGAATTTGAAGAAAATCGGTTAATATTTAGCTATAGCTCCCATATATATGTTTCGTCCGATTTGGCCCTTTAGTCCTATAAAAGCTGTATTTTACATCCGATCGTTTTGAAATTTAGAATGGTAGAGTTTCTTGATCCATGAACCAACATTGCCGAATTTGAAGAAAATCGGTACAGATTTAGATATAGCTCCCATATATATCTTTCGTCCGATTTGGTCTTTTAGTCCTATAGAAGCTGTATTTTACATCCGATCGTTTTGAAATTTAGAATGGTAGAGTTTCTTGATCCATGAACCAACATTGCCGAATTTGAAGAAAATCGGTACAGATTTAGATATAGCTCCCATATATATCTTTCGTCCGATTTGGTCTTTTAGTCCTATAGAAGCTGTATTTTACATCCGATCGTTTTGAAATTTAGAATGGTAGAGTTTCTTGATCCATGAACCAACATTGCCGAAATTGAAGAAAATCGGTGCAGATTTAGATATAGCTCCCATATATATCTTTCGTCCGATTTGGTCCTTTAGTCCTATAGAAGCTGTATTTTAAATCCGATCGTTTTGAAATTTAGAATGGTAGAGTTTCTTGATCCATGAACCAACATTGCCAAATTTGAAGAAAATCGGTTAAGATTTAGCTATAGCTCCCATATATATGTTTCGTCCGATTTGGCCCTTTAGTCCTATAGAAGCTGTATTTTACATCCGATCGTTTTGAAGTTTAGAATGGTAGAGTTTCTTGATCCATGAACCAACATTGCCGAATTTGAAGAAAATCGGTTAAGATTTAGCTATAGCTCCCATATATATGTTTCGTCCGATTTGGCCATTTAGTCCTATAAAAGCTGTATTTTACATCCAATCGTGTTGAAATTTAGAATGGTAGACTTCTTGATCCATGAACCAACACTACCGAATTTGAAGAAAATCGGTTAAGTTTTAGCTATAGCTCCCATATATATGTTTCATCCGATTTGGCTCTTTAGATCCAATCGTTTTTATACCCTACACCACACTGTGGTACAGGGTATTATTTAAGTATAAAATGTCCCAAAAGTAAATTTATGTAAACAATTTATACATGAATTACAAAATTTATATATCAGAGTTATTCAATATTACGAGAGTGGTGTAGGGTATTATATAGTCGGCACCGCCCGACTTTAGCCTTTCCTTACTGGTTTAGCATAACTTCACTCAGACCGTTTTGTCATTTGAGGGCGAATTGTTTTGGTTACAGTGTGTTGAAAATTCACCTCCAAAACATGGTTTTTGAACGCTTCAACAGCTGCTTCAGGCGTCGAAAAACGTTGACCAATCAGTTTTTTCGTGATGTGAGTGAATAAGAAGAAGTCTTTGGGTGTCACATCAGGGCTGTAAGGCGGATGACCCATCAATTCGACGTTTTGGCCGGTCAAAAAGTTTGAGGTTTGAGCCGATGTGTGAGAACTCGAATTGTCATGGAGCGCAATGATTCGTCTTCTCTTGCTCGTTTTTCGAATTTCTCCGAAGACTTCAGGCAAACAAATTGTGGTGTACCACCCAGAATTGACCGTCCTACGTTGCTCAAGCGGAACAGTCGCCACATGACCAGTTCTGCCGAAGAAACAGGACACAATTTGCTTCGAAGTGCTTCTTCCACGAATAACTTTTGTCGATTGCTGTTTTGTTTCAGGCTCATACGCATAGATCCAAGATTCGTCACCTGTGACGATCTTATAAACGTCCAATCGACACGAGCCTTCTTTTGAGCGATTATCAAATTGTGCGGGATCCAACGAGAACAAACCTTTTTGGAAGAAATGCCCAAAGATGCCTCTATCTCACGGTATGTCACATAACGATCTTACATTATCAGTTCACGTATACCGTACGGAATTGCTTCAGACATCTTTTGTGTCTCAATCAAAGTTGTTAATATTGAATAGGTAGAAAAATGCGGAACAAACCTACCCGAAAAAAGTAAATCTAAATCGCAAAAATTTCCATTTTTCACCTTTTTTGTTCAATAACTGGATTACAAAACCACAAATATGCTGTTTTATTGGAAGACAATACCGTAGGGACGATTCGTCGATGTTCTAAAGGAAATTGTGTAATGAAGAATATGAAACGCCCATAAATGTGAGAGGACGGTGAATTGCTCTTCTTGTTCTTGTGGAGAAAAGGGACGTGGACTTTTTTACTGATGTGTGTTTTTCCGTTGGCTACCTATTATTAATGAGTTTTCTACAGAAATTCCACCCACATTTATGAGTCCTAATATTTTGGAATGTTTTGAAAAATTTTAATCGCACACGTGCGTAAACAAATTGATAAGTACTGAAAAATACGTAGTATTTATAGGTGGTCAGTGATCGCTTTTTGTCATTCAACAAGTGCCGACGAACGCGAAAAGTTAATTTTTTTAATTTTAAGTTATAATTTAGAATGAAAAACATTCCGATACCTCCATTCTAAACTATGTTAAGTGCAGAAAGGTAGTTTTTTAGTAGAGGCGATCGAAGTTTAATGAATTTTTTAGATTTGTGCGGAATTCCTTTATAATGCAAATCGAACGAACTGTACTGTTTTGTGAATAACTTTTGATTGGGTTGACGGATAAACACCAAATTTTGACTGAATATAATTTGGAATATTTAGAAATTAAAAATGCAATCTCCCTAAAACCACACTAAGTCGACTTAGCATTTTTTAAAGTGGAAGTATCGATTTTTTAAAAGCAGAAAAGCATTCAAAATTTCAATATGGAAAATAACAAGTGATATCGGTCATATCGTCCCAAAAATACGCAATTAGGATCGAAAAAACTTGTTTACTGAGGAATTAAAACAAGTAAGAAAGTTTCAGTCGGGTAAACCGACTAAGGTATACCCTCACTTTGTGAGTAATGTAATATATAACATTACACCAATAAATCTGTCAATTTGTGTGGGAGGTACCAGAAGGGGTTTTCCAAATACACATATTTTTCGGTAAACAGTACATTCTTAAATACATTGCATTGTGCTGAACTATAAGCGTTTATGTGCACTGGTATATTAAAGTTACGAGCTATGTAATTTTGGTATGATTTGGTCATTTTGTGTGGGAGGTACAAAAAGGGGCGGGGTGATAACGCCCACTTTTTACAGGACTATAGGCACTATAACAGCATTACACTGTACAAAATTTCACGTATTTGTATGCACTGGTATTAAAGTTACAAGCCGTTTACTTTTGGTACGAAATGGTCCATTTGTGTGGGAGGTACCAAACGGGGCTGTACAATAATGCCCATTTTTTACCGGACTATAGGCGCTACAAAAACATTATACTGTAGAAAAATTTCAAGCATTTTTATGCACTTGTGTTAAAGTTATAACCAGTTAAATTTTGATGCAAAATGGTCCATTTGTGTGGGAGGTACCAAAAGGGGCATGCCAACTTCACCCATTTTTCTCGAGTTAATAGCGACTAATATTATGTGCAGAATTTCAAAAGATTCGAGTAAGTAGTATAGAAGTTATTAAAGAATCAATATTTCACTAAATTTAAACCCTTTGTGTGGGAGGTACCAGAAGGAGTAGACCAATATGGCCCATCTTCGAACTCATCCGGAGATAGATCAAAATATTACCACATACCAAATTTGAAGTCAATCGGTTACTCCTTTCGAGAGTTATCGTGCGCACCAGCCAGCAGACACACAGACAGACAGACAGACAGACAGACAGACAGACAGACGGACGGACATTGCTCATTCGACTTAAAATGGCCCAAAACGGATTTCCTCCGAACATACTTAGGGTCTTAGATCACTCCTTCGATGTGTTACACTTTTTTCCGTAGCAAATGATATATACCCTCGTCACACTAAAGTGAGGGTATAAACAGGGTATTGTCATTATTTTAATGCAAAAGATTTAAGTGGTGCAAACTTTACGCCGAACACAGTGTGCAAAAGTTGTTATAATACCCTTATAATGTGGATACATGCACGCTGAAAAAAGATCGCTTCTCTAGTACCTATATTGTCGGCTTGAAACATATATATGTTTGGGGTAGACTCTAAGCATGTAATATTTGGTACACACAAAAATTGTGTATTTGGGAAGATGTTGTTCTAAACAAATATTTGTTTACATTCCAATATGTTTTTATTTGGGACCATTATTTCCGAAACAAATATTTATTTGCATTTAAGTATTCATAAAATACATAAATTGTGTCAAATTTTTCAGTAATTCAAAGTTAAATTTTTAGAAATTTTTAATGTTCGTAAAAAATAATAATTGAAATCATATAATCTTGGATCAATATAAAGTACTTAAAGGATTGACAACTAATGATGGCTTGGAATACTCAGAAATTTTAAATGATTGATTTAAAACAGAAGGTAATGCTGCATATGGTATCATAACTGGGAGGTACAATTCGAAACCCAAGAAAAATTGAAACTGAAATATGAAAAACTCAGCAAAAGTTTTGGAAATATTTTTTAAATAAAATATATTTGGAAACATTCCTAAATAATAATTTTATTTGCATTTAAACACATATTTTATTTGAGAAATTTAGTTTGCAAATATAATTTGTTGTAATATATTAATATATGCGTTCCAAATATATTTTATTGATTTTCAAATAAAATTTATTTGCTAAGCAATATATAATATTGAAAAATTTGTGTTCCAAATATATTTTCTTTCGATTCAAACATATCAAAAAAGGCGATTTTGCCCCGTGTGGAAAAGGAGTACAGTTTTATTTTATGAAGCCAGTAATTTGGGTGAAAGGCCTAACTGGACATGATGAATCCAGGTGCTACGCATGCATAAATTCTGGTTAAGGATTGAACAGAAAATTTTTTTTAAAAAAATTTTAAACAAAAGTATACATTGCCGCTTTTACTGCCACACTTTCAGTGCAACGCGCTACTGATACCGATCCACCTAAGCTCCGATTCTGGATACTGGGTCCCTGCAAGCCGAAACCGTTTTCACCAATCCGACCAATGTGAATGATGCAGATTGGACACCCGATATTGAAAATAATGGACCACAATCGCTAATACAAAACGAAATGGATTGCATTGTGGCTAAGATGAAAAAGGAAAAAACAGCATATTTGTGGATTTTTAATTCAGTTATTGAGCAAAAAAGACGACTTTTTGCACTGGATGCACTTCTTTCGAGTAGGTTTGTTCAGCATTTGTTTTCAATATTATTCAATATCTACAACTTTGCTTCAGAAACAAAAGAGATATTCCGTACGGTATACCGAGATGTAACTGTGTTTAAATATAGAAAAAGTCCTAAAAATCCACCCTGAGCAAAAAAATCGTATGGCCGTTAAATTATTAATTGAGCCAACTTGACTAAATGAATGATACAGAAGTTCTTATTTTTGGGGCTACTTTCACATCCAATTCTCAGAATTGAGTCCCAAATCTATGAGCTGAAAAATGCTGTACTGTGTAGTGTCCACCAGTACATGCAGCACCTCGTTGTAAGCATGCTGGTTTCCCGACAAGAGTTTTGTCTCCAGTTTTTCTCGAATGAACGAATCTAAGAGCCTATCCAAACCTAGCTATAGGAATGGGGATAGACTAATTGGCCTGAAGTTTTGTGGCCTAGTGCGTGATATTTTTCCCACCTTAGGTATGAATACCACTTTGGTATTCCTCCATTGATTGGAGTTATACGAGACCTTAATGCAGCCAGGACATGATGTACATCATCATTTTCTGCATTTCTATTTGAAAAATCTCAGCTGGTCCAGGTGATTTGGACGTCTCGAAGCTGTTATTTGCCCATAGTATATATTTATGTATTTCTTTTGGTTTCTATAAGGAACATAGGGCCTCAACGCTCGTTTATTCGCCGCTTCCGTTCTCAGCTCGCTGAATCTTTTATTAAGCTTTGCTGCTTCTGTGTCAAGTTCTGCCGATTAATTTTGTGGCGCGAGAAGTTGCAACCAGAGCGGCACTAAGATTAAACTGCCTATCAATGTGGAGGTACACGAACTACGGTCACATGAGGATATCAAAGTGTAGTGCTATGGTAACCGACCGAGTGGACTATATACCAACTGTGCACACCTTCGAGAGAAATTACATCATTATGATTCCCGCCAGAGATGAATGGGTTGGCAGAATACCAGGTAATTGAAACCATCTCCACTTTTACACGGATTGTTCAAAGCTTAATGAAAAGGTTGGCTTCGGAGTACACTGTGAAGAACTTAGTTTGGATATAGCTCTCAGACTACCAGATACCTGCAGTGTCTATAAAGCCGAAATAATGGCAATATGGGATGTCGCCAAGTGGCTGAGTCGCAACATAGTAACCAACGCTGGGGTTGTCATTTACTCGGACAGCCAGACTGCAATCAATTCTCTGGAGGCCACATCCCTAAATTCACAAACAGCCCTCGACTGCCGCAGATCTTTTTACGAGATGGCTGAGCAGTTTAATATACACCTCATATGGGTGCCCAGGCATAGGGATATCCCAGGGAAACTGCAAATCCGATGAACTTGTTAGGAAAGGGACGACATTACAAATTCTCGAAGAATTTGCATATATTGGTGCGCCACTATCCACGTGCAAGCTTTGGCTTAGGCAAGAGGCAATCAGGCAGTCCAACGAAAGATGTACAGAAATTGGCTTCTGCAGGGTAGCTAAACAAATCTGGCCAAGGTATGACCTGAGAAGGTCTAAATATCTACTCGCACTAGAGAGGAAAAGATTGTCAACGTTAGTATCAATTTTGACTACTACTACTACTTGATCGGCAAACACGCCAAAAAACTGGGTATTGACTCCAATGACTTCTGCAGAAGCTGTGGAGAGCATTGAGCACTTGCTAAGTGACTGTCCCGCTTTGAGTAAACGACGACTGGACATACTGGGGTCGGCCTTTATAGGCCGTCTAACAGATCTTTCCGGTACCGATTCGTACTATCGATAAATTTGTATATCAAACAGGTTGGTTTCAGCCCGTGGTAACACTAGGGACCTAAACTGGTCTATGTGAGCTGGTAAAAAAAATACGGCTGCCACCCAAAACTAAACCTAAACCTGTGCGTCAAGTAGCGTGGCTGGGTCTGCCCTTAATTCTGCTACCTTGTGGGTTCCCGTCCAGAATTTTTTTGATGTGATGTCATTGCCGGGTCTTCGGACTGCGTGCCTGATCTACCGCCACTTCCTGGTTCTGACTTCTCGCTCGACTGATATTTCACCAGTTTCGTTTGATAAGCGCTCATTGATTATGGTTCTGCCAAAAGATACGAAGTATTTGTCTATATTAGTTCGTCCATATTAGTCTGGATATATCGGTTAACAATTTAGCGACTTTTGTCGCTTTCTTGTTGGTCCTGCGGTTCCTTGTGTTCTGTCAGTTCAGTTTCTCGGGAAACATGTGTCAAGCAGTACATTTAACGACTGCTGGCTGTTTTTTTGTTCAGGTATTATTCTCATCCTGCAGGTAATTCACTGTACTAGGTGTTGTGGATAGTATGTTCCTCAGCCTTGCTGTATCTGAGACCTTTTCCACTTCTCCACAGAAGTTGTACCCAGGTGTAGTCCTTCACTAGAGTGAGGGCATACATCTATAAAATTTCATCGAAATCAAAAAAATTATGCTGTAATCACTTTAAATGGAATTGTTCAATTAGCACTCTCTATTTTCAGATACGAGTAATATGTGATTAAACCACATCTAATGTCATGGTAATTTTTAAACTGAAGTTTCCTTTTTCTATATTCAAATCCTTGCCACAGGAGTGAAAGACGTAAGGCCTAAAAATCCTCCATAAATATATTAATTCCCCTCACCATTTACCACAGAAAGTTGAAAGGAAAAACTTACGTATGACAACGGTGAATATGTCTTTGGAAAATGAAACATGGGGGAAAGGTTTGTCATGAAGTTTGCGGCTTATGCGGCAAATGCTATGTGGAATGTGGTATGTGGTGAGTGGAGAGTGGTTAGCGATGGATTACCACGTCACCATTACGATTTTTCGCTAGTTTCATTGCCGGTGTCGCTGTCGCTATCGTCGTTGTCGTTGTCGCTATCGTTCTAGTATTCTGTTCATTCGTTGCGCTGTGAAGTTTTTACATTTTCAAGGACATCCGTTTCAAATGCGACGTCAACTGACGTTAAATGACAATTAACATGCGGTGTATGACCTTAAAGAACACAACAGTCAACCATACAGAAACACATCAGCTTCGAACAGTTCCAACAGCTCCATCAGCTCACTCATGGCACCGGTAACACCCAACTGTGAGAATCACGATGGCCAGTGGTGGAACTTAGCACTGAAACCCAGACCCAACCCCGGCCCAAGACAACAACCTAACCAAACCAAACCGAACCTACCAACCCAACGAACACTTACACAACTGTCCACAAGGAAGGAGTGTTCTTTATACCTTCAAGACTACTCTGTGAATTCTCTGGTCGTTCGGATAACTGCCAAAGGAAAGCGAAATTGAACGTGCCACACACTCGTGACTGTTTTTTTTTTTGTTTTGCTGGATATTCTCATTTGCACATATTTTAGAGAAACGTTACAACGCCAAAGCAAAAACTGAAAACAACAACAAAATAGCAAAATTTATGATAAGTACCGAGTTACTGCAGATTTCTGACGTTTAATGCGAAACGCCTAAGTCACGATGTTCCTGAGTGACAGGGACGTGGCCATAGGGTCACATGTGAGCATTATAAAGGGGTGGAATGGGTGAGTAATCAGAAAATTATTCACTTTAGAAATATTACATTAAAAAATTTATACTAAGTCCCAGACATTCTGTTCATGGTTTAGATGTAGGTTTATTTTAAGAGTGAGTTATTTGCAGATTGAGGCAAATAACTGAACTAAAAACAGGGAGCAGCCGTTAAATTTACTGCAAGGTGGATTTTTAGCACTTTTTTACTTATATATTTTTTCTCGGTTTACGGTATACCGTACAGAATATCTCCTTTGTGTCTGAAGCAAAGTTGTAGATATTGAATAGGAGAAAAAATGCGGAACAAGCCTACCCGAAAATAGTCCATCCAGTGTCTTAAAAATCGAAAAAATTTGGTAAAAATTTTCCGTTTTTCATCTTTTTTGCTCAATAACTGGATTAGAAATCCACAAATTTGCCTTTTTTCTTTTTCCATCTTAGCCACAATGTAATCCATTTCGTTTTTTTTTTAGCGATTGTGGTCCATTATTTTCAATATCGGGTGTCTGCAATGCAATCTACATTGGTCGGATTGGTGAAAACGGTTTCGGCTTGCAGGTACACAGTATCCAGACTCGGAGGTTTAGGTGGATCGGTATCAGCAGCGCGTAGTACAGGAAGCGGGAATGTATACTTTTGTCTTAAATTTTTTCTGTTCTTTGCCTTTCTTTGACATAGAAGGGGCTTTTAATAACATTCACTCAGCTAAGATAATTGCGGCGCTGTCACATTTAAAGGTGATCTATATCTTGATTAGATTAATTCAAAGTCTGCTCAACAGAAGACGCATAACAGCAAGTCTTGGGTCTAGAACTATTACAAGGTTTGTAAGCTTTGGGACTCCACAGGGAGGAGTACTGTTTCCACTAATTTGGAACCTAGTGGTGTATGAAATACTGCTAGATCTAGAACATTGTGGCTGCAAGGACGTGGCATATGCGGGCGACCTGTCAATCGCAGTAACTGGCAAATTCGGGACGGTGGCTCTGAAGAAATTGTCCAGATGGGACAAAAGCAGCGGTTTGGGTGTTAACCCAAACAAGACAGAATAGGTTATCTTTGCTACGATGAATAAGTTCCCACATGTGGACCTTCATACTCGAATGAATGGAACAGTTCAAGCCTTTTCTGAAAATGCCAAATTTCTAGGAATAATTCTAGATAGGAAACTGTTATTAAGACTTAACGTACTGGAACGTGTAAGAGAGGCCAAGCTCTCCTTATAATCCTGCAGGTCGCGGTGAGGCCTCTCTCCTAAAATCGCCCATTGGGTATATACGAGGACGGAGCAAAATCAGCCGACCTAAGAAAGAAAACACTTTGTTTAATTTGAGAACATTTTTCTTTATTTCTCGACATAATCTCCGTTTAGCTCAATATACATTTTCCAGCGATTTTAAATAGTTTTGATACCCTATTTTTAGTAAGAACTGACTAGCTCCTGAAAATAGCCATCAACCGCATCCTTCACCTCTGTATTGCTGGCAAATATTTCTCCGCCGAGCCATTTTTACAAGTCTGGAAACAAAAAATAATCCGAGTGAGCTAAATCTGGCGAATAAGGTGGGTGCTGAAGCAATTCGAACTTTAATTCACTAACTTTGGCCATCGCAATAGTGGATAACTGAACTGGTGAGCAAAGGCGGCACCCATCTTACACACAGCTTTCTCATCATCAAATTTTTCGACACTATGCAATGCATAGCACTTTTTGAAATGCCTATGACTTCAGCTAGCTCACGAACCTTCAACCGACGGTCATCCAATACCATTTTGTGGATTTCTTTTAAACATTTCTGGCGTGGACGCCTCAATTGGTCGACCACTAGGGTGTTCGTATTGGCAGCTCATAAGGCCCCGTATAAACTCTTCCACCCAATAGTTTATAGTTGTAAACGAAGGAGCAGACTTTCCCAAGGTATAATCTAGCTAGGTTTTAATATTGGTTAAACTGAGACCTTTCAAATGAAAGTAGTGTATTACATATCGGGGACCAATTTTTCCATGTTTACATATTCACTGAGATCGCTTACTTTGAGACCTATAAAAAAATTACACAACGTGGCGCCTTAAAAATTAAAACTTATGTGTTAGAAGGTTGTCACCTTTCACGAAAGTATTTTTTTTTCAAATGCTACCGCCATCTATATGTCATTTCAGCTAATTTTGGGACCGCGTACTGCTGTGTATATACAGTAGACGATTTTAGAAGAGACGCCCCAACGTGACGCTAAAGCATTCCTACAGAAGTATATGTCGACGTTGACCTTTCTTACATGTTCAAATACAGTTTGTTTGGAGGACAATTTCTTAACTAGGATTTTGCCTAGAAATTTGCTCTTTCAGAAAAGATTAGCTCAGTTTCATTAAGCCGTGTAATGAAAACAAATTCTGTCTTGTTTGGATTAACATCCAAACCACAGCTTCTGACCCATCTGGGCAATTTATTCAGAGACACATGTATAATGAGGACGTTGAGGATTTGTCCAATTAATGCGGTTGCAATGCGACGACTTGGCAGCCCCAACATTCCAGATGTACAGCCCCAACATTCCAACGCTAGATTCCAAATTAGTGAAGACAGTACTCCTACCTATGGAGTCCCTCTGTTTATTAATCTCTTTAGAGTTGTGGTCCCGAGATTTGCAGTTATGCATCTTCTGGTAAGCAAACACTGAATTAGTCTAATCAAGCTACGAGTACAATAGTTCACCCTTTGATGCGACAGTGCCACAATTATCTCATCGGCGTGAATGTTGTTAAAATTCCCTTCTGTAGCAAGAAACCACCACCATAGAGAAGACTTTGTATTCTAGTGTCAACTGGGTTGGTTCTTCTAATTTCGAGCGACCAGCTTGTAAACCTGCACAAGAGAGACAAGTGACGGAAGCTGTGTTCCACGATAAAGAACCTCTTCAGTCCTAGGCGCAACGATAACATTAGTATATCGTTTGGCGAGCAAAACCCTAAAGATCAAACCCCTGTAGCAGCCAGCAGCATTCTGCAGACAATTCGTCGAGCACATGTTTGTCTCCAGACCATGTAAGTAGAAGGCTAAGACGAGTCAAATGAGTGGAGGCAGTACTCCTCCCTGAGGAGTCCCTCTGTTTATAAATCTCTCTAGAGTTGTGGTCCCGTGACTTGCTGTTATGGATCTTCTGGTAAGCAATTACTGAATTAGTCTAATCAAGCTACAAAAGTTCACCCTTATATGCAACAGTGCCACAATTACCACATCTGCGTGAATGTTTTTAAAATCCCCTTCTACAGCAAGAAACCACCACAATACATAGAGAATTCCTTAAAATGTAGAGACGATTCAAGAGTGCCCACCAGTTCATGCTGAGCATATTCTGTAGTCTTGCAGTTTCTGTAAGCATGTTGCTTTCCCGACAAGTATTTTGCATCCAGGTTTTCTCTAGGAAGAAATAATCTAAAAGTTTTTCCAGTTCTTTGGTCTACTGTGCGATATCTTTCACACTTTGGGAATGAATACCACTTTGGTATCCCTCCTTCAATTGGGGATATACGAGAGCTTTAGCTGCAGTCCTCATATATCTTCTCCAGTCAGGGCATGATGTACTTCCATCATTTTTGGCATTTCTATTTGAGAAATGCCATTTGGAGCAGGTGATATGAACAGCTAAAAGGTGTTAGTCATTCAGCTAAGTCTGGATTTGTCGGCCTGCAAATCGATTTCTTGTTGTTCATCGAGTTCTGTCATGGAGATTCCCGGGATATGTGTCCTGCTGTTCATCGAGTTCTGTCAGGGAGATTTCCGGGATATTTGTCCTGCTGTTCATCGAGTTCTGTCAGGGAGATACCCGGGATATGTGGGTCGAGCTGGACATTCAATGTTGTTTTTATCTTCAACCTGCTTATTACTCAGTGGAAAGTATCTTCCTCGGCCGTGCAGTGTCTGAGTTTGTCAGTAAAAGGGGCAAACATTTCCAATCCCTGTTTGTATAGCGTGATCTATTTCGAGGTTCCCTACTTTTTAAAGAAAGAAAAACACAGACAATTTAAATTGAATGGGGAATGTTTATTATCATTTGAAAGAACATTCTTTGGCATTTATTTTTTGAAGATTATGTCTATCAAATGTTGGCCGCGGTTCGAGCATTTCGACTGGTAACTGGCGAATGACACGCGTGATGTTTTGCTCCAAAGCGTGAATCGAAGCGGGTTTGTTCGCATAAACTTAAGACTTTACATATCCCCACAGGAAAAAGTCTAACGGTGTGATATCACACGATCTTGGTGGCCAATCGATCGGCCCAAACCGTGAAATTATCTGCTCACCGAAGTGTTCTCTCAATAAATCCATTGATTGATGCGATGTGTGGGAAGTGGCGCCGTCTTGTTGAAACCAAATGTCGCCGAGATCACGAGCTTCAATTTCAGGCATCAAATAGTCGGTTATCATGGCACGATAACGGTCGCCATTGACGGTTACGTTCTCACCGGCATCATTTTTGAAGAAATATGGACAGATGATTCCACTGGCCCACAAACCACACCAAACCGTTGTTTTTCTGGATGAAGTGGCAGCTCTTGAATCTCTTCAGGTTGTTCTTCGTCCCAAATGCGACAATTTTGCTTGTTTACATACCCATTGAGCCAGAAATGGGCCTCATCGCTGAACAAAATTTGGCTCGAAAACGTCGGATCTTCTTGGAACTTTTCAAGAGCCCATAGACCGAAGCGATGTCGCTTGGAAAGGTCGGGCGGCTTCAGTTCTTGCACAAGCTGTATTTTGTATGCTTTCAATTTAAGATCTCGACGTAAAATGTGCCAAGTCGTTCCATACGTCGGCGCCGAATCGACTATCCACGGTCTTGGTGTACACTCTCAGCTACGGCAGCTACTTTTTCTTCACTGCATGCTGGACGTGGTCTACAGGTGATCTGTCAAACAAAGGCTATTGAAAAAAATCTACTTGAATCATCCGTTACCTCCTGACAAACTTCGAAATTCCATATAATATTTCTCTGAAGGTGAGAGTATAACTTTACTGAATTGAAAATTTTGTAAGTTTTTATATAGGCATCGATTTTCTACGGATATATCCCATTTTATTCAAAGCAAATTTAATTTGTAGAAAGAAAAAATTATCCAAATTTTAGAAAAATATAAACATGCGAAGTAATAGCTTTAACCCCTTCCCCCTTTGCCACGTCCCAGTGATCTATGCAGCAGAAAGAAAAAGCGAAAAACTATTCTGACCATTTAACAGGTAATGCACAAAAGCGCCATACACATACCAATGCATAAACATGCCGTCACATTCACGCACACACACACACTAGTACTGATGAACACAAGGGCAAAGGTTCTGCCGCAAAACCGGAAATGCTGAAACATTTGAATTTTGCCAAAGAACATTTGCTGAATTTATAATGCAGTTCATAAACATTCCCCACCAAGTTTCAAGCTTGGCTAGATATATTCTACAACTGGTACGTGCAGGCAAAATATTTACATATTTGTATTTTATGCATTTTTTTAGGATTTGCGACTTCTGTACATGAATAGATAAACATAGCAATGAAAAAAGACAAAACAAAAGAAACAAAAAAGAAAACATAAACATGGCAAAGCAAAGGATAATTGATTTTAAAGGAAATGTCTAGGATATGGGACATACACCGGAAGTAGAGACTCCTCCCCCCACCCAAAAAGCTAACATTTCAACAATAGCAATTCATAGCCTCCGATTAAGATAAATTGTTGAATATTAAATAAACAAATCATTGAATTACTATTGAAATGTATTTTCCACGAACTTTGAAGTAATTGTACTATTTGCCATTAAGATTTTTTTCCGGTTAATTCCTGAACAAACAACAGTTTTCATGATAGTTATTGTTGATAGCCGAGGAGGGGTTGCGGGTAGTCATTATCGTTAATCACGCATTTTTCTATAAAGCGAAAGCTTATAAAATAAAATTATCCTAAATTTTTTCTAAGAAATTTGGTGTTCTGTTGAATGAATTTTCCCACTGAAACATCACTTAGTTTCTGGGAAAAAAAAAACTGAAAGAAAAAAGATTCATATAGACAACCTCCGCATAACAGTCATGCTAAATACAGGAACGAACTTCATCGCCTCGGAGAATAAAACATTTATGAATTTTAGTAACGCAGACCGTGAACTTTTTACCAGGCTCACGGAGAAGGAGTTTGCTAACACCCACTGGCCAATTCCAGTGATTCCAAAGAGAAAACGTTGCCGCAAATACTAACACATAGGAGCAAAAAATGCATGCGACGGAAGCATCAAAATTGGCAGCAGTGGGATGAAATTGAAAGAACCAACTAAGCGGACACCAGAATGCGTAGTCCCTTATTGAGACTTCTGGTTCTGGTGTCCGAAGTCCATTATTGAGACTTCGGATTCTGGTGTCAGAAGTCCCTTATTGAGACTTCGTATTCTGGTGTACGAAGTCCCTTATTGAGACTTCGGATTCTGGAGTCCGAAGTCCCTTCTTGAGACTTCGGATTCTGGAGTCAGAAGTCCCTTATTGAGACTTCGGATTCTGGTGTCAGAAGTCCCTTATTGAGACTTCGGATTCTGGTGTCTGCTGGGTTTGTTCTTCTAATTTCGAGCGACTAGCTTGTAAACATGCCCTAGAGAGACAAGTGACGGAAACACCTTGAGCAGTATCTCTCGACTTCGGAAGCTGCGTTCCACGATAAAGAACCTCTTCAATCCTAGGCGCAACGATAACATTAGTATATCGTTTAACGAGCAAACCCCTAAAGATGAAACCCGTATAGCAGGCAGCAGCATTCTGCAGACAATTCATCGAGCACATCTTTCACTCCAGACCATGTAAGCAGAATGCTAAAACGAGTCTCCCGTAATCTTAGGCCAAAAAATAATCCCACAGCCATCAGTCAGGATAATGTGCTTCAGACAATTAAAGCCGCCAAGAACTCCACAGGCATTGGTCCAGACGAATTGGCCACAAAGATGCTGCAGCATATTGGAAGAAATGGATCAACATTCCTTGCCAATTCTTTCATCCTATGCCTTAGCGCCTTTTAAATCACAGACATGTAGAAATGGGGGAAAATTGTACCAGTACCGAAAACAGATAAACCAGTACACCTATGCACGAGGGCGGTCCCAAAATTTGTCAACGTAACAAAGAAAACACAACAAATTTGAGAACAATTTTCTTTATTTCGCAACATAATCTCATTTTAGCTCGATACACTTCTCCAGCCATTTTCAATAGCTTCAATTCTCTTTTTATAGTAAGAACTGTCTAGCTCCTGAAAATGGTCATCAACCGCAACCTCCACCTCTTCACTGTTGGCAAATAATGTTTGCCAATTCACTGAGATCGTTTACTTATAAGTTAAGCTAAAACAACTAAACAAGTTGGGGGCTTGAAACTTAAAACATATGTTTTAGGAGGTATTTTTCTTCAAACTGCTACCGCCACCCATATGTCAGATAGGCTAATATTGGGAACGCCCTCGTAGTTCGTACCGGTCAAACACTCTTTTGCCCCCTATAGTGAAAATTCTGGAAGTTATTTTACTACCCAACTTCGCAGAACACATCCCCTAGCTGATCACCAGCATGACTGTCGCTCGGACACAAAAGAGATATTCCGTACGGTATAACGAGAAAAATATAGAAAAAGTACAAAAAATCCAACTTGAGCAAAAAAAAATCGTATGGCCATTAAATTATTTGACTAAACGAATGATGCAGAAGTTCTTGTTTCTGGGGCTACTTTCACGTCCAATTCTCAGAATTGAGTCCCAAAATCATGTGTTGTTATGTGATATACATATATAAATACTAGCTGGCCCAGCGAACTTTGTTCCGCCCAAATTTGCTTCCTGTTATTCGGTCAATTCAAATTATTTCCAATGTTTTGTGTTGTATTAAATACAATGAAATAATTCACTTATAATAATGTCGATGTACATCTAGCGGCAGTCTCAAGTCGTATGGAAGCACTGATCACTTTTTAAGAATGCCATCAAAAACTCCAAACTTCAAGGCAAATGATGCAATAGTTCTCCAGATTTCGGATTAGTATTGTATTTATATGGGTTAAGCGCTTGTTAATTCGATAGAGTACCCGAAATATAATATTTTTTTTTTTAAGGTACCCGTGACAATCGAAAGATCTGTTCTCGAGTTATGAGTTACGCTGGCCATACCACGCTTCTTTGCACAATACTAGATTTTCCTTCAGTGCCCTTCCTTGGCCGCTAAGCCCAAAATCGTGAAAATCAAAAGATCCGTTCTCGAGTTATGTGGTTATGTGAGCAATTCCAATCCCGATTGACCAATCATAAATTCTCCCCCCGAGAGAGCCCTACATTGGGCAAGTACGAATTCATCAAGCCCAAAATTATGAAAATCTACGTGCCGCGCTCCTTTGACCAATCAGAAAATGTCTTCCACTATGTCTTGGGCCGATAATAAAAATTGTGAAACTCGAACGATCCGTTCTCTTAATATGAGGTTACATATGTGTACGGTGATATGCCTCCTTCACCTTGCCACGCCTCCTACACCAGTCATAAATCTAATGATCTGCTCTCGAGTTATGATGTTGTGTGTGGTCAGTTCCACGACCTTATGACCAATCCTAAATTTTCTTCCATAGCGTCCTTCCTGTACCCATAGCAATAAAAAAAAAATAAATAAAAGCACAAAATTGTGAAAATCAAACGATCCGTTCTAGAGCTATAAGACGATTCCAAGTCCATTTGACCAATGCTTAATTTCCCTCTATAGTGTTCTTCCTTAGGTCAATACGAATACACTAGGCCCAAAATATTGGAAATCGAACGATCCGTTCTCGTGCTATAAAGTGTTGTTGGCAGTTTCGCGTCCTTTTACCAACCATAAATGGTTGGATCCACTATGAACCCTTCATGCCCAAAATCTTCAAAATCTAACGATGCATTTTCGAGCTATGGGATTGTGTTGACCGCGCCATGCATTTTTGACCAATTTTAAATTTTCATCCATAGTGCTTTCCTTAGGCCAATACGAAGCCATTAAGCCCAAAATTGTGAAAATCACACTATAATGCTGTGCTGGCTGTGTCGCGCCCCTTGACCAATTCTGTCACTTCTATATCATTTCATTTCACCAATAGTGTCACTTCTGGAGCCACTATGGACCCTTCAAACCCAAAATCGAATCCATGAAAATCAAGCAATACGTTCCCGAGCTATAAGGCTGTACAGTAGTCCGGGTCGATTTGTGGGGAGGCAAAAAAAGTCGCCATTGCTCAGTGAAAATCGTATTCTAGGGATCAAAATAGGAAACTTTGCCGAAGGAACCATACCTCTAAAACGAATTCTGATGTCCCGGAATTCGGGTCGAACTTTTGGGTAGGGGCAAATTTTGAAAAATCCCACTTTGACCCATTTAGAGTGCTCCAATCGAGTCCAAATGTATGACCGACCCCCACTAACTTTGGAGGCCCGACCCACCCATGCCAGTGGCACACCCTCTGGAACCCCCTGGGGGTTCCATACATTTGGACTCGATTGGAGCACTCTAAATGGGTCAAAGTGGGATTTTTTCCGGGACATCAGAATTCGTTTTAGAGGTATGGTTCCTTCGGCAAAGTTTCTTATTTTGATCCCTAGAATACGATTTTCACTGAGCACTTCACTGAGTGGGGGTCGGTCATACATTTGGACTCGATTGGAGCACTCTAAATGGGTCAAAGTGGGATTTTTTCCGGGACATCAGAATTCGTTTTAGAGGTATGGTTCCTTCGGTAAAGTTTCTTATTTTGATCCCTAGAATACTATTTTCACTGAGCAATGGGCGATTTTTAAATCGACCCGCCCTATTAAATATGCAACAAATACTTTGAAAATCGCTCTGCAATGTTAGAAAATTAGACAAAGATGTTTTGAACTTAGCTTTTTTGCTTTAACCTTTATATTATTAGATTTGGGAGATAAAAAGCTTTCATGGTATTCTACTCACAATGTAGTGAAAAGTCTGATATTTTGTAAAACTTTTCACAAACCTTATGAGAATTATTAAGTTATATCAAAGATGCATATACTTTGAAAGCCGTAACAGAAAGTGCGAAATAAAATCTAAGTTTGCATGTAGTTAGCTTTTAATAAATACTCTCTAAATCTTTATATTGTTAGCTTTGTAAGTAAAAAGCCTTTTTCAAATAAAGTCTATTAATTATAGCTTTATATTGTTAGCTTTGGAAGCAAAAAGCTTTTTCGAAATAAAGTCCAGCTTAGTCAAGCTAGCTTTTAAAAAGAAAAATAAACGTAATTATTGTACAACTTCCATCATTGAATAGGAATCAGGTTAAGTAATAGAACTACAATTTTAAAAATTATAATTATTATCGTTAAATGTTAATAAGGGATATATGTATCAATGGAAAGCTCTTTTTAACGGATCATATTTAATAATTTAATCACATTTATAACTAAGTTTGGTTAGGTATTACAACACTAAAGCTATTTTTGATGGCATAAAAGCATTGCACTGGACATTTTTATAAGAAAAATTTTAACATTTTGGACATTTGGTATAAATACCTGTTTACAGTAATATTAATTGTTTTAATAAAACATACCTGAAAAAAGAAAAAAAAAAGAAATCATTAGTAAATCATCTTATATAACAAAAATATAAATAATATTAATATTTTAATAAATGCCTCATAATTTCAAGAATACAAAATTAAAGACAGTTTGTAACAGCAGTGCAGAAAAAAAACTTATTAAGATATTTTTTTCTTGATCGCAAAAAGTTTTTTTATGTTCCGAATAAATTTAAGAAACAGTTTATTTTAAAGTCTATAGATAGTATAGAAAACTCCTCAGAACTAATTGTCAAAATAACACCAAAGCACTCCGTAGATGGCAGTCTAAAGTACTTCTCATTCGCATACAAAGAAAGCACAGAGTTTATGTTCCCACCATTTGAATGAGAACACGCAAAGAAAAAATTCGTTTCTGCGAAACGTAATATTAGACAAAATGCGATCCATGGTGGAGGATATATAAGATTCGGCATGGCCCAACTTATTCCGTCTTTACTTGTTTGATTTTAATTAAATATTTATCAATTTAAATTGCATTTTATAATTTTAAAGTATGCGCTGGTATTCAAGTTATAAGCAGTTAACTTTTGATGCAAAATGGTCCATTTGTGTGGCAGGTACCAAAAGGGGCGTGGAAATAACGCCCACATTTTACTGGATACTAGGTACTAGGTACTATAACGGTATTACACTGCACAAAAATTTAAGTATTTGTATGAACTGATATTAAAACTATAAGAACTTAACTTTGGGTGCAAAGTGGTACATTTGGGTGGGAGGTACAAAAAGGGGCGTGCCAATAACGTCCACATTTCACTGGACTCTAGGTACTATAACAGCAATACACTGTACAAAATTTCAAGTATTTATATGCACTGCAATTAGATTTATAAGCTTTTAACTTTTGGGGAAAAATGGTTCATTTCTGTGGGACGTACCAGAAGGGGCCGGGCCAATTCGCCCATTTTTCTCAAGCTGATAGCGATAGATAAACTATTACTTTGTGTGGAATAACAGAAGATTCGGATAAGTAGTATGGAAGTTATTAGAGAATTAAGAATTCACTAACCCTTTGTGAGAGAGATACTGGAAGGAGTGGACCAATATGGGCCATCTTCGAACTTAGCCTGAGATAAAAAAAAATTTTTACATACCAAAATTAAAGTCAATCCGATACTCCTTTCAAGAGTTATCGTGAGCTTCAGCCAGACAGACAGAGAAACAGACAGACAGACGGACAGACAGACAGACAGACAGCCGGACGGGCATTGCTCAAATGACTTCAAATGCCCCCAAAAAGGGATTTCCCCCCGAACATCCTTGGGGTCTTTGGTCGCTCCTTCGATGGCTCGTATCAAATGATGCATACCCTCCTCTCTAAGGTGAGGGGATAATAAATGCCATGCAATTATCTACCAGATTGTAATAAACAAAATTTCTTTACAATCATATTTCTTGTCTTGCATTATCACTTTACTTTCAAAGCCCTTAAAGAAGCATCCTATAAAAGCTTAATGTCTACTTTAATTTCAATTTATTGTCTACCTTTTATTTGTTCCTCCCCATTGCAACAATGACATTGATTGATCCATGTTTTGTTAATAGTACACATACAAATATCCCATCCGATTTGACTTAATGACGGCATTGAAACCGTAACTGTCAACCGCAGAGCCGAAATATTTGGAAACTTGCATTTTTAAAAAAAAAAACTCAAACGAACAACTGTATTCATTAGTCTACGTTTTGTTAGAGACGCCTCCATTAATAAATATTTAAATTTTCTGAAGCTATAAACATGTATTTATGTACAGGGTTTTCCAACAAGAGGTGTTATTTTGAACCACCCGGTATTTCGGTGGCTGTCACATTTGAAGCTTTTATTCTTTGACATTTGACAAGTAGAAACTACGCCATTACTAAAAATGGAAGTATAATTGCATTGAAATTATTAAAATTCGAAAAATCGAAAATCATCGAAAAATCATCTTAACTGATGAGGACCATTTCCACCTCGGTGGCTACGTCAACAAGCAAAATTGTCGCATATGGGGCTGGGAAAACCCAAGAGTTATTGTTGAGAAGCCTCTCCATCCTCAACGTGTGACTGTTTGGTGCGGTTTATGGTCCAGCGGGGTCATTGGACCTTACTTTTTCGAAAATGAGGTTGGATCAAGCGTTATGGTGAATGGATTGCGCTATCGATTTTTTATGGTCGGAGTTGGATGGTATTGATCTGGACAACGTTTACTTTCAACAAGACGGCGCTACGTGCCACACAAGCAACGAAACCATTGCTATGTTACGGGAAAAGTTTCTGGACCGTGTTATCTCTCGAAGAGGTGTTCACAATTGGCCACCGAGATCTTGTGATTTAACACCTTGCGACTTCTTCCTTTGGGGCCACGTTAAAGATAAGGTCTACGCCAACAGCCCAGCGTCGATTCAAGACCTCAAAGATAGAATTCGTGAGGCTATCGAGGACATAGGGCAGCCACTTTGCGATTTGGTTATGGAAAATTTCAAGAAAAGGATATGGTCCTGTAAGCGTGGTCGTGAAATAAAAATCCGATCATTTATCTCAAAAAATGGCATTTTTCTTTGAATACCAAAATAACATCTCTTGTTGAAAAACCCTTTTATCATATATTAAATTCCAAAGTAAAAAAACAAGACAAAACCTCCAAAAACTGATTACTGCTGACATTTATCGAGCAAATAGATCCAAATAACAACTCTCTATATGAACTAATAAATCTCAATTAAATATGTGTGGCAGAGAGATGGATGTTTGTTTGAATTTTTGTATTGGCAATTAAGTCATGAAATGCATATGCATATTTTCACATTCATCAGCACACACACACACACAAACCGTTTCCCACAAAGTCAGAGAGAAGAGGAAACGGAAACTGTAATGTATTTGAAACAGAAAGAGCGAAACGAAAAGAGAGTTAAGAGTCAATAGTAACAAGTGCAGCAGTATGAATATTTAAAGTTTGAGCGAGTGAAATTTATTCGCATCTATTTTTAACCTCAAAATATACATTATCCTCATAAACCATCCCGCTCCCCAGCAACAACGCCATTTCCCCCCAACACTCTACACAATTCCGTATATGCAGGATATTTTTAAACGTATATATTTCCCCTGTTGCTGCCATTTATGGTTATTTTTGAATGAAAAAATATGCGTGCGAGGGTGGGGGAGAAAATGTTGATGATCACAGCACTATAAATCATGTTCGTCCTAAATGCTACTGTATGCATCAGAATGGACTTTTAATTATGAAAAAATTAAAAACAAAGTATGGTGATCTATTTTTATTAAATAAACATCAACATTTGCCGCCATTTATTTTTCTAAATAATTCCATTAAGAGCCCTTAGCAACAAAATGAGAAAAACATTCCGAACATGGTAAAACCTTAATAAATACTCATTTTTTGCGCTGAACAGCAACTTCTGAACACTGCACCAAATTGTAAGTGCACTGGTATTAACGTTATGAGTTATTCGAATTTGGACATTTTGTGTTGGCGTTACCAAATGGGGCAATAATGTCAATTTTTTGTAACCGACCGTAGGTACTATGAAAGCATTACGCTGTCCAAAATTCCATGTATTTATAAGCACTGGTATTAAAGTTATAAGCAGTTAACTTTTAAAGAATGGTCCCTTTGTGTTGGAGGTACCATGAAAGGCGGGGTAACTTCACCCAATTTTCTCAAAGTGATAGCGACAGATAAACTATTACTATGTGCGAAATGCGATAGGTAGTATACAAGTTATAAGAAAATCCATATTACACTAAACCTTAACACTTTGTGAGTGGGGTACTAGAAGGAGTGGCTCAATTCGACTTATCTTCGAACATAGCCTGATATGGAAAAATATTACCACATAACAAATTACATAGAGGCAATCCGTTACACCTTTCGAGAGTTATCATACACACTAGCCAGATAGACGGACGGACATTTCTCAAATGACTTAAAATATCTGATATGAGGGACGTAGGTCACTCCTTCGATGTGTTACACTTTTGGCCCGTATTAAATGATAAACGTATATACCCTCCCCCATTAATGTGATGTTATACCAACACTGAATAGCTCATAAATGGAATTAGACTACCCAACTAAGAAGTAGATAACCTAAATGACCGTATATTAGGGAGTAGATAGCCCAATTTGTAATATATAAAGGAGTTGATAACCTGGTCTAGGCCAGCTGGTCTTCTATTAAGGAGCAGCAAATATCCCGACTAGTCAATTAGGAATATATAACCCAACAGGTTGAATACTAAGGACATTAACATAACCCAACATTTCGTATATTAATTACCCAACTGGACATATACTAAGGAATATATAATCATAATGGTTGTCTATTAAGATGTAGATAACTCAACTGGTCCTTTACTAGGGAGTAGGTAACCCAAATTGTGAAATATTAAGAGTAGATAACGTAACTGATCCCCTCTTGGGGAGGCGATAACTCCACCTGTAGTATATTAGGGAGTAGATTACCTAACTGGTGGTCTACTATGGAATAGATAACCCAACTGGTCGTCTCTAAGGGGGCAGATAACCCAAGTTGTGGTATATTGAGGAGTATGTAACCCAGCTTGTCGTCTACCTCGGAATAGATAAAACCCACTTGTAGTATATAAAGTAGTATATAACCTAACTGGAGGTCTACTATGAAATAGATAACCCAACTGGTCGTCTATTAAGAAGCAGATAACCCAACTGTTCAACTGGTAAGTATATAAACTAATTGCTCGTCTCTGAGGGGTAGATAACCCAACCGGCCGTATACTATGGGACATATAACCCAAATCATTGTCTATTAAGACTAATATCACCCAACTGGTTCTTTACTGAGAAGTAGATAACACAACTTGCGGTATATTAAGGAGTATATAACATAATTGGTCGTCTACTGGGGAGTAGATAACCGCACTTGCAGTATATTAAGAAGTGTATTACCTAACTGGTGGTCTATGTACTTTGGAATAGATAATCCAAGCGATCGTACCTTAAGAAATAGATAAGGCAACTGGTCAACTAGTACGGAGTATACAATCTTATTGGTCATCTCTTAGGGGTAGATTATCCAACTGGGCATTTACGAGTACTCTGGGATATATAACCCGAACAGGTCCTTTACTATAAAGTAGATAACCGATCTTGTGTATAATCTAAGTGGTGGTTTACTGTGGACTAGATAATCCTGCTTGTAGTATATTAAGGAGTAGATAACATAGCTGGAAGTCTACTATAGAATAGATAACCCAAGCGATCGTATAGTAAGGAATATTTAAGCCAACTGGCCATCTACTAAGGTATATATAACCTAATTGATCGTCTCTGAGGGGTAGATTACTACTATGTAATAGATAACCCAACTACTAAGGAATATTAAGACGAAGATAACTCATATTGTCCTTTACTAGTACATAGATAACCCAACTTGTGGTAAGTTAAGGAGTACATAACCTAACTTGTCGTCTACAGGGGAGTAGATAACCTAACTGGTCGTCTACTGGGGAGTAGATAACCCTACTTGCAGTATATTAAGGAGAAGATTACCTAACTCTTCGTAAACTATGGAATAACCAACCTTTCAGCTACTAAGGAATAACTCAACTGGTCGTATATTAAGGAATAGAGGAGCCAACTGATCATCTTCTAAGGAATATATTAATTAATTGGTCGTCTCTGAGGGTATATTACCCAACTGGTCATCTCTAGAGGGGTATATTGTCCAAATGGTCATATACTGAGGAATATATTTACATAACCCAAATGGTCAACTTAAGGGTGGTCCAACCATAATGCACGAAGTTAATTGTGAGTCACACCTTAACTTCAAGCTTTTTGACCAAATTAATTTGATATTTTTATACCCTACACCACACTGTGGTACAGGGTATTATATGTTTGTTTCACGGCAGATGTTTGTAACACCTGACAATAACACAGCTAGACCCACCTTAAAGTATACCGATCGACTCAGAATCACTAGCTGAGTAACCATGTCTGTCCGTCCGTCCGTCTGTCCGTCCGTCCGTCTGTCCGTCCGTCCGTCTGTCCATGTAAATTTGTTCGTCGACTACAGGTCGCAATTTCACTCCGATCGTTCTGAAATTTTGCAGTTTACAACATTGCCGAATATGAAGAAAATCGGTAAAGATTTAGCCATAGCTACCATATATATGTTTCGTCCAATTTTGCTCTTTAGTCCTGTAGAAGCTGTATTTTACATCCAATTGTTTTGAAATTTAGAATGGTAGAGTTTCTTTATCCATGGACTAACATTGCCGAATTTGAAGAATATATATACAGGAATTACAAAAATTATATTTCAGAGTTATTCAATATTACGAGAGTGGTGTAGGGTATTATATAGTCGGCCACGCCCGACTTTAACCTTTCCTTACTGGTTTGGTTCAGTATTTGACATTTTCAACCATGGAAAAGTACACAATTGAGCAGCGCGTTAAGATTGTTGAAGACTTTTACGAAATTTTTGTGGTCAGTATATTCGATCAAATATGTCCACAATCGGGAGAATTGTGCGGAAATCTCGCACATTTAGGCAAAAAGAGAATCTACGAGTGATTGTTGAAAAGCCGATGCATCCACAAAGATGCATCGGATTCATCGGGCCGTCCTTCTTCGAAAATGAGGTCGGCCAAACAGTTACCGCGAATGGTGTTCGCTATCGCGAGATGAGTACGGACTTCTTGTGGCCAGAAATTGAGGATATGAACCTGGACGATATGTGGTTCCAACAGGATGGTGCCACTTGTTGCACAGTCAACGAAACAATGGCTCTTTTGCGCGAGAAATTCAATGGTCGTGTTATCTCACATCGGGCGATGTTAATTGACCGCCATGATCATGTGATTTGACACGGTTCGACCTCTTTCTTTAGGGATATCTAAAAGAAAAAGTGTACGCCAATAAGCCAAGAACAATTCAAGAGATAAAGGATAAGATAATTCCGAGCATTAACAACACTGAACCTCAATTATGTCTCAGAGTCATTGAAAATGTGGATCATCGGATCGGACACACCGAAGCCGTGGCGAGAATTTGGCCGATATTTTGTTTCACACATAATTGTCATAGATCATTCTATCATAATAAAAAATATCAAAATAATTCGCTGAAAACTTTTTGTTTTAGTTACAATTAACAGCTTGCGTTTTGGTTGGACCATCCTTTATTAAGAAATAGATAACCCAACTGGTCCTTTACTATAAAAAAGATATCCCATTTCACTCATTTAGTGATAACACAATATCCATAAATACTGTTTGGAGCATTCAACACTAATTAATTAATACAAAGTATATTTAAGTCAACAGACCAGTGATGGGTCCCGATGTGACCAGTACTGGCATCAATAGACCCAGGTAAATTGGAACTTAATTCACCGTAGGAAATTGCTCAGAAATTAAGGGTTTACACTAGTCGCTTAATTTGGAAAAATACTTCCCAAAAATATTAGGCAAATCTCTTGAAGGAAATCACAGTTTTCTAAACATGGACTCCCCAACCAACCCACGTACATGGACAACTTGACACAAAAACAGCCAACAACAAAATGCGTTGAGAGTGGTAGAGCATGGTGAAGCATGCACTTTGTGCAAAGTTCAAGATTACATAGCCTTTCGCTTGGTCGATGACGGCGCTGCAAAGGTCAAATGTACACGTACATATAACAGTACCGCGTACAGTGTCTACTTCCGGTTTCTGTTTCTCTGTTGCTGTCAAAGTATGAATACACACACAGGCACACATTCATACATTCAACTGTGTGTATCTACATACTCGTACATCTGACGAGTTGTTGCTTCGGGGGGCTATTTTCACTTTCCGAGAAAATGTCTGTGACATTCTAGCATAGAAAAGTAGCAAAGGAATTGCAAATATCCTTTTTGCCCCAATACCCTCTCTTAAAGTGCTGTCCTATTTTCCGTTGTTTTTTTCTATTGAGGTTTTTAAAAACATTTCCATGTTTTTAGATTTTTTTTTTTGCTTTTTATGGATAACAAAACTTTTGATAGGAAAAAAGCAAAACAAAAACAATAGAAAAAGCGTGAACAGAGGAAAAAAATAAGTGGAAAATGCAATTAATTAGAATTATATTTAGTACATGAAATGTAGCTTTTTCTCTTCCTAAAACGCATTGGGTTCGAGTTTAACAACTTTAAATGGCACTGGGGAAATGCGAAAAGAATTTAAAAATAATTTAAGCTACGAGTTTATGCAATCAAATAAATAACAATATATAGCACCGGGCGACATGATTTTTATCTTGTGCATGTAATTATATACACGTGAAACTATGGATTATAAATAGCGATACATTACTCTATTTTTAATTTCGTGATTATTTCCTCTTATTATAGAACTGTAAAACTTCAACGATAAAATATTTTTAAACAATTTTCTTGTTCATTTTTTCAATCCAGATATTGAGCAAAAAAGGTGACAAATGGGGAAGAAATGGTAAAATTGAAATTTTTGTTATTTTTAAGGCACTTTTTTCTCCTATTCTATATCTACAACTTTGCTTCAGGCACAAAAGAGATATTTCGTAGGGTATACCAAGATATAACCGTGTTAAAATATAGAAAAAGTGCAAAAAATAAATTTTTGCAAAAAAAAAATCGTATGGCCATTAAATTATTAATTGAACCAACTTGACTAAACTAACAATGCAGAAGTTCTTATTTTTGGCGCAACTTTCACGTACAATTCTCAGAATTGAGTCCCAAGATCATGTATTGTACTGTGTAATAAAATAATACGATTTAGTTTATTTGTGTCTTAGGAACCATATGACGTATGAATAATATAAGAAATATATAATTTCAAGTTCATAGTAATAATTCGCCACGAATTCCCAATATGTCGTGCTTATAGGATCCTTCTTTTGTCATCCTTCTCTCCCACTGGATCATAGGGCCTCTACTATTCTTTTGTATCAGTAGGAGGAAACGTGTAATAAGTGTCAAATGAAATAAGTCCCAAATTAAATAAGTTCCAACAAAAATGAAATAATTCCCAATTTTAAAATGTGAAATAACTCCCAA
Source organism: Eudasyphora cyanicolor (assembly GCA_963930755.1). NCBI lineage: Eukaryota > Metazoa > Arthropoda > Insecta > Diptera > Muscidae > Eudasyphora > Eudasyphora cyanicolor. The sequence continues at coordinate 132,106,598 of OZ005738.1, forward strand.
AGTACATTTGAAATAAGTTCCAATATTTGGAAGTTATTCTATACTGAACTGAAAAAAGTGAAATAACTCCTAATCAAATGAAAGGAAAAAGTCCCAACAACGATGGATTAACCACCAGTCCTCGTGTGTGGGTTGTTTTCGCCCCAGATTAAAGATTTTCTTCTACCGGGTACGTTCAAAGAAGTTTAGGCGGACCACAGCTCCATAACGTGGCCGGCCTACGACCGGGATTACAGATTTGCTTCTCTGCGGCATGTCAAAAGACAATAGAAACGTTTGCGTGGCATAGAAACGTAAAGGACCATCGGTCCGCGTAGCCGTCTTGGCCGAAGGCCAGCCACGCAGAACGACTGTGGTCCGCGTACTTATCTTTGGACATACCCCAGAGTAGAAAGTCTTTAATCCCGGTCGAAGGCCGGCCACGTAAAGAAACTGTGGATCGAGTAGCCGCCGAAATTGATAGTAAAAAACAGAACTATTAAAAGTCAAACAGATCGAAAGATAACCAGTAAGGAAAGGCAGAAAGTCGGGCGGGGGCGACTATATTATACCCTACACCTCCTAACAATGCGCAAAGGGGCCTTGCGATAACACTATGCAACAAATGAATACTTTTTGAAAAATACACGGACTTGACAGTATAAGTTCGAAAATCAATGGGCCCCTCGAAAAAGATTTTCAGAATCTTTGGAGGCCCATAAAAAAAATTGGTTCACCAAATTGGGTTGGCCAAACTAAGTATAGGGTTATAGTACCCTTTGGCAGTAAAGGGTTTTCCAACAAGAGGTGTAATACTGGTATTCAAAGAAAAATGCCATTTTTGAGATAAATTTCATAGTAAAGAGGAAGGTATGCCGTTAATAATGAAAAACAAAATCAGCCAAATGGCCACCACGACCATGCTTACAGGAACATATCCTTTTCATGAAATTTTCCATAACCAAATCGCAAAGTGGCCTCGATAGATAATCACCTTGAGCATAAAAATTGTATTGTATCGTATGGCCATTAAATTATTTATTAAGCCAACTTAACTGAACGAATGATGTAGAAGTTCAAAAACTAAAAAAACGTCCAAATTCCAGTCAAAAGCGTTCTTAACTGGTATCGTTATTGCTTCGAACACCAGGACGTACGACTAACATTGCTGCACGAACAGGCCAAGGAGGGTTTTTGACTGGAAATTGACCTTTTTTTTGGTGTTTTCCAAATATAGTTAAGCGGTGAATTAGTTGTTGGACAAAAGCTGATGACACCCTTTTCGTGGGACCCATTGATTTTCAGAATCTTTGGAGGCGCATAAAAAAATTGGTCACCAATTTCGCCAAACTGAATCGAACCTATACTGTCAAGTCCGTGTATTCTTTTTCACTGCTGCACAGTGTGATATATACCCTCATCCACTAAAGAGGCGGTATGTATTATGTTATTATTGGCCTCCCGATTTGACTACATAATTATTTAACAATAGATGTCATAAATTGGAAATTCGTTAATTTGATTTTGATTTACCAAGAATAAATGTCAAGCAGAATTAGGTTCGGCAATCATATAGGCCTTTTCTGTGCAATGCAATCCTACGTTCATTCAAGATGCATATGCTAAATACCAGGAACCACAGTGCGTATGATTAATGGTTGAATTAATCTAATATTCACAACACTCATACGCCACGGAGGAGTGAATTAACATTTAATTAGATTCATTGTAGAAATAATTTGGTTTTCTGAAATAACAGAACATCTCAAAAAATCAAAATGTTCATCAGCCATAATAATTTTCTCTCGCAGAACAATTATTACTAATTGTGCATAGTTGGTTGGTAGCGGATGTGAAAAGACAACAAAATTAGGACATCTCGAAATAAAAATTTCTGACTTGGGCGGTTATTCCAGGAAACCACAGACATAGCCATAGATTCAGTTTTCCGAATTAAATTTTGTGTTAGACCGTTGTGCGTAAGAGTAATAAATATATATGGATGTATGTATGTAGTGAATGAATGGTATACGACAAAATTAATTGAGACATTTGCAGCTCCAACGCTTATGAATTGCGATAATTTGGTCATTTAATACGGTCATACACGTGACATTTTCAGTTTCAATGTCACGCTTAATCGTGACAGGCGGAGAGAAGGAGGCATTAACGGAGAGCCATCACTCAAGCAATGTGGGAAAATGAGTAATGGCAAGCGAATAAAATTATAAGATATACATATGTACATATATATAAACAACCTACTAAGTGTACACTCAAAAAAAATAAATAAAACTAATAACACTATGCAACAAAATGTTTGTCAAAGGGTTTGCGCATAACATTTACTAGTGTAATAGGGTGTCCTAAACACGACCGAAATATTAAAAAAAATATTAATGGTAAATATTTTTTCTTAAAAATTCTGATTTTCTTGGAAGCTGCCTTTAGTATTTCAACCATATTTATACCCTCACTTTAGTGTGACGAGGGTATATATCATTTGCTACGGAAAAAAGTGTAACACGTCGAAGGAGTGACCTAAGACCCCAAGTATGTTCGGAGGAAATCCGTTTTGGGTCATTTTAAGTCGAATGAGCAATGTCCGTCCGTCTGTCTGTCTGTCTGTCTGTCTGTCTGTCTGCCTGTCTGTCTGCCTGTCTGTCTGCCTGTCTGTCTGTCTGTCTGTGTGTCTGCTGGCTGGTGCGCACGATAACTCTCGAAAGGAGTAACCGATTGACTTCAAATTTGGTATGTGGTAATATTTTGATCTATCTCCGGATGAGTTCGAAGATGGGCCATATTGGTCTACTCCTTCTGGTACCTCCCACACAAAGGGTTAAAATTTAGTGAAATATTGATTCTTTAATAACTTCTATACTACTTACTCGAATCTTTTGAAATTCTGCACATAATATTAGTATATTAGTCGCTATTAACTCGAGAAAAATGGGTGAAGTTGGCATGCCCCTTTTGGTACCTCCCACACAAATGGACCATTTTGCATCAAAATTTAACTGCTTATAACCTTAACACAAGCGCATAAAAATGCTTGAAATTTTCTACAGTATAATGTTTTTGTAGCGCCTATAGTCCGGTAAAAAATGGGCATTATTGTACAGCCCCTTTTGGTACCTCCCACACAAATGGACCATTTCGTACCAAAAGTAAACGGCTTGTAACTTTAATACCAGTGCATACAAATACTTGAAATGTTGTACAGTGTAATGCTGTTATAGTGCCTATAGTCCTGTAAAAAGTGGGCGTTATAACCCCGCCCCTTTTTGTACCTCCCACACAAAATGACCAAATCATACCAGAATTACATAGCTCGTAACTTTAATATACCAGTGCACATAAACGCTTATAGTTCAGCACAATGCAATGTATTTACCGAAAAATTTGTGTTTTTGGAAAACTCCTTCTGGTACCTCCCACACAAATTGACAGATTTATTGGTGTAATGTTATATATTACATTACTCACAAAGTGAGGGTATACCTTAGTCGGTTTACCCGACTGAAACTTTCTTACTTGTTTTGATAATAAAACTGAATAGTTTGTAAACGTTGTTCTTGCGTATATCTCTCCATGATGAAATTGTAAACACTACTGAATACAATGAAAAACAAATGACAGATCATGACATATTACAAATGGCCGAAACGTCACTTCAAAATCATATGATCCCTATTGGAAACCCCGTTAGTTATGACCACTTGGAATTCGACATTAAATATCCTGAACCATAGAGAACATCACTTCAACAAAATTTTGTACAAAAATTCAGTTTCGACGAAATTTTCAAGAAAAAATGTTATTCAAAACTTTTTGGAAAAATATAAATTTGATGGAATTTTCTAAAAAAAAAACAAATTCACGAATTTTTGTAGAAAAATGTAATTATGATGATATTTTCTGTAAAATTGCAGCATTCATTAAATTTCCTAGAAAAATGTAATATCAAATAAATTTTTTAGAAAAATGTAACGCAATTTTCTTAAAAAAATCAGTGACATTTTCAAAAAAAAAATATTCAAAAAATACAATTTAAACGAAATTTTATTTTATTGTTTATATTAAAAAAGAAATATAATTTACGATGATTTTTTTTGTGGGAAAGGGTCAGGAATATTTTTTGCGTGGTTGTGGGGAGCAGTAAGGATTTCGAATCCCTGCCTTAGTCGGTTTATTGGATTGAAATTGTCATACCTATTGTACCCTCACTTTAGCGGAGGAGGGTATATATCATTTGCTACGGCCCAAAAGCGTAACCTAACTCCATTACACAGTGCAACACATAAAAAGTTGTCACAACTTCAGATTCTGATTGTGTTTATCGAAAGTAACAAAATTCCATTTGGGTTTTTCTGGTTTAGCTTCAATTCTGATTTTATCGTATCGTGAATATTTTAGGTTAAACTTGATTATGAGCATTTTTTTCCCGGTAAAATGACATTTTTCCAATGGCTATCGCCCATGTGATGACAATCGCGTGAGTTCTAATCGCAAAAGGCAAAAATTTCCCCTTCAATTTTAATGTTGTTCGAAATTAAATTTTAATAAAATGCACACATGTATGTAGTTATTTATCGCTGTAATTAATAAATTGATTTTAATAAATCCAAATTGTTGTGCTAAAAAAGAATTCAGAACATGCATTTTGCGACTTGAAATCACAATCGCCAATTTTAGGTGAAATGCGATTGCCATCACATGGACGTATATCTAGTTAATCGATGGGAATTTGGTTTTACGGCCAGCAGCTTAAATGTAGGCAAATACTAGAAGAGAAAGTATGTGAAACAAACTGGTTTGAAAAAACAGGATCTACTGCTTTAAAATCGCTTAATTGTCAAGAAATTGTCAATTTCTTGAGACATTTCTGCATATTCATATAAGTAATTTATCATAGCTCGGAAACGACTTGTGCGATTTGTTTGAAATAGATATAGGAAAATTAAGACTTCCATTACCTTAAATCTATGTCTTAAAAATTGTTTAATCTGATCAATAGTTCGGAGCTAGTTCCCCACATAAAGGTAAAAATGGGGAATGAAAGTTTCGACCAAAATCTTGATCACGAAATTTTACTACATACCCGCAAGTCAGAACACACCAAAGCCCAAAACTTAGCACAAACACCAACAAGCAGTAAAGAACCAGTCAAAACAATATTTTGCCTTTTCGTGCAACAATGTTATATATACGGCCACAATGTCGTATAAATAAGATTATTTATTAGATTAATTAATTCTCATAAGTACTAGTGGTCGAAGCAATAATGATACCAGTAAAGAGGGTAGCTGGAATTTGACTAAAGGGTTTTCCAACAAGAGGTGCTATTTTGGTATTGAAAGAAAAATGCCATTTTTTGAGATAAGTGATCGGATGTTTATTTCATAATAAATAAACATCCGATTGTTTGTCATTATTTCATTAATAATGAAAAACAACTTCAGCCAAATGGCCACCACAACCACACTTACAGGACCATATCCTTTTCATGAAATTTTCCATAACCAAATCGCAAAGTGTCTGCCCTATGTCCTCAATAGCCTCACGAATTCTATCTTTGAGGCCTTGAATCGACGCTGAGCTGTTGGCGTAGACCTTATCTTTCACGTGGCCTCAAAGGAAGAAGTCGCAGGGTTTTAAATCACAAGATCTCGGTGGCCAATTGTGATCACCTCTTCGAGAGATAACACGGTCCGGAAACTTTTCCCGTAACAGAGCAATGGTGTCGTTGCTTGTGTGGCACGTAGCGCCGTCTTGTTGAAAGTAAACTTTGTCCAGATCAATACCATCCAACTCCGACCATAAAAAATCATTAATCATCTCTCGATAGCGCAATCCATTCGCCGTAACTGTTGATCCAACCTCATTTTCGAAAAAGTAAGGTCCAATGACCCCGCCGGGCCATAAACCGCACCAAACAGTCACACATTGAGGATGGAGAGGCTTCTCAACAATAACTGTTGGGTTTTCCGAGCCCCATATACGACAATTTTGCTTGTTGATGAGCCACCGAGGTGGATATGGGCCTCATTAGTCAAGATGATTTTGTATCGTTTTTTTGTTCGAACGTTTTTTGTTCGTTTTGTATCGTTATGATCGTGTATCGTTCCATTTTTAGTAATGGCGTAGTTTCTTCTTGTCAAATGTGATTCAAAATAACACCTCCTGTTGGAAAACCCTGTATATCTTTGTGTTTATCTTCAATTTTGAGCTTTGGTGTGTTCTGACATATAAAGTAAACTTTCATGACCAACATTTTTTCATGGCCTTCGATATAGGACTCTAAAATAAAGAGTTATAACCAATTAAGGGTTTGCAAGCCAAATTTGAATTTTACCTAAGAAATAAGGTATCCCAAAATAATGTATTTATCGCGTTTGGGTTCTTATCTAAGGAGCTGTGATCATTAACAGTTTTGCATAGAATATTAAAATTTTAGTTGCCGGATTATTTATCAAAAATTCCACTCTTCAGGAAAAATTTTTTTAGCTGTGTTACATTTTTGATCAACCAAAAATCATATATATCATTTACTCATAGAGTGATCTTATAAAAATCGACGTCATCGATTGTTTTTGTCTGCCAACTAATAAACAATTATTATTGATCTTTAAGAGAGATACGTCGACAATGAAGTGATAGACAGCGGCACGAAACAAAATACACGACGACATGAACAAATTTTATATTTTGTTTTAATGCATTATTTATTTATTGTATTGAAATATTAAACCAGACAAAACTTTGTAAATAAATAAGAAGCATGTGTATTGAACAGAAAAACAACATTTAAACCTACAGCTAATGCAAGTTTATCTACTCGGAAACCAAAAACAACAACTACAACAAACGCAACACCAACAACAACGAGGAAAATACAGAGAAATAATTACAAACAATGTTGTCGAATCAATCGACAGACAATAATTAAATTCTCGATGTCATAACTACGAACGAATACGACATATCAGTTCAATTGAAATTTTCCAATTTCATTTGAACGCCACTCATTCAATTTCACATGATCCGTACTAGGGCGTGGGGGGGGGACCCAACCGTGGCAGTGATGGGATTTCTGTAATTCTGGGACTTATTCGTATCCCTATTAGAATCTTTGCAATGACTTGGACCCAAATGCTTATTGCCATCTTTAAAACGAAAAAGAAAATTTCAGTCGAGTTCGCCAATTTCAAAGGAAAAATCAAAAGCACTGCACAAAATTGCAGGAGTTCCAATACAAAAAAGTTTTTTATGTGAGCTGCCAAAAGGAGACTATTTCTTGACTTGATAGCGATACATATTGAGTTATCGTGGGCTGCAGTCATCCCTCTACTATTTGGGGATTAGGATGTATTTTTTTAAAACAAATTTTATGGGTAAAATGTACTTACAAAATCCTTAGACATCACTATAATTTTTAGTAAAACTCACCTGAAAAAAAAAGAAAAATATTTTTATTAAAAAACAGGTTACAATATATAGGAAGTTAGGACTCTATATGTATCCATCCAAATGAAGAATGTAAATTTGAAGAGCACAAGGGAAAAAATATATCGTAGCACCCGTATCTACTAATACAGCTGCCGTACAGTGGTGCGGTCTAATCTAATCCTATGGGAATTGTACCGGTCTAAACAAATGCGTCATAGGTCCATTAAGGACTGGGACCCGTTCAGATATTGTTAATTTTATATGAAAACAACGGTAACTTTAATGTAGATTTTTTCATTGGATGTGGTGAATTGCCACCTTGTGATATATTCAAGTTATGATTAAAAAATACCTACAATTTAAAGTCACTACTACGCCAATTAAATGATAAATCTGGACACAACTGATCCTCTAATAGGGAGTAGATAACCCAAGGGGTTGTCAACAAACATTCCACGGTACAATATTTTTCAGCTTATTGATTTGGGACTCAATTCTGAGAATTGGACGTGAAATTAGCCCCAAAATTAAGAACTTCTACATTATTCGTTTAGTCAAGTTGGATCAATTAATAATTTAATGGCCATACGATTTTTTTTTGCTCAAGGTGGATTTTTAGGACTTTTTCTATATTTTTGTATTAAATTATTAATTGAGCCAACTTGACTAAATGAATGACGCAGAAGTTCTTATTATTGGGGCTACTTTCTCGTCCAACTTTCAGAATTGAGTCCCAAAATCATGTGATGTACTGTGTTAGATAACCCATCTTTTAGTCAATTAAGGAGTATACAACCAAACCGATCGTCAACTAAGGAGTATATAACCCAATTTGTCGTCAACTAAGGAGTATACAAATCAACTCGTCGTCAAATAAGGTTATCTACTCCTTAGCCAACTTGTCGTCATCTAAGGAGTAGATAACCCAACTGGTCGTCAAATAAGGAGTAGATAACGCAAATGGTTTCAACTACATAGTTGATAAAACAACTGATCGACAGCTAAGGAGTAGATATGTCAACTAACCTCAACTAAGAGTGGATAAAACAAAAGGTCGTCAAATAAGGTGCAGAAACCCGAAGTTATCGTCAGCTAAAGAGTAGATAACCCAAATTGTCGCCCAATAAGGAGTAGAAACCCCAACTGGTCTCAAATAAGTATTTTATAACCAAATCTCAACTAAGTAGTTTATAACCTAACTGGTCGACAACTAAGAAGTAGAAATCCCAACTGATTCGCAGCTAAGGAGTGCATAACCCAACTGGTCTCAACTAAGTAGTTTATAACCCAACTGATCGATACCTAAGGAATAGAGATAGAATTGATATCTTACTAAGCAGTAGATAACTCAACTGGTCCCTTCTGGGGATTGGATAACACAAGTGATATTCATCTAATGAGTAGATAACCCAACTGTTCGTCAACTAAGGAGTATATAAGCCAACTGGCTACATCAAACTTGTTAATAACCAAACTGATCGACAGCTAAGGGGTAGAAACCCCAACTGGTAGTCAAATAAAGAGTAGATAACCCAACTGGTCATCAACTAAGAAGTAGATAACCCAACTCTTCGTCAAATAAGGAGTACATAATCCAACTTGTAGTCAAATAAGTAGTTTATAAACCAACTGCTCGACAACTAAGGTGTAGATAACCCAACTGATCTCAACTAAGTAGTTTATAACTCAACTGATCGATACCTAAGGAGTAGATAAACCAATTGATATAATACTCAGCAGTAGATAACTCAACTGGTCTCTTCTAGGGATTGGATAACACAACTGATATTCATCTAAGGACTAGATAACCCAACTGTTCGTCAACTAAGGAGTATATAAGCCAACTGGTCACCACAGACCTGCAATAACCGAACTGATCGACACCTAAGGAATAGTAACCCCAACTGGTCGTCAAATAAAGAGTAGATAACCCAACTGGTGGTCAACTAAGAAGTAGATAACCCAACTCTTCGTCATATAAGGAGTAGATAATCCAACTTGTCGTCAAATAAGAAGTTTATAACCCAACTGCTCGGCAACTAAGGAGTAGATAACTCAACTGGTGGTCAACTAAGGAGAAGAGAGCCCAACTGGTCTCAACTTAGTAATTTATAATCCAACTGATCGACAACTATGGAGTAGATAACCCAAATAGTCTGAACTAAGTAGTTTCTAACCAAAATGATTGACAACAAACGGGTATATATTCGTAAATCAACTGATATCTTACTTAGTAGTAGATAAAAGAACTGGTCCACTACTAGGGACTGGATAACCCAAATGGTGGTCAACTGAGGAATAGATAACCCAACTGATCGTCAAGTAAGGAGTAGATAATCCAACTGGTCGTCCACAAAGAAGTATATTTCTCTAATGCAGCAGTCGTAGCATAACATACCACTTCCAGCAACATAGTTAGGCGCCTTTAACACTAATTATTTAAAAAAATAATTATTTCAATAACTACATTATCAGTACAGCGAATTGCCCAATTTGAACTATTAGACTCAGATAAATTCCCGTAGGGATTTACATATTTGGTAGTTTGTCATTATAAATTTGGTAGTTTGTCATTTATAGCTTTGGAATATATATTATTAAAGGGGGCCTTCAATAACATAAATCCAGCCTCTATAGTTACGGTCCTGGCAACACAGGGGGTTAATAACAGGTTCAACTAACCTCCATAGATTTGTCAGAAGGTGAACGCCTCCAGAGCGAGTTCTGTTTTCTCTGCTATGTAATCTCCTCATTAAAAATATTTAGCTATCTCTGCAGAGGATGAGTATTAAGGTTATTAATTGTCTATGCAGCTGACGTGGCAATAGCTTTTAGAGGGAAGTTCCCAAGTACTATCAGCGACAACCTACAGCAGACCCTTTATACCATCGCAAAATAGGCTTCCGATAATAATCTTGATGTGAACCTGGCCAAGACAGAATAGCTCTTTACAGGAGGATATATAAGGTACCAACTGTTTCACCCGTCTCCTTAAGGGTATTGAATTTCCCTTCTCAGAAAGCACACAATACGGATGGTTTTTTTTCTAGACTGGAAGTTAGACTCAAACCCAACATTCTGGAAAGAGCAAAGAATGCAGTGGTAGCGCTTTATACTTTAAAGGGGCAATAGGAAACCGCTGGGGTCTTAACCCGCGTACTGTTTATTGGTTTTGTACGGCAGTATACTTGTAAAAGGGCAATATGAACTGTTTATTTATGTACGGCAGTAGTTGGACGGATAATACTGTATGACATTGTCATTCGGTGGATGGATCTGCAGAAATAGTAAGGCAATAAATGTTATATGTGCTATATTTAAAGACGTTAGACATTATAGCAACACAGGACATAGGAGATTCATGAACTTCCATACTGACGGATTCAAACTCAATAACCAAGTGGACTTTGGTGTCTTTTCTGAGGAACTTGAGCTATCCATTGCAAAAAGACTACCTGATCACTGCAGTGTTCACCAGGCAGAAATCTTAGCTACTAAAGAGGTAGCGAAATGATTGAAAATTAATGTTCAATATTTTCTCTCGATAGTTGGGCTGCTATCAAGTCCCTGACAACTATAAATCTGAATTCAAAACATACCCTCGACTGTCGCAGATGACTGAACCATTAAATATTCATCTGATATGGGTGCTTGGCCACAGGTACTTACCAGGCAACTGCAAACCAGATGCCTCTAGCGACCAGCAAGCACTTCTTGGGAGATAGTGCACTTCGGGCAACAAATGACAGGTGGTCACTAGTCAGGAACTGCATACATTCCAGGATGATGTGGCCCTGCCTAAACTGTCGCTATCGATACCGACGTCTAACTTATCGTGTCTTTCATGGCGGATCACTGACTTATTGGACGGGGAGCCAATGGATTAAAGGTCTTGCATAATGACTTTTGCAGAAGCTGTTGTGATGAAAAGGAGGAGGAATTGATAGGACGTCTTTTATTACGTACCCCGCTATATCTAGAAGGCGGTATGCAACCTTAGCTAACTTGGCTGATGTTAAAATTCGCCAAATTCTGAGCTTTTTAAAGCAATCAAATGCTTCAATTTTTATTTATTATTTTACTAGAAGTTAGTCTTAACCTAACCTACATTAATTGGCTTTTGGTGGTAAATAAAGTCAAGCCGAAGACACTATTGTGCCACAACTTGGAGCGATGCAGCCAATCTTCAATGGAGAGTATTGCCGTGCCAAGGAAACCCTTACTGAAATTTTGCAGTTATGTTGCTCTCAGTCGAGGATACAAAATTTGGGATCTCTCTCTTTTCTGCTCTTGGATGTCACAAATGTATGTAAATAGAACTAAAAATACTCCACAGTGTGGATCAGGGTTCACAAAGTACCCTTGTTGAACATCGTTTTCCAACACTGAAGCTAACGGAAAACGAGTGCAGCTGCAAAAGCAGCTGAAAACCTACCGACTCCGCCAAACACCAACACAGAGCAACAGTGAGCGCAGTGAGCACAGTGAGTGAATACGAGTTAATGTGTTTGTGTATGGAGATTTTTTCACTGTGTGACTGTCCGTCCGTCTGTCTATCGAAATGATCGGAGAGGTATTACGATGACATCATCGTCATTGTCGTTATGACCAAATGATACGATACGACGATTCGCACTATCGTGTGCTAATGCTGGGCCGAAGGTAGTCGTGGTCGTAGTGGTGGTGTTCTTGTACTAGAGGTACAAGGTGCCGATGGGTGATGATTGGGTGCTTAATGGAGCTTAGCAGACAGACCTCACCGGCTGCGCGCCAACAGTAGTAGCGTAGTGTTGGTCGTGTTTTTTTGGGCTTTGCTGCTTTTTGCTGTGCCGTTGAATTTTGTTTGAATAATTATCTGCATTTTACACAGTCGCTTATCATTCGCTTATTTATTGATTAAATAGCGGAATCGTCACCGAATCACTCAATCAGCGCTCTACTTATATATATGTACATATATGCGAGTGACAGACAAACGACAGACTGTCAACGGGTCGGCTTAGTTAGTTGGCTGACTCTTCGGTTGACAGACGGTTGGAGGTTTTTCTTGAATAGTTTCTGCTCTCGTTTGAATGAATGAATTATGATTGACTGACTTACGATTCTCAGTGTGAGATACGTGTTAGGCAATTATATTTCTTTGTCTTTTCTCCCTCTCTTTCTCTCTCTCGGCGACAACTAAGCCTACGATGACGGCTATGTCCGACTTTCCTTGGTAGCACGCGTTTTGTTGATTATTTTTGTTTTCATCAGGTGAAACATTTGGGCGAAGACTAATGTCTTTTTGGCGTAACTTTAAATTAATTATGAAAAAGGCTCTGAGGGGAAAATAATCCAAGGATTTTGTGGGATAAACCTTAGAAACTGTGGCATATTTTGTTAATTTTTTCCACAAATTTAGCTTAACAAATAATTGAGGTTTGAGATGGAAATAAGGTATTATGTGTGTACCTCACACTGCACTGTGCAACAGGGCAGGAGAATGATATTCGGGATGTTAAAGTTAGAAAATATGAAAAAAACTATATATTAATTTTTTTGTTTGAAAAAAGATCTTAATTTGAAGCTCAATCAATAACTAGTATTTCGACAACTAGTACTTCGATAACTAGTATACCGATACTTAGTATTTCAATAACCCAGTATTTCAATAACTAGTATTTCGATAACTAGTATTTCGATAACTAGTACTTCGATATTTAGTATTTCGTAAGTAGTATTTCGATAATTAGTATTTCAATACCCTAGTATTTCGATAACTAGTATTTCGTTAACTAGGATTTCGATAACTAGTATTTCGTTAACCAAGTATTTCGGTAAAACAGTATTTTGATAACTAGTATTTCGATAACTAATATTTCGATAACTAGCATTTCAATAACTAGCATATCGATAACATGTATTTCGACATCCCAGTATTTCGATAATATTTAATTACTATTATTTTTCATATTTCGATAACCCACTATTTCAGTAACTAATATTTCGATAACTAGCATTTCTATAACTAGTTTTCCATAAACAACTATTTCGATAACTAGTATTTCGATAAAAACTATTTAGATAACTAGTATTTCGATAACTAGTACTTCGATAAGAAGTATTTCAATAGTATTTCGATAACCCAGTATTTCCAAATATAGTATTTCGATAACTGGTACTTCGCTAACCAGTATTTCGATAACTAGTATTTCAAGTATTTCGATAAATAGTATTTCGACAACTAGTATTTCGATAACTTGTATTTCGATAACTAGTATTTCGACAACTAGTATTTCGATAACTAGTACTTCGATAAGAAGTATTTCAATAACCCAGTATTTCGATAACTAGTATTTCGATAATCCAGTATTTCCAAATATAGTATTTCGATAACTGGTATTTCGCTAACCAGTATTTCGATAACTAGTATTTCAATAACTAGTATTTCGATAAATAGTATTTCGACAACTAGTATTTCGATAACTGGTATTTCGATAACTAGTATTTCGACAACTAGTATTTCGATAATTAATATTTCGATAAGTAGTACCAGTATCAATACCCCAGTATTTCGATAACTAGTATTTCGATAATTAGTATTTCGATAAGTAGTATTTCGATAATTAGTATTTCGATAAGTAGTATTTCGATCACTAGTATTTCCATAAATAGTATTTCGACAACTAATATTTCGATAACTGGTATTTCGATAACTAGTATTTCGATAACTAGTATTTCAATAACTAGTATTTCGATAACGAGTATTTCGATAATTAATATTTCGATATGTAGTATTTCAATACCCAAGTATTTCGATAACTAATATTTCGACAATTAGTATTTCGATAACTAGTATTTCGATAATTAGTATTTCGATAGGTAGTATTTCGATAACTAGTATTTCGATAACTAATATTTCCATAAATAGTATTTCGACAACTAGTATTTCGATAACTGGTATTTCGATAACTAGTATTTCGATAACTAGTATTTCGATAATTAGTATTTCGATCAGTAGTATTTGGATAAATAGTATTTCAATTTCCATAAATAGTATTTCGACAACTAGCATTTCGATAACTAGCATTTCTATAACTAGTATTTCAATAAACCACTATTTTTATAACTAGTATTTCAATAACTAGATAAATAGTAATTCGATAAAAAAAAGCATTTTAATAACCCAGTATTTCGATTACTAGTATTTCGATAACCCAGTATTTCGACAACTAGTATTTCGATAACTAGTATTTCGATAACCCAGTATTTCCATAAATAGTATTTCGACAACTAGTATTTCGATAACTAGCATTTCTATAACTAGTATTTCAATAACTAGCTTTTCAATAACTAGTATTTCTATAAACCACTATTTCGGTAACTAGTATTTCGATAACTAGTACTTCAATAACCCAGTATTTCGATAACCAGTATTTCGATAACAAGTACTTCGATAACAGGGACATTATACAGGTGGATCTGAACAAATTGGTCAGATGTAGCTGTAGCAGTGATTTAAGCGTTAACCCAAAAAAGACAAGAATTGGTTCTCTTTACTAGGAAATATAAGGTTCCATATAAGGTTCCATATATGGAACTGAGCTAGTTTTTTCTTAGAGTGCAAAATTGGAACGTGTAAGGAAGGCCAACGTCGTTTTATATTCCTGTAGGAAGCTGAAGAGGCACGTTGGGGCCTCTATCCGAAATAGTCAATTGGATATACTCGTACATAGCTGTAGTTCGACCTACAGTACTACAGTACGCCATTGTGGTGTAGTGGACAGCATCTGATAAACGATCCATCACCAGTCAATTAGTGAAAGTTGAGAGACATGTCTACCGGAGCAAAAACGGGGCTATAAGGACTACAGCGATAGAGTATCTACAATTCCTACTCCATTGTGGCTAGAGAAATTGCAACCAGAACGAAAAAGCTAGAGAAGCTGCAACCACGTGAGAGTATTACACTGTATCGCAATGGTAACCGACCGAGTGGACTATATACCAACTATGTAAACCTTTGGGTTAACGTCGCCACTAAGATACATGTCCGAAACGACTGGATTGGTAGAATATCAGGAAATATAAACTATATCCACTTCTATGCATATCGTTCGAAGCTTGATGAGAAGGTTAGCTTTACGATTACAAAGTAAAGAACTAAGTCCTGATATTGCCGTAGAAGTCGTCAAGTGGCTGAGTGGCAATATAGCCCTCGGTTGCCGTAGATATCTCAATGAAATGGATAAGCAATTTAATATATGGTACCCGGGCATAGGCATATCCCAGGGAACTGCAAAGCCGATGAACTTGTTTGAAAAGGGCCACTGTCAACTTGCAAGTTTTGGCTTAATCAAGAGGCAGTCCAATGAGAGATGGACTAAAATCAAATACGACGTAAGAAGATCAAAATATCTCCTCGCACTTAAGAGAAAAAGACTGTCTACGTTAGTGTCAGTTCTGCCGCGACATTGCCTAATAGGCGAACACGCCAGGATGTTGGGAATTTCGTCTAATGACTTCTGCAGAAGCTGTGATGATGAGGTGGAAGTCTAAATTACCGGTGTCGGCCTTTTTAAGAAGTCTGGCAGATCTTGCCGGTGTCCATGTTTGTATTATAGAGGCTGTCCAATGAGAGATGGACAGAAATATGTACTGTAGGATACTGTAGGATAGCGACCTAAGAAGGTCACAATATCTCCTCGCACTAAAGGGGAAAATACTATCTACGTTGGTGCCAGTTCTGACAGGACATTATCTGCTGGGTGAACACGAAAGGAGTGGGGAATTAACAACTTCTGCAGAAGCATTGCTGATAAGGAGGAGAAGGAAGTAGAGAGCATTGAGTAAACGACGTCTGGATTTACTGGGGTCGGCCTTTCTAGGAAGTCTGGCAGATTTTTCCAGTACCGATGTTCGTATTATTGATAACTTTGTGTATCAAACGTTGTATCACTAAGGCCCTCAATTGGTCTATGTAAACCGGCTGACACCCTAACCTAACCTAACCTAAACTAACCTCTCGATAACTATATACTTATATAGTAAACGAAAAATTTAAATTAAAAAAAAATATTTTTTTACATTTTATTATGTATTATTATTATTTCGACCTCAATGACCTTTTTGGTCATTATACACATTATGAAAAAATCGCTTCTGTAGTATATTTTCCGAAAAAATATTATTTTTGTTTAAATAAACTTTAAAAATTCTATAATTTACTTGAGTTTTCCCCCGTTGCTCCCTGACAATCTACTCCAAAAAAACGGAAAAAGATATCTTCAAACATTTCTTCCAATATGTAAATATAACGGGTTTTTACCCAAAAATATTTTATTTACACTTTGATCCCGCATATATTTTTCTTAATGTTTTTTCTCCGTGTATGTATTTTCGAGCTGCACTTTGGCAAACCAAGTAAACAAAGCAATGATATGGTGAAGCAAGCAATGGGTGCTAATGAGTATCTGACAGAGATTACCTAAAGTTCATAGCGATGATTAATTGCATTATATGGATTGGATAAATACATTTCCGCTTATTGGACAAACCACGAATCAACGACTGCTGAGCAGTGGTGGAATTAACCCATTAGTGCATAAAGCTCCTCAAATATACTATAAAGTTGGGATTGATATGAGTTTTAAAATAGAGAATTAATAATTACACAGTACAAAACAGGATTTTGCGACTCAATTCTGAGAATTGGACGTGAAAGTAGCCACAAAAATAAGAACTTCTGCATCATTTACAACTTAATGGCCATACGATTTATTTTTGCTCAAAGTGGATTTTTTACATTTTTTCTAAATTTTTTTTTTCGGTAAACCGTACGGAACTTCTCTTTTGTGTCTGAAGGCATGTTGTAGATATTGAAGAGGAGAAAAAAACGAACAAACCTACCCGAAAAAAGGGACCAAGTGCCTTAAAAATCGCAAAAATTTACACAAAGTCATAAAATATCTGTTAGTAAAATATTGAAAAATACTTATTTGTAAACGTAATACGTATACGCATAAAACAGAACATTGTAAAACATAACAGAACATTTTTGCGATTTTTAAGGCACTGGATCCACTTTTTTCGGGTAGGTTTGTTCCGCATTTTTTTCTCCTTTCAATATCTACAACTTTGCATCAGACACAAAAGAGATACTCCGTACGGTATACCGAGAAAAAAATTTACAAAGAGTGCTAAAAATCCAACTTGGGCAAAAAAAATCGTATGGCCATTAAATTATTAATTGAGCCAACTTGACCAAACGAATGATGCAGAAGTTCTTATTTTTGGGGCTACTTTCACGTCCAATTCTCAGAATTGAGACCCAAAAAAATGAGCAGAAAAATGCTGTATTGTGATACAAAATAAAAGGTAAAAGCGTTAAGTTCGCCCCGCCGAATCTTATATACCCTACACCATGGATTGCATATAATTTTATTACTGGAAACATCTTTGGATATAGAGCAAATCATGAAACTATCCTTTTTGTTTAAGTAAATTATTAAAAAACGAACGCTGCAATTTTTAGGCCGCAAATTCTATAGTCAAACTCTTCACCTGAAAAATGTGGCTTAAAATAGCTTTATGGCTTCAAATAGCTTTTTGAGAGCTACATCTACACAAGGACTACAACAAAATAAATATTTATTTGTATACATTTTATTGAGATGAATTCTTGCCAAAATAGAATACAAACAGCAAAGTTTCTGCTAAATTTCTTAGAAAATGTGATGTTTATAACTTAAATAAGCATTTTTGGGAGCGACATCTATAGGTGGACTATAACAAAATATGAACTGATTTAAAAAAAAACCTTTACTGCAATAAATTCTTGTCTTAATTAAAAACAAACTGCAAAGATTCAGTTAAAATGCTTAGAAAATATTGTATTTATGGCTTAAATACATATATTTTGGAGCGACCTCTATAGGGTGACTATAACAAAATATGAACCGATTTGTAAAATTTTTGCTGTGATGAATTCTTGTCAAAATATAATACAATCTGGAAAGTTTCTGCTAAATTGCTTTAAAAATGTGGTATCTATGGCTCAAAACCCGTATTTTGGAGCGACCTCTATAGGGGAGCTATATCAAAACATTGGCCGATATGGCCCATTTGCAATCCCAAACAACCTGCAACTATAAGAAATATTTCTACCAAATTTGATCAACCTAGCTCTATTATTACGGACTGTAGCGTGATTACAACAGACGGTCGGACGGACGGACGGACATGGCTAACTCGTCCTGGAATTTTACGACGATTAATAATATAGTATATGTATACTTTATGGGGTCTCAGATCAATATTTAGTGGTGTTACAAACGGAGTGACAAAATGAATATACCCCCCATCCTATGGTGGAGGGTATAAAAAGAATTTTTGGTTTTTTTCAAAGTGTACTTTCGAAATGGAAAGGAATCTGTCGTTTTTTATCTGATCTTACAGATTGCTATGAAGCTTGGCACACTTATGGACGATGTACTAAGGAGCTTAAGTTTTAAATTTGGCCCTCGCATACCATATATGAAAGCGGAACCCAAAATTTTGAAATTTGAATGAGTTATCTTGGCCGACCCCAATATATCCAGACGTTGTTTTCTCAATGCGGGACCGTAACAAAACATATGCTCAATGTACCCCACTTCCTTCTCATCTCCACTGCTTCTGCAGAAAACATTGAACTCAATTCCAAAACTATAGTTTTCGTTTACGACGACTGAAATTTCTTTTGGTTAGAACAAGCAATAAGTTTCTTTCACAACAAACGAAATTTCAGTTCCCACAAACGAAAATTTTAGTTGTCTAAAAATTTCGTTTTGCAGTAACGAATTCCTTTCTGTGCGTGCATATACAGATTCCTTAAACATGTTATAATACTATTTCACAGCTAATAATTTATTTGGCTGACATTTTGTTACTTTTGCTTAAAAACTTCGGGGAATCGTGAAAAACATTTGATATTTTATGAAAAATATGATATAGCTCTATGTAGCCACATTGAGTGTGGATAAGAAATAGCATCGGGTGTGTCCGGGAAGGCTTTCCTCACTGCTCGAACGAATGGGGTCTGATAGTATTTTGTCCTTATCAAAAACTTACGGACCTTCAAACTAATTACTAAGGAAGTAATCGCAGAAACGCGTTAGCGTTCATCGTTGATGAACTACGAAAATTGAACGACTTCTGTTTTATTTATTTGATACACGTCACATAACTATTAACATTGACATTAATCGAGTAAAATGTTAATTAAATGCGATTATTCTTTAATAGTATTATAAGTACCGAGGATATAGCGTCGAATTATAGGTGGCCTCACTGTCTTAACCAGAGGGCTAATTTCCAATATAGACATATACGAGTATGTATGTTAAAATAGAAAATTGTGAATATTTTTAGAATTTGATTGCAGGAAATACTAAAACGATTAAAACCACAGGAAAGTATCCAAAAGGACTGATGGATGGACTTTTTGTCTAATAATAGTAACGAAAATCAATAAATATAAGTGGCTATAGGTAATAATGTGTAATCAAAATGGGTTTATTTTTACTTTGAATTGATGCACAGTGGAGGAATTTTCGAAAATGGACTCAAAAGTCTAAGTAAAGCTGCCCCTCCCAACCTCCTAATCTAACCTAATGTGTGCTTCTTTGGCAAACTGATGATGAATTACGATCTTTAGAATATACATACTCGTATATACATATACTCGTACGAGAATGATCGATTTTAGTTCAGTTTAATTTCGTCAATTAAAACTGTTACTTTTTCAACATTTATCGTCGTCACTTATCAATTGTGTTTCGAGAGATCTCAAATGATTATTTGAATAACTACAAATGGCAACAAACAAATTACACCTGTTTTGTAAATTAAATCGTGATGTTGAGTTGTTGTCGTTGCTATTGTTATTACTTTGTTTTTGTTTCACAGAATTGACGGATTTATTTATGAATTAATAATTAGCAAATAAAAAGCACATATAAAAAAACACAAACAATAATAATATGAAAAAAAAATCAAAAAATCGACTATGTAGATGTGAGTGAGTGCATAACATGCTAATGTTAATGGTGAATCTTTTGAAGCATATAAACAAATTATTGTTGTTAAGATCATAATAATGATCATCATTATCATGATCGCAAAAATGATGACGACGATTTTGTATGGACTGACCAGCTTCGTGGCTTGTGCTGTCGTTAATTTTGATAAATGATGGTCAAGGTAAGTCTTCTGATCTAAGCCATCATCGGAGGATAGATCAGCAAAACAGCAGACAAATCATTAAGAAATTACACTAGTTTACAAAAGAAATTCGAAGCGATGTACATACATAACATTTGCTGCTGTAATTAGGTATCCTAAAAACGAAAAAAAACAGGGTCACATTTTTTTAAAAAATTCCAATTTTCATGAAAGGAACTTTTTGTATTTGGACCATATTTTTGGAAGTATAAGATACGCCGGGGCCGTGATACGCTTTAAATTTAAGGAAATTATGAGTGAAACAAATTTGGAAATACCAGTCGTTACATTTTTTTTTATATTTTTGGCTTTTACTAAAAGTACGTAAAAATAGAAAAAAAGCGCAACAAATTATTTTATTACATTTGTTTATAAGCAGTTACAAATAGGTAAAATAAGATCTCGCAATAATTTCTTTTAAAAAAATATTTTTTAAAAAAATTTTATGGCCATTTTAGTTTTTGAAAAAAATTAAAAAAATGAATTTTTGTGTTTTACGAAATTTGTAATTGCTCTCGAACAGCTGAACCGTTTACATTGTTTTAAAGAGGACACAATGCGCCGTTTAAAAAAGTTTTTACGAAAGGTTTTTTGAAAAAAACCTTTGTAGAAAAAATTGCTCCCCCTCGATTTTCTCAGAATATTCGTCGCACTCTCACAAATCCAGAACAGTAAAAAATAAAAAAAAAATAAAAATAAAAAATTTTGGAAGGATCAATATTTGTAAAAGTTATGGACGAAATACCAAGACTAGTCTGACAATTTTCGTTTGTTTTTGCAAAACACTGCACAGTGGTACGAAATCAAAAAGGGGAAATAATTCAACCGTATCTTAGGGTAGATGTAGATGTGTTAGAGAAGTAAGTTTTATATTTGGGCCCCCTATGCCAGACAGGGCCGGAGCTAGAGAACCTCTAAGTTGGCCACATAGGATGAAGAAAATGTTCAAGCGCGTGTAACTTGTGTTTCTCTTCCGATTTATAAAAATTATTTTTGTGTGTGTTCTACTAACTGAAGTCTACAAAAAACTTTTTACACAGGTGGCCTCACTAGTTACCACCTGTCAGTTGTTGCCGTAAGTGCACTACTAGGAGCAGGTAGCTAGAGGCATGCCCACATGTTTCAGGTCCCCTGGAGCATATAAGGTAGCTCATAGTCTTGCAAGTTCATCTGCCTTGCAGTTCCCAATTTGTCCAAATTCCAATTTGTTGAAATTTGAGGTTTTTGTGTTACGAAGTCAAATCTAGAGGACCTTTGTATCGGGGCTATATCAAAACATGGACCTATGGCTACCGTTGTTCGTGTGAAGGATAACGGGTATAAATAACCACAATTACCAATTTTCAGACCGATCAGTTGTCATTTGTTGTCTCTATGACGTTAAGAAATCAAATCCTGCAGATGCTATATATGGGGGCTATATCCAAAAATGGACCGATTTTGTCCATTTTAAATCCCAACATACCTGCAGACATAAGAAGTATATGTACCAAATTTCAGCCAACTAGCTCAAGTATGTATTATAGATTGTAGAGTAATTACAACAGACGGACGAGCGAACGGACAGACGGGCATGGCTAAATCGTCTTAGAATTTTACGACGATTAATAATATATATACTTTATACCAAATATGAAGTCAATCGGTTACTCCTATCGAAAGTTATTGTGCCCATAAGCCAGACAGGCGGACGGACATTGCTTTAATATCTTAAAATGAACCAAACCAGATTCTTGGGGTCTCTTAGGCCACTCCTTCGATGTGTTACACTTTTGGTTCATAGCAAATGATATTTTCCCTCGTTCACATTACTTATTAAAAACATGATTTAATTGAAATTATCTTTCTATATCCATAGATTTCTTTAAGATTTCTTGGCATTGTTTTCTTTTTTAGGACGATGGATATTGAAAAATTAAAAAAAAAAAAATTGTGATTATTTAATTCTTTATGGTCTTTTTCTTGACAAAAAAAAATCTGTCTAGCTTCTGAAAAGAGCCATCAACCGCAACCTCCACCTCTTCATTGCTGGCAAATCTTTTTCCGCCGAGCCATTTTTTCATGTTTGGTAATAAAAACTAATCCGAGGGAGCTAAATCTGGCGAATAAGGTGCGTGCTGAAGCAATTCGAACTTAAATTAATACATTTTGGCCTCCGCAATAGTGAGCAAACGTGGCACCCATCTTGCGCACAGCTTTCTCGTCTATGACTTCAGCTAGCTTTCGAACCTTCAACCAACGGTCATCCAATACCATTTTGTGGAATTTTTTAAACATTTCTGGCGTGGACATCTCCATTGGTCAACCACTACGGAGTTCGTCTTGGCAGCTAATACGGTCCCGTTTAAACTCTGCCACCCAAATACGAGTAGTTTATACAGGGTGCGGCAAAAGTCACCAAGGGATTAGAAAAATTAATAACTTTTCTAATTTAATTGTTTCCCCCATTTTCTTTTTAGGACTTGTAAAATAAATCTGGGAGATTAATCATGGAAAGTTACAACGTTATCCATCGATCAATAAATCGCCGTAATTTTAATGTGCGGAATTCACCCTCCGAATCAATGATTTGACGCTTAGTGACGCGATTTCGGGAACAAGGATCAGTGAGGGATCTTCCACGAAGCGGAAGACCACGTTCTGTAATTAATGTAGGAAATATTCAACGCGTTCAGGAGAGTATTGAGGAGAATACTGAAACATCAACTCGAAGGCGCTCTGCTCAGCTCTTTACGCAGAATATTAAGGAGAAATTTACATATTTTTCCCCACCAAGTGCAGTTAGTGCAACACTTAAAGCCAGGAGATCCCCAAGAACGAATAATTTATGCACTTCGCTTCCAAGAATTGGCCATAGAACATAATGAATTCATTCATTATATGATAATGAGCGCTGAAGCCGATTTCCACATAAAAGGTTTTGTAAACAAATAGAACTGCAGAATATGGGGTACTGAGAAGCCAAGGGTGCTTCATTAGCGACAATTACATACAATTAAATGTACAGTATGGTGCGCAATTACGTCCCAAAGAATTATTGGACAATTCTTTTTCGAAGATAACTATGGCAATGCTGTAAATGGCGAACGATACCGAGATATGCTCCAAAAATATGGTTACAACAAGATGGGGCCACTGCACACACTGCTCGAACCACTACGCACCTCCTAAGGGGGATTTTTGGCGAACGTTTAATAAACAGCACCTGCTTATTTCCTTTCGGGATATTTAAAAGAGAGGGTGTATATCAATAAACCCAGAACCCTTGAACAGCTGAAGGAGAATATTCGAGATGAAATAAGAGCGTTTGTGTCATGGAAAATGCTCTTGAAAGAGCTCAACTTTGCGCGGCTGAAAATTGTGTTCACTTACATGACGCAATCTTTCACACATAAATTTAAAAAAATCTACAGATATTATATTTTATTATTTTGTAAGAAAAATAAATTTAAATTAAAGAAGTTATGATTTTTTTAAACCCCTTCGTGACTTTTGCCGCACCCGTAGTTTGAACGAAGGAGCAGACTCGCCCAAAGTATAATCTACAACATGTGTAGATCTCTCTGAGACAGGGAGCAATTGTGTCAGACACTGCTTGTATCCTGTGTAATAATATGGACCTATTCCGGTTTTAATATTGGTTGGACTGAAACCTTTCTAATAAAAGCATTGTATCACATATCGGTGAACATATTACATGTTAAACCAGTAAGGAAAGGCTAAAGTCGGGCGGGGCCGACTATATAATACCCTACACCACTCTCGTAAAATTGAATAACTCTGATATATAAATTTTGTAATACATGTATAAATTGTTTACATAAATTTACTTTTGGGACATTTTATACTTAAATAATACCCTGTACCACAGTGTGGTGTAGGGTATAAAAATATATATATGGGAGATATAGCTAAATCTTAACCGATTTTCTTCAAATTCGGCAATATTGGTTCATGGATCAAGAAACTCTACCATTCTAAATTTCAAAACGATTGGATGTAAAATATAGGTTTTATAGGACTAAAGGGCCAAATCGGACGAAACATATATATGGGAGCTATAGCTAAATCTTAACCGATTTTCTTCAAATTGGGTAGTGTTGGTTCATGGATCAAGAAACTCTACCATTCTAACTTTCAAAATGATTGGATGTAAAATACAGCTTCTACAGGACTAAAGAGCAAAATCGGACGAAACATATATATGGGAGCTATAGCTAAATCTTAACCGATTTTCTTCAAATTCGGCAATGTTGGTTCATGGATCAAGAAACTCTAAATTTCAAAACGATTGGATGTAAAATACAGCTTCTACAGGACTAAAGAGCAAAATCGGACGAAACATATATATGGGAGCTATAGCTAAATCTTAACCGATTTTCTTCAAATTCGGCAATGTTGGTTCATGGATCAAGAAACTCTACCATTCTAAATTTCAAAACGATTGGATGTAAAATACAGCTTCTATAGGACTAAAGGGCCAAATCGGACGAAAGATATATATGGGAGCTATATCTAAATCTGAACCGATTTCAACCAAATTCAATAGCGATCTTAACAGCTGCGAAATAATCTAAACTGCAAAATTTCAGAACGATCGGAGTGAAATTGCGACCTGTAATCGACGAACAACTTTACATGGACAGACGGACGGACGGACAGACATGGTTAAATCGACTCAGCTAGTGATTCTGAGTCGATCGGTATACTTTAAGGTGGGTCTAGCTGTGTTATTTTCAGGTGTTACAAACATCTGCCTTGAAACAAACTTATAATACCCTGTACCACAGTGTGGTGTAGGGTATACAAATTCACTGAGATGGTTTACTTTAGAATGCCCAAAAACTAAACAGCATGGCGCCTTGAAACTTGAAATATATGCTTAAGAAGGTTGCCACTTTTCAGGGAAATATTTTTTCAAACTACTACCTCCATCTCTATGTCGGGTGATTTTGGGACCGCCCGTACATCCCATGTAAATTGAAATTAAAAAAATAAATAAATAAAAAAAAACGTTATCATAGAAAACATTTTTTGTTTTGATTTTACAATACAATAGTAGCCTCAATCTACACAAAAAAGCTTTTACTTCAGAGCGCCCCAGTAGGTTGGTTGCTAGCGTGCTCGCATATGAGTTTGGGGGTAGTTGGTTCGATTCCCACCATAGGCTCTGGTCTGTTGCTGCAAAATCTAGCCACAAGGTGTTTGTAACCCGGCTTTCCCCTGGACCGTAAAATTGGAAAATAAATCTACTTTGTATTGCAATTCATATAAATAAATAAAGCTTTTAGTTCTCAGACAAAACAAATTGTTTTTTTTTGTTGCATTGTGTTATTGAAGAGATGTTTAACAAAAACACGATAAATTGTTTAACATATTTTAATAATTTGTATTAAAATTTGATTATGATAAAATCCAAAATTTACAACAATCTTTTGTTTTCTGTAGTAAGAGATTAGAAAATGAATAGAAATTCCATGGAATAATTAAGAGAGCTACCTGGGCAATTTCACACAACTGTTAGATTCGTAAAAATTCCATCATCATAATAAAAAAATTAGGCCTACATTAATTTCTATTTCTATTGTAAAATATTTAAATGTTTAAACTTGATCAACATCAAATTTTAAATACTAAGAGAAAGTGATTATGTTCAAAGCAAAGAATGTCTAGTAACTACACTTAAAATCAGCAAAGGCAAAAGTTGGGCGGAGCCGACCATATGTGATACCCTACAACACCCTATCAGAGCAGAATAGGAAGATTATCAATAAATATTATCAAGTTTTATCAATTTTGTTTGTCTAACACAGTACAACACATGATTTTGGAACTCAATTCTGAACATTGGACCTGAAAGTAACCCCAAAAATAGGAACTTCTACATCATTCGTTTAGTCAAGTTGGCTCAATTAATAATTTAATGGCCATACGATTTTTTTTTGCTCAAGGTGGATTTTTTGCACTTTTACTATATTTTTTCTCGATATACCGTACGGAATATCTCTTTTGTGTCTGAAGCAATGTTGTACATATTGAATGGGAGAAAAACAAATGCGGAACAAATCTAACCGAAAAAGTGCATCCGGTGCCTTAAAATTCGCAAAATTGCCTACAAAGTCATAAAATATTGAAAAATATTTATAAAGGGTTTTCCAACAAGAGGTGTAAATTTGATATTCAAAGAAAAATTCAATTTTTTTAGATAAATGATCGGATGTTTATTTCATAATAAAGAGGAAGGTATGCCGTTAATAATGAAAACCAACATCAGCCAAATGGCCACCACGACCACGCTTACAGGACCATATCCTTTTCATGAAATTTTCCATAACCAAATCGCAAAGTGGCTGCCTCGGCTATGTCCTCGATAGCCTCACGAATTTTATCTTTGAGTTCTTGAATCGACGCTGGGCTGTTGGCGTAGACCTTATCTTTCACGTGGCCCCAAAGGAAGAAGTCGCAAAGTGTTAAATCACAAGGTCTCGGTGGCCAATTGTGATCACCTCTTCGAGAGATAACACGGTCCGGAAACTTTTCCCTTAACAGAGCAATGGTTTCGTTGCTTGTGTGGCACGTAGCGCCGTCTTGTTGAAAGTAAACGTATCCAGATCAGTACCATCCAACTCCGACCATAAAAAATCATTAATCATCTCTCGATAGCGCAATACATTCACCGTAACTGTTGATCCAACCTCATTTTCGATAAAGTAAGATCCAATGACCCCGACGGACCATAAACCGCACCAAACAGTCACACTTTGAGGATGGAGAGGCTTCTCAACAATAAATCTTGGGTTTTCCGAGTTCCAGATGCGACAATTTTGCTTGTTGAAGTAGCCACCGACGTGGAAATGGGCCTCATCAGTCAAGATGATTTTGTGTCGTTCGTACTGTTTTTTTGTTCGATCGTTTTGTATTGTTCGATGATCGTGTATCGTTTCATTTTTAGTAATGGCGTAGTTTCTACTTGTCAAATGTGAAAGAACAAAAGTTTTAAAAGTGACAGCTACCGAAATACCGGGTGATTCAAAATAACACCTCTTGTTGGAAAACCATGTATTAGACGTATAAAACGGAACAGCACATTTTTGCGATTGTTAAGGCACTGTATGTCTGGTAGGTCTGTTCCGCATTTATTTCTCCTATTCAATATCTACAACTTTGCTTCAGACACAAAAGCGATATTCCGTACGGTATACCGAAAAAATATAGAAAAAGTGAAAAAATCGTATGGCCATTAAATAATAATTAATAAAAATTTTTTATTATTTTTTTTAATAATGTTTTTCTCCTATTCAATATCTACAACTTTGCTTCAGACACAAAAGCAATATTCCGTACGGTACTCGTATACCGAGAACAAAATATAGAAAAAGTGAAAAAAAATCCACCTTGAGCAAAAAAATCGTATGGCCATTATATTATTAATCGATAAATCGAAAATCGTATTCTAGGGATCAAAATAAGAAACTTTGCCGAAGGAACCATACCTCTAAAACGAATTCTGATGTCCCGGAAAAAATCCCACTTTGACCCATTTAGAGTGCTCCAATCGATTCCAAATGTATGGAACCCCCAGGGGGTTCCAGGGGGTGTGCCACTGGCATGGGTGGGTTTGGCCTCCAAAGTTAGTGGGGGTCGGTCATACATTTGGACTCGATTGGAGCACTCTAAATGGGTCAAAGTGGGATTTTTCAAAATTTGCCCCTACCCAAAAGTTCGACCCAAATTCCGGGACATCAGAATTCGTTGTAGAGGTATGGTTCCTTCGGCAAAGTTTCTTATTTTGATCCCTAGAATACGATTTTCACTGAGCAATGGCGACTTTTTTTGCCTCCCCACAAATCGACCCGGCATAACCTCCATCCTATGGTGTCGGTGATAAAAATACCTATTCCACTATAGTGTAAAATTTAATTCCACTCGTGTGGACTATAACACGTTTCCACTTGGAAATATTAGAACTATGACTCCTCTAGGAATAGTATCGAATATATCTTTTAACACCACCAATATCTTCCATTGTCCACAAACCATACACAACTTCATATTTTACACAATTGTTGTTGTCTAACCGTCTATCTGTCTGCCAGTCGGTCAATTTGCCATCTCATCTCGTATGTATATGAACATTGACCCTAATTACTGTCAGGTGTCAGTTGTTGTGACTGCTGTCATATATCTCAATGGACGACGTCTTCATTTCACGAGGACTGCAGTTTTGCAGAATTTCAGTTGAAGGCGTATAACAATCTCCACGGAATGTAATTAATTATAGTGATGTCCATCAAATATTGTTGTTTTTTTTAAGAACATTCTTCACAGGATTTTGTAAAGGAGGAATATGAACTAACGCAAGTGACTGAGTGAGTAGAATGCATTTAATGCATTTCCGGTGTTTAGCCCACTCTTGGAATCTGACAGATGTTCATAGGAGTGTTCTTTGTTGCTTGCTTTGCTCGTCAGCTAAGTGTGTAAGATAAATGTCAATACCTAATACAATCTAAGATTTAGTTTTTAAAAAACTGCAAGAAAACAGGAACTAATTAAATAAGGCGGAATGCAGCTAACATCTAAGTAAAAATCGAGAAACGTCAAAGGAACTACAGTGAATGGATTTAATTGTGGAACAATTATGAGAAGGGGAAAATGTGTGTAAGAAGTAATATATAAGTATTATAATACAACCCCTTCATTTGAAAGGTCTCAGTGCGACCTATATTAAAAGCGAGCTAGATTCTACTTTGGGGAAGTCTGCACTAGGGATGTAACGAATATTCGCATTCGCATATGCGAACGCGAATTGTTCGCATCATTTTAACATTCGCTTTCGCATTCGCAAAAACTATATTTGGATAATTCTTGTTAGGATTATTCGTGAGTGTTAAATCTCCCTATTCCCTTCACACAATTTGAAGATATTAATACCAATGAAAACCTCTACCACTTCTCTTCAAAACAGTTGAAAAATATGTTTGTCTTTGTGGTAACAGGAGGTAAAAATATGGACAACATTCTTAATATCCTGGAAAAGTATCAGTTCAGTTCCTTAAATCTGGTGGTACTAAAAGGTCAAACTATTATTCGCATTCGCTTTCGCAAAAATGCATATTTTACTATTCGCTTTCGCATTCGCAAGAAATATATTTCAATATTCGCTTTCGCTAAAGTCACTTTCGTTACATCCCTACTCACAATCAACACAATGCACCAGTTCACACATCCACTATTGCGATCGCCAAAATCAATGAATTAAAGTTCGAATTGCTCGGAATATATTTTGTTTTCTTTGTTGGGAAGCTAGCTAGATTTTTGGCAACCTAATTTAACGTTTTTAAATGCACTAATGGCGGTCCCTCTAATCGATTGAATTTAACTGCATTAAATATTTACCTCCAACATTTCCGAAGTGTACATATATTTCCATCCGTTGACTGTAGCTCTAGCCACAACGAAACTAAAAGTTGTGGCTTCTGCTTCTGTAGACATACTTGACATGAATTTTAAAAGAAACAACATTGACAGTAAACAACAACGGAGAAGCAAAGATGACAACGACATCGGCTGTGGCTGTGGCAGCGTCGGTGGATACGTCGACGACAACGATGACGACAACAATCTCCGCTTCGAGCTAGCTAACCTAGCAAGCTAGTTAGTAAGTGAGAAGAAGTTAGTATACAGGCCCTGCAACAAAGTGAGGTGGGCTGGGCTGGCTGCACACAAACTTGCGAAACGAGCAAAGGCAAAGATCGAAGAGCAGTCAAGTGGAGAATAATAATGACGAAGTCCAACAGAAAGTCGAGTAAATGAGATGAGAAATAATCAACGTAGAAAATAAAAGTATGCGAATAGTTGGGGAATAGTCTGCAGTGATGGGGTACGAGGGTGGGACAGAAAGTTCTATGCGAGTATTTACAAATGCAAAGAGAAGTTGATATTCTTAGCTAACGTGTATAAAAAAAAGTTTATAGAAATTTACATAGAATTTTTTTATTTATAGAAAATTACATAGAAATTTTGTATTTCTAGAAAATTTCATAGAAATTTTTTATTTTAAGAAAATTTCATAGAAATTTTTTATTTCAAGAAAATTTCATAGAAATTTTGTATTTATAGAAAATTTCATAGAAATTTTGTATTTATAGAAAATTTCATCGACATTTTGTATTTATAGAAAATTTCATCGACATTTGGTATTTAAAGAAAATTCCCTAGAAATTTTGTATTTATAGAAAATTCCATAGAAATTTTGTATTTATAGAAATTTTCATAGAAATTTTGTATTTATAGAAAATTTTATAGAAATTTTGTATTTATAGAAAATTTCATAGAAATTTTGTATTTATAGAAAATTTCATAGAAATTTTGTATTTATAGAAAATTTCATAGAAATTTTGTATTTATAGAAAATTTCATAGAAATTTTGTATTTATAGAAAATTTTGTATTTATAGAAAATTTCATAGAAATTTTGTATTTATAGAAAATTTCATAGAAATTTTTTATTTATAGAAAATTTCATAGAAATTTTGTATTTATAGAAAATTTCATAGAAATTTTTTATTTATAAAAAATTTCATAGAAAATTTTTATTTATAGAAAATTTCATAGAAATTTTTTGTTTATAGAAAATTTCATAGAAATTTTTTATTTATAGAAAATTTCATAGAAATTTTTTATTTATAGAAAATTTCATAGAAATTTTGTATTTATAGAAAATTTCATAGAAATTTTTTATTTCAAGAAAATTTCATAGAAATTTTGTATTTATAGAAAATTTCATAGAAATTTTGTATTTGTAGAAAATTTCATAGAAATTTTGTATTTATAGAAAATTTCATAGAAATTTTGTATTTATAGAAAATTTCATCGAAATTTTGTATTTATAGAAAATTTCATCGAAATTTTGTATTTATAGAAAATTTCATCGAAATTTTTTATTTATAGAAAATTTCATAGAAATTTTTTATTTATAGAAAATTTCATAGAAATTTTTTATTTATAGAAAATTTCATAGAAATTTTTTATTTATAGAAAATTTCATAGAAATTTTTTATTTATAGAAAATTTCATAGAAATTTTTTATTTATAGAAAATTTCATAGAAATTTTTTATTTATAGAAAATTTCATAGAAACTTTTTATTTATAGAAAATTTCATAGAAATTTTTTATTTATAGAAAATTTCATAGAAATTTTTTATTTATAGAAAATTTCATAGAAATTTTTTATTTATAGAAAATTTCATAGAAATTTTTTATTTATAGAAAATTTCATAGACATTTTTTCATCAAAAGGGTTTTGGTGCTTTTCGAGTTTAGGAAGGCCACATCAGCTTAGATTAATCCAAGTCTTGGTTTTGTGGTATTACTTAAATTCCGTTTTCTTGCAAACACCTCGTTTAGGGCTCTCGGAGAGTACTTACTAACCGATGTTGCCACATCGTCTACCTCATCCATCGAAATCAAAATACTGTCTATGGCAAGGTCCCAAAGTAGTGAAAAATTAATCATCCTTGAGGTGAGGTAGGCGGCGAGCGATTTATCACCAGTCAATTGAAGATTCGTAGAACTAACTGCCTAAGCATAAGCGGGGCTTTAAGGACTACAGCGATAGAGTCTCTACAAGTCCTACTCCATATACTGCCGATTGATATTGTAGCTAGAGAAGTTGTAGCCAGAGCAGCAGCAATGTGGAGGTACAAGTACGTTTATGAATGTGGAGAACTACGGCCACATAAGAATACTCGTATTACACTGTAACGACTCACCGAGTGGACTATAACCAATGGTATACACCATTAAGAATTGCCCTCGTAAGTTATCATGTAACTCAAGTTCGTAAGTTCGCAATCAATCTGTCCAGAAATTCCACACTTGTACATATTTACAATTATAGTAAAATGTCATTTTTATTCATTGTGCTGCAGCTATATTAGGGTGGATAATAAGATATATGTACAAACCGATGCAAATTTAGTCCTTTTAATTCACTATTTTGTACAGTGTCGTTTTCAAATATAGGTGGAGACATTCATTTAAGTACTCCAACGATTTCTATGTTAGATAAATTATATTTCCTAACAAAAAGGCCAACTAGAGATGTAGATGGCGCTAATGGATTAAAAATGTGTGTGTGTATTTTGAAGAATATTCTTAGAGCATAATATTGAGCCAACAGGTATTGTAATTAATGACCTATTGGGTTAAGCATAAGCGGAGCTTATGAGAAATACAGCGAATGAGTCTCTTGATGATAAGGTTGGCTTCGGAGTACACCGTCAAGAAGGAGTACACTGATATAGCTCACAGACTACCAGATACCTGTAGTGTCTATCAAGCCGAAATAATGTTGATATTAGAAGTCGCCAAGTGGCTGAGTCGCATCATAGTGACCAACACTGGCGTTGTCATTCACTAAATTCACATACAGCTCTTGACTGCCGCAAATTCTCGAAGAATATGTATATAAGAATATTGGTAGCGCCACTGTCCAAATTCAATCGTTGGCTTAGACATTATGCAATCATTCACTCCAATGGATGATGGACTGAAATCGGCACCTATAGGGTAGCTAGACAAATCTGGCCAAGATATAACCAGGGAAGCTCAAAATATTTTCTCGCAATAGTGAGTAAAATACTGTCTACGATAATGTTGGTTCTGACGGGACACTATCTGATCGATTATTGACTCCAATGACTTCTGCAGAAGCTACGGAGATGAAGAAGAAGTGAAGAGCATTGAGCACCTACTTTGCTACTGTCCCGTATTGATTAAACGACGTGTGAATATACTGGTGTCGGTCTATCTTGGATGTATAACAGATCTTCCCGATACCGATATTCGTACCATTGATAACTTTTGAGTTCGCGGTAACAGTAGAGACCTAAATTGCTCTATGTGAGCTGGGTGTTTCCCTAATCTAAACCTGGCCCGACGTCAATAAATTGGCTATGATATATTCGGGAACAGATCAGAGATGGGTCCTGGTTTAGCAAGTCCTAGGATCAGTAAATTCAGGTTATTTGCCACCGAATTTCCCCTAGTCGAGATCTTCTGCAGTCAAGCGTAGTTCTTGAATTCAAGAAGATATTTTCTATAGACCTAAAATCATTGTGACTGTCAGAGCAAATATTGATACCGTATTGTGAACAGTAATTCTCAGCTATTCTGTTACCTTGCTAATAGAGAAGATTTCTGCCTGATAAACACTACAGTAATCAGGTAGTCTTTTTGCAATGGATAATTCTAGTTACTTAGAAAGGACACCTAAGCCCACTAGACTCTTTGACTTGCTAACGTCCGTATAGAAGTTCACGTATTGCCTATGGTCCACATTTAGTCTTTGGAAAAGACCTAGAACTCATAAAGATTGAGCATGTGAGAAAGTAGGAACTTAAGCGATAGATATCACTAGATTCGTTTGAAAATTTGGAATATTATCTTTTGCTGATATGGAACCCAATGAAATGTGTAATTATTCAAATAGAAGCTCAACGTGGTGTATATGTTGTATTTGTTCATTCAGAACCTATATCCATATTTTTCATCTGACAGCTTATAATCTTACAACCACCCAAATAGAGACAGAACGTGAATAGGAATTTTAATAAACAATTTCAGTGTCAAAAATGGTATTTTTTAGCCATCTATATATGCCATTTCTTCTTTGGCCATGCTCAGTCAAGCCCATCTACATTTGACCCTTAAAACTGTATGTAATCAAAAACTAAAGACTCATCCT
Source organism: Eudasyphora cyanicolor (assembly GCA_963930755.1). Taxonomy (NCBI): domain Eukaryota; kingdom Metazoa; phylum Arthropoda; class Insecta; order Diptera; family Muscidae; genus Eudasyphora; species Eudasyphora cyanicolor. The sequence continues at coordinate 132,141,015 of OZ005738.1, forward strand.
AGCGCTACAAGATAAAAACTGTAGATGTAACAACATTCCGATTCGTAGATAGCTAGGAGTCAGAATTTCCTCGATATATATAATACGTTTTAACAAGTTTTTGCAGAACTATTCCAACCGTTTTGATTCTCTAGAGCTATAAGATGTGTAAGTAATTGACATCTGGAACACATTTATATATAATACGTTTTAACAAGTTCTTGCAGAACTATTCCAACCGTTTTGATTCTCAAGAGCTATAAGATGTGTAAGTAATTGACATCTGGAACACATTTGCAGAAGTCGATTGTGTTCACTGATCCCAGCAATTCACTTTTTTGAAACAATACAACAACTGTCCCGTATTCTTACTCTGATCTTAAAATCATCTGTCAATATTAGGTTCTTCTATTAAGGCAATATCGTTTGACCTTGAAGAAGGTCGACTTTTAGTCAATGTTCGAAATCCTTCTACAATTCTTAAATACTGTTGTATTCTGCCCTAATGTACGTTCATGGCCACATACGACTACGATGGAATCAGAAGACCCAGAAGGAGAAAACGAACAAAATGATAGAATAACAGCAGCAATAATAACTATCGCGAGCTTTTTCGATTGTAAGTTCACTAAACCCATTTGCCCATCTTGAGGCGGACGGACACACAAACCGTCCTCTGACAACTGGCCATCGAGTCTGTCAGCAATGACGACAGTGTTCTTATTGTTGTTGTTGTCATAGTGTCCGCAGTCGTTGCCATTGCAGCAGATGATAATGATGATGACGGTAATGATGGTGGTGCTGGTGTGGTGTCCATGTTGATGTTGATGATTATTGGCTTGCTGTGTCGTTACTAGCTTAGTTCAGTCCACGCCAACTCCTTCTTCCCCAACATTCTTGCCCTTGTCCCCAAGAGACTCTGCCATGTTGGTTTGTGGTTGGTCCGCAATCGACTGACTAAAGTGCAATCGCCTTTAAGTGGAAAAATGTTTTGTCGATTTCAGTATAGCTGTTTTCCCTTTTCATCGTCTTCTTCTTAATGCGCCTCCTGCTGTTACTCGACCTCTTTCCTCCGAACACCACCGCTAACCAACCAACTCAAACAGTGCCATCAGCTCCTTGACGTGGAGCAGCTAGTTTCGTAGTTTTTCTGTATTTTTAGTATATCCACTTGCATTTATGAACCTATTTTTGGAATTGCGTTCTAATGAGTGGTTACTATTTTTAGATACACATCATAAAACAATTTTCTCGCAAAAAAAAAATGTTTGCCGGCTTTAAGCCGGTAACAGAGACCGCGGCAAATGACATGGAATTGGAGGAACAACAACGACCGTGAGGTACCCGATTCATAACACTTTCAGACTAATTTTAAGTAGGGTAATGGACTGATACTGTGGGAACACATGTTCAAAAATCTATTTATCATTTTAACGAAACGAATCATTAAAATCGTTTGCTAATTGCCAATAGGGCCATTTGACGGAAAACACATGAGTATTTGTCTTGAATCCCCTACAAGACAGAAGAGATTGGGGAACAATTCAATTGCGGTGCTGGAAATTTTATCTAATTAGGTTTAAGTAAAGAGCGGTAGCCTGTATGAGAGGCCCACCTAGGCTATTTAGCCCTTTGTGCTACCTCAGGGACCTAGTCCCTTTCGTTGAATCAATTTCACTGCTTTAGAAAGCTCAAAAATTGGCGGATTTTAACATCTGCAAACTCCCCAAATAAATCAGATCAGACACAGAAAAAGAAGCTGTTCTATTGATTACTGCTTTTCTTCGTCTTTAGAACTTTTGAGAAAGTCATTACGCAAGACCTTAAATCTCTCTGAGTGTCATCTAATTAGGCAGCGACCCGCCAAGACAGACACGATAAGTGAGTCGTCTGGTATCGATAACGACAGCAGGTCGTTTTGGGTTTAGGCAGAGCGACATCAGCCTGAAATATATGCAGTTCCTGACTAGTGATCGCCTGTCACTTGTTGCCGTAAGGGGACTATCTCGCACGAAGAGCTTGTACCTCGCTGGGGGACTGTCCACATTCCAGCCAAGCATGCTAACTCCCCAAAAAATAATTAGCGCGGGCACAGACACAGATTTGTATGCAGTGCCTGGACTGGATTGTATGCAGTGCCTGACTAGTAACCTGTCACCTGTAGTGGTGGCACTATATGCCAAGAAGAGCGTGCAGGTCGCTAGAGGTATGCCCAGCTTCCAGTTCGCCTGGAGCGTGTAAGGTAGTTCCTAGACTAACTAGTACATATCGATACCTCCATTCTAAACTATGCTAACTGTAAAAACGTAGTTTTTCAGGAGAGGCGATCAAAGTTTGATGAATTTCTTTGAATATGTGTGGAATTCCTTTGTAATGGAAATCGAATGATGTAAATAACTTTTGATTGGGTTGACGGAAAGACTCCAAATTTTGACTGAGTATAATAAGGAATATTTAGAAGTTAAAAATGCAATCTCCCCAAAAACATGCTAAGTCTATTTAGCATGTTTTAGAATGGAGGTATCGATACGCTTTGCAGGTCCTTGGTATGTTCTGGCAGCCAAATTAGGAAAAACGAAGTTGTAAAAGTCCAGTTCCTGATCCCTGCAATATTTACCCGGTATAAATGTAGGCTACTGGAGAGGTATCTAAATGGCTGAGATATAACGTTCAGAGAAAGGCTTAAATTAATATATTCTCCGATGGGCAGGCTATCTGAATTCAAAAACTAGCCTTCAACTGCCGGAGATCTCTTAACGAGATGGCTAAGCCGATTAAATTCCAGCTGATATGGGTGCCGGGCGACGGTGGCTAATCGGCTCGACGTTGGCTTGCGATTTATTGTGCAATATAAATATACAAATTGATTGTACGACTTAGTTGGAACTTAAGGCTGGGTTAGGCAAACGTAACCCTAAGGCCACGTAACGAATCAGCTGATTCAATCTGACATATGGAAATCAGGGTAAACGATTAGCCATCGAAAACGAAACGTAAACGGACGGCTGATTCTGCTGAAATTTACTTTAGGGACGAAACGTCCCCACGGTAGTGTAAATAGGTACTTCCAAAAAAAACATCGTATTTGTGGATTTGTAATCCAGTTATTGAGCAATATTGAGTAAAAACAAATGGGCATTTTTGCAATTTTTAAGGCACTGGATGCACTTTTTTCGGGTAGGTTTGTTCTGCATTTTGTTTCCCCCATTCAATATGTAAATACAACTTTGATTCAGACACAAATGAGATATTCCGTACGGTATACCGAGATATAACCATTAAATTAATAATTGAACCAACAAGACTAAACGAATGAGGCAGAAGTACTTATTTTTGGGACTACTTTCACGTCCAATTCTCAGAATTAAGTCCCAAAATCATGTGTTGCATTGTCTAATGTTAAAGCGAAAACAATAACGTTGGCGCTGATAATCTTGATGGCAGTGAAGTTATTGGGATGTTTATTGAAAGTCTTCGTACTATGATACATTTCACGGGAACACTATGTAGAGTCAACACACCTTAAACAATTTGTATGTAGGGGCAGCATCACAGTAAGGCGGGTTCTCTCTACTACTTTGGAACCTCAGCATGAACAGCACTCAGTTTTTTTAATCGTTTGCCGAATAGCAGGCTATGTGTCAAAATCAGTTAGGAGAAAGTTCGTAAGTCATGAACATGCTTCAGAGGTCCCTATTCTGAATTAAAAGCTCCACGTCCTGAATAGGTCAAAGAAAGACTCAGTAGCGCTATATGCACGTAAACAATCAATAGGTCTAAAAAATTCTCCCTGTTGTACTACATTTGCAGCCTCTTACACTTTTCAGGGTGCCTGAAATTGCAGGCAGTCTGTGATGTCTGATGCTCTGTCCGCGCCTCTCTTTGGCAAAAATTATTAAACATTTATACCAGATAGGGATGCGTGCAAAGTAGCATTCTGGGTGGTATGATATGTGTGGAATACTATTCTGAGGTATCCAAACCTTAAGGTAGAGTTGACCTCGGTGTCTACCCGAAAGAAATGCATATATATATAGCTCGCAGGTTGCCTGATCACTACAGTATTTATCCGACTGAAATGCAATATTTATCGGGCTGAGATACATATGTATCAGGATTTGTTAGCGAGTTAGCAAAGATTTAAAGTTCTGACTAAGGTTAGCCCATTTTATATATTCTCCAATAGCCAGATTTACATTAAATATTATTGAATTCAAGAACAGCCCTCAAACCGAATATCTCTTAATGTAATGGTTGAGCAGATCAAATTTCTCCTGATATGGGTACCTTGCAGGGAACTGCAGAACAGATGAACTTGCATGGCTGGAAACTACCCTACATGTTTCAGGTGAATTGGAATACAGGGTTGCCCATATTCGACGGACCCATGTTTTTTTTTTAAAAAATCAAAGAAAAAAATAAAAATTTGGCGGTTGGCAATCTTAATCATTTAATTTGTTCCAAGTAGATTTGTTTACATCAATTTTTGAATATGATATCTCTCAAATGGCCGCCTCTGGCGTTGATGGCGTATTGTGCCCTTTTTGCAGCATTTTCCATCGTTTTCGCCAACATTTCGGCCGGAATAGCGGCTATTTCTTCACGAATGTTGTCCTTGAGCTCTTCTACGGTCCTTGGCTTGTTAACGTAAACCTTTGACTTCAAATATCCCCACAAGAAGAAGTCAGGCGGCGTCAAATCGGGCGAACGCGGTGGCCAGTCCAAATCACCACTTTTCGACATCAAACGGCCCGGAAACAAATTCTTCAGAAAATCGATTGTTATGCGACTTGTGTGCGGTGGAGCGCCGTCTTGTTGAAACCAGAACTGCCTCATACGCTTTCGACGAATAATTGGCATCACAAAATTGGTCAACATGTCGCGATAACGCTCCTGGTTGATGGTAACAGCATGGCCATTTTCGTTTTGGAAGAAAAACGAACGAACGAACTAACGCCGCACCAAACTGTGACTTTTTCGTCATGAAGAGGCAATTCTTGAATCTCCTGAGGATTTTCAGTGGCGTAAATACGGTAATTTTGCTTATTTACGGTCCCATTCAATGTGAAATGGGCCTCATCGGACATGATAATTTTGTTCCAAAATTGCTCGTCATCATCGGCCATTTCGATGACTCGTTGGGCCCATTCCAATCGACGAGGCTTGTCCGCAGGCAACAATCTTTGCGTCAATTGAATTTTGTACGGGAACAAATGCAAATCAACGCGAATAATCCGTTGTAAAGTGGACCGAGCCATGCCCAACTGCTGAGAACGGCGTTTTTGGGATGTTCTTGGGGACCTCTCAACACTGGCTCGTACGGCAGCGATATTCTCGGCCGATCGCCTTGGTCGACTTTTATTTGGCCTCTTCGGATTAGAAAGAGCCTCACCAGTCGAAAATTTTTCGTATAAACGCTTAATGGTGTTCTTAGAAGGCGCACTTCTCACATTTTTTAATATTTTAAAAGCACGTTGAGTTTTCACAATTGACTTCTTCTGTTGAATGTAAATTTCAACTATTTCAGAGCGCTCGCGTGGCGTGTATTGTTCCATGGTAAAAATCTGCTTGGACTGACGCTTCAAACGCGGTATGTCATAAAGCGATCTGACATCTCTGTCAAAAGTTATGGCGTTGCCAGATGGGTCCGTCGAATATGGGCAACCCTGTATATGAACATTTCTATAGCGACCAGAAAGCTCTTCTCGAGAGATAGTGCCCTTATGGCAACAAATGGTAGGTGGTCACGGGTCAGCAACTACATATATAACGGGTGATCCAAGTAGAGATACTTTTTCAATAGCCTTTTTTGGCAGATCACGTGTGAGTCGTGTCATGCTGTCATTTTATTTTTGTTAAGTATTGTTTGGCATTTCATCGTGAAAGAATTACGCCTGAACAAGGTTTACAAATAGTTCAACTTTATTACGAAAATTCACGTTCTGCAAGGAATGTGTTTCGTGCACTTCGCTCAAATTATGGTCAACATAATCGGCCTACTGAGCGTACTATTCGCAACACCATCGCCCATCTTGAGACCCAGCATTCATTATTGGATAATATTCGACCGAATAGACCACGTCCAGCACGCAGTGAAGAAAATGTAGCGGCCTTAGCTGAGAGTGTACACGAAGATCGTGGAGAGTCGATTCGGCGCCGTTCGACTCGGCGCATTTTACGTCGAGATCTTAAATTGAAAGCATACAAAATACAGCTTGTGCAAGAACTGAAGCCGCCCGACCTTCCCAAGCGACATCGCTTCGCTCTATGGGCTCTTGAAAAGTTCCAAGAAGATCCGACGTTTTCGACCCAAATTTTATTCAGCGATGAGGCCCATTTCTGGCTCAATGGGTATGTAAACCAGCAAAATTGCCGCATTTGGGACGAAGAGCAACCTGAAGAGCTGCCACTTCATCCAGAAAAAACAACGGTTTGGTGTGGTTTGTGGGCCGGTGGAATCATCGGTCAATATTTCTTCAAAAATGATGCCGGTGAGAACGTAATCGTCAATGGCGACCGTTATCGTGTCATGATAACCGACTATTTGATGCCTGAAATTGAAGCTCGTCATCTCGGCGACATTTGGTTTCTACAAGACGGAGCCACTTCTCACACATCGCATCAATCAATGGATTTATTGGGAGAAAACTTCGGTGAGCAGATAATTTCACGTTTTGGGCCGGTCGATTGGCCACCAAGATCGTGTGATATCACACCGTTAGACTTTTTCCTGTGGGGATATGTAAAGTCTTAAGTTTATGCGGACAAACCCGCTTCGATTCAGGCCTTGGAGCAAAACATCACGCGTGTCATTCGCCAGTTACCAGTCGAAATGCTCGAACGATTCATTGAAAATTGGACTCAACGGATGGACCATCTGAGACGTAGCCGCGGACAACATTTGATAGACATAATATTCAAAAAATAAATGCCAAAGAATGTTCTTTCAAATGATAATAAACATTCCCCATTCAATTTGAATTTTCTGTTTTTTTCTTTAAAAAAGTAGGGAACCTCGAAATGTATCACGCTTTACATTTCAAGCTGCTGTGGTTCTGGCTGAACTCTCAAAGCTCCAAAATCAATAAACAATATTTATCGAAATGGACTTGGTCCGCTTATGCACCATACAAGACATTCGTATCAACATCAATATGTTTTGGGGTGCTGAGGTACCGAAATTACTTTTTTTTATCAAGTAGGGTACCAATAACCGGCCATACCCAACTGTGTAAATTTCGAATTGCCATTATGACTAGAGTGTATTGCTTCTGACCATGATGACCATATTATTGATGGTCAATGTGGCGGTGCATTCACGACATGATACTCGCCTGGAATCTCTGTAATTTTGTGGGTTTGTTTTGTTGGCAAAATGTACTGACACAAAAAACCGGCCGGAGGAAAAGCCGTTGCAGTGGTTGTTGTTGCTACAGCGGCGACCGTTGTAAAGGTATTGTTGCACTGATGTTTAGTTCAGTTTTTGTGTCTCAGTTTAAACTGATTCTAAAACAAGAAAACCACAACACAATGCATTGTACATTCTCTCCGGTGTCTTGGGTTACTTTTGTGTGTAACCAAACCATCTCCAAATGCAATTTGTTGCTGTTGTTTTTATTTTTGATTTCGATTCAGTTTCGTTGTAAGAGAGTGAGAGAGAAGGAGGAGAGGTTTGGGTGACGAGAGTCAGAGGGCATGAATTTGCAATGTTGTTTTCTTTACAACGATGCTCAGTACTAATGCATCGTATACAGGCTTGCCAGTTTTTTTTAGTGCCTAATCCCCAAATTTGTATTTTGTATCCCCTAAATCCCCCAAAAAAAGATTTCTCATCCCCAAAAAAATCCCCAGAAAATATTTTAATTTATACTTTGTACTAAAATTAATTTTGTTTCTACAAAATGTACGTTGTCAAATTATCAAATATCAAATATATCTGATTAAAAATCTTCCATCTCATCTACATCATCTAATTTTTTTGTACATGTTTTTGGTATTAAAAGTTTGATCATTTCTGCCAATGGACTAAATAATTGATAACACAATGAATTTTTTTTAAAGTACATCAAAGGGTTAATACTAGTGATTCCAGTTATTTAAAATTGGGTTGGACCAGCAGAATCCTGTTACAAGTAAACTATACTCCAAAATTTGCTTAAATTGTTTGTAATATCGGCTCGGAAGAATTCTTTCCGTTTTATAAACCGCATTTGGTTTCAATTAAGATTTATAAATATTTATAGAAATACGTATTGGCAATTACTACAGGTTGTCTATTTAAGTCGTACTCTAATACACTGCGAGTCAAGCTACTTTTTGTAGGAACTTTTGAAACAATTTTTACGGACGAATTTTCTAAAAAAAAAATAGATTTAACAGAAAATACAATTTTTAACATAAATAAAGACATGTAATTATAAAAAATTGCAATCCCCGCCAAATCCCCGGATCCCCAAACCAAAAAATATATCCCCATTTGCGAAGAAAAATCCCCAAATTGGGGATAAATCCCCTAAACTGGCAGCGCTGATCGTATATAGTTACATACAGTCATACGTATTGATGTGTATGTATGTACATTTGTATGCACTCGTTGAGGCAGCAGCATAGTGACGTCAAAACCTTGAACTTGTTATATGTCGAGTCGTGTCGGGTGAGTGAGCCTGTCCAATGTCTTCGTGTCGGGTGTGTGGGTAAAGTGAAAGCTCTACTTAAGGAGGTACATTGTGCATGGGTGCGTGTGTGTTTGTTTGTATGCGCTTTCAAATTGGTTAGCATCGCCTTTCATTTGCTTTGTTTTGCTTTTAGAACATTTTGGGTGGATTAGGAAAGAAAGGAGAAATTTTCCTTTGTGCAAGCCTTCAAACATGCTTATGTGCACCGGTATATTAACGTTATAAGATATTAAATTTTGGTATAATTTGGTCATTTTGTGTGGGAGGTACAAAAAGGGGCGTGGTGATAACGCCCATTTTTTACAGGGCTATACGCACTTCAAAAGCGTTACACTGTGCAAAATATTGTTGCATTTTCGTGCATTGGTACTCACACTGTAAGCTCTTAACTTTTTGTGTAAAATGGTACTTTTGTGTGGGAGGTACAAAAAGGGGCGTGGCAATAACGTTAATTTTTCACAGGGCTATAGACACTATACTATACATACACTGTTCAAAATTACAAGTATTTTATACACTGGTATTAATGTTATAAGCGGTTAACTTTTGGTGCTAAATGGTACCTTTGTGTGGGAGTCACCAAAGGGGGCGTGGAAATAATAATACCGGTGTATAAAAATACTTGAAATTTTGTACAGTGTAATGCTTTTATAGTGCCTACAGTCCAGTGAAAGGTGGATGTTATTGCCACGCCCCATTTGGTACCTCCCACACAAATGTACCGTTTGTACAAAAAGTTACAGTGCACGAAAATACAACAAAATTTTGCAGAGTGTAACGCTTTTAAAGTGCCTATACCACTGTGATAACTGGGCGTTATCACCACGCCCCTTTTTGTACCTCCGACACAAAATGGCAAAATCATACTAAACTGAATGAATAGCTCATAAGCGTGCGCAAAAACGCTTATAATTCTATGGAATGTATCTGCTGTTCAGCGAAAAATAGGTGTATTTGTTAAATCTCAACAAAAATTTACAGAATAATTCGTGTAATATTCCATATTAAAGGGTCCGCCATCTAACGTTTTTTTTCAACTAGTGCTTATTTCGTGAATGGTAACACTCAGCTCATGTCTGATTGTCGCTGAACGAATATGGTTGTGTATACTCTTGAACAACGCTGGGAAATCTTGCGACATTACAGAATGTGTGCGAAAATTGCGTACGGATTTTGGAAGAAGAGAAGCACCGTATGTTCGTTATCTTGTGAAAAAAGTGAAAGAAACTGGCATCCTCATCGATAAACCAAAGCGTGAAAAGCCAAAAACAGTGCGTACACCCGAGAATATTGCTGCTGTGGCAGAAAGTGTGCGTGAAGCGCCATCAACAGCAATTCACCGTTGTTCTCAACAATTGAACATTTCGGAGACATCATTGACACGAATTTTGCATAAAGACCTTGGTATGACGCCATACAAAGTCCAATTGGTTCAGAAGTTGAAGCCAACTGATTTGAGCCATTTTTCTTCGAAAATGAGCAAGGAGTGGCCGTTACAGTCAATGGCGATCGTTATCGGGCCATGTTGAACGAATTTTTGTTCACAAAAATTGAAGAGGAGGATATTGGCAACATTTGGTTTCAGCATCTCGATGTTTTGCGCCCTGTTTTGAAGATCGCATTATCAGCCGCAGAGCTGATGTCGTTTGACCGTTGGACTTTATTTGTGAGGTGCCCTCAAAGATAAGTGTTACGCCGACAAGCCAGAGACAATTGGCGCTTTAAAGGACAATATTCGTGAAGCCATTGATGAAATACAGCTGCACACAATCGATAATGTGCTTAAAAATTGGACCGATCGTGTAGGTTACTGCATCAGTGATGCCAACTATTTGCGGAGCAAAAGCGTAATGAAAATTTTAAAACGCATAAAAGGCGTAAAATTCCGCACAAAAAGCGTAAAAAGGCACTAAAATAAAAAAGTTTAATTTTACATTAAAAATTTTAAAATAAAAATAATTATAAAATTTTAATCAATGTTCCTAATTAAAATGATACTTCCAAACATTTTGGTTTTTTTGACGCTTAGATTCATAAATACACAATAAGAAATCACAAGCAGTTTCGATTTATCCCTATAATAATTCGAATCTGCTAGTGATTCTAAGTTGTCTTTGAAGACGATTTTCCAGTTATCGATATCTCCAAAGCGGGCTACGTGGACCAAACTGTGTCTGCGTGACCGGGTTTGGCCGCGGTTAAAGATTTCTCCTTCTGATGTATGTCCAATCATGGCTACGCGGACCAAAGTGACTCTACATTGCCGGCCTTCGGCCGCGATTAAACATTTTTTCCAAAGCCGGTTACGCGGACCAAAGTGTCATAAGATCCATAGACATTATGTCCCTGGACGTTATGACATGACATTCAATATTTTAGGGCCTTACAAATATCTGGTCGAAATCAAAAGTATTACATACACACTGTACCGCAGAATGGTGTACTTATAAAACCATAATTTTTCGGCAAAAACCCTTTCGTCAATAATTTTGTATGGTATTAAAAAGCCCTTTCTTTTACCTTTTGTAAGTCTAAATTTCAATAAAATTTAAACTGCAGAAGTGATAACAGGAATATTCAAATCAGAGAGACATGTTCTGTTCATTATGTTGCCAGATTTGATCTCACAAATGTACGAAAAGCGTCAAAAGCACCAACAAAAAACATGAAAAGCGTACACCTAGTGCTTTTTTTCGTCTGGCACTAAGTGAACACTTTTCGCGTATTGGGGGGTCTGAAAAGCACTAAATCTGGTGCGAAAAGCACTAAGTTGGCATCCCTGTACTGCATGGCCAGCCGAGGCAGCCATTTGAATGAAATTAATTTCCATTATTAACCGGAAGGATTGTACTTTCAAATAAAAAAAGAAATTTGAGAAAATATTCAGTAGTTTTTTTTATAGCATTTTCAAAAAAAAAGTTATTTGCCGGACCCTTTATATTACCCAACTGAAACTTTCTTACTTGTTTTTTCATTTTTTTCCTTCTTATTTTCGAACATGATCGGAACGAAAAAAAAATCGATTTTTGGTTTTCAACAACATCCGATGACTAAGGAGATATCGATAACATACACAGTGGGACACTTTTCACTTAACTTCATCACTTTCGAATTTTGAAAATTAATGAATGCCCCTCTCTCCAACAAACTTTGACACTTGCTTGGAAAAAATTGCCTAAGTATCAAATTGGAGAATTTCAATCTCATTATATGAAATAGTTTTTTAACAGTGTACAAAACTAAATTATTTACTTACCCATTTATGATTAATACGAGTTTCTGGACACCTAGAAATATAGAAGAGAAATTGAAATATTAATTATAGATTTCGAGCCGATTTAGAAGATAATATAATGTAATTTTTATATTATGAAATTAGATGATATGGGGGTAATTTGTTTTTAAAATGCTTGCATAGGATAAAATAATTATATAAAACAAACCCATGTAAAAAATATCCCAGATGCTATAAGGATTATTAAAGGATGCTTCTGTAACCTTTGTAGCTCGATCGTAACATGCAATACATATCTGTGTAGGTATTGACGAATACAACATTTGACTCATATTGTCGCTGATGATGATGACACTTTTATTCGAAAACTAAAAAGTTATGAAAAGAAATGCAAACATAGAGAACAAATGCCACGCAACAGGCGTATCTTTTTATGGCACTTTACTCTAGAGTAGTTATTGTTAGATGGTGACATTATTTACAATTGTAACTAATTTATAAAATAATAATCAGAGAAACATATGAAAATATTTACAATAGCCCTTAAAAGTATGCACAATTTTTCAATAATAGAAACGAATTTTTATTATTAAACACAGTACTGCAATATTTAATACCTATTGTCATACGAAACTTTTTGTTTCTAAATAACAAATAGGTAAAATAAGATCTCGCTATAATTTTTTTAAAAAAAATATAATTTTTGAAAAAATTAAAAAAATGAGGCTGAACCGATTTTTGCAAAGTTTATATTGTTTTAACGCGCTTGAACATGTTCTTCACCCGATGTGTGCCAACTTTGAGGCCTTCTAGCTCCGCCCAGTCTGACATAGGGGGCCCCAATATAAAACTTAACTTCTCTAACAACTCTTCATCTACCATCTACCAAGTTTGGTCGCAATCGGTTGTTTTGTTAAGAAACGGTCGAATTATTTCCCCTATTTTGAATTCGTACCATTGTGCAGTGTTTTGCAAAAACAGACGAAAATTGTCAGACTAGTCTTGGTATTTCGTCCATAACTTTTACAAAAATTGAGTCTCCCAAAAATTTTTTACTGTTCTGGATTTGCGAGATTGCGGCGAATATTTAGATTTTTTTTAAAAAATTTCCAATAAATGTTACCCCTTACCTTAGTGAGGAGGGTATATATCATTTGCTACGTGCCAAAAGTGTAACACATCGAAGGAGTGACCTAAGACACTAAGTATGTTCGGCGGAAATCCGTTTTGGGTAATTTTAAGTCATTTGAGCAATGTCCGTCCGTCCGTCTGTCTGTGATAACTCTCGAAAGGAGCAGCCGAATTACTTCAAATTTGGTATGCGGTAATATTTTGCTCTATCTTCTAGTACCTTCCCCACAAAGGGTTAACTTTTAGTGAAATATTGATTCTTTAATTCCTTCTATACTGCTTACTCGAATCTTCTGAAATTTCACACATAGTATTAGTTTGTTAGTCGCTAACACGTCAAGAAAAATGGGCGAAGTGGCCACTCCCTTTTTGGTACCCCCCACACGAATGGACCATTTTGCACCAAAAGTTAACTGCTTGTATCTTTAATACCAGTTCATACAAATACTTGAAATTTTGTACAGTGTAATGCTTTTATAGTACCTAGTGTCCAGAGAAAAGTGGGCCCTGTTGACACGCCCCTTTTGGTACCTCCCACACAAATACCAGTGCACACAGATACATGAAATTTTGTACAGTATAATGCTTTTATAGTACCTAAAGTCTAGAGAAAAGTGGCCGTCATTGGCACGTCCCTTTTGGTACCTCCCACACAAATGGACCATTTTGCACCAAAAATTAACTGATTTTAACATTAATACCAGTGAATACAAATACTTGAAATTTTGTACGGTGTAATGCTTTTACAGTGACCGTTATTGGCACGCCCCTTTTGGTACCTTCCACTTAAATGAAGCATTTTGTACTAAAACTTTAAAGTTGTTAAATGCAAGTTAAATTCATAACAATTTAATTAAAACAAAAAAATAACCAATTTACGAATATTTTTTGGGACTCAAGGTGAGGGGATTCATAAGTCGGTTTACCCGACTGAACTTTTCTACATGTTTTTACAAAAATGGCGCATTGTACCTACCTTAAAACAAAGTAAACTTTGCAAAAATCGGTTCAGCCGTTCGAGAGCAATTAAAAATTTCGTAAAACACAAAAAAAAATGTTTTTAATTTTTTAGAAAATTAAAATGCCCATAAAACCATGCCAAGTTTAACGCGCTTGAACATTTTCTTCACCCGATGTGTCCAACTTTGAGGCCTTCTAGCTCCGCCCTGTCTGACATAGGGGGCCCAAATATAAAACTTAACTTCTCTAACAACTCTTCATCTACCATGCCAAGTTTGGTCGCAATACGTTGTTTTATTAAGAAACGGTCGAAATATTTCCAATTTTTTGAATTCGTACCACTGTGCAGTGTTTTGCAAAACAGACGAAAATTGTCAAACTAGTCTTGGTATTTCGTCCATAACTTTTACAAATATTGAGTCTCCCAAAAATTTTTATTGTTCTGGATTTGTGAGAGTGCGGCGAATATTCTGTGAATTTGAGCAAAATCGAGGGGGAAGCAATATTTTCTACAAAGGTTTTTTTCAAAAAAAAACTTTCGTAAAAATTTCCAAAAAAAATTTACAATCCTCTTTAAAACAAGCTGTTCGAGAGCAATTAAAAATTTCGTAAAACTCATTTTTTTTAATTTTTTCAAAAATTAAAATGCCCATAAAATTTTTTCAAAATCAATTTTAAAAGAAAAATGGTAGCGAGATCTTATTTTACCTATTTGTAACTGCTTATAAACATTTTTAAATATTCTGACCCATATAGCAAAACCGAAAATTCAATTTCATATTTTAAATTTTCAAAACTCCAAAAAATAATTTCTTAATATGAAAATTCAGTTTTTTACAATTTGAACAATTACGTAAAAATATGAAAAAAAATGGTTTTCCTAAAAGTGGCCATCTAAGATTAAATTCTTTAAATATGTGCCATTACATTACATTCATGTAAGTTTTTCAAAAGAGGACATTGGACATCCAACATAATTTTTTAACATTTTTAAAACTAAAAAAAATTATTTTCTTAATATGAAAACTCCGTTTTTTACGATTTGAACAATGACGACAAAATATTAAAAAACGTACGAGTAACAACAAAAATTGTTTTCCTAGATATCGAAAAATACCAAAAATGACTAAATGTGGTTTCCATTTTCTAAATACCACAGCATTCCGCTTGCATTGGCCCTTCACCATAAAAGTTTCCGCGTTTTGGCTGATGGATTCGGGCTCTGAACTCACTGAAAAAAACATGTCTGGACAGACATTTATAGGGTAAGCGTTGGGTTTCAGAAATCGCTGGACGACTCACCTTCCGCAGTGGGAACTATATCCTGCTTGTATACCTTCAAGACTATAGTCTCGAAGCCATATTGTGGGTTGCACTTGCACGTTGTATATGGGAGGTGGATTCAGCGTTAGGGATAAAATTGACCTGCCGCTTTTTACCATCCGCCTCACCCACCTTGCTGAATCTCCAATTATGGGCCGGCACAACAGGATTGGAATCTTTTATTATTTCTAATATGTCAGCCGGGTTGGAGGGCACTTCTGTAACCCACGTGATGGCTCTAGAGTGACTAGGGATGTTGTTTTTTCGACAATATCCAACTGGGAAACCGGCCACACCTCACCCGTTCGACTCAGAGTAGCCTTATACTGGTCTACTGATCTGGCATCACCGAAATATATGAGCTTTACTCTCCCCTGATGCCATCCTGCATCGTTGCAGATTGGTGGTTTGCCCGGCATTTCTCTACGGACATCGAGGTAATGGCAAGGTAATAATGGCTGATTGCACATGGCTCCATTTGTCTTTAAGGATGGATCCATCCTCACTACGGTCGGACATGACGTTTTCCCCTCACCGTACCACCTGTTGTTGGCCAAGACCAACGGACGGATAGTAGGACGATTGGGGAACCTCGCTCCATCGGAACACGAATGGGGGAAGATTTTTAGGTAACCATCTAGAGACTGCAAATGCTTTGCAGAATGTACTTCTGCAAAGGCCTAATTTGTATTTTCCATGAAAATACAACGAATTTTATGCGTATAAGCTCGAAATAATTCATCCCCAATTATAAGTTAAAAAAATCTATATTTTTTTAAAACGGTTTACCATTAAAATCTCAAAATATATGAACCTATGATTTTAATTATATGAAGTCAGGTACATTTGTACTTTGTATGCTCTATATACAATATGCAAGGATCTCTCCTTCTCTATCTAATAATGCCGGAAACCTTTTATGGTAATTGTAATCGCCCATTTCCCTCTCAGCTCATTAGCAAATTAAAAACTTCATTAAAGTCCTATGTACCCACATAGCAACCTTTGTGATGCGAAAAGTTGTTTTCTTATTTTCACCGAGAATTCCTGGGAAAAGTTACCATAGTAACGTATGTACATATGTATGTATTTACTCAAAATATGGGGGAAGCTGCGAAAGAGGCAGAATTAAATGATGATAAATTGGTAGGCGCATAAAGCGTACGAACAACAAGTGAAACTTCTAAACCTGTCAAACACCACTGTAAATCGAAAAGCACAGCAATAAAATAAAGCCTGCGCTACAAACTAAGAAAAACACCTTCACCACACATACTACGGACATTCACATAGGTACAATGTAAAGGAAAATTTTCAACAACTCAGAACTAAACGAAGAAGAAGACTAATAACAAAAGAGAGCTAGGCAAACAACAGGAAAAGAGAGCCCCCGAGAAGAACGAACAAGCGACGACACCAACAAACAACAACTAACAACGACCTTGATAAAGAACCCCAACCAACACTGCTGTTCAAACAGAATGAAACTAAAAAACAAATGATGGTAAAGTAAAAATCGACCATAAATAGGGTTGCCAGAGGTGTTGAGATAAAATAGTACCTTTGAGAAAGAGGAACCTCACATTTCGAACCCTCACGATTCTAGTGTAGACGAAGATCTCAGTATATAGTATACTGAAAGGCCTCAATTATCAACTCTGGTATAGAGGAAGGCCTCAGTGGGCGACTCTTGTATAGAGAAAGGCCTCAGTGGCCGACTCTAGAATAGAGAAAGTCCTCAGTGACCGACTCTAGTATAGAGGAAAGTCCTAGTAGCCGAATCTAGTATAGAGGAAGGCCTCAGTGGCCGACTCTAGTATAGAAGAAGGCTTCAGTGGCCGACTCTAGTATAAAGGAAGGCTTCAGTGATCGACTCTAGTATAGACGAAGGCCTCAGTGGCCGTCTCTAGTATAGAAGAAAGCCTCAGTGACCGACTGTAGTATAGAGGAAGGCATCAGTCAACTCTACCATAGAGGAAAGCCTGAGTAGCAGACTCGAGTATAGAGGAAGGCCTCAGTGGCGGACTCTAATATAGAGGAAGGCCTCAGTGGCCGACTCTAGTATAGAGGAAGGCCTCAGTAGCAGACTCGAGTATAGAGGAAGGCCTCAGTGGAAGACTCTAGTATTGAGGAAGGCCTCAGTGGCCGTCTCTAGTATAGATGAAGGCCTCAGTGGCCGACTCTAGTATAGAGGAAGGCCTCAGAGCCCGACTCTAGTACAGAGGAAGGCCTCAGTGGCCGACTCTAGTATAGAGGAAGGCCTCAGTGGCCGACTCTGGTATAGAGGAAAGCCTCAGTTGCCGACTCTAGTATAGAGGAAAGCCTCAGTGGCCGACTCTAGTATAGAGGAAGGCCCCAGTGGTCGACTCTAGTTTAGAGGAAGACCTCAGTTGTTGACTCTAGTATAGAGGAAGACCTCAGTGGTCGACTCTAGTATAGAGGAAGACCTCAATGGTCGACTCTAGTATAAAGGAAGACCACAGTGGGGCCGACGCCAGTATAGAGGAAGGCCTCAGTGACCGACTCTAGTATAGAGGAAGGTCTCAGTGGTCGACTCCAGTATAGAAGAAGACCTCCGTGGTCGACTCTAGTATAAAGAAAGGCCTCAGTGGCCGACTCTAGAATGGAGGAAGACCTCAGTGGCCGACTCTAGAATGGAGGAAGACCTCAGTGGCCGACTCTAGTATAGAGAAAGAACTCAGTGGACGACTCTAGAATAAAGGAAAGCCTCAGAGACCGACTCCAGTATAGAGGAAGGTCTCAGTGGCCGACTCTAGTATAGAGAAAGGCCTCAGTGGCCGACTCTAGTATAGAGGAAGACCTCAGTGGTCGACTCTAGTATAGAGGAAGACCTCAATGGTCGACTCTAGTATAAAGGAAGACCACAGTGGCCGACGCCAGTATACGAGGTATGTTCAAAGAATATCGCGAATTTTTAATCTCCGCGGGCTACGCGTATTTGATTTTTGATATTTTTGTAGCGTTATGTTGGTACTCATGTCCCTTACTTATACTCACAAGGTCGGCCATTTTGAATGTTTAGTTAATATTTGACAGCTGTTGAGCTTGGATGTGTTTTAACTTGTCTTCGATTTTTATCTATTTCAGAAAATGGATCAAAGAATCTGCATCAAATTTTGTGTGAAAAACAAAATAAAGTGCGCTGACGCATTCCGAATGTTGACTGTGGCATATGGTGAAGCTACCTTGGACCAAAGCAACGTTTATAGGTGGTACAAAATGTTCTTAGAGGGCCGAGAAGATGCGAAGGACGAACAGCGTCCGGACGCCCGAGCACGTCAACAACAGACGAAAACATCACAGTTTTCTTTGATTGCAGGAGCGTGGTGCATTATGAGTTCTTGCCACAGGGTAGTACGGTCAATAAAGCATATTACCTGCAAGTTATGCGCAAATTGCGCGAAGCAATCCGCCAAAAACGCCCGGATTTGTGGAAGAACAAAAACTGGCTTTTGCACCATGATAACGCCCCTGCACATACATCGTTGCTTGTGCGCGAATATAAGACAGTAATGGTGCCGCAGCCACCGTATTCCACTGACCTAGCTCCCTCTGACTATTTTTTGTTCCCAAAACTGAAAAGGCCCATGAAAGGACGACGCTACGCCACGATTGAGGAGATAAAGACGGCATCGAAGTAGGAGCTGAACAAGACCACAAAAAATGATTATTTAAAGTGCTTCGAGGATTTGAAAAAACGATGGGAGAAGTTTTTGAACGCGATATTTTTTGAACATACTACGTAGAGGAAAGCCTCAGTGACCGACTCCAGTATAGAGGAAGGCCTCAGTCGCCGACTCCAGAATAGAGGAAGGCCTCAGTGGTCGACTCCAGTGTAGAAGAAGACCTCCGTGGTCGACTCTAGTATAGAGGAATACCTCAGTGGTCGACTATAGTATAGAAGAATACCTCAGTTGTCGACTCTAGTATAGAGGAAGGCATCAATGGCCAACTTTAGTATAGAGAAAGGCCTCAGTGGCCGACTCTAGAATGGAGGAAGACCTCAGTGGCCGACTCAGACGGCCTCAGTGACTCAGAACTCAGTGGACGACTCTAGAAGACTCAAGGCCTCATTGGCCGATTCTAGTATAGAGAAGGTCTCAGTATCCGACTCAAGTATAGAGGAAGACCTCAGTGGTCGACTCTAGTATAGAGGAAGTCCTCAGTGGTCGACTCCAGTATAGAGGAAGGCCTCAGTGACCGGCTCTTGCATAGAAGAAGGCCTCTGTGGCCGACTCTAGTGTAGAGAAATACCTAAGCGGACGACTCTAGTATAGATGAAGGACGCCTGAGTGGTAGATTCGAAAATAGAGGAAGACTTCAGAGGTCTTCTCTAATATAGAGGAAGACCACAGAGGTCTTCTCTAATATAGAGAAACACACTTGTGGCTGATTGAATCTAGTCTAAGGGATGATCTCAATGGTCGACTCTAGTCTAGAAGAGTACTGTAATGGGCGACTCCAGACTAGAGGAATACTTTAATGGGCGACTTCAGCCTAGGTTAAGACCACATTGGACGACTCTAGAGTACAGGTAAGACGTCAGTGGATGACTTTAGTACAGGTCTAGAGGAAGACCTCTGTGATCGACTTTAGTATAGAAGACCATAATATTCGTAAATAATGGTCGAGACTTCAGTATAGTTCAGTACAGAGGACGACGTCAGTGGTTGACCCTTTTATTATTTGAAGACGTTGTCCTCATTCTGGTAGTAGATGGTCTGTTATCAACCTTATCAACTGCCGACAACGTTTTTTTAATAATATCCCCCTATATATTTTCAACAAGTTCGATAACTCTGGTAACCCTAAGCATAACCATAGCAAAGTCACGAATAACAAAATAAATGTTAATGGCATAGCTGAAGGAGAACTGAGATATGCAGCGAAGACGAAATACAACAAAACAAGAAATAAGTGGAGGTAGGGCGGTAGTTAAAATATCATAAAAAGAACTAAACAGGTGGTGGTTTGCTTTATACCTCTACCCACCAACCGTAGCATTCTTACAAAAGAAGCTTATGGTCGATGAGGGAGAGTGGGTTAATGTCAATAGGGTTGTGTAAGGCAAAAACAAAACGATAAACATTCAAAATGCACGCAACAATTTCATACAACCAGTATGAGGTAGCACCCCACCCCCATTTGGGGGCAAGTGAGATTATGTTTGCCCATAAAAATCGATACAACAAACAGAGCCAAGACAAATATTTTCCACACACCACACACGTATGTATGTGTGTAGATGTACTCTCTATCTCAAACAAACAAACTGGTAACTCTTTTGGGGATTCTCTCCCTAGCTCTCTTTTGTTTGGAGCATTTTTCATACCCATTTAGTTAGTGGTGAATTTTGAGTTAGCTCTCACGGCTACTGTCGCTCTGTATTCCTCGCATCATCATTATCAACAAGTGGTTAATTGTGCTTGCTCTTGGTTTTTTTGCTCTGAAGTTGTTTCTCCTTCCCGGTTTTGGTTTGTTTCTTTTTTCCATTTCCCTGATGTTAATCTTTGAGATATGAGATTCTCTTTAATTTCATAGGAATTTGTGTCTGTGTGTCACTAAATTATTTTGTTGGCGTTTGGCGTTTCATTTTCTTGGATTAGTACGGCGTTTGTTTTTCTCTTTTTGTTTGTTTCGTTTTCCATTCGCGGCGAACGAGAATGGTGAATTCGCATTTGTTCGCCGTTGAGGTTTGTTTATCTTTTTTTTAGTATTTATTAAATTTATTTACATTTTTCTAGGTAAATTTTGTTGTAAATTACGCCACAACGTTATCAAATAGTGTTACACACATAGTTGCTTATACAAAGTGATGAAAATGGAAAATAAGTGAAAAGTAATGTACAAAAAATAAAAACTTTTGCTAAAAGAATGAGATTTTCAAACTGGAGTCAATGGGGATCTATTTATACACGCTGAACAAAATTCGCTTTTGTAGTATATTGTCCCAAACATATACTGCTTGACACATATCGCGACCTAAGAGTGAAAAGGCGCTAAGTCGACTTTTTGCCAAAATGTATTTTTTGAAGCGGAACCTAGGACAAGTTGGATATACATCGATTTGAAAACAAAAAGCCAAAAAAAATCATGCTTGTCGTCTTCCTAATCGTAAAAGCGCTAAGTCCATATACCCATTATAAAAACATTCCATACTGTAAGTATTTTGACTCTCCTGTAAAATTTTATATACTGGACTTAGCGCCTTTACACTCTTAGGTCGCGATATATGTATATGCACATCTGCAGTAACCCGCAAGATTTTTCAGGAAGTTGTTAAAGCTGCAAAATCCATTGCAGTGTAACCGCCCGCTGTCATCAACCTAGCAGCGAGGAATCACCAAGGATCGAACATAACCTATATATTTAGAAGATCTTCATATAATCATCTGAACAAAGTCTGTACCGACACAGAGATATACATTAATATTTTGTGCTATAAACCCTTAATTTTAAATTTAAACCTAGTCTTCAACTTCTCCTAACGTATAGATTAAATATTGAACAAATAGAAAAAGTTCTATGCTTTCTGTTACGTGTCACATATTTGTATTTGTCTTAACAATCATCAACAAACTAATTAATTTCGCCAATAGATTCACATGCACGCTTTGAGACAAACAAACAAAAACATGTTGGGTCAACAATGATCCAAATATCAAATTGAGTGTTAATGAATTTATAAAGCAAACAAATGAAAATGATTTCACTAATAAATACATATTACAAAACAAAATGACAATTTAGTATAGTTGTCTCCAAATACTAAAGCCAATTCCTGAATAGTAAGTAGTTTATCTAAATAGAAAATTGTAATAGAAACAAGTAAGAAATTCAGTCGGGCAAACCGACTAATGAATCCCCTCACCTTGATCTCAAAAAATATTAGTATATTTATTTTTTTTTTGATTTATTTAAATTATTATAAATTTAAATTGCATTCAATAACTTTAAAGTATGTACGAGTACCGGTATTAAAGTTAAAATCTGTTTACTTTTGTTACAAAATGGTCCATTTGTGTGGGAGATACCAAAATGGTCGTCCCAATAACGGTCACGTTTCTCTCTGGACTCTAGGTACTATAAAATCATTACACTGTATAAAATTCCAAGTATTTGTATAAACTGGTATTAAAGTTAAAAGCTGTTAACTTTTGGTGTAAAATTATCCATTTGTGGAGGAGGTACCATAAGGGCCTGCCAATTACGGCCACTTTCCTCTAGACTCTAGGTACTATAAAAGCATTACACTGTATAAAATTCCAAGTATTTGTATACACTGGTATTAAAGTTAAAAGCTGTTAACTTTTGGTATAAAATGGTCCATTTGTGTAGGAGGTACCAAAAGGGGCCTGCCAATTACGGCCACTTTCCTCTAGACTCTACACGGAGGAAAATCGCCGTTTGTGATATGTTTGAATTGAAAGAAAATATATTTGGAAATGAATTTTTTAAATATTATATATTTGTTAAGAAACAAATATTATTTGAAAATCATGAAACTTTGTTTGGAACGCATATATTAATATATTAGAACAATATATATTTGCGCACTGACTTTCACAAATAAAATATGCATTTACTCACAAACAAAGTTATTGTTTAAGATGTTTACAAATATATTTTATTTAAAAATGATTTTTTAAACTTTGATGAATCTTTCGAATTTGAGTTAGTTTTTCCTAGATTATAGTTAAAAATTACATTAGCAGCATTTGCTGTTGTTTTACATCAATAAATTTTGATTTATAAGAATTCCAATTCATCACATTTTGCCAATCCATCAATGCAATTTATATTTACGAAAGATTATACGATTTAAGTTTTAATTAAATTTTACAAACATATAAAATTTATAAAAAAAAATGCTCTTGGAACATCTGAAAAACAGAAATCTATCAAAATACATAAATGCAAAATACTAGTTCCAAATAAAAAATGTTAGAATGGGAACATATTTTTGTTTAGAACAATATCCTCCCAAACATATAAAATTTGTGTATGTCAAATATTATATATTTGGAGTGTGCCCTAAACATATGTATGATTCAAGCCGAATATGTTTGGGACAATATACTACAGAAGCGATATTTTTTCAGCGTGTAGGTACTATAAAAGCATTGCACTGTACAAAATTTCAAGTATTTGTATGCACTGGTAAAGTTAAAAGCTGTTAACTTTTGGTACAAAAAGGTTCATTTATGTGGGATGTACCAAAAGGAGCGTGGCAATAATGCCCAAATTTTACTGTATTGTAGGTACTAATTAACCATTACACTGTACAAAATTTCAAGTCTTTGTATTTACTGGTAATAAAGTTATAAGCTATTAACATAATAAACTAATACTATGTGTAGAATTTCAGAGGATTGAAATAAGTAGTATATAAGTTAATAAATAATGAATATTTCACTAAATGTTAACCCTTTGTGGGGGAGGTACTAGAAGGAGTGGACCAATAATGCCCATCTTCTAACTTATGCGCAGATAGGAAAAATATTATCACATACCAAATTTGAAGGCAATCGGTTCCTCCTTACGAGACTTATCGTGCGCACCAGCCAGCAGACAGACAGACGGACGGACATTGCTCATTCGACTTAAAATGACCCAAAACGGATATCCGCCGAACATACTTAGGGTCTGAGTTCGCTCCTTCGATGTGTTACACTTTTGGTTCGTAGCAAATGATATATACTCTCCTCTCTAAGGTGAGGGGATAAAAAGAGTATCTATGAATCCGAACTCATTCTGAAATATTACAATAATTTTTAATTGCTAAATTTTCCAACCAATTCTAAGATTTTTCCATATCAAAGGACCACCCATAATAAAAATGGTCCTTCGACATGCTCAAATTCAGTGCCGTAATGCTGCTTAAACTCTTGAGTCTTGCGACTTTTGCAGAATAAATGGTCCTTCGAGATGCTCAAATAGAAAAATGGGAAACTTTTGCAACCAAAAATTATTATTATTATAGAAATATTCTCTAGGGCAGAAGTAATTAAAGTATAATAAGACATAACTAACATTAGCATCATCATTGTCTCGGATAGCCAGCCGGCCATTACATCTCTCAAGGCTGCATATCTAAATTG
Organism: Eudasyphora cyanicolor; assembly: GCA_963930755.1. NCBI lineage: Eukaryota > Metazoa > Arthropoda > Insecta > Diptera > Muscidae > Eudasyphora > Eudasyphora cyanicolor. The sequence continues at coordinate 132,165,440 of OZ005738.1, forward strand.
AAAAGCAGTCCTCGACTGCAGCAGATATTTTAAGGAGATAACTGAGCATTTTAACATACACCTTATCTGCATGCCAGGGCGTGGAAACATCCCGGGTAACTACAAAGCTGATGAACTTGACTACCACTATCCTCATGTAAGCTTTTCTTATTCTAGAGCCAGTTAGGCTATCAAATGAGAGATGGGCAGAACTAGACTCCTGCAGGGTAGCTAGACACATCTGACCATAATATGTCTTCAGAAGGTTCAAATTTAGAGCAACTATTTCGTAGATATGACAAAATATGTCAGTGATGGTATCAGTTCAGACTGGATACTGCCCAGAATACGCCAAAAGCAAGGTATTGAATCCAATGACATCTGTGGATAAGTGGAGCATCTGCATCTATTTTATATTGCACAACAAATCGCAAGCCAACACAGAGCCGATAAGCCTGCACCGCCGACCCATTTTTGTTCGATCCGCCGATAATTTTACCTCGGCTTCGTTCTCTGATCAGCATTCCTAGGAAGTCAGATGGACTTGACCGGTACCTGCAATTGTATTAATGATAGCTTCCTGTATCACATGAGGGACATGGTAAAACTAGGGACTTTAACCGACTCACGACTTTAACTAATTAGTACATTAATGCACGACAATCAACATCTATTGTTTATTGGTTGATTTAACATGAGAAGTGAGAAAAAATCTTCTTAAGTGGACTTATAAGACGAGCTAGAAATTTTCTTTTGACTACTAAAATATAAGTGTTGGGAGCCACATGAAATAGGAATAGACACAGACATACGTGGGCAGTCCCAAAATTGGCCGAACAGATATATAGATGGAGGTAGTAGTTTAACTAATATTATCGTGAAAAGTGGTAACCTTCTAAAACATATGTTTTTAGCTTCAAGGCGCCACGTTGCTTAGTTTTTTTTGTTTTTGAGCACTCAAAAGTAAAAGATCTCAGTGAAAAGTAAAAGATCTCCGAAAGGTCTCAGTCAAACCAAAATTAAGGCAGAGTTAGATTCTACTTTGGAGGTAGTCTGCTCCTTCAGTTACAACTATATAATATTGGATGGCAGAGTTTAAACGGGGCCATACGAGCTGCCACAGTAGTGGCACCTCATTTGGTCGAACACAGTAGTGGTTCCTCAAAATGATATTGGATGACCGTTGGTCGAAGGTTCCTGAGCTAGCTGAAGTCATAGGCATTTCAAAAAACAGCTATACATCGCATTTTTACGGAACATTTTACGATGAGAATGCTGTGCGCAAGATGCGTGCCGCGTTTGCTCACAATCAATACAATGCCCCAGTTCAAACATCCTCTATTGCGATGGCCAAAATCAAAGAATTAAAGTTCGAATTCAGCACGCACGTTTTTCGCCAAATTTAGCTTCCTCTGATAAATTTTTTTCCCCAAACTTGAAAAAATGGCTTGGCGGAAAAAGATTTACCAGCAATGGAGAGGTTGAAATTGCGGTTGATGGGTATTTTCAGGATTTAGACAGGATATAAACAGGCTACTGAAGCTATTGAAAATCGCTGGAGAAAGAGTATCGAGCTAAAAGGAGATTATGATGAGAAATGAAGAAAAAAAATCCAAATTTGTTATGTTTTCGTTGTTATGTCGGCTAATGTTGGGACCGCCCTCGTATATTATATGAAATCAGTTATAAATCTCATCGATGACGATAAAAATTATCTTTCTTTAAACATTTGAAAAACATATCGCGACCTAAGAGTAAAGGCGCTAAGTCCAATATTTAAAATTTTACAGGAGAGACAAAATACTTACGGTATATGAATGTTTTTATAAAGGGTATATGGACTTAGCGCTTTTACGATTCAGGTTTTAAAGACGACAAAGCATGATTTTTTTGGCTTTTTGTTTTCAAAACGATGTATACCCAATTTATCCTACGTTCCGCTTCAAAAAATACATTTTGGCAAAAAGTGGACTTAGCGCCTTTTCACTCTTAGGTTGCGATATGTAAGTGAGAATAATTATTTTTAACCGCATTTATTGAACGTGATAGGACAATTAACTGTAAAGTATTTGGTCGCCAAATTTAATTGGAAAATCCCGAAAGTAATATGAAGCAATTAAGCAACCACATCGATTTCAATGAGCAAATAAATAAGTTTGCCAATTAAAATTATGTTAAACATTAACTCGAAGGCTTTGGTCCTTGAAGATGAGAAACGATGTTCATAGGATTTTTTAATATAACACGGAAGAAAACTCTTGTAAAAAGGTATCTATGAAAAGACTTATGGCGATTTCTTTTCTGCAAAAGAGTGCAACATTTTGGTTACCCTTTTCCAGAAAACTGGACTTTTATACCACATTTTGGGATTTTGAAATAGAAGCTTAGTTTTATTCGAGGGTCTACATCAGTTTCACCTGAAAAGGGCAAATATTTTTCAGAATTTCGCGTCAACGGGGCACCATTTTTTTCAAAATCGAAATCACCATTGGGCAAAGTTTATGGTTGCAGCCGGAGTCACCAGCTTATATAGACCAATTGAGGTCCATAGTAATGCCACGAGTCCAGTTGCCCCTCATTGGAACCAACCTGTTTGATGCACATAGTTATCAATAGCCGACCCCAGTATAGCCAGTCGTCGCAGGTGCTCAATGCTCTCCACTTCTCATCTCATTACCACAGCTTCTGCAGAAGACATTGTACTCAATTTCCAACCTCCGATCTGCCAGGGTACCGTCAGTACTGACACCTCAAGTGCGAGAAGATATTTTGACCTTCTAAGGTTTGACTTCTTCCTCATCTCCAGAGCTTCTGCAGAAGTCATTGGACTCAATTTTCAACCTCCGATCAGCCAGGGTCCCATCAAAACTGATACATCAGGTCATATTGTGGACACGATTTGTCTAGCTATGCTGCTGGTATCCGTTTGTCCTCTTCGTTTCGGTCCATCTCTCATTAGACAACTTGACTGCGTCTTGTCTAAGCCAAAGCTTTCGTGTGCACAGTAACGCGCAAGTAAATGCGAATTCTTCGAGAATTGGTAATGTCGCCCAGCAAGTGTATTTTGCCAACCCATTCCTCTCTGACAGGTCTTAGTGCCCACAAGTCCAGCAGTGCAAATTCTTAGTGTGGATAATATAATCGAATCTGTCCGCAAAAAATTAGTTCCCAGCATTATTTTCTTCAAAATCTTCTTGATATTTTTATGGTTTCTGCCGAATTGTTTACGTGCCCAGGGTAACCAAAAATCGTTGTCAAGGCAGCTTTGTTTATTTACATTTATATCACACGTAAATATCGTAGCTGGTTGAGATTTATTAAACAGATTTGATTCAGCAGGCTTGTAAACCACTTAAAATGCGTTAAGTTGGTAACACTTGGAGCCATGACTTTGTATTATAATTGTTTCTTGAATTTAGTCATTCCTGAGGACCCTTCTCAATGTTCCTTTAAGATAGAAATAAATAGTGTTTGCTAGGACCATACGAGTATGATGTGATAATAACAAACTGAATTTATGAAAATAGTCGAATAGTCAAGACTATTCAAAATACCTTCCTTCACTTAGAATAAACCGTTTTGATCTTCATCCCAACTCCGCAGTGAGAAAAACATAAATTATTACCAATTAAAGATCAAACCCTCATAAGGAATTAAAAAAGTTTGAAATTTTCTATTGGCGAAAAAAAGTAAATTTTTCAAATCCGCTTTAGATAGCCTGAAGGAAGAAATCTTACGTTTGGGAAGGACAAAGAAATGATATAAAATGAGGTGTACCATCTTTTGTTCCACACTTTAATTATAATTATTTCCTGCATTTGGTATTTATGAAAAATGGTCCTTCGAGGTGGTCTTTTATTCTAAGATTTTATAAAAGAAGTAGGAATATGTTTCAAATCAGGAAATATGGAACGGATCTTAATTTTCTCTTGGCGTGAAGAAAGAAATACACAATGCAGTATAGCTCTTACATTACTCGTAATGATTACTCTATATTCAACCTTTTTAAAATGATTATTATATACTCGCTCCCTGAATTTTGCCATTTCGAAGGACCACGGTCCAGAAAAATCCATAAAACTTTTTGAATGGATATTCATTATGAAATAATATTCTATAAGAAGAATATTCTCCTAGTTCTCATTCCAGAAGGTAATTTTTTCCAAGCAAGTGCCAAAGTTTGTAGAGGCAGAGAGCTCTTTCCGCCTGCCTCTCTCTACTATAAACTTTGACAATTGCTTGGAAAAAATTGCCTTTTGTGAAACAGGACTTAGCTATTAAAAAGTAAAGCTTTGGACGCAATCGGAAAATAAGTATTGCACATCGGAAATAAGTATTGCAGATTCAACTATTCTAAAATAGTTAATTAATCGTAAATGGTCCTTTGAGAAGTACATAATGCTTGTTAGATTATTTTATCAGAGATGTAAGAAAAAATTCATAAAAACCGGATTTATGACGGAATATTCTCTTAGCTTGAAACAGTTAAAGTGTTGGGCGCTACATTAGCAAAGGGCAAATAACACAATACAACACATGATAAGATCTTCTGCATCATTCGTTTAGTCATGTTGACTCATTGCGATTTTTAAGGCACTGGAGGCATTTTTTCGGGTAGGTTTGTTCCGCATTACTTTCTCCTATTCCATATCTACAGCTTTTCTTCAGACACAAAAGAGATATTCCGTACGGTATACCGAGAAAAATGATAGAAAAGTGCAAAAAAAAATCCACCTTGAGCAAAAAAAACCGTATGGCCTTTAAATTATTAATGGAGCCAACATGACTAAGCGAATGTTGCAGAAGTTCTTATTTTTGATGCTACTTTCACGTCCAATTCTTAGAATTGAGTACCAATATCATGTGTTGTAAAAGTAAAGTGTTTGACACCACACTAAAAAAGGGCAACTAATTAATACACAACGAAGTATAGATCTCTTTGATTACTTCCCATATCGATTCAAGTATATAAGTATATTTAATCTGAGAAGTGAGAAAATTTCTTCTAAACCGGATTTATGAAATAATATTCTCTTGGCTAGAAAAGAGTAAAGTGTTGGGCGCCAGAGTACCAGTATATATATCTCTTCGATTACAATGATGATTAAGCTGCTTTAACGTTTTGCAATAATCATTTACATTGCGACTCTTATCGATTATCTGATGTTATGTATAATCGAAAGTTCGCATTAACAAGAGAGTGATTTAACGATGGCAGGTACGCAAGTACAGGGTTGCCCATATTCGACGGACCCACGGACTCGTTGGGCCCATTCCAATCGACGAGGCTTGTCCGCAGGCAACAATCTTTGCGTCAATTGAGCAGCGATATTCTCGGCCGATCGCCTTGGTCGACTTTTATTTGGCCTCTTCGGATTAGAAAGAGCCTCACCAGTCGAAAATTTTTCGTATAAACGCTTAATGGTGTTCTTAGAAGACGCACTTCTCACATTTTTTAATATTTTAAAAGCACGTTGACTTGACTTCTTCTGTTGAATGTAAATTTCAACTATTTCAGAGCGCTCGCGTGGCGTGTATTGTTCCATGGTAAAAATCTGCTTGGACTGACGCTTCAAACGCGGTATGTCATTAAGCGATCTGACATCTCTGTCAAAAGTTATGGCGTTGCCAGATGGGTCCGTCGAATATGGGAGACCCTGTATATACAATATAATTCAATGTCATCTTAAATTCCGTGGATAGATTCTCCCATTGCCACCTTACACCTTCTCTTTTCCGCACGTTAATTCCCATTCCCTAGCAAATAAACACATTTACCGATTAAAATTCCCTTAAACATTTACGCCAGAAGTGAAATGTGTGTCCATAATTGATAAATTATTTAAATTTATGCTTCCTCTCTTTTTCCTCTTCACCCATACGTCTTCTTCTTTTACATATGTACATTCAGATTCGCCATCGTTTTCTGTTTGTGTTGGAGGGAGAATTGAATTGAATATTGTTGTTACTTGTTTATCTGTTTATTTTTGTTTTCCAAATCAATTATGCTTATTTTATTTTGCAATGATGGCGATGACGATGGGGATACACTGGAACGAACGAGCGAACGAACGGACGGTCCGACAGTTGATTGGTGTTGTATAGAAGTGGCGTCGGACTTGGCTTTTTTGTATTCAATTTTCAGAAATTCAAAATTGAAAATTCAAGCTTGTAAATGCAAAATGAATTGACATTTTGACAGAAGCATAGGAAATGACACGGCGCATAATAACACAAAACGCATACACAAAAACCTCACAAAGAGAATATTCCAATTGAGGTGGGGAAGGCAAATAATAAATGACAATAACACAACAAACGGCGATAACATAACGTAATCGCTGGGAACGATTGAAGACGAGTCCGTATCTAGCTTTGCAATCGATGTGCGACTAAAAATTGCGCCTTTTGAGTTGCGCGGCTAAAGCAGAAGATTTTATTTACCCAACCAGCCAGACACTGGGCGAATTGGCCTGAAGTTGAGCCAGTATTCAGCTTGATCGGAAATGACTTGCTGAATCAATCGTGCTAAGTCATCTAGTCAGAACTTATGCCTCTCTTTAGAAGAAGCTATTGTATAATCTGCGGAAGTATCCTTTAAGGCTTACTCCATGGAGTAGAAATGGGAGATAACACCATCTGAAAAATTAATGGAATAAAATGAATACAAACAAAATTAATAATGCTTATCGCAGTTACTGGCAAAGATTCTTCCGCAAAGGTTCTCAAAGACATTCTAATGGTGGCTCTGGACAAATTGCCTAGCCGGGCAGAGCAAGACCGATTTGGTTCTCTCTACTAACAGGTGGCGCAAAAGTAACCTTTCGATGTTATGTTAGACGCGATTGGCGGTCAGCAGCTAACAGCTGATGCACCGTCTGGACTTTGTACGGAAACATCTTCAAATCTTGTACCAAAATTCGCTGTAGAGACCGTCGACTGATACCCATTTGCGTGGCACGTCGTCTGGTCGATGTCGACGGCGCTTCCATGAGATCCTCGGCTACAGCAGCAATATTCTCTGCAGAACGGCTACTCCGGGGTCTGCCACGCCTGGCAGCATCTCGTGTTGTGCCAGTCTCTTCGAGGCGAGCGGCTAAACGTCGCAGTGTTTCACCAGTAGGCGTTGGACGGCCAGGAAATCTATGCCAAAGTCACCGACCGATTACACTATGCAACAAATGAACTCTTTTTGAAAAATACACGAACCTGACTGTATAGCTTCGATTATACTACCAAATGGTAGTATAACCCTATACTTAGTTTCGCGGGATTGGTGACCAATTTTTTTATGGGCCTCAAAAGATTCGGAATATCAGTGGACCCCTTGAAAAAAGGTTTGTTGTTTCAACAGTCGATGTCTGCTGAAAAAGGGAAAGCAGACTTCGTCTGTTATTTTAGCAACCCTATGGTTGTTATTTTAGCACATAAATTTGCCTGCTACTGTAGCAAACTAGAACAGTCGTTTTAGCAAAAAATTTTGCTATTATTTAACAGAAAAAAGCGGCTGGGAGAACAAACAATTTTTGTTATTCTAGCATACGTCTCTTTCATTTTTATTTCAATAAAAGAAATACAAATTTTATATTTTCCTGATATTTGAGAAGAGTATATCAACCAGGACTCCAACCTGAAGTTATTCAGGCCATGTATTGATAAGCGTTTCCAACTGTGAAATCTATGTATGTATGCTTGATCTAAAAATATAAATGAAAAATAAATCATTTAATAAAATTGAATAGCAATAGGAGTATCTACAAACAATACTTATCGGTCACTGGCATTAACAATTATCTTCTTTTTGTCCGAAGGATAATGTGTTGGGTTTACCCTATTGACACGGTATCTAATTGTACATGTCCAGAGCCATATCATTGGGCAAAATAATCTTATCCATTATTATTTCCTCCAAATTATTACATCCAAATTAGACTAAATTATCCCGAGTTTTTTTGGAGCCAAAAGGTTACTTCGCTATGCTGATATCAGCAACCATCGTTGACGCATATGGTGTAAAAAAATTAATGTTGCCATTTCTGGTGATACAGGTGTAATTAATGAAATAAGTAAACAAATCGTAAAACAAATACTTACGTTGTTGCAGATATTTTCGTTAGGACCACACTTCTAAGAGGTCTATGAGTCTATGAGATTTGGAAAAGTAGACATGGAAAGAAATTGCTAGTCCATCGCTTTCACAAGTTCTTTGTATGGACAGCATATATTTAGTTTACTTTTGTAGCCATATTAAAGTAGAGGGTTTTAATAGGACACTGCTTGCTGAGAATCATGAAAACAAACAGAAATAAGACTTTTACAATCATAGTGAAATTTGCAATTTGTGTACGCTTACCTGTTGCAACTTGATTAATTGATCCTCCAAGGCATACACAATTTCGCCTTTTTTCTTTAGCCATTTGTGTAGTCGGAGCTGTCCCGGAACCGTTTTACTCATTAAAATCATTTGCATTATATTCGTTTCTTCATTGCCAAAAAGTTTACTTTACTCCAACCGCGGAATGCTTTTGTAATGCGAATTAACAAACACAACAAACAGTTCAATTTTTTTTTTTTTTTTTTTTTTTTTTTTGGAATATGTTTTCTTCCTTCAGTTGGAGTTGTTGGTAGAATACTTGTATTCATATACCAGCTGTCAATTCAATTTGTTCGGCGTAAAATATTTTAGTCTTCAAAGGGTGTTACTTAAAAAGGCGTCGGCGCACGATATCTGTCAAAGAGGGCAACTCTTGAATGCTAGTGAAAGTATATTACGTCTGTCAATATTTTTTGATATGCGAAATAAACATTTTATATGAGATTTTGTCATCTGCACAAATATGAATATATGTGTAACTTATCTTAAGCACACTTTAATTGAAAAAATTGGTTACAGTGGTAAGGAATATAAATTAAACGCCGCTTCTTTTTTAATTTTCTTTTTTCCGTCATAAAGCATGTCTATGTCCCGATTCACACGGGGCAATTCGGTGTTTGTTGGAAATAAAGGCAGCAAAGTGCGAATGAAAAACACAAAACGGATTGCCAGTACAAGAAACTACTTTCCCCATTGTTTAGATTCACACTCGGCAACTTTTCCAAGCAAGTGTCAAAGTTTGACAGAGAGAGAGACGCCGAATTACCGCGTGTGTTGAGGTGTCTATGTTCGTCCCAATTTACACGGGGCAATTTTATCAGCGGTTTAATGGTGTTTGTAGGGGAGGCAGTTGGAAAGGGAGGGAAAAAAAACTCTCGTACTCGATTGAACGTTTTGTTTTTCATTCGCACTTTGAAACAACAACAATACACACAGGAATAGCCGTGGAAACCGTATACTAATCGTCTTTGCACAGGATGATACAATCTTGCGAAATTTTCTCTTAATACTCACCCTAAGCCTTTAGGAATTCTCTCGTTTTTTTTTAACTTTTTTTGCATACACAATACTTAGTCCTAGATCACACGAGGCAATTTCTTCTAAGCGGAAAGTGCTCTCTGTATCTCTCCTACAAACTTTGACACTTGCTTGAAATAAAATTGCCTTGTGTGAATCAGACTTTATAAACATTTTTACAAATCGCACCTATAATATTAATGTTTAGCTTTAGTTTCATTAAAATATAAAAAATTAGAAACTAAAATCTAAACACAATAGATTAATTTTAATTGTATGTCCGGAACTTAGATTTTGAAATCGTCAAATCATATTCGTTATCGATTTGTGTTTTACTTTTTTCAGTTTTAATCGACTCCTATTTCCAATATTTTTAAAATCCAATGAAAAAATAAAAATATTGAGAAACGTAACTCGGAAAATAGATATCGCCGAATAATTATTTAATTTTTTTAAATATACTTTTCTCATCACACGAATGACCTTAACCTTTTTGATTTTCAATGGTAGTTGAACTTTATCATGTAAATTATTGCAAATTTTGTCTTATTTTCACATATTTTGATTAACAGCAAACATTTTCAGCAAACTGCAAATTTTTCAGCAGTGCGTTTGCTAATGCAAAACTGCAAACTTTTTGCTATTACAGCAGAAAATGTGCTGTATTAGCAGAAAAAATGTTTGCTAAAAATTAGCAGACGTTGTTTGTTATTATCAGCAAACAATTTTTTTTGGGTGTACTTCAGACTTGGTGATAGCGCTTAAATATATTTGGCAATAATGTAGCTAAGAACACGTTGAACAAAGTCTGTTAACATGTCATGCCAAAAAATTTTGTTTTCATGCTCTTTTTTTCCAAAAACATAGGATTAAATTTATTTTTTTTTCACTTTTTTCGGCATAACTTTAAGGGATCGCTGATTTTTTACTAACAATATTTGGCAATATTGTAGCCACTGTAAATCTGAACAACTTTTATGAACAAATCAATACAATCTGAACGTGTCTAGGCACCTTAAATAGCACAAAAATCCACATTGTACCCCAAAAATGTAAGTATTTCACTGTTATGTAACAAAAATATATTTTTTTGGTATATGGCATGTACAGCAACTTTATAGAAAATATTAATGCCAATATTTTTGTGGAACATTTTAACCCTCTAGCTCCCCCACATATCTGTAATTTTTGGCCCCATTTTAACAAATCGTAAAAAACACCCCTTAAAAGGGTGAGGGCGGGGATGAAATGTTCTACAAAAATGTTCGCCATAAAATTTTACTATATGTGTCAGAACACACCAGAGGTAGGTGTAAATTTTCAGCTGACCTCTTTGGCAAGTAAACCAGATCATTTTGTTTGTTCACAAACTGCCCAATTTGGAATGGCTTCTCATCGGAGAAAACCAAATTCGGTAACTGGCCACTTTCGTGCAAGCGAAGCAACTCCTTGGTCTAACTTTTTTTTGTGCATCGGTGAGCTCTTGCACTTTTTGGAACTTCAATGGCTTTAGTCCAAGCTCATTTTTTAATATGTGTTGTATCCGTTCTCGCGATATGTTCAGCTCACGAGCAATTTTTCTACCACTGCCGCGTGGATTTCGATCAAATCTGGCCTTCACTTTTCGGATCATTTCTGGTGTTGTTACCGTTTTTTTGTCCACTTTTTGGACGCGATGCAACACTGCCATTATCACGGTAACGAGCAATGGTACGAGAAACAAAAGATTTATTCACATTTAAATGCTGGAGGTCTCTAACGATAGCCACTTGTGTTTTTCCACCCTAATATAAAGCAATCACACTATCACGCTTGAATTCCATCACGAATAACTTTTTTCTGAATGCAATAGATCAAAATGTTTTTGTAAGCTTGTAAACAATAAAATGAACTGTCACTGAAATAAATCTGTCAGCTATCAGACTAGCGGTTTAGAAATGATAGCAACCTGAAGTTGGTTGCAATACATATCAGCCACCCTGTATATTCCTGTAAGAAGGCTGTAGGGGCCCGTTGGGGACTCTCTCCTAAAATTAACCATATAGCGTGATCCATTTCGAGGTTCCCTACTTTTTTAAAGAAAAAAACAGAAAATTCAAATTGAATGGGGAATGTTTATTATCATTTGAAAGAACATTCTTTGGCACTTATTTTTGAAGATTATGTCTATCAAATGTTGGCCGCGGCTACGTCTCAGATGGTCCATCCGTTGAGTCAAATTTTCCATGACTCGTTCGAGCATTTCGACTGGTAACTGACACGCGTAAACGTTGTTCAGGTGATGAAATGCCAAACAATACTTAACAAAAATAACATGACAGCATGACACGACTCACACGAGATCTGTCAAAAAAAGGCTATTGAAAAAATTATCTCTACTTGGATCACCCGTTATAACATTACACTAATTAATCTGTCAATTTGTTGTCAACACGTTGTTCAGGCGTAAGCCTTTCCATGATGAAATGCCAATCAATACTTAACAATAACATGACAGCATGACAGCATGACACGACTCACACGCGATCTGTCAAAAAAGGCTATTGAAAAAAGTATCTCTACTTGGATCACCCTATACTTATCAGTAGTTCGTTCAATTCTATTGTACGTTATTGTGGTTAGAGTTGGGAACTTTAGTTATTTTAAGAGATCGCTCATTTTAGTTCACAAGCTCACTATAGCTCACCAGCACACTTTACTTCTCCAGCTCATTTCGTTCAGTAGATCACCAGGTCACCTTTGTTAACCTGCTCACTTTAGATCAACAGCTCACTTTAGTTCACCAGTTCAATTTACTTCACAAGTTCACTTTAGTTTCCCAGCTCACTTTAGTTTACCAGGTCACTTGTTCATCAACTCACTTTAGTTCGCCAGCTCATAGTTCACAAGCTCACTTTATTTCACCAGCTCACTTTAGTTCACCAGCGCGTTTTAGTTCACTAGCTCGCTTTAGTTCACCAGCTCACTTTAGGTCACCAGGTCACTTTAGTTCACAAGTTCACTTAAGTTCAGCAGCTCACTAGTGCACCATTCACTGTAGTTCACCAACTTACTTTGGTTCACCAGCTCAATTTAGTTCACCAGCTCGTTTTAGTTTACCAAATCACTTTAATTCACCAGCTCACTTTAGTTCACCAGCTCACTTTACTTCACAAGTTCACTTTAGTTCACCAGCTCACTTTTAGTTCACCAGCTCACTAGTTCACCAACTCACTTTGGTTCCCCAGCTCACTTTGGTTCACCAGCTCACTTTACTTTACCAGCTCACCTTACTTCATCAGCTCCCTAGTTCGCCAACTCGCTTTAGTTCAGCTGTGTGAACTAGATCGTACCATTCAGTAAAGTGATCCGTTCAGTTGAACTAGTTCGTTAGCGAACTACACAACTCTAATTGTGGTGTGGTGCACCCATTTGGAGACCGTTTAGTGATGCATCACCAGTCATCCGTGACCCCAGTGATGCATCACTCTTAAACATAGGCGGAACAATGTATTTCCGACGACGAATGCGTGTCTTTAGAGACTGAGAGGCTTAAAATTCGATAACATCCTTGTTTGGGGTGGAGTTTAATCTGTCGGCTACCAATGATGGTAGGAATTCAGAGACAAATAATCCATCATCACGCAAAAGCAGAATCAGTGGTTCTATTGCTGCGCCTGTCCCCAGGTGTAGTAGAATGTAGAATGAAATGTGTGGTGTGGTATCAGGTTACCCAACTATAACAAGACCTTCATTTAGGAAACATTTTAACATTTTTCTCCTGCCTAATTTCAGTAGTAAAGACCAGCCAGTCTAGAGATAGGTAATCGGTTATTTTCCTTATGAAGAAGCGCCAGTACTGCCGTTTGTCTTCAGGAGAGTAGTAGAAAAAATCAACCTTAGAAGTGGAAAAGGTCTCAGACGCCGCTGGGTAAGATACTATCCACAAAATCCTTACCTGCAGGATGACGATAATAACTAAACAAAAACAGCATACAGTGTGTCGAGCAGTACATTAATAGTACTGCTCGACACACATTCCCCGGACAACGCACTGCCAGAACTCGTGAAACAGCAGAACCAACAAGGAAACAAATGGACTACAAATATTCCCAAATTATTGACCGGGAAATCAAGACATAGCTGAGCGATTACCTGCTTAAAGCTCTTCCCATCAACTAGATCAGATGGAATTTCTCCAGTAGAAATACTGAAGATGATAAATTATATTAAAGATTTATGAAGGCTGGATTTAGGTTTCGTATATCACCAATCGGTAGAGGGATAGCAAAATGGTATTCGTATACAAAGCGGAAAAGATATCACACTATAGACCAAAGGGCTTCGGTCCAAATAGTTTATGTTCGTTACTTTTGAAAGGTCTGGAAATGCTCCTTGATTCTTTCATTATAGAAAACCTGGATACGTAACTCTTGTCGGGAAACCAACATGCTTACAACGAGAACAAGTCTATAGAATCGGTCCTGCATGAACTGGAGGGCACTATCAAATCATCTCTACATTTCATGGAATTCACTATGGTTTCCTTTTGTGATATTGAAGAGGATTTTGACACCGTTCACTCGGATTCGGTAATTGCGGAGCTGTTGCATCTAAGATAAAGCATAGCTTGATTAGACTAATTCAGCGTTGGGTTTTAATCCAAACAAGACGAAATTGGTTCTCATTACTAGAAGTATTAAATTCTACACGTGGAACCTACTCGGATTAATGGAACTGAGGTAGTCCTTGTTGAAAGTGCAAAGTCTCTCTATAGATATAATTCTAGATGGAAAATTGTACTTCAAACAGCCCTCGACAGCCGCAGATCTCTTAACGAGATAGCTGAGTTTAACACATACCTCATATGGGTATCCCGGGGAACAACAACAATGTCGATGAACTTACTGCTAAAGGGATAACATGACAAAAATCGACACCTGTGTGGTAGCTAGACAAATCTGGCCTAGATATGATGCGAGGTCAAAATATCTCCTCGCACTCGAGAGGAAAGGACAGTCTACGTTAGTTTCAGTTCTGACGGCAAACTCGACAGAAGGTTGGTAATTGAGTCAAATGATTTCTGCAGAAGCTGTGGAGATGGGAAACAAGTGGACAAATATTTTTCCAAATATTTTGGAACAAAAAACTAATCCGAGGAAGCTAAGTCTGGCAAATAATGTGCGTGTTGAAGCAATTCGAACTTTATTTCATTGATTTTTGCCATCGTGAATGTGTCTTGATTGTGAGTAAATGCGGCAGCAATCTTGCGAACAGTTTTTTCATCATCAAATTTTCGTTAAATATGCGATGTATAGCAATTTTTGAAATGCCTATGACTTCGTCGAACACCATTTTGTGGATTTGTTTAATCATTTCTAACGTGGACAGTTTGGTTGCCTCAACCGAATTATTTGCCAACCGAATTGTGTAGCGATTCCATCAGGACAACCACTATTTTAGTTGTGGTATACTTCTGCTTCCATGTTGACAACAATCATATTTGGTTGCGCCAACTACGAAAATTAAATTAAATTATTAAATTATCTGTATCCGCAACAACCAACTGTTTTAAAAATTTGGTTGTTCTGACAATTTGTCAATGTTAAAGATTTTTTTTATGTCGAGTAATTTTATTTTTTGTTTGTCATGTATCAGCAAAAGAACAGCAACCAATCTTTCGGTTGTATTTCCCAAAATACATTTAATTATTCTAAATTTGGGAAATGATTGGGATAACCAATAAACGATTATTTATTAATATTTTTTCTGTTGTAGTAACCAATTATTCGTTGCAATAATAATCTTTGATCTATTGATACAATTTCTGTTGTCAAGAATAAAACATTGATTATTACAACCAAAAATCGATCATATGGTACTATAATGAAAATTTAAAATTGGTTACCACAACTAACCGAGTGATGAACCATCTATTTAGTTGCAAGCATTTTCATTTGATCGTATCCATGTTATTATTGTTTTTTATACTAATTATATATAAATACAACCGACAGACGGTGTAGGCAATATACATTTTGTTGCTAGTACTATTTTTTCGTTGTTACAATTGAATTCCAACCAATTATTTTCCTGGGTGTACGGTGTCCGTCTAGGCATCTCGTACGGCCCCTTTAAACTTTGCCACCCAATATTTTTTAGTTGTAAATGAAGGATCAGACTACCTCAAAGTAGAATCACTGAGATCGTTTACTTTTGAGTGCTCAAAAAAAGAATTATACAACGTAACGCCTTAAGGACTACAGCGACTGAGTCTCTACAAGCCCTTCTCCATATACTGCCGATTAATGTTGTGGCGAGAGAAGTTGCAACCAAGGCGGCACTAAGATTAAACTGCCTATCAATGTGGATGTACAAGAACTACGGTCACATGAGGATATCAAAGTGTAGTGCTATGGTAACCGACCAAGTGGACTATATATCAACGGTGCGCACCTTTGAGAGGAACTACATCACTATGATACCAGCCAAGGATGAATGGGATGGCAGAATACCCGGAAATAGAAACCATCTCCACTTCTATACGGATGGTTCGAAGCTTGATGAAAATGTTGGCTTCGGAGTACACTGTAAGGAACACTGCCTCATCGGACACTGCCTGATCGGCGAACACGCCAGAAGATTGGGTATTAACTCCAATGACTTCTGCAGAAGCTGTGGAGATGAGGAAGAAGTGGAGAGCATTGAGCACTTGCTATGCGACTGTCCCGCTTTGAGTAAACGACGACTGGACCCACTGGGGTAGGACTTTCTAGGCAGCCTAACAGATCTTTCCAGTACCAATATTCGTGCTAACGATACATTTGTACATCAAACAGGTTGGTTTCTATGAAGGGCATTTTAGCCCGTGGTACCACTAGGGACCTAAACTGGTCTATGTGAGCTGAAGAAATAAAAAAAAGAAAACGGCTGCCACCCTAACCTAAACCTAAAAACGCCTTGAAACTTATTATATATGTTTTAGGAGATTGTCAGTTTTCACGAAAGTTTTTTTTAAACTACTACCGCCATCTATATATCAGTTCGGCTAATTTTGGGACGTCCTCGTAGCAAAGGCTCCATAGGGAACCTTTTCACTGTCCTAAATGTAACCAATGGTGCATACCACTAGATCTTTAGAGCACATCAGAATTTTACACAAGGACCATTGTTATGAGCGAATTACTCTTGTAGAAGTATTAAATCAAGGTGTTTTGAGTCAAAGGACCAAAAATGGAAATATACGAGACGATTTCGGAAATAATTCTATGATAGCAATCGTCCAAAACCATAAACATAACCACCGTCTGCCTTAGTGTAATGGCTGTAATTACAGAAGTAAAGACCGGTAATATTTAGACAATGCTTCCTTTCCACTAGGCTAATGACACCATATGAATTAAAATCTAATTGATTTCTATGTTCATGTCCGGACATTGATTTTGTCATTGTCCTTCGTCAAGTAATTATCATATCAGGAAGGATAATTTTCGTTAAAAAACAACATCTGTGTTTATTTCGTAAATATAGTTTTTTTTCTTTCTTGGTAAGCCTGCCATATTTTTTATACATTACTATTAGATAACCAACAGACACGTTGGAACCTCCTAGTTTTTTAGTTTTTTTCGGGAGTTTGTGTGAATATTATAACATTAAATTCAAAACCATGGCATGTACATACCGCGTAGTACTACTGCAGCAACTCAGGCAATTGAGTCATGTTAGACACGCATATGGAGGCAACCAAGTTCCCCCATTACACTGCCATTTGCCATGCAGGAACGTGCGGCTCTGTTTGGCTCGCTGTGGCCACTGACGTATGGTTAAGTGTTACCTGGAGGTTCGTGTTTAGAAATGCGTCATTTAATCGCATTACGACTGAAGAGCTTTTTTGGAGGAGCAGCAAAGTGTAAGACATTATTAAAATATCTGTACATGTGTGTGCATTTATATAAAGAATATTACATTGCGGAAGATTACGCCCGAAGGAGGATTATAAAAGGATATTAAATAGAATTTTAAAGACGTTATTTAAAAGTGTTGTAACTAAGTTCCATAAGCGGTGATGAGCCTACGAAGGATGAGAGGATAATTGTTTTGACTGTAAAGAACTGGGGTCCATGGCAAATACTGGGCACTATGATGTTTTTTTTTTGCCAGAAACTTAGGTTAGGTTTGGTTAGGTTGAAGAGAGGAGACGTTTAAACGTCTCATGTCCATGGACATACACTTAAGGCAGTGGTTCGGCCTGTTGTGCGCTCCTTATTTATGATCTTTTTATACCTCACGAGTTACAGAAAATCGGTAGTAGACACGAATTTTCTCAGTATCTTCCAGTCATATTCTCTGAGATGAGTCAAGTCTGGTAATATGTCGGACCCGAAATGTTGGGATCTTGCATGTGTGAAAGCCGGGCAGTGACACAGAAAATGTTCCATCGTTTCGATGTTTTCTCTGCATGCCCTGCATTCGTCGTTTCCTGCTAGTCCTATGCGATGATGTGCTTGTAAGCTTGAGTGTCTCGTTAGAACACTCATCATCTTACTAATGCCAGAAACTTAGACGGCAGCTTTTGAAAGTAACACATGGGAAATGGGATCTTCGCAGAACCGATCAATTGTTAGCTCCTTTAGGGATATTGACTGGTAACTACACTATGCAACGACATTTTTATCGAAGGGCTGTGCATAACATTTTCCGGTGTAATATGGAGCCATAAACACAAAAAAAAATATTTAAAAAAATTTTTATGGAAAATTTTTCTAATTTACTGGGAAGTTGTCTTTTGTATTTGGACCATATTTTTTGAAGTAAATGCTCGATATATCCGGGATACCCGTTGAATTAAAGGAAATTGTGAGGACTACTAATTTTAATAACGATACTTTCACGTGGAAACAGAAGTTTACTAACTGTCGTTAAAACAATTGGAAAATTTTTTTTATTTATTTGCTGCCACGAAAGAAAGAACATAAAAAATCTTAAAAAATGCGCATACAAATTGTTTGCTCCATATTTTGAAAGCTAGCATCCTAGCGAAGTAAACTATGCCTTTCTGAAGAAAATCTATGTATAAATGTAGAAATTATAGCACTTTTAATATAAATAGGAGAATTTCAACATAATCCAGAAAGTATTTTGCGGAAATACGTTTTGGACCATTTTAAGTCATTTTAGCCATGCCTTGACTTTAAATTTGGTATGTGTCAATGTTATTTGCTATCTCAGACTAAGGTCACAGATGGACTATGTTGGTCCACTCCTTCTAGAAACTCCCAACAAGGTTCAAAATGTAGAGAAATAATTATTATATATCATAAAATCTATACTACTACCCAGAATTTTTCACAATTCCACACGTAGTAATACAGGGTTTTCCAATAAGAGTGATATAATGAAAAAAAAAATTAAGGAAATCCAAAAGTTTTTCAGTTAATGTGAAGTACAATCGATACAATTAAGTTCTAAATAAAACGTCATTCAAATGGCCTCCACGACTTCTTCTGCAGGAACGAATTCGATTAACCCAATTTTCGAGCACTTTTTCCACTAAATCAAGCCGTATGTCAAGAATGGCACGTTCAATATTGACTTGTAAAGCTTGAAGAGAGTCTGGTTTATTTCGAAAGACCAATGACTTCAAATAACCACAACTTCTTGGAGGTCATTCAATATCACAATTTCTTGAAATAAACGAATCTCCAAACTCATCACGCAAAAAAAATTTATCTTTGCTATAGCTCCTTAATGGTCAATGGCAAAAGGATAGCTCTTAACGAGAGCTAAAATATGGAAGGTGTTTTTTTGGATTTAAAAAAATGGACTTAATAATATTTTGGAATTTATATATAAATAAGATTAATTCAAAAATAATTAAGCAGTAGAGTCCAAGCTGACTGATCTCTTTACCTATAAGTTAAGAATTATTGTATACCCTACACTGTTATTATTTTCAATAAAGAACTGAAATGAATTGAAAAAAAAATGGACTTAGCATAATTTTCAAATGTGAACGGAAAGTTTATATATGCTCTAGCTCCTTAACGGTATATCGGATCGGAAATCGGTCAATGGAAAAAGATAGGTCTTAACGAGAGCTAAAATATTGCCAAGGTCGTAGGTCGACGGGAAAGTGGACTTAGCGCACGAAAAGTTGCAATGGAGAACGATTATTTTGATAACACTATGCAACAAAAAAACTGTTTTTGTGTCCTAGACCTACAAATTATTTTTTTGTATAGATTGTGGCATACTGTTAGATAAAATCAAAACCAAAAATTTTTTTATGGATAAATTTTTTTTTAAAAAATGTACCCTACCCGAAGGTACCCTTAGTATTTGCACTACAATTTTTGGAGTATATGCCCGATCAGGTCGACTTATACGTTAAATTGAAGCTATTAATATGGGCTACCAATGTTGTAAATATCTCTTTCACTTACAAATAGTGGTTTAGTAACAGTCATTAAACAAATTGCAAAAAGTAGATTTTTTCAACAACAAAAATCCTGGGACAAAAAAAACATAAAAAATAGAAAAAATTCAAAAAAAAAAATACTTTATTTTATTTTTTAAAAGTTTGCATCCCAGCCATGAAAATAATGCCTATTTGAAAAAAATCTATGGATAAATGTAGAAATTATAGCCCTTTTGGTAGAGGTACGAGAATTTCAAAAAATATTTTTTATTTTAATTTCTGTTTAAATACCGATTTTATTTATTACTTTTATTTATATTATGTACATTTGAGTTTATTTACATGAACAAGTTTCATTAGAAGTAATTGTGCGTTCTTTGTTGACGTTTGTAGATTTCGGAATCGGTTTCTCTAATGAGGAAACAAATATAATCTCCCATCATTCTTTCATCCCAGTGCCCTTGGGAACGCCACTCGATGGACTTCAATTCTTGGTGAAACCTTTCGCCACTTACGTCACCAAGATTCTCGGGGAAAAGGTTTAAATGAGAATGCAAGAAATGAATTTTGAGGGACATATTTACACCTGTTGGAATGCCTAAAGCGAAAAATAAGTTGGAAGAATACATAAATATGTGTTATATAAAATAAAATAGCAGTCCATATCGTGAATGAATGGTTGTCTCCAAATCATTGGCATTCCAAATTGCACGTGAAGTCTAAAATTAAAAGGTTTGTTCCACAAAACATTGTAATACATTAATTTTAAAGTACTTACCGCATTCTTCCACTAGTCCATCGAGTAAGATTTACATGGCACGAATTACACAAAATACTAGGTGTCCACGGTTCGTTCATATTTTTAACTCGTAGACCAAAATATTACACATATATTTCTTCTATTATTTTACTAAACGCACTTCGATTTTTTTAATTACATATTTTCCGCAGATGTAGCAGAAATTGTCGGGATCATTTACACATTGAAAAGTTCTTTGCCTTTTACTCATACTTCGAAATATAACTTTGTAATATTTTTCAGAAAATCGACTTATCTCTTTAAGGCGCTGAATTACACTAATTTATTAATAAAAAATTTCATTCATAAATTCCGGGTTTAAGGTTCATAAGTTGCAGTACCTGTAGCTGACATATAGTTTGCTTCTAAAGTAGACACCCAATATTTTCAAGACTGCCGCGTACTACTTTGTATTGCGTACATATAATTTTACTACCTGTATATACAACTGGGATACCCATGCCCCTAAAAGGCGAAAATGAATGGAAACCTCATAAATAAAAAACCACAAATATTGTTGAACGACCCTCTGTCTGAGCGGATCTCATCCAATATGTTCAATCTAATATCTCGTCCTCTCTATAATTTTATAATGTCTGACATCAATCCTCATAAAATAAAATGCAAGTGCAATTTCTCTTATGTGTCTTTCACATATGGCGAATTCAATATAAGCAAAAACATCATTTAAAAACGAAAAAATATGAAACAAGATTTTTTTGAATTTCCCTAACATTTACCAAATGGCTCATAACTTTTACATCTATCCATAGACTTTTTTCAAATAGACAGTGTTTTCTTCGTTAGCATGCTGCCTTTTTTAAAATGAGATAAAGCCTTCAACTTTGATTCCAGTCCATACAAATACTTACAATTTTGGGGAGTGTAATGCATTAACGGTACCTATAGTCCCGTGCAAAATGGGCGCTAGTACCACGCCCTTTTTGTAACTCCAATACAAATGGACCATTTTGCACAAAATATTAACGACTTATTAAGAATTATTGTATACCCTACACTGTTATTATTTTCAATAAAGAACTGAAATGAATTGAAAAAAAAATGGACTTAGCATAATTTTCAAATGTGAACGGAAAGTTTATATATGCTCTAGCTCCTTAACGGTATATCGGATCGGAAATCGGTCAATGGAAAAAGATAGGTCTTAACGAGAGCTAAAATATTGCCAAGGTCGTAGGTCGACGGGAAAGTGGACTTAGCGCACGAAAAGTTGCAATGGAGAACGATTATTTTGATAACACTATGCAACAAAAAAACTGTTTTTGTGTCCTAGACCTACAAATTATTTTTTTGTATAGATTGTGGCATACTGTTAGATAAAATCAAAACCAAAAATTTTTTTATGGATAAATTTTTTTTTAAAAAATGTACCCTACCCGAAGGTACCCTTAGTATTTGCACTACAATTTTTGGAGTATATGCCCGATCAGGTCGACTTATACGTTAAATTGAAGCTATTAATATGGGCTACCAATGTTGTAAATATCTCTTTCACTTACAAATAGTGGTTTAGTAACAGTCATTAAACAAATTGCAAAAAGTAGATTTTTTCAACAACAAAAATCCTGGGACAAAAAAAACATAAAAAATAGAAAAAATTCAAAAAAAAAAATACTTTATTTTATTTTTTAAAAGTTTGCATCCCAGCCATGAAAATAATGCCTATTTGAAAAAAATCTATGGATAAATGTAGAAATTATAGCCCTTTTGGTAGAGGTACGAGAATTTCAAAAAATATTTTTTATTTTAATTTCTGTTTAAATACCGATTTTATTTATTACTTTTATTTATATTATGTACATTTGAGTTTATTTACATGAACAAGTTTCATTAGAAGTAATTGTGCGTTCTTTGTTGACGTTTGTAGATTTCGGAATCGGTTTCTCTAATGAGGAAACAAATATAATCTCCCATCATTCTTTCATCCCAGTGCCCTTGGGAACGCCACTCGATGGACTTCAATTCTTGGTGAAACCTTTCGCCACTTACGTCACCAAGATTCTCGGGGAAAAGGTTTAAATGAGAATGCAAGAAATGAATTTTGAGGGACATATTTACACCTGTTGGAATGCCTAAAGCGAAAAATAAGTTGGAAGAATACATAAATATGTGTTATATAAAATAAAATAGCAGTCCATATCGTGAATGAATGGTTGTCTCCAAATCATTGGCATTCCAAATTGCACGTGAAGTCTAAAATTAAAAGGTTTGTTCCACAAAACATTGTAATACATTAATTTTAAAGTACTTACCGCATTCTTCCACTAGTCCATCGAGTAAGATTTACATGGCACGAATTACACAAAATACTAGGTGTCCACGGTTCGTTCATATTTTTAACTCGTAGACCAAAATATTACACATATATTTCTTCTATTATTTTACTAAACGCACTTCGATTTTTTTAATTACATATTTTCCGCAGATGTAGCAGAAATTGTCGGGATCATTTACACATTGAAAAGTTCTTTGCCTTTTACTCATACTTCGAAATATAACTTTGTAATATTTTTCAGAAAATCGACTTATCTCTTTAAGGCGCTGAATTACACTAATTTATTAATAAAAAATTTCATTCATAAATTCCGGGTTTAAGGTTCATAAGTTGCAGTACCTGTAGCTGACATATAGTTTGCTTCTAAAGTAGACACCCAATATTTTCAAGACTGCCGCGTACTACTTTGTATTGCGTACATATAATTTTACTACCTGTATATACAACTGGGATACCCATGCCCCTAAAAGGCGAAAATGAATGGAAACCTCATAAATAAAAAACCACAAATATTGTTGAACGACCCTCTGTCTGAGCGGATCTCATCCAATATGTTCAATCTAATATCTCGTCCTCTCTATAATTTTATAATGTCTGACATCAATCCTCATAAAATAAAATGCAAGTGCAATTTCTCTTATGTGTCTTTCACATATGGCGAATTCAATATAAGCAAAAACATCATTTAAAAACGAAAAAATATGAAACAAGATTTTTTTGAATTTCCCTAACATTTACCAAATGGCTCATAACTTTTACATCTATCCATAGACTTTTTTCAAATAGACAGTGTTTTCTTCGTTAGCATGCTGCCTTTTTTAAAATGAGATAAAGCCTTCAACTTTGATTCCAGTCCATACAAATACTTACAATTTTGGGGAGTGTAATGCATTAACGGTACCTATAGTCCCGTGCAAAATGGGCGCTAGTACCACGCCCTTTTTGTAACTCCAATACAAATGGACCATTTTGCACAAAATATTAACGACTTATAACTTCGATACCTCCACATGCAAACACTTGAAATTTTGTTCAGTGTAATGTTTTTATTTTATTTTTTCAATATTAAAAAACGCCCATTTTGGTACCTCCCAAACAAAATTGCCAAGATAAAAAATATGAAAAATTATTTTATTGAATTTCTCTATTTTAACTATATCGGTAAAAAAAAAATCTAAACTCACATATAGTCTTTTTGCAGGTATACATTTTCGTTAGAATGCAAGCTTTCAAAAAATGGTAGAAACAACTTGGTCTCTGTTTTTATGGTTTTGATGTTTTCAACAATTTTCGACGGATGTGACCGATCTGATGGTAAACCTTGTGGGATCGATTTATCCATTCACCCATCACTTTACACGGATTCACATTTCAATTGGTTGTAGGCCGTTAAAAACTATACTATTATCTGAAGCCCTGGTTGGTGTGGTTCTAATTGTCACGCTGTTATTTCAAATTGAGAAAAATAATGGGGAATACATAATTTTAAACTGAAAATTGACTGTCTTTGTTAAAGTTATAGTACAAATTGTGCTGCTGCATGCTCGGATGTGGCTGAGAATTTCTGAGAATTGGACGTGAAAGTCGACCCAAAAATAAGAACTTCTGCATCATTCGTTTAGTCAAGTTGGCTCAAATCATAATTTAATGGCCATACGATTTTTTTTTACTCAAGGTGGATTTTTTGCATTTTCTATATTTTTTTCTCGGTATGCCGTACGGAATATCTCTTTTGTGTCTGAAAGAGGTTGCGATTTTAAGGCACTGGCATTTCCGCATTTTTTTCTCCTATTCAATATCTACAACATTTGCTTTAGACACAAAAGAGCTAGATCGTTGGACGAAATCTTTACGTAAAATGTTGAATAAAGTTGAGCACAATCATAATTCCGTTGCTAGATCTGACCGTTTAATCGTATCTGAAAAGGGAACATATAAAATACCCTACATATGAGCGTAGTGTGCCCTCTGAATCAACACCGCATACATATGTATGTTGAATCAAATATTTTCACAAGTTTATTATCCAACACACAAATCGATAAACATCCTTCCAAGTGAAAACATCCCAAAAATACAACTCTGTCAGGCGCAATGTTTGAGGTTAGTTCAGTTCATTTGTCTCTCGATGCCACTATACACGACGACAAACCACAGCCGAACAAAAGCGAAAACCGACCGGCCAACAGAACAAACAAAAAAGCTTAAGGAATTTTCTCGATTTCAAGGTCGTTCCGTTAGTGATAAAAAAACACGAAAAGAGCGAAACTAGTGAAAGGAAAATGTGTGGTTACAAGACAAGGACAGTAACTACGTCAGTTACAAAAAAAAAAAAAAAAGGTAGAAAAGAAGAATTACAAAATATGTATTGAGGTATGTATGGCTAGGGGCAACATGATTATTACGTTGTAGGTATGTACGGAGGAATGTAACCAAGAACTACATAAAAGATAATATGAAAAGCATTACAACAAAGCAACACTTACTTACCTTACATGTAGGTATGGGGCTTTTATTAATTCGAATTAACTTATTTTTATTTTTAATTTTACATGTTTTGAATTTTATATTCCTTTTTTACGAAAATAAATTGCATTTATTTTTTAATTCTTATTTTGAAATACTTTTTGCATTAAACTTGTTTTGATTTTAAGATTTCTTCTTGGCTTTTTATTCACACAAATTAATTGCAATTAAACAATAACAAATACAAAAAATACACACTTTGTAATACACTCGCATATGATTTTGAATTTTTTCTCAGTTGAATGAGAGAGATAGAGAAAGAAAGATTGATAAAGGGGATAATTTGGGGGGTTATGTTGGTGGTGTATGGTTGATAAGCCAGCTTGTTTAAACATACACTCACATATACTTTAATTTGCTCTCTCGCTCTCTTTTAATTTACTCTTTCTGCTTTATGGGGTTTTTAGTGGGGCGAGGAGTAGGGGGCGATACAATTTGTTGGAAAAAGAGCGGGACGTTTTAGAACAAATTTTCTACTTTCAATTCACGGCAATTTCACTTTTTTGATTTTGGGAGATTAGTTTTTTATGTATGTCTCTGGGCTATAGTTATGGGTAGCTAATGGTTTTTTAATATTTTGTGTTGGCTAAGATTTGTATACAATTTTTTCCTCTAGCTTAAACGTTCTGGGTTTTTGTTTTTTTGTTCACTTTGCTCCATCCAATCAGCTTGTTGCAAATAATTCACCACATATAGACGTGTGGTGTGTAGCAAATGAATGGCTGGGGTAAATTTTTATTTCGTTTTGTATTTTTTTAATGAACGACGTAAGTGCACGTTTTTTGCTCGTTGTTAATTACGTTTTCCTTATTTTATATTATTCTTTTCTCAATTCACTCTTAGCACCACACACAACAACAATAACAACAAAACATCATCACTTATGGTGTGGTGAATTTTTGGGGTGTTTTGTAAACTTTTTTCTGTAATCAATGACTTTCGAATATGGTATGTCTACAATTTCCTGCTAATAGTATAAATTTTCCATTTTTTAATATGCCAGCACAAAAGAAACACTTCTGCTAGATCGCGCGTTAAACATTCTCACATATCGAATTCCATGTGTGTCATTCCATTCTTTACATTCCAAAACAGAGGTAAACTACAACATTTAACGTCTTTAGTAAGTTTTTTATTTTCAACCACGCACTTTTGTTATTGTTGTTATTCGTTCTTCTTCTTTTTATTTTCTAGTAAAACTCTTGTTTATTCATGTGGTTGATGGGTGTTGTGGAGCTGAAGCACAGGGGACTCCAAAAAACTACACCAAAACGTGTTCCATTAGCGTGAAATAAAAAACAAAACGCAAACATTCGTCACGACGTGAACGGGGGGTCGAGGTAACACTTTTAACGCGACGACGACGCAGCGACCACAACGACGACACTTGTCTTTTGCAAAGTTTGACAAACGACTATCCGTAAAATGTTTTCTTAATTTACGCTATGGCAAACAAAACCCAAAACCCCAATACCCCAACAACAATAACAAGAGAAGAGAAGAACGACAGCAAATATCACCACACCACTCACAAAGGCACGCGGGCAGGCAGGCAAAGTCGTCATACATGCATATCCGCGTTAACTAAAGAGCAGTCAACAGTCATTTTACTCTATACACCCATCAACGGAACAGAGCGCGCGAGCACGATTAAATTTTTTTTGCTTTTGACTGAAAGATACTCAAACATGTTGGGTTGTTGTTGTCTTATTCATTAATTCTGTCTGTTTGTCATTTTGCCTTCATTTTCTTTGCCCAAGAAAACAAGAGTGTACGCGTACGCTCAATGGAAAGAGCGGAGGAGCACATATTAATTCATATCTTCCCCCCATTCCAAATTCACAATGCTTCTCTACCTACATGAAAATCAAAAACTATTTTCCGTGGTTCTCACCTTCATAACAGTCCACAGCAAGAAGTACAACAAAAACATCATATTACAAACTCACAACACAAAACAACACTCGGATCAATGCAACATTGCAAATCAGCCGTTAAATTTGTTGCTTTTTAGTAACGCGTGGTGATTTTCAAAACATATGTTTGGATTTCAACTTCCTTAATGTGGTGAGGTGAGTAATATGCGGTATGATGATACCGTGAAGACAAATACAAACCTGGTTCTAGGTTTTGCCGTTATAATATTTATATGAATTGATAAATTAGCTGCTACTTCTTAAATTATGCATCGATTTTCTTTGTAATGGTATCATTTTAGTCATGACCGATCATACTTTACGATAAAATAATAAAAATATAATAATTGTGCATGTTTCGATGTTTTTATTAAGTTTTTGCACCAAAATGTATCCTTGATGCCGATGCGATTTAGCCATAAAGTTTATTAGGTTAACAAAGAGGGTAGAAAATTCAGACATAATTTTAGTATAAAAGGCTTCGGAATAGATGTTCCATGACAAAGAACAAAATAAAGGGGACACTTCTAGAAGTATTTCTCCTACAACACCCGACACCCTCGCCCATCCTCTTACCCTCATTGTCCTCAAAAAATAATGTTATATCAATATTCGTAGAAATCGATGGATTTTTTGAAGGATGTATTCGACAAAAAGATTCCTTGTAAAAAATTACTACAGGTCCCCACAATGCACTTTAATGGCAAGAGGTTTTTCATACATACATACCGTATTTATCCACAAAGTTTGCTGGGTAAACAAATAAATTTTACACACATTTTAGTATATAAGGCTTCGGAATAGATGTTCCATGTCAAGGAAAAAAGTAAAGGGGACACTTCAAGAAGTATTTCTCCCAAACCTTCAATTCCCTTATCCCTGAAAATTTCCCACCAAAAAGAATGAAGTATCAAAACTCGTACAAATCGATGGATTTTTTGGGTGATTTATTTATTTGACACAAAGATTTCTTGTTAAAAATTACTATAAGTTCCCGCAATGCACTTAAATGGCAATTCAGTAGTTTTTTATATATCGATGGCTTAATATAAATTGTAAAAACCTAATAAGTCTAGTAAAAAAGTTTGTTTGATTTTTATTCGGATATTCGTGCCCCTGTTAAGGAACAACAAAGTCAAGAAACACCCTTTTGATCTTAATTGGACCAAAACTTCTCTTGTCAGTCGTGGTAATTCCTCTTCCTCCGATGGAGAGTGATCTCCTAGCACTACACTTACTCTGTAATTATTCACGGCTTTAGCGACTGTGTCAGAGTGTATCGGGTTTGTTCTGTAGCAAGGTGATTTGAAATCACGGTGATTTTAAAATCACCGGCGACTTACAATCACTCCCAAAAAAGATTGTTCGAAATATGTTCGGGTGATTTCGAACTCCAAAAGTGATGTTAAGTCGCCGGTGATTTTAAAATCACCGTGATATCAAATCGCGTGATTACAGAGCAGACCCGTATGTCATCGTTTATTCATCATCTGTTTTTTTTAGAGATATTATCGTAAAGTGTGATGCATTAGGAGCTAACCCTATTTAAGAGCATTATTAAAAGATATCTAATTTAGTTATCTTTTTTAAATTTTTTCTTACTCTATTATCTATAAAATACATTACTATGTTAAAGATTATCTATTTATTTGTATAAAAAATGCGTTTTTATAACAAATTTACTATATTGGTTAGTAGGTTCGCTTTAAGTGCACTAAACTCTGTATGATCCAAAGGATATGTATATGTATACCAGAATAGGATGTAAAATGTTCTAAAACTCGATGTTTGTTTGACCATAAACTTTTGTGCTGTCTGCAGAATTTATATTTTACTTTTTAATATAAATTTATTACCCTTCTTTAACAGCTCTAAAATGTGATGCATTTTGAGCATTTTAAATATATATTTTTTTGATTTGTTCTTACTCTATTATAGATAAAATACATGAGAATATTAAAGAGTTAACTATTTATTTGTATAAAAAACACGTTCTGATAATAACTTTACTGTATTGGTTAGATGAAGTTGGCCATGCCCCGCTACAACATGGGTAGGTTCGCTTTAAGAGCACTAAACTCTTTGTGATCCAAAGGCTTTATATGGGTACCAGAGTAGGGTGAGAAATGTTCTAAATCTCGATGTTTGTTGACCAAAAACTTTTGATCTGACTGAAGAATTTTTATTTCACGCTCAATTTGTTGTTGATCTAAATGTTGGTCGAGAGAAATAAACATCAAAATCTAAATTTCTATAATTTTGAGTAAAAATGTTTTACCTTTCTTTAGCAGTTCTATAGCTTTTGCTTTGTCCAATTTCACCAACATACTACCAATGGTAGTCCATACTTTTTTCTCGGATTTGTCTTGCATTTTCTCCAGTTCGCGAATGGCTTCACGATTCTGTTGACGGCGTTTATCCAAAGCTACCAGTTCCTGTTTATTGACCATAACTTGATCGGCCACCTACAAAAGATAACATGTATTGTTGAAATAAAGGTAATATAACAATAAATATAATCTACCTCTTCTGTGGATTTTAGGATTTCCATACATTTTTGTTCGTTTGTTTTGGCCATAGTTCTATTGTAACAATGATAATTCCGGATCTATTTTTTTAAAAAGTGTATTTGATTATGAGAATTATGAGAAATTTGTGTGTAATAATCAGAGCCAACAATGGCATCCCATGGCCCCTAATTCAATTCATTTCGTAAACGTCTGTCTCTTTTCCACTCCCTTATTTTTTCGCGTCGCATATCATTACTATTTCGAGGTTTCTTTTTGTAATATTCCGAATTGTGACGCTGCACGGCAGTCATATCGAATGCTTGGAAGTGAGTAACTCGGGCGGGCTGCTGTTCTGTACCCAGACCAGAACGTTGTTTACGTATAACCGTTTTTACAGGGTACAAACGGCCAGATTGGTAGGGTCCCAAGCCGCTTTCCTTGTCCCAACCCTGTTTTACCATAAGCTGAAGACCTCTATTGCGTTGTGGTATATTGAATTTTTGTAATTTATTGCTATTTGGTGGATCTTTGACATTGAATTGATGCAGTGTGGACGTTAGATGAATCTTTCTTGTGGTCTCTGAAAAGTTTCGTTTGCAGACATCGCAAAAGAATGGCTCCTTTTCTTGGTGTTCGTCTTCGGAATCGGGTTGCTTTTGGATTTCTCGCCTCAAAGGTGTTTCCAGTAATTTCTCTATGTGAAAGTGACCTTTTTTCCTTGCCAAATCTTTGGCCGTTTTCCCAGATTTGTCTCTCATATTCCTATCAACCCCTAATTCCAGCAAAAATGTTACTGCTTCCAAGCTTCCCTCGCAAGCGGCTATCATTAAAGCCGTCCAACCGTAACAATCGCTCACATCTATATTCTGTTCCTCAAAATCCATTTGCTTCAATTTTTCCACATTATTTTCCATGGCAAAACGGTGATACTGACCAATATTGAAGGGCAAGGCTTCGGGCTCTTTCTTGTGGGAAAAGACTTGTTTTTCTTGCTTTGTTGGGGATTTTGGGGGCTTCCTTCGTATCTCTCTTGCACTCCTATCTTCCTTCTTAACCAGTTCTTCATAAAAATCCTTAATTTCACTGCCAACTCCTTGAATGTCATATCTTTCTTTGTTGCTGGAGTGGGTTCCTTGTTGTGTTTGGTGGGTTCCTTCCTTGATAAAACGCTTCAGAGGAAAATGTACGGTTGCTAAGGCTCGCCAATTGGGATGCAATTGTTCACCTGTATTGTCCATATTTGATTAAGCATACAAATTACCAATTAAGAATTAATTTTTTGCAACTATAATTTCTCCGCACAAAACGTTCAGGGATCTTCTTTCAACATCAGCTGTTGAAGTGGTGCTGTCAATACAGCGGTTTATTTGAGATGTTGTTTAGAAAAGCTATGTACACACGATTGTCAGTGCTCCAAATATACGGACAATGACAGATTGTTAGGCAAAGGTGAATTGATACTTCAGACGATTGTAAAAAAAAACTTACAATTACACATATTTACAATATATACTGTTGTAAATATACATATATATATGCAGGATTGCCAATAAAAATATTTTAAATACAGTGTCATTGTCACATGCATAAACTTCGCACATCTAACAATCTGCGAATTATCTCACATTGACTTTTCTGCCAACTTTGCAAGAAAAAAATTGTATGTTCACACGGTTGTACGTTCACAGGGTTGCAACTTTCCGCCATTATTCTTATAATACTGTCCGATCCGGCAATCGTCTGTACAAAGCTTAATGATTGGCAAAGCCAACACTCTTAGAAGATGGATTAGGCAAACGTAGCGAGTTAACTCTCCCTGAAAGTTTGGAGTTCTTTGTGCAAGTTCAAAAGAGAATTTGATGATAAGCAGCTGAAAAAACTTGCCTAGTCCGAATTTACACTAGGCAAGTTTTTTCAGCAGCTTATCATCAAATTCTCTTTTGAACTTGCACGAAGAACTCAAAACGTTCAGGGAGAGTTTTTTCCTCCCTCTTGCCGACTGCCCCTCTCTCCAACAAAACGCCGATAATCTGCTGAAAAGATTAGGTTTACGTGTATTTGCAAATAAAATTAGTAAAATAATAAAAAAACACATTTTTCTAATGCAAGTAAATAATAAAATGTTATTTGTTTTTTTAATTATAAAATTTATGTTGCGTTCTCGCTCTCGTTAGATCATCTTTTACACCCAGCGTAAAACGAAGCACATACGTGCTTAATCTTTGCAAATTCGTTTATGATAATGAACCAACCCCGTATGTTACGTATTCAAGCAAAGCGGTGCATGAATAAAGCATCAAAAATCAACAACGCATCGTTGGAAAATGAATACCAACTGGGGATAATTTAAATCAAGTTTTGGGGACAACTAAAGAACGTGCGGGGGACGACTAAAGCACTTGCTGAGGACGAATAAAGCACGCGGTGGGATAACTTTTCATTCTAAATCCCCCTCCCATTTAAAACTATTTAAACAGCATTAGCGTTTCAATACATTTAATAATGTTATAAGTAAATAAAACGTGAACACAACAAACATATAATTGCAAATTTGCATATTTATTACTAAGCAAATCACGTCTAAACAAAACATATTCGAATGTGCAGCAACACAGTATTACCTCTGTTTTTTCTCGGAATTCAGCTCGTATCCCTAATGGTGGCAGTCTCCTTCGTATCATTCGCCTTTATGTACTGCAAAATTTAATTCATGTGCTCTATAAAAAACATACACACTCATTATTAACTTTTAAAATTGAAATTTTTATAAGCTTAGGTTGTTAAATATTCGTAAGCCGACACCATTTCTATTGATTCTAGAAATTTCTGCAATAGGAAGATGTCACTGGATTTTGCAATCACCTTATCCTTCTCATTCCATAGCCCAGAGAATCATCCACAATATCAAACAAGTCATTAAATTCTATTTCTTCGTCATTAATTTTCATTTTTCACGTCTTTATAAATCATTGTGGTTTCTTCTTCTAAGAACAGACAATAACAATCCAATGAACAACACAAAGCCGAACAAATAATCATCAACCTTACGGCTACAATACATAACGCAACGCCGGTCAAAAAATCACCCCCGTTTCGTTGTTAATTAATGAACGAATCGGTGGCGATTTTTCATGCACGTTACGTTTATAAATTGGTACCAAACGGTGTTTATTTTGCAACGTCTTTTTTCCCTCAGTGTGCTATTAGCCTTGGCCATAATTCCGTTTCGTTTCGTATCGTAATTCTATTACGTGAGATCTAATAACTTTAACATTTATATTCATATGTTGATAACATTTTAGCACATCGTTTCATAGGGTATTTATAACTTATTTATATAAAAATAAGTTAAAAATTAGATTGCCATTTACACGTTTTTACGGGAATTAGGCCCCTGGCGAAGAATCATTTTCAGTAGTATAAGGAACATGGTGAACATGTTGCGTCCAAACCATTACGGAAAGAGCTCTCTACAATCTTTGACACTTGCCTGGAAAAAATTGCCTCGTGTGAAGCACTACTTAATTGAATCCTTAGGGTGTCTCTTAAATACCAGTGAATGCGTCAGCGTCTGTCAAAAAAACGCATGATGGATAATTTTTAACGCGCGCTGTACCGAAATACGCAGTAAACAAAAAACAGCTGATTTATCATCCCCATTTCAGAAAAATTTTGTTTTTCTACATTTGGAGTGGTATTCAGAGCAATATCGATATTATGGATGATTTATATGTTTTGAAAATATTTGGACAAACCACAAATAAGAAGGAATAGAAATATATTCCAAAACCAGGTGGCATTCGAATTTTAAACATTTTCAGACAGCAATTTATTTTTCTTCGCCTTCTCAACTTTCTAACTAAGTTTTCGTAAGGAAAGATTGTAGAAGCTGCACTGAAGCAATTTGATAGTTTGCATTCGAGCAGTATTATTGTGTATACACCCAAATGATACAACGTTTTTTAACTACAAAATTTCCATAGCATTGTAGTTATATGTTTTAATTTGTTTGTTATGCAAGATGCTATTTTTCATTAGAGAAGAACGGAAACATTGCTAATATATCGTGGTGTATCTAAAGATGTTGGTTTTGTCCACCGAAGTCAAATTATGTTTCTTAAACTCTTTATTGGTTGTGCAAAATGTAAAGACCTGTAATTCTCCTCCTGACTTTGTAAATGCCAACCAAA
Organism: Eudasyphora cyanicolor; assembly: GCA_963930755.1. Lineage (NCBI taxonomy): Eukaryota > Metazoa > Arthropoda > Insecta > Diptera > Muscidae > Eudasyphora > Eudasyphora cyanicolor. The sequence continues at coordinate 132,199,443 of OZ005738.1, forward strand.
TCTATCGAAGCTGTCGGCACTTGCCACGTTGGGACTAAATTGTGTTTTATATCACATGGCAGTGTCGCTATTAAATCAAATTCTATCTTATAATCATGCTTCAAAGTAGAGAATTGTTTATTGGCCAGTTTCAATTGATATTTACAAATGTACTCGTTGAACATGGAATTCAAATGTGGAAATAAAAACTATTCGGAACAAGCTCGTGTCACATGCTTCATTGTAGGAAGAACAAACACCTGGACTAACGATTTTCTTAGATTAGATCCGACCGGAATCAAAATGTGTTCTTGAAAATGGATTCCTTGCGTCCAAGCAGCATGAATAGGTTCCCCACGTTTCTGTTGAATTAACAAACATTAATACAAAAATGCTGGTACATATTTTAAAGTTTTGGAATTTACTTGGTGTTGACAACTTCAGAGAAATTGCTTGCCATGTGCCCTTCTTGATTTTTACACATTTGTGGAGAGGCTCCTTTGTATTCCATAAGTGGGCAGTGTCCCAGCTATTTCAATCATTTCTTCGCTGTTAATCTGAAACACATTTTGATATAAATTATAACAGTAAAATATTAAATTCTTACCAGTTTGTATTTGGTATTTCCAGCAAATTCAATATTTAATATTTTTCTACTTCGTGCACTGTTCCAAAATAAAAAATAAAATGCTGCTTGTCATCTGTTTGTGTTTATGTTTTCTTTTGTTTTCTTTCGTTGTAGTTGTAAACGCACTGTCAAATTCGGATTTTTTGAAATTATCCGGCGTATCCGTGTGCGTATTTCGGTAGCTGTAGTACATTTCCATACATTTGAAAACGAGTTTGACAGTCGCAGGACGCATTCACCGGTATTTAGGAGATGCTACATTTACGATGATACATTTGTGATAATTGGCAACATCTTTTCGTTCTGTCAATCAGATGTCAGTTGTATGTCTGCCAGATGTGGCAGAATAAAGATTAATAAAATAATACGGAATGCCAGCAAAAATTGTGAAAAAGTGTAAAGATAAATAATTGCAAATATTTCAACTACTAAACAATGGTTTAGTAGATAACAAAACATTCCATTGAGCAGTACAATATATTAAATACATACATACATTCCCTTGTCGTCGTGTGCTCGTCAAAACATCCGCAAACAAAAGAATCTCGGAATTGAGTTGCTGGTCAACGGACATAAAAATAAGACCCAACACATATACAAATAAAATGTTAAGTTCGGTTCAAATATCTCGACCACCATTGTTTGGAATTGTGACTTTGGCCCTAAGTCTTGTCTTTTTCCTGGTAATTGTATCAGCAGCAGCAACAGATGAGGTAAGCCACAAATAAGTCCCCAACAGTTTAATTTTATGTATATGTTGGGGGGGAAATAGTTTGGTGTGGAGTATAGTAAGTGGTAGTGGTCCATAACGCAGACAAAAATAAATTAGTTTTATTGTATAGTTTTTTTAAAAAGAAAACAACAATGAGAATGATGTGCCATAATTTAATATTCATATTTGATGAAACCTTGAGATGTGTTGGTTTTCGCATTATTCCTCATCTGGCTCGTTGTTAACATATGGTTACAAGCTGCTTGTCTGTACGTCCAGTCGAGTAATATTGCTGTGTACACATAAACACAAATTATTTATTTTTGTTGCTCCTCTTCTTTTCTTGATTGTTTATCGTTTATCTTCTTTCCGGCGGTTTGTTGCGTTTTTGGATTGTTACATTTTCAAAACACACAGCCGGCGGATATTTTAATGCTTTTACGGGAGGGAGTTGTTGCTCTCGTTGTCGGCAGCATATGTACGTCGGCTGTGGGTGCGTATCAGTTTTCCAGTTTCCCTCTAAAGTTTTTGTTGATTTGATGTAACTGGGATTTGACATGGGTAATTTTAAGTGTTGCTATTTGATATGTGTGGGAGTTGTTAACGGGAAAACGAGCAAAATGTGTGGCACAATGTGAATCATTTCTTCATATTACTGTCGAGGGAAAATGAAAGAGCGTCACAAAATATGAACAACATATAGCAACTGAAACACTGAATTACAAGAACAGCTACATTTATTTAAACAACTAGTTTTCTAGGATATTTTTATTTTTCCCAGTACGAAATAAATATAATATATATATATATATATATATATATATATATTAATTATATATCGAGGCATTATATAAACCGCAATTTGAATCAAAAAATTATTCTATGACTTTTTTTTAAGCTTTTTTGGCCATCTAATGAATTTTTCGATAACAAAACACAAAGAAATCAAGAAAGTCGAAAAATCCGCCAAATTGAAATGTTTCTCAATTATTTAATGTTTTTTTATTTAGTTAATATTGTTCTGCAAAATCCAAATTTGTCTTTAAAAATGTTGATCATACTGCCTTGAATTCTTCTTCTGTTCTGGAACTACTCCAGATTAACGGTAAATCCAATTCGAATGATAAATTACTTGACTTAGTATTAGTGTTTCCTCAGTTTGAGATATTTAAAGAATACGTCCCCTTAATACAATACACTATGGATAGTTTATTATAATCTGCTGTTAGATTGAGGTGACGAATATCTCCAGTTTTTGCCCCGGAGGATAATTAACACCCTACAATGGGTATTTCCATGAGGTGTGACATGGTGGGCTCTTCTTCTGTAGACTCCCACGTTTTTGTTTCAAAAGAACTAATTATGAATTGCTTAATACTCTATTATTATATATTGGCTGGGATTGCATCTGTTGTTGTGACAAAAAATCACGCAACAACTATTTGAAGAATCACGTTTTAAAATTTCTAAATCCTTTTCAAAATACATATTGTGCTCCCCACTTGCTCTGGTAACCCATCTGACGTGGTCAATTTGAATTCTCAGACTGTGCTCAGTGTAGCAGTGACCACAGCAATTCCAACACTTTCAGTATTTAAATAGTTCCTTTGAAGCTATGAGTCTACAAATTTATGTTTATATACTGATCTACAACGGCGATTGGAGAAGTGATATTTGAGCACTTGACCACTTAGTCTCATATAAGAGTCAGAAAGCTGAAGCTTTAATAGGTATTATATAAATCACGGACTATTGACAAAGTAATTTTTGGGCCCGTTGTCGGTATTTGCGTTATCAACATCTTTAATATTATTATATTACCGTTTCAGAAGCCTCCTAAAAGATACAAAGATAAAATAATATCGTCGGTGCGACGACGAAAACTCCTATGTATTTTTATACCCTACACCACACTCTGGTACAGTGTATTATGACTTTGTGCATTTGTTTGTAACACCCAAAAGGATAAGAGATAGACCCACTGTTTATAATACCGATCGACTTGGAATCACTTTCTGATTCGATTTAGCTATGTCCATCTGTCTGTAGATGTATTATTGTAATCAAAGTACAGGTCGCAATTATGGTCGATCTCAACCCAAGGACGATCCCTATTGAATTTGGTTAAAATCGTTTCAGATTTACATATAGCTCCCATATATATGTACCTCCGATTTGGCATATATGCACTGTATAAGCAACATTTTTGAACCGATTTGTACAAAAATTGGCAGAGAGTAGTCTTATGATACACTTAGAGTCAATACAATGTTACCCCCGATATTGCCATATATATGTTACCCCCGATTTTACATGTAAGCGCTGTAAAAAGTGTATTTTTAATCCGATCAGTATCCGATTTATATCCGATCAGTACGAAATTTGGCAGAGAGAGTTGTCTTATTAAATGAATGAGCACTGCCAAATTCAGGGAAAATCCTTTCAGATTTAGAAATAGCCCCAAATATATATGTTTCACCCGATTTGACATATAAGCCCTGTAGAAACCGTATTTTACATCCGATCTGTACGAAAATCGGCAGAGAGTTTTCTTATTACGTGAATGAACACTACCAAGTTCGGAGAAACTCCGTTCAGATTTAGATATAGCCTACATATATAGTTTCACTCGATTTGACATGTAATCGCTGTAGAAACCGTGTTTTATATCCGATCAGTACGAAATTCGGCAGAGAGTGTTTTCTTAATACATGTATGAACACTGCCAAATTCTTATCGCAATGCTCATTTTCGCATTGCTAGTGATGTGTAGGCTATTATATAGCCGACTTGCCCGACTTTCTGTCTTTCCTTACCGGTTGGAATTTTTTTATTGTCGAATTAGAATGTCCTTGCGGTCATACGACTACTCACCAAAGCATTTTGCGCTATCTTCACCGGTTCAAAAGTTACCTAAAACTCCTATTTGTATTCCTCTATAGAAATGCTCCGACAAAAACTCCTATGTGTTGTAGGCGCAGCCTGTCCCAAGGGATAGAAGGTTGGCTTAGATTCACGCCAAACAACGGCTAATGAGGTTTTGTTCAGAATCATCTCCTCTATTCGACAATGCATAGATCAAAATTGGATCTGCTTCCATTCGCGAGTTATAGCGAAAACTGTACTTTTACTCAAAATAAACTTAATAGCTTCGATTTGTAAAGAAAAATTGCGGAAACTTAGAACTGTAACACAATTTCCTTTAAATATGATAATTTGTAAGACGCTTTGTAACGTCCGAGATATTTGCAATGTTTTTATATTGCTAATTATGTGTAATCCATAAAATCGACATACACCGCCAACTTTTTCCAAAACTATACATATTTGCATTCTATGAACTCTGAGGAATATAATTATATCAGCGATTCGGCGAAAAATATCCCTCGACGAATAAATTTTGTTCAAAAAAAATTACGTTCGGAATTATTTTAATATATACTAGCTGGACCCGGTCCACTTCGTTGCCCCATATTTCCGATACCGTTCATTTTTGGACCACTGACGTAGACTGCCACTTTTTGCAAAATCGTTTTTTCCAAAACCCTCTCAGACCAAATAGCTTTCAAACAAAAGAAAACATTTTAAAATCGGTCCAGTGGTTTAAGCTTCTCTAAAACACATACATACATACATACAAACATTTTTCCATTTTTATATATATAGATAGATTTTGATAGCGGGTGAACTGACAACGGACCAAAAAGGACTTTCTGAATAGTCCGTAGGGTATACAAAATCCGAGTCTATACATAAACAAAATTTATAGCATCCTACCTCTTATAGGAGCCACAACGGTCCAGCGGTCAAAAGTCGCTTGGTGTAAAATCGCATCACTTGAAGATCACTATACACACATAAAGTAGTAGGATCATAGCTCTTAAAGGACTTTTTTTAAATACAGAATGATTGAAAAATCCGTTGGTCACTGCTACACTGACTACAGTCTGAGAATTGACCGAATCGTTCACCACCACAGTACGTGGTGAGCGATATATTTTGAAAAGGCTTTACAATTTTTAAAACGCCGTTTTATGTCCGGTTTCATGAAAATTGTTCTGGTCACTGCTACATTGACCCCATTCAGAGAACTCAACATTATTTTTCGCGCATATATTTCCGGTTATAGTACTTCATATATGCAAAGTTTTAACTTTGTTTTTTCAAAGAGGCTTCTGAAAGAACAAAAACAAACCTACATTTTTTGATAGCGCTTGAACTGACCACAGGCCGAAAAATGATTAAGTGAGTAGCACGTGGTTTATACAACACTCCTGTCTATGTGTATTCAAACTTTCAGCTCTCTAGCTCTAACAGGAGCCTCAGCGGTCAAATGGTCGAAAATCACTCGGCGGTAAATCGAAAATCAAAGTAGCCTATGTCACTTCCCAGGCATTGGTCTATCTGTATCATCAAATTTCAAGAAAATCGGTTCAGTAGTTTAGGCGTTATGCTGGAACAAACACATAAACAGACAGACAAACAAACGATTTGCCACGCCCACATTTTCCCCGCCGACTTTTTGCAGACAATTTTTTTCCAAAACCATCTCAGACAAAATAGCTTTCAAACAAAAGAAAAAATTTTAAAATCGGTCCAGTAGTTTAAGCGTCTATAAAACACATACATACATGCATACATTCATACAAACATTTTTCCATTTTTATATACATATATAATAATATACATATATATATTGTTATTATCTCGTATAGACGGTTCTAGGGAAAAGTGGTCAAAGGAAGTTTGGGAGATAAGCAAAAGGCCTACAACCCCTTCTTTAACAAAATTAATTTATAATAATTTGGTAAGGATTTACAGCGTGTTAAAATTTTTGTATGCTTTTCCCTTTATATGAGGCGTATATTGATTTGACACATTGTAAATCCCTACCAAAATATTTTATTTTTATACCCTACACCACACTGTGGTACAGGGTATTATGACTTTGTGCATTTGTTTGTAACACCCAAAAGGAGAAGAGATAGACCATTGTTTATTATACCGATCGACTTGTAATCACTTTCTGAGTCGATTTAGCTATGTCCGTCTGTCTGTCCGTCTGTCCGTATGTCTGTCTGTCTGTCTGTAGACGTATTCTTGTAATCAAAGTACAGGTCGCAATTATGGTCCGATCTCAACGAAACTTTGCACATATCTTTTTTAGACCCAAGGACGATCCCTATTGAATTTGGTTAAAATCGGTTCAGATTTACATATAGCTCCCATATATATGTACCTCCGATTTGGCATATATGCACTGTATAAGCAACATTTTGTAACCGATTTGTACAAAAATTGACAGAGAGTAGTCTCGTGATACACTTAGATACAATACAAAATTTGGGGGAAATCGGTTCAGATTTATATGTATATAGCCCCCATATATATGTTGCACCCGATTTGACATGTAAGCGCTGTAGAAACTGTATTTTATATCCAATCAGTACGAAATTTGGCAGAAAGAGGTTTCTTATTACATGAAGGAATACTGCCAAATTCCGAGAAAATCGGTTCAGATTTAGATATAGCCCATATATATGTTAGCACCGATTTGACATTCAAGCGCTGTAGAGACTGTATTTTATATCCGATCAGTACGAAATTCGACAGAAAGATGTTTCAATTTTACATGAATGAGTATTCAGGGAAAATCAATTCAGATTTATATATAAGCTCCATATATATCTGTGGTCACAAGGCATAACAGCATAACTCGAGTTATGCTCAAACTGAGTTATTAATGCAATAATGTTCCCCATCTTCGATTACACATTGTGACACATTTTGGAGATGATCCCTCGTTTAGTTAAATATAAAAGGCAGCATATCTGACTGTGTCACTACATTACAAGTGGATTATTATATCGATTCAAACACTTAAAATTTCTCTCCTGAAAAGTTATAAAAACAGACATATGCTGTTATGCCTTGTGACCACAGATATGTTCCTCCTGATTTGGTTACAAAGCGCTATAGAAGTTGTACTTTACTTCCGATCATTACAAAATTCTCCAGAAAGATGTTTCTCAATTTAGGAACGAATATTGCTTAATTTAGCGATTATCTGTTCAGAATTAGATATATCCGCATATATATGTTCTTACCCATTTACAAATTATTTCAAATTATTATCGCAATAACCCTTATCGCATTGTTAGGGAGGTGTAGGGTATTATATAGTCGGCCCCGCCCGACTTTCTGCCTTTCCTTACTGGTTTTTTGTTAGAGAAAGAGTTGTAGTCGTGTTTTTCATAGCTCCCAAACTTTCTTTGACCACATTTTCCTAGGACTGACCGTGCGCGTAATAATAGCACTATGTAGTAGTAAAATAAATAATAATTAATTAATATTTAAAATGCTCCAAACAAAATATCCTAAATGTCCATTTTCTTGAAAACTATATACTACACTAAGTGTTGCCTGGCGCCATCTGACATTTCCATTGAAAAGTTTGACATTTTTTAGCATAAACGTACTCAGAACGTTTTGACGTACGACCATCGTTTGCGTTGTTTACAGTGGATTGAAAAAATCAATTTGGCAAAAAAATTTAATTAACTCGTGAACATTTTCGTCCGAACATTTTTCACAACTTTCGACATGGATTATCACAACAAGAGTGCATCGATAAACTTAAATCTTTGTATGACGATGAAGCACCATCCTATAGCACTGTGAAAAATTGGTTTAATGAATTCAATCGTGGCCGACGCTCGCTTATAGACGAAGGTCGTGAAGGTCGTCCAAAAACGGCCGTTGTGCCAGAGAACATTGATGCCGTGCGTGAACTGATAATGCAAGATCGTCATGTGACATACCGTGAGATAGAGGGAGGCATCCTTGGGCATTTCTTCCACCAGCATACATTCGATATTGCATGAACACCTGGCCGTAAAAAGGGTTTGTTCTCGTTGGATCCAGCACAAAGATGCGGGTGCTTCAAAAGATGTTTATAAGATCGTCACAGGTGACGAATCTTGGATCTATGCGTATGAGCCCGAAACAAAACAGCAATCGACCGTGTTGGTCTTCGAAGACGAGCCAAATCCAACAAAAGTTGTTCGTGGAAGAAGCACTTCGAAGCAAATGGTCGCCTGTTTCTTCGGCAAAACTGGCCATGTTCCGCTTGAGCAACGTAGGACGGTCAATTCTGAGTGGTACACCACAATTTGATTGCCTGAAGTCTTCGGAGAAATTCGAAAAATGAACAAGAGAAGAAGAATCATTGTGCACCATGACAATGCGAGCTCTCACACATCGGCTCAAACCAGCGCCTTTTTGACCGGACAAAACGTCGAATTTATGGGTCATCCGCCGTACAGCCCTGACTTGGCACCCAATACTTCTTTTTATTCCCGCACATCAAGAACAAAATGCGTGGTCAACGATTTTCGTCGCCAGAAGATGCTGTTGAGCGTTCAAAAACATAGCCTTGGAGGTGTCTCAATCGGAGTGGAAAAAGTGCTTCGACAATTGGTTTGAGCGCGTGCAAAAGTGTATAAATCATGCTGGAGAATACTTTGAAAAACAATAAAACCATTTTTGATGATAAATATTCGCATTTTCATTATTAGGCCAGAAATATATACAGCAGCCCTCGTATATTGGTGGTAAACAATTAAAAGAAAAATTCAAAAATCTGGGATATTAAATACATCGCGATTTGACGAAATAGGAACGTTTTTTGTCTCTCCTGAAAACTATTAGGATTTTTCGACGATATGTAGCTATTCACAACAAATATGGCAAAACCAATGAAGTATAAGATTGTGGTCATTGTATCACAAACAAAAGCATTTTTTTTCTTGCAGTACTTTTAAAAATTCCTTAAGAGCTATAAAACTCAATATAGAAGAAATAGCAATACGAGGAGCTGAGCTGTCACCGTTTTTAAAAACACTTTGCATTATCTAATACATAATAGAGGCAAATATGGTCTAAAGCCAGAGAATATCCTAGTGAGAAATCAAAATAAATTACATTTTAATCATGCTAATATCGACCACAACCAAATATGATCTACATTTTTGATAGATACTATTACAGTACAATTTTGAAGACACTATTTTGTGTCCTGGACATCGAATAGTGGTTTTTAAGCATTCATTCGTGGATTCTTAGCTCTTTTCATGGGCTTTTAATAGCATTGAAAGAGAGAAAATTGTTTGATTACTGCAACTGTTGGAAAAAATAAACAAACGATTTTATAATATTAATAGGTTTATACTTACTAGATGATTCAAATACTCGTATTTATCAACATTTGTTTTTAAACAAAGATTGCCATAGCTACCGTAAGTTCGAATATACTTATTGCAATGTTTTTTATGTAACTTGTATTGAATCAGTTGGTTCTGACCTATGAGATCACAACATTATCAGTTGCATGATTAAAGTACATTGACTCTAGCCGACAAAATTTATGAAAACTATTTATACATTTCATTGCACTATGATCTTGAAGACCAAATTTCTTGACAATAGCCTATCTAACTTAAAACTATTATTGAAATTAAAGAATATTGGGCCAAGTATTGAGGAAGTTATAAGAGAAATAAAATTTCACTAAATTCTGCATATGAAGGGATGTTTCCATGTGGGTGGGCCATTCATACTTAAGATGGATGGAATATAAAATTTGAAATCAATCGGTTACACTTTTCAACATTTGTTTTTAAACAAAGATTGCCATAGCTACCGTAAGTTCGAATATACTTATTGCAATGTTTTTTATATAACTTGTATTGAATCAGTTGGTTCTGACCTATGAGATCACAACATTATCAGTTGCATGATTAAAGTACATTGACTCTAGCCGACAAAATTTATGAAAACTATGATCTTGAAGACCATATTTCTTGACAATAGCCTATCTAACATAAAACTATTATTGAAATTAAAGAAAATTGGGCCAAGTATTGAGGAAGTTATAAGAGAAATCTCACTAAATTCTGCATATGAAGGGATGTTTCCATGTGGGTGGGTCATTCATACTTAAGATGGATGGAAAGTAAAATTTGAAATCAATCGGTTACACTTTTCAACAGTTATTGTACACTCTGCAGACATAGATTAACTGACTTCAAATATCCTAAAACTGATTTCCCCCAAAATGGTAGAAAGGATCATAGGTCACATCACTCTTTCGATGTGTTACACTTTCTGTCCCTGTAAGGTGAGTATGTACATATAATCAATTGATCTTTTAAAAATTACATTTCAATGCGATGTACGTATACATATATGTATGTACATGTGTATCATATTCACTTCTGTTTAATATTGTTTATTTCGCAATAAACAATAAACAGTGGCTGAGATAACATTTCCTTGTGTTCATTGCTTAATTGCATACCAAAAACAAGCAAACTCACACACACGAGTATATCGATCAGTCATTATCAACGGTTTGTTAATTTGTTTTGGAACTGCTATTAATTGTCTCTCATTTTTTGTTTTCTATTTTAGAAAATCAATTTACAAAGTTATTACCCCTTGGGTACCGATGATCAATTGCTGAATAATGATAAACGTTTTCAGCAGATAATGCAGGGCGGTGGCGGTAGTAATGGGGGCAGCAGTAACAGTGCCAGCATTTCAGCCACCGATCCAAGTTTATGGCCGGATAAGCACAAATTCGAAAAGATCGATGTCCAGAAAGAGATCAATAAATTGAACATAAGTAAGTGGTTGTGGCTGATGGGCCTTTTATAATGGTTTGTATTGTTTATTTTGTTTGTGTTATTCTTACAGCATATGTTTATCAGTCCACATGGCCGCAAATGAATGTGAAATTGGGTTCCGTCACCGCGGTCAGTTTCGATAAAGCCGGTAATGTGGTGATTTTTCATCGCTGCGATCGCGTCTGGGAACAAGACACTTTTGCGATCAACAATGAGTTTCGCAAGCGCAATAAAGGACCAATACGTGATAGCACCGTTTTGGCATTGGAGAGAGAAAGTGGAAAACTGGTCTATGATTGGGGTAAAAATTTGTAAGTAAAGTTAAAATACAAAGATGAAAGCAGAAAATATTGATTTATTATTAAGATCTTCACGCATTTTTTTATATTGGATAATTTAGACGCCAGCAAAAAAAACCTTAGGGGTTAAAATGAATCATGATAAGCTTAACGCTTGTTTTATCTCTCAATTGAATCACTTGATGAGTGATTACTTGAGTGTAGTACCTAATTATTTAATTGATTAGTATAAAGTTAATATAAGAATTTTGGCCATATTGGCTTGTTTATATTACTATAATTAAATAAATTAAATTAAAAGAATAAATAAGAAATTTTATCTTCAGTTAAACTCAATAGCAAAAAAACTATGCGGGTATCATAAAATTGTATAATTTGAAGCATTGAGAATCTCGAAATTTTGGAAAGCATTAAAAATTGCAACTAAAATGTTCTCCGGCTCAAGACCGTTTTGCAAATTTATTATTAAAGAATGCTTTTGATCATATACATAAAAGTACAAATCACTTATGTTATATAAACTCAGATGTTCTTTATAAATTATAGAATAATAACGGCCGTTAATAACTCAAGCCAGGGAAAACTTAAGTTCCCAACTCCCAGTTTCAATTTTCGACTGTCATGGAAACCTAAATAATGTCCTTTCTTCACTATTTTATATTTATTTATTCTTTTTCCTTAGATTCTATATGCCACACGGTCTTACCATTGACCACGAGGATAATGTATGGGTCACGGACGTTGCCTTGCATCAGGTATTTAAATTCGGACCTCAAGGATCAAATGACAACCCCCTCATGAAGCTGGGCATAGCTTTTGTACCAGGTTCTGGCGAAACAAAATTCTGCAAACCTACCTCTGTGGCTGTTCTTCAAAATGGTGATTTCTTTGTGGCCGATGGATACTGTAATGCTCGTATACTTAAATATTCCAAGGATGGTACGCGTATATTGTCTTGGGGACAAAACACATTCGCCGGAAAGTCAGTTGGAGTGGCTCCGCAAAATTTCTTTGCCATTCCACATGCCTTGACTTTGATTCCCGAACAGGAGTTGGTGTGCGCAGCAGACCGCGAAAATGGTCGAGTACAATGTTTCTTTTGGTCGAACGGTACATTCCATTCACAGTATCATTCGCAGCTGATAGGAGATCGTCTATTTAGCATGGATTATACACCAGCTCAAGGTATTTAGAAAAAATGGAATATACATAAATTAAATTTTCATAATTTCCTTTATGTTTAATAGGCGGTCAATTGGTGGTTGTCAATGGTCCCACGGCCGAGGAGGGCGTCAAGACTGATCAATACAATGAGGTGCGCGGTTATATCATGGATTTCAAAACAAAAAAGGTCATTGCCAAATTCGGTCCCAATGATTTGGAGTTTTCTAATCCACATGATGTAGCTGTTACCATGGATGGAAATGAAATCTATGTGGCCGAATTGAATCCTATGCGTATACATAAATTTCTACACAAATCCTTAGTAAAGTCTATACCGCTGTCGGCGGCCAAACCCAAGGCAAACATCGAAATGGATGCCAGAGCACTGGAAACAAATCCAACTGTTGCTGCAGCGGCTGGACTGGCGGCAACAACTGTAAATGATGCTAATGATGGCGTCGTGGATTCATCGTCAAGTAGCACACACCATAGGCCTGGTGGCACGGCCATATTGGTGGCCTCCCTCATGCTTCTTTTCGCCTTTCTCACATTTGGTTTGGCTCTATTGATAGCTAGAAGGCGTCGAAGAGGTAATGCGGCGGGTTTGAGTGTGGGTCAACCCAGTGAATTGGTTTATCGTAAATTGGTAGCCTCCGCCCAGAATATTTCCGAAGATTCACCTTAGAGTATAAAATGTCTAACACTCACCCACTTCCTTTGCACTGCTAATTTTGTATTTATTATAAATGTTTTTTGTGATTATTGTGTTTATTAAGGCTGCTACTTAGACATCAGATATCTTTACTTACATACATTTTAAATTTGGCTTTTTTTATTTTTGTATTTTCTAGGACTTCAGTTTATGTTATAATTTCGTTTCGAATATTTTTGTACTTAAACTTATATCGTGTCCGTGTTGTATTTTCACTGACCGTTTGTTTGTTTGCCCGTCTTTTATCAGTTCCATAGTGTTGTTCAGTAGTAAATTTGTGTATTGAATGTGATTATTTAAATATCCTTAACAATAGTCAGTCACTCACTCCAATGCTTTTTCATCAATTCAATCAATATACTATTGTGCAGTTAATTTTTGTTTACTTTACTTGTTCCGATTCCGAGCATGTCTTTTTTCCTTTTATTTTCCTACACCATTTGATACAATATTATTGTAATTAATTTAAAGCAAGCAAATCTCATTTTTTTATATTTAATAATAAATGTATTTTTTCCAAAAATGTTTTGTTTTTTGTTTATTTTTTCATTATGGTTTCTGTTTTATGTGTATATATCATCCATGTCTGCACATATATCCATCTACTTGGGCACATTTTCTCTCATTAAATATTTAAATATTCTGGGAGAACTGTTGAACGCATCAGAGGAATTCTTCGAATTCACTATATTTTTTATGTAATGAAATTTTGAAGGAAAATTTCCGAAAATAGTAGTTTTTTATGATCCTCTAGATTACAAAAATTGTCGATATTTTAATTTGTTTGGTGAAGATTCCCTTTTTAATTAATCGAATTTTTGACCTTAAAAAAACTTGTGTGAGAAAGTTCGACGAAAGTTTTGGTCCACACAATCGATATTTTCCCATAGGAAACAATTTTTAAATAGAAAAGTTGAGCCGGCTGTTGTATCTAATGGATCGAAGTCAACACTATACTCATATGAAAGACATTTTTCGGAGAATCCAAAAAAAAGTAAATAATAGTCAAGTGAGTCAATTTGTAAAACCGATGTCTTCTGATCTTGATGAAACTTGCACCAATTGTAGTCCTATTTAAAACTAAATAATAGTCAAGTGAGTCAATTTGTAAAACCGATGGCTTCTGATAGTGACGAAACATGCACCAATTTTAGTCCTATTGGACTAGAAGTTATGACACAAAATTTCAACGAGATCGGTTAAGGACTGTCCGAGTTGGAGGGTGTTGAATATTGTCATTTTGGTCAAATGGTAATTTTTTCCTATCCATGTAACTAATTACCAATGTATCGCGTGTTTTTTTTAGGGGTATAGAACTTCGAATTGAAATAAAACACAAGAAAATCGTTTTAAGGTCCATCAATTTGGCTTTATTGGAAGGATAATTTTATGCCATTAATGTTTAAATATGATTTCGGGCATGTGGCCGCCGCGGCTGGCTCGAATAAAGCCAATTCTACAGGTCCAATTTTCAACCACTTTTTCGAGCATATGGGGCCGTATGTCGGCAATAACGCCACGAATGTTGGCTTCCAATTCCCCTAACGTTTCTGGTTTGTTGGCGTAGACGAGCGACTTCACATATCCCCAAAGAAAATAATCCAATGGTGTCAAATCACACGATCTTGGTGGCCAATTGACAGGTCCATTCCGCGAAATTATGCGCTCATCTAATGTTTCCTTCAATAAATCGATTGTGACGTGCGCTGTGTGGCATGTAGCGCCGTCTTGTTGGAACCACAACTCATCCACATTCATGCCATCCAATTCGGGAACAAAATAGTCGGTTATCATGGCTCTATACCAATCTCCATTAGCTCTCCACAGCTCCAATTGCTGTGCACGGTGGCGAATCGATTCATTCGGGTCCTCTTCAACACTTTGCTCTACAGCGGCAATTGTCTCTGCGGATGCGTATTATCACATAGAGTAAACGTAGTGCGAAAACGATCCATGGTTAACCGAATTAATTGCTCTGATGGACGATTATGTCGACCATAAAATGGACGGAGCTTGCGGTAAACTTCGCGAACTGAACCATTATTTTCGAAATAAATTTGCACGATTTGCAAGCGTTGTTCTTTTGTCAACCTGTTCATGATGAAATGGCAAACCAAACTGAACATAAATGACATTAGAGTTGCCAGATTTGACCACAAAATGCCAGTTTTATCTCTATTCGAAAAACAAAGCTGTAAAAAAAAACACCCTTTATATTGTATTTAGAAAAATTTTCCCAAAGTGCTTTCGATAGTTTTTTCTCTTCATAAAAATATAAAAAATTCACAACAATTTTCTTTTGTGAAATTAAAACATGTTTTGACTTTTTTATAAAAGCCCATATTTTTGATTTTTTGTTGCTCAACCGAAAGCTTAGGTCATTTACTTTAATAGCGTTATGGTCTATTAGTGGAATGAGACTTGTATATCTATCAGAATAAATTTAAACATAAAAAATAGAGGTTGAACATATTTTATCAGAACTCGAGAACCAATTACCCAAATTGGTTCAGGAAAGCTTTAAAGATCATAAATTAAGCCTTTCATCTTTTTTTAACGAACGGTCCCAACGCATCCACTCTTACCCGCCCCTTCCGACCGAGGGGACCACATCCCCATGACGTAGGGATTGCGTACAAACCATAATCCGGACCATGGCGGGTTAATAGTAGAGGTTGGAAATACCAGCTACAGAAAAATTTCAACACAGCACATGCAAAAATACAAAAGTTTTTCTATATATAGACATGTAGTGAACCTCTAAACAAATAACGTTAAGGTATGTTTAGACGATTGCCTGATCGGACAACATTGTCCGAAAAATGGCGGAAAAATGCAACCCTGTGAACGTACAACCGTGTGAACAAACAATTTTTGTCTCGCAACGTTGACAGAAAAGTCATTGTGAGATAATTTGCAGATTTGTTGATGTGCGAAGTTTATGCATGTGACAACGGCGCCATTGCCAGAAAAACTTTTTATTGGCAGCACTGTCTATAAAATATTTTAATTGGCAATCCTGCATATAAATATTAACAAAATATATGAAATTTGAAGGTTTTCTTGCAATCGTCTGAACAGTCAATTAACATTTGCCTAACAACCTGTCAATTTCCGTACATTTGCAACAATTTAACAGGGTTGATAACGTTTGCCGATCTGGCAATCGTCTGTACACACCTTTGGTCTACTTAAGGTAAGTACACACGATTTGAAGATCAGACAACATTGCCAGAAAAATGGCGGAAAAATTCAACCCTGTGAATCTACAACTGTGTGAACACACAATTTTTGTTTTGAAACGTTAGCAGAAAAGTCATTGCGAGATAATTTGCAGATTGTTATATGTGCGAAGTTTATGCATTTGCCAACGGCGCCATTGCCAGAAAAACATTTTATTTGCAACACTGTCTATAATGTATTTTTATTGGCAATCCTGCCTATAAATATTTACAAAATAAATTTTGTATTTATTTACAAAATAAATATTTACAAAATATATTGTAAATATATGAAATTGTAATGTTTTCTTGCAATCGTCTGAACTGACAATTCACCTTTGCCTAACAATCTGTCATTGTCCGTATATTTGCTGCACTTTAACAGGGTTGATAACGTTTGCCGATCTGGCAATCGTCTATACTCAGCTTTACACATTTAAAAAAGAGATTATTATAGATCTAACTGCATCAATGTCAATAACATCATATAAAGTGTTAAAATCCATGCACATTCTACGAATGGGCTCTGCCGTAGCATAATATGTACGTTGAAAATCAATAAGTAATAGGTGGTAATATCTGGAAGGTCTAAATGGTACATTGAATCCAATCCTATACAGAATAAAATTAGAGGGCACATCACCATTTATAACTTTCAGCACCATGGTGGTGTTCAGCATAATACCTCTACACTTAAGAGAAGGCAGTCTTATCAAACTCAAACTGCTAGTATAGGGTGGAAGACTAAAATCTCTATTCCAATGAAGATGTTTAAAGCGAATAATAAAAATTGTTTTTGAACCGATTCAATCTTATCAACGTAAGTCCCGTATTGGGAGTACCACACTACAGACCCATATTCTAGAATAGGTCTAACTAGGGACGTATACAACTGCCTAGTTACATATGGATCAACGAATTCTTTCGCCCATCGCTTAATGAAACCGAGCACGCCATAAGCTTTATTCACCATTGTAATGATGTGATTATTCAAATTGGGTTTAGGATCCATTAATATACCAAGATCCACAAAGGATTCAACAGTATCTAAATTGGAACCATGAAGACTAAAACTAGATGGAATCGCCCTCGACCTAGAGAAACACATATGTTTACATTTCTTAAGATTAAGGTCCATGCAATTTATATCACACCAATTTCCAAAACTAACCAAATCATTCTGAAGGAGTATTGAATTTTCAGATGTTTTATAAGAATAAAATATCTTAACATCATCTGCATACATCAGTAAATTAGAACTAGAAATTGATTCTGGTTCTAAACTGATATTCAAATAGTTGAGAGATTTTTCATCGTTCGCCGTAGACGAAAGAAATACGGATTGTCTTCTTTGAGATCGGATTATATTTGTGACCTGCACATAGATTACAAGAATGCATGCAAAAACTGACATAGCTAAATCGGTTCAGAAAGTGATTCTAAGTCGATCGGTATAATAAACGATGGTTCTATATATCTCTTCTCATTTTTGGTATTAGAAACAAATGCATAAATCATAATAAATTGTACCACAGTGTGGTGTAGGTTATAATTAAATAATTTTAAAAGAAATTATGGTAATTAAATATACCATACCATACATACTGTACCACACTACGGAAAACTTTTTTTTGTGAGAATGTTAATTACACTATGGGGTCACACTTTTCAACCATACAGATTACAGACATCTTCAAATGTCCTAAACATACATACATATATAAAGGGTGTCCCAAGAAGAGCGCAATTTTTTAATTACTGATGCAGCAATTGAATTGTTTCTCTGGCTGTATGACATGTGGCGCCGTCTTGTTGGAACCACATGCCCTCCACATTCATTTCTTCAATTCTAGGCAAGAAAAAACTGGTTATCATTTCACGATACCGAACACCATTGACTGTTTGCGCTTGACTTGCCTCAAAGGTCCAATGATTCCTCCAGCCCAAAAACCACACCACACAGTGACACGTTGAGGATGCATTTGCTTCTCGTGAATCACTCGAGGATTTTCCGCACCCCAAATGCGACAATTCTGCCTATTGACGATGCCATCAAGATGAAAATGGGCCTCGTCACTGAAGATGATTTTATCGGCAAAATCAGCATTTTCATGTTGTCTTTCCAATACCCAATTAACGAACTCCCTTCGCTGTCCTTCTCCATTTTTACTAACCTCGTACCTTCTACTAACAAACAATAACAATTATTCAAATGTCAAACAATGACACTTCGAATGTTGCGAGATTTAAAAATTGCGTTCTTCTTGGGACACCCTTTATGATCGTTGATCTCTTTGGCCAATAGTATATTATTTATACGTTCCCTTCCCTATGTCAACATTTGTATTCCTTTAAAATATGAAATCTCTGGACCCAAAGATGTTAATAAGAACGACATACATTCATCAAATAAATACAACACCAAAAAAGCAAATCTTACAGTGATTTAAAAGAGTGGTGCCAAAGAAGTACTTCCCCGGCGCGACAACCCCTTGTTAAATTCATTGGTGAAAATCCAAATTAGAACAACTTCCGGATCATAAGTTGGGGATTTTTATTGCTTCTTTGGATGCTCTTTTTTTGCTGGGTATGTAAGTGGAAAAGACTTAATTAGTAAGTCTACAAACATAGAATATTCGGTTTAGTAGTGTGATGTTATAATGATGTTATGTTACATTTGGAATTTTTATACCCTACACCACACAGTGGTACAGGGTATTATAAGTTTGTTTTGTGGCGGATGTTTGTAAAACATAGAAATACTACAGCTAGACGTAGTACACTGATAGACTCAGTACACCGATAGACTCAGAATCACTAGCTGAAGCGCTTTATTCCATCTAAAGTTTTTCGTTAAGTACAGTTCGCAATTGCTCTCCGATCTTGCTGAGATTTTCCAATAAGAATTCATTCGTATCTGGGAAGAATCGTATTGAAATTGGTCGAAATCGGTTCAGATTTAGATATAGCCAACATATATATGTTCCTTCCAGTTTGGTCTTTTACCACCATAGAAGATGTACTTCACATTCAATCTTTTTAAAATTTAACAGGGTGGATTTTCTTGATACAGGGATCCACATTTCCTCCCGACATACCTTTTAACGCTACAAAAGCATACAGCTTTCAATTCATTCAATCATTTTGAAATTTATCGGAGTAGAGTTTTTTCATTCAAGGACCCTCATTGCCGAATTTGAGGAAAATCAGTTCAGATTTAGATATGGCCTCCTTATATAACAGGTGGCGCAAAAGGAATCCTCCTATCAGAAAATGCTATAAATTTTGCGATTGGCCCCTAATGTGAGTTCTGTTTTGACATTTGTGTAGTAAACACATGCGAAATACACGTTAATAAACAACGTTACGCTCCACTGCTCCAGAACGCGGAATATTGCTGACTATTTATTTGACCAATAATCGGTCGGTGACTTTGGCACAGATTTCCTGGCCGTCCAACGCCTACTGGTGAAACACTGCGACGTTTAGCCGCTCGCCTCGAAGAGACTGGCACAACACGAGATGCTGCCAGGCGTGGCAGACCCCGGAGTAGCCGTTCTGCAGAGAATATTGCTGCTGTAGCCGAGGATGTCATGGAAGCGCCGTCGACATCGACCAGACGACGTGCCACGCAAATGGGTATCAGTCGACGGTCTATACAGCGAATTTTGGTACAAGATTTGAAGATGTTTCCGTACAAAGTCCAGACGGTGCATCAGCTGTTAGCTGCTGACCGCCAATCGCGTCTAACATAACATCGAAAGGTTACTTTTGCGCCACCTGTTACATATGTTCCTTCCGATTGGGGCGTTTAGCTTATAAAAGCTGTATTTCACACCATTTTGAAATCATTCAATCATTTTGAAATTTGACAGGATTGGTTAAGTTTCTTAATCCTAAGACCAACAACGCAGAATTTTGAAAAAATCGGTTCAGATTTAGATATAGCCCCGGTATATGCTTGTATCTCGATTTTGAACCAAGCGTATACAATAATTGTTTTACGTAAGGAAAATAGCATTGATAAATCTCGAAAATTGTTCTTCTTACTGCTTCGATACGGTATCATACTCGTATAGTCGGCTCCACCAGATTTTAGCCCTTCTTTACTGGTTTTCGATAACTTGTGGAATTGGTAGACTTGCAAAATTAGCTACAACTTTTTAAATTTTGCATCGATTTTCTTCGGAATGATCTCATTGTATTCATGACCGATCAGACTTTGCGATAAAATAATAAAAGTATTATAGTTATGAATTTTTCGATGTTTCATGAAGTTTTAATTAAAAAAATATTAAAATGATCTCAAACAAGTAAGAAAGTCGGTTAAACCGACTTACGAATCCGTCTCACCTGCAGTCCCAAAAATGTTCGTAAATTTATTTATTTTTTTGTTTTAATTCAGTTATTATCAATTTAAATTGCATTTAAAAAACTTTAAATATGTTCTGGTATAAGCTTTTAACTTTTTGTTGTGAGAAATAGTCCATTTGTGTGGGAGGTACCAAAAGGGGCTTGACAATGAAGACAATTTTTCACTGGGCAAAAAGCATTGCACTTTACAAAACTTCAAGTATTTGTATGCACTGGTATTAAAGGTATAAGCTATTAACTTGTGGTGCAAAATGGTCCATTTGTGTGGAAGGTACCAAAAGGGCCGGTACAATAATGCCAATTTTTACCGGAATTGAAGCACTATTAAAACATTACAGTGTACAAAACTTTAAGTATTTGTATGAATTGATATTAAAACTATAAGCTGTTAAGTTTTGGTGCAAAATGGTCCATTTGTGTGGGAGGTACCAAAAGGGGAGTGGCAAATTTGTCCATTTACTAATGCTATGTGTGGAATTTTAGAGAATTTGAGTAAGTAGTATAGAAGTTATTAAATAATCAATATTTCACTCAATGTTGACCCTTTGTGGCGGAGGTACTAGAAGCAGGTGACCAATGTGGCCATCTTTGAACTTAGCCGGAGATAGAGAAAAATATAAACTTATTCCAAATTTGAAGTCAGTCGGTTACTTCTTTCGAGAGTTATCGTGCACACAAGCCAGCAGATAGATATATAGACACACAGACAGACGGATGGACATTGCTCAAATGTCTTAAAATGACCCAAATCGAATTTCCAACAAACATACTTAAGGTTGGCTCGTAGCAAATGATATATGTATACCCTTCTCTCTAAGGTGAGAAGATAAAAATGAGGTTTTTTGCAATATCTAGTAAGAAATGATGTTAGATTAATTTAGGATTCATTAAAACATTCCTGAACCAATTACGATAAATAGTTCTCCAGTTATGCTAAAATATAAAATATTATTTTGATAGATAGACAAGTCCCATCCCACTAAGACAAGACCACAAAGCTCTTAAAGGAAAAGGCATAAGCTTCCGTTCGAGCAAAAAATTCAAAATATGGGTTTTTACAAAAATATTAATACAAGTTTTTTCAAAAATATCAATACAACTTTTTATTTCGCAAATATATATTTTTGTGTTTTTTTATTTATTTCGAAAGCACTTTGGGAAAGATTTTCTAAATTGAGATTAAACAGTGCCGGAGATATCAACCCACCTCGGGAAAATGCCTGTTTAACTCTATGGGGTTTGGAACTCTTGTTTCTGAATTTCACATACGACGGGTGTCCACACATACATATAGCAGACAATTCAACGTATTAAACGTGACGGGGTAGATGTATTGATTATGTCCACAAATAATGTGGCGTGGATGTCCATATCGAAGGCGTTTGTTAGGTCAATGGCTGCATCAACGGTCCTGTCACTTTAAAGTCAACCTGTACGATTCTCTCTTACCGGCATCTTTGTCTGGTTTCAGTAGCGGGACCCCTAATCCCATTTTGCAAACCTTTCGATGTTTTTGCCAAAGTCACCGACCGATTATTGGTCAAATAAATAGTCAGCAATATTTCGCGTTCTGGAGCAGTGTAGCGTAACATTGTTTATTAACGTGTATTTCGCATGTGTTTACTACACAAATGTCAAAACAGAACTGACATTAGGGGCCAATCGCAAAATTTATAGCATTTTCTGATAGGAGGATTACTTTTGCGCCACCTTGTATTAGAGAGGCTAGGTACAAGTTGAAGACTTTCAACAGGTACTCGACTCCAATTGAGATTAAGCAGTACGGGAGATATCACCACAACTTGGGGAATTCCCAGTTTGACTCTGCTGCATTTGGTCCTCTGGATTCTGAATTAAACGTTTCAATCTTGGCGAGAGGGACGTATTGGCAAATAGTATTGTTAACCGTAGCGAAGGTTAAGGGTCACATTAACAACGGTCATGTCACTCTGAAATCGACCTGTACGATTCTGCTTTCAGTAGCCGAAACACTCGGTCCATTTTTCGGATTTTGGGAACTATTCGAGTGGCTAGGGAAAAGTTGAGGACAGTGCCAGAGATATTAACACATCTTGGGAAACTCCGTTTTTTACTCTACGGGGTTTGGACTTCTTGTTTCTGAATTCTATATACGGCTGGTTCCCACAAATATAGTAGACAATCCAACGTTTCAAACTTGAAGGTAGGACCGCTGAAATCTATCTGTACGACTCTCCATTACTCCATATTTGGCTGGTTTCGGTATTTTTCATTTTTTGAGGACTTCAATGACCACCTGGTCATTGATTTATTCCGCTTGTATTTGTTGATCATAAATTCTGTAATCATAAATTCTAATTTGATCATTTTATATGTATAGCGACCCATTGATCTTATTGTATATTCGTTCAAATTCTTTATTTTTAGGTTGTATGCCATTCGGCGGAAACAATCGACGACACGCCTGGGATTTTCCAGCTAAGCCGGATGGATTTAAATTGGGCGGCCTACTGATGGAGCGTAATAAACGAAGTGGGTTTGAAAAACTCGATCAGAATGCCAGCGATGAGGATGAAACGGAGACACAAACAAACACCCTCAGCAGTGCACAATTTGCTTAGACTTTAAGGATGAAGACCGATGACCAAGAGAACGACGCATGATGTACAGAATTATAATTTATAGCGATAAAAACATAAGCATTTAACAAGAACAAAAAAACAAACGCAAATATTGTGAAAATATTCCGAATAGATGAATGAATTTTTATTAATTTAATTTTTTTCTACTGTAACTTTTACGTTTTTTCTCATTATTTATTATTGTATGTATAATTAAGATTGTATCGGAGAATAACTTTGCTCTCTCTCTCTTTTTTTTGTTTTTATTCGACCTTTTTAATATCCAAATTGTTTTAAGTAATAGTCAAGCTCGAGGTCAATTTTAGGATATAATTTTTATTCAAATTTAAATTTTATTTTTCCGATATTTCGCAATTTCCTTTCTCTCTAAACAAACAAACAAAATCTTTAGTTGAAGGATAGATGTATTTACATACGCAAAATTTAAATGTCTGGTTAAGGACCAAAGAAACGACTGTTAGGCAGCCAAGAGTAATAGACCTTTTTACTTCCAGTTTGCCAAAAGCCCAGTTTACTTTATAGGAGCAGCAAGAGAATATATTACTTAGAAGATATTCGACAATGAAGATCTAAACCTAACGACCTCTGATTGTGTAAATAATTAATGAATGTAAAAATACTTTATCGAAAATGTGTTAGTTTATATGTGTTTATTTTTTCTATTCATTATTGTATTTGAAAAAAAAAAATAATAACAAATAAAATTTAAAAATATATCTATATTTAAGCTAAGTAAAATTGCATTGTTATTTTTTTAAAGCAGATGGAATTTTTGATTGCGACAACATTTTTACATAACATCTTAAAGTGACATCTCATGTGCTGGCTTAAATGAAGAGAATTCAGTGAGTGTAAATGAAAGCTTGTTGGTTTTCCCAATAACGTTCAACAATTTTTTACTTCCGTAATTCCAACTAACCTCTAAAATTCATATAAAAAATCACTTAAAATGTCCTGAACTTTCTGTGTTCATGATAGCCACAGCTTCAGTTAATTCTCCTATATCACGCCGATGCATCATCCTCTGGTACCCACTTAAGGCTCATTGGAATTTCGTTTTCGGCGCCGATTACGGTGTATGCGGAAATGACCCTTTAGGAATGGATTGCCCAAGTTTTGTAGACTCGGACATTGACAGAGAACATTTTTTGCAATCTTGAGGAGATATTTCCTTTCATTTGAGTACCATCATTCGCCTATCTGTAAGCCTTAGGGCCTTATTAGAGGCGACACCTTATAAAGATTTTGCCGGCCTATTTTTCGTCCCATCCCTGTACTTTTTTTCTAGTGGAAACCCTCTATGAGACTGTTCCACGGCATTTTGGTTTTTTTTTTAGATATTTTTCCACCTATGTTGAATATTTAAATTAGGTCAGGATTTTTAATGGATATCTTAAATGTCACATTATGGCTCCAGTCAAAAACTCCCGCCCCCCTCAAAGACCTAATTTTATGTAAAAAATATTTTTGTTTTATTGTAAAAAATATACATGTAACAACAACCATTGGACAACAATGTATGTACAAACAAATTATACACAACGAATATTTACATTAAATACATACATAATACTTATGTACTACACAGATGGAATCGAGGCCATTTACAAATTGGCCTTCATGAATGGTTTCAAGTACTTGTGGAATGACTGATTGACGGGTTCCTTGTTCAAAGGACTCTTCTTAGCCTCCTCGAACATTTTTTCATATACATTGCCATCGAAAACACCCAAGGCGGAATCCAAAATACGATCATGAATACCAAAGGCATCGACCAAAGCCACAGCATTGGGTCGAAGACGTTTAAGGCATCCTTGCAAGCGCAGTTCCAGTTGGCTAACATCATCGTCCGTCAGATTAATGAACTATGTGTGGGAAAATAGAATTTATTGCTTTTGTTGTTAGAATTCGAAAAGAAAAGCCCACTTACTCTCAAGAAATCTCCAATGCGATTTAAACAAGCATCAACCAAATACAATTCCAAAACAACCTTAAGTACATCGCTCAAGGCTTGGGAAACTTGTGAAGAAAGATTTCTTAATTCATACAGAGCAGAGGATGCCAAGAAGGCTCGACCGTGAAGCTAAAGTAATAAAGGAAAGATAATTCAGTGCATTTAAACCTCATTGCTTCTGCATTCATATTACATACATCAGCAGCTTGGGTCATTTCAATACCACACATATTGGCGCTGACTTCTGGACCGTATCCCTGTTTGCGTCGTTGTTCCATACGTTCATAGGCTATACGCACTTTGCTAAAAAAACAAACAAAATTAAAGATTTTCTCCTTAGATAAACCACCAGACTTACTTAGCAGCAACAAATTGGAAAGCCTTTACAATGGACTCCAAAGAACCATCGAAATTGCGGAATTCCTTATCCTTAATGGCCTCATTGATATACGCTACCGTGGGCACCAATTTGACACCATTCAACGCCTGACCATATACCTTAACCAAATAACGGGCTGTTTGCAACAACATCACTGTGTTCTCACCTTCATAGGTGCACACAGCAGTGGCCATACCATATAAGGTGGGGAAATTAGAACAATCCATAAAACCGTGACCACCACAAGACAGACGGCAGGTTTCAATGCCGGCGGCGGAATCGGCACTGCAGATAGCCTTCAAACAACAGGATAAGGCATGCATCTCGGGCAAGCGATCCAGAGCTCCGGTCTCGACTTCACCCGAAATAGTATTGTACATATTCCAAATGTTTTCACCATTTGCCTTGAGCACTATCGCCTTAGCAATTATGGGAAATACTTTCAGTTGTTGGGTTGTATGATCCATAATCTGGGGTTCAGGCTGGTTGGGATCAATGGGACTTTGACGACGAACGGCCGAATAACGGCAAGCAATTGTGGAGGCCTTAGCCAGGGCCATGGCGGCATCACGAATTAAAGCTACGCGCACAAACATCATGGTACCGTAGGTAAGTACAGTATTCTTGGGTGGCACATAAGTGCCATCAGGCAAAACCTGTTGGTTCTTCATTAACATATGGTTCAGAGGGATGCGGACATTTTTGAAGCCCAAATAGCCTTGATTAACCGATTTCATACTAAGTTTCGAACCAATTTCACCGATATCAATGCCGGACAGTGGCATGTGGGTTTCTTCGTCACGTACTTGGACAATGAAGGGTGCCAAACCACGGAAAACCCCCTTGGTATATAATTGAGCAACGACAACAGCATAATTGGCAGTCTGACCCACTGAAAGAAAAATATAGTACGTAGTCAATTGTTTGTTTAACTTCGAAAATAAAAGATAGTAATAGTACAAAAATATGGTCGTTATTGCGACGAGATATCTTAGAATTTTTTTTTTTAAATAAGATTGGAGTTTCAAATTCCCACAGGACAACAAAATGGAAGATAATATTCCGAGATAAATTACATGCAGCTTTACTCCTCCCGACCCTTCTTGCAAATTTGCCAAGAACGAATTATCAGCACAGATTTCGCAAGCAGCATAGTATAACTACGACTATGGCAACGCAAATAAGCCGCGATCTCAGCCACAATAGTTCCTGCAACACCTATCTGCGTACCTATCTAATAGCGATTTCGTTTCTGCAAAATTTTCGTTGCCTTTTTCCCGAAAACTGGACATTTATACAACATTTTGCAATTTTGAAATAGGAGTTAAGTTTAATTCAAGGGGCCTGCATCAATTCCACCTAAAAACCGAAAATGTTTTTCTGAAATTCGCTTCAACGGGGAAACAATTTTTTCAGAATCGAAATCACCATAACAACTTCTATACGGTCAACCACGGCATTATATTCGAGAGAATAGCTACAAGTCCTTTCGTCCATGGGATGATGAAAGCTGCTACCAAAAAAAAATGTTAAAATTTTTTTTCTATTTAATGAATCTGGTTATTTTTTTTTTTTATTTTGCAGATTGATTTTTAGTTTTAACAAAAATGGATATCTGGGACACTGAAACAAGAATTTGGATTGTCCGCCGCTATTACGCACTGAAGTCCGTAGTTTCGGTTCAAAGAGAGTATAGGGCAATCCTCCGAGCAGATGGACCATAAAGAGACTTGTTAACAATTTTTCCGAGCATGGGACAGACAACAGAAGACCTTACCATCGAAACGCTTCAGTTCGGACGGAGGAAACAATCGCTGCTGTAGCTGATGCCATACAAAACAATCCAAGAGTTTCGACAAGAACCTTATCTGCTCAAATGGGTATAAGCAGACAGTTATTGCAGTCAATTATGCACAAAGATTTGGAGTTATTCCCATATAAAATTCAAATGGCCAACAAAGTGAACTCAGCAGACTTCCCGATTCGCTTGGAACTTTGCCAGAAGATGCTTCAAATGGTGGAATTGCGGCGAAAATTTCCCAATAAGCTGATATCCAAAAACTTCACATTCAGTTGGCACCCCCAGGTCGCCTGACCTTACTGCACCTGATTTTTTCTTGTGGGGTTATTGCAAACAGGAAGTCTACAAAGCAAAACCAACAAATTTTAATGAACTAAAGCAATCCATTCGAGAAACAATTGCGGCTATTCCCGTCTCAACTCTCCAAGCAGTAATGAACAACTTTTTGGTAAGATGCCGCACATGCATCAACGAGCAGGGGGGGGGCATTTAAATTCCATTATTTTTAAAACTAATTAAGCTATATTTAATTAAATTTAATGAGCTTTAACATGAATAAAAGAAAACTGAATTCCATACACTGAAAAAAAAAGTTATTTGAGTTTCTTAATGTAGCAATATTCATCAGCCACCCTGTAAGAAGTAATAGGAATGTTTGGAATGCAATCTTAAACAGGGAGGGTCAATTTGTCTATTCAATTCTGATAATATCCGCATAATGGAAGATGGGCAGAAATCTGTGAAGATTGCAACCCAGGGATATTCATATGTACCAATTCATTTCATACCACGGGTTGTCAAGTTTCATTTCATACCACAATTGACTTCACACAATATTTTAGAATTACATATAGCCATTTTGGAAGATTCGTAGAAAAGCTTATTAGAGCCTCTTGTAGGAATGATGGAGTGTAGATAACGACTAATATCAATAGATGCTTTATATATTTATTTGGTGGTAATGATTAAAGCATTATGAAGCGAATATAGAAAACGTCCCCCTATCACTCTCTTAAACTTATTCGGAATTGGTTAGGGATTGTATCCGCATTAGACTCTTCTTCTTATCTTGGATTGCAGTGATCTTCAAAGATAAGCAGTATTACTTAACACAAAAATAATATTAAGATAGTTTAAATTGCACAAAGATTAAAATAACTCTTATTATTAGAGCGCCCCAGTAGGTGAGTTGGTAGCGTGCTCGCCTATGAGTGTGGAGGTCGTGGGTTCGATTCCCACCTGAGGCTCTGGTCAGTCGCTGCAAACTCTAGCCATGGTCTTTGTAACCCGGCTTTTCCTTGGACCGTACAATTAGAATATAAATTTACTTTGTATTGTAATTTATATAAATAAATAAATAAATAACTCTTATTATTGAATACTTTTGTTTTGAATCTCTACTTACATCCACCGGGCCACCATTTGTACGATGTGATTGTGGGCGAATTCAAAACAAACTCTTGTGTTTTGTCATCATAATCGGCACGAGTTTCCAAGCCACGCAAGAAAGTTCCATGACCCAATTCGGTCTGAGCATATGTTCCGATAATCGAGCAATCCCAAGCTTTTGGCAGCCATTCAACTTGTTGTTCCATAGTACCTTGACCCATAATGGTGGGGACGAACATTACAAAGTGTAGAGCCATGGGATTGCCTTCTTTGAGCAAGGCTGTACCAAGAGAACCACCTAGAAGGGCACTGAAACGGAGAGAGAAAAATAAATAAACTAAGGTTTTTTCTTTAATAATTTAAAATATTTAACGCACTTGTAGGTTTCAACATTATCTTCGCCATTATTACGGATTTCTCGAATCTTTTCTGCTATTCTCACAGATTTGCGAACACTGTGTTCGTAGAGTTCTTTGTGTGACATATATGAAATAGGAAGATCATCTTTTAACTCGGAGTCGTTCAGGAAATTCTCCTCTGAAAGAAAGAAAAAGAAGTAATTTTGTGAAAAAGTTATGCATAGGAGGTCTGACGATCTTAATGTTAGGAAATATATATATATTGGCCTGGAAATTTATTTTTATAGTGTATTGCAATGTATCTTTACGTTTTGGGAAAAATAGACTTTTGTAAATGACCCGGAAGTCTTCTGAATGGACTTCTATAACTGGGCAGTCTTATGGAAGATACTAAGTTACCTCTATAGACGATAGAAAAAACTGGAAACTGGAAGGTCGTATATTATAGAGAGGAAATTTATCTCCTTAGTCTACTGTAAAGTTGTGGCTATAGTCGACTTTAAAGGCGTCTCTTATGAAAACTGGAATGTCGACTCTATATATGACTTTAAACTCTTCTTTATAGAAACGATATACTTTTATAGGGTTGTGCAACCATAATGCACAATTTTAATTGTGAGTCGCTCTTGGCGAGCATTTGGCCGATATTTAGTTTCACACATAATTGTCATAGATCCTCCCATCAAAAAAAATCTTTTTGTTTTATTTACAATTAACATCGTGCATATAATATGGACCACCCCTTATAAACGAAATAATAAAAGATATGTCATCCCCGAGCGAGTAAGTTGTCAGGTACGAACGAATAGGAATTTCAACGAGTAGGACTTCAAAGAGTGAGGTTTTCCGCGGATTTCGGACCGATTTTCCCGATTTTTTTTGTAATTTTCACAATCAAAAAATTAATATTAATCGATTAGTGCAAAAAAAGTTCAAAATATGTTCGCGGAAAACTGTCTTTTCGCGCGTGACAGTTCATCCCTAATTGTTCGTAACTGATAGATTTTGACGTTTCGGGCGGACGGCACATCTGCTTAATTTAAGGTCTGTGATCTGGAGAACATTTTAGATCAGCCCCACTGTTTTTTATATACGAATGGAATTTTAAAGGAAAAAACTGACTGATATTGACGTAATAAAAATATTTTTCAAGAAAATACTTTGACCTTTATCCGAAATAAAACCTCGTTACCTCCTTCACTAAAGTGGTCTCCATACTCCGGAATAGGCCGCCATATAAAGACCTCTGCAGATTTGTCTTTTTATCAATTAACAAAAGTATTTTTTTAAAATTAAAAAAACACAGATTAGAGTTATAAGAAACCCTAATGTGGATTAATATGCAAACACTCTGCTCTTCTCTATGTTGAACTGTCTTAGTTAGCCGACTGTAATCAAAAATAAAATCCGGTTTTTAATTGTAAGTTAAACTATTTGCTCAAAACGACCAATTAACTCGTGTAAATGCCCCCTAATGACGCGTAACAATGACAAGTGTAACTTACAATACCGGTAGACTTGTCTTAAACCTTAGATAATAAAAACAAACGCCTGTCTTACAATAAATATGTTCTGAACTTGAAATAGCTCTGTTGACTCATCGTTTGATGGAGGCACAAAAAAAACCACAGCTGCAATTTGTGAACGAGTTTTTTATTAACATAAAACTAAAAAAATATGTACATTTTAAGTTTCGGCATTTTCTTGGGGCGCCTTCACTAATTTAAACAAACAAAAGTTCGCATATCATTTTAAATGGTATCAACTGACTGACTAGCAACAAACAACAAAATACCACTTGAATTTTAAACTTTGGCCCAAGTGTTATAGTCGTCTGGTGGTGATGATTACGATTATCTCATGTCCAAGATTTATAAACTTATCAAATTATGGCATTTATAACCAAGCGTCCACCTTTAAAAAGCAGCGAACGAAAACAATAAAAATTCTAGTTTTAACCCCCCGTAATCGTACGATATTAGTATGGAATATGATTTTCTTTTTTCTTTTTCATTTTGTTTTCCTGATCGAGATTATATTTTCAAATTAAACTTAAACGTTTTTGCTACTAACTTTTGGGGGTAGCTGGGAACACATGTATACCTGAACACTTGAACATATGATTAGATAAGGAATCGAACTACCTATATTTTCTATTAAGGCTGTTTAATCAAATCTATTCTTGGGTTACTTTCAAGTTCCTGTCTACGCACATGAATTTAGATTTACCTGTTGCATTTGATTCACTTGGATTATGTGTTTTTCTACACGTATGCGAAATTGCAATTTTGCAATGGGACTACTGTTCAACCTTGACCTTTGGATACAAAACTCGTATATCATTTAATAAGCAAGCAGTAAAGATACAAAATGTTATTTCTGTAGTAGAACTAATGGGACTTTGGATTAGTAATTGTAAAAAATGCTAGTTCTGTAGTATAACTAATGTGGCTTTGAATATCTTCTAGGTAATATTTAATAACGATGGGACATAGCTCAAATGACTTTTCCGCTGGACGTAGGTACTCTAGAAGCATTACAACGTAAAACGTTGTAAATCAAGTATTTGTAGCTACTAGTAATTAAGGTATGAACTTTTTACGGTTTGTACAAGATGTTTTGTGTGGGAGTTATCATAACGTTGTGGCGATTTCGCCCACTTTTCTCAAGATAGTAGCGACAAAGTATCTTTTACTATGGGTGAATTTATAAAATATTCTGGTAAGTATTATCTAAGTTATTATAAATTCAGAAAGACGTAGGGACGGACATTGCGAAAATGACTTAAATGTGCTAATACTTAATACGCGAATATACTTAAGACGCTCCTTCGATGTTTTACACCTTTGGACCATTGCAAATTATATATACCCTCCTTCACTATCTCTGTTGTACATATATCAGGTCTTCCAAAAGGTACTGCCGAACTTTGACAGAAGATAGCGGTAATATTGTTGAAGCAACATCTGTCGAATTGTCTATCATTTCTTACTCAGTCCGTTTTGCCAAATCTCTATTAAAGGATATATCGTTCAACAAGACGAGCAAATGATAAAATTATTTTTTTTTATCAAAACTGGTGTTCTGTTCAGGCAAAGAAACAATGATAATCAGTGCAATCAGATAACTTATATATAGATAACTACAAACAAATCTCTTTAACAAAAGTCTATTGAACTCTATAATGTTATGCACATTTACTTTTTATGCTCATTTACATATTAGCTTTAATTAAACTAGGTAATGACGTCGTATACATAAATTAATTATTAATTCAAACAATTTCGGTATCGTTCGTAAGCCAGTAAAGAAATACTCGAATATTTATTTTCAAATATTTTTGTATTGTAGTGTAGGCACTATCAATTACCACCTAGAAAACTTGTTAGCGAATCCGATTTAAAACAAATAATAATACAATATATTGTTATATGTGACGATAATTTCAAGCTGTAGCAGATGATCTTAGACGTTATGAACAAGTTTCTAGAAAGAAAAATTTTCTTTTATGTTCTTCTCTGTTGAAAATTAGTGAAAGAATTTATTCATTCTGGTATATGATGCAATCCATTCATAGTAGTTGATTCGATATTTCGTCGTTCCCTAAGTGATGTTTAAAAACTAGCTAGAACTAATGCTTTAAAAGCAACTAATGCAATTAAAATCAAGAAATTCTTGATTGATTTTCGTCTTAAAATCGACGAAATAACTTAAAAATTCCGACAAACATTTGTCTTTTGTTTGCATACAAATTGGGATGTGTTGGGAAGACTGGTTGTGATAAATTGTTTATAATATATTTAATCAACGGCATAATAAAGATAATTCTCTTTCATCAATTAGAGTTTTGATTTACAAAAATATTTACCCCCATTAACAAAAACAAAATAACGAAAGGTAAATTGTATGGAATTTGACAGCTATAACCGGTAGTTAGCTCTTAAACCTAGGTTATTCGGAGATACATACATACAAATATATGGGGGCTATATCTAAATATCAATTTATTTTCACTAATTTAAATAGGTATCGGAGCATAATTGCAACCTGTATTTTGATTGCAAGAAGATACGGTCACACAGACAGACAGTCTTAGCTAAATCAATTCCGAAAGTGATTCCTAGTCGATCGGTATAATAAACAAAGGGTCTATTTCGTATCCTTTTGAGTGCACAAACAAATGCACAAAGTCATAATACCCTGTATTGCAGTGCGGTGCAGGCTATAAGTATAAATTGTAGACACATTAAGCGTAAGTTAATTTGTTTTTTTGTTGTCCTTTATTAAACTACTAGTATAGTTAATAATAATAATTAAGCTCTATTTTCTTAAATTTAAATTACACTATGTTCCCACAGTTTATTTTGTCACTTCCGCGTATTTGAAATTCACTGACCAGTAGTAGTATGGCAACTCCACTGCAATTCGCAATTATCTGCAGTCAGAAGTAAGATTAGCGGTTGTTGTCGCAATTCGTAACTGCTACTTCTACACAGAGGCTTTTGACTGCTTAATGCTTTTAAACTTTAGCAGTGACCACAACAACAATAGCAATTAAATGGCAACAAAAACAACAAATCCCATATTCAATTTCGGTCAAGTACAATTCGAGAACAAATAAACCTTACGTATTTTTTTACATTTTAAATGAGAATCTCAAAATTTGGATATAAGGCACAAAGTACAAGTTAGACGCTGAGCTTAGCTATGCTCCATCAAAGGATGGACAGAAAAAGGAGGGGGATTGAGGGATCAAAACAACACTAAATTCTTGAAGAAACAAGAATGGCAACTCACCTAAAGCCAGAATCTGCTCGTATTTCTTTTGGCCACCTTTCCACCAAACGGTGAATTCCTGTGGACTGAAAGTGGCAGTATTGCGTTCTTTTTGTAAATCCGGATTTACTTTAGCACTCATTGTGATTTTTCTCTTTTTGTATTTAACGCTTACAAATACTTTGGTGCAGTTTCACAACTTTTTCCACACACAAACAAACTCGGAGAGGGTAGAATTAACGTTGGTTAACGTGGATGCAATAATCAAAAATAATGACCGCGATTGATGTTGATGTTCGTGGCGCTGGATGAATGTGTAGTTTGATCGTCAACCAGTATAATTGAATTTCTTAACAAGGAGCCCGGTTAAGCCCGTCTAACTTGTTGTATGGTCAAATACAATCTAAACGCAAAGAGCTTTGAGGCTTAGCGTTAATAACAAACAATTCTGTCGAGCAGCAGCTGGAAGTAACTACAGCAACACAACAGGCACTCCACGTACACCCAAAAGCATATGTACTTATTATCACAATTGACGGGGTTTGACTTGGATGTGGGACTGCTTATCAGCTCTGTGTTCTATTTTTCAATAGCTTCGATTCCTTATCATTGTCGCAAGAATGAGTGCGTTATTCACTTTAACATCTAAACTGATCTTAACATAGAACGAAATTTATTGCGAATTTTAAATATATAACAAAATTAATATTATTAGTAATATTATATATTTGTGCTATTTTTAGTAATATTATATTAAAGCTGCTAATCTCAGCGCAAAAAAATTATTATGAAATGTGGAGAACAATGGAGAGAAATGACACAACAAAGAACGAATGAGCAAATACAAAAAAAAACAGATGCTGAGATAAGAAAAGGGAATCAAAACAAACGTAATAACAGAGTCGGTAGAAAGTAGAAAATACAACAAAGACACCACGAATGAAAACCAACGGCGTTTTGTCAGAGATGGTACGAAGCGCGCCAAAGACGGGTGTATTGAATGTTTCAAACCCCATTCACAGTAAAATGTTCACGAGAATATGTTCAGCTGGGAAGTCCTGCTTCACACTCGGTAATTATTTCGAAGCAAGTGTCAAAGTTTGTTGAAGAGAGAGGCAAAGAGCTCTTTCCGCCTGCCTCTCTCTCCAACAAACTTTGACACTTGCTTCGAAATAATTACCGAGTGTGAATCCGATCGAACAAATCACCGCTGCTGCGTTTGGCCCAAGACCAGAGTTCGGATAAAAACATTAAGGTATGATACGTTAGCGTTCTGGACTGAACTTCGTCGAGAAAACGGAAAAGTACACAAACATATTCCTCAAGCTATGTACATACGATTGTCTGATCGGACAGAGTTGCCAATAAAATGTTTCTCTGACAATGACGCCATTGTCACATGCATAAATTCGCACATCTGATAAAACTGTGCAACAAATTTTGGGTCATCAAATCTTTCCCTACCGAAACCATTTGGACCTGATAGTACACCACTAGTATATCAAAACACAGAAAGGGTTTTGCAAAGTTAGATCGAATGTTTGCTTTATAGCCATATAAATTTGTGCTATTTTTAGTCAAAATACAAAAAAAACGTCTCCGAAGTGACTCCCAAAATGCAAAAATATACCCAGTGGGGCAACGCGCCCTTGTACCCTAGGGTCTTCAAAAATACCATGCGTTACGTATATATAACGCAAATTGGTAGCTGTTCTCCGAGTTATTTGACAGACATTAGACCGTTACTGCAGGGCAATAACCGCGTGGTCCTAAAGCTGAGTTTAGACGATTGCCAGATTGGCAAACGTTATCAACCCTGTTAAAGTGCTGCAAATATACGGGCAATGTCAGATTGTTAGGCAAAGGTGAATTGACAGTTCAGACGATTGCAAGAAAACATTAAAATTTCATATATTTACAATATATTTTGTAAATATTTATATGCAGGATTGCCAATAAAAATACATTATAGACAGTGTTGCAAATAAAATGATTTTCTGGCAATGGCGCCGTTGTCACATGCATAAACATCGAACATATAACAATCAGCAAATTGTCTCGCAATGACTTTTCTGCTAACGTTGCAAAACAAAAATTGTATGTTCACACGGTTGTAAATTCACAGGGTTGCATTTTTCCGCCATTTTTCTGGCAATATTGTCCGATCTGCAAATCGTCTGTACTTACCTTAAGAGACGTTAATGTTTATCACAAGTTTTGCCATTCTCTTCTAGCTAATGACCAGAGAGTAGGGTTTGGAAATTCTCGGCATATTTGAATTCCCGGGTATAGCTTTTTTTTCCGAGTCCTCGGGAATTAAATCACTGATTAGAAAAAATATTTTATTGCAAAAGTGAAATACATTATTTTTGTTGTATATAAACCATCTTATTCAGAAATAATAATTATTCCAGTTTATTTTAAAAAATGCAAACAAATAAATCCATACGTCACTGAAATGCAAAAGGGTCAATCAATTAATAGACTTATTAGTACGAGGGCTGCTGTATATATTTCTGGGCTAATAACAAAAATGCTAATATTTATCATCAAAAATGTTTTTATTGTTTTTCAAAGTATTCTCCAGCATGATTTACAAAATTTTGCATGCGCTCAAACCAATTGTCGAAGCACTTTTTCCACTTCGATTGAGACACGTCCAAAACATGGTTTTTGAAGCGTTCTTCAGACGACGAAAATTGTTGACCCCGCATTTTTTTCTTGATGTGCGGGAATAAAAAGAAGTCATTGGGTGCCAAGTCAGGGCTGTACGACGGACGACCAATCAAAAATCGTATTTTTTTCAAAATTTCTTTGCACCAATCGACACGAGCCTTGTCAAATTGTGCGGGATCCAACGAGAACAAACCTTTTTTGCGGCCAGGTGTTCATGCAATATCGAATGTATGCTGGTGGAAGAAATGCCCAAGGATGCCTCTATCTCACGGTATGTCACGTGACGATCTTGCATTATCAGTTCACGCACGGCATCAAAGTTCTCTGGCACAACGCCCGTTTTTGGCGTCGTCTTTGAGCGAGCGTCGGCCACGATTGAATTCATTAAACCAGTTTTACACAGCGCTATAGGATGGTGCTTTAAGTTCATCGATGCACTCTTATCGTGATAAACCACGTCGAAAGTTGTGAAAAATTATCGCACGAAAATGTTCATGAGTTAATTCAATTTTTTTGCCAATTTGATTTTTTCAAGTCACTGTAAACAACACATGTTTGTTTACGTTTTTCACAGTGAATGAGGACGCCCCCACACAGATTACGTGTGATTGATGATTGCAGCATCACACCAGATACATCCTGGTCTGATAAATGACGTCATCTGGCAGCCCGCATATGCAGCGGGGCTCGCAGATGAGCGTGATGCAATTTGTCGTTCTAAGCCTGCTGAGCCTAGAATCACGAAACTGAATCTAGAAATTAGTGGAGAGTCGACGAATATAAGCGGAATAAATGGCTAGATCATCTGGAGCAATGGAATTTAGGTTCCGGTATCGGTAAATTGTGGATAATAGTTAAATTACCCTCGAACCCTTGCAGGAGAGACGATCGGACGGCAGTCACATGTTCTCCTTATTCACCGAGCTATGAAAGCTTTCTAAAATTTCTAAAAATTATTTGATTTTCAGATAATTCCGCTTGAGGTCCTTTGTTGGAAATTAAAACTCGTTAATTTTTAATTTATTTATTTTTATCCAATATTTCGACTAAAATCTTTAGTAATCTTCAGGGATCTATTAAAAATATTGACACAAATTCCATTTGTTGTTAACACGAATACATAATGTTGATATTTACATGAAAAGTATCACAAATTAAAAAGCTCGACAGTCTTCTAAGAAGTTATTCGTAAACCAAGCTTTATGTTGTCCGTGCTTGTTTACTATATCGTCGGCTCAATGCTATTTTGTTCCATACGCCATTTTGTATGATCGGAGAAAAACGCAATTTATTGTTTGAGTAAAAACGGGGCTGAAGAGTTACACACTTTTTATTTCATAGGGTTCCCAACAGTGTTTGTATGATTCTCATGCATTTCTATGCCATTACATCCAAAAATAAGCAAGTTATAACAATTTGTGTACTTGGCATTTTGGTCCATATCCACTTTTATTTTAATATTTTTTCGTATTTGTATTACATGGACCACAAAACGGGTCGGTATGGAAGGACACTAATTTACATATTGTGATCGAAAGAACGTAAAATACTGAGTGAAAAATATAGGGCGATAGAAAAATTGAGACAGAACAAAAATATCGAAATTATTTCCCGTTATTCAGAGTAAAACAAATTTACCCTACCAATATCTCGAAAACTAGGCGAGATAGGAAAAAAATGATTGCAGATTCTGAAAGAGCATGCTTGGAACCCATATTATCAACTCCTAACTCAAAAAACACAAAAATGGCGTATGGACCAAAATAGCATTAAGCCGACGATATGTCTATACATTTGAGAATATTTGTCAGTATCGGTTTTGCAATTTAGTCTCTTATCTGTAGGAACGTCAGTTATGTAGAGCATCTTTAGTATGTAATAAGGCGTTCACACCAACCCGTTTTGGCTCATTTGTTTTGGGAAAACATCTCACCGTTCACACATGTTGCCTGCTTAATTGTGACATTTATTATGTTTTCAAATGGCATATGTCAACTTATTGTGTACAAACAACTTTTACTGAAAATATAAAAAAGAAACATGGAAAGTACCAAAATTATTTGGTGCTCATAAATCAATGCACAACGAGAATTCAACTATTCGATGCCATTTCAATTGTTGCTTCCATTTTTATTGTTGACAAAATTTGAAATGTATATGTTCAGTGTGCGACAGATTGACAACTTAAGGGGGTTCACATACTTCAACATGCAGTTTTGGGACGTGTTATTGCGAAAAACATGCCGATTGAGACGGTTTCAATTGACATTTCTATAAGGGGAAAGCAACTCGTTTTGGCTCGAAAACATCTCAATGAGCCAAAACGGGTTGGTGTGAACGCCTTATAAAGTCTGAAACGATTTGTCTCTTCCACTAATACATTAACGTCGTCAAAGTTTGGTGTAGGTTTAGGTTAGGGTGGCAGCCGTTTTCTTTTTTTTTTCTTCAGCTCACATAGACCAGTTTAGGTTCCTAGTGGTACCACGGGCTAAAATGCCCTTCATCGAAACCAACCTGTTTGATATACAAATGTATCGATAGCACAAATATTGGTACTGGAAAGATCTGTTAGGCTGCCTAGAAAGGCAGACCCCAGTAGGTCTAGTCGTCGTTTACTCAAAGCGGGACAGTCGCATAGCAAGTGCTCAATGCTCTCCACTTCTTCCTCATCTCCACAGCTTCTGCAGAAGTCATTGGAGTTAATACCCAATCTTCTGGCGTGTTCGCCGATCAGGCAGTGTACCGTCAGAACTTATACTAACGTAGACAATCTTTTCCTTTCTAGTGCGAGGAGATATTTTGACCTTCTCAAGTCATACCTTGGCCAGATTTGTCTAGCTACCCTACAGGTGTGATTTGTTTCCATCTTTCGTTGGACTGCCTTGGACGTTGAAGAGGCAATCTTCCCTAAGCCAAAGCTTGCACGTGGATAATGGCGCACCAATACATGCAAATTCTTCGAGAATTTGTAAAGTCGTCCCTTTCATAGCAAGTTCATCGACTTTGCAGTTCCCCGGGATATCCCTATGTGCAGTATATTAAATTGCTCAGCCATCTCGTTAAGAGATCTGCGGCAGTCGAGGGCTATTTGTGTATGTAGGGATGTGGCCTACAGAGAATTGACGGCAGCCTGGCTGTCCGAGTAAATGACAACGCCAGTGTTGGTGACTATGTTCCAACTCAGCCACTTGGCGACTTCCCATATTGTCATTATTTCGGCTTGAT
Organism: Eudasyphora cyanicolor; assembly: GCA_963930755.1. Taxonomy (NCBI): domain Eukaryota; kingdom Metazoa; phylum Arthropoda; class Insecta; order Diptera; family Muscidae; genus Eudasyphora; species Eudasyphora cyanicolor. The sequence goes on from OZ005738.1 coordinate 132,239,398, forward strand.
AGACACTGCAGGTAGTCTGTGAGCTATATCCAAATTAAGTTCTTCACAATGTACTCCGAAGCCATCCTTTTCATCAATCTTCGAACCATCCGTATATAAGTGGAGATGGTTTCAATTTCCGAGTATTCTGCCATCCCATTCATCCCTGGCTGGTATCACAGTGATGTAGTTCCTCTCAAAAGTGCGCACAGTTGATATATAGTCCACTCGTTCGGTTACCATAGCACTACACTTTGATATCCTCATGCGATCGTAGTTCTTGTACCTCCACATTGATAGGCAGTTTAATCTTAGTGCCGCACTTGTTGCAACTTCTCGCGCCACAAAATTAATCGGCAGTATATGGAGAAGGGCTTGTAGAGACTCAGTCGCTGTAGTCCTTAACGCTCCGCTTGGGCTCAGACAGGCAGTTCTATGAACCCTTGATAGCAGGTTTGTGATGGTTAGTTTGTCAGTTGCCGTCCACCATACCACTATGCCGTATAACAGTATTGGACGAGCCACTGCTATATATATACAATGGACAATTTTAGGAGAGAAGCCCCACCGCTCACAAGTTCGTGCAGGGCTGATTCTGTAGACTTTCCCTTATTGTAAGCATGTTGGTTCCCCGACAGGAGTTTTGTATCCAGGTTTTGCCTAATGAAGTAATCTAAAAGTCTTTTCAGACTATTCAATAGGAAAGAGGATAGACTAATTGGTCTGAAGTCTTTTGGCCTAGTGTGCGATATCTTCCCCGCTTTGGGTATGAATTAGGGATGTAACGAAAGTGGCTTTAGCGAAAGCGAATATTGAAATATATTTCTTGCGAATGCGAATGCGAAAGCGAATAGTGAAATATGCATTTTTGCGAAAGCGAATGCGAATAATAGTTTGAGCCTTTAGTACCAACAAATTTAAGGAACTGAATTGATACTTTTCCTGGATAGTCAAGTATTAAGACTGTTTTCCATAGTTTTACCTCCTGTTACCACAAGCACACACATATCAGCCGATATGGAAAGGGCCATCACCCAAGAAACCTTTTCTTGTAGAGTTGGGAGCAGTACAATCGGCGGATGTAGTATCACCGGATGTGAAGCCGGATGTAGTATCACCGGATGTGAAGCCGATATGGAAAGGACCATCACCCAAGAAACCTTTTCTTGTAGAGTTGGGAGCAGTACAATCGGCGGATGTAGTATCACCGGATGTGAAGCCAATGGAGGATTTGGATATGCGGCCATCGACGTCAAGAGGAATTCGCCATGATCAATTCCATGTGCGACCTGTAAGTGTTCCAGAAATTTTTGGTGACGATGACAGTTCCCAGGAAGAGAAGTCTCAAATAACGATGCCACGAGATATTTCTCACCTGGAAAGCAAACAAAGCTCAGAATATTTTAAGAAAAAATATTACGATCTTAAAGAAAAATTAGAAACACCAAAGAAAATTGCAGAAGAAAACAGGAAGCTAAAGGAAGAGAACCAGCGATTATATTTAAAATTGGAGGAGTTGGAGAAGTTCAAAAAGAGCGCCATCGATGGATCTCAGGCTTCCAACAGTGCTCGGATTTTCAGTAAATTGGTATGTCACCCACACCGCAAAGTCTACACGAAAGAGGAAAGGGAAGCAGTTCAAAATTTGATCTACATTTCTCCAAAAACTGTTGCGTATTTACGAGATACAGAGAAATTTCACTTGCCTTCAAAAACGACACTGCAACGATGGAAACCGTGTTGGGGTTGAAGGCGATGGTTGAACAAATGGAACCTGTAGATAGAAATGTTATGCTGCTATTTGATGAAATGTCGATCAGACATGAAATGGAATACAACGCAAAATATGACCTTTTTGATGGCGTTGAAGATGATGGCAGAGGAATACGAACACAAAAAATAGCCGGGAAAGCATTGGTGTTTATGGTCAGAGGATGCTTCCGGTCGTGGAAGTTCGTATTTTCCTTTTGTTTCGCCCAGCAATCATATTCGGGATCTCACTTTGTAAATATTGTGATGGATGTTATCAATGCCCTCCAAAATGAATGCGGTGTTATTGTAAAATGCCTAATAAGCGACCAAGCCGGATCAAACCTTAGTTTATATAAAAAACTACGTAACGCAGAATCAAGAACACATTTTCTACATGAAGGAAAAAAATCTTTTTGTTCCATGATGTACCCCACATGTTCAAAGGCATAAGGAATGGATTAATGGACCATAACATAAATATCCCATTAGGAGAAGCTACTTGGGATGTCATAAAGGAGTTCTATCGGATAGATAGCTCCTCAAAAACAGCTCGTTTAGCACCGAAGCTGACATATGATCACATATACCCCACAAAGCTATTGAAGATGCGGGTATATCTAATGTCCCAAGTATTCAGCCGAACAACTGCGAAGGCTATTGGTTTCACATACGCTGCAAAAGGATTCAAAACGACCCAAGATTATGCCAAAGCTACTGCAGACTTACTGGAACAGCTTAATGATGGTTTAGATTTTTTAAATGGCAAATCCTTTGCACATCCTAACCCCAACAAGAAACCGATTACAAGACATAATGCTCAAATTGAGAATCTCAAGGAATTCGGCGCATACTTGAAAGAATTGCGTATTCAAGGACCAAATCGCAGCCTCAAGAATTTGACCGAATTCATTGATGGATTCATAGAAATGGCAAATGACATATTCAAAGAAAACGAAGCCATTCATTTCATTGGCACAGGTCGATTTAATCAAGATGCACTTGAAAATCATTTTGGTGTAATGCGGTCAAGTGGTGGAAACAATACCAATCCATCGGTTAGAGAGTTCTGCATAGCGGAATCGAATATTTCATCCATGACCTTTCTGAAACGCCGGTGCACAAATCTGACCAATTGCGAAGACGATGGCGATGTGCACTTAGCCTGCAATTGGACAAAGGTCATGTTGACGAAAATTCAGAGTGCAAAGGATCCTGACGAATGCCAGTCCATCATGCCTGCAGATAAAACGCAAGATAGGGAGGAAACCATATGCGCGGATGAAGGGCATGACTCTGACGAAACATTATCCGCCGATGAAGGACGTGACTCTGTGGAAACATTATCCGCCGATGAAGGACGTGACTGAAGAAACATTATCCGCAGATGAAGGACATGATTATGAGGAAACATTATCCGATGACAACGAATTCGATGACCACGACCACAGTTTTTCTGCTATTGAAGGTGCCGCGCAGCGATATTTCGGAGAATACGGCATAAAGCGGTACCTAACTGACAAATTCAAATGCAGCAACTGTGAGAATTACATTACAAAGATAGATGAAATATCTGCTTTATCAGAATTTTTCTTATCTTTTAAGAGTTATACAGACGAATTGCGTTTGCGGAATCCTTCGGACGAATTTTATAAAGTTCTTCAGAGTCACTTCGTAGTTTTCTCTGAAGTGTTTGATAAAGATTTCCATATTGTTGGAGTCCGCAAGAAAATAATGATGAAAACAACCCGTGTCAACAGCTCTAAATTCCCGAAGTTTTTCAAAGGAGATGCTTGCTACGAGCACAGGATGCAAATTTTAGAGCATTTGACAGTTGTTCTCTTGCGGAAAAAAGGAAAATGGGTCAAGGAACAACAAATGAAGGCATATGAAAAAATTCTTGTATCCGAAGCTTCAAAAAAAGTGAAAAAAAAAAATGAACAATGAACAAATGATAGACGTTAATGCTGGAAGCCGGAAATCCTGAACAAAACGACAACTATACCCGGATATACAATTTAAATATTTAGTGAATGGCTGTGACAAAGTTTTTTATAAAAATGTGAACCTGGTCATATTTCCAATACTTATAGATTTTGCTGTAAGTTTTGGAAATAATCTAGTCTATTCCGCAAGGAAATAAAATTTAAAATTTTTTGGGTCATTTCTGTCAATTTTTAGTTGGCAAAAATGTTACCATTTTGTTCATTTGTATATATCTTGTTATTTCGTTTTATGTTTTTAACATAAAAATATATATATAAATATGTAAAATATATTTTCTACATTACCTTAAAATAACATTATATTAAATAAAGTAGATTTTTGAAATATTTCACCTTAAGTATTGAATTGAATTTTTAATTTTGAATTATTCCCCTTAAGTTTTTCATAGTTATAACTTTAGAAAATAGTTTACTTTTAGCTTATATTCTATATTACCTTAAAATAACATTATACTAAATAAGGTAGATTTTTGAAATATTTCACCTTAAGTATATATTGAATAGAATTTTTAATTTTGAATAATTCCCCTTAAGTTTTTCTAATTATACATTTTTTTAAAATAATTTACTTTTAACTTTACTATTTCTATTTCAAAATGCAAAAATTGTGGGGCAACGGGCCCTGGTACCTTAGGGCCTTCAAAAACACCATAAAGCCCACAGATAGGTAAAATGGTACTCAAATGAAAGGAAATGTCGACAAGATTCCAAAAAAAGAAGAAAAATCCAGCCCAAATCCAAAGTTGAGGTGGAGGACTTGATTTCCTGTTACACCATTCTGTGCAATACAGCCATATGTCGCCTAAGCTTCACTCTCTGAGATACCCATATAATGGCTGCGTTACGTATATATAACGCAAATTGGTAGCTGTTCTCCGAGTTATTTGACAGACATTAGACCGTTACTGCAGGGCAATAACCGCGTGGTCCTAAGAGACGTTAATTTTTATCACGCTTTGCCATTCTCTTCTAGCTAATGACCAGAGAGTAGGGTTTGGAAATTCTCGGCATATTTGAATTCCCGGGTATAGCTTTATGTTTTCTCGGGAATTCCCGAGAACTCGGGAATTAAATCACTGATTACAAAATTTATAGAAAACTTAATATTTTATTGCAAAAGTGAAATGCATTATTTTTGTTGTATATAAACCTCTTATTCAGAAATAATAATTATTCCAGTTTATTTTAAAAAATGCAAACAAATAAATCCATACGTCACTGAAATGCAAAAGGGTCAATCAATTAATAGACTTATTAGTACGAGGGCTGCTGTATATATTTCTGGGCTAATAATGAAAATGCGAATATTTATCATGAAAAATGGTTTTATTGTTTTTCAAAGTATTCTCCAGCATGATTTAGAAAATTTTGCATGCGCTCAAACCAATTGTCGAAGCACTTTTTCCACTTCGATTGAGACAGCTCCAAAACATGGTTTTTGAAGCGTTCTTCTGACGACAAAAATCGTTGACCCCTCATTTTTTTCTTGATGTGCGTATCATGTACGGCGGACGACCCATCAATTCGACGTTTTGGCCGGTCAAAAATCGTATTTTTTCAAAATTTCTTTGCACCAATCGACACGAGCCTTTTTTTTAACGATTGTCAAATTGTGCGTGATCCAACGAGAACAAACCTTTTTTGCGGCCAGGTGTTCATGCAATATCGAATGTATGCTGGTGGAAGAAATGCCCAAGGATGCCTCTATCTCACGGTATGCCACGTGGCGATCTTGCATTATCAGTTCACGCACGGCATCAATGTTCTCTGGCACAACGCCCGTTTCTTAGAATCATCCCGGAATCTTAGAATCATCCGTTATTCTCAAAAGTTGTTCTTCTAAAACGCGACATTTTTTAATTAGTCCAAAGTTTGTTGGAGATAGAGCCAGGCGGAAAGTGCTCTCTGTTTCTCTCTCCTAAAAACTTGGCGCCGTTGTCTCATGCATGAACTACATCTAACAATCTGCAAATTATCTCACAATCACTTTTCTGCCAACGTTGCAAGACAAAAATTGTACGTTCACACGGTTGTACGTTGCATTTTTCTGACAATATTGTCCGATCTGGCAATCGTCTATACATAGCTTTAGTTTTTGAACTTTTTGGCCGATTAAAATAAATTCCGACCTACTGTTCCTCGGCTTCAAAAATATGTATCACTCCGTTTATAAACGCAGCTCGGCTCCGTACTCTGTGGAGGTCAGAAAAAAGTTATCTGGCAACTCACATAACAACGGTCGTCAGCTGATGACCATATGTTTAAATAATAATTGTAGCCAAAAAATTTGTTGCTGCTACGTAACTGTCATCAACATTATTATTGAAAACATAAATATTTGCAAAAGGCATTTTTGGCGTGTTTTTGCCTTTACTTGTGGATTTCAAAACCATTCCTTAACGATGAGAGATTCACAAACGGAGCTACGAAATAAATTAGACAATTGCCTTAAAATCATAAGAAAATATGATTGGTTAATAAATGCCTACGTTCTGGTAAAAGATAATAACAAATTAAAACGAGTATTTTCATTGACTTTTAATATTCCGCAGGATTTCTATGTAGATAATCACTGGGGAAAATTACCGACAGGATGGCGTTTACATTTCGAAAATCTGCCGCCGGAACAGTTGTGTTTTCTTTTAGATGGCGGCAACAGGACACAACTTAACTGCGTTTGGCCACTTGGTTTACTGTCCTTAAAACAAGCACTTCAACAGTTATGCATCGAACGGAGGCATCAGTCATGCAAGGTGAGCATTTGATATGTTCTAGTCAATAGGCTAGTAGTATCAGTTTCTAGGAAAAGTACTATAAACCATATAATTACTGTAAATCCGTAGTATTACTTTATGACCAAAGTAATCTTTCTTACAGGAAAATATACACCGCAGCTTGGTGCTAGACCATCCCAAGTTGAAACACATTTTCAACAAAGGCGTTAAACCCAAGAAACGCCATGAATTGGAAAGTATGGCCTCATTATGTAGGGAAATTTGTCAAGAAACACCTGTAGACTTCGTGGTAGATTTTGGAGCTGGGTTGGGCCATTTGGCTCGCACATTAGGATATGCCTACAACATTAAAGTATGTTGCTTGGAAATGCAAACCAAACTAAACAAACAAGCTTATGAAATGGATGACAATATGGAAAAAATAAAAAGAAAATATGCCGAAAACACTACGAGTCGGAAACCAGAACATGTTGATCTTTGTTTAACAGCAGATATGACTGCCAGAGAGTTCCTTGAGACTATAGAGAAAAGTTTGAATATCCAAAATACACAATATCGATTTGGCATAATTGGTCTGCATCCTTGCGGGGACTTGGGTGCTATACTTATGCGTATGTTTTTGAAATGTGATCAAGCCAAATTTCTTAATTTTGTGGGTTGTTGTTACATGAAACTAACGACGGCGACGACAATAGCTTCGGATGATCATTCACCCTCTAAGGATTATGGCTATCCCATGAGTGACTATTTGAGAAAAAATCTTTCTTTTTCCAAATTGTCTTATGAAGCACGAGAGATTTCCTGTCATGCCATAGAATTGTATCACGAACGTTTGTCTTTGAAGGATTATGAGTACCTGAAAGTACATTCCTATAGAGCTGCGGCTGAGAGAGTGATACGTAAACATTATCCCCAACTTAGTCATACGAGAATGAATAGTGTTAAACATTCACCGGAAATGTCATTTACAGAGTAAGTTTGAAAATTTCAATGGTAGTGATTTCAATTGTAACGTTTTCGAATACCATTTCAATTAAAACCCCTGTTCTGTATTCCGGAACGGATTGAATCAGAACTTTTTTTCAAAATTTTTGTTAGAGGAATTTGAAGATTCTCTGCCTTTACTTTCCAATTTCCCATTAGCACATACCTATTTGATACATTCGAAACATATTTGATACCCAGCAACAAATTTAGATAATTCCGCCGCAAGCCGCATTCGGAATACATAACAGGGGCGTAAATGTTTAAAAAATTATTTGCTAGAAAGCCGGATTAGTCTTTCCCTTTTTAAAATTAAGATGAAAGAAAAATAAATGAAATTCGAAAACGATACCCACCCCTCACGTACTTCATGGATTATTTTGCACTTTTCCTTACTGCTTTTGTTTCCTTCCAGCTATTTCTATAAAGCTGTCAAAGGCTTACCCTGTGAACATATACCCTCCGAAGACCTTTGTACTGCCATTACACAAAGTGATCTTTGCAATTGGAAAAATATTGTGATATTCTATACCTTACGTTTGTTTTTCGCTCCTCTTATAGAAAGTGTTTTACTATATGATCGTATGCTATTTTTAATGGAAAATGGTTTGTACTCAAAGATTAAATTTTGTTTGTTTTCCAGAAATAATGTTATCAATTGCAGATTGTCAGGTGCAAATAAATGCGATATTTGATCCGCGTCTGTCACCAAGAAATCACATTACCACCGCTCTGAAGAAGAGATGACAACAGCGAAGCCATACAAATTTGAAATTTAATTGTATTGTTTTAAAAATTGGTAATTTTCTACGTTTATTTGTACATATTACACTAGGCAACAAAATGAAAAAATCGAATATAATGAAATCTTTATTTGTTTTGCTCCTATTAGAAAAAAGACAAGTATTTTCATTTTCTTTGATATAAAAACAATTAATTGTAGTTTTTTAATAATGTTGAAGAGAGGATACTTTTAAACGTCTATTGTCCATTGACATACACCCAATCCAGTGATTCAGCCTGTTGTGCGCTCCTTATTTATGATCTTTTTATACCTCACGAGTTGCAGAAAATCGGTACTAGACACAAATTTTCTCAGTATCTTCCAGTCATATCCATATCACAAATGAGTCAAGTCTGACAATATGTCCGAAATCAATGTGATTTACGAGAAAAGGAGCAATTGGCAAATCCGAATCCACAGAATTTTTGTGGATGTGAAATCCAGCACAGGGCCGATTATATTTTTTCCTTACAACTTTAGAACAAAATTACCGTTGCCTAGTATAATAAAATGTGATTCCTCCCCTCAAGTTGGTGTTATCGCAATAAATTTATTTTATACATTTTTACTTTACAATATTTGAGTTGAATATAACAATTATACAAAATGAGATTAAAAAAGCAAGATAAAAACGGTATGGATAAGACACGAAAGCTCCAGTCTTTTATGTTTAAATATAATAGCTGCATTACGCAGCATTTATAAAAACAAAGGGTCACCTTTGTGGATCTACAATGTTAATGGAAACAAGCGCTGTTGTGCGAGATTATTTAAAATAACCTTTAGTGGCTGCACCCTCGACAATTGTCTTGATGGCCGCAAAAGCTTCCTGGGAAGTGGGCAAAATCTCATCAGCCGGTAAAATGAACATATCCTGACTGTCGGGAGGACCGCGCAATTCAAAAGTATAGGCAATGGGTATTTTATGCTCAGCATAAGCCCAATCCATGCTGCCACCACTAGAGGGATAAATTGTCTCAATTATACTGCCGCTAACATAATCACGACCATGTAAGGACTTAATGGCGGCGCTGGCTTGTTGGCCCAAGTCTTTTAAGTCCTCATAATTGGCAACCGGTTCCTTGGTATAGCCATAAGGGAACATAATCATCTGTGAATAGGAATGCAATGCCAAGTAGGCCTTAATCTGTTCCTTACCCACATTGTCTTCAATGAATTTGATAACACGTTGAGTTTCCACCTCAGAAGCGGCCGAGGGACCAGCAAAATCATAACGACAAGGATCACTGCTGCTGCCAGTAGAATTCCAGTGATCGGGATAGTTACGATTTAAGTCCACTCCACGGCAGGTGCCAAACAATTGGCGATTCTTACGCCACATACGGTCATGTTCGAAGGTGTATTTGTAGCCATCCGGATTAATGCTGGGAAAGATAATCCAATTGAATTGCTTGGCCAAATTTATCACGCTCTCCTCCTTGGAGGTCAGCAATTGATTAATGATATAATTGGCAGCAGCTGGAGCAATCCATTCACGGGCATGTATACCCGACTCTATAAAGACAGCCTTATTGGATGGGTTATGGGATATTTTAATGCCTTTTATGGGCACTCCCTGAGTGCTGGTTCCCATATCCAGTAAGCTAACAATATTGGGATATTGCTTTGCCAAAGATTCCAGCCACTCGTAAATGGTCTCCAAATGATAGTAATGATACCAATCGAACTTCGAGAGATCAGTACCAATAGGCAAAACGGCAGCATAGTTTTTATCGATTTTCTCTTGGAAATTATAGGTCTGAAAAAAAAATCATTAACAAAAAATAGAAGAAAAACCTAACTTTCGATATTTACCAAAATTCGATGTTTCACTTTGTAGTGCTCCAGCAGATCAGCCAAATCAGCAACTTTATGCGCCGACACCAATATGGACAGTTTTTGGCCCACCTCACGAGCATGACCTATAAAAATCATACTATCACATTGCTCCTCGAGTTTCTTGAACAAGTCCACTTTCTCCTCGGTGTCCAGCTCCACATTGTAAATACGATAGTGGTCATAGCGTGCCTGATTCTTAAATGGCTCCACACAACGATCATCTTTGGTGCAGAAGGCAGCACCGTCAGCGACACACTTTGTTGACTCGGACATGGCTAGCAGAACAATGAATATACTTAAAAATCTAAATTTATTCCATTGGGTTTTGCTGCTCATTTTCCTCTTCATTTCTTTTACCACACTCGTTGCTTGTCGTTACCGCTTATTCTCTAATCTCTCTCCAAAAAAAACAAAAGATTTTAATAAAATGTTATCCAGTTGTTGTTTATGTATTGGCGTGTTCTCTTAGTCCCTATTCACACTTGCAATTTTTCCCCGGATACCCATTTACCAACTACGTCCCTCTCCAACAAACACTGTAATTTTGGGAGGGGGATATGGACTAAATTAATTGCAAAAAACAACAATTGCAAAATGGAAAATTAGAAAATAGGAAAAGAAGAAAATACAAACGTCATGTGCGCAAACAACACAACAACTCACAAATATGGAACAAAATAAATAACAATAAAGATAAATTAAATAAAATTATGGCATTTTATTTGAAATTTAGGTTTTTTAATTTATAATGCACGTATTTTCATTAGGTCTACCTTAATGGCACGTATTTTCATTAGGTCTTCGTTAATGGCACGTATTTTCATTAGGTCTCGCACCCAATTATCCATAAGCGTTGATTTTTATCCAAACGTTAATTTTTTTATCCAAACGTTAATTTTTTATCCAAAAGTTTATTTTTATCCAAACGTTTTCACTCTATCTATCTCCTTCTTTCTCAAGTTTCTATTTTTTGCCTGTTGTTGTCTTTTTCAGTCACGAATAAGTCGCGAGAGAGACAAGAAAAATATTTTGTGTAAAATCTTGCCTCAACCGAATTATTTGCCAACCGAATTTTGGTAGTTCTGTCTACTATCATGCGATTCCATCAGGACAACCAACATTTTGGTTGTTGACAACAATCATATTTGGTTGCGCCAGCTACGAAAATGGTGGCTAAAATTATCTGTTGTAGTTGCCACAACCAACTGTTTTATTGTTGTTCTGACAATTTATCACTCATATACTACCGACAATTAATTAAAAACAGTTTTCATTAATTTGTATTTTATTTATTGAACAAAAAACCAAACAATTCATAACAAAATTAGAAATCCCATATTACAAATTCATCACTATTATGAGATGTGGAAATATTTAACACACATTATTTTAGTACACGAAAAAAACACAAAACTTGTATGCAAATATCGCTTACCTGTGCTTTCAATTTCATGATTGTTGCTTTTATTTTTTATTTATGTAAAACATTTTGCATAACATATTACATTTCCACATGATATTATTTTTGACTACATATACCGTTCTTGAACAAAATGTTATTTATGTCAAGTAATTTTATTTTTCCTTTGTCATGTAACCAATCCTTTGGTTGTATTTCCCAAAATACATTTAATTATTCTAAATTTGGGAAATTATTGGGATAACCAAAAAACGATTATTTATTAATATTTTTCTGTTGTAGTATCCAATTATTCGTTGCAATAATAATCTTTGGTCTATTGATACAATTTCTGTTGTCAAGAATAAAACATTGGTTGTCACAACCAAAAATCTATCATATGGTACTATAATGAAAATTTAAAATTGGTTACCACAACTAAACGAGTGTCAATGAAAAAAACAATCTTAATTCGATTGATACAACCATCGATTAAGTTGCAAGCATTTTCATTTGATCGTATCCATGTTATTATTGTTGTTTCAACCATTTATTTATAAATACAACCGACAGACGGTGTAGGCAATATACTTTTTGTTGCTAGTACTATTTTTTTATTGTTACAATCGAATTCCAACCAATTATTTTCCTGGGTGTGGATAAGTATCTTGATGTACATAAACATATAAGTTTTTTTCTAAACAGATTTTGTGAGATCAAAAAAACTCAATACAAAACAATCTCCAAGCACAGTATAAAAAAGAATTTACAAGCAAGTAACTATAAATAAAGAAATGTATGTGATAAAATATATTTAGTTTTCTATAACATTGTATTTTTTTGTTCAGTTTTCGTGTAAATGTGAATTTTTTAATGTTACCTACTTATTTTTTATGTTAAGCTTTGTTTTTTTATTGTTTTCTTTAAATAAAAACCTTAAAACGATCCCCCTTTTTGAAAATTTCCAACGGTAACGCTGGTGATGAGAACTTGTCAAAAGAAGACATTTGCAGCGTTGCCAGTTTAGGATTTATTATCTATTTGGGGATTTTTCTTTTTTAATACATATTTTTTTTGTTTGGCAAATTCTTAAGCTATGTACAATTCTTAAACAATGACTTTTCTGCCAACGTTGCAAGACAAAAATGGTATGTTCACAGGGTTGTACGTTCACAGGGTTGCATTTTCAGCCATTTTTCTAACAATATTGTCCGATCATGCAATCGTCTATACATAGCTTTAGCAATACAATATCCTAATAAAGAATACTAAATTAAATTATCTTCCGAAATAAAGAAAAATAATGCAAGAGCAGTCCCGATTATTGGCGCGTGCTATATACGGTGTCGTCTAAGTCGATGCTACCTATCCGACGATGATTGTTCAGTTCAGACGATTGCAAGAGTTGCCAATAAAATGTTTTTCTGACAATGGCGCCGTTGTCACTTGCATAAACTTCGCACATCTAACAATCTGCAAATTTTCTCACAATGACTTTTCTGCCAACGTTGCAAAACAAAAATGGTATGTTCACACGGTTGTACGTTCACAGGGCCGTGTCTGTTCATAGTTAAAATACCAGCAGGAAGCTGTTATTTTAACTGTGTTAGCCTGTCTAGGGTGGTGTCCACATTTTGGCATATTTTCATCAATTCATTATCATGAGAGGAAGAGCTCTCAAGATGCCGAATTACTGTCTTGGTTAGAAACACATCTATTCGATCGAAGTCAATCTCGCCATAGAGACCGGTTCGAAGGTCGCCGTACAGTACCGTAGTTCGCGATGGCGTTTCGAAGACCGAGGCATGCAACGAGAATGTGCCGTTCCCATCGCCTAAGCCTCTCCAGCTCAAGTGCCAGTGGGAACCAGCTGCTACACTGATGGGTCAGGGTAGGAGGTAGGACCAGAAGTCGAACTTTACTTCCGCCTTCCAGATCATAACTCAGTATTTCAAGCAGAAGTTCGAACAATCACGGAGTGTGTTAACTGGCTCAGTAATACCACAAAGCCTAAATATGCCAAGATCTTCATAGATAGCGATCAAAGCAATAACATCGGAAAAGGTCAAATCCAGAACAGTGTTAGACTGAAAAGAACGATAAATAATTACTCAGTCCATGGTCAACTGCGTATTTTCTGGGTACCGGGACACAACGGAGTGATTGGAAGTGAACGAGAAAACAGCTTGGCTTCAAAGGACAGAGAACTTCGAGTAATAAACATGGAAACCTTTCGAAGCCACGAAGAATGAGTTGAAGCACTGGGCAGTGATGGCTAACAAAACTGTGTGGAATAGAGCAACTGCATAGATACTGTGGTGTGACCCAAATGAGAAGAAAACAAGTAGTCTACTGAAACTGAAGAAGATCGACATTAGTAAGATGATGAGTGTTCTAACGGGACACTCAAGCTTACAGGCACATCATCATCGCATAGGACTAGCAGAAAACGACGAGTGCAGGGCATGCAGGGAACACGATGGAACATTTTCTGTGTCACTGCCCAGCTTTCACACATGCAAGATCCCGATATTTCGGTTCCGACATATTGCCAGACTTGACTCATCTCAGAGTATATGACTGGAAAATACTGAGAAAATTCGTGTCTAGTAACGATTTTCTGTAACCCGTGGGGTATAAAAATCATAAATGTGGAGCGCACAACAGGACGAACCACTGGCTTAAGTGTATGTCCATGGACATGAGACGTTTAAAAGTCTCCTCTATTCAACCTAACCTAAGCCTCTCCATTTGGCTGGAAGAGATTCCAAACCACGGAAAAGCATGGGCCATGATGGGTCTGATGATCTGTTTATAACTTAGGAGGCTAACCTCATTGCTTAGTCATCCGCGTCGCCTCAGCAAGGAGAAGTAAAGGGAATACATTCGTTTGTCTTTTGCCAAAATGTGTTCCATACTAGTATGTCTCACAAATTTGAAGTCTTCGAGAAAATGACGTCCGAATTATATCGTTTCTATGTTAATGACTATTATATATGTCTTCGCATTAGGAAAAATGAGCTGTTGCTTGCCTTTAAATATAATGCTATCGAAGTTTGATACATTCAATACAGTCTCCATCTGTCAAAGTAGATCGATAATTCTAAAAGATAAGAATTTATCCTAGAATTTACAGTTGAAGCTACTTCTGCATAGATCAAGGGCAAATGACCTGTAGGTGGTTGCGTAATGTCACAGGAGAATATTGTAGATTAATGGACCGAGGAGAGGCTGAAAGTATGGATATTGGTCTATAGTTGCAGCTTTGTTTGGGATCAGAACCAGGTTTTAGGATTGGAATCATGAGTGATTCTTTCCAAGCCCTGGGGGAATATCCCAAGTTTAAGCAATGATCAAAGATTATGGACAAGAATGTCCAAATCATTATATTGACAATATCCGGAATTCCGTTAACTCCGATTGTTCGGCGGTGGGGTTTACCTTTCAAGGCCTCTCCGATCTCTTAAGGTGTCACAAAACCAACGTTTCGCCAGATCGTTCCCTCACCGCGGATTGAAGCGTTCGCAGTGAGTTCATCATCGAAGTAGAGGATTGGGCTCAAGTCGTTCATTTCGGAGACTTCGCTATCAATGAAATCATTGAATGTGTTACAAAATTCCAAGCACAGGAATAAAGTTGTTAAGTCGTAAACTTCTGTGCAAAATTGTCTATTTGTATGGGAGGAACCACAAGTAACCACTAGGTACTGTAAAAACATTACATTGCACAAAATGTCAAGTATTTGTGTTGGCTGGAATAAAACTTTTTGTGCAAAATGGTCCACTTGTATTTTCACGGCACTGTAGGTACCAAGCGACCAAGAAACTAATACTATCGGGTCTGTTCTGTAATCACGACGATTTGAAATCACGGTGATTTTAAAATCACCGGCGACTTTGCATCACTTTTGGAGTTCGAAATCACCCAAACATATTTCGAACAATCTTTTTTGGGAGGCTATAAATAATAATCCGGGCGATTTCGAACTCCAACAGTGATTGTAAGTCGCCGGTGATTTTAAAATCACCGTGATTTCAAATCACCTTGCTACAGAACAGACCCGTATGTGTGGAATTGTGAAAGATTCTGAAAAGTAGTACAAAAGTTATTTAAGAATCCATATGTCGCTAAATTTTGACCATATGATCAAACTGATATCTGGGGGGCGACAATACTTCTCCTTGGGGACACCTTCTTTGTTTCTCCGTGGGTGAGACCTTCACCCAGGGAACTCGACAAAAGATTGTCTTCCAGCCATATAGTTTGCCAACCACCTCTTGAACGAGTTAGGAAGATTAGTTTCCATAACATCACTCAGGAGGGTGGTGTGGCAGACCGTATCGAAAACTTTCGACAAATTTAGTGCCGAACGTTTGTGGGGTGGTTTGGTGTTTAGTCTCTCTGTTATTCTGGCTGTGATTCCGGTAAGGGCAGTTATAGTGCTCCTGCCTGCACGAAATCCGTGTTGGAGGCCTGTCAGGTTCAGGTGTTCGTTAAACCGTGGTAGTAAAATAGGCACCAGCGTTTTTATCTGGCTTGGAAACTGGTACTATTTTTCTCAGCTTCCAGATGTCAGGTACTTGAAGAGTTCTAAGGCATAGATTTAACGTATGGATTAAGTAGTTAACACCATTCGGTCCAATATGCTTTGGCATCTTGGTTGGCAGACCATTTGACCAATCGCTATAGAGCTCTTGGTGGATTTTATTGCAGTAAGCACATTATCCAGGGTTATTAGCTCGTTGTGGTCTGGCGTGAGGGCACGGATGTTTCTTCTCATCCTTCTGCTGACACGGTTTGTTGTCGATGGGTGCTCCTCAAATTGTTTGAGGAAGGCTAAGGATTGACCTTGAGGGGTCTTTCGCGTTTTCTCTCCAAATGAAATCATCAATTTGTCATTTCGCCTGGAATTAGAGAGGTGCCTGACAAGGTTACACTGCTTTTTGGATCCGACTCATCTAATTGCTTTCGCCATTTGTGTCGTTTGTGTACGGCTACTTGCTTGTCGATCACTTTGTTGAGACTGAGGATCCTTGGTTTAGCTGTATCTGTCCTTCTCATTTCGTCTGTCTGTGCTGCCAACTGGGCTGCTTCCGTCGGGAAATTTTGCCTGATGTATAGAGGATGAGACCAGCTGGAGTAAAATGTTTGCCGCTTCTGTGATGATAAGGCGGATTGTCCTTTCACCAGCTGTAGCAGTGGTTAACGATTCCCTGAATCTCGAGGTGCTGATATGCTGTGGAAATTGACAATGGACGGAAGTTTACGTTTTCGTGGTTTAGGAGGGCGATTCCTCTGTCTTGCCTAAAGACTGAGAAACATGCAGATTTCGTCAGGCTATTTCTGCAGGACAATTGTTTCATGGATCGCCGCGATTTGGATATCCTTCCTTGCAATCCAAAAATAAGTTACAGAAACAGGCCCTAAGTTATTTTGGTAATTTTCCTTGTAAGCCCGTTGCAGTTCAATTGCAGTATTTTTATACCGGGAGTATTCGCCGGGGTACTTTCATTGGTGGTGCCTACATTTCTAGCAGAATAGAATGTGAATTGTGCGGAGTTCCTCATCGCTGAACAGCGGGGATGCATATCCCGACTGCTTGTGGCGCATTTCACAGGTTTTGCTGCCGTAGTCAATTTTCTTCTGCACATGCGACACTGGGCTAATGAATTTTCTTAGTATCAGATATTTCATTGTTATTATTAAGTAAGTCTACGTTTTTAGTAGTAGTGGAAGTGGGTGGCGTATGTGAGTGTAATGTGTGAGTGAGACTGTGATGGAGATTGGAGAGAGAGGGGTTGGTTTCTACAGCTGGGGTGCAGTAGCTATCTGGTAAGTTGGCATTGAAGCAGGTGTTGGGCATGATGGACACAGGAAACTGACATATCTATATTCGCCCACATTCCTGAGTGCGGAGATGGACCCATTCGTGGCACCTACTACACATAACAGAGTAACCTCTTCGAGTAACCTGTTTACCATAGACTGGACACATGTAAATCACTGTACCTAGAACTGGATTGCATTCAATGTCACCGGCGCTTAAAAGAGGAGACTGTGTTGGGTAGGTTGCAGTCCTTGGGCCGACTGCAGGGTGTTGGAGCGTTTTATGTTTAGGCAGGGTCTCATCAGCCTGGAATGTATGCAATTCTTGACTAGTGAATATAGGTCATTTTATGCCGTAAGGGCACTATATCTCAATGTACGTCGCTAGAGGCATATACACATACTCCAGTTCCCCTGGCGCGTGTAAGGGTAGTTCTTAGTCCATATTCACACTTGCAATTTTCCACCGCATAATTGCAGTGTTTGTGGGAGAGGGACGCAGCCGGTTACCCCTTACCGCCACAAACACTGCAATTCTCCGAACGTTGCTTAGTATCGTTTTCTACATAGCTGTCCACCTGGCGACAATGGCATACAACAGGCGTTCAGAACCCAGTGTTTTCCCATTGCGCTTTTACAGGTACATAGCGCTACCACAGACTTCTTTGCTCTTTCCAAAATTCGGGTTTGAAGTACAACTTCCTGTTCAGAAAAATGCCTAAGTATGCCTGATGTAGGATGTCTCGAAGAGTACTCGGGAACTTCCCTCTAACATCTATTGCCACATATCTCATCTTCTCCAGAGAAAGCTGAATATTGGTCATGGAGAGATTCCATAGCAGAGGAGAAATAATATAAGAATACTCACAAGGTTTGCCAGAAACGCAAGGTTTCCTTTTTAAGAAATGTTTACACTTAATTTCAATTATTTTTTTTAATGTAAGCCGATTTATGCTTGTTTTAAGAAAAACTTAATACGAACGTACTTAGATTTTGAAGTACGATTTCGGCTTAAAATAAGAATTTTTTACTTGAATTTAATATGGCATTTCTGTGTAAAAATGCCCTCTATATCTATGAATTCTATGATATAGTATTACTTAATGGAGAGAGATACTTCAACAAAGCAGACTAGATCATGCAGTGCGATTTCGATGGACTTTCCCTTGCATGCTATTGATTGGATAGTAGCCTGTGATCAATGTTAGTTCTAAGGTAACTATCTATTAATCTCTGCAGGGTTTTATGGATAAATGACGATTAGAGTTGTGTAGTTCGTGAACGAACTACTTCTACTACTTTTGCCTGTGGCGATTCGAAAAATGTCTCGTTACTTGTGTGCGATCGCGTATTCATTGAATATGTGTAAAGCCTAGGCGATGGTACACTAGTCATACTTAAAAATATCCCGTTACTGGTGTACGATCGCCTATTCATCGCATATGTGGAATGCGAAGGCGATGGTACGTGATTGGAGTTATCAAATGTTGTCAGAACTGAATTATTTTCACAAAAATGTCGAGTAAATTGTACACGATCGCGTATTCATCGCTTATGTGTAAGGCCTAGGCGATGGTTGGCGATTCTTATTCGCTGGGAAAGTTCGCGTAATCATCGCCAAACCGTTTATCGCCAAAAAAATCACAAAAATGTTTGCAGGGTTATGTTTGTTTCCATTTTTATGTCATCATGAATGTATATAATGTATATGTATTTAATTCATTCCATTCAGGTACCAATCAGATTCCTTTAAAAGCGGCTGATTTCGACTGGAGATCTGAACGAAATTAACTGCTGAACTAAAGAGCTGTTTAAGTAAAGTGAGCTGTTGAGCTAAAGATCTGGTGAGCTAAAGAGCTGGTGAACTAAATGAACGAACTAGTTCGCTCAATTGAAATGAAATAAAAAGAGCGATCACTTAAAAGAACTAAAGTGCCCAACGAACTAGTTCGCTCAATTGAAATGAAATAAAAAGAGCGATCACTTAAAAGAACTAAAGTGCCCAACTCTAATGACGATAGAATAATCAGACGGAAGTCTTCAGCTTCTGTATGGAATGGCTTTCCCTCTTTTAGAATGAAAACAATATAGGTTTCTCTTCATTTTGTTTGTGTACGAGCATGCCTGATTAATACAACATGTATAGGGTTTTCCAATAAGATTGATATGATTTCTTTGAAAAAAACACTCTTATTGCTAAGGAAATTCAAAAGTTTTTTATTTAATGTGAAGTACAATCGATACAATTAAGTTCTAAATAAAACCTCATTCAAATGACCTCCATGACTTCTTCTGCAGGAACGAAATCGATGAACACAATTTTCGAGTACTTTTTCCACTAAATCAAGTCGTATGTCATGAATGGCACGTTCAATGTTGACTTGTAAAGCTTGAAGAGAGTCTGGTTTATTTCGAAAGGCCAATGGCTTCAAATAACCCCACAAGAAATAGTCTAATGGTGTTAAATCACAACTTCTGAGAGGCCATTCAATATCACAATTTCTTGAAATAATCGAATCTCCAAATTTTTCTCGCAACAATTCAATTGTTTCATTTGCTGTGTGGGCCACAATCGGTCAATGGCAAAAAGATATCTCTTAACGAGAGCTAAAATATTGCTCATGGGTGTCAAGGTCGTAGGTCGACTGGAAAGTATTTTTTCTTCATTTAATAAAATGAACTTAGCATAATTTTCAAATGTGAACGGAAAGTTATTTTTGCTCTAGGTCCTTAACGGATCGGGAATCGGTAAATGGCAATAAGATAGCTTTTAACGAGAGCTAAAATATTGCTCATGGGTGTCAAGGTCGTAGGCCGACTGGAAAGTGTTTTTTTTTGGATTTAAAAAAAATGGAAAAGTTGCAATTGAAGAACGATTATTTTGATAATAAAACTGACTAATTTGTAAAAGTTGTTCTTGCGTATATCTCTCCATGATGAAATTGTAAACACTACTGAATACAATGAAAAACAAATGACAGATCATGACATAATACAAATGGCGGAAACGTCACTTCATAATCATATCATCCCTATTGGAAACCCCTTTATATATATCTCTCTAAGCCTCAGAGTAATTGCATCAGCCACAGCTGGTAGCACCGCTGGCGAGACATTGTCTGGTCCCGGTGACTTAAAAGGTTGAAAGCTTTTGATAGCCGCAATAATTCTATATTCAAATAAATCTCGCCGGTGAACTCTGATGGCTGCACTTTAAAGGGATCCCCAATTGAAGTATTCAATGCCTCCTCATAGTTGGCCGGGAAACGTCTATCCAGAAGCACTCCAAGCGATTTCTCACTGTACGCAGTCCAAGCACTACAATTTTCCCGTAACCTTGGGCCTTGGGATATGTTTTCTACGTCATTACAGAAATCTATCCTGCATTATTTTGAGCCTTTCTCAACTCGTTTTTTGTACTGCTTGAGCCCTGGCGAGTCCCTACGTTAATAAATTTCGCCCTACACAACTGATCTAAACGGACATAATTCTAATTTGTTTTTGGCGTTGCGAGTCGACCGCCTCAGAAACAGTCATAAAGCCATTTGGGCTTTTTGCTATCTTAATTTTCCGAAATTTTTTGAGTACTCCTATACTATTAATATTTATATTTCGAATATATGACAAAATTTTGTTTGATTCAATGTTTATCTGCGTTAATATGTTTTAAATATGGACTTTGGCAAATAAAGTATGAATACTGTTTAAATATTGGTCTCTCTTCTCGCCAATATCTGCCTATAAGAGATAGTCACTATACAAAATATAAATGTATTGAATTCTCTGAATCTCTTTTTTCATGAAAGCTGTATTTGATGAGAACATTTGATTATAACTGTGGGAATTTAAAATTAAACTCTTTGAGTTCTTATCTGACGTTGTGAGATTGACAGAATTTTAAATTGAAAGAAAGCTCTGTATGTGAGGCAATGAATGAGTGCGTGAGCGAACGATCGATCGAGTACGATCGAAATGCTAACTAAACATTTGCTTAGTTTGCGCCTAGAACTTGGCATAGGTACTCCATCCAAAAAATTTTAAACAATTACGCGGCGCTCTCGTTTACTCAGTAGAAATTTGTTTTTATTTTTTCCAATTAGTAACTTATAATGCGATTGCCACGATTAGTCTGTAATTTAGCGGTACGATTCAATCAATTCGTTTTCAAATTTTAGTCTGCACCTGGACTTAATCTATATCACTTGTGTTTCTCGTTCGTAGAAAAGAAAGACATCGGTTATATTTCGTAGAGAAATGGCGAGTAGCAGTAGCAGCAGCATTATTCCCAAGACTGTCAATCCAGATCTGCAAAAAGAACGACAAAATGCCTCATTCAATGTGGAAGATTTTGCTCTTTGGTGGCATGGTGGTCAAGAGAAACTGAAACAGAAGAGATACATAGGTAAGTGAAGACATTTCGATGGAGACGTAGCACAGTGGGAGAAATTTCGAAAAAAAACAATGGACATAAATCAGCAGACGAACATGGCTAAATCGTCTTAGAATTTTTAGACGATCAGTATTAGGTATATAACTTTATAGGGTCTCAGATCAATATTTCAAGGTGTTGCAAACGGAATGACAAAGTTGGTATACCCCCAACTTTAAAATTGTCATCTTTCATTTAGATTATTGATACAAAAGTTATGCGTTAGTTGCGTTCGAGTGATCATGTCTATTTTGAGCTGAACAGTACAAACTCCAAAGACACACTACACTGTACCGAATTATGTGCACTGGTATTAAAGCCATGATCTATTTAATTTTGGTACGATTTTTCCATTTTGTGTGGGAGGTATCAGAAGGGACGTGCAACAATGCTAATTTTCTCAGGAGTAATTCAAGTATTTGTATGCAGTTGTATGTATTTATGTTATAAGCTGTTAAATGTTTATACAAAATGGCCCCTTTGGGAGGTACCAAAAAGGGGCGGGGTAATAGTTTATCTGGTAGCGACGGATAAACTATTACTATGTGCGGTATCAAAGAAGATTCAGATAAAAAGTAGTGAATGGTACTGGAAGCTTAAAGAAGCTACGTAGATTAATCGGACATAAAAGTAGACTTTTACACAATCGATTTAAATAAAATTAAGCCAGTCTTTGAAATATGTTAAATTGCGGAACTGTAGTATATTGGAATGCGAAATAAACTGCATTTTTTAATTACACTTAATCCTATTCCAAACATATTAATATAAAAACATACTTCTTAAGTTCATTTTTTGTGACCTATGGGATTATAGACAAATGGAAATATGAAAACATGGCGAAATTGAAATGAAAATAACACACGTGTACAACAAAATGAGTTCTAGTCAGCGACTGTGCATATTTATTTAACATTAATATTTATTTAAAACATTTTTATTATTTTTTTGTTGAGCTGTAAAGAAAATCTTCATAGAAATTGTAATAATTACACTGTGCAATAGTGAAAAAAATACACGGACTTGACAGTATATTTTCGATTCTACTACCAAAGGGTAGTATAACCCCATAGTCAGTATGGCGAAATTTCGACAATTTTAGTATTTCACTATTTTGTAACAAACATTTTTTTTTGGTGTCGGTTTGTTCAGCAACTTTATAGAAAATATTAAGCCAATATTTTTGTGGAACATATGTTCGTGCAGCAATGTTAGTCATACGACCTAGTGGTCAAAGCAATAAATAGGCATCGTAGAGCGAAAAGGACGAAATGTTATTATCAATTATTTTTTGGACAACATTTTGTATTTCAAACTATATATTCAAAGTTTTGAATCGATCTCTATCATTTGAATATATGTCCTTATATTAACATTGTAGAGCAAAAACGACAACATTTTGTTATTACTTATTTTTTTGGGCAATATTTTCAATTTCCTGAGCAAAACTTAAAATGGCAATATCTCCTCGCCGTACACGCAATTACAATTACAATTCTCGTTTACGACGACTAAAATTCTTTTGGTCAGAACAAAAAATTGCTCATTGCGAAATAAGTTTCTGTCACCACAAACGAAATTTCAGTTCCGGCAAACGAGTATTGTAGTTGTCTAATATTTCGTTTCGCAGAAACGAATTTTTTCTTTGCATGTAGAGCGAAAAAAACGAAATTGTTTGTTTCACTTATTTGTTGTCCAAAATTTTGAATTTCATTAGCCGTAGACCGAAATATTTTGAATTTCCTTATTAACACCTAAAATGACAATATCCCCGTAAAGCAAACAGAACGAAATTCTGTATCACTTATTTTGACAAGAATTCATCACTACAAGAAGAACCAGTAAGGAAAGGCTAATGTCGGGCGGGGCCGACTATATAATACCCTACACCACTCTCGTAATATTGAATAACTCTGAAATATAAATTTTGTAGTTCATGTATAAATTGTTTATTCTAAATTTCAAAACGATCATGGATCAAGAAACTCTACCATTCTAAATTTCAAAACGATTGGATGTAAAATACAGCTTTTATAGGACTAAAGGGCCAAATCGGACGAAACATATATATGGGAGCTATAGCTAAATCTTAACCGATTTTCTTCAAATTCGGCAGTGTTGGTTCATGGATCAATAAACTCTACCATTCTAAATTTCAAAATGATTGGATGTAAAATACAGCTTCTACAGGACTAAAGAGCCAAATCGGACGAAACATGTATAAGTGAGCTATAGCTAAATCTTAACCGATTTTCTTCAAATTCGGTAGTGTTGGTTCATGGATCAATAAACTCTACCATTCTAAATTTCAAAACGATTGGATGTAAAATACAGCTTCTATAGAACTAAAGAGCCAAATCGGACGAAACATATATATGGGAGCTATAGCTAAATCTTAACCGATTTTCTTCAAATTCGGTAGTGTTGGTTCATGGATCAAGAAACTCTACCATTCTATATTTCAAAATGATTGGATGTAAAATACTGCTTCTTCAGGACAAAAGAGCAAAATCGGACGAAACATATATATGGGAGCTATAGCTAAATCTTAACCGATTTTCTTCAAATTCGGCAATGTTGGTTCATGGATCAAGAAACTCTACCATTCTAAATTTCAAAACGATCGGATGTAAAATACAGCTTCTATAGGACTAAAGGGCCAAATCGGACGAAACATATATATGGGAGCTATAGCTAAATCTTAACCGATTTTCTTCAAATTCGGCAATGTTGGTTCATGGATCAAGAAACTCTACCATTCTAAATTTCAAAACGATTGGATGTAAAATACAGCTTCTATAGGACTAAAGGGCCAAATCGGACGAAAGATATATATGGGAGCTATATCTAAATCTGAACCGATTTCAACCAAATTCAATAGCGATCTTAATAGCCGCGAAATACTCTAAACTGCAAAATTTCAGAACGATCGGAGTGAAATTGCGACCTGTAGTCGACGAACAACTTTACATGGACAGACGGACGGACGGACATCGTTAAATCGACTCAGCTAGTGATTCTGAGTCGATCGGTATACTTTAAGGTGGGTCTATCTGTGTTTTTTTCAGGTGTTACAAACATCTGCCGTGAAACAAACTTATAATACACTGTACCACAGTGTGGTGTAGGGTATAAAAATGACGCAAATCAGCTCATATGTTGTTATAGTCCCCATATATGTAAAGAAAGCATTTAAATATTTTTATTTAAGCCACATTTCCCAGACGATTAGGCTGACATTTAGCAGTTTGAGTATTTGATGACAACATATCAATTTTGAAAAATTAACATTTTTCTATAAGTCGAAAAAAGTTATTTACGTTTGTACCCGTTTTCGGAGACAAAATGCACTGAAACTTCAACAAAAAATATATTTATGAAACATACCCGTTTTCGGAGACAAAATGCACTGAAACTTCAACAAAAAATATATTTATGAAACATATACGAGTATTTAAATTTTTTTTCGGTATGTTTATTATTTTTTTATTTTGCTCTCAAACAAATGTAGTTTAATGCATTTTTCTCCGGGAATATACATATATTTATATATATGCACATAAATTCCTCGTGGCGAAAAGAGTTTTTTTACGTCTTCTGAATATTCGTTCATTGCGTGTTCTGCACTCGCCATTCACCTCGCAACACGTGTCAAATATGCAGGTGTCAAGTAAATATACTCACTCATGCATTCTTGTGACTTACAAGTACCGAGGACTATAAACGTATGTACTCGTATGTGTTTATATTCGTGATCGTCGTAAAGTTCTTAATTAAAAAAAAATTTGCCCTGTAGCTAGGTTGATAAAATTTGGCAAAAATATTGTCTTAAGCTGCTGATCGTTTGGGATTGAAAATGAGCCGTAGTGATATAACTCCCCTAGGTTTATGTTGAGGTTTGGGTGGCTGCCATTCTTTACCAGCTCACATAGACCAGTTAAGTTCCCTACTGGTTATCACGGAATATAAAAATTTATTGATAGTACGAATGTTAGAACGCCCTGAAAGGCCGACCCCAGTATGTTCAGACGTCGTTTACTCAAAGCGATACAGTCACATAGCAAATGCTTAATGCTCTCCACTTCTTCCTCATCCCCACAACTTCTGCAGAAGTCATTGGAGTCAGTACCCAAGCTCCTGGCCTGTTGGCCGATCAGGCAGTGTCCCGTCAGAACTGATACTAACGTAGACAATCTTTTCCTCTCTAGTGCGAGGAGATATTGTGACCTTCTCAGGTCATATCTTGACCAGATATGTCTAGCTGTCCATCTTTCGTGGACTGCCTGTGGATAGTGGTGTACCAATGTATTAAAATTCTTCGAGAATTTGTAATTTCGTCCCTTTTCTAGCAAGATCATTGGGATTGCAGTTCCCCGGGATATCCCTCTGCCCAGATATCTCGTTAAGATATTTGCGGCTGTCGAGCGCTGTTGAGGTAAGGGCTATATCTCTCAAGGAAAGCTTGTAGGTAGCAAGAGGCATGTTCACATATTCCAGTTTCCCAGGAGCTTGTATGGCAGTTCCTAATCTTGCAACATTATCTTCTTGGCAGTTCCCTGATATGTTCCTGTGGCCCGGCACCCATATCAGGTGAATATTGAACTGTTCAGGCATCTCGTAAAGAGATCTGCGACAGTCAAGGGCTAGTTTTATATTTAGGAATACAGTTTCCATTGCAAGAAAACCTTAAAATTTCATATATTTACTATTGTATTGTATTTGGTAAATATTTATATGCAGGATTTGCTAATAAAAATATTTTATAGAGTGTGTTGGCAATAAAATATTTTTCTGGCAATGGCGCCTTATCACATGCATAAACTTCGCACATCAATCTGCCTCGCAATGACTAGCTTTACGAACGAATAGGAATGAACTGTCACACGTGAAAAAATATTTTTCAGCGAACGTAGTTTGAACTTTTTTTTGCACTAATCGATTAATATTATTTTTTTGATTGGGACAATTACAAAAAATTCGGGAAAATCGGTCCGAAATCCGCGGAAAACCTCACTCTTTGAAATCCTACTCGTTGAAATTTTTTATTCGTTCATACCAGACAACTTACTCGCTCGAGGATGACATATCTTATTATCTATTATTTTTGATTAGAACTATACATAGATGGAATTTACATATATTTTCGAATTGTACTAGTTTTGGAAGAAAATTATGTCAAAGCGGTTTTATTTATAAAATAAAGGGTTTTCCAACAAGAGGTGTTATTTAGGTATTCAAAGAATAATTCCATTTTTTGAGATAAATGATCGGATGTTTTTTTTATAATAAAGAGGAAGGTATGCCGTTAATAATGAAAAACAACATCAGCCAAATGGCCACCACGACCACGCTTACAGGACCATATCCTTTTCATGAAATTTTCCATAACCAAATCGCAAAGTGGCTGACCAATGCCCTCGATAGCCTCACGAATTCTATATTTGAGGTTTGAATCGACGCTTGGCTGTTGGCGTAGACCTTATCTTTCACGTGACCCCAAACAAAGAAGGGGCAAGGTGTTAAATCACAAGATCTCGGTGGTCAATTGTGATCACCTCTTCGAGAGATAACACGGTCCGGAAACTTTTCCCGTTACTTGTGTGGCACGTAGCGCCGCACAGTGGGAGGAATTCCAAAAAAAGGAAATAATTCTGCCGTTTCTTAACCTGACATCCGATAGCGACCAAACTTGCCATGTTTGCAGAAGAGGTATTAGCGAAGATGAGTTCTGAGTTTGGCCCCCTGTGGTATACAGGGGCGGAGATGCAGGGCCCCAAAGTTGGCCACCTCGGTTGAACAAAATGTTAAAGTGCGTTTAACTTTCGTATTTTCCGGCCGATTCATGTGTGTATTTTTTTATGTGTATTCTAATAACCGAGGTCTACAAAAGGCTTTTTGCACCTAAGAGTTATCTTGTATACTTAACGAGATATCTGCATTTGAAAATTATTTTTTTTTATTTTTTCCCCGACCTTGTGCTAGTAGTTTGTAAATATCGAAGCAGAATATGCACCAATTTTATCCAGTTAAAATTGGTGCATATTTATATGCACCAATATACTTTACAAATAAATTTCCTTTGTTAACAATACAATAAATGGCAAAAATACAAAAAATATTTTTGGTTAAGTATAACTTCAAATGGCCATAACTTTTGTCTCAGTGGGTATACCAAATTGCAATATATTGGCATCAAATAGTAAATTTTGTTTTCTATCCGGAAAAGATAATGAGAAGTGAATCGCTATATAACAGGATCTAATATATAGCGATTCGTAGGAAAGGATCGGGAAAAAACAAAAAAGGAAAAAATAAAGAACAAAGGAAATTTTATATTTCCTTAAAAATTAAGATATCTCAATTAGTTTTTTGTAGTTTGTACGCCTTGACGCCAGAAATCGAGGCTAATTCTAACATCATTATATTTGTGGACGTAAATCCCACAATTCCCAAAATAAATTCGAAAATCCCCACCAAAGGGAATTTTTTGTTTTTTCCAAAAATCTATTATACTAAAAGCCGTGCTCAAAAATCCTTTTTGCAGTTTATCGTATAACAGATTACTACATATAAAATGGTAAAGGTTTTCATATCCAAGCATTGCGATTTCCGAAAATGTGGCCTAGCTTTGAAATTTTCGTAAAAAATGGTGTAGTTTGGAGAAGCGTGGCAACACTATTAATACAAATTTTTGTCTCGTTCTTTTCTCGAAAATATTTTCCAGGAAGTTTACTTTAAGACAAATATAAATATGTTATACTTTATTTTTATAAATTCCTCTGTATCTCCAAAATACTACATATACCCTTTCGCAATAAAATACAAAAATTGTCTATATTTTGAAAGTGTAAATTGATGTGGCCATAACTTTTGTATAGGTGGGCACATTTTACCGAAATTTTTTCCATCACACAGAAAATTTTGTTGTAAATTTAGAGAAGTTGATGTGAGAGAAATCGGTTCATATTCTGCACTGACATTAAGCAAATGCCACGACAGGGTCGGGAAAAAAGTGAAAAAATCACTTTTCAAATGCAGACTTCTGTCTTCTTCTTCTGTAAAAGCGACATAAAATTTTTAAAAATGAAAATTTTTCAATGAAATACTTTGTAGTTTGTAGGTTCTGAGATAACAAATCGAATGTAATTCACGAATGATTATATTTCCAAAAGTCGATCCCACAATTCTCAAACTAATTTTGAAAATCCCCAAAAATGGGATTTTTTGGATTTCCCCTATATCTACTATACTAAAAGCGAGGTTTCAGATTCCCTTTGCAGTTCAACTTACAACACCTTACCACACATAAATATGCTAAAATTTTTAACATTTTAGCTTTGCGATTGGAGAAAATGTGGCTTACTTTTGAAATTTGTCTAAAAAATTGTGTAAATTGGAGATGCTTGATAACAATACCAGTAAATATTTTTGACCCGTTCTTTCTTTGAGAGCATACTTTGGAAAGTTTCCTTTAAGATGATAGTAAATATGTTATACATTTTTTAACTAACTTCTTCTAAAACTCAAAAAAACGAAATAAACTTTACTTTCCTAAAAAATCGATTTTTTTTTAAAATATGAATTCAACGGGCCACAACTTTTGTCGTGTTGGTTATATCGAACCAATTTTTTTTCATCATATAGGATATTTTATTGCCAATCCAGACATGCTTAAGTGGATAAAATTGGTGCATATTCTGCTTCGATATTTACAAAATACTAGCACAAGGTCGGGGAAAAAATTAAAATTCAATTTAAAAATGCAGATATGTCGGTAGGTATACAAGATAACTGTTAGAATACGCACAAAAAAAGATTTTATGAATCGGCCGGAAAATACGAAAGATACACGCGCTTAAACATTTTGTTCAACCGAGGTGGCCAACTTTGAGGCCCTGCAGATCCGCTATCTCTCGATAGCGCAATCCATTCACCGTAACTGTTGATCCAACCTCATTTTCGAAAAAGTAAGGTCCAATGACCCCGCCGGGCCATAAGCCGCACCAAACAGTCATACGTTGAGGATGGAGGTTGGTACAATATAAGCATTACACTTCACCAAATTTCAAGCTTTTCTATGGACTGGAATCGTAGTTATAAGACGTTAACTTTTTGTGCAAAATGGTACATTTGTATGGGAGGAACCAAAAGGGGCGCGAAGGTTTAGCTTTAGGTTAGGGTGGCAGCCGTATTTTTTTATTTTTTTTATACAAGCTCACATAGACCAGTTTAGGTCCTTAGTGTTACCACGGGCTGAAATGCCCGTGGTAACATCGAAACCCACCTGTTTGATATACAAATTTGTCGATATTACGAATATCGGTACTGGAAAGATCTGTTAGGCTGCCTAGAACAGCCGACCCCAGTATGTCCAGTCGTCGTTTACTCAGAGCGGGACAGTCGCATAGCAAGTGCTCAATGCTCTCCACTTCTTCCTCATCTCCACAGGCTTCTGCAGAAGTCATTAGAGTCAATACCCAATCTTTAAAGGGGCGCGAAAACTTCGTCCACTTTTCTAAAAATGATAGTGATTAATAAACTAATACTATGTGTGGAATTGTGAAAGATTCTGGGTAGTAGTATATAATCTAGGGGATAATCAATATTTCACTAATTTTGACCCTTCGTGGGGGAGGTACTCTTAGACCTTAGCCTGAGGTTAATCCTGTCGAAAGTTATCGTGCGCACCAACCAGACAGACAAACGGACAGGCTGACGGACATTTCTAAAATGACTTCAAATGCGCAAAAGGGATTTCCACCAAATGTTCGTGGGGTCCCTTAGCTCACTCCATCGGTGCTGGCAGGTTGGCAGCATCTGATATATACCCTTGTTCACAATAGGGGGTATAAAAATGTTGAAATGCTATACATTTTCTTCAAATAGGTATTGTTTTCTTCGTTAGGAAGCTAGCTTTCAAAATGTAGAACAAACGATTTTTTTTGCGAATTTATATTTTTTATGGTTTTTTGTTCTTGCCTGCAAAAAAATTGAAATTGTTCTAATTGTTTTAAAGACAGTTATTAAACATCTGTTTTCAAATGAAAGTGTCATTACCAAGTCCTGATTTACACTTGCTGGGAAAAATTTGGCGAGTGTGAATCAGGACCAACAGTTGTTGTCCTCATAACTTATTTTAATTTAACGTGTATCCCGGCATTATCGAGCATATATTTCAAAAATATGTTCCAAATATTAAAGGCGCCTTCGAAGAAAATTGGAATATTAAAGAAAAATTTGTTAAAAAAAAATTTGCCAACTAAATTTTTTTAAATATTTTTTTCGTGTTTAGGACTCCATATTACACCAGAAAATGTTATGCGCAGCCCTTCGACAAAAATTAACGTAAAGCAATTTTTTGTTAGCTTTTACCGTAGAGCGTAGACTTGTAACAGCGTGTGTATGTATATATTCTAGAGAAACCCTATTGAACGACTTTAACAAAACATTTAAATTCACTTCAGTATTCTTCCATATTAAACTATGGCCGATGAAACTATTGAATGAATTCTAATGAATTTTTATAATTGTACCTATTGTGTCACATTACACGCCACCGGTTGGAAATTGGGGTTTTTTAGTTTATGCGAATTTAAATTAGGAAGGCTTTTGTGTTTGGGATAATATATACCCCAAACACACATCGACCTAGGACAATTATTTTCAATGTGGCTAGTTCTAAGTAATTTAGAAACCAATTCTAGAAATATCAGCCAAGTCGGGCGAAGTTTTTAGATTTTATGAATTAAAGAAATTAAAATATGTTCTTTTTAAAGCCATAAATACCACATTTTCCAGATGATTAGGACACAATTTTCTAGTTTGTGGTTTATATCTATGTAGTTACATTTTGCACCACGAAATTGAACATATCGATACATTTTTTGATATAGCTCTCTTGCAGAGGTCGCCACTAAATATTTTTTTTAAGCAAAGAAATGGTGGAACGAGTCATTGCAACCCATAATTACACTTTATAAGTCTCATGTCCCAAACTAAAGCCAAGTGAGAAACAACGACCGCCATGGTGGTCGCACAATAAGTTATGCTGACGCAGTTCTGCATGAAGTTCTTTAATAAGGCAATGGCGACAAAAGAGCTCCACAGGACTGGGACACATATAAGGTAGAACTCAAGCAGCAAAAACACAGAGTTGAGAAAGGCTCTATTCGGGTGTTAGCCTGAATACCTTATAAAATTGGACAACGCCCAGTGAGTAATTGCAGGGTGTTTCTGGTTACACATTACCCGGGCAACTATGTAGAGTCATCAAATGTCTCCAGCGATATTGTAACCGAATCTAGAATTCTTTGGGTTTTAAACCTTTTAAGTCGCCAGAACCAGACAATGTCTCGCCAGCGGAGCTACAGGCAGTGGCTGATAAAATTGCTCCCTGCTTCAGGGAGCTCTATGCTTGTTGTCTCAATATATACCACCGAATTGAAAAGAAACAAGGGTTGTCTTCATCCTAAAAGCGGGAAAGCCGTATCATACAGAAGCTAAAGATTTCCCGCCAATTAGTCTATAGTAACTGTTACTTATAAACCCTGAAGAGATTTAACGGTAGCTACCTTAGGACTAAAATTGATCAGAGGCCACTGCCCAATCAACAGCGGAGGATCTACGAATCCTATAGTCCCTATCTATTTCCAGTCTAGGGACTGGACAGTAATCCCAGTTGCGTCACCAGTGCTAAACAGTTTGGGGTCTAACTGGCTACGCGGTCTGACCAGAGTCTACGTGAGTCAGGAGCCCCTGGAACTTTGGTTTCAGCCTAACTGGTACTATCTTCGGATACGCGGTCTGACCAGAGTCTACGTGAGTGAGGAGCCCCTGGAACTTTGGTTCCAGTCTAACTGTTGGTGTGGTGCCTTCGGGGGCATCGTGGTGGCTGTGGTTTAAACCAAAATCGCTGAGAGATTATAATCTCGAATGTGAAGTTGCAAATCAATCAGGTGCCATGACTCATAGAATGGTAAGGAGATTTAGATGGGGTCCGCTTCTAGCTAAGGAGGAGGAAAACGGTGTCCAAAAGTACATACACAATTTGTGTGGGGGCGTTGGTCGACGCATTATATTCATTTGGGGTGTTAAGAACATGGTGGAGGTAAGCCGAACGGCAGGAATTCACGTAAATTCAGAATACCGCCTGTCCAATCATGAGCATGCCTACAGCAAGGACAAATCCACCGAAAACTCCTTGATTGATTGATGTATTCAGCTTATATTTTAGCTTTCTTAGATATAGAGCTTCAATAACATACATAAATACAGCCGCTATAGTCACGGCGCTAGCAACCCTGGGGCTGAGAACGAAGCCAGCAAGGTTTTAGCCAAAAGCCGCCGAAGGGAAATGTCGGGCTACAAAGACCATGTTGCTATATTATCTGCCACAGACCAGAGCCTCTGGTGGGAATCGAACCCACGACCCCCAAACTCATGGGCGAGCACAATACTAACTCACATACTGAGGCGCTCCCTTTATATTTGCGTTGCGCAATAAAACACAAGCCAACGTCGAGACGATAATCCGTCGTCGCCAACATTTTTTGGTCGAGCCGCCAACAGTTTTGCCTGGGCTTCGTTCTCTGCCCTGGGGGTTGGTCTTCTGATACTTAAAGATATTCATTTTAGCCAGCTTAGAGTCAACTGACGTATAGAGAGTTGTCAGCAGGGCAACGTCCCAAGGGTGTGTTCTGTCTATTCTGCTTCGTGAACAGTATTCTGTCTTCTCTGCATAATATGAGTGTTAGGATTGTAGTCTATGCAGATGCGGTTAGATGGAAGTTTCCGAGTAGTTTTAGAGACATTCTACTGAAGGCCCTAATACAACCGCTAGGTAGGCTGCCGTTAATGTGATAGAAGAAAGGACTAGCAGCAGTAGATATAAGGTACCAATTGTTGCACTTGTCTTCTTAATGGTATTGAAATTCCCTCCTCTGAAAGCGGAATGTATTTTACTAAACAGGAAGCTAAACTTCTGGTGGGTAGTTCTCCAGAAGTCCACCTTATGTGCGATACTAAACTAAGTTTTGCGAATGGTTGATATATACATATATCACTGGTGCGTTGAGAACAATACCAACTGAGGCAAGAAATTTTAGAAATTATATCAACGCAATATGCCGCATTTCTGCTATCAGACTTATGAAATTGTCACTCTGGTCGGGAAATGACTGTGTACATAGTTTGATTCTAGGCACAATGCCTGACCTTCCTTGCATTGTCGATTACACTTTTGCTGTACCACTTTTTGACCAGAAGTATCTCACTCTTATATACATATGACAGATCAGAATGAAATGGTCGTACCCCAGGACATAGCAGATTCGTTAAATTCTTTACAGACGATTCAGAACTCAACAACCAAGTGGGCTTTGGTTTCTTTTGCGAGGAACTTGAGCTATCCATTCCAAAAAAGTCTACCTGATCACTGTAGTGTTTACCAGGCAGGAATCTTCGCTATTAGAGAGGCAACAGAATGGTTGGAAATTAATGGTCTGACTAAAGTCTGTATCAATATTTTCTCTAATAGTCTGGCAGCCATTAAGTCTCAGTAAACTGTATTGCTGAATTAACAAAACTGACCTCGGCTGTCGCAGATGTTTTAACCAGATGGTTCAGCAT
This sequence comes from Eudasyphora cyanicolor, assembly GCA_963930755.1. Classification (NCBI taxonomy): domain Eukaryota; kingdom Metazoa; phylum Arthropoda; class Insecta; order Diptera; family Muscidae; genus Eudasyphora; species Eudasyphora cyanicolor. The sequence continues at coordinate 132,273,755 of OZ005738.1, forward strand.
TTCAGTATTCAACAAATATGGGTGCCAGACCACATTGACATACCAGGGAATGGCAAAGCTTATGAAATTAAAGGTCGAGGAACTACCTTACTCGCTCCAGGGAAACTTGAATATTTGGGCATAACTCTACCTATCTTGATGACATAGTGCTCTTACGGCAAATGACAGGTGGTCACTGCATACATTCCAGGCGGATGTGGATATGCCTAAACTGTAAATGCGCCCACGTCCTGCTGTCCTTATCGAGACCCAACGTCTCACTTATCACGTCTGTCATGACGGGTCACCACAGGCTTTTTAGATGACTCTGCAGAGCGTTGAAGGTCTTGCGAAATAACTTTTGCGGAAGCTGCGGAGACGTAAAGGGGGAGCAATCAATAGAACACCTTCTTTGTCTAAAAGCTGCCCTAGGCTCTCATTTCTTTGAGCAGTTAGCGGGCTTGGCTGATGTTAAAATCGCCAAACTTATTAGATTTGGGTGCCGGGCAACAGGGACATTCCAGTAAACTTCAAAGCATATGAACTTGCAAAACTAGGAACTACCTTACATGCTCCAGGAGAACTGGAATATGTGGGGATGCCAGCAAGCTATTTTTAAGCCTTTAGGGCAACAAATGCACTTGTCAGGAAATACACACACTCCAGGCTGATGTGATTTTTCCTAAACTCCATGTTCCTGCTGTCGTTATCGAGACCACTCACTTATCGTGTCTGTCACGACGGGTCACTGCCGTCGGATGGATGGCATGGATGGATGGGATTGAAGGTCTTGAGAAATTGCTTTTGTCGAAGAATACCTTTTTGTCAGTGTCTCGCTCTCTCTACAAGGCGGGAAGCTTCCCTTTGTTCTCATTTCATTGGGGGCTTGGCTGATGTTAAAATCAGTGTCTGTGGTAGTACAATGTGCTAAACCTAGACCTTACATATCCTATCTAAACCGTATACGTATGTTTTGACTATTTGAGCTACGTCCGTCCGTCTATCTGTATACTAAACAAAAAAAGGTTTAAATTTAGTGAAATATTATATCCCATAAAATGAAAACATTTTGTAGCATTTTTGGAGATTCTTGCAATTATTTGTATTGATAAAACGTCTCTTGGTAATTTTAACACTCTATAAATGCTTTCTTATCTGCTACTATCGATTTGACCAGATTATAATAGTATAATCGTAATGCTTACGAGTATTATCACCGTTTGAAAATGATATTTGAAAAAAAATCGAAATAAGTTTATAATTCCACTTGTCATGCGAATGAGATAATCAGTTTAGAGTCATAACAATCATCAGTTAGATTCATGTATGGAGCTAACGTCTAATAATCAACCCATTCCTAAGATACACCTTTATTTCCCGATTATGTATATTTAAGGGAGCAAAAGCGAAGGCAAGCAAAGCCGCGTTGACTTTAAATATATGTTTTTTTTGTTAAAGCTAGTTATATTTAAACATTTTCAAGGTCATAGTTGACACCGTTCTGACTTCAGTTTCTGAAAGTAACAAACGGCCATTTGGGTTTTACTGGATTAGCTCAAATTCGGATGTTTTCATATCCTGAATATAATGAGTCAACCGATATGACGACATCTTCCGCAACTTCTCTAATATTGACTCGAATATTCTCCATAACAACTTTCTTCACTTTCTCAACATTTTCATCGGTTTTTGATGCGATGGATCTTCCAGGACGAGCGTCGTCATTCTCGACCTTCTTTGAAAACATTGTACCACTTGCAAACATTTTGCTCAACATTTTAAGTGCTTTGGAACACTTAATTAACATTTTGACACAAAATTTAATGCATAAAAAAATGGATCAAAGGATCCATTTTTTTCACAGCAGATAATCGCTGAACAAGTAAAACACGTCTAACTGTTATGTCTCTCACCAACAACCTCAACTAAGAAAATATGACAAGTGTACCAACATAAAAAAAAACCCTAATCGAATGCACGTAGCCCGAGATATTTCAAAATTCAGCTTTTCTATTGAACAGACCTCGTATATGTCAAAGCACACCAAAGCCCTAAACTTAACACAAATTCCAAAAAAACAGTCAATTCCAGCCAAAGCCATCTTTACTGCTATCGTTATCGCTTCGGCCACTTGTACGTATGAGTACTAATTAATCTTATAATTAATGTTATTTATACAACATAGTGGTCGCATGGATAGCATTGCTGCAGATTGTTTCATCCGCAATTTGACTGTTTTTTGGCGTTTGTTTTATGTTTTAGGCTTTGGTGTGTTCTGACTAGTGATGTCAAACGGGAAATCGCGATCCCAAAAAATCCCGAATTCCGGGATTTTTTTAAAGGAATCCCGGGATATTTTAATAATAATATATGAAGCTGTCTCGTATAAAATATTAAGTGAAAGATAGATCAACAAAGGTGAAAGATTAAGTGAAAGATAGATCTCGTATAAAATATTAAGTGAAAGATAGAACATCAAAAAACATTGACATAATCCGGTGAAAAAATTAGAAATTTGGAGAAGAATTAGAAAATATATCATAAATGTAATTATAAATAAGTAAACTTAAAACAAGAACACAAATAGAGTTTGTTTCCCACAAAACGAAGATCATTGTATTATATTCTTTCAAATTTATGAAAAAATCCTAATATTTATAAGATCTGATATGGATCGACAAACTTATTTCTCAAGTAGAAAAACATATTTATCGTGCTTTAATGAATAGAAAATTATAACATCAATAATAATTCAGACGACGAACTGAAATTGGACCAAAATTATTTCATAGCTAAGATGTTGTGAAATCTATATATATAAAATTGTTGTGTGACTGGCTGACTGACTGACTGACTGATTGACTGACTGATCATCGCCCAGGCCAAACGGCTGAAGCTAGAATCATGAAATTTGGTGGGAGGGTAGACCTTGGGACGTAGACGAGCAATAAGGCGGGATTTTTCGAAATTCGTACTATTAGCCGCACAATAGGGCAAAAAGGGATAAATATGGTACCACCGCCAAATCTAAACGAAATGAGCTAGAATCTTGAAATTTGGTATGAGGGTAGACCTTAGGACGTAACCTCAGAAATTGGCAGGATTTTTTGAAATTCGAACATTTACGCACACAGTGGGGTAAAAAGTGATAAATGTGGTACATCAGCCAAATCCAAATGGCAAGAGCTAGAATGTACAACAGCCAAATCCAAATGGAAAGACCTAGAATCGTGAAATTTGGTGTGAGAGAAGTTCTTAGGACGTAAACAAGAACAAGGAGTGACTTTTTTTAAAATTTAGAGCCACAGTGGGACATAAAGGTATAAATATGGTACCACCGCCAAATTTAAAGCCTAATATTAGAATGGTGAAAATTGAAGCGAGGGGTGCCTTTATGACAACTGATCGGGGTATTAAGTTTTTTTTTGTATTCGTAGTTTTCGGGGCACAGTGGGGCAAAAAGTGTAAAATATAGTAGTGGAGATTGGAAGTGATTTTTAGTAATTCTAACTTTAAGAGGCACAGTGGGACACGACGGGTTAATTATGGAGCATGGGGAAAAAAGGGAACAATCTGCCAAAATTGTAACTTAAACATAAGATATGAAGAGTTTATATGGTTTTATGAGCACTGCGGTCAAAAACGGTTAAATAGTGGAGTGGAGTAAATATGATTAAATATGTTACAGTCGGGAAAAAAGGTTTAAGTACGCTAGCGTGGAGACACATTTTAAATACGAGTACGGTACAGTGAGCCAAAAATTTGTTAAATATGATACAGTTGAATGGGGCACAGTTGTGCAAAAAGGGTTAACTATGGTACAGTGGGGTAAAAATAGTTATATGTATATGGTAAAGTGGGACATATGGGTTACAAATGGTACAGTGGGGCAAAAGGCGTTAACTATTAAACAGTGGGGCAAAAATGTATTTACTATGATACAGTGGGGCGAAAAGGGTTAAATATGGTACAATGTGACAAAAATGGGTAACTATACAGTACAGTGGGGCATAACTGTGTTAAATATTGTACAGTGGAGCACAGAGGGTTAACTATGGTACAGTGGGGCAAAAACTGTTAAATATGGTACAGTGAGACAAAGCGTTTAATATGACACAGTGGGGCAAAAAGGGTTAACTATGGTACAGTGGGGCACAATTAGTTGAATATGGTAACGTGGGACAAAATGGGTGAAATATGGTACAGTGGGGCAAAAAGCTTTAACAATGGAACAGCGGGAAAAAATGTGTTAGCTATGGTGCAGTGGGACACAAATGGTTAAATATCGTACAGTATGACAAAAATGGTTACGGTGGACACAAAAAGTAAAATATGGTAACGTGTAACAAAATGGGTTAAAAATGGTACAGTGGGGCAAAAAGCGTTAACTATGTAAAATGGTACAGTGGGGCAAACATTTATTTACTATGATACAGTGGGGCAAAAAAGGTTAAATATGGTATAGTGTGACAAAAATGGTTAACTATACAGTACAGTGGGGCATAACTGTGTTAAATATTGTACAGTGGAGCAAAGAGGGTTAAATATGGTACAGTGGGGCAAAAACTGTTAAACATGGTACAGTGAAACAAAGGGTTTAATGACACAGTGGGGCAAAAAGGGTTAACTATAGTACAGTTGGGCACAATTAGTTGAATATAGTAACGTGGGACAAAATGGCTTAAATGTGGTACAGTGGGGCAAAAAGCTTTAACTATGGAACAGTGGGGAAAAAATGTGTTAGAATGGTACAGTGGGACACAAGTGGTTAATAATGGTACAGTATGACAAAAATGGTTACAGTGGGCACAAATAGTAAAATATGGTAACGTGGAACAAAATGTGTTAAGTATGGTACAGTGGGGCAAAAATGTGTTAACTATGGTACAGTGGGGCAAAAATGGTTAAATATAGTGGACTAAATATAGTAGGACAAAAAGGTGTTAAATTAGATTCTGTGGACCCAAAAGGTTAAATATAGCACAGTGGGTCAAAAAGCGTACATTTAGTACAGTGGGTAGAAAATGTGGGACAAACATGGTTTTATATTGTACCAGGGTGTGAATGTAAGTAGTGGAACATAAACAAGGGGAAAGTTGCTAACGTATGAACCAAAAAAAATAGTTTTTCAACGTCCAGAGGTACTGTGGGAAAAGGGATAAATATTGTACCATGATGTCAGGGTAACTCTAGGAACATAAACTAGAAATGAAACGAGGGTTCGTATTTTATATATAAAAGTAATCAAATCTTCTTAATTTTTGCACAATATGTAATAATCATGTCATTTTGATAGAACGAGGTATAACTATTTTACAGTACCCTACACAGAAAATAAATAAAAGATGGGGCTGCGAAGCGCACCGTGTTAAAGCTAGTATTTTTATAAAAGTAAATATTTTTTAACAAAAGTTAATGTATGCTTTAGCTGTTTTTATCCTTATTTAAATTAATTAAAATTAAATTTAAACTGAACTAAAATGTTTTTATTTCATTTCGAAATATCACATTATTAAGAATGAAAAAATCCCGATTCATCCCGAAAACCCCGAAAATACCGGGATATCGAACAATTTCGGTATTCCGAAAATCCCGATTTATTTCGAAAATCCCGGCATGTCAAACAATTTCGGGATCCCGAAAAATCCCGGGATTTGCAATTTAAAAATCCCGAATCCCGGGATTTGTGAAAACCAATCCCGTTTGACATCTCTAGTTCTGAAATACATAGTAAAATTTCATGGCCAAAATTTTTGTAGAACATTTCATCCCAGCCCTCCCCATTTTAGGGTTGTTTTATTACAATTTGTTAAAATATAGCCAAAAATAACTGTTATGTGGGGGAGCTAGCTCTTAAACTATTGATTCGATTAAAAACTTTTATAGGCATCGGCTAAAGGTAATGAAAGACTAAATTTTTCTAAATTTATTTCAATCAAATCGGACTAGGTTAAGATTGGTATGCTGTAAAACAGATTCTCTTTGACTATACAGTCCATTGTGTTTACACAGGGACGCAAGGGAAAATATAAGTCATCCCTAGCTTTGCATTGCTTTAAAAAGCTCTACAATTTAAGGATTAAAACTCCCCAATAAAATGAAACCCTAAGGTTGCATGCCTCCTTCTATGTAGAGACAGCGGGGCACATCCACAGATCTGTTAATTCCGCCTCCTCTTCGTCTCCATAACTTCTGCAAAATTCATTATGCGAGACCTATAATCTCTTTGCGTGCCGTCCAATAAGGCAGTGATCTGTCATAATAAACACGTCCGGTCTCGATAGGTCGCTAATGCGTTTGGAGTTAAGGCAGGACCACATCAGCTTTCTAACTAGTAGCCACCTGTCATTTGTTATCGTAAATGCACTATCTCTCAAAAATTGCTTGCAGGTCCCTAGGGCCATGCCCACATATTCCAGTTTCCTTGGAGCGTCTAAGGTAGTTGCTAGTCTTGCAAGTTCATCTGCTTTGCAGCTTCCTGGTATGTCCCTGTGGCCCGACACCTATATCAGGTGAATATTAAAGGTTTCAGTCATCTCGTTAGGAGATCTGCAACAGTCGAGGGCAGTTTTTGAATCCAGGAATACAATTTGCAGGGTCTTTATAACAGCCTGACTATCAGAGAAAATATCGATATCGACTTGGGTCAGAATATTATTTTTTTTCTGCTAGTCAGTCTTTTTGCAAGTGATAGCTCAAGTTCTTCAGAAAAGTTTCCAATTTTCCAATTCTATTACCCGAAATTCTCTGCCCTTTGAAGCCAAACTGTTTGCCCGTTCATTTCCAATAACCCCGCTGTGTCCTGGTACCCAGCAAATACCCAGTTGACCATGGCCTGAGTAATCATTAATAGTTCTTTTTACAGACTAACACAGTTCTGGATTTGACACTTTCCGATGTTATTGCTTTGATCGACATTTGGCTATCTGTAAAGATGTTGGCATATTTAGGCTTTGTGGTATTACTGAGCCAGTTCACACACTCCGTGATTGCTCGAATTTCTCGAGAATAACACTATGTGCGTAGCCATTTCCTAACCATAGTAACAGTTCTTTGTGTCTAATCGCAGTACATGCGGCATATTGCACTGCTATAATGTCAAGCGGCTTTAAATGTAGTATAACATTTAGTGCCTCAGTTGGTGTCGTTCTCAGCGCACCAATAATACATATAGCAGCCATTCGCTGAACCTTGTTTAGTATCGCGCCTTCTGTAGAGTTTACACCAGACGACAATGCGGCACAGCGGTCTGACTATTGCCGTATGCAGCCAATAAACTATACGCGGGTTAAGACCCAAGCGTTTTCCTACTGCCATTTTACAGGTATATAGCGCTACTGCAGCCTTCTTTGATCTTCCCAAAATGTCGGATTTGAAGTGCAACTCCTGTCCAGTAAAATTTTGGTGCTTTCAGAGAAGGAAAATTCAATACCCCCAAGGAGACCGGTGTAACTGGTGGTACCTTATTTCTCGTGAGGTGAAAAGAACTAGTTCCGCCTTAATCGGTTTCACACCAAGACTATTATCGGAAGTCTACTCGTATTTTGGCATTGATTTAAGGGCCTGTTTTAGGATGACTCCAAGAGTTATCGAAAACTTCCCTCTAACCGTTATTGCCTCGCCATCTGCATAGACAATAACCCTAATACTCATCTTTTCCAGATATAGCTGATTATTATTCATGGAGAGAGAAGACAGCTGACAAATCTATGGAGGTCAGTTGTCCCTAAGATAGCTGGAATGCGTCTCTTAATCAGACGCAGGTTGTAAATAAACCTTCGTATATTGTTATCAGCTCCCAGGGTTGTCAGAGCCATTACTCTGGATTTATGTTATCGAAAGCTACCGCAGTACTTATATATTCCATAAAATAGAGAGATCATTTCATAAAGCTGAGATCATACAGGGCGGTTTCAATTATCCTTTATTTATCCTTGCTATTGCCATGTTGTTGATTGGACAGAAGCACGTGAGCAATCTTAGTCCTACGGTAACAGATGAAAAAGATGTGGATCTAGAAAACACATATTCCCACCAAATGGTCTGTAAAATTAATAATTTGCGAATAATTTTATTTGAAAACATTCGTACAAACAATAACCGTGGTAGGTCTAAGTTTTGACATAGACCCCACCCTATTTAGTGGTATTCTGATAATGGATTTGATTAGATTTGATTATTGGCAATAATCATTGAATATTTTTATAAAAGCTGTAATTGTCGTCAAGCAATTCGGGTACGAGTGTAGGGAAAACGGTAGGGTCTAAATAAAGGAAGTAAAGTTCAGTCAGTGTGAATCATATATACCCTCCACCATGGATCGTATTCGTAATTGGAAATTATGTAAAGTATGTAATTAAGGAAAGATCTTTGCATGGAAGATAAATCAACAAGTTGAACCAAAATAATTATTTTAAAAGTTGTGTCCAAATTTCAGTCCAATCGTGCCAAATTTAAAAGAATCATAGCACCAAGAAGACAAATTGGGAAGGACCTTTTGAAAACAGGCCTATATTAAAACATTGACCTATTACTTTTGTTCGTGTGAATGGTTCCGGGTATAAATAAACCCAAACTTTAATTTTTCAGTCTGATTAGTAGAAATTTTTGTTTTATGTGGGTGGAAGTGGAACCCCCAAGGCTCAAGGAAACGGGGAAGACCAAAAACAACACGAAGTCGCACAGTTTTCAACGAGACCTGAAAATCTTTCAACTGACAGACAGAGATTCTATTCAGACAGCCTATGTTCCTGATAGAATTTGCTGAATAAATAATATATGAAAATGTAGCGTTATTGTCCATTTTCAATTCTAAGTGATCTGCAGTATTCTAATTCCATATTTTACATTACATTTACATGATTACAAAAAGGGACAGATGGAGATGACTAAATCCTCTTCGAATTTTACATCGATCAGCACTATACAAGATGCTATTCTATATTTTGAGATGCTACAAGCGCTGCAGGGTCTAATACAAAAGTTAAAAATGTGAAAATTGAACAATTTTTATTTTTTTTTTATAATTTCAGAATCAACTGTTTTCGCAGATCTGGAGGATAATATGTTTATGGCCCAACATTTATCTCACGAAGACATGTACTCTCTGGCCATTGTGGACTCTGTAAGACTGGCGAAAAAATTACGCAAATTGCAGGAGGAATTGAATCCGGGCGGTAATGATATTTGGCCGTAAGTGGAATAAATAGTCGTGGAAAATCCTGCAGGATATTTTTTATATTTTCTTAATTTATATTGAAGTTTGTGGAGATCTATTCGAATTTTAATAGACAATATCGATTGATGGATTTAGTGTTAATTTAGCGGAATATATAGATATGACAGGACTTGTTAAATCTGGGTCTACCATTGATTGGCCCTATACAGATTTTGAAATGAAGTGCCAATTTATCTTAGTCTTCTGATACCAGTTCTAGTTAAATTGGGACCATTCACTAAACTGATCACGTATGGGTTGATTGGTATCAATAAACTAAACAATATTGCTGGATGCATCAGATAAATCTTCTCCTTAATAGACTAATTGTGTTATCTAATCCTTAGTATGCCAAAAGTTGTGTTATCTATTCCCTATTAAATGACCAGTTGGGTTATCTTCTTCCCGGTAGAGTTAGAAAAATCCCATTTAGTTTATCTATTCCTTATCCATATTGCTGGATGTGGTGTGTCATCATACGACTGCCTCAGATAAATCTACTCCTTAATAGATTATCACTTGGGTTATCCAATCCTTAGTATACGACAAGTTGTGTTATCTATTCCATAGTAGAGGACCCGTTGGGTTGTCAACTACTTATGAGAGGATCAGTTGGATTCTTTACGACTAAGTGAAATACCAGTTGGTTTATCTACTACTTGATTGACGACGAGTTGGGTTATCTACTCCATATTGGAGGACGAGTTGGATTATCTACTACTTAGTAAAATATCAGTTGGTTTAACCACTCTTTATTTGATCACGAGTTGTGCTATCTACTACCTTGTTGACGACCAGTTGGGCTGTCTACTCTCCAGTAGAGTTCCGTTGCGTTATTTACTCTTTAGCAAAGTAACAGTTGGTTCATCTACTCCTTATTTGGTATCAATAAAATAGGGTTAGTGCACCAAAGATTGTTGGATTTGTTGTGTCATCATAACAGACGACTAGTTGGGTTATCTAATATTTCGTATACTAAAATTTTTTGGATTATCTACTCCTCATTAGAGGGCCTGTTGGGTTAACTACTTCTCATTGGTGGACGAGTTGGATTATCCACTACTTAGTCATATATTGCTTTATCTACTCTTCAGTCGATCACTATTTGTTCTTTTTGGAGACAATTCTGAGGATTGAACGTAAAAGTAGCCCCAAAAATAAGAACTTCTGCATCAATCGTTTAATCAAGTTGGCTCAATTAATAATTTAATGGCCATACGTTTTTTTCTCGGTATGCCGTACGGAATATCTCCTTTGTATCTGCAGCAAAGTTGTAGATATTGAATAGGAGAAAAAAATGCGGAACAAACCTACTGGGGCTACTTTCACGTCCAATTCTCAGAATTGAAGCCGTGCTCTGTTGTCACGAAGGTCCCTTAAAGCTCTGTACTGAACGGAGAACGACTTTGTAATGAACCGGAAGTCCCGCCGTTTCCTTTACCACGCAGTTTGCGAAGATCTGCAATGATGTTGTATCATCTGCCAGTTCTAGCTCCAATCACAGGTCTTAGAATCCGACTATGCGGTCCAAATATGGGTTTGTGGTTTCCAATGCTTAGCTTTGATCATATGACTCATAGTACTCTGCAATGTTCTTCGCTTTCCCATTTCTTGTTGGCTTTATTCAAGACCCATTTTTTTTGAAGGCAATACGTATTACTGAAAGATTCGTAAAGATTTCCTGTTCATAGTTGACGAAGCCGTGACAAGAGTGCACGGCTTCTCTTGAGGTCACAAGATTGTTTTCGGTATACCTTGGCAAGGTTCCACATTTGACTGAGATTTATGAGGGAACATCATTAATTTATGCGAGGCTGCTTAACTTTGATACATGTTTATCACCAGGTCCGTCCTTCACAACAGGTTTGATCAAACTGTACTTGATATAAGTTCTGCGTGATGACAACTGATTTAGTACAAAAACTCGTTATGACGCGTGAGTCCATTTTCGGTAAATCGGGACATCCCCTCAAAAATCCGCATTGATTTATCAAGATTGGCAAACAAATCATACTGCGCCTCTTTCTAACCTGCTGAAAAGGGAACAGTGTTGTTTGCTGTGGTAGATTTATCATAACAAGTCCCCCAACATGCCGTTATCATTATAGGTGTCAATCCATCCATCCTTCGATCGTTCGTTCCACATTGTCGTTACTGATATCAGCAGAAGATCTGTCAACTAATTCAACTGATGTGACTAATTCAACTTCGAAACTTTCTTACTTGTTCCTTAATCATTGTCGTTATTTTCATGTTCCTTTATTTACAGTGGTATGTTTAGCGGTCCCCAAGTGTGGGGTGCCATGCCAGTGGGAAATCCCTTTACTGTCCACTTTTCAATGTTGGTTGAAGCCATCCGCAGTCAGGGCACCGATGAACAATTCGAAAAATTCGGCAAACGTGCTGAGAATTTCGATATATGTGCGGCCTATGCTCAAACCGAATTGGGTCATGGAACATTTTTGAGGGGTCTGCAGACCAGAGCTGATTTTGATCGTGAGACCGATGAATTTGTCCTGAATACACCCACAATTACGGCCTATAAATTTTGGCCAGGAGGATGTAAGTTCGTAGTTATTCTGTGTTAATGAATACGGCATTCCTAATCTTTCCTCTTTTTGGAATTTCAGTGGGCCAATCCTCAAACTATAGCATTCTAATGGCAAATTTATATATCGAGAATAAACCAAAAGGTGTGGCCATGTTTGTGGTGCCACTGCGTGATGAGGAGACCCATATGCCTCTACCCGGCATTGATATTGGTGATGTGGGTAAAAAACTAGGCTTCTATGGTGTAAATAATGGTTATCTGGGCATGAAAAATGTTCGCATTCCACGCACCAATATGTTGATGCGTTACTCCCAAGTCCAACCCGATGGTACCTTTGTACAGAGTCCGGCTGCAGCTTTGGGATATTTCTCTATGGTTTTTGGACGCTGCTGGATATCGGGCAATCATGCCACTATGTTAACAATTGCGGCGACTATCGCTACCAGATATGCGGTGGTGCGTAGACAGGGATCCATAAATCCCAAGTAAGTCAAAGAGAAGGTTTTTTTGGAAGAGTAATTCGATATATTGTTTGATATTTCCTTTCAGGGAACCTGAGGTAAAAATCCTGGATTACGTTACGCAGCAAATGAAATTGTTCCCCGAAATTGCCACCAGTATTGCCGATAAACTGGCCGCCCAAAAAATGAACCAATTGTATAGCCAAACTGAGGCCGATATTAAACGCGGTCAATATGGTGGTCTACCCGAAATTCACGCTTTGTCCTGTGCCATGAAGGCATTGTGCACCGCTGATGCAGCTGCTGGTGTAGAACGTTTGCGTTTGGCTTGTGGAGGTCATGGCTATTTGTCATCCTCAAATCTGTGTAATTTGTATACGACTGCCACTGCCGGCTGCACGTACGAAGGTGAAAATACTGTATTGCTTTTGCAAGTTGGTCGTTTCCTGATGAAGTCCTGCCAGCAGGTTATGGCTGGTAAACCTGTGGCTCCAACTGTTGCTTATTTGGAGAAGACTGGCTTTGATAAATGGACAGGATCTTGGGAGAATATTGTGCAGGCATTGGAAAGCACAACAGCAAAGTAAGATCAATCAATAGCTATAAGCAAATGTTGTAGGAAGTCTGATCAGCTAGGGAAAGACCAATACCAAAGCTTGGACCTATCTGATCCAATTTTTAAGGGATTGCTTATATACAAGAAAGAAACAAGCTGCCAAAATTCAGCAAGATCGCTTGATTCTACAGCGTCAAGAATTCGAATCGGATGGGACCTTATCATGGCCCTTTGCAATATAAGCTTAATTTGTACTAATATCTAGTGTCCGTTGAAAATGTGGCTTCCACAACGTAAAGACGTCAAATCTGTAGGGGACTTTATTAAATTTTCATGAACTGAACCTCGAAGATGCATACTCAACATGTCTTCTTCATTTCGTTGACGACAATATTCTAGTCATATTCCGATTTTGACTCCTGACGTGTTGGTTGCCATATTGTCGATTCGAGAGGTGTCTGTTCACTATTTAGCCTCAGAAATCATATGACTTTTCCATATCCTTCTTATATTCTGCAAGTTTCTCCCGGTATGACTGCCATTTTTTGTAGCAGGCTTTGAGGCTCTGCGGGAATCTATACGAAGTTTTATGAGTTCTGCTGACCATAATGGTGCATAGCTTTTCTTAAAGCACGTTTGAGCGTACAATACTTTATGTAAATTATTAATCGCCATTCCAGAGTGACTACAGGATTTTCTAGAGCTATTATTAAGTTTTAGTTTAGAACCCTATCAAACTTGCCTCCGTTTATTAGTAAGGATAACAAAAAAACTTCGGACGATATAGGGCTATATATAGCAAGTAGATTGCCTCATAACTGCAGTAGGTACCAGGTCCAATTTTTTGCAATTTGGTATATAGCAGAATGAATGAGATAAAAAGTTCTGACAAAGAGTTCTGACAAAGGTTAGCACAGATATAATTTCCGATAGCCATGCCGCCATTAAATCCTTGGATTATTTATTGCTGAATTTACAGCTCCCGACTGCAGCAGATCTATGGTTGAGTAGGCCAAAATCTGCCTACTATGACACATTCCAGTGTAATGCAGTGCAGATGTGTTCGCAAGGGTCTACTATGGCATATTCCAGTGAACTGCAGTGCAGATGTGTTTGCAAGGCTAGCTCCAGAGGAAATGTAATATGTAGACCTGCCCCTTGAGACCTGCTAGCTCCTCTTGAGAGATAGTCCCCTTATAGCAACAAATTTCGGTTGTCCTGTCAAAACTGGAATCGCTTCAAAGTCCTACTGATGTAATCGGGACAGGAGATCTATTAACGATATGGCTGTGTAGGTCAAAATCTGCCTACTATAGCACATTCCTTTGAAGTGCAGTGCAGATGTGTTTGCAAGGGCCTACTATGGCACATTACAACTGAACTACTGTGCATATGGGTCCGCAAGGCTAGGAACTACCAAATTAGTTTCAGGGGAAATGTAATATGTAGACCTGCCCCTTGAGCCCTCAGGTCCTCTTGAAAGATAGTCCCCTTATAGCAACAAATTTCAATTGTCAAGAACTGTATACATTTCAAGTTGATGTGGCCCTGTCTAAACTCGAATCGCTTCAAAGTCCTACTGCTGTTATCGAAGCAGCACGTCTCCTTTATTGCGTCTGTCATATAGGACCATAGTTTTATTGGTCCAAAAGTCTTGAGAACGACTTATGCTGCTTTGGCGACGAAGAGGAAACTATAAAACACCTGTTGTGTCAGTGCCCTGTTCTCTCTAGAAGGCGGCATGCCTTCATCGCCTCGCATTTCTCTGAGGAGTTTGCAAATTTGGTGCATGTTAGCATTCGCCAACTCTGGGGCTTTTCCAAACAATCGATTTCGTTCAATGGGAGGGACTAGGAAAATCTCATATTTTCCATTCCGTCCCTGTGATATGACATAGTCTAAGTAAGCCTGACATACATGCTATCAGATTAATCTAACCTAACATAAGGTTGGGAGAGTTGATGAAATGTTGTCACATAGATCATTGATTTCGCAGCTTTCCCAAATCGAATGTGTGACGTTTGGGTCGATGATCGTGTTGTTTGGGTGAATTTTTCCAAGCACCGTCCACAACACCCTATATGAGTCTGCGGCTGAATGAGCCGTGCAGCATGAGACTACGAAAAACCCTTGTCTTCCTGCAGTTTCTACCCTTACTATAGTAACATCTTTTCTGCTACATTATGGTCAGGGGAAGGTTATTTTCCCTTACTATAGTTATATCTTTCCTGCTTCATTATGGGGAGGGGGAAGGTTATTTTTTTGTTATAAGACAAAATCTGCGCTTACCTTTATCTTTCAAGTAATCATTTCATTGGAACCGTTTAAACTAACTGGTTTAGAATAATGAATTCCTGGATAATGCCTAACACTAGATACTACTCATATAATGCCGATGTTAAAACCTGTCAACTCTTGAGCTTTTGGAAAAACAAGCTGCCACTATAAATCTAAACCCAAGGGGTACTAAAGCCGTAACTAGTGCGGCTAGATTTATATTGTTTGAAGGTCCCTATCATTGTATATTTCATAATATGGTAGCTAATTTTTGTACTTTCATCCCCGTATGTGCTCAATTTGACCACGTTTGGTGTATATTTTCTATGAGTGTAGGAATCTTAAGATTTTGCTTCTTATCATTACAGGTCCCAAAATGTCTGAGAAATATCATCGAGCTTTCTTAGTTTCGTTTGAAAGGTCTATCGATGTTATTATGTTTCGAATTAACATCCAGTAAATGTCCGCCACGACTTTGCTGGGTGGAGCGCATCAGAAATGTCAAATTGTCCATGACTTTATAGCAGATGATTCGTGGAGTCATCAACTCCATAGTAGACGACCGCGGAGTCATCAACTCTATAGCAGACGACACACCGAGTATTCTACTCTACAGTACACGATTAACAGAATTACGGAGTCATCTACACTACAATAGACGCTTCGTGGAATCATCTACACCATAGGAGACGACTCACAGAGTAATATACTCTAAAGTACACGACTAGCGGAGTTATCTACTTTACAGTACACGACTTATGGAGTCATCTGCTCTACAATACACGGCTAACGAATTCATCTACTCTACAGTACACGACTACGGAGGTCATCTACTCTACAAAAGACACCTCGTGGAAGATTCTATTCAAAGTAGAAGATTCTAGAAGTCATTTACTTCATAGCAGACCACTCAAGGAATCATCTAATCTATAGCAAACGACTCATGGAGGTCTACTCTATAGTAAACGACCCATGGTGTCATCTACTCTATAGCGGACGACTTGTGAAGTCATCTAATATATCTAAGCGTCGGGTCATTTACTTATAGTAGACGACTCTTAGATTCATCTACTCTATAGTAGCCGATTTTTGCAGTCATCTGCTCTATATACTCTTGGAGTCATCTAATCTATAGTAGCCGACTCATTGAGTCATATGTTCTACTTAAGACGACTCGCGGATTCATCCAATCCACAGTAGACGACTCGCGGAGTCATCTACTCCATAGAAGACGACTCGTGGAGTCATCTACTCAGTAGTAAACGAATCGTGGAGTCATATACTCTGTAATAGACGACTCGTGAAGTCATCTACTCTACAAACGACTCAGGGAGTATTCTACTCTACAGCACACGACTAACGGAGTCATCTATACGACAATAGACCCAAGAGGCGTCATATGATCTATAGTAGAAGATTCGAGAAGTAGTCTATTCCACTGCAGACCACTAATGGAGTCATCTACTCTATTGCTGATGACTCATGGAGTAATCTACTCTATAGTAGATGACTCGAGGAAACCACAAATCTATAGTAAACGAATCGTGGATAACGATTCGTGGAGTTATCTACTCTAAATTAGACTACCCGTAGAGTCACTCACTCATGGAGTCATCTATCCTATAGCAGATGACCCTTAGAACCATCTACTTTATAGCAGATGACTCGTACATCCATCCACTCTATAGCAGACGACCCGTAGATCCGTCTACTTATAGTAGACGACTCTTAGATTGATCTACTTTATAGTAGACGACTCGCGGAGTCATCTTGCTCTGATGTAGAGGGTCCCTACAGCTGTATTTGATCTAGCAGTTTGGAAGACGCCAACAATGAAGGCCCCCGGGTGCCGAGGAAGAGCTTGTGCTGTAACACCATCTTGAATTATAGAGTACTTTAATGACCGTCCATTCAACCATCGGAACATCGGTTTTACTCTTGTAGGAGTTCTTTTGTAGTACTTAGTAGTTTTAGATTTCGATTTTGTAGTGTTAATGGCGCAAGTTGCTGGTTCTACCACTATTAGAAAAAAGTTGTTCACGTGTCTGTTATTCAATTCCTTGTAACCTTTCAGCTAAGTCATCTTGAACAAAGTGTATCTGGATGATGCCTAAGTCTAAACATTCTTCACTTTCTTGGAACATTTAAACTAAGTCGTCTTAAACAACGGATTGATGTATGATGCCTAAGTCTGGATACTCTTCCGATTAAAGTATCTGTAGGTTGTCTGTCCGACTTTCAGCATCATTTGGAGTTTGCGGTGTATGTAGAGCAGATCTCTTTAAATGAGGAGTAACAGCTACCTAGGGAGCCCTGCAATAAGTGAGCTATTAGGAGATGAAAATCCAAGCTTTTATAATACAAGGGAATTAAATGTAGGACATTTGTAAGTGAGAAGGCTTGTTTAACCAGTTCGCAGGGATTACAGGTAGCCGTAGAGCCATAACGGCTGAGATGATCTGATGTAGAAGGTCCCTCCAGCTGTATTTGTTCTTGAAGTTTGGAAGAGTTTAACCTTTACCCCCTGGATGCCGAACAAGAGCTGTAACGCTATGTTGGGCGATAGTAACACTATGTTAGGATAGATAGGAGACTTGACCGTCCAGACACTCATGAGAACTTCGAGATTCTGCTCTAGTTGGAGATTTTGTAGTACAGATTAGTTTTAGAATCCTATTTGGTAGTGTTAATGGCGAAGGTTAAGGGGTCTATCATTATTAGAAAAAACTTGTTCAAGGGTCTGGTATTCACTTCCTGGCAACCTATAAACAAAGTCTTCTGTAGGTTGTCTGAAGCCCCGCGTGAATGTTATTAATTTGCTAAACTTTTAGCATAATTTGGAGTTTGAGGTGGATGTAGAGCAGACCTCTTTAAATGTGGAGTAACGGCTCCCTAGATGGCCCTATATTCAACATCTGAACGAGGGCAATACATATAACGATGATGGCATAATTTGGAGTTTGAGATGGATGTAGAGCAGAACTCTTTAAATGTGAAGTAACGGCTCCCTAGATGGCTCTATATTCAACATTTGAACTAGTGCAATAAATATAACGGCTCACTAGGGAGTTCTACACCAAGGGAGCTATAAGGAGCTGAAAATCCAAACTGTTATAATACAGAGGAATTAAATGTAGGACATTTCTAAGTAAAGTGGCCTGTTTAACCGGTTTGCAGAGGGTCCTCGAGCTGTATATGATCTAGCAGTTTGGAAGAATTTCACCTTTACCTCTTGGATGCCGAAGAAGAGCATGTGGCCATGCTTTCTCAGAGCTGCAACACCTTCTTCGGAGATATCGATATCACCCATGAGAAATTCGGGGTTTCGATCTTCTAGTAGGTTGTTTTCCTCTTTATTTCCTTTTCAATCGTGAAACATAAACTTCCTCAAGTGCAACGCTGAAGTTTAAAACAATACACATTTCACAGCAGCAAACTTTGCGGTTAGTAATTTTGAAAAGATAGACACAATAGAAAAAATGACAAACACCATTTGGACTTATAGGTCGAAAATGATTCTGATTAGCTTTGTTTTTATTCAAGATGCGTTGGAAAATTTCACAGTATAATTCCTTCTTCTCTAGCAAAACTCGTCGGGCTATGGAGAATATTTCTGCACGCATGCAAGCTGGTCAAACGCAAGGTGAAGCTGCTAATAATACCGGTATCGAATTGACTCAAGCTGCCGAGGTAACATCGATATACTACAGAGTGTTAAACTATTATAAATACTTATTTATCTTTATCTTCAATTCCCAGCTTTATGGACGTTGCTTTGTTGCGGCCACGTTCTTGGAAGAAGTTACCGGCCCCAATGCCAAGACCAGAAGTCCGGCATTGAATAAGGTTCTGGAAAATCTCTTGGAATTGTATTTAGTGATTACAGCTTTGAATAATATGAATGAAATATTGAGGGTAAGATTTAAGTTAAGAAATATGCATTATTTACGTAATGATACCTCCATTCTAAACTATGCTAAGTGCAAAATAGTAGTTTTTCAGGAGAGGCGATCAAAGTTTGATGAAATTTGTGTGGAATTCCTTTATGATGGAAATCGAATGACCTGCACAGTTTTATGAATAACATTGGGTTGACATTGGATAAACACCAAATTTTGACTGAACATAATTTGGAATATTTAGAAATTAAAAATTCAATCTCCCTGAAAACCTGCTAAGTCGACTTAGCATTTTTTAGAATGGAGGTATCGATATGAATATTCCAAAAAAAATTTACCTGTTGAGATGATTATAAAATATTTTTTAATAATTTCCCCTATTATTGTATTTCTAGGTTGTCAGTCTTTCCGATGCCGATCTACGCTCTTTGCAGAGTCGCTTGGAAGACTCCCTGAAAGCCATTCGTCCAAATGCTGTGGCCATCGTTGATGGTTTTGATTTCCATGACAGAAATCTCCTTTCCACTTTGGGCGCTTACGATGGCAATGTGTACGAACGCATCTTTGAGGCGGCCAAAAATAGTCCTCTAAACAAAGAACCAGTACCGAAAGTATTCCATACACACTTAAAACCATTCATGAAATCGAAAATATAGAAATGTATCTTCTAAATTTTATTTAAAAAAAGAGCTTTGGAAGTGGTTAAATTGTTATCCAAAAAGTGTTCCATACACATTTATGTATGATTAATGCTTATTTGTATTTATTGTGACCTTTTAAATTGCAATTGTATTTATTTTTATTATAAATAATAATCAAATTTGATATTGGTTTACTTTTGCTATATATTAAAAAAAGTTTTATTTTTAAAAAATAATAGAAAAAACTAAAAGTAAAAAGGGTTGCATGATTGGCCTGGACACATCTTAAATATCCTCCGCCATGGATTGCATTCAATTCTATAAACGGAAAATCTCTGAAGTGAAAATGGACACCTACAAATACTACGTAAATATTATTATATATTTTACTGACAGGTACTTATCATCATCAATACTATTGCGATTTTTAAGGTACTGGATGCACTTTTTCCGGGTAGGTTTGTTTTGTTTTCTTCTATTCAATACTTAAAACTTTGCTTCAGACACAACACACAGATATGCCGTACGGCAAACCGAGAAAAAATATAGCAAAAGTGTTTAAAATCCACCTTTTTCGTATGGCCATTAAATTTTTAATTGAGCCAACTTGACTTAACGAATGAAGCAGAAGTTTTTATTTTTTGGCTACTTTCACGTCCAATTCCCTACTCGAAAAAAGTACATCCAGTGCTCTAAAAATCGCAAAAAGTTCTGTTTTTATAATGTATAATGCATTTGTATATATGCATGCATATATTTACTTAACATTTTTGCACAGTGTAAAATTTTTAAAATTCCTATAATCCTTCTCAGGTTATACCTTGGCCAGATTTGCCTAGCTACCCTACAGGTGCGGATTTCTGTCCATCTTTCATTGGACCGCCTCTTGGCTATGCTAAAGCTTGCATGTGGATAGTGGCGCACCAATATACGCAAATTCTTCGAGAATTTGTTATGTCGTTCCTTTCATCGGCTTTGCAGTTCCCGGAGATATCCCTATGCCCAGGCACCCATATGAGGTGTATTTTGAACTGCTCAGCCATCTCCTTAAGAGATCTTCGGCAGTCGAGGGCTGTTTGTTAATTTAGGGATGTGGCCTCCAGAGAATTGATGACAGCCTGGCTGTCCGAGTAAATGACAAAGCCAGTGTTGGTTGCTATGTTGCGACTCAGCCACTTGGCGACTTTCCATATTGCCATTATTTCGGCTCTGGTAGTCTGTGAGCTAAATCCAAACTAAGTTCTCCACAGTGTACTCCGAGGCCAACCTTTTCATTAAGCTTCGAACCATCCGCATAGACGTTGAGATGGTTTCTATTACCTGGTATTCTGCCTACACATTCCTCTTTGCCTGGTATCATAGTGATGTTGTTCCTCTCGAAGGTGTACACCGTTAGTATATAGTCCACTCGGTCGGTTAACATAGCACTATCCTTTGATATCCTCATGTACCTCCAACTTAGCAGCCAGTTTAGTCTTAGTGCCGCTCTGGTTGCAACTTCTTTCGCCACAATATTAATCGGCAGTATATGGAGTACGGCTTGTAGAGACTCAGTCGCTGTGAGCTAAATCGAAGCGGGTTTGTCCGCATAAACTATAGACTTTACATATCCCCACAGGAATATGTGTAACGGTGTGATATCACACGATCTTGTTGACTAATCGAACGGCCCAAACCGTGAAATTATCTGCTCAACGAAGTGTTCTCTCAATAAATCCATTGATTGATGCGATGTGTGGGAAGTGGCGCCGTCTTGTTGAAACCAAATGTCGCCGAAATCACGAGCTTCAATTTCAGGCATCAAAGTGGCAGCTCTTGAATCTCTTCAGGTTGCTCTTCGTCCCAAATGCGGCAATTTGGCTTGTTTACATACCCATTGAGCCAGAAATGGGCCTCATCGCTGAACAAAATTTGGCTCGAAAACTTCGGATCTTCTTGGAACTTTTCAAGAGCCCATAGAGCGAAGCGAAGCGATGTCGTTTGGGAAGGTCGGGCGGCTTCAGTTCTTGCACAAGCTGTATTTTGTATGCTTTCAATTTAAGATCGCGACGAAAAATGCGCCAAGTCGTTCCATACGTCAGTCCGAGTTGCTGCGAACGGCGCCGAATCGACTCTCCACGCTACATTTTCTTCACTGCGTGCTGGACGTGGTCTATTCGGTCGAATATTATCCAATAATGAATGCGAATAGTACGCTCAGTAGGCCGATTATGTTGACCATAAGTTGAGCGAAGTGCACGAAACACATTCCTCACAGAACGTGCATTTTCGTAATAAAGTTGAAGGATTTGTAAACGTTGTTCAGGCGTAGGTCTTTTCATGATGAAATGCCAAACAATACTTAACAAAAATAACATGACAAGACTCACACGTAATCTGTCAAAAAAAAGGCTATTGAAAAAAGTATCTGTACTTGGATCACCCGTTGTATCCAATGGACGTTCCAGTACGTTAAGCCTGAATAACAGTTTCCTATCTAGAATTATTCCTAAAACTTTTGCACTTTCAGAAAAGACTAGATCAGTTCCATTTATCTGAGGAGGATGGTTCACATGTGGGAAATTATTCATCCTAGTAAAGAGAACCAATTCTGCCTTGTGTGTGTGCCGCTGCTTCTAGCCAACTTGTTCAGAGCCACTTGTAGGATGTCTCTGAGTACGTTTTCGAATTTGCCACCACTAAATGTAGCAGGATTTTATTCACCGCTAGGTTCCAAATTAGTGGAGACAGTACTCCTCCTTGTGGGGGTATACCTTTATCGGCTTACCCCACTGAAATTTCTTACTTGTTTGTACAACATTTTGCATTTCTTTAATAAAACTTAAAATGGCAATATCTCCGTAAAGCAATAATAACGAAATTTTGTATCACTTATTTCGACAGGAATTAATCACAATAAAAATTATCCAAATCAGTTTATATTTTGTCATAGTCTGCATATAGAGGTCGCTCTCAAATATGCTTATTTAAGTCCTAAATACCATATTTATCAGACGATTAGACAGTTGCTACAGCAGCATCAAGTTTGTAACACTTCTTGCGCCAGTCCCTGTAAACTCAAAATCAAAGTTTAAGACAAAAAAAATATAGAAAACTACTGGAGAGAATATTCATTTGTCACTCGGTTTTTACCACCTCGAGATATTGATAGGGGAGCCCATAAAGTATGTATATATATTCTTAATTGTCGTAAAATTCTAATACGAGTTAGCCATGTCCGTCTGTTCGCCGGTCCGTCTATTGTAATCACGGTACAATCTACAATAATTGTGCTTGATGACAGAAATTTGGTACAGATACTTTTAATAGCTTCGGGTAACTTGACTTGGAAAATGGGTTATATCGGTCCATTGTTTGATATGGCCCCCATACATAGTATCCGTCCGATTCAAGTACTTAATTTTGGGGGTATTTATACCCAGAACCCTTCACACCAACAACGTTTGTTATAGGTACCATACAATATTATATAGCTACCATACAAAGTTTCCTCTAGATTTGACTTCTTTACACACCAAAAGCCACAAAAATTCAACGAATCGAGCTGATGTTTGGTAAAATTAGTTTGCGATCCATGGTGGAGGGTACATAAATTTCGACATGGCCGAACTTAACGCCGTCTTTACTTGTTTAAATGAAAATAACCTTTGCTTTTCTTTGTTTCGTTTTTTTTTTTATTTCAGAGTAGAGTTATTAACGTTTTTGTCTGTTTGATCGGAAAATATCGATCATTGAAAACATTTTCAATGGTCATACCACTAGATAATAGCTACATAATCTTATAAAGTAATAATTACTGTTTTACATTACCATATAACATGTATCAGTTAAGATATGTAAATAATACACTCGTAGAAAATATGTATCCAACAAAGTCCAATTAATCACATATGGAGATGAAGGTATATGTATGTGACATGTTTTTGCACAAAGCGACAAAAATGTGATCAACTGACTGAAACAATGTAATTTTAGAGCGACCTCTATATTTTTTCCATTTATTTATTCCGCTTGTTAACAAGTTTATTCCAACTATTTATATTGGTACAGAGACTTTTAATTTCATCGAATGTTAGATTTTGTTGACTCAATTCGTATAATAATGTTCTGCGCCAAGTATTTTTTGGTCTCCGAGGGCGCCGGCTTCCGTGAGGGTTCCATTCCAGTACTCTCCGCTGGTTTTCGCTTTATGCTTTTTTACAGATCAAGCGTGACTCATATCAAACTGCTTTGTAATTTTTGTTCAGTATCGTTTGGCAAGTCATCATGGAAAGACTCAGACCACAACAGCGTCTTCAAATTGTTCAGCTGTATTACGACAGTATGAAAATTGCCGTTTGAAAAACATGTTCCTTTTTAAAGACAAAAAAGGCGATTTTTTAATATTAAATTTTTAAAAGCGATGTCTTCTGATCAGGAATCTTGCACCAAATTTAGTCCTGTTGGATAGTAACAGGTGGCGCAAAAGTAACCTTTCGATGTTATGTTAGACGCGATTGGCGGTCAGCAGCTAACAGCTGATGCACCGTCTGGACTTTGTACGGAAACATCTTCAAATCTTGTACCAAAATTCGCTGTAGAGACCGTCGATTGATACCCATTTGCGTGGCACGTCGTCTGGTCGATGTCGACGGCGCTTCCATGACATCCTCGGCTACAGCAGCAATATTCTCTGCAGAACGGCTACTCCGGGGTCTGCCACGCCTGGCAGCATCTCGTGTTGTGCCAGTCACTTCGAGGCGAGCGGCTAACCGTCGCAGTGTTTCACCAGTAGGCGTTGGACGGCCAGGAAATCTGTGCCAACGTCACCGACCGATTATTGGTCAAATAAATAGTCAGCAATATTCCGCGTTCTGGAGCAGTGTAGCGTAACATTGTTTATTAACGTGTATTTCGCATGTGTTTACTACTCAAATGTCAAAACAGAACTGACATTAGGGGCCAATCGCAAAATTTATAGCATTTTATGATAGGAGGATTACTTTTGCGCCACCTTGTAGTGATGAGTTGGATTGTGATGAATATTGTCATTTGAGTCAAACGGTCCTTTTATCTCATACATATAACTAATTAGCTATTGTATTTAGAAACATTTTCCAAAAGTGTTATCGATAGTCTTTTCTTCAACCTTTTAAAAAAATTAGCAAATATATTTTCATTACTTTTTTGCAAAATTAAACTTTTTTGAAATTTT
This sequence comes from Eudasyphora cyanicolor, assembly GCA_963930755.1. NCBI lineage: Eukaryota > Metazoa > Arthropoda > Insecta > Diptera > Muscidae > Eudasyphora > Eudasyphora cyanicolor. Next base: position 132,298,530 of record OZ005738.1, read on the forward strand.
GGTAAAAACCTATGTTTTAATTTTTGATTTTTTTTTCTCAAAAGAAAGCTAAGATAATTTCCTTTAAAAGCTTTGTGACCTATTAATATGATGGGACCTGTTGATCTATCAAAATAAATAGAAACCACTGAAAAAAATTAACGTTCAACCAAACATTTTAGCATTTCAGATGGGGAAAACAACCGTTTGACAAAAATGTTAATATTTGACACCATCCAACTCGGAAAGTCCTTAACCGATTTCGTTGGAATTGTGTCTCATAACTACTATCTGATAGGGCTTATTGGTGCGATTTTCATCCCGACAGAAGACATCCCTTTTAAAAATGAACTCACTTGACATGAAATTCCCCTTATGTAGTTCAGTCAAGAAAATATTAATATTTCGGGATATTAAATAGAATATTTAATAGAGGTATTAAATCTTAATACATATATATTTTATATACACACTTTAGTGCAGGTGGGTATATACGAGTATACATATGTATAAATATATAAGAGTAGACACTAGTCGCAAATTAAATTTTCTTACTTGTTTTTGTTTCGGTTTGGAAGTGGGAGAATGCGTTTACTTTTCTCATAACTTCTGCGCGTATGAATCATTTATTTTCTTTAATTTTTTGTAATTTGTATAGAAATTGGTGAATGGCTTCGGATTCTAGCAAAGTTGCCGAGTCTTTTTAGGCCATATAAGGAGATCTTTCATATTATTATCTTAATTTGTGATATTTTGTATATAAAGTTGTAAATAATTTCTAATATTTTAGTGATAATAAAAAAACCGGTGGAAACAAACGAAAAAAACCGGTTGCACCGGTTGTTCGAAATTCATGATTTTGAGAAAAACCGGGGACGGTGGAAGCAAAAAACCGATGGGCCGGTTTATTTTAAACCGGTTTTGATCACTCTAATTGTCGCTAGCCAGCAGCACTTGCGGAACAGACAAAGAAACCTTGTTGACCTCTTACCACAGACCAACCTATACCCAGCAAAAAATAAAAGAAGTACTTCCAAAAGAATAACATTATAAGTACTTCCAATTCATATGTATGAACATTTTTTCGGCATTTAATGAAGTTCTTCTAAATAACTAACAAAATGTAATTTCGGAATATAAATTATTAACCCAAGAATGCATAATTTTAAAACGATTGGATGTAAAATTAATCTTGTGAAGTGATAAAAGTCCAGATCGGAAGGAACATACAGGGTTGCCCATATTCGACGGACCCATCTGGCAACGCCATAACTTTTGACAGAGATGTCAGATCGCTTAATGACATACCGCGTTTGAAGCGTCAGTCCAAGCAGATTTTTACCATGGAACAATACACGCCACGCGAGCGCTCTGAAATAGTTGAAATTTACATTCAACAGAAGAAGTCAATTGTGAAAACTAAAAAAAAACTCAAAAAACTGTCCGATGAAGCCCATTTCACATTGAATGGGACCGTAAATAAGCAAAATTGCCGTATTTACGCCACTGAAAATCCTCAGGAGATTCAAGAATTGAATCTTCATGACGAAAAAGTCACAGTTTGGTGCGGCGTTAGTGCGAAAACGGTCATTGGACCGTTTTTCTTCCAAAACGAAAATGGCCATGCTGTTACCATCAACCAGGAGCGTTATCGCGACATGATGACCAATTTTGTGATGCCAATTATTCGTCGAAAGCGTATGAGGCAGTTCTGGTTTCAACAAGACGGCGCTCCACCGCACACAAGTCGCATAACAATCGATTTTCTGAAGAATTTGTTTCCGGGCCGTTTGATGTCGAAAAGTGGTGATTTGGACTGGCCACCGCGTTCGCCCGAGTTGACGCCGCCTGACTTCTTCTTGTGGGGATATTTGAAGTCAAAGGTTTACGTTAACAAGCCAAGGACCGTAGAAGAGCTCAAGGACAACATTCGTGAAGAAATAGCCGCTATTCCGGCCGAAATGTTGGCGAAAACGATGGAAAATGCTGCAAAAAGGGCACAATACGCCATCAACGCCAGAGGCGGCCATTTGAGAGATATCATATTCAAAAATTGATGTAAACAAATCTACTTGGAACAAATTAAATGATTAAGATTGCCAACCGCCAAATTTTTATTTTTTTCTTTGTTTTTTTTTAAAAAAACATGGGTCCGTCGAATATGGGCAACCCTGTATGTATGAGGCCTATGATATATATGTAAAATACTGCGTCTATAGTGCTAAAGGGAAGAAATATATATTTATATGGCGGCTATATCAGAATTAGTGAATGGTTCTGGAAGCTAGTCGACGTTTTCATCAATTAAATTTCGTTTCAGTCGACTAGGTCGATAAATCGGACCTACAAGTCGACTTTTTCATAGTCGATTAAAATAACATAAAGTCATTTCAAAGTATGCTGATTTTCTTCGAAATATGTTAAATTTTGGAATTGTAGTACATTGGATTGCGATAAAAACTGAATTTATTAACAACACTTCATACTTTCCAAAAATGTTAATATAGCGTCACCAGAAATGCCCAAGAGCGTAACCCTCAAAAAATAAAAATTCGTTTTTCGTCAAAAAATCACGATTTTATTCAAGAAAAAGGACGTAACATCAAGTGCTCGTTTTTGATAAAGAACAAAAGGCGTAACTCACATTGTATTAAACAGAACTTACTGCATTCATCTATTTAACCTTTGTAGTTGTTCTCTTGTTGCTGTTTTGATTTTTGTAAATCGTGTTTGACACCTATTTTAGATGCAAAATTCTATATGGGTCTGTATTTAAATTTGGCCTTTATCTGAAGGGTATCCATTTTTTATCAAATTTCGCTGTGTTCGTGATTCTATAAACTAATCTCTGCCAAATTTAATAATGCTCTGATGTAAAACATGAAAACACATTTTTCCAACCTTGCTAGTGACCGTTTATTCTCGGATTAAAAAATCCTTTGTGCAAAATATAGTACATTTGACTAAAATATGACTTCTATGGAGATTAGATGCTAAATCGGAAGGTACACATCCATGCGAGTATGTGGGGCTATATGTAAATTTGAACCGATATTGTTCACACAGATATTAACTGTTAAAATAAGACACTCTTTACCAAATTTCATGAACATCGAAAGGAAATTATATCTTCTATAGAGGGTATAAGCTAAATCGAAGGTACATTCATATATATTACGATATCTGGTTCTAAACTGATATTCAAATAGTTGAGAGATTTTTCATCGTTCGCCGTAGGCGAAAGAAATACGGATTGTCTTCTTTGAGATCGGATTATATTTGTGACCTGCACATAGATTACAAGAATGCATGCACAAACTGACATAGCTAAATCGGTTCAGAAAGTGATTCTAAGTCGATCGGTATAATAAACGATGGTTCTATATATCTCTTCTCATTTTTGGTGTTAGAAACAAATGCATAAATCATAATAAATTGTACCACAGTGTGGTGTAGGTTATAATTAAATAATTTTAAAAGAAATTATGGTAATTAAATATACCATACCATACATACTGTACCACACTACGGAAAACTTTTTTTTTGTGAGAATGTTAATTACACTATGGGGTCACACTTTTCAAGAGCCATCTACATCATACAGATTACAGACATCTTCAAATGTCCTAAACATACATACATATATATGATCGTTGATCTCTTTGGCCAATAGTATATTATTTATACGTTCCCTTCCCTATGTCAACATTTGTATTCCTTTAAAATATGAAATCTCTGGACCCAAAGATGTTAATAAGAACGACATACATTCATCAAATAAATACAACACCAAAAAAGCAAATCTTACAGTGATTTAAAAGAGTTGTGCAAAAGTGGTGCCAAAGAAGTACTTCCCCGGCGCGACAACCCCTTGTTAAATTCATTGGTGAAAATCCAAATTAGAACAACTTCCGGATCATAAGTTGGGGATTTTTATTGCTTCTTTGGATGCTCTTTTTTTGCTGGGATAAGTTAAACTATGCAGCACCAATGTGGTCACCGAATGTGAGCGACACGCAGTGGAAGAACATACAGACCTGCCACAATGCCGCCCTGAGATCTGCGACAGGGTGCCTCCTCATGTATTCTGTGGACCACCTAGATGAGGTGACGAAGATCACAACCGTGCGACGACACAATATTTTGCTATCGAAGCTTGGTTACTTTTGCCCCAGCCATCCCAACCACCATCTTGTGGATAGGTTTCCACCTCCCAGGCAGATCGGGAAATACCTTCATGATCTAGAGCGGGAGGTCCAACGCTACAAGAAAATCTCTAGATCAAAGTGCTTACCAGGCAGGTCTAGCTGACATACACTCTGACGCAGTCGCTGAAGCCGTGAATAATTACACAGTCAATGTCGCGCTAGGAGATCACCCTCCACCAGTGGCCTCGGAGGATGAGGAATTGCCACGGCAGAAAAGAGTACTTTTGACCTTGGTGTAGCCGCCTCAATTCTTACTGGGCAAGGATTGATGGCACCACGTCGAACACATGTCCCGCTTGTTAACAGGAACCATACGCCACACTACACCTTATAGTTCCATCTATTTGTTCCTTCCGGTTCTAGATCTATGAAAGAACACTGCACATTTCAAGGTTATCATTTCAGATCTCGGTTATTATAATCAACATCTTAAAGTCCTTCTTGGAATAAGCCTTGATGAGGAGGTGGAGCTTAGTACATTGTTAAGTGAAACGAAATTGCATTTTTAGGGAGGTGTAGGGTATTATACAGCCGGCCCCGCCCCATTTCTATCTTTCCTTACTGGTTTTATATATAGCCCCCATAATATCTTAGACCACAAATTTCAACTGATAGGGCTCAAAAAATGGATAATTTGGGTTTATTTATACCAGGAGCCCTATTTCACGCATAATTCCTTGGTCCACGTTTGTAAGTAGCTCCCATACAAAGTCGCTCCCGGTTTGTTATTAACACACAAAGAATACAGTTTGGTTGCCTCAACCGAATTATTTGCCAACCGAATTTTTGTAGTTCTGTCTACTATCATGCGATTCCATCAGGACAACCAATATTTTGGTGTTGTATACTTCTGCTTCCATGTTGACAACAATCATATTTGGTTGCGTAAACTACGAAAATGGTGGCTTCAATTATCTGTTGCAGTTGCCACAACCAGCTGTTTTAAAAATTTAGTTGTTCTGATAATTTGTCAGTCATTACTACCGACAATTAATTAAAAACAGTTTTCATTAATTATACCCTCACTTTAGTGTGACGAGGGTATATATCATTTGCTACGGAAAAAAGTGTAACACATCGAAGGAGTGACCTAAGACCCCAAGTATGTTCGGCGGAAATCCGTTTTGGGTCATTTTAAGTCGAATGAGCAATGTCCGTCCGTCTGTCTGTCTGTCTGTCTGCTGGCTGGTGCGCACGATAACTGTCGAAAGGAGTAACCGATTGACTTCAAATTTCGTATGTAGTAATATTTTTTTCTATCTCCGGCTAAGTTCGAAGATGGACCATATTGGTCCACTCCTTCTGGTACCTCCCCCACAAAGGGTTAAAATGTTGGGAAATATTGATTCTTTAATAACTGCTATTATACGTATTCGAATCGTCTGAAATTCCACACATAGTATTAGTTTGTTAGTCGCTATCAACTCGAGGAAAATGGGCAAAATTGCCACGCCTCTTTTGGTACCTCCCACACAAATGCACCATTTTGCACTAAAAGTTAAAAGCTTATAACATTAATACCAGTGTTTAGAAATACTTGAAATTTTGTACCAAAGTTAACAGTTTATAACATTAATATCAGTGTATACAATTACTTGAAATTTTGTACAGTGTAATGCTTTTATAATGCCTATAGTCCAGTGAAAAATTAGCGTTTTGTACCTCCCACACAAAATGGCCAAATTATACCACAATTTAATATCTCAACGTTAATATACCAGTCCATATAAACGGTTACAATTCGGCACAGTGCAATGTATTTAAAGTATCTACTGTTCAGCGAAATATAGGTGTATTTCTTAAACCCCTTCTGGTACCTCCCACAAAAATTGACAGAATAATTTGTGTAATCTTCAATATTACATTACTCACAAAGTGAGGGTATACCTTAGTCGGTTTACCCGACTGAAACTTTCTTACTTGTTTTTATTTTATTTATTGAAAATTCATAACAAAATTAAAACTCCCATATTACAAATTTATCACTATTATGAGATGTGGAAATATTTGACACACATTTTAGTACACGAAAAAAAAACACAAAGCTTTTATGCAAATATCGCTTAACCCTGTGCTTTCAATTTCATAATACATTTGCTAAATAATTGGGATAACCAATAAACGATTATTTATTCATATTTTTTCTGTTGTAGTAACCAATTATTCGTTGCAATAATAATCTTTGGTCTATTGATACAATTTCTGTTGTCAAGAATAAAAGATTGGTTGTCACAACCAAAAATCTATCAAATGGTACTATAATGAAAATTTAAAATCGGTTACCACAACTAACCGAGTGTCAATGAAAAAACAATCTTAATTCGATTGACACAACCATCGATTTAGTTGCAAGCATTTTCATTTGATCGTATCCATGTTATTATTGTTGTTTCAACTACATAATTATTTATAAATACAACCGACAGATGGTGTAGGCAATATATTTTTTGTTGCTAGTACTATTTTTTATTGTTACAATCGAATTCCAACCAATTATTTTCCTGGGTGCAGCATAGAAACCACAAATTTCCGATTAGACGTTAACGGTCTGCGATTAATTGTACTTAGATACCATTTTATAAAAAAAAAATCCTCATCATAGGTCCACGCTTTGATATAGCTGTCATACAAAAGATCCACCCGGCTTGACATGTGGATGATATCGAAACTACTAGATTCCACCGATTAGGTTGAAATTAGGCAGTTTGGGTTTTATTTTAGTTATTTCTACAAAATGTTATTCCTGAAAGCATAAATGACATACATTTCTTAACAATTAGTTTTGCATAAATCCATTCACAACTAAAATTGTTTATGCTGTTTCTAATTTTTATACTCGTTAAGCTCCCATACAAAGATCTTTCTTCGTTTAAATATTTTTTCTTACATTTTGTGATTCATGGTGTTCGTCTGTACGTCAGATCGTCCTGGCCAAAATTAAGGCCTGTTTACTTGTTTCATTTGTTTTTAAATTTATGTTAATGAACTGTTGTTTATGCCCTCGGTCACAAGCAAGTTCCAGTTAGCACAATCTTGATATTCACCAATTCATGAGTATTCTAAACCGAACTCATAACCGATTGTCAAAAAAGGGTCGGAGTAATTCCAAAATAAATGAATTGTGAAACACACATTTTAATTTCAAATATTGTGATTCTGCTTCTTCGTATATCCATATCCTATACTGCGGATATGGGTCATTTTGGAAAAATATCAACAATCGGTCAAGTCGCTTAGAAGTTACACTATGTATTCCAACCGACGAATAATATATGTATAACTATATTCAGTAAGGAAAATATACCAACCACTACTATTTGCAAACCAATGCACAGAGGAATGTGTAGGGGCTATATCAAACGATTATTACTATGAATTGTTGCAGGTTAAATCGAGTAAATTTCTAAATTCCAGCCACATCGGTTAAAAAACTTTGGGTCTACACCGTCGCCAAGTCATAGTCGTCTGAGACCTTCATAAATGAATTATATCAAAAACCATTTAAGAAAGACAGAATGTCGGGCGAGGCCGACTACGAGTACATGATACCCCACACCTACCTTACAATGCGAAAATGGGCATTGCGATAATAATTTGTAATAATTGGTTTCGTTCCACTTTACAAAATACTTAGCTCCACCTCCTCATCAATGCTTTTTCCAACGAGTAGTGGAAGATGTTGATCATAATAAACTGAAAAGAATATCTTAAAATGAGCAGTATTCTTTCATAGATCAAAAATCCGAAGGAACAAAAAGATGAGACGTAATCTAAACAGATTTTCATCAACATTTATATGAGGGCTATATCTAAATCTGAACCGATTTTCCCCAAATTTGGCTGTATTCATAAATGTAACGAGAAACCTCTATTTCTTTCTTTCGTACTGATTAGTTGTAAAATACAGTTTCTACAGAGCTTACATGTCAATTTGGGAGTAAAATACATATATATGGGGTCTATATCTAAATCTGAACCGACTTACACCAATTTCAAAAGGAGCACTGTGCTAAATTTCATCATAATCGGACAATAAATGCGACCTGCACTTTTAATTACAACGATACATCTACAGACGGACGGATTGACGGACTTGGTTAAATCGACTCAGGAAGTGATTCCAAACAAACAATAACCTGGTCCACAGTGTAGTGTAGGGTATAAATAGACCGATATACTAAATTCTCACTAGGGACGATTACGTGCGTAAGTGCGAATGCTTATAGTCCAATCTGTGGAGCACTTTATATGGGGGATATGTCAAAACATGGACCAATGCGCCTCTTTTTTACTAGGAAATAATTAGGTGTAATTATTTAAATCCAAAAAAGTCACTTTGCAGTCGTCCTACGACCTTGACACCCATGAGCAATATTTGAGCACTCGTTAAGAGGTATCTTTTTGCCATTGACCGATTCCCGATCCGACGTACCGTTAATGATCTAGAGCAAAAATAAACATTCCGTTCACATTTGAAAATGATGCTAAGTCCATTTTTTTTAAATCAAAAAAAAACAACGCTTTCCAGACGACCTACTACCTTGACACCCATGAGCAATTGTGTCAAGGTTGTAGGTCCGATTGTGGCTACGTGCCAAACAGCAAATGAAACAATTAAATTGTTGCGAGAAAAGTTTGGAGATTCGATTATATCAAGAAATTGTGATATTGAATGGCCTCCAAGAAGTTGTGATTTAACACCATTAGACTATTTCTTTTGGGGTTATTTGAAGTCATTGGTCAGACTTTCTTCAAGTTTTACAAGTCAATATTGAACGTGCCATTCATGACATACGATTTGATTTAGTGGAAAAAAGTGCTCGAAAATTGGGTTCATTAAATTCGTTCCTGCAGAAGAAGTCGTGGAGGCCATTTGAATGACGTTTTATTTAGAACTTAATTGTATCAATTGTACTTCACATTAAATAAAAAACTTTTGAATTTCCTTAACAATAAGTGTGCTTTTTTTTTAAAAGAAATCATATCACTCTTATTGGAAAACCCTTAGTTAAATTACAGCCAGATCAATTGAATAATGTTTTCCCTAGAGCGTCAATGAGTGGCATCAGAGGCGACCTTTATACGAGGGCTATATCAAAACATGGACCGATATGCTCCATTTTCCCGTCTAATAAATCCGTCTGTACCATTTTTAAGACCGTTTCATATTTGCGACCTGTACTTTGAATATGGTCCCTGATCAATATCTCGGGGTATTACAAACGCAATGACAAAATGAGTACACCTTCTATCCTATGAGGGAGACTATAAAAGGTTCGTTGACCGAAAGAAATATTTCAGTATTTTTTCAGTCTAAAAACTTTACTTAAAAATTTTAATTGTTTTAAGAAAACCTGTTTCCTTGAAATACTGACACAACCTGTTTAAAACAAACAATGTTTTATTTTATTTAATAAGTAAAAACACGTGCTTGAATTTTGTAATTTTTTGCTCCTTATTATTAAATTAAATAAGTATTAATTGATCAAGAAAAAATCTTATTGAACTTTGTTTTCATACCCAGCACAGCACACTGTGGTACAGAGTATTTTGCATAGCTCGTTACGCCGATCGATATATACTTATATAGCATTGTTTCTTGAATTGATTTCGCAATGTTCGACTGTGACATGGCTTAATCAACTCAATAAGTTTTCAAAGTTCAGGTCGCAAATACGCATCTTTCAGATGCTTTTCGTGTATTTGGGGATGAATGGTACCTATTTAAAATGGTATATTTTTATACCCTACACCACACTGTGGTACAGGGTATTATAAGTTTGTTTCACGGCAGATGTTTGTAACACCTGAAAATAACACAGCTAGACCCACCTTAAAGTATACCGATCGACTCAGAATCACTAGCTGAGTCGATTTAAGCATGTCTGTCCGTCCGCCCGTCTGTCCATGTAAAGTTGTTGGTCGACTACAGGTCGCAATTTCATTCCGATCGTTCTGAAATTTTGCAGTTTAGGGTATTTCGCAGCTGTTAAGATCGCTATTGAATTTGGTTGAAATCGGTTCAGATTTAGATATAGCTCCCATATATATATTTCGTCCGATTTGGCCCTTTAGTCCTATAGAAGCTGTATTTTAAGTCCAATCCTTTTGAAATTTAGAATGATAGAGTTTCTTGATCCATGAACCAACATTGCCGAATTTGAAGAAAATCGGTTAAGATTTAGCTATAGCTCCCATATATATGTTTCGTCAGATTTTGCTCTTTAGTCCTGTAGAAGCTGTATTTTACATCCAATCCTTTTGAAATTTAGAATGGTAGAGTTTCTTGATCCATGAACCAACACTACCGAATTTGAAGAAAATCGGTTAAGATTTAGCTCTAGCTCCCATATATATGTTTCGTCCGATTTAGCTCTTTAGTTCTACAGAAGCTGTATTTTACATCCAATCGTTTTGAAATTTAGAATGGTAGAGTTTCTTGATCCATGAACCAACACTACCGAATTTGAAGAAAATCGGTTAAGATTTAGCTTAGTTCCCATATATATGTTTCGTCCGATTTAGCTCTTTAGTTCTACAGAAGCTGTATTTTACATCCAATCGTTTTGAAATTTAGAATGGTAGAGTTTTTTGATCCATGAACCAACATTGTTGATTTTGAAGAAAATCGATAAAGATTTAGCTATAGCTCCCATATATATGTTTCATCCGATTTGGCTCTTTAGATCCAATCGTTTTTATACCCTACACCACACTGTGGTACAGGGTATTATTTAAGTATAAAATGTCCCAAAAGTAAATTTATGTAAACAATTTATACATGAATTACAAAATTTATATATCAGAGTTATTCAATATTTCGAGAGTGATGTAGGGTATTATATAGTCGGCCCCGCCCGACTTTAGCCTTTCCTTACTGGTTTTATTTTTCAACCGCTTTTTAAGCACTTATACACGTCCTCCAGATTTAAACTCTGCAAACATTAAAGACTAAAAAGTTTCAACCGATTTACCAGAAATTTAAGCATTTTGTACTGTATATAGGCTGAAATCATTCCCAAAAAAATGGGTCAAACGAGTATTGGTCAACCGATTTTACGCTCCACAGAACACGTTCTCATCCGATTTCACTGGAATTTTAGCATTTGCGTATTATCTCCTTTGTGTCTGAAGCAAAGTTGTACATATTGAATAGGAGAAAAAATGCTGAACAAACCTACCCAAAAATGTTCTGTATACGTATTTTTCAATATTTTACTGACAGATATTTTATGTCTTTGTGAGCTGTTTTGCGATTTTAAAGGCACTGGATGCACTTTTTTCGGGTAGGTTTGTTCCGCATTTTTTTTCTATTCAATATCGAATGATGCAGTAGTTCTTATTTTTGGGGCTACTTTCACATCCAATTCTCAGAATTGAGTACCAAAATCTTGTGTTGTACTGTGATATATAAGATTCTTTATGGCCGATCTTAACAATGTCTCTATAAGTACTTGTTCAGTTTATAGTGAGTAGACTTAAGTTTCTAGATATCAGCGAATTTCCCCCCTTTCCTTACTGTGATAAATTAATGACAGCTGTAAATGTTTTTATTTAAAAAGTTTAAAGAATAAACGTAAATATTTGCTTTAAAATGAATGTTGTTGACTCAATTTCGAATGCCAAATAATATTTTTTTTTAATTTTTTTTTATAAAAACAGCTTTCTTATGCAGCAGCCAGTTAAATAAAATTGAACCCCAAGCGCATAAATTGTATTTAGTTAACGTTAATAGTTTCAGTTCAACGGCTGTCTGTGTCTCAAAATAAAGTTGAAATATTAAATTTGTGCAAAAGATCTTAGTAATTCGAAAAGACGCAAAAATAAAACTTGTGTAAACTAGTGTATATGTATGTATTTACAATGGTCCAATATACCACGTTATGGGAGGAGCTCGAGCGATCGAACGACGGATACCAGTTTCTGAGCACCCTCTGAGTTCTTCGTAACGAGTTCTAAGAACAAATTATTACATTGTATATATTTCTAATATATGCATTAATATGTATTTCACGCATCCGAATTAGAGATTTATTTCTTATTCATACACAGTACGCAGTAGCAATCGGTTGAAATCAGAGCTGATCTGGGTCGGTATACCATAAAGAGGCTTAGTCCGGGTTAAGCTCTTTTAGACGAAAGACGTAAAAAATAAAAGCATTTGCATTTTTGAGTTCAGAAAATATTCTTTGGGAAAATGAAAAGGAGTAGTATTATACCTAAAACAATTAATCCTGATCTACAAAAGGAACGAGAAAATGCCTCATTCAATGTGCAAGAATTTGCCAAGTGGTGGCATGGTGGTGAGGCAAAATTAAAATTCAAAAGATTTTTGGGTAAGTAAAATCGTTAGAAAAAAGTTAAAGTAAAAACCTATAAAAACTGGTTTAAACGGTAGAAAAAGTGTTATACGAAACACTTTTACTCACGTTTAAATATAAATATAAAATAACAACAAATAATTTAAGACAAAAAGTCGGGCGGGCCGAATATATAATACCCTACACCACTCTCGTAATATTGAATAACACTGAAATATAAATTTTGTAATTCATTTATAAATCGTTTACATAAATTTACTTTTGGGACATTTTATACTTAAATAATACCCTGTACCACAGTCTGGGAAACTCTACAGTACTAACTTTCAAAACACTTGGATGTAAAATACAGCTTCTTCAGGACTAAAGAGCCAAATCGGACGAAACATATATATGGGAGCTATAGCTACATCTAAACCGATTTTCTGCAAACTCGCCAATGTTCGTCCATGGATGAAGAAACTTTACCATGCTAAAATTTCAAAACAATTGATGTAAAATACAGCTTCTTCAGGACTAAAGAGCCAAATCGGACGAAACATATATATGGGAGCTATAGCTAAATTTTAACCGATTTTCTTCAAATTCGGCAATGTTGGTCCATGGATCAAGAAACTCTACCATTCTAAATTTTAAAACGATTGGATGTAATATACAGCTTTTATAGGACTAAATGGCCAAATCGGACGAAACATATATATGGGAGCTATAGCTAAATCTTAACCGATTTTCTTCAAATTCGGTAGTGTTGGTTCATGGATCAAGAAACTCTACCATTCTAAATTTCAAAACGATCGGATGTAAAATACAGATTCTATAGGACTAAAGGGCCAAATCGGACGAAACATATATATGGGAGCTATAGCTAAATCTTAACCGATTTTCTTCAAATTCGGCAATGTTGGTTCATGGGTCAAGAAACTCTACCATTCTAAATTTCAAAACGATTGGAGGTAAAATACAACTTCTATAGGTCTAAAGGGCCAAATCGGACGAATGATATATATGGGAGCTATATCTAAATCTGAACCGATTCCAACCAAATTCAATAGCGATCTTAACAGCCGCGAAATACTCTAAACTGCAAAATTTCAGAACGATCGGAGTGAAATTGCGACCTGTAGTCGACGAACAACTTTACATGGACAGACGGACGGACGGACAGACATCGTTAAATCGACTCAGCTAGTGATTCTGAGTCGATCGGTATACTTTAAGGTGGGTCTAGCTGTGTTATTTTCAGGTGTTACAAACATCTGCCGTGAAACAAACTTATAATACCCTGTACCACAGTGTGGTGTAGGGTATAAAAAATGGTACTAGCAACAAAAATTATATTGCCTACACCGTGTGCCGGTTGTATTTATATATACCCAGCCAAATCTTTGTAAGTACCTGTCATTATTCCCTGCATAACCAAATAATGACATCTCATTATTCGCTGCAGTACTTTCGGCTTGTTAATAATGACTTACCAATGATAACAGAAATAAGTGATTTTTTGTTATCAAAATCATATTGGCAATTTTTAATATAATGCAATTTTGGCTATATGTGGGTTATTGTTAGGGTAATCAAAAACCGCACCGGTTAACCGGTTAATCGGTTTCTCTTTAAAAACCGCCTATCGGTTTCCGGTTTTTCTGCTTTTTCGAATAACTCGAACCGTCGGTTTTTATACCCTCACTTTAGTGTGACGAGGGTATATATCATTTGCTACGGAAAAAAGTGTAACACATCGAAGGAGTGATCTAAGACCCTAAGTATGTTCGGAGGAAATCCGTTTTGGGTCATTTTAAGTCGAATGAGCAATGTCCGTCCGTCTGTCTGTCTGTCTGTCTGTCTGTCTGTCTGTGTGTCTGCTGGCTGGTGCGCACGATAACTCTCGAAAGGAGTAACCGATTGACTTCAAATTTGGTATGTGGTAATATTTTGATCTATCTCCGGATGAGTTCGAAGATGGGCCATATTGGTCTACTCCTTCTGGTACCTCCCACACAAAGGGTTAAAATTTAGTGAAATATTGATTCTTTAATAACTTCTATACTACTTATTCGAATTTTTTGAAATTCTGCAGATAATATTAGTATATTAGTCGCTATTAACTCGAGAAAAATGGGTGAAGTTGGCATGCCCCTTTTGGTACCTCCCACACAAATGGACCATTTTGCATCAAAATTTAACTGCTTATAACTTTAATACAAGTGCATAAAAATGCTTGAAATTTTCTACAGTATAATGTTTTTGTAGCGCCTATAGTCCGGTAAAAAATGGGTATCATTGTACAGCCCCTTTTGGTACCGCCCACACAAATGGCCCGTTTCGTACCAAAGTAAACGGCTTGTAACTTTAATACCAGTGCATACAAATACTTGAAATTTTGTACAGTGTAATGCTGTTGTAGTGCCTATAGTCCTGTAAAAAGTGGGCGTTATCACCCCGCCCCTTTTTGTACCTCCCACACAAAATGACCAAATCATACCAAAATTACATAGCTCGTAACTTTAATATACCAGTGCACACAAACGCTTATAGTTCAGCACAATGCAATGTATTTAAGAATGTACTGTTTACCGAAAAATATGTGTATTTGGAAAACCCCTTCTGGTACCTCCCACACAAATTGACAGATTTATTGGTGTAATGTTATATATTACATTACTCACAAAGTGAGGGTATACCTTAGTCGGTTTACCCGACTGAAACTTTCTTACTTGTTTCAACTCGGTTTATTCGACTTTTCGGTTTTTTGAAACTATTATAAAATTATAAAGAAAATATTATTTTTGAAACAGGAACCTACCTAAAATTTTGAAAACATCAATATAAAAACCGTTGACATCATTTGTGCATATCCATCGATTTCAAAATTCAGTTTTATATGTATTTATACTGTTTACATTGCTAACTTCTCTATTGACTTCGTCTGCATATTTTATCAAGGGTCTTATTGCGGTATAGCAATTAATTAACAATCCTTTCTAATTGAAATGTAGGTATAAATAAAATACATATGTTCAGTTTCACATTTCGACAAGTTTTCATCTCTATAGTATGCTCAAGGCAGAATCCGCTACTTCTGATAATATATGTATATGATTGGTTTGCCATTTATATGATGCTAAAAGCTAAGATTTTGCCGATCTTCACTATTAGTCAAGTTTTATAAAAATCACAATCAATTTTTTTGAAAGAAATCTCTTTAAAAATTGAACATAAATATTACAAATATTGCAGAGATTATAATATTATATCATAAATGAAATTGGAACAATTACCTATTATAAATAAAAATATGAAGTGTTTCAAAAAAATTTTCAAATAAATCTTAATTTAATTGGAATATGGTTACATATTGAATTTGCACTACGCTTATTTTACGTCATCTAACAAAATGTTGAGCATTATTTATGCATTTTTACTAAAAAAGAAAAACCGAAAACAACCGGTTCACCGGTTTTTTATTTTCGGTTAAACCGAAAACCGGTTTTAGAGTTAACTTAATTTTCGAAGAAACCGAAAACCGTATTTTCAAAATAACCGGTTTTTTGATCACCCTAGTTATTGTACAAGATTTATTTATATTTCAACATGTTTTCAAACAATACGAGCAGATTTGAATGAAATTACCAGAAATTCGAATCTGGTATGAGGAAATTGTTTGTTTCGAGAAATATGCGCGACAATATGCAAAAAATCATTTTAAATGACTATTTCTACATATCTACTACTTATTTTATAACTTATTGGTAATGCATTATTCAAGTGCATAAAATCGAGCTACAAATAAGTACTTATTATGCTACTTTATTGTATGCTTTTGGGAAGTACTTTCCTCCAATGACATGCCCATGTTAAAATAATGAGAAAATTGGCTCAATAATTAGTACTTGCCATTTTCGAACTTTGCTTACTCGTCGGATTATTTGGTAATGAGAAATTTTGCTGGGTAAATAGTTGAAACAACAGTAATAACATGGATACTCAAATGAACATGCTTGCAACTAAATCGATGGTTGTATCAATCGAATTAAGATTGTTTTTTTTCATTGACACTCGGTTAGTTGTGGTAACCAATTTTAAAGTTTCATTATAGTACCATATGATAGATTTTTGGTTGTGACAACCACTGTTTTATTCTTGACGACAGAAATTGTATCAATAGACCAAAGATTGTTATTGCAACGAGTAATTGGTTACTACAACAGAAAAAATATTAATAAATAATCGTTTTTGAAAGATTGGTTGCTGTGATTTTGCTGATACACGACAAACAAAAAATAAAATTACTCGACATAAATAAATCTTTAACATTTTGTTCAAGAACGGTATATGTCGTCAAAGATAATATCGTGTGGAATGCAGAATATGTTATGCAAAATGTTTTACATAAATAAAAAATAAAAGCAACAATCATGAAATTGAAAGCACAGGGTTAAGCGATATTTGCATACAAGTTTTGTGTTTTTTTCGTGTACTTAAATTTGTGTCAAATATTTCCACATCTCATAATAAATAAATAAATTTGTAATATGGGATTTTTAACTTAGTTATGAATTATTTGGTTTTTTGTTCAATAAATAAAATAAAAATTAATGAAAACTGGTTTTAATTAATTGTCGGTATTATATGACTGGCAAATTGTCAGAACAACCTAATTTTTTTTTTAAAACAGCCGGTTGTGGCAACATACAACAGATAATTTTAGCCACCATTTTCGTAGTTGACGCAACCAAATACGATTGTTGTCAACATGGAAGCAGAAGTATACCCAACCCAAATTTGGTTGTCCTGATGGAATCGCATGATAGTAGACAGAACTACCAAAATTCGGTTGGCAAATAATTCGGTTGAGGCAACCAAACTGTATTCTGTGTGTGAGTACTTATGTTATCAATTTTCAGCCCGATCTGTTGGAATTTGTGGTCCCTATGACGATAAATAGTAAAATCAGAGAGATGATAACGGGTTTTCCTATAGGGATGATATGATTTTGAAGTGACGATTCGGCCATTTGTAATATGTCATGATCTGTCATTTGTTGTTCATTGTATTCAGTAGTGTTTACAATTTCACCATGGAGAGGTATACGCAAGAACAACGTTTAAAAATTATTCAGTTTTATCATCAAAATAATGGTTCTCCAATTGCAACTTTTTGTGCGTTAAGTCCATTCTTGACACCCATGAGCAATGTTTTAGATCTCGTTAAGAGTTATATTTTTGTCATTGACCGATTCCCGATCCGACGTACTGTTAAGGAGCTAGAGCAAAAATAAACTCTCCGTTCACATTTGATAATGATGCTAAGTCAATTTTTTTCTAAATAAAAAAAAACACTTTCCATTCGACCTACGACCTTGATACCCATGAGCAATATTTTAGCTCTCGTTAAGAGCTATCTTTTTGCCATTGACCGATTGTGGCTACGTGCCACATAGCAAATGAAACAATTGAATTGTTGCGAGAAAAGTTTGGAGATTCGCTTATTTCAAGAAGTTGTGGTATTGAATGGCCTCCAAGAAGTTGTGATTTAACACCATTGGACTATTTCTTGTGGGGTTATTTGTAGTCATTGGTCTTTCGAAATAAACCAGACTCTCTTCAAGCTTTACAAGTCAATATTGAACGTGCCATTCATGACATACGACTTGATTTAGTGGAAAAAGTGCTCGAAAATTGGGTTCATCGAATTCGTTCCTGCAGAAGAAGTCGTGTAGGCCATTTGAATGACGTTTTATTTAGAACTTAATTGTATCGATTGTATAGCGTGATCCATTTGTCCGCATAAACTTTAGACTTTACATATCCCGACAGGAAAAAGTCTAACGGTGTGATATCATACGATCTTCATCGGCCAATCGACCGGCCCAAAACGTGAAATTATCTGCTTACCGAAGTGTTCTCTCAATAAATCCATTGATTGGTGCGATATGTGGAAAGTGGCGCCGTCTTGTTGAAACCAAATGTCGCCGAGATCACGAGCTTCAATTTCAGGCATGAAATAGTCGGTTATCATGGCACGATAACGGTCACCATTGACGGTTACGTTCTCACCGGCATAATTTTTGAAGAAATATTGACCGATGATTCCACCGGCCGACAAACCACACCAAACCGTTGTTTTTTCTGTATGTTGTGGCGGCAATTTTGATTGTTTACCTACCCATTGAGCCAGAAATGGGCCTCATCGCTGAACAAAATTTGCCTCGAAAACGTCGGATCTTCTTGGAAATTTTCAAGAGCCCATTGAGCGAAGCGATGCCGCTTGGGAAGGTCGGGCGCCTTCAGTTCTTGCTCAAGCTGTATTTTTTATGCTTTCAATTTAAGATCTCGAAGTAAAATGCGCCAAGTCGTTCCATACGTCAGTCCGAGTAGCTGCGAACGGCACCGTTCGACTTTCCACGGTCTTCGTGCACACTCTCAGCTACGGCCGCTACATTTTCTTCACTGCGTGCTGGACTTGGTCTATTCGGTCGAATATTATCCAATAATTAATGCTGGGTCTCAAGATGGGTGATGGTGTTGCGAATAGTACGCCCAGTAGGCCGATTATGATGACCATAAGTTGAGCGAAGTGCACGAAACACATTCCTCACAGAACGTGAATTTTCGTGATAAAGTTGAAGGATTTGTAAACGTTGTTCAGGCGTAAGTCTTTCCATGATGAAATGCCAATCAATACTTAGCAAAAATAACATGACAGCATAACAGTACTCACACGTGATCTGTCAAAAAATGCTATTGAAAAAATAATCTACTTGGATAACTCGTTATTATTTCTGCGCGAAGGACGGACGGAAGGGTGGACATGGCTAAATCATCTTAGAATTTTACGACGAATCTTATCTATCATCCACCATGTATCGTATTCCTTATTACAGTACAACACATGATTTTGGGACTCAATTCTGAGAATTGGACGTGAAAGTAGCTCCATAAATAAGAACTTCTGCAACATTCGTTTAATCGAGTTGGCTCTATTAATAACACTGTACAACAGTGACAAAAAAATACACGGACTTGACAGTACATGTTCGATTCTACTACCAAAGTGTAATATTACCCTATACTCGGTTTGGCGATATTGGTGACCAATTATTTTTATGGGCCTCCAAAGTTTCTGAAAATCAGTGGGTCCCGCGAAAAAGGTGTCGTCAGCTTTTGTCCAACAACTAATTCAGACTTGGTGATACCGCTTAACTTTATTTGGCAATAATGTAGCTAAGAATATGCTGAAAAAAGTTTCTTGACATTTTATGCAAAAAAAAAAAAATGTTCCCGTACTTTTTTTTTTGAAAAAGTGAAGGAAAAAATATTTTTTCACTTTTTTCAGCATAACTTGCAGGGACTCGTAATTATAGCCTACACCACACTGTGGTACAGGGTAAGACCCAAAACGAGAAGAAATAGACCCATCGTTTATTATACCGGTCGACACAGAATCACTTTCTGAGTTGATTTAGCTATGTCCGCCTGTCTGTCTGTCCGTTTGTCATGTATTCTTGTAATCAAAGTACAGGTCGCAATTATGGTCCGATCTCGACGAAACTTTACACATATCTTTTTTTTTGCCCAAGGACGATCCCTATCCCCGAATTTGGTTAAAATCGGTACAGATTTAGATATAGCCCCTATATATATGTTAGCCCCGATTTGTATCCCAAAAATTTTAGTATTGTTCAGCAACTTTATAGAAAATATTAATGGCAATATTTTTGTGGTACATATTAACCATCTAGCTCCCCCACATAACTATAATTGTTGGCCCTATTTTAACAAATCGTAAAAAACACTTCTTAAATGTGGTGGGCGGGGATGAAATGTTCTACAAAAATGTTGGCCAGCTTTGAGTCGTTCAAATTATATCATCCAGATGGCGAATGTACATCATCAGAAGGATACAAAAGTGATACCATAGGACTTTAGGCCAATTAAACTCTTCCCGTTCCTATTAAAAGGTATAGAAATGCTCTTAGATAATATCACTAAAGAAAACCTGCATACAAAACTCTTGTCGGGAAACCAACATGCTTACAACAAGAGCCGATTCAGTAGACTTGAATGGGCCCTGCATGAACTTGTGGGTACTATTGAATCGTTCCTCCATTTCAAGAAATTCATTATGGAGGCCATTATTGATATTAATGGGGATTTTGGCAACATTCACTCAGATACGGTAATTGCAGCGCTGTCACATCTAAATGTGAACTATATCGTCCATTGGATATAAAGGGTGTCCCAAGAAGAGCGCAATTTTTTAATTACTGATGCAGCAATTGAATTTTTCTCTCGCTGTATGACATGTGGCGCCGTCTTGTTGGAACCACATGCCCTCCACATTCATTTCTTCAATTCTAGGCAAGAAAAAACTGGTTATCATTTCACGATACCGAACACCATTGACTGTTTGCGCTTGACCTGCCTCATTTTCATAAAAAAAAGGTCCAATGATTCCTCCAGCCCAAAAACCACACAGTGACACGTTGAGTATGCATTTGCTTCTCGTGAATCACTCGAGGATTTTCCGCACCCCAAATGCGACAATTCTGCCTATTGACGAAGCCAACAAGATGAAAATGGGCCTCGTCACTGAAGATGATTTTATCGCCAAATCAGAATTTTCATGTTGTCTCTCCAATACCCAATTAACGAACTCCCTTCGCTGTCCTTCTCCATTTTTACTAACCTCGTACCTTCTACTAACAAACAATAACAATTATTCAAATGTCAAACAATGACACTTCGAATGTTGCGAGATTTAAAAATTGCGTTCTTCTTGGGACACCCATTACATACATAGTAGTACTGTACGGTATTGGGGTGTGAACAATTTTATAGACGAAATTCGTAATTTTGAGATACATTTTCAATTCTGGCAACACATGTCACAAAAATGGGGAAATCTTTCTGTTTGCAAACGATTTTTTAAAGCATTATTTTTCTGCTTGTTGTTAAATATCTGCTTCCTGCTAATTTCAGACTCGTATATCCTTGATTATGTGGATGGCAATGAAGTATTTCGGAACCAACATTTGGCTCATGATGAGATATACTCTAACGGCATAAAATCTTGTTTAATAGTGGCGGCAAAATTACGTAAAATACAGGAAAAATATAATCCGGGTGGCACTGATATATGGCCGTAAGTATATTATATAATCTACTATATAATATATAGTATAATATACTAATAATAAAAATAATTTAGATTTAGATATTAATCCATATATTTCTTCTTCGTTTCAGTGGAATTTTTAATAATACAAATTTATGGGGTGCCCTGCCACCGGCCAATCCATTTTCGGTTCACTTTGCCATGGTCGTCGAGGCCATTCGTATACAGGGCACGGACGAGCAATTTGAGAAATTCGGTAAACGCGCCGAAAATTTGGAAATATTCTGTGCATATGCTCAAACAGAATTGGGCCATGGAACATATTTGCGTGGTCTGGAGACTAGAGCTGATTTTGATCACCAAACAGATGAGTTCGTTCTTAATACGCCTACGATTTCGGCTTATAAATGGTGGCCGGGAGGTTGTAAGTATGCAAAAATATTGGTCAAAAGATTACGTCTTGATTAGTAGGAGACAGTATTTTTAAAAAGGTCATCTTCAGTAGTAGTTACGTGCTCAACGGTTATCTACTTTCAGCGGAGATTATGTCTAAAAGGTTATATTTTTATATGCATATACATATAAAATGATAGTCTTCTTTAATTGGAAATATTATGTATATGAAAAGGAATTCTTCTTTAAAAGGAGATTGAATCTAAGAATGTATTTTTATTTAATAGGAGATTATATCTAAGAAGATAGTCTTATTTGATAGGAGATTATGTCTAAAAAGTTTACTAAATAGGTTGTCTTCTTTAATAAGATATTATTTTTAAAAGGGTAGTTTTCCGCAATAGAAGATTATACCTAACTGGCCGTCTTTTGCAATAGGAGATTATATCAAAAGGGGTGGGGGTTGTCTTCTGTTAAATTTAGGAGATTATATCTAAATAACTCGTCTTCTCTGATATGAGATTACATCTAAACAAGACGTCTGCTGTAATAACATATCAAAGTAGGACGTCTTCTGTTATAGGAGATACTATCTAAACAGGCCGACTTCTGTAATAGGTGATTATAACTAAAATGGACGTCTTCTCTTATAGAAGATTACACCTAAATAAGTCGTCTCCTGTGATATGAGATTATATATTAACAGTTGATCTTCTGTTATAGATTATATCTCAAGAGGTCGTCTTCTCTAATTAAAGAGTGTATCTAAATAGGTCGGCTTCCACAATAGGAGATTATACCTAAACAAATCGTCTTCTGTAATAGGAGATTATATTTAATCCGGTTGTCTCTACAGTAGGAGATTATATCGAAACAGATAGTCTTCTGTAACAGAATATTATAACTAAACAGGACGTCCACTATGATAGGAGATTGTATCTTCTATTATAGGAGATTACATCTAAACAACAATATGAGATTATATCTAAACAGATCGTCTTCTGCAATAGAAAATTATCTAAACAGATCGTCTTCTGCAATAGAAAATTATCTAAACAGATCGTCTTCTGCAATAGAAGATTATCATATCGTCTTCTATTATAGGAAATTATATCTAAAAAGATTGTCTTCTCTTAGAAGATTATATCTAAACGGGTTGTCTTCTGCAGTAGGAAAATATTTCTAAACAGACTGTATTCTGTAATAATGATTCTACCTAAAGTGGACGTTCTCTCTTATTGGAAATAGTATCTAGAAACTCGATATCTTTTATAGGAGATTATATCTAGACAGGACGTCTTCTCTTACAGGAGATTATATCTAAATAAGTAGTCTTCTCTGATATGAGATTACATCTAAACAAGACGTCTTCTGTAATAACCCAACTATGATGGGCGTTTTCTGTTATGGGACACTACATATAATAAGAACGACTTCTGTAATAGGGGATCATATCTAAACAGGTCGTCTTCTGTAATAGGTGATTACACCTAACCTGGACGTCTTCTCTTATAGAAAATTATACCTAAATAAGTCGTCTTCTGTGATATGAGATTAAATATTAACAGTTGATCTTCTGTTATAGATCATATCTCAAGAGATCGTCTTCTCTAATTGGATAGTGTATCTTAATAGGTTTTCTTCCACAATAAGAGATTATACCTAAATCGTCTTCTGTAATAGGAAATTATATTAAAACCGGTTGTCTTTACAGTAGGAGATTATATCAAAACAGATCGTCTTCTGCAATAGAATATTATAACTTAATAGGACGTCCACTATTACAGGAGATTGTATCTAAAACTCGTCTTCTATTATAGGAGATTACATCTAAACAGGACGTTTTCTCTTATAGGAAATTATATCTAAATAAGTCGTCTTTTGTGATATGATATTATATCTAAACATTGCGTCTTCTGTTATAGATTACATCTCAAGAGGTCGTCTTCAATAATTAGAGATTATATCTAAACAGGTCGCCTTCTGTAATTGTAGATTATGTCTAAACGGGTTATTTTTTGCAATACGAGATTATATCTAAAAAGATCGTCTTCTGCAATAGAAGATTATCTAAACAGATCGTCTTCTGCAATAGAATATTATCTTATCGTCTTCTAATATAGGAAATTATATCAAAACAGATCGCCTTCTCTTATAGAAGGTTATATCTAAACGAGTTGTCTTCTGCAATAGGAGAATATTTGTAAATAGACTGTCTTCTGTAATAGAAGATTATCTAAACAGGTCGATTTCTGTAATAGGTGATTATACCTAAACAGAACGTCCTCTATTATAGGAGAATATATCATCTAAAAGTCGTCATCGATTATAAGAGATTATTATAGATAATTAGAGATTTTATCTAAAAAAAATCTTCATCTGTGATATGAGATTATATCTAACCAGTTCTTCTTCTATTATAGGTTATATTTTAAGAGGTCGTATTCTAAGTTAGAGATTATATATAAATAGGTCGGCTTCTCTAATTGTAGAGTATATCTAAACCGGTTATCTTCTGCAATAGGAGAATATCTAAAAAAATCGTCTTCTGCAATATAAGATTATCTAAACAGATCGTCTTCTGCAATAGAATATTATCTTATCGTCTTCTATTATAGGAAATTATATCAAAACAGATCGTCTTCTCTTATAGAAGATTATATCTAAACGAGTTGTCTTTTGCAATAGGACAATATATATAAACAGATCGTATTTTGCAATAGGAGAATATATCTAAACAGGTAGATTTCTGTAATAGGAGATTATACCTAAACAGGAAGTCCTCTATTGAAGTAGATTATATCTAAAAGTCGTCTTCTGTTATAGGGAATTATATCTAGACAGGACGTATTCTCTAATAGGAGATTATATCTAAATTGGTCGACTTCTGTAAAAGGTGATTGGATCTAAACAGGACGTTCTCTCTTATAAGAGATTCTTTCTGAAAGTCGTCTTCTATTATAGGAAATAACATCAAGACGGGAAGTCTTCTATTAGAGGAGATAATATCAAGACAGGAAGTCTTCTCTTATAGGAGATTATATCTTAATAATTCGTCTTCTGCGATATGAGATTATATCTAAATAGTTCGTCATTTGTTAAAGATTATTCTCGTATCTCAAAAGGTCGTCTTCTGTAATTAGAGATTATATGCATCTTAGCAGTTCGTCTTATGTTATAGGAGATTATGTCCAAACAGGTAGCCCATTATTATAGGAGATTATATCTAATGAAGTCGTCGTCTCTTATTGGAGATTATATCCAAGCAGGTCAACTGCTGTAAAATGAGATTATACCTAAACAGAACTTTCTCTATTATAGGAGATTATATCTTAAATTCGTCTTCTGTTATAGAAAATTATATCTAGACAGGGCGTCTTCTCTTATAGAATATTATATGTAAATAAGTCGTCTTCTGTAATACGAGATTATATATAAACACTTCGTCTTCTGTTAAAGATTATATCTAAAGAGGCCGTCTTCTGTAATTAGAGATTATATCTAAACCGGTTGTCTTCTGCAATAGGAGATTATACGCAAAAGGATCGACTTCTACCATAGGAGATTATCTAAACAGGTCGATTTCTTTAACATGAGATTATACCTAAATACGACGTCCTTTTTTAGGAGACAGTTCATCTTCTTTAATAAGAGATAAAACTAAAAAACTGGTTGTTTTCTGCAATAGGAGATTATATTTAAACAGGTCCTCTTCTGTAGTTTTAGATTATATCTACAAATGTCGTCTTCTGTAATAGGGGATTATATTTAAACGGGACGTCTTTTTTAATAGAGACGTCTTCTGTTATAGGAGATTATATCTAAACAGATCGTCTTCTGCAGTAGTATTTAGATTATATCTAAACCGGTTGTCTTCTGCAATAGGAGATTTTATAAAAGCAGATCGTCTTCTGTAATAAAAGATCATAACTAAACAGGTAGGCTTCTGTAATAGGAAATTATATCTAAACAGATCGTCTTTTGTGAAAATAGATGGTATCTTAGCCGGTCATAATTGGAGATTATATCTAAACAGGTCGTCTTCTACAATAGAAGGTTATGTATCAAAAGAGATCAGCTTCAATAATAGGAGATTGTATCTACATAATCAAGTGGTATTTAATTCAATAATTTGAAAATATAATTTATTTCCAAACCCATTTATTTTTCTTCCCTAACAGTGGGTCAAACGGCCAACTATTGCATTGTGTTGGCCAATCTTTACATCGACAACGTCCTCAAGGATTTGGTCATGTTTTTGGTTCAAATACGTGATGAGAAGACTCACATGCCTTTGCCGGGTATTGATGTCGGTGATATTGGTAAGAAAATGGGTTTTGCTGCCGCGAACAATGGTTACTTGGGTCTGAAAAATGTGCGCATACCCCGCACGCAGATGCTGATGCGTCATACAAAAGTTCTACGAGATGGAACCTTTGTCAAGAGTCCAAACACAGCGTTGACCTATTTCCCACTGGTCATTGGCCGATGTGTATCAAATGAGACTAGTACAGCTTTATTGACAATGGCCGCAACAATTGCGACCAGATATTCAGCGGTACGCAGGCAATGTCCCATTAATGATAGGTGATTGAACTGCGATTTTTGGTAGATGAAGATTCATGACATAGATTCTGTTTTTGTCTTTCAGCGAACCCGAGCGGCAAATTATCGATCATGCCACCCAACAGCTGAAACTGTTTCCTGAGATAGCCACGGCTATTGCCTATAAATTGACTACGCTTAAGTTGTGGCAACTGTTTCATCAAACTACGCGGGAAGTCAAACGCGGCGAATTCGGTGGTCTACCGGAAATTCATTCTTTGTCGTGTTGCTTGAAGGTTTTGTGTACCTCTGATTCAATGTTTGGTGTGGAACGCTTGCGTTTGGCTTGTGGTGGTCATGGTTATTTGAGTTCATCGAATTTGGGCACTATGTATGTGGATGGCACTGCCGCCTGTACCTATGAAGGAGAAAATACGGTCTTGCTATTGACGGTTGCCAGATTTCTGATGAAATTTTATCGACTGGCCCTGGCGGGAGAACAATTGCCGCCTAGTGCCAATTATTTGTGTGAAGCTATTCAATCTACCACAACCACAAAATGGACTGGATATTGGGAAAATATAGTTAAGGTTTTACAAATCATCGCGGCAAAGTGGGTTTGATTTTAGTTAAAGGTTTAGAATATCTTATGAATATTTTCCACCCGTAGCAAAATTCGTGTAGCTTTCGAACATCTGCTGGAGCGCCTCAAGGCTGGACAAACTGAAAGTGAAGCCTTCAATAATACTGGTATTGAACTGACGCAAGCTGCGGAGGTAATTTTACAATTTTGTAAAAAAATATGTATATATTTTCCTTTCGTTTCATTATGATTTGAATTGAAATCCTGATCCAGGCTCCAGATAATTTGCATCTATATTTGACAATGTTTAGGTTTTTTTAAATAGTTTTTTTTTGTAAATTTTAGTTACATGGTCGCTGTTTTGTGGCCTGCACATTTTTCGAAGAAGTTACCGGCGCCCAGGCCAAGACTAGAAGTTCAGCTTTAAATAAAGTTTTGCAGAATCTCTTGGAATTGTTTTTAGTGAATACAGCTCTGCAACATTTAGACGAAATATTACGAGTATATTATTCAACAAATATTTGAAATACAATTTAAATAATTTATGTATCGCCCTTTAAGGTCATCAGTATCAGCGATTCTGACTTGAGCTCTCTACAAATCCGCTTGGAATCTGCCTTGAAAGCCATTCGTCTCGATGCCGTAGCCATTTGTGATGGCTTTGATTTTCATGATCGAAATCTTTCTTCGACTTTGGGGTCATATGATGGTAATGTCTATGAACGGATTTTTGAAGCGGCCACAAATAATCCTTTGAATGAGGAACCGGTGCCAAAAATATTCCATACACATATGAAACCTTTTATGAAATCTAAAATTTAAATTTTGGTGAATTATTCGTATATAGACTTATGTTAAGTTTTTAAATATAATATTGTAATGGTAAAGTTGTGACTGACATTTTGTTTTTAAATATGTAGACTAAACAAAAGTGGAAAAGGGCCTAGGTCTGGGCCAACTTTATAATATCCTATATCAAAATCGGTTCAGATTTACCTATAGGCGTAAGTCTTTCCATAATGAAATGCCAAACAATACTTAACAAAAATAACATGACAGCACGACACGTCTCACACGTGATCTGTCAAAAAAAGGCTATTGAAAAAAGTATCTCTACTTGGATCACCATATATAAAATTCCACATGTGGATCCCCTTCGGCTTAATGGAGCTGACCTAGTCTTTTCTGAAAAAGCAAAATTTCTAGCTACAATCCTGGATACGAAATTGTCCTTCAGAAGCGATGTCCCTCAACGGGTAGGTAAAATCTTCTATTTAATATATATGTCTGCAGTAGTTATATTCAAAGCCCAAAACTTAACACAAACAAAATAAAGCGGTCAAATTATAGCCAAAGAAAGCCCCCTTTACTTGTATCGTTATTGCTTGATCACTGGTACGTATGAGTGTTACGTAATCTTATAATTAATGTTATTTTTACGACATAGTGGCCGCATAGATAACATTGCTGCACGGCCAACCCCCAAGGGGGTGTTCTGTTTCCTCAGCTATGGAATCTCTCTACAAACAATATTTTGCTTTCTCTGGATATGATGGGTGTCAGAGTTGTTGCCTATACAGATGACGGGCAATAGCTGTTAGAGGGAGGTTTCTGGATACTCCAGAAGACATTCTACAGCAGGCCGTTCATACAACCTCAAGCTGGGCTTCCGGTAATGGTGTTTGCGTTAATCCGGCTAATACGGAACTAGTTATTTTTACCAGGAGAAATATGGTACCACAAGTTACACCTGTCTCCTTGGGGGGTATTGAAATTCCCTTCTCTGAAAGCTCATAATACTTAGGCATTTTACCAGACAGGAAGTTGCACTTCAAACCCAACATTTTGGAAAGGGCAAATAAAGATGTGGTTGCGCTGGGGTCGGAACCCTCTTATAGTTTATTGGTTGTATACGGCAGTAGTCGGACCGATAATGCTGTACGTCATTGTCTTCTTGTGGACAGCTCTGCAGAAATCCACCTCTGTGATATACTAAACAAGGTTCAGCGAATGGCAGCTATATGTATCACTGGTGCGCTGAGAACAAAACCAACTTCTGCAGTAAATGTTATACTACATTTAATGCGGATAGATATTATAGCAGTGCAATATGCCGCATGTACTGCGATTAGACTCAGGAAACTGTCACTATGTATTGTCAGGAAGTGGCCATACATAGTGACATAGTGTCATTCTAGACAGAATGCCTGACCTTCCGGGCAATGTTGATTACACTTTGACTGAACCACTCTTTGACAAGAAGTATCTCACTCTTGTACCTGTTAACCAAGTGTGCTTTCTGAGGAACTGCCTGATCATTGTAGTGTTTACCTGGCAGAAATCTTAGCTATTAAAGAGGTAGCGGAATGGCTGAAAATTAATGTGCTGAACAAAGTCGGTATAAAAATTTTCTCTGATAGTCAGGCTGCTATAAAGTCCCTGGAAACTATATTCCTGAATTCAGAAACTGCCCTCGACTGTCGAGATATCTGAACAGTTCAATATTCACCTGATATGGGTGCCGGGCCACTGGGATGTAGCAGGGAAATGCAAGGCATATGAACTTGCAAGACTACGAACTACCATACACGCTCCAGGTGATCTGGAACATGTGGGCTTGCATCTGGCAACCTGCACGCACCTCTTGAGATATACATAGTGCACTTACGTATAATTGAAATTATCATATAGGAATTACTCTCACGTAAGAACCATCTCAAGTCAACCGCCTGCCGCCACCGTAGTAAATAATTGTTTTTAATAAATACTAACGTATACAATATTTTCCTATATTGTGCGAAGAGATATTTTGACCTTCTCAGGTCATACCTTGGCCAGATTTGTCGAGCAGGTGCCGATTTCTGCAGGTGCCGATTTCTGCCCATCTTTGGATGGACTGCCTGATTGCCTCTTGCCTAAGCCAAAGCTTGCACGTGGCGCACCAATATATACAAATTTTTCGAGAATTTGAAATGTCGTCCCTTTCCTAGCAAGTTAATTGGCTTCTCAGTTCCCCAGAATAGCCCTATGCGCAGGCTCCCATATGAGGTGTATATTAAACTGCTAAGGCATATCTTTAAGAGATCTGCGGCAGTCGAGAGCTGTTTGTGAATTTAGGGATGTGGCCTCCAGAGAATTGATGGCAGCCTGGCTGTTCGAGTAAATGACAACGCCAGTTTTGGTCACTACGTTACAACTCAGCAACTTGGCGACTTTCCTTATTGCCATTATTTCGGCTTGATAGACACTGCAGGTATCTGGTAGTCTGTGAGCTATATCCAAACTAAGTTCTTCACAGTGTACTCGGAAGCCAACCTTTTCATCAAGCTTCGAATCATCCGTATAGAAGTGGAGATGGTTTCTATTACCTGGTATTCTGTCAACCCATTCATCTCAGACCGTTGGCTCTACACTTTGATATCCTCATGTGACCGTAGTTCTTGTACCTCAACGTTGATAGGCAGTTTAATCTTAGTGACGCTCTGGTTTCAACTTCCCTCGCCACAATATTAATCGGCAATATATGGTGTAGGGCTTGTAGAGACTCAGTCGCTCTGTAGTCCTTATGGCTTCGCTTATGCACAGACAGGCAGTTCTCACAGCCTTCCTGCAGGAATACAAGGTGTTGTTTGGCTTCCTTATAGTTTTAGAAAAGACTAGATGTTTCCATTTATCCGAGGTGGAGAGTCCACATGTAGGACATTATTTATCCTAGTAAAGAGAATCAATTGTATCTTGTTTGGGTTAGCGCCCAAACCGCTGGTTCTGGCCCATCTAGCCAACTTGTTCAGAGCCACCTGTAAGATGTCTGTGAGGAAGTTTTCGAATTTGCCAATCACTGCGATTTCCAAATCGTCCGCATATGCTATGACCTTGCAGCCACAACGTTCTAGATCTAGCAGGTTTTCATTTAGTTCCAAATTAGTGGAAACAGTACTCCTCCTTGTCGGGTCACTCTGTTTACAAACAGTGTTAGAGTTGTAGACCCTAGACATGCTGTTATGCGTCTTCTGTTGAGCAGACTTTGAATTAGTCTAATCAAACTAGAGTTAACTTTTAAATGTGACAGTGCCGCAAATATGTATGTTGTATAAAGCCACTTCTAGGCCAAGAAATGCCACCATGGTGAATACCTTGAAATGCAGGGACGATTCGATAGTGCTCACAAGTTCGTGCAGGGCTGATTCTGTCAACTTCCCCTTATTGGAAGCATGTTGGTTCCCAGACAGGAGTTTTGTATGAAGGTTTTCCCTAATGAAATAATCTAAAAGCCTTTCCGGACCTTTCAATAGGAAGGGGGATAGGCTAATTGGTCTGAAGTCTTTTGGCCTAGTGTGTGATATCTTCCCCGCTTTGGGTATGAATACCACTTTGGTATCCCTCTATCGATTCGGGATGTATGAATGCCTGATACAGCCTACATAAATTTTCTCCAGCCAGGCGATAATATACTTTAACATTTTCTGCTGGAGTGATGCCTTCTGGTCCAGGTGACTTGAAGGGGTCAAAGCTGTTAATAGCCCAGCTTATTCTGGATCTCTCATTCAGCGATGCTCGCAGTTCACTCGCACTCTTGTTGGTCCTGCTGATCCTCGGGTTCTGTTAGGGAGTTTCCAGGGAAATGCATGTCGAGCAGTACTTTAAGCGACAGCTCGCTGTCTTCTTGTCCAGTTATTTGCCTCATCCTGCAAATCTTCCTCAGCCTTGCTGCGTCGGAGACATTTTCCACTTCGCCACAGAAGGTATACCAAAAGCGTCTTTGCACCTTCCTAAGCTCCTTCTTATATAACTTGAGTTGCTCTTTAAGCATCCCAATCATTAGCGACCCCAGTAGATTTCACCCTGTTGAATAGCTTGTTGCAGGCATTTTTCCTAGTCTTAGCTCAGAAGTCCACTATTGAGGTTTAGTTTTACCCTTGTACTTTGTTTTTGGACAGGCTTCTTCAAGGGATCCAGTCAAGCTTTGTCATTCGGTTCATAAAGAAGTTTAGAGTTGATGACTTTTTTGAAATTCTTCTCATACAGCTCCCACTTTGTCTTCCTCACATTTCTGTAAACGGCAGGTTTAGGCGGTTTTTCAGTGAGTTTGAACTCTATATAATGCTGATCTGAGAATGAATGGTCGTCCAGTACATTTCACCCAATAATTTTGTCTGACAGCCGGTCAGTAGCTTCTTCTGTCTTTAATTGTATAGGTCAGTTTTACTTGATTTTAGTACAATTGAGTACAATTTGTACAAAAATTGTACTGTTTTGGTACAATTTCGTCGAAAATATAGAAATGCCATCACAGATATGGAATTTATGCAGCGTCATTATCTCTTTCCATGTCGTCCCATATTGCGTAAAGTTGTCAAACAACTAATTGGCCGATTTAAGAGTGAATCTCAGACATTTCTCTCTCGTATTAATCAAATTCGTTAAAGAGAACGACGACTTTTAGACCATTTGATTAGCAAAAGTTGTAAATGAAAGCCAAGAGCTTTTTTCAGTTGTTTTGTTATCTTCAATGCGAGATAATGCAAATCTAAAATGTTTACTTGGTGCAAAGAGCAAACTGAGGAAAACAATATTGTTGTTGTTACAATGGAGGGGAACCCAAAACGACAGAATTGACGATTTCTTCAGTTTGTGTCCAGAACTTCAAATTAAAAGACGTGTGGTTTGGCTTATTTAAAAGATATGAGCATTATTCCGAAAACTGTTAATCCCGATTTGCAAAAAGAACGCCAAAATGCTTCCTTCAATGTGGAAGATTTCGCTCGTTGGTTTTATGGCGGCGAAGATAAATTGAAATTTAAGAGATATTTGGGTAAGTCAACATGTCACCGAAAGATAATAGATAAAGGTGCTCAACAGAGTGATTGCTGGTAATAGATAGATTTGACGGGGAGAGATTTGAATGTGGCATGATACAATGATCAAGGTACAGCGATCAGCTGGAATTTTTATTTTATGCAAATATTTGATTGTTGTCAATAATGAAAATAAAAACTGTCTAGGAAATATAGTGTGTTTTTAAAATTATATCAATAATAATTAGAAATTTAAAATTAGAATCAATAAAAATTAACATATCGTAGGCATTCTGTCTGAACTGACCCAGTCTAGTTCCTATAGATTTTCAAATCGTAATTTGAAAATCATATCACCCTTCGTCGCATCACCTCCCACCAATAACTCTGTTCAGCACCTTTTATAAATAAGCAATTAACAAATTGCGATAGACATGTAAAAGTTAATATTGAATAATTACACTAGTTTACAAAAATTTTGTTGAAGGGCTGCACATTACATTTTCTGGTGTAATATAGTGTTCTAAACAGGAAAAAATATTTAAAAAAAAATGTATGGTAAATTTTTGTTGAACTTTTTTTAATTCCGATTTTCTTGGAAGTTACCTTTAGTACTTTGCACCATAGTTTTTGAAGTATAAGCTCGATAAATTATAAAAAATTATTTCACATATAAACAGAAATTTAATTTACAATTACACTATGCAACAAAAAAATTGTTTTTGCGTCCGAGACCTAAATTTTTTTTTTTGATTAAGGCATACTATTTTGTGAAACCAAAATACATTTTTTTTTAAAGTTTTTTAAAAAAAAGTTTTCGAAAATTCAATATTTCATGGAAGTTACCTTTAGTGTTTGGACCATATTTTTTGAAGTACAAGAGACAGGATACCACTTAAACTGAAGGAAATTATAAGGGCTAGAAATGCTGAAAACATCAATATCTCGTAGACACCGAAGAAAATGTCGTTAAAACAATTAGAAATATGTATTTGATTTAAAAAAAAAACGTTTTTTTTTTCTTGCTCGAAAATACCATAAAAATTTGTTCCAGTTTTTGAAAGCTAGCATGCTAACGAAGAAAAAAATGTGTAGTTGCAAAAAGCCTATTGATATATGCATAAACTATGTCCCATATTGTAAAAATAGGGTAATTCAAAAAAATAATTTTTCATATTTTTTATTTTGGCAATTATGTTTGGGAGGTAACAAAAGGGGAGTGACAATAACACCCAGTTTTAAATATATACTATGTGTACCATAAAAAAACATTAAACTGTACAAAATTTCAAGTGTTTGTATGTGCAGGAATCGAAGTTATAAGCCGTTAACTTTTTATGCAAAATGTACCATTTGTATGGGATGTACCAAAATGGGGCGTGGCAATAACGCCCATTTTTTATGGGACTGTAGGTTCTATAAAAGCATTACACTTTACAAAATGTCAAATATTTGTATGTTCTGGAATCAACGTTATAAGCCGTTAACTTTTTGTGCTAAATGGTCCATTTGTATGGGAGGTACCAAAAGGGGCGTGACAACTTCGGCCATTTTTCTAAAGATAATAGCGACTAATAAACTAATAATATAGGGTTTTTCAATAAGAGTGATATGATTTCTTTGAAAAAAATACACTTATTGTTAAGGAAATTCAAAAGTTTTTTATTTAATGGAAGTACAATCGATACAATTAAGTTCTAAATAAAACGTCATTCAAATGGCCTCCACGACTTCTTCTGCAGGAACGAATTCGATGAACCCAATTTTCGAGCACTTTTTCCACTAAATCAAGTCGTACTCGTATGTCATGAATGGCACGTTCAATATTGACTTGTAAAGCTTGAAGAGAGTCTGGTTTATTTCGAAAGACGAATGACTTCAAATAACCCCACAAGAAATAGTCTAATGATGCTAAATTACAACTTCTTGGAGGCCATTCAATATCAAAATTTCTTGAAATAATCGAATCTACAAACTTTTCTCGCAACAATTCAGTCAATGGCAAAAAGATAGCCCTTAACGAGAGCTAAAATATTGCTCTGGGTGTCAAGGTCGTTGGTCGACTGTAAAGTGTTTTTTTTTGGATTTAAAAAAATATTGCCTTAGCATAATTTTCAAATGTGAACGGAAAGTTCATTTTGGCTTTAGCTCATTAACGGTAAGTCGGATCGGAAATCGGTCAATGGCAAAAGGATAGCTCTTAACGAGAGCTAATGGTGCTCATGGGTGTCAAGGTCGTAGGTCGACTGGAAAGTGTTTTTTGAATTTAATAAAAATGGACTTAGCGCACGAAAAGTTGCAATTGGAGAACAATTATTTTGATAATAAATCTGAAGAATTTATAAACGTTGTTCTTGCGTATATCTCTCCATGATGAAATTGTAAACACTACTGAATACAATGAAAAACAAATGACTGATCCTGACATATTACAAATGACCAAAACGTCACTTTAAAATCATATCATCCCTATTGGAAAACCCGTTATGTGTGGAATTGTGAAATATTTTCAATAGTAGTATAGAAGTTATGAGATAATCAATATTTCACTTATTTTCGACCCTTCGTGGAGGAGGGAGGTACTCGAACGACACAG
Source organism: Eudasyphora cyanicolor (assembly GCA_963930755.1). Classification (NCBI taxonomy): domain Eukaryota; kingdom Metazoa; phylum Arthropoda; class Insecta; order Diptera; family Muscidae; genus Eudasyphora; species Eudasyphora cyanicolor. Next base: position 132,334,067 of record OZ005738.1, read on the forward strand.
AAAAAAATAATTTTATAAAAAATATAAAAATATAGCGCGGACTTTGCTAAAATGACCCATAACGGATTTCAGCCTAATATTCTTGGGGTCTCTTAGGTCCCCCCCATCTACGTGTTAAACATTTGGCCCGCAGCATCGGATAAAAACCGAATTATGTTAAATTTTCTTTTTTCTACCAAAAGTGCTATAATTTCTACATTTATAAATAGATTTTCTTCAAATAGGCATTGTTGTCTTTGTTAGGATTCGAACTTTCAAAAATTGTAACAAAGCATTTTTTCGGATTTTTTTCTAATTTGATGGCTTTTTTAACGCTAACGAAAATTTTTTTTTTTTTTAAAAATAATATTTTTTTTAATTATTTTAACGACAGTTACTAAACTTTTGTTTCCCTTATTTTAGGGGAAAAAATTTTCCATTAATAATTTTTTGTGTTGGTTTCATAAAATAGTATGCCTCATTCTACAAAATAATAAAGTTATTAAAAAAACTGTTGTTGCATTGTGTTCTCGAAGACATGTGAGTTTATGAAGTATAAAAGTACTATAGAAATTGTTTCTTTCTCACACTAAACTTAAATAAAATCTACTAATTCTATTTGCAGTTTTAGCAATTGAATTTCACAGTATTATGTAATAAACATCAGGGAGTTGTTTGGGAATTTTCGTTGTCGGGCAAGTGACTTTACCTGGTTTATTGTGCCATGATATGTACTTAAATACTTTGTTTAGTTGAGAGATTTTCAAGTGTCGCCCGATAGCGAGAGAGGGATAGAGAGATAGTTAGATATATGTATATGTACATTACACAGTGGTTCAGAAGAAAATTCCAGCGATTAATAGTTAATGGATTGAATTCAATAGTTTGTAATAATGTCTAGTGGTTATTGATATCATTTATACAAATTTTGCTCGTCTGGGGAGGCACGAAGCCTTAACGATCTTGGAAGTGGGTCGTTATGCAGAACATTGTGAGAAGCCCTGTTCTAAATAAATAAGTTGATCTGAAAATTTGTTAAAAAAAAGTTAATTGATTCAAATAAAGTGTTAATTCGAAATATTCCTGATATTATTAATTTACATTTTTAAATAAAATTGTTGGTGTGTTAAATCAGGGGCCAAATCACAGCATTCGATATCGAGAACGTTTTGATAGAAATGCCATTTTAATATTTGTTAAGAAGAATGCATGAACATTGGAAGTAACTTAAATCTATCCACATAAGCTGCATAAGAATTTATTTAAATAATCTACATGAAATCGACAAAAGTTTGTACTCTTTTAACGATAGTAAGAAACTCATTCCGATAGTAAAGTACTTGACTTGGCCGTGATATGGCCCAAGTTGTGAATTAGGTTAAGAGTGGCAGCCCGTATGATAGATTCACGTAGACTCTTTAATCCAGTCGAACCAATGTAATTGCTTTAAAAAGCTCAAAAGTTAAAGGATTTTAACATCTCCCCAGCCTTCAAACTCCCCAAATGAAAAGAGGGCCTAGGATAGCCTGCAGCCTTCTAGATATAGCAGGGCGCAGACACAGAAGGTATTCTATTGATTCTTCCCTCTTCGTCCCTCTTCGTCCCTACAAGACCTTCAATCTCTCTGTTAGCCGTCCAATAAAGTAGTGAGCCGTCATTACAGACACGATGAGTGAGACGTCCGGTTCCGGATTTATACAGTTCCTGACTAGTAACAACCTGACATTTGGTGCAGTTAGGGCACTATCTCTCAAGAAGAGCTAGAAGCATACCTACATATTCCATTCCCTCTGGAGCTGCGAAGAGAGTTCCTAGTCTTGCAAGTTGATCTGCTGTACTACAGACTCACTTAGACAATTTAATCCATTGTGGTACCACAGGGAGGTAAGGAACCAATTTAATTGTTCATCACACAAACCTGTTAACTCCCCCAAGAAAAGAAAGGGAAGACTACCCTGTTGCCTTCTAGAGAGAGCGGGGTACAGGCACAGAAGGTGCTCTATTAATTCCTCCGTCTCTTCGTATGCACAGTTTCTGGATTATAATTTCGGAATTCCTTCAATCTCTCTGCGTGTCGTTCAATAAGACAGTGAACCGTGATGACGGACAGGATAACTGAGACGTCCGGTCTCGAATTTAGGTATGCAGTTCGTGACTAGTGACCACCTGTCATTTGTTGCTGTAAGTGCATTATCTCTCAAAGTGAGCTTGGCAATCGCTAACATGTTCATAATTCTGTCAAGTTCATCTGTTTTGCAGTTACCTGGTATGTTCATATGACACTGCACCCAAATGAGGTGATTATTGAACTATTCAGGGATCTTGTTAAAAGATCTACGACAGAGGGGACAGCTTTTCAATTCAGGAATATTCTTATAATTTCCAGTAACATTATTGCAACCCGACTAACAAAAAAATATTGATAACAACATTAGTTAGAACAATAATTCTGCTATCTCTCGAATAGCTAAGAGTTCTGCCAGGTAAACACTACAGTGATCAATGGATAGCTTAAGTTCCACAGAAAATACATCTAATCCCACTTGTTTGTTGAGTTTGGAATCGTCTGAAGTTCACGAATCTCCTTTGTCCTGGGATATGACCATTCTATTGTGATCTAACAGATATAATAGGGTGATACTTGTCAAACAGAAGTTCAGCGGAGTGATAATTCTCCAAGTATAATAGCAGTAGATGTGTCATGTTGTCTTGCTTTAATGACTAGCGGAATTAAACATTCAGTGCCTCAGTCGCTGAACTTTTTTACTTTCGCAGAGAAGGTCGATTTCTGCAAACTTGTCTACCAGACGGCACAGCCGTACACCATTATTGGCCTGGTTACTGCCATGTGCAAACAAACTATACGCGGGTATAGCGTTTTCATAGTGCTTTTTTACAGGTACATAGCGTTACCACAGCCTTCTTTCCTCTTTCCACAATCTTGGGGTTGAAGTTGAACCTCCTGCTAGTAAAATACGCATTTAAGTCTCCACTGTTTGAGGAGAGATTCCATTGCAGATGAGATAGAACATCCCCTTGTGGTGTTCACCTGCTGACAAATCTATGGAGTCAGTTGACGCTATGCTACCTGTAATGCGTCTCTTAATAAGAAGCATGAGCCCCCTGACTTGACAGAGCCGTAACTAGAGTTATAGTTCCAGTTGTCAGTTGGAAGACCGGAATTGAAGAACTTCAGCATCTTAGTGATGGATTGCACATCGGCTGGTATAGCCGGAATCCAAGCATGTGCCCTGGGCCGAGGCGGCATGTCGTCCCTGTTGACACCATCCAGTACCGCTCCCGGCCAGATCTCACCAATCGTCTCCAAAGCGCAGCGGTAGCACTCATCGCTAAACCGGTTTAATTTTATGCGCTCCTGATAGCCGTCTGCGTCTTTACAACACGGAGCTGGACCCGACAACTTACTAAAAATACTAGAAGTATGTAGAGGAAAGTCCATTATCTACATCACTCCACTTGACACTAGAGATAATGCCGTCTTAGGTTTAGGTTAGGGTGGCAGACAACTTTGACAGCTCACATAGACAAATGTAGGTCCCTAGTGATACCATGGGCACAGATGCACCTCCTCGAAACGAACCTGTTTGATAAAGAAAATTATCAGTAGTACGAATATCGGTACCGGAAAGATCTGTCAGACTTCTTAGAAGGGCCCTCCCCAGTATATCCAGACGTCGTTTACTTAATGAGGGACAGTAGCAAAGCAGTTGCTTAATGCTCTACACTCCTTCCTCATCACCATAGATCCTACTGAAGTCATTGCACTCAATACCTAACCTTTTGGCGATTTCTTTTCTGCAAAAGAATGCAACATTTTCGTTGCCCTTTTCCAGAAAACTGGAATATTATACCACATTTTGGAATAGGAACTATGTTTAATTCGAGGGACCTGAAAAGGGCAAATATGTTTCAAAATATCGCGTCGACGGGGTAATATTTTTTTCAGAATCGCATTCACCATAAGTTCTTTACAGTGCTCTCCGAAGCCTAGCTTATCATCAAGCTTCAAAGCATCTGTGTAGAAGTGCAGATGTTTCCTATTTTCTGGTGTTCTGCCAACCCATTTCTCTCTGGCAGGTATCTTAGTGGTGAAGTTCTTTACGAAGGTGTATATAGACCGTTGCTGTCTTCCTTTCCACTGTTGATGAACGCCGTATCAAGCTGTAATTAGCAACGTCAGCGAAGAACCGTGTTCACTTTGGTGCTTTTGGAAGCTGGCTGTTCATCTGGAGAGCACAGCCTTTAGCAGGCTGTTCTCGCATGGAAGTATCCTGTCCTTCAGTGATTAATTGCGCCAACTTTAGAGATTCTCAAAGCTTGTCGAATAGAGATGCAGGGTAGGCTTTCTCTAGTTTCTTAAGGATCCTGAGGGTCATACGCCGATCATTAGACTTCTTCTTCGAAGGACCGGTAGGCTTGCCTGAGAAAATCGAAGCACCTGCTAGTGCTGCTGCCTTGGAAGAGGCTTGTTGTCGCATCAGTTAATTGCTGATTTTTTAGTGTATTGGTTTGTTTGTCTGCTTATCACGTCATAGCCCCCCAACCGTCTAAGCACAGTCTACGCAAACCCCTAACTGCGAACCGACAAGTCCGATGAGCTCGTTGCGCATAACACTCCGGGTAGTTCATTTTAAGTACAACCATTATTGTAGGAGAGATGCATGTCCATCGCAACATAGCCCCCGACACCGTGCCAAGGATTGGGTGGCAAAACACCAGTTACATGCTGAGGCATCCAGGTATCAGCGGGGCTCCGTACAAATGCAGTGGAATACCCCTGACTGGAAATCAGTCACCGATGGGCACGAGGTCGCATTATACCCCGGAGTTAGAGGAGTTAATTTTAAGAAGATCCACTACTTAGAAGACCATTCAACCACCATATCGTATTATGATCAAAATCCAGTGGTTCCTAAGACCGTAATATGTTTTGTGTCTTGATCATAATATAGCTGCATTATATGGCTGTGTCGAAAAAATAATATGACCCATTGTAACCTTATTATGTCAAATTAATTGTTCTGGAAATCATTGTTTTTAACAATATTATGACATTTTAATTAGACAGATATTATATTATTAAATTGTTATAATAAATCAGATATTTTTTCTGCATGTATGAATCTCAAAATAAGAAGCTCAGGAAAAATTTAAAAAAATATGATTTTTACCATATATGTACAATTTTGTAGGTCTTGGCCTTACGATCGACAACAGTTAAACATTGGGCTTTGATAGTACTTATCTCTTAAACTTTAAGAGATAAAGCCATAAACATATGCCATAATAGCCTCTAGTAATATGTAGACAAACTTCGATCCCATCGGCAAGGTCTGGTTGCTCTGCATGTTATGCACTGAGCCGAATTTGTTGAATTCTGCAGCATTTTGTATAGCTTGTTTCTATAAGTAATACGTCAACGTTAACTACTTCACGTACACAGTATGTACTAATAGTTCCACTTCGAACATATGTTTGTTCGCAAGATAAGGTTTTAAGTTTCGATTAGATTTGATTTGTATTAATAGCAATTGTTTATTTAATCTATTCCTTCAGTTAAAAACTTCGCTTTTGCATTAACCATAAACCATAAAGAACAAAATCTAATAATGGGGGGTCCAATAATAAAATTTGAATATGGGACACATTGAACTCTTTATCTTTAGATTTATATTTCCAATGACTCGACTAATTTAGTTCCGCAATTAATTATATTCAAAAAAATGAATATGCTTGAATGTAATTCATATTTACATACTCGTATTTATTATATTGTAGCTTTTGGACCTTTTTTTAAGGCAGAAGGTAAATTGTCTTTGCGTTGTAAAAAGTATTCATAGCAATAAACGAAGGCAAAAGTCGGGCGGATCTGACATTATGGTACCTTACACCATCCTATCAGAGCAGAATAAGAAGAAATATTCTTAAGATGTTTCAATGTATTATATACGGGGGCTACATGTAAATCTGAACCGATTTTCTTCAAATTTGGCGGTATATGTTCTTGACTGAAGAAACTGTAGATCTGATAAGAACTGGGGCACATACATATAAGGTGTTATATTTATTCGTTCTTCGCCTCCACAGCTTCTGCAAAAGTCATTACGCAAGACCTTCAGGTTCTCATATCAGGTGAATATTGAACTGGTCAGCCATCTCGTTAACAGATCTGCGACTGTCTAATGCAGTTTTTGAATTAAGGAATATAGTTTCCAGGGACTTGATAGCAGCCTGACTATCAGAGAAATAAAGATACCGCCTTTAGGCAGAACATTAACTTTTAGCCATTCTTGGTAAAAACTACAGTGATAGCTCAAGTTCCTTAGAGAAGACACCAAGATCGACTTGGTTGTTTAGTTTGGAACCATCTGTATGGAACCTTGACATTATGTCTAGCGGCATTATATGTAGTATAAAAATTAGGGCCTCAGTTGTTGACGTTCTCAGCGCACCAGTGATACATATAGCAACCATTAGCAGAACGAAAAATCCCTGGATCCCGGCATCATAATTTTATCAATCCCGAGATTTGGAAACGACATCCCTAGTGACAAACTGTCACTTGTTGCCTAAGGGTACTACTGTCGCTAGAGGCATGACCACATATTACAGTTTCACTAGAGCGTTACCTGGTATGTCGCTATGGCCCGGCACCCATATCAGGTGAATATCTCGTTAAGTTATCTGCGACAGTTGAGAGCAGTTTTCGAATTCCGGAATATAGTTTCCAGGGACTTGGTAGCAGCCTGACTATTAGAGAAAATATTGATACCGACTATGGTCAGAACAATAATTGTCAGTCATTCCGCTACCTATGTAATAGCTAAGATTTCTGTCTGGTAACCACTAGTGATCACTGATCAGGCAGTCTTTTTGCAAGTGATAGCTCAAGTTCCTCTGAAGAGACAACAAAGAACATTTGGTTTCTGAGTTTTAAACCGTATATATAAATGTTACGATATATACGATCATCCCATATAAGAATGGGATACTTTATGTCAAATAGTGGTTCAGTCATATTGTTATCAAAAACGCCCGGAAGGTCAGGCATTTCGTCTAGAATGACGCTATGTCCGTAGCTTTTTCCTGACCGGAGGGAGAGTTCCCTAAGTCTAAAAGCAGTGGCTGGAGCTTTTTGCCTTGCTATATGTAGTATAACATTTGATGCTTTAGTTGGTATCGATCTCAGCCAAAGATACATATAACAGCCATTAGCTCAACTTTGTTTAGTATCGCGCAGAAGGTGGAGCTGTTCACCAGACCACAATGCCGTGCATCATTATCAGTCTGACTATTTGCCTTAAACAAGCAATCCTATAGACGAGTTCTGATCCCAAAGTTTTCCTATTGCCCTTTTCAACTCTTTCCATAATGTTGAGATTGAATTTTAACTGTTGGTACCTTATAGATCCTGCTGAAAATATCTAGTTCGGTCTTGGTCGGGTAAACACCAAGACTATTTTCGAAGCCCATCTTGCGGTTGTGTGAAGGCCCTACTGTAGGATGTTTCTAAGGGTACTCGGAGACTTTGCTCTAATAGCTACTGTCACGTCATCTGCATAGGAATAACCCTAACCCTCATCACCTCCAGAGAAAACAGAATATTGTTCAAAGAGATATTCCATAGCAGAGAAGACAGAACACCCCCGTGGGGCGTTTACAAGCTGATAAATCTGGGGAGGTCAGTTGATTCAACGGCTGCTGAAACTCTCTTAATCAGAGAGTTATGAATGAACCTACGTATATGTACAGCTATCAATTGGCAGGATAGGTAGAGCCGTTATTATTATCGCAGCTGGAGTTTTGTTATTGAAGTCCCCCTTTAAGTATATCATAGTTTATTTCTTAGCAGAGATATATCTTTCAATTAAGCTGACTGTAGATATGCTGTTGATTGAATAAGTTCCGCAGATTCTTCACAGTACATCAACAGACAGACGGACGAACATAGCTAAACCGACTCAGAAAGTAAGTCTAAGTCAATAAGTATATAAACTATGGGTCCATCTCCTCTACTTTTAGGTGTTACAATAAAATACACAAAACCATAATACTTTGTGTGGTGCAGGGTATAAATAGGCATTGGGAATCTTTAACAACCAAACAATTTTAGGGAGAGAGAGTACAGTAATAGGCCGCAATTTGTTGCTTAATAATTAAAATTGTATATGTTAGGAAACGAAATAGAAACTATTAATAAATCAATAAATTAAACGTTTTTATTTTCAAATTGTTTTAAGTAATAGTCAACCTCGAGCTTGACTATTACTTAAAACAATTTGGATATCAAAAGGTCGAATAAAAACAAACTTATGAACGTTTTTATTTTCTTTTAATCCCATTTCCAGAATCGTACGTTTTCAAGGATTTGGACGAGAATATATTCAAATTCCAGGATTGGTCGCATGAAGATATTTACGAAGCCGCCGTGAAAGATTCCATTGTATTGGCCAAGAAATTGCGTAAATTACAAGAAGAGTACAATCCTGGTGGCACCGATATCTGGCCGTAAGTATTATAGTGACTTCTAATCATTAACAGGAAGAAAAATACTTATGTGGGATGCGGTGATGTGATATAAGGTTGTGTTATCAGAAGCCTAAAGAACTCAACCCGAAAGGTACTTTCGTGTATGAACTAGATGAAAAATTACACATATATATTTGGTGGGGGAACCTAATTAAACCGAAATATCAACAAGATAATTTTAATATATTGCTTCTACGGCGTCTAGATGTCCCTATAGATCAGAATGGAGTGGTCGTATCCCAGGACATTTGAGAGTTGTTAATTACTGACGGTTCCAAAATCAACTACCAAGTGTGTTTTAGTGTCTTCTTCTGAGGGACTTGCGCAATCCATTGCAAAAAGACAGTGTCTGATCACTATCAATTAGTTGTGAATCGTGTTAATGGAAACGGTCGTCTGATCTATATGAGGAATTTTGGCTTCCATAACAACTGTTTTGTGCTGCTTTTTGGGCCGGTTTTGACATCTGCCTATAAGTCATAGTTTAACGCTTTAAAAGCCACATATTACTGAACCGACTGAAATTTGGGGCCAACACCTTGATGCTTGAAAAATTGCAACGTCCATAGGTCGTAGCTCCTTAAATAAGAACCTAAAGGTTGATACTTCGGGATCATCCATTTTCGGATTGAAAAATTCTAACTTTAAATGGTTATAACTCCTTAAGAGTTTGTGAATCGTGTTAATGAAAATGGTGACCTGGTCTCTATGAGGAATTTTGGCTTTCATCACAACTGATTGGCCCTGCTCTGCTGGGCTATGCGATGAATTACATATTTAAAAAACTGTACCGTTTTTGGCGTCTGCATGGTTTAAAGAACTCAACACGAAAGGTGGGGAACCAAATTAAACCGAAATTTCAAAAGATAATTTTAAAATGTTGCTTCTATGGAGCCTAGATGTCCCTATAGATCAGAATGGAGTGGTCGTATCCCAGGACATTTGAGATTTGTTAATTACAGACGGTTCCAAACTCAACTACCAAGTGTATTTTAGTGTCTTTTTCTGAGGAACTTGCGCAATCCATTGCAAAAACCCGTGTCTGATCGCTGCAGTGTAAGATGGCTTAAAATTAATGTTCTGACCGGTAACTAATATACCAGGGGACAGCAAAGCAAATGAACCTGCAATACTAGCTACTTTCTTAAGAGCTCCAATGAAACTCCATCTAGCGAGCTACAAGCTCTGATTAAGAAACAGTGGTCCTACGACAACAAATAACAGGTTATCACTAGCCAGATACATTGCAGTCTTATGTGGACCTGCCAAACTTATCGAGTCTGTCATGACGGGTCATTAAAATATTCGAAGGCATGCAGAGAGATTGGAGGTACTATGTGACTACATTTGCAAAAGCTGCGGATACAAAGACTAGGAGAAATCAGTAGAACACTTTCTGGATCTTGCCCGGCTCTCTCTAAAAGGCGGGATGGCTTTCATTTCTTTAGGGAGTTAGCTAACCTGGCAGATGTTAGAATCTGCCAACTTTTTCGCCTTTAAAATCAATAAAATTGATTCAACGGCCAGTCTTAACCTAACCTATGACCTATTTTCAAAAGGGAACCTCAGCAAAGCTTTATGTTGTTGGACTGATGGCATCCTGTTTGTCAGCTGGATATAATCTGCTTTCCTTATTTGTTTGCATTCAATTTTGATTCTAAGCGCAATATGTGATTAGAATACTCTGCGGATATTGTCCATGTCGAGGCAGGTCCGGTCGGGCGAAAGTTGATTAATTACTGAGTAACAAATTGATTTATATGTTACTAAGATTGACTTTTTGTCTGTAGTTGGTTCTGAAAGAGATTTCCCATCTATAGTCCTTGTTCTGAAGTTTGTTTTTAGGTTATGTAGTTAGGTAATTGACAACCAGAAAAGCCTCAGGCAATATTAAGACCAGATCTACCTAGTCATTCTCCAAGTTAGAAGAGGTTGAATGATATTTAAATTTCGATTCTTAAAAACTTTTCCAAACCAAATGTTTTTCAAGTTATGCTAAAATATAAAATATGTGGTCAAACCTCTCCCAATTTTTTCATATAAAGGTTTACCGCTAGAACTAGAGTCAATTCAAGGAAACCATCTATTAGGCTGATAGCTGTATTATTCTATATATCCAAATCGACTGCCAAATCTTATGATGTAAAATATATTGTCCAGCGTTATTAGACAGCCTCTTTCCTGAGTCATTGCTTCCATAAAGACTGTACAAGGATAATCGAATATTTTTCTGGCATTTGTAGTACTCTACCCTAAAGCTTTGTCAAGTCTAAATCTTGGACTACAGAGCGATAAGTTGTAAGAATTTTGTAGGTGCTCTGACGGGTTTGGGAGGAGAAGTGTTTCCAGAAGCTTGGTTTTTACCCACAATGGGTCGGTACGGATCTCGGTTATCAATTTGATAATTGGGATAATTCTTGCAGTTTCCTACTTTAGGAATCAATTAGTTGTGAATCTTGTTAATGGAAATGGTGACCAGATCTCTATGAGGAATTTTGGCTTTCATCACAACTGATTGGCGCTGTCTGCTGGGAGGGCTTTGCGATGAATTATTGGAAAATTTGGGCCGTTTTTGACATCTGCCTATTACTCATAGTTTACGCATTAAAAGCCATATACGAGTATTACTGAACAGACTGAAATTTGGGACCAACACCTTGATTCTTGAAAAATTACAACGTTCATAGGTCGTAGATTCTTAAATAAAAAGCTAAAAGGATGATACTTTGGGGTCATCCATTTTCGGATTGAAAAATTCTAACTTTAAATGGTTATAACTCCTTAAGAGTTTGTGAATCGTGTTAATGGAAATGGTGACCTGGTACCGAAACTACTGAAATTTGGGATCAACAATTTGATGCTTGAAAAATTACAACGTTCATAGGTCGTAGCTGCTTAAATAAGAGCCAAATGGATGATATATTGGGATCATCAATTTTCGGATCGAAAAATTCTAACTTTAAATGGTTATAACTCCTTAAGAGTTTGTGAATCGTGTTAATGGAAATGGTGACCTGATCTATATGAGGATTTCTGGCTTTCATCACAACTACTTTAGGAATCAATTAGATGTGAATCGTGTTAATGGTGACCTGATTTCTATGAGGAAATTTGGCTTTCACCACAACTAATTGGTACTGTTCGGTTGGGTGGGCTTTGCGATGAATTATTGGAAAATTTGGGCCGTTTTTGGCATCTGTCTATTACTCATAGTTTAACGCGTTAAAAACCACATATTACTGAACCGACTAAAATTTGGGACCAACACCTTGATGCTTGAAAAATTACAATGTTCATATGTCGTAGCTCCTTAAATACGAGCCAAAAGGATGATATTTTGGATTATCAATTTTCGGATCGAAAAATTCTAACTTTAAATGGTTAAAACTCCTTAAGAGTTTGGTGAACAACAAAAATGACATAGATCGAAAACGACGTTATTTGAAGATTATCAATTTTTGTCAACTTTAAATATTAGACCGACATATCTGCTTCAATAAGTGTCGACTTGTGAAAAGGATCAACGATTTTTGAAAAATTATTGATCCTATATATTGAATTTTCTTTGCCAAACTTTAAATGGCCAAGTCACCTAAATGAGAGCCTTAGAGCGGAAACGATGTTTTTTCCAGATCACTTCAGATTTTTCAGGCGAAAAATTTAATATTCTTTGCAAAACTTTAAATGGCCATAGCTCATTAAAATAAGAGCAAATTGAAACTTTAATTCAATCCTAGAGCGGATTTCTTCGAATTCTTGTCTATAAACTTGCCCATCATTCCTGTTTGAGAATATTGGACGACGATCTGTAAATGCAGATTGCCTTTATATTCCCATTCGAAGCCAATTTTTATCTTTGGTTTCATAGAAAAAAATTAAGAAAACTTATTCCGAGTGGGAAATTCCCATTCTAGCCACATTTTGAAGACAGAAGAGGGGCGCATTACTTATTTTTTCTGGACATTTTTAAAAAGTTCAGAAAGAAAATTTCTGTGACCATTTACAAATGTAGCTGTGGGCAGAGATGAATCGCACTGATCCCTTCAGAATAGCATCTTTGACAATGTCTCACTTCGCTTGTCGTTGGATGAAGACAGAATTTGACATAGGGAGTCGTCATTCCTGTTCGTAAGACCAGACGAGCTAACTCTGTTTTACCTAACATATGTAGGTTTCTTGGACTTCAATCTCTGATTGAAGCCTGTGTTAATCTGGGGTGATCACAATGGGATCGTTTTCTGAGTTGAGGGACAGACGACAAAGTTATCTATCTAGTCTCCTAATAAGAATCCTTGCTGGATGGGAAGCAAGGACCCCTTAAATACCGAACATCAGATAAACTTCCATATCTGCTGTGCAATTATCGAGAAAGTATTAAGTTTTCATTAACAATATTGTTTTTGCACTTAGTTAGGCTCAAGATCGTTTTTGTTGTTTTCAGTATATAAAAACAACTTTGTTAAAAATTAAAGAAGAAGTATAGTGACATGCATTGGGGATGGTTGTAATGTTTTCATTAATACTTATTTCTTGTTTGTAATTCGTTTATTCATTGTTTTACTTAAACCTCTTATCCATTACAGCACTCTTTATGGTTCTCCCGATACATGGGGTGCCGTGCCCGGGGGAAATCCTTTCGGCGTCCATTTTGCCATGATGGTAGGATGTATTCGTCAACAGGGTACCGATGAACAATATGAAAAGTTTGGTAAGCGCGCCGAAAATTTCCAGATATCCGGTGCTTATGCTCAAACTGAATTGGGTCATGGAACATTTTTGAGAGGTCTGGAGACTAGAGCTGATTTTGATCGCAAAACCGATGAGTTTGTGCTGAATACACCAACGATTACAGCTTATAAATGGTGGCCAGGAGGATGTAAGTTATTTGCAAATGTTGAAGAAAGATGATACTATTCTTGTTGCTTATTTATTTGGTTAGTGGGTCATTCGGCCAACTATTGCATTGTGGTGGCCAATCTGTTCATCGATAATGATCCGAAGGGCGTGGCCATGTTTATGGTTCAAATACGCGATGAAGAGTCCCACATGCCCCTGCCGGGCATTGATGTTGGTGATATTGGCAAGAAAATGGGCTTCGCCGGTGTCAATAATGGTTACTTGGGTCTGAAGAATGTTCGCATACCACGCACCAATATGTTAATGCGTCATGCCCAGGTTCATCCTGATGGTACCTATGTTAAGAGTCCAGCCTCGGTGTTGACTTATTTTTCCATGGTGTATGTACGTTGCCTGATTTCTCGAAATAACGCTAGTTTGTTGGGCATGGCTGCCACCATAGCGACCAGATATTCGGCAGTGAGACGTCAAAGTCCCATTAATCCCAAGTAAGTAATAATAATGGGAAATTTTAATTTAGCGCCACTAAAACTAAATGTTTTCTTTTGCTTTATTTCAGTGAACCAGAACCCCAAATCATTGATCATGTCACCCAACAAATGAAACTATTTCCCGAGATAGCCACCAGTGTTGCCTATAGACTGGCCTCGACTAAGTTGTGGCAGTTGTATGATTACACCGCAGAAGACATTAAACGTGGCGAATTTGGACGTTTGCAGGAACTACATTCTTTGGCTTGTTCCTTGAAGGTTCTCTGCTCTAGCGCTTCGGCAACTGGTGTGGAACGTTTGCGCTTGGCCTGTGGTGGTCATGGTTATTTATCTTCTGCCAATTTGGCTAATTTATATGCGGGAGCCACTGCTGCCTGTACCTATGAGGGCGAGAACACAGTTTTGCTTCTGCAAGTTGGACGTTTCCTCATGAAATCCTACAGAATGGCTTTGGCTGGTAAACCTTTGGTACCAACGGTAGCCTATTTACAGGATGCTCTAAAAGAGAAGTCAATGGATGGCTGGACAGGATCCTGGCAAAATATTATCAAAGCCCTACAAATTGCCACAGCACAGTAAGATGATGACAGAACTTTTTTTGCAATGAACTATGTAGAAAACCCTCTCTCTTTCCACAGTAAAGTTAGTATTACCTTTGAAAATCTATCGGCTCGTTTGAAGGCTGGTCAAACTGAGGCAGAGGCCGCCAACAATACTGGTATTGAATTCACCCAAGCTGCTGAGGTAAATTAATATCTCACGTTTTGTTCAATTATCTGAGTTTATAAAATGCAATACTCTTCCTTTTAGTTACATGGCATCTGTTTTGTGGCCGCCAGCTTTATAGAAGAAGTTATCGGACCCAATGCCAAGGGCAGAAGTCCATCCTTAACCAAAGTTTTGGAAAATCTTTTGGAACTGTTTTTGGTTCAAACTGCCTTGAAGAATATGAATGAGATCTTGAGAGTAAGTTGGAGAATACAATTTCCTCTGAACTATCCTTCTAAAATATAAATATGCTGTAATGTGTCTCTAGGTCACCAACATCTCCGATGCTGATTTACGTTCTTTGCAAATACGTCTGGAAGATGCCCTTAAAGCCATTCGCCCCGATGCTGTAGCCATCTGTGATGGCTTCGATTTTCATGATAAAAATCTAAAGTCCACTTTAGGTTGTTACGATGGCAATGTGTATGAGCGCATCTTTGAAGAAGCCAAAAATAGTCCTTTGAATAAGAAACCGGTGCCGGATGTATTCCATACGCATTTGAAACCTTTCATGAAATCGAAGATATAGACTTTTGAATTATTTGTTGATATTTTATTGTTACATATGTTTATTGTCCTATAGGACTATTTAAATAAATTGTTATAAACTTTTTTAAATTAATTTTCAAATATTTGTGACAGCATTATTTTGATTTTTTTGGGGTTTTTGCCCATAATTCCATTTTTATGGTTGTATTAACCTAAACTAACCTTTATTTTTAAAAATCCAATAAATGGAAAATACTGACGCAAAGCGCAGTAATTCCCAAAACAATTTGAAAAATTAGTAATTTATCTACCATAATAAAAGCAAAAATGACAAGTTTAACCATTTTTGAGTTGACAAAAAACCTAAAAAAAACTTTAAACGGCCATGACTCCTTAAATAAAAGTTCCAGAGCACGGAGGCAGTTTACTTGGATCACTAATTTTTGGGTCGAAAAATTGCTTTTAACAGCACTTAAATTAATTGTAACTCCTTAAAGAAGAGCATTTCAGCGAAAAACGCGTTAATTTGGGGGTTACCTATTTTTTGGTCGAACAATTTAATTTACTTTGCAAAACTTTAAATGGTTTTAACTCCTTAAAGAGAGGCATTGTTTGAAAATTATGTCATTTAAAGATCAGTCAATTGTGACCAACATTTAGATTAAGAGGAGCCTAAAAGCTCTGAGATGAGTTAAGTCTGGTAATATGTCTGACCCGAAATTTTGGGATCTTGCATGGGAATGGTTTCGGATACAAATAAACTCATTATACCAAATTTTCGGCCCAATTCATTGTAATTTGATGTTTTTATGGCGCTACGAAGTCAAATCTAGAGGGGCCTTTGAGTGGGGGCTATATCAAAACATGGACCTATGACTCTTTGTTCGTGTGAAGGATTCCGGGTATAAATAACACCAGTTACCAAACTTCAGCCCGATCAGTTGACATTTGTGGTCTCTATCGCGTTAAGAAGTAAAATCGGACAGATGCTATATGTGGGGATATATCAAAATATGGACCCATATTGCTTCGGCTATAAGAAGTGTCAGTACCAAATTTCAACCACCTCGCACAAGTTTTATAGATTGTAGCGTGATTACAACAGACGGACGGACGGACATAGCTAAATGGGCTTCGTAATTTAAGACGATTAAAAATATATATTTACTTTACAATATTTAAAGGTGTTACAAACGGAGTGACAAAAGGAATATGTCCCCATCCTATGGTGGAGGGTATAAAAATGGAAATTCATGCTTTCCAAATTTTCATTTCATTTCATTTATTTATTTCATAATCAAAAAGCCTTTACTGGGCCAAAACGATTATGTAGACTTACATTTTTAAATGACACTATATACATACAATATTTCGAGAAAAAAAAAATAATTTTTATAATATTATTAATAATATCACGAATATGGATAAATAATGGTTTCATAAGTTAGTGTAACGACCATTAGCTGCTGTTACGAAGAGAATAAAAATATATAAACCAAAAACCTACAATAAATATTTATAGACATGAGATGACAAGTTGTTTGAAATTTTCACAAGATAAAGAAAAGTGTCTATTTTCATATGGTACATATTATATGATTCCATATTCTTATTACTCTAACGAGAAACGATCTATGCATTATAAGAGTCTGATAACGCGGCATAATTATAGAATTGGTTCTTAAGGAGCTACCAAATTCAAATTTTGATGCTAAATAGGATGGTATTTTAAATTTCATGACTCTGTTAAATAATAAGATGACTCTAAGATTTACAAAATTTTCAAAAGTGCATCCTAAAAACTCTATGGCATAAGGTGTTACATGCTCATAACACTTTAATTTATAAACATATCGAATAATACGGTTGAAACATAATTTAAGGCGCTAAATACCACCGATGCATGATCCGGAAAAAACTTCTAAGCCATAAGTTATATAAGGCATCAACAATCCCATTCCAATACGTTTTCGTACATTAAAGGGTAAAGAAGGTCCCGCATTATACATTTTACGAAGTGTCATTGTAACGATAGAAACTATTTTGTTGATATGTTTATCAAATTTTAAGTTTTTGTCCAAGTAAAAACCTAAAATTTTCAGGCACTCAGCATCTTCAATAATTGAGTCATCGATGGATATTCTTAGTCTAGTAGTATTTACATCGGCAAAAGTCATTAATTTTGATTTACTCGGGTTCACATGTATGAAATTATTCCGACACCATGTTGAAATCCTTGCTAAATCTTCATTTATACAATTCTGAAATAAAATATTCGATACTCCGGACCCAACAAGCTGTATGTCGTCCGCGTACAAATATCCATTAGTGAAACGAAGACACTCAAATATATCATTGATATATAGTGAAAACAACAAGGGTCCCAGAATGGACCCCTGAGGTACGCCACGGTATATCGTACGCACTTCAGATATGCATTCATTACATTGAACATATTGCGTTCTACCGAAGAGAAATGTTTTAATCAAACGACATAGTGTTATAGAAAACCCTTAACGTAAGTATAGCTTATTTAACAAAATTTCGTGACTTATAGAATCGAATGCTCGACTGAAGTCCAAACTTATTAATAGCGTAAACTTCTTCTCATCTACGTTTCGTCTAATACTATCAACCAAATCAACCATCAGTGTGGTCGTGCTATAGCCCTTTCTGAAACCGGACTGATTATCAGAAAGGATTCTATTTTCAGTCAGATACTCTGACACCTGTCCATTAATGATTACTTCCAAGACTTTTGAGAGGGCAGGGAGAATACTAATAGGACGGTAATCAGACATGGCTTGGGGGAATTTTACTTTCGCTACTGGAATTACTCTTGCACAAGTCCATTGTTTAGGAAATGTGGAGGTGGTTAATATAGTGTTAAGTATATGTACAATGTGTTGCGATATCCAAGGAAAAATAATCTTAATAAATTTTAAAGGAATTCCATCACTTCCAATGGCATTTGATTTAATACTGCAAATTGCAGACCAGACTTCCACAACACTAACATTTCTTGCGGAAAATCCAATTTCGGATGTGGAAGCAGCATTTTCAAAGTAAATTGATGGAGGACTATCGATCTGTGGAGCAACGAAGTACTCATTGCATGAATTAGCATTCAAATCCACGGTCCTACATTCATTACCGAAATACCCAAGTCTCTTCAACTCCCTCCACATGTCCTTTGAAGAAGCAGCTGAAAAAAAACGTTAATAAAATTTAAATTTACACTTCCTAATTAAGCCCTTAACCCGATTTCTATATCTACAATAAATTTTCCAGTTATCTTGGGTTTTGCACTCTTCGTAGGCCCTGTACGCAAAATCTCTCAATTCGACAGCGGCAATAATGTGTGGGTTTTTCATCCAGTCGGTGTCCGTAAATGCATCAACTCTTTTTGTTGGTACGTGGCTATTGAATATTTGAAGAATATTTTCATTAAAACAGTTCAGCTGTACATCTGGGTCATTCGTAGCATAAATCACGTCGAAATTCGCTGCCTGTAAATCCTGAAAACATTCATTAGAATTAAATTTAGAATAGTCGCGAATCTCTACACCA
This sequence comes from Eudasyphora cyanicolor, assembly GCA_963930755.1. Classification (NCBI taxonomy): domain Eukaryota; kingdom Metazoa; phylum Arthropoda; class Insecta; order Diptera; family Muscidae; genus Eudasyphora; species Eudasyphora cyanicolor. The sequence goes on from OZ005738.1 coordinate 132,352,771, forward strand.
CGCCGCGCTACGTGCATTCCAATTTTATATGAAATGTATATTGCAGCATGATTCGAATTCAGTGTAGGAAATAAAAATTGCCCTTTCGACTCAACTAAGGTAATGTCGCTTACCATAAAGTAGTCAATAAGCGAGCACCTATTGTACTGATGACAAAAGTGTGTGGGTACAGCATTATGAGTGATATAAAGACCGTAACGATACCCAAAATTTCTAATTTCAACGTTATTATCAAAAAGGTTTATGTTAAAGTCTCCAACTAAGTCTCGATAGAATGCTCGTATTGTGAGACCAAGTCTCCAATCACAGCCTCACAGCTAGATACATTTCCATAGGGAAGATAAATTATACCCACCAAAACCCTTGAACCTCCTTCAGTTTTTACCTCAAGAAATATACCCTCAGAGATACAAAAATTTTCAATTTTATGAATTAGCTTCGCTTTGATATCAGATTTTACATAGACGCAAACTCCACCGCCTCTAACCTCCGCCCTGTCCATTCTATAGAGACTAGAATAGAACTTTTCAACCATGTCTCCGATATCCCTATAATATCGAATATGCGTCAACAAAAACAGAACGAATTTCGCCCATCTTAGTGCTATTTGTGGGAACAATACTTTGCGCGTTAAAGTGGATTATGTTTAAGTTGGCAGAATCGAGCCTAAGATTTCTAACAGCATTTACGTTAATGGTCGGACCAAGATTTTCACCCATATTTATCAAACCCTAACAATATCCATATTCGTGATAAAAAGTACATAAACATATTAAATTTAATACTAATATTAAAGCTAGGATAAAGAAAATGGTTCGAATATAATTTTTTAAAGATTTGAATGAACAATTCAAAGTTAGCATCTCATAATAAAAATTTATACTAGTGAAATTGTAAAGTAATACATTGTTTAATAAGATATTTCAAAATATATTTTCTAAATATTTTCATTGAATTGATCACATCGCTCAGCTTCAAATCACGATTTGATATATATTTTTTGAAGAGCATATCACGCTTAAAAACACTGTTGAATTTAACAAGAACCGCCTTTTTGTTTCTTACATACGTACATATATTTATGTCGTTCTGCTGAATTTCAACGTTGAGAATACCACCCGAAAAGCTAAAATGACAATATATTCAATCAACAATTCTTGATTTGAAATATTGAATTTATGTTAAAAAGCTCGTAGAGCAAAAATCCGAATTTTTGGATCACCCATTTTTTGGTTAATTTTTGATTTCTTGCAAAACTGTAATTTGCCGTAATTCCTTAAACAAGAGCACTTCAGCAAAAAAAAAAACTTACCAATTTTTGGATCGCAACATTAATTTTACTTTGCAAAACTTTAAATGGCCATAACTCCTTAAATAAGAGGAAGGTTAATTGACGATCAGCCAATTTTGGTCCTTAACCCGCCTGAAGCGATTGGAACAACATTAAGGATCAATTATTTTGAGTCCAAAAACTTAATTTTCTTTACAAAACCTTAAATGGTCATGAGTCCTTAAATAAGAGCCCTAGAGAGAGAGGGTTTTACTTTTGAATTAGCCATTTTTGAGTCGAAAAATTTAAATAACTTTTGCAAAACTCTAAATGGCCGTGACTTCTTAAAGAAGAGCATTTCAATCTACGTTATTTTGAGAAAACCCAATTGTAGGTCGTAAAACTGCTAATGGTGATAACTTCTTAAATGAGACCTCCCTAGCTTAAAGAACGCTATTTTTTGTCATTCCTGTTCTTTTTTTAATTTTCTTCATAAAATTTTAAGCTTCACTCTGACTTTTATTTGAGAAGTTGTCTTAAATTAAATTTAGAGTGAAAAATGCATTATAGTTTAGTGAAAAAAGTAAAAATGTAAATTTCATTTTTCGGACTTTTTTTTCAAATGCTACCCGAAAAGCTGACACTATATTTGAATTATAATTCTCGGTTTGAAAAATTTAATTTGTTTTACATAGCTTTTAAAACAAATTAAACTACTTACATGAAAACCATAAAGCGAAAATTGCAGTATATTCGGATCACATATTTTCGGTTTTATTTTAATTTTTTTACTATACATTAATTAGCCGTAACTCCTTAATGAGGAGCATTTCAGCTTAGTACTTGCTAATTTGAGTTAACGAATTATCTGTTCGAAAGATGAATTTTACTTTAAAAAACTATAAAAACTCCTTAAATAAGGGTGCCATGTCGAAAATTACTTTATTTAAAGATCAGTAAATTTTGGTCGTAAAACTGAAACTTAAGATGGACATAACTTTTTAAATAAAACACTGAAAGCGAAATGACATAAAGGATCAACCACATTTGAGTCAGAAGCTTTCTTTATAACGGGTGACCCAAGTAGAGATACTTTTTTCAATAGCCTGTTTTTGACAGATGACGTGTGAGTCGTGTTTGGCATTTCATCATGGAAAGACTTACACCTGAACAGCGTTTACAAATCGTTCAACTTTATTACGAAAATTCACGTTCTTTGAGGAATGTGTTTCGTGCATTTCGCTCAACTTATGGTTAACATAATCGGCCTACTGAGCGTACTATTCGCAACACAATCACCCATCTTCAGACCCACCATTCATTATTGGATAATATTCGACCGAATAGGACACGTCCAGCACGCAGTGAACAAAATGTAGCGGCCGTAGCTGAGAGTGTACACGAAGACCGTGGAGAGTCGATTCGGCGTCGTTCGCAGCAACTCGGACTGACGTATGGAACGACTTGGCGCATTTTACGTCGAGATCTTAAATCGAAAGCATACAAATTACAGCTTGTGCAAGAACAGAAGCCGACCTTCCCAAGCGACATCGCTTCGCTCTATGGGCCCTTGAAAAGTTCCAAGAAGATCCGACGTTTTCGAGCCAAATTTTGTTCAGCGACGGGGCCCATTACTGTCTCAATGGGTATGTAAACACGGAAAATTGCCAAATTTGGGACGAAGAGCAACCTGAAGAGATTCAAGAGCTGCAACTTCATCCAGAAAAAACAACGGTTTGATGTGGTTTGTGGGCCGGTGGAATCATCGGTCCATATTTTTTCAAAAATGATGCCGGTGAGAACGTAACCGTCAATGGCGACCGTTATCGTGCCATGATAACCGACTATTTGATGCCTGAAATTGAAGCTCGTGATCTCGGCGACATTTAGTTTCAAGAAGACGGCGCCATTTCCCACACATCGCATCAATCAATGGATTTATTGAGCGAACACTTCGGTGATCAGATAATTTCACGTTTTGGGCCGGTCGATTGGCCACCAAGATCGTGTGATATCACACCGTTCGACATTTTCCTGTGGGGATATGTAAAGTCTAAAGTTTATGCGGACAAACCCGCTTCGATTCAGGCCTTGGAGCAAATCATCACGCGTGACATTCGCCAGTTACCAGTCGAAATGCTCGAACGAGTCATCAAAAATTTGACTCAACGGATGGACCATCTGAGACGTAGCCCCGGTCAACATTTGATAGACATAATCTTCAAGAAATAAATGCCAAAGAATGTCCTTTCAAATGATAATAAACATTCCCCATTCAATTTGAATTTTCTGTGCTTTTTTTCTTTAAGAAAGTAGGGAACCTCGAAATGGATCACGCTACATTACCCAAAAATAACGCTTCTTTGAGATCACAATTTTTTTTCCCGAATTTGATTTACAAAATTTTAAACTGCCATGATTCGTTAATTAAAATTTCTAGAGCGAAAATTCCATTAAATTCGGTTCATTCTTTTTTTTTGGGTCGAAAAATTCATTTTATAAGGGTCGACATTACTGAACTCTAGACAAGAGTAGGGGAAAAAGTAAAAATTATATTTTTTCTCTCGGGCCTCTATTTTTAAATATTCTTTTCAAAACTTTAAACTGTCATAACTCCCTAAGCAAAACCCCTGCAGCAAAAAAAGCAGTATATTCTCATAAATTTTTTTGTTAAACTTTAATTTGCCATAGAACCTTAAAGAAGAGCATTTCAGCGAAAAACTCGTTAATTTGAGTTTACCAACTTTGGGTTAAACATTTTATTTTACATTATGGAAGGGACTTGAATTAAAGATCACCCAATTTTGGTCGTTAGGTTAAAGTGAGGAGACGCTGTCACGTGTCATGACCATGGACATACACCTAAGCCAGTGGATCGGCCTGTGGTGCCCTACTTATTTTTGATCTTTTCAATCCTCTAGAGTTATAGAAAATCAGTACTAGACACGAATTTCGTCAATATCTTCGAGACATATCCTCCGAGATGAGTCAGATCTGACAATGTCTCGTTAATCAGGATCGTGAATGCGCCAAAGTTGGGCATTGATACATGCCCGGCATTTGGTGTGCTTGTAAGCTTAGCCTATCCTCCTTCCTATTGAAAGGTCTGGAATGACTTTTAGATTAGTTCATTAGGGAAAACATGGATACAAAACCTGGATACAAAACTCCTGTCGATGAACCAACATGCTTACAATAAGGGGAAGTCTATAGAATCAGCCCTGCACGAACTTGTGAGCACTATGGTGGAATTCTTGACATAGAAGAGGCTTTTAACAACATTCACTCAGATGCAGTAATTGCGGCACTGTCACATCTAAAAATTAACTCCATCAATTCTCTGGAGGCAACATCCCTAAATTCACAAACAGCCCTCGACTGCCGCAGATCTCTTAACGAGATGGCTGAGCAGTCCCCCCAGATATCCCGGGGAACTGCAAAGGGTCGGCGTTTCTAGGCAGCCTAACAGATCTTTCCAGTACCGATATTCGTACTATCGATAAATTTGTATATCAAACAGGTTGGTTTCGATGAGGGGCATTTCAGCCCGTGGTAACACTAGGGACCTAAATTGGTCTAGGTGAGCTTGTATAAAACCTTAAAGCTTGAGTGTCCTGTTAGAACACTCATCATCTTGCTAGTTTCGATCTAGTTTTGACTCACCCTATAGTACCTTGCAGTTTTACCGAGTGTTTAGCTATCCCACATACATATTTTTGTGATTCATCACTGCTCAACGACATCACTGCCCAATAACTGTGAGGCTAAGGTGTGATCTTTCCTCCTCAGTTTCCTATCCGTGTTTACTTCTAAGTATTTAACCTTCTTAGATATTGTAGTTGTCTTATTCAGGAAAAGAGGCTCGTCGAATCTCGCGATCTTCATTTTCCTCGTAAATATGCAGACATATTTCTGTTTTGTGTGGATCGTCGAATAATGACTTAAGATGGGCATAACTTTTCAAATAAGCACCTAAAGGCGAAAAGAACGATATGTTGAATCAACCTTTTTTGTGTCCAAAAACTGCACATTATTTACAAAAATTGTAAATAGTCATGACACCTTCATTAAGCAAAAAAAAACTAGATTCAAATCACTCAAAATCAAAACTTTAAATGGCCATAACTCCTTAAAAAAGAACAGTTCCTTTAAAAATATAACTTTATTTCTTTGATGCAAAGGAACTGGTGTGTGTTTATATATTTATGAAGTAAAGAAACAAATTTAATGCGGCTTTATAACATTATAAGTCAGCTATTTGCTTCCCAGTCAGCTGTCCAATGTTGATTACCAGTCAGCTGTCCAGTTTGTAATGTTGTCATATCCCATAAAAAGGTCTAAACAAGAAGTAAATAATTCAAATGAAATTAAAAGTTTTCTCTAAGTTATTCCGTATTATCTATATGTGTATTTGAGATAATGCTACACGTTTAAGCTTTTACATAGGGTAAATAAAGAGAGGCAGAGAGAAATGAAAAACTATTTCAGAGCATAAAACGAAAGAAATTTTCTCCGATAGTCTACTTGTAATAAACACTTGATTCTTGACCATTCGTTATCATTTAGTTTGTGACTGGAAGGCATCGTAATCGCAATCATTTGGAAACTCGGATAAAGTAGATTGAAAAAACATAAGAATGAGCATTATTCCGAAAACTGTTAATCCCGATTTGCAAAAAGAACGAAAAAATGCTTCATTTAATGTGGAGGATTTTGCTCAGTGGTGGCATGGCGGAGAAGAGAAATTAAAGTACAAAAGATATATAGGTAATTAGAAACTATCGTGGATGATAGAAACTATTGTATCATATTTAAGTGGATTTGTTCATAAAGACAACAAATTTCGAGATCATGAGTGTTAATTCTGTTAGAACCCCGGGTATATAATTTTCTGTAAAGTATCAAATGTAACGGATATGCATTTATTTGAAATTACGTTTTAAGAAAGTATTTCTTTATCTATTGCGGAATATAAAATTGGCACCGCTGCTAAATGTCCTTTATTTCGTGGTAAAATCAGAACCCGTTATCTTGTATCGCTGCTCCTGTAAAAGTTGTTTTTCGAGTCTTTAAGACTGTGTTTGCCGTCCAATAAGACAGTGACCCATCATGACAGACAGGATTAGTGAAACGTTCCATCTCTATAACGAGAGCAGGGCATTGGTATTAGTTCAGAAATGGTCATGTCAGCTTGTAATATTCACAGGTCAAGACAAGTGACCTCTTGCCGTTTGTTGCTATAAGAACGCGTGCTTCAATGAGTATCGGTTTGTAAATTAGAATATAAAGTGTAGTACTTAGGAGAAGTATTGGATAGGAAACTGAGCTGGAAGGACCGCATAGTAGAACTGGCCAACAAGGCTCAAAGATGTTGGTCTTTGTTTAGAAGAGCTGTAGTCTCAAAATGGGGTACATTCCAAGAATGACGTGCTGGCCTTAGTACTGCAAACTATTGCATCTTTATGGAGACAGAGAGACGTTCTGTCTTGATAGCCCCAACAGGGCGTTGGTGCGTCTCGAGTTTTGGCCGGGCCAAATCCGCTCAGAATATATACAGTATCTGGCTAATGAGCATCTACCGTAAAAAGTGCTTGTCTGCTGCTAGAGGCATGTCCAAATACTCCAGTTCTCCGGGAGAATATATGGTACTTACTACCCCAGTTCACAGGAAAGCTCATCTGCACTGCAGTTCCATGGAGTGCAACTGAAGCTCGGCACTTTTATCAAGTGGATTTTGAAATGTTCAGTTATGTGAGGCAGTAGAACGCTGCTCTTGATGGCTCTATACCGGGGAAAAACGGGACAGGTTCTGGCAGTGATGGGCAACGGATAAATGTGGGACGCCGAAACACTGTAAGAGATAACAAAGAGAGTATGTGGTGATCCAAATGAGCAGAAAACATATATACTGAAACTAAGCAAGACCGACATCAGTGAGATGATGATAGGACATTTAAGCTTTGTTGGTCTGTAGATAAATATAGCCTGATCCATTTCGAGGTTCCCTACTTTTTTAAAGAAAAAAACATAGACAATTCAACTTGAATGGGGAATGTTTATTATCATTTGAAAGAACATTCTTTGGCATCTATTTTTTGAAGATTATGTCTACGAAATGCTGGCCGCGGCTACGTCTCAGACGGTCCATCCGTTGAGTCCAATTTTCGATGACTCGTTCGAGCATTTCGACTGGTAACTGGCGAATGACACGCGTGATATTTTGCTCCAAGGCTTGAATCGAAGCGGGTTTGTCCGCATAAACTTTAGACTTTACATATCCCCACAGGAAAAAGTCGAACGGTGTGATATCACACGATCTTGGTGGCCAATCGACCGGCCCAAAACGTGAAATTATCTGCTCACCGAAGTGTTCTCTCAATAAATCCATTGATTGATGCGATGTGTGGGAAGTGGCGCCGTCTTGTTGAAACCAAATGTCGCCGAGTTCACGAGCTTCAATTTCAGGCATCAAATAGTCGGTTATCATGGCACGATAACGGTCGTCATTGACGGTTACGTTCTCACCGGCATCATCTTTGAAGAAATATGGACCGATGATTCCACTGGCCCACAAACCACACCAAACCGTTGTTTTTTCTGGATGAAGTGGCAGCTCTTGAATCTCTTCAGGTTGCTCTTCGTCCCAAATGCGGCAATTTAGCTTGTTTACATACCCATTAAGCCAGAAATGGGCCTTATCGCTGAACAAAATTTGGATCGAAAACGTCGGATCTTCTTGGAACTTTTCAAGAACCCATAGAGCGAATCGATGTCGCTTGGGAAGATCTCGATCTCGACGTAAAATGAGCCAAGTCGTTCCATACGTCAGTCCGAGTTGCTGCGAACGGCGCCGAATCGACTCTCCACGGTTTTCGTGTACACTCTCAGCTACGGTCGCTACATTTTCTTCACTGCGTGCTGGACGTGGTCTATTCGGTCGAATATTATCCAATTATGAATGCTGGGTCGCAAGATGGGTGATGGTATTGCGAATAGTACGCTCAGTAGGCCGATTATGTTGACCATAAGTTGAGCGAAGTGCACGAAACACATTCCTCACAGAACGTGAATTTTCGTAATAACGTTGAACGATTTGTAAACGTTGTTCAGGCGTAAGTCTTTCCATGATGAAATGCCAAACAATACTTAACAAAAATAACATGACAGCATGACACGACTCACAAGTGATCTGTCAAAAAAAAGGCTATTGAAAAAAGTATCTCTACTTGGATCACCCGCTACATTCCTGGCCAAATATAGATAGAGAATCGCCAGATTTTGAGGAGGATCGCATGACTTAGGAAAATAATCGGACAAGTGAGAGAAAAACAAATACAATTCTCTCTCAAAAATCGCATATGACTATGGCAATTTAAACCCCGCCTTAGCAATGTTTCTGCACCATATATGACAACGTGATGCCCCTAAATCCTAATCAAAATCTAAAACAAAAAAATGAAATGAAATTATGAATTCCTAAATTTGAAATGTTAACCTTTTTGTTTAAGTAAAAAAATCGTGTAAAGTCTCAATGGTTTATTCGCAATGGCAATAACCCAGAGAATAGTATTTTAGGTTAAGATTTGTCCACTTATTGTTATTTTCATTGTATAATAATGAAAGATTCAATAAAAAAAACATAATGAATTGGAAAAAAAAATCGTAGGGGGTTCTGACTGGAAAATATTTGTTTAACCACTAGCTTAGTCCATTAGGGCGGGTCGGAAATATATAAATAATAAGTTGTAGTTGTCCGCATCTTAAATTAAAGATGGGTTTGCTTAATAAATATCCCCAAAATAATTCGCCTGTATCCTATGTCGCCAGTGAGTTAGAGCTATGTAACATAACCTCTAAAGTTCATGATGTTCTTCCAAATATCATAAATTTTTTAAAAGCGCATAATTTTTACTATTTAAAATAGTACTCTCCATTCTGCATAAAACAGTCACTCTAGCTCATTAGCGCCTCATGATATAACAGCAATACTTTGAGGATATTCACTAAACCTAACAAGCTTTTCCGCAATACTTTTTTTTCGATCCACCCTAATGTCCATGAACAAGATTCGTAAAAACGTTTCCTCTTTTGCAACCTAATATTACCATACACAACTTAGAATTATTAGGCCCTTTTTCTGTTTCATAAAAAAGTGTGACGAATTTATTAATATAAAAAATTTTGTACTGCATACATTAATTCTACCTCACGGTAGAATTAACGAACTCGTGTAGAATGATTCAAACAATACAAAACGCTTACTTGAATACCCGTATCAAGGTTCAATCACATTGAAATTATAAAATCTATATGTATATGCATAAGGGCAGGTGAACGTTAAACATATATATAGTCGACAGTTGTGACGTATCTCTATTGATAAATATTTAGATTTCGATAAGATTTGATTGTTGCCACAGAATTTTTGAAACATATACATGTTTAGGGTACACTCTAAACATATAATATTTGGTACACACAAAAATTATACATTTGGGAAGATGTTGTTCTACACAAATTTTTGTTTACATCCCAATATGTTTTTGTTTTGGGTCTATCATTTGCGAAACAAATATTTTTTTCAGTAATTTAAAGTTAAATTTTTAATGTTCGTAAAAGTAATAAATAACAACAATTGAAATCGTATAACCTTGGATCAACATAAATTGCATGGACGATTGACAAATAATGATGACTTGGGATTCTCAGAAATTTTAAATGATTGATTTAAAGCTAAAGTAATGCTGCATTTGGTATCATAACTGTTGACGTACATTATCCCCTGGCTGGAGAAAATTTATGTGGGCTGTATCAGGCTTTCATACATCCCGAATCGATGGAGGTATACCAAAGTGGTATTCATACCTAAAGCGGGGAAGATATCACCTACTATACCAAAAGTCTTCAGGCCAATTAGCCTATCCTCCTTCCTATTGAAAGGTCTGGAAAGACTTTTAGAATATTTCATTAGGGAAAACCTGGATACAAAACTCCTGTCGGTGATCCAACATGCTTACAATAAGGGGAAGTCTACAGAATCAGCCCTGCACGAACTTGTGAGCACTATCGAATCGTCCCTGCATTTCAAGGAATTCACCATGGTGGCATTTCTTGACATTGAAGGGGCTTTTAACAACATTCACTAGGATGAATAAAGTCCTACATGGGGACCCTCCACCTCGGATAAATGGAACAGATCTAGTCTTTTCTGAAAGTGCAAAATTTTTAGGGATAAATCTAAATAGAAAACTGTTATTTCGACTTAGCGTATTGGAACGTGTAAGGAAGGCTAACGTCGCCTTATATTCCTGCAAAAAGGCTGTAGGGTAGCGGTGGAGCCTCTCTCCTAAAATCGTCCACTGGATATATATAGCAGTAGTTCGTCCTATACTGCTATACGGCATTGTGGTATGGTGGACGGCAACTGACAAACTAACCATCACCAACCTACTAACAAAGGTTCAGAGAACAGCCTGCCTGAGCATAAGCGGAGCCTTAAGGACTACAGCGACCGAGTCTCTACAAGCCCTACTCCATATACTGCCGATTAATATTGTGGCGAGAGAAGTTGCAACCAAAGCGGCAATAAAATTAAACTGCCTATCAATGTGGAGGTATAAAAACTACGGTCACATGAGGATATCAAAGTGTAGTGCTACTGTAACCGACCGAGTGGACTATATACCAACTGTGTACACCTTCGAGAGAAATTACATCACTATAATTCCCGCCAGAGATGAATGGGTTGGAATAATACCAGGTAATAGAAACCATCTCCACTTTTACACGCATGGTTCGAAGCTTGATGAAAAGGTTGGCTTCGGAGTACACTGAGCAGAGCTTAGTTTGGATATAGCTCACAGACTACCAGATATGTGCAGTGTCTATCAAGCCGAAATAATGGCAATATGGAAGTAGACAAGTAGCTGAGTCGAAACATAGTAACCAACACTGGAGTTGTCATTTACTCGGACAGCCAGGCTGCCATCAATTCTCTGGAGGCAACATCCCTAAACTCACAAACAGCCCTTGACTGACGCAGATCTCTTAACGAGATGGCTGAGCAGTTTAATATACACCTCATATGGGTGCCTGGGCATAGGGATATCCAGGGGATCTGCAAAGCCGATGAACTTGCTAGGAAAGGGACGACATTACAAATTCTCAAAGAATTTGCATATATTAGTGCGCCACTATCCACGTGCAAGCTTTGGCTTAGGCAAGAGTCCAACGAAAGATGGACAGAAATCGACACCTGCAGGGTAGCTATACAAATCTGGCCAAGGTATGACCTGAGAAGATCAAAATATCTCCTCGCACTAGAGAGACAAATATTGTCTACGTTAGTATCAGTTCTGACGGGACACTGCTTGATCGGCGAACACGCCAAAAGATTGGGTATTTACTCTAATGACTTCTGCAGAAGCTGTGGAGATGAGGAAGATGTGGAGAGCATTGAGCACTTGCTATGCGATTGCCCCGCTCTGAGTAAACGACGACTGGACATACTGGGGTCGGCCTTTCGTACTATCGATAAATTTGTATATCAAACAGGTTGGTTTCGATGAGGGGCATTTCAGCCCGTGGTAACACTAGGGACCTAAACTGGTCTATGTGAGCTTGTATAAAAAAATAAGAAAATACGGCTGCCACCCTAACCTAAACCTAAACCTATCATAACTGGGTCGTACAATTTGAAACCAAGGAAAAATTAACACTGAAATTTCAAAAAAAAAAAAAAAAAAAAAAAAACAAAAAAACACAAGTTTTGGAATTCATTTTTAAGTAAAATACATTTAGGAAAATTCCCAGATTATAATTTTATTTGCATTCAAACATATATTTTATTTGGGAAATCAAGTTTGCAAATATATTTTGTTGTAATATTTTAATATATGCTTTCCAAATATATTTAATTGATTTTCAAATAGAATAAATTTGCTCAGGAATATATAATATTTAAAAATTTGTGTTCCAAATATATTTTCTTTCGATACAAACATATAAAAAAATGCGATTTTGCCCCGTGTTCTTATCTTCAAAATATTCTCTGCAATCTCTTATTTTTCAGAATCGTACATCCTTGAAGATTTGGACGAAAATATATTCACATTTCAGAATTTATCACATGAGGACATTTACACATCCAGCGTTAAGAATTTCTTATGGCTGGCGAAGAAATTGCGTAAGCTACAGCAGGAACTCAATCCGGGTGGAAACGATATCTGGCCGTAAGTACTCGTAATTGTAACAGTAGCCAAAAAATTTCAAAAATCTAGTTTTATTGAGAAGTTTAGCAACATTCGGGTGATGAAGCCTTTAGTAACACTGTGGGACAGCTAAAATCGGCTGGTGTTCTGAGTACCGGTAAAAGTTATATCGGTCAAAAAAAGTTATACGCGTCCCGGCGTTTCGCTCGAGAACGACTAAACCTGCCGGAGTTGAAAAAGGGCCGGAACCATCTAGGGAACCCGCATCGTTTATGGGGAAGCATCAACGGTTCTGGGGAATCGTCATCGGTTCAGGGAAAACCGTTCTCGATTCTAAAAGAATCCGGTATCCGAGGTTCTCCCAAAGATCCGGTGCTGTGAAATTTACTTAAGAAAACTTTAAATGGCAATATCTCCTAAAAAAGTGCTTACTATGCGGCGAAATTTTGTTATCTCTCATTTTTTGTGGGGAAAATTATAAATTTACTTAGCAAAACTTTAAATGGCTGTACCTCCATAAATAACCTTCGGAGAGCGAAGAGGACAACATGTTGTTATTATCAAAATGCGTATTTTGGATGCCATAGGACCTTTGGATCTGAACTGATTTGTTTGTATGGATAAAGGTTGTTACATATGCAGACGACTTAGCTGATGCAAGTTCCTACGTACATTCGGGGAAGTTCTTCAGAGGATCCTCTATATCACTTAAAATTAGTGACTTACACACATAGCTAAAAAGTTGTATATGTATCAAGTATTACTGCTATCGAACATTATATAGCGTGATCCATTTCGAGGTTCCCTACTTTTTTAAAGAAAAAAACACAGAAAATTCAAATTGAATGGGAAATGTTTATTATCATTTGAAAGAACATTCTTTGGCATTAATTTTTTAAGATTATATCTATCAAATGTTGGCCGCGGCTACATCTTAGATGGTTCATCCGTTGAGTCCAATTTTCGATGACTCGTTCGAGCTCAAGGCCTGAATCGAAGCAGGTTTGTCCGCATAAACTTTAGACTTTACATATCCCCACAGGAAAAAGTCTAACGGTGTGATATCACACGATCTTGGTGGCCAATCGACCGGCCCAAAACGTGAAATTATCTGCTCACCGAAGCGAGATTGTAACTCAATCTGGAATTCTTCGGGCTATCAAAAGCATTAAACCTTCTTGTCGCTAGGACCAGACATTGTTTCGCCGTCGGATCTAAAGTCAGTGACTGATACAGTTGATTCCCGGCTGTATCAATCAGGCCTATATACAAAAAAAATTATAGAAACCAATAGATCACAGGCCACTGTCCAATCAACAGCATGCCTACACCTGAAGGAAATCCGCCGAAACCATCCTACAAGATCAAGTTAACTTTCTTAAAGATCTCCTTCTGTTAAGGGGTATATTTATAAGCTCACATGCTGTCCGGTCACTGCAGTGTTAAGCCGGCTAATAGATAGGTAACAGAATATCTGATTTGCAGGTTCTGACAAAGTTGGTGTAAATATATATATTCTCCGATGGTCAGACTCTACTTATACAAGAACATCTCTTAACTGCCTCAATACAATTCTACGTCTGACCCTGTTTGCTGAGCAATTTAAAATTCACCTCATATGCGTTACGGGCCTCTGGGACATTCCAGTGAACTGTAGAGCAGAGAGCCTACAATACTAGGGCCAGCATTACACGCTGCAAGGGAAGATGACTCTGTGAACATACTCAAAGTGATATCTCAGCTTAGTGCGGTCTATCGCTTGTAGCATGAACATATTTTCATTAGTGTAAGACATTTACAATTTTTGAATCTATGCCGCATTTCTGTTTTTTGGAATAATTTTGAATTGTGTAGAACCATTTGCGATTATGTGTAATGATTTAGGTCCATGAAGCCGTCATTATTCCTAGGAAACAGCCATCGGTTCTGAGGAACCGTCAATGGTTTTGACGACGAACAGTCAGCGATGTAGGAAAACCGATTCGATTCTAAAAGGATACGGTATGCGAGGTTCTCCCAAAGGAATCCGCTCCTGTGAAATTTACTTAGAAAAACTTTAAATATCTCCTAAAAAAGTGTGGACATACTCCAAGTGACATCTGAGGTTAGTGTGCTCGAGTATCAATTTTGAAGATATAGATTCCCTATGGGTGGGGCTTCAAAAGGGGGAGCTGCTGCTCCCAAAGGCTTCCTGAGAAAGGCTCAACATAAATCCTTGATAGAATTCTGCAACTGTGTAGAAAGCTCAGCCGTAGCCTCAAGGTTAAGGAAAATCTAGCAACCCTGGGGGTTAACAGTAGTATGCGTAGGTTCATTCAGAACCTTCTGATTAAGCGATAGCTTTTGGTTTTTTGCCAACGTGAGAACGCCCCATGTGGGTGTTCTGTCTCCTTTTCTATGCAGTTAAGGTTATTGCATATGAAGATGACTAGCTGTAGGAGGGAAGTTTACGAGTTCTCCTATACACATCCTATAGCACGCCTTTCATACAACCGCAAGACAGCCTTCTGATAATGGACTTGGTGTGAACCCGACCTAGAAGAAACTAGTTCCATTCAGCAGGAGATATATGGTACCAAAAGTTGCACATTTGTCCTTGGGGGATATTGAAGTTCTCTTCTCTGAAAGCGCAAAATACTAGACAGAAAGTTAAACTTCAAACATAACATTCTGGAAAGAGCAAAGTATATACCTGTAAAAGGGCAATAGGAAAAGTTGAGGTCTGAATCCGCGTATAGTTTTTGAGTTGAACACGCCAACAATCCTGTACTGCATTGTCGCCTGGTGGACAGCTCTGCAGAAATCCACCTTTTGGGCGATACTAAACACAGTTCAACGAATGACTGCTCTATGTGTCACTGGTGGGATAAGAATTACACCAATTAAGGCACTAAAACGTATTCTACATTTACATGTGCTTATATTAGACTAATGGAACCATCACTCAGGTCAGGAAATGGCTACGGATATAGTGTCATTCTAGACACAATACCTGACATCCTGGGCATTGCTGAACCACTTTTTGTCTAGATGTATCTCACTCTAATACCTGACAGAACCGAATGGATTAGTCGTATCCCAGGACATAGGATATAATGGTTCTTAACTCAACAACCAACTGGGCTTTGGTTTATTTTCTGAGGAACTCGTGGCATCCGTTGCAAAATATGTTCTGACTCTGAAAATTAATGTTCTGACTAAAGTCGGTATAAATATTTTCTCTGATAGTCAGACTGCTATCAAGTCTGCCATCGACTGTCGTAGATCTCTTAACGAGATGGCTGAACAGTTCAACTGATATGGTTTGTCGGCCTACAGGGACATACCAGGGAACTGCAAAGCAGATGAACTTGAAAAACTTGGAACTACCTTAGACGCTCTAGGAGAAATGGAATATTTGTGCATGTTTCTAGAGACCTGCGAGCTCTTCTTGAGAAATAGTGCCCCAACGATAACAAATGATATGTAGTCACTGTATACCTTCGAAGGTGACATGGCACTGCCTTAACTCCAAACGCACCGGTATGGAGACTGGACGTTTCATTTGTCGCTTCTGTCATGACGGTCACTGCCTCATTAGACGGCATGTGGAGATATTGAAGGTCTTGTGAAGTGACTTTATCAGAATTGATAATAAATAGAGCAACCAATTTCTGTGTATACCTCCCACCTTTTCTAGAAGTTGGCATGTAAGTCTAGACTCTCATTTCTTTGGGGTGTTAGCTAACTTTGTTGATCTTTTTTAAAGCAATCTAATTCGTTCAAGGGGAGGAGAAAAGAAAATCTTATGTCTTCCCTTACGTCTCTGTGATAGCAAATGGACTACGTAGTGGAAGTAAATCTGTTATTCAGGCTTCCACTCTTAAGCTTATCTAACCTTGTTGACGACAAATTTTGTAATCTACAACTTAGTTGAAGACAAATGGGTTATGTACTTCTTGGTTGATGGCCAGTTCTGTTATATACTCCTTATTTGACGAATAATTGTATCATCAACATCTTATGTCCAATTGGGTTATCTACACCTTAGATAACGACAAATTGGGTAACCTACTCCTTAGAAGAGTACAATCTGGGTTATCTACTCCTTCGTAGTGGCCCAGTTTGGCTATCTGATCCTCAGTTGGCGACTAATTAAGCTACCTACTCCTTAGTAGAGGGCCAGTTTGGTTATCTACTCCTTAGTTGACAACAATTTGGGTTATCTACTTCTTAGTGGAGGAACAGTAATTCAGCTTCAGTTACCTACTTCTTAGTAGATAACCAGATGGGACCAGTTTCCGAAGTTCAACAATGAAATAGTCAACATTTAATATGTTTCAAATGTGAGTTACGCTGTCTAACATTGAAGGGTCAGGTACTATACGTATTATTTTAGACGAGTACTTGGATATGGATATCTGTCTGCTGACAGATTGTCCTTAATGGATTTAACACTCCTTTGGTATTGTACCGGTTCATTTCCCTGTCTTAATTCAATCTAACTTTAATGTTGTTGCTATAATTTCAGTGCCCTTCATTCCGATCCGGAAATCTGGGGTGCCTTACCATCCGGAAATCCATACGCTGTGCATTTTGCCATGGTGGTCGACTGTATTCGCAAACAGGGTACCGATGAACAGTTTGAGAAATTCGGAAAGCCCGCGGAAGATTTACGAATTGGTGGAGCTTACGCTCAGACCGAATTGGGTCATGGAACCTTTTTGAGGGGTCTGGAGACGAGAGCTGATTTTGATAGCAAAACTGATGAGTTCATATTGAATACGCCAACGATAACAGCCTATAAATGGTGGCCGGGAGGATGTAAATTATTAAAATAATATTCTTAAATTAAATAGGTTAATTTACGTTTACGGTTCAATTTGCAGTGGGTCATTCAGCTAACTTCTGCATTGTGGCTGCCAATCTGAACATCGACAGTGATCCCAAAGGTATGGCTATGTTTGTGGTTCCACTACGTGATGGCGAAACCCATATGCCCCTTCCTGGCATTGATGTTGGTGATATCGGCAAGAGAATGGGTTTTGCGGGAGTTAATAATGGATTCTTGGGTTTGAACAATGTTCGCATACCTCGTACAAATATGTTGATGCGCTACTCGCAGGTAAAACGTGATGGTACATTCGTTAAAAGTCCCGCCTCTGTTTTGGCCTATTTTACTATGGTATATGCGCGCTGTGTAATTGTTCGTAATATGTCTCTATTCCTATCGATGGCTGCCACTATAGCTACTAGATATTCCGCGGTGCGCAGACAAAGTCCCATAAATCCCAAGTAAGTATGGCGGATCTGACTGCTATGTAGCACACTGTATTCGGCACATTTCTTTCTTCCTCAGAGAGCCTGAACCGCAGATCATTGACCATGTTACCCAGCAAAAGAAACTATTTCCCGAGATAGCCACCAGTATTGCCTATAGATTGTCTGCGGCAAAATTATATCAATTGTATGAACAAACTTCGGATGATATTAAACGGGGGGAGTTTGGTCGACTTCCGGAAATGCATGCATTGTCCTGTGTCTTGAAGGTTCTAAGCTCTACTGCTGCTATGTCTGGTGTGGAGGTATTGCGTTTAGCTTGTGGTGGTCATGGATACTTGAGTTCTTCGAATTTTGGTAATCTATATGTGGATGCTACAGCCGGTTGCACCTATGAGGGAGAGAATACTGTACTGCTCCTGCAAGT
This sequence comes from Eudasyphora cyanicolor, assembly GCA_963930755.1. Lineage (NCBI taxonomy): Eukaryota > Metazoa > Arthropoda > Insecta > Diptera > Muscidae > Eudasyphora > Eudasyphora cyanicolor. Next base: position 132,370,937 of record OZ005738.1, read on the forward strand.
AGGACGATTTTTGATGAAATCCTACCGATTGGCATTGGCTGGAAAACCATTGGTGGCAACTGTTTCATATTTGCAGGATGCACTTAAGTATAAGTCTTTGGATAGATGGACGGGATCGTGGGAAAATATCATTAAAGCGTTGCAAATCACCACAGCCAAGTAAGTAGATAAGGAATTCTTTTTTAAAGCCTAAAACATTACTTATGGTAGATTATGTTATGTTTAAAGTGATATCATTGTGAAGATACCACAAGGATGTAAGGGAAACAGTTGTATCTAACCCCGCCCGTTGAACTGAATTTGATTACTTTAAAAAGCTCAGCAGTTGATAGATATTAACATAAACCAAGTTTGCTAACTCCCCAAAGAACTGTGAGCTTAGGACTAACGCTCATCCTTCAAAATAGAGCCCTGATACATAAGGTGTTCTATCTTCTGCTTCTGCAAAAGTTATTTCTAAGATTTCCAATCTCTCTGCTTATCAGACAATAAGGCTGTGACGCGTCATGACAGAATCTATATGTGAGATGACTGATCTCTATAACGAAAGAAGGGTGTAGGTGCGTTTTGAGTTCAAGAAGGGTCACATCAGCCTAGACTGAATGCAGTTCATGACTAGTGACCTATCATTTGTGGCATGTCGCTAAGACATGCCCACATAATCCAGTTTCCCTTGATCAAATAAGGTAGTTCACAGGCTTGCAAGTTCATCTGTGTACCTAAATCAGATGAATACTGAACAATTTAGCCATCTTAGCCATTCAGATCTGTGACAGTGGAGTCAAACATTAAGTAAAACCAGTGTTTCCCATAGGTACTTGTGACAGGATTCCTTTCAACCAGAAGTGTCTAACTGAGAGAACTTTTCAGTTAGCTACATGCCGTACTTCAGGAAGAGATTATTTTATGTTTGGGTGGCAGTATGTATATCAGGTGCAAATTATTTTTTCACCGATTCTGCTGACCCTGCCAATCGGGTGATCTACGAATCCTATAGTTCCCATCTATTCCCATGATGGGGACTGAATCATGATCATATGGGCCACCAGTACTTGACTTTCTGGGGTCTAACTGGTAGTATCAGCGGTTACGCAGTCCCACCAGAGTCTTTAATCTGGTACCACGGGAGGCATGAACGCCGCTGGAACGTAGGTTATGGCCTGACTATTGGTGTGGTCCCGTCGGAGCGATCGTAGTGGCTGTGGTTGAAACCAAAATCGATGGTAGAGAATAGTCTCGAATTCAGAGTTTTAAACCAACCGAGGCCATGACCCATAGAAAGGTAAGGAGTTTTAGATGGGCTCCGCTCCTAACCAGGGAGGAGTGAACAGTGTCCAGAATCACACAATGTGTGTGGAGTGGAGAGTAACGGCAGGATCTCGCCTAAATCCAGAATACCTAATGACCCTACCAATCATCGTCGTCTAGTCGATATACCAAACCTCCTCTAGCAAAATTTACACAGTCTCTTTGTAAGTGCACAACGCCTCATTGATATTGCAATTGACAACGTCTTTCTTTGACGTCGATTATATCCGCTAGAGCCAGATGATAATTATTTTTTTTCAACGATCGTACTGACCCTACGAGGCGACGTCGTCTAGTCGATACACCAGACCTCCTCCAGCTAAAATTTGTGTATCTCTTTGGTAGAGCACAACATACTCTTGATAATGCTATTGATCTCGTGTTTCTAATATGTCGCATAAGTCCGTTAGAGCCAAATTTAAATTAAGTGTTTTTTTAGAAGTTTTTTAGTTAATGATCGATTTAATTTTTAATTAGATTTATTTATTGAATGTTTTCACATTCGAATTGTTCAGCTTTTTCCATCAACTCTTCCTTTCGAAAGAGAGGTTTTTGTGGTTAAGTTGTTTACCGATCCTACTGATCCTACCAATCATCGTTGTCTAGTCGCGCACAATGTTCATGAGAATACAACTGATCTTCTCGTCTCTCTGCGTCGTTGCATATGTCGATACACTAGACCACCTACAGCCACAATTTTGAATCTCTTTCAACGTTCCCTTGATAATGCTATTGATCTCGGCTTTCTACGATGTCGCGTATGTCCGTTAGAGCCAAATATCAATTATGTTGTTCATCGATCCTACTGACCCTACCAATCATCGTCGACTAGTCGATACGCTAAACCTCCTCGAGCCAAATTTGCGTTGCCTCTTTAGTAGCGCACACGGTCTTCTTGAGAATATAACTGATCTCGTCTCTCTACGTCCGCTAGAGCCAGATGATCAATTATATTTTCATCGATCCTACTGACCCTACGAAGCGTCGTCGTCTATTCGATACACCAGACCTCCTACAGATAACATTTTTGATTTGATTCATTGTTATCGCACAGCGTTCCCTTGATAATGCTATTGATCCCGTCTTTCCGTTAGAGCAAAAAATCAATTAAGTTGCTCACTGATTCTTCTGACCCTACCAATCATCGTCGTCTAGTCGATACGCTAAACCTCCTCGAGCCGAATTCGCGTTGCCTCTTTAGTAGCGCACAAAGTCCTCTTCACTATACAACTGATTTCGTCCTTCTACGTTGTCGTATATGTCCGTTAGTGCCAAGTTATAAATTATTTGATTCACCTATTCTACTGTCCCTACCAATCATCGTCGTCTAGTCGATTTGGGATAGAAACAGATCTTCTCCCTGCATCCGCAGGAATGCAGCTGTAGAAACTACAGACTCGTAAGGTGATAAGTGTTCCAAAAGGACACTCAAGTATACAAGCTCATTTGCACCTCATAGGATAAGTAGATTAAGACGAATGCAGGACATGCAGGGAAGATATCGAAGCTATGCAGCATTGTCAATGACCAGCTTTCGCACATGCAAGATCCCGATACTTCGGGTCCGACAGATTACCAGATCTTACCCATCTCCGTCAGAACAAAAACCTAGGGAAATCCGCTAGAAGTTCATACTCACAGAACTCGTCTCCTCATGATTCTGCAGAACATATGATATGTCCATACATCTGTCCATACATCGTAGCTCTTCGGAAAAGGAGCAAATGCAGCTCGGACACTTGCGAATAGGACTATTCATTTGCAGATATCTTTCGATTCTGTACACACTTAATTGGATTTTGATGAAGCCGTATTACACTCGGTCAACGGACTTGAAAAGATGGGCTGAGAATCTGCGTTCAGCATAAATTCTGCGTGCCTTCGAGCCCCATCCGCCACTTCCGTCTTGTACAATCGACTATTCTTTCAGTTGCCAGTTGGAAGACCAGGATTGCAGTACTGCAGCCTGGATTTCGCTGATCTGAGACGGGTTGTATTCCTTGTTGAGAACGTCCAGTATCGAATCCAGTTAGTTCTCACCAATCTTCTTTAAAGCGCACCCGTAGCAACTATCCCTGAACCGGATTAAGTTAATCTGACCCTACGTCATCACAGTCGGGAGGTGGACCCGGTTACTCCTTAAGAACATCGGTGCATACACAGGATCCTGTTATTCCCTAAGAACGTCGTTGCATTTGGAGGTCAGCACGTCTGCTCCACATACTCCTAGGGATATTGCCATCTTTTTCTCCACTGTCACCGAAGAATCGTGGACCAGCGTCATCACTGACCACTTCGGTTCCTTTGGAAGCGGTTGAATCATCTTACAAGGGTAGTCCTTTAGCAAACTGATTTTGTGAGGAAGTGGACGGAGTAGTATTTTCTTCTTTATTCCGTGGGGTCCTTTCAGCTGAGTTGTCGATATTAGAAGACTCCTAAGTATTTCTACCTGTCCGGAATTGCAATCGTCTTCCTCGTGAAAAGATATATCCTATTTGTTCTGAGTTTACGTTTAATCTTCTCTTGGATGTAACCAGTTAAATAGCATATTATGTGTTTCATCGGTCCTTGTAATTACATCAGGGCTCTGCAGTTTCCTAGAATGGCCTTAATTTAATGCCCTGTATTATAAAACTTTGATATTTTCAACTCTCAACGGCTCCCATGGAGTAGCGAAAATGGTCTCTAGGGAGCCTCGTCTTCCTTTTTTGAAAACCCTGAGAATGTTATTATTATTATTGCAAATAGATTGTACAAAAAAAGTTTTCAGAGAATTATCTTAATATTTTTTTTATAATAGAAGGATCTATGACAATTATGTGTGAAAACATCGGCCAAATGCTAGCCACTGCTAACCACATGTGTCTCACAATTATCATTGTACATTATTTTTGAAAATTGCCACGGTGGTCTATATTAAACGCACGATGTTATTTGTAAATAAAACAAAAAGTTTTCAGACAATTATCTTAATATTTTTTATTATGATAGAAGGATCTATGACAATTATGTGTGAAACAAAATATCGGCCAAATGCTCACCAGGTGTGACTCATAATTAACATCGTGCATTATGGTTGGACCACCCTATATTATTTTATAATCTTTATCCAAACAGCTTAATTACTTACAATATAATGATTCCATTTCATTCCCATGTAGTAAAACCCGCATTGCCTTTGAAAATCTTTCTGCTCGCCTAAAGGCTGGACAATCGGAGGGAGAAGCCGCCAACAATACTGGCATCGAATTGACTCAAGCTGCCGAAGTAAGTTGTACTTATTTTCGTTTTCAGATTTTGATTATTTTCCCCTTGCAGTTACATGGATATTGTTTTGTCACCAACAACTTTTTGGAAGAAGTTACCGGACCTAGTGCCAGAACCAGATCTCCAGCTCTAAATAAAGTTTTGGAAAATCTTTTGGAACTATTTTTGGTATCAACCGCTTTGAAGCATATGAGTGAGATCTTGAGGGTTAGTGTGGTTGCTTCTAACTCTCTTATTTTTTATTATAATCATATCATTTCATACCTTTAGGTTGTTAATATCTCGGATAACGATTTACGTTCTTTGCAAACACGTCTGGAGCAGGTCCTCAAAGCCCTACGTCCCGATGCGGTGGCCATTTGTGATGGTTTTGATTACCATGACAAAAATCTCAAGTCTACTTTGGGTTGCTACGATGGTCATGTGTATGAACGCATCTTTGCTGAAGCAAAAAAGAGTCCTTTGAACAAGCAACCGGTGCCGGAAGTATTCCATACACATTTGAAACCTTTTATGAAATCTAAAATTTAGATTTATTGTTACTTATTGTCAATATTGTTAGCCGGGAGTTATTAAATAAACCATGAAAAATTAAATGAAGTGTCTTTTGTCTATAATTTTTGTGGATCCTGAATTAAGCTCTGTACTTCGACTTCAAATAGGATGTTTGTTCTCTTTTAGATTTTTTAATGCATAGCGAGACCTGAAAGCTGGAGTTCAATAAAAAGGGATTTAGGTTAGGTTTAGGTTAGGGTGGCAGCCGTTTTTGTTCAGCTCAAATAAGCCAGTTTAGGTCCATAGTGTTACTACGGGCTGAAATGACCCTCATCGAATCCAACCTGTTTGATATACTAATTTACCGATAGTAAGAATATCGGTACGATATTCGTATTATCGATATGTTTATCAATAATACGAATATCGATCAGAATTGATACTAACGTAGACAATCTTTTCCTCTCTAGTGCGAATAGATATTTTGACCTTCTCAGGTTATTCCTTGGCCAGATTTGTCTAGCTACCATACAGGTGCCGATTTCTGTCCATCTTCCGTTTAACTGCCTGATTGCCTCTTGCCTAAGCCAAAGCTTGCAGGTGGATATAAGAAAATTCTTCGAGAATTTGTAACGTCGTCCTAGCAAGTTCATCGGCTTTGCAGTTCCCCGGGATATCTCTATGCCCAGGCACTCATATGAGGTGTATAATATCATAAAGGTAATAAAAGGGCTTCCCATATATAAATTTGGTTTTTGAAGGTACGAGCGGGCGGTTTTTCCGAGGTTACAATGATAAACCAGCTCTTAGATGTATTTTGTCTGTAATTTTTGTAGCTCCTGAATTGAGCTATATACATTCTAGTCGAAACAGGTATTTTTTTTAATGTAATTTTTGGGACGTCGCACATAGGGTTCGATATCATCAATCCGGAGGATTAATTCAAAAAATCAAAATTATCTCATCGTGTTATTTTTGGTACCCACTTAAAGAGCACAAAATTCTGCTCCATTTGATGAAGCTAAAGCTTTCTGCCGCCACTGGTTTAGCTGTCATTATCTGTCAAAGTTATAATAAATTTTGTAAATTTTTATGTAAGTTTAAAAAATTAAAACTGAAATATTTTATTGCGCGATTTTTTTTATCAATCTCTTTAAATTACAACAAATTACAATGGATCCACCAACTAGAGGTAGGTACCTATGCACAGTCATGCGAATTTAGGTAAATTATATTAAGTAAATGTTTTTAAATATGCATTTTAAAATTACTCTAAAATATGAACTTTTTCAAAGAAAATGTAGACCTTTTGTATATTATTAAGCAACATTAAGCGAAAATGACCACATATTTGAAAGTGGCGAATCATACGCTTCAAATTCCAAAAGAAAACGGTTGCTCGTTTTTGCTCCTTTTTTAAATAATGGATATTTTCTTAAAAATCACAGTTGAGAAATCTATTTTTTTTTTCGTTTAATTTTTTCATGTATCAATTTTTTAAATAATTTGTAATGAGTTATAAAAATTTTCATATTAGGAATGTTTGCAATGTCTCGCCAAGAACTGTTTGATATTATGCGAAAATAAAATTCCAAGAGCTTTAATTTTAGAGTAACGGCTTTGAAAGAGCAAATCCTAAAAGTTTTCAAACCTACGGATATGTCAGCTTTTAAACTTAAATTCCAAACGTTTTGTGCACAGTATAAGATCCGGCTTTTGAAGAGTGCAAAAATAATACAAAAAACAAAAAATGTAAAACTTTAAGAGATAACATCCCGTTTCCTGTTTTATCTTACGCAACCCAGTTAAGTTTAAGGTCTTCCGGACAATTTCGTGCATCGCAGATATTAAAAGACATTACATCTTCTCCAACTGACACGTATATTAATACACATACTAAAGAAACACACAAATTAAGCGTTGAGGAAGTCTTGGTAGAAGCAAAATTGACTCGACATCAGTACAATGTTATAAGAAGGGCAGCACCCCAAACATTTCCGTCATACACCGAAGTCCAAAAAGCCAAACAAAAGTGTTATCCAAATAAAAACAAAATAATTACTTCAGAAACTTCAGCGCAAGTAAGTCTACAATGCCTCTTAGATCATACTACGGAACGCATAATTGAATTGAAGAAATCGGAATTTGCTTCTTTAACAAATGAAGAACTATCTCAAGTAACCCTACACTGCAAATGGGGGTTCGATGGGAGCTCAGGACATAGCTCTTATAATCAAGCATTTCACGGTGCAGAAGCTAGTGACTTATCCGTTCTTATTACGTCCATAGTACCATTGAAATTATCTTGCAATGAAAGAGTAATATGGCAAAATCCCCGTCCTTCATCTACTAGGTTATGTAGACCCTTAAAGATAGAATTTTTAATAGAAACTTCTATTATATCAAAGCTTGAAACAGAACGCGTTGAAAATGAAATTAAAAATCTCGAAAACTCTATAGTTTTGTGTGATGAAAGGGTAATTACAATTAACCATGTGCTAATGTTGGTCATGATCGACGGAAAAGTATGTAATGCAATTACATGCACGACATCCACACAGAGATGTTATATATGTTCTGCAACAAGCAAGGATTTTAACAGTTTGAAAAAAATGATTATTAAAGAAATAAACGTTGAAACATTGAAATTTGGCATATCAATCCTTCACGGCTGGTTACGTTTTCTTGAATCTCTACTTCACCTATCGTATAAAATCCCAATAAAAAAATGGCAAGCTCGAGGTGAAAATGAGAAAAAAATTATTGCAGAGGCTAAGAAACGAATTCAGAAAGAATTCAGAGATCAAACAGGACTAATCGTCGATGAACCGAAACCAGGCTTTGGGAATACCAACGACGGTAACGCCGCGAGACGCTTCTTTCAGAACGCTCAAGTTTCTTCAGAAATTACAAATGTCGATTTAGAACTGATAGAACGAATGCATGCTATACTTGTTGTTATATCTTGCGGTCATGATATCAATATTCCGGAAATTTGCCCAAGACATGGCAAGACATTTGGTGAAACTATATCCGTGGTACAATATGACGCCTACGTTACACAAATTTTTTATTCACGGGCCAGAGATAGTTTCTCAAGCTCTATTACCAATATGGCAATTATCCGAAGAGGCACAAGAGGCTCGAAACAAAGATTTCAAAAACTACAGGGAGAATTATGCCCGCAGATGCAGCCGAGAATATTGCAATATCGACATATTCAACAGATTCCTCTTAACTTCAGATCCCGTAATCAGCAGTAAAGCCAACAAATATAAAAAAAATGAAATGGATATTCCAAATATGGCAAAGGATTTGCTATTAATAAACAAGGCTTTAGAACATGATATTGTTCAACAAATCAATCTTGAAGTTGACGATGGTTACGAATGTGACAATGAGAATAGTAATATTTACTATAACTTAGACTAGCCACAATAATTTATATGTATATAGTTATTGTAAAACACATGAATAAGTTTTTGTTGTTTTCGTTGTTTTTATGCGTTTTATCCCACGAGAAATTGTTGAATATGGTTAATATTATTTCGTTAATTGTTATTGTGCCAAAAATTAAAGATTTTCGAATAATTTAAATGGTATTTGAATTTATCCTCCTCATACCTATGTTTTAACCCAATGTGCGTCGTGAAGCACCTTGTCGGACCGCAATACAGAAATTGGTGGAAAAATTCGAGCTGTTGGAACAAATTAGTGATGTGAAGAATAAAACCCGTGCACGTCGCTCAAGAACAACTGAGAATATTGCTGCTGTAGCCCAAAGTGTTGAAGAAAACCCAAGTTTGTCCATTCCTCATCGTTGTTTGGAATTGGGCATTCCACAAATGTCATTACACCGTATCTTGCATAAAGACTTGGGTCATAAGGCTAATAAGGTTCAGTTAACACAAGAACTCAAGCCGGCCGATCATCAACAACGTGGTGTCTTTGCTGATTGGGTGAAAATAATCCGGAATTCCATCGAAAACTCATCTTGACTGATGAGGCCCATTTCCACCTCGGTGACTACTTCAATAAGCAAAATTGTCGCATCTGGGACTTGGAAAACCCAAGAGTTATTGTTGAGAAGCCTCTCCATCCTCAATGTGTGACTGTTTGGTGCGGTTTATGGTCCGGCGGGGTCATTGGACCTTACTTTTTCGAAAATGAGGTTGGATCAACAGTTGCGGTGAATGGATTGCGCTATCGAGAGATAATTAATGATTTTTTATGGTCGGAGTTGGATGGTATTGATCTGGACAACGTTTACTTTCAACAAGACGGCGCTACGTGCCACACAACCATTTCTCTGTTACGGGAAAAATTTCCGGACCATGTTATCTCTCGAAGAGGTGATCACAATTGGCCACCGAGATCTTGTGATTTAACACCTTGCGACTTCTTCCTTTGGAGCCACGTGAAAGATAAGTTCTACGCCAACAGCCCAGCGTCGATTCAAGACCTCAAAGATAGGATTCGTGTGGCTATCGAGGACATAGGGCAGCAGCTTTGCGATTTGGTTGTGGAAAATTTCATGAAAAGGATATGGTCCTGTAAGCGTGGTCGTGTTGGCCATTTGGCTGATGTTGTTTTTCATTATTAACGGCATACCTTCCACTTTATTATTAAATAAACATCCGATCATTTATCTCATTTATGGCATTTTTCTTTGAATACCAAAATAACACCTCTTGTTGGAAAAACCTTTACTATTATATATAGAGAAAGCCGAATGGCTGAAAATTAATGTCCTGACTGAAGTTAGTATCAATACATTCTCTGAGGCTATCTGTATTCCTGAATTTTAAGACTGGTCTTGACTGTCGCAGATATCTCAACGAGACGGCTGAACAATTCAATACTTCCCTGATATGGTTGATGGGTCACAGGGACATAACAGGGAACTGCAAATCAGAAGAACCTGCAAGATTAGGGGGAACTGGAATAGCGACCTGCAAGCTCTTCTTGAGAGATGATAGGTGGTCAATACCCCGAAAATGCTTACATTCCAGGGTGATTTGACCCTGCCTAAACTCCATAGGCATCAACGCCCTGATGCCGTTATGGACAATGGAACGTCTCTCTTTTCGTGTCTGTCATGAGTGGTCACATCTGTATGAACGGCACGCAGAGAGATTTAAGTTCTTTCTAAATGGCTTTTGCAGATGCTGCGAAGAAGAAGACGGGAGACAATTAGAACACTTTATATGTCTGTGCCCCGCTGTCTCTAGAATGCGCTGGCTACCCTTGGCTCTCATTTGTTTGAGGAGTTAACGGGCTTGACTAATGTTAAAATTCGCCAACCTTAGAGCTTTTTATGCAATAAATTGGTTCAGCGGGAGGGGCTAGGGATTTTTTTCCTTAAGTGACTATGGTGTCACATGGACTGTATAGTCTAAGTAATTCTTTTATACAGACTGCCCCTCTTAACCTATCCTGACCTAGATTAAATTGCAGGACTAGGAAATACAGGGGAACTGGAATATGTGGGTATGCCTCTGGCGACCTGCAAACCCCCTTTTGAGAGAGTGCCCTTACAGCGAGTAATGACAGGTTGTCACTAGTCAGAATCTGTGTACATTCCAGGCTGACGAGGCCCAGCTTAGACTCTAAAAGCAGCAAAGCCCTTTGTCTGGTCCTGGTGACTTAAATGGTTAAAAGTGTTTGATAGCCCAAAGAATTTTAGATTCGGTTACAATCACGCTGGCGACCTCTGATGTCTGCACTTCAAGGTAATCGCCAATTGAGGTATTCAATGCATCTTCAGAGTTGCGCGAGATATGTGTATCCAGGAGCACTCCTAGCGATTCCTTACTGGACGTAGACCCAGAACTGTCATCTTTCTTGATGTAACCAACAGTACAAGGTGTTGACGTTAAAATTTTCAGTAACCTTGAGGTTTCGGATGATCTTTCTACGCCACCACAGAAATCTTCTGCAAACTCTTCTACCCTTACAGCAACAAATGGCAGGTTGTTACCCGTCAGAATCTGTGTACATTCAAGGCTGACGAGGCCCTGCTTAGCCTACAAAGGCAGCAATGCCCTGCTGTTTTTATCGAGACCGAACGTTTCACTTGACGTGTCACTACTGCCTTGGTCTACGGCAGTAGTGACCCTGCTTAGACCCCAAAGGCAGCAAAGCCCTTTGTCTGGTCCTGGTGACTTAAAAGGTTTACAGTGTTTGATAGCCCAAAGAATTCTAGATTCGGTTACAATCACGCTGGCGACCTCTGATGTCTGCACTTCAAGGTAATCGCCAATTGAGGTATTCAATGCATCTTCAGAGTTGCGCGAGAAATGTGTATCCAGGAACACTCCTAGCGATTCCTTACTGGACGTAGTCCCAGAACTGTCATCTTTCTTGATGTAACCAACAGTACAAGGTGTTGACGTTACATTTTCAGTAACCTTGAGGCTTCGGATGATCTTTCTACTCTTCTTGAGAGATAGTGCCCTTACAGCAACAAATGGCAGGTTGTTACCCGTCAGGATCTGTGTACATTCAAGGCTGACGAGGCCCTGCTTAGCCTACAAAGGCAGCAATGCCCTGCTGTTTTTATCGAGACCGAACGTTTCACTTGACGTGTCACTACTACCTTATTCTACGGCACACCTAGAGATTAAATGTCTTGCGAAATGACTTTTGCAGATATTGCGTATGCACATACGCTCTCTTTAAGCAATCAAATTGGTTGAACGGGAGGGGCTTGGGCTGTGTTAGCACTATGGACCTAAAATACTACATTTCACGATTATAAATCTTGCCAAATATAGAAACAGTAGTAGTAGTTCGATTATCAAAACACAATTGAAGTAAAACCACACAGTTTAAATATAGAGCAAAGATAACAAAATATGCATACTCGTATGCGATTAAATAATTTAAATCCTGCACATTAAATAGAAACTTAGTAAGCGCAGTGAGTTTCAAAGCAAAAGACCTAATCGAAATTCTAAGGAAAATTTGAATTTAAAGTGTATTAGAAGGAAATGAGTAGCATTATTCCGAAAACTGTTAATCCGGATCTGCAAAAGGAACGTAAAAATGCCTCATTTAACGTTGAAGAGTTTGCCAAATGGTGGCACGGCGGCGAGGAGAAATTGAAGTTCAAAAGATATTTGGGTAATGCGAATAATATGGCGATATGTAAAAGCTAATATCAAAGTATTTGAAATGCTTAGTGCGGAAAATAAAAAGAATTATGTATCGGTTTTAGCAGAAATACTTTTAAAAAAGAGACTGGAGTGAGCTTAAGTTTTGAATTTGAATTTAATATGCATCTCAGGGCGGATTATGGTGGAAATAATTAGAAAAATGCAGTTAAAGTGAAGCTAAAGTCCGTCAAAGTCCAGCCATCTCTTTGATGGCTGTCGGCATCACTTTGATGGCTGTAGCTCGTCGGCAGCGTAAAATGTTTTAAACTTTTCGAGTCGCCAGCATCAGACAATGCTCCGCCAAGACGGCGGAGCTAAAGGCAGCCACATTTGATCTCTAAATCAGAGGGCTCTATACTTCTTGTATCAAGCAGGCTTAAATACCAAAAATGGAGAGACACCAAAATTGTATTTATTCCCAAAGCGGAAAGCCATCCCATACAAGAGCTAAGTACAGGGTTGCGCATAAGTAGTGATATGTGACTCCTCTATATGACTCCATCTAGTTGGAACCACAATTTTGGATTGCTCATTGCCTGTGGTCCTAAGAAATTGCCAATCATTGACCGACATTGAATGTCAATCACATTAATTCATCAAAATACGAGTATGGTTCAATGATCCTTTCTGAAGTTATTTCACACCATACTGTGCATTTAAGTGGGTACATTTGATGCGCCATATTCTATAATTTTGTTTAGGTTAAAGTGGGTCTCATCGTCCATTATGAGTTTGTGAATAAACTCATTGTTTTCTTTCGAAATATAATTGAACAACTTTCGTTGTTTATTATTATTAACAAATCCACCGAAACCGTCCTGCATGATCCAATCAGCTTTATTGAAGAAATTTAATACCCTGTTAAGAAATATACTATGGCAACTTTTTTAGACATAGAAGGGGCCTTCAAAAACATAAATCCGAAAGCAATAGTAGCGGCTCCGGCAAACCTGGAGCCAGATTTGTCTAGCTATCCTGCAGGTGCCGATTTCTGTCCATCTTTCGTTGGACTGCCTGATTGCCTCTTGCCTAAGCCAAAGCTTGCATGTGAATAGTGGCGCACCAATATATGCAAATTCTTCAAGAATTTGTAATGTCGTCCCTTTTCTAGCAAATTCATCGGCTTTGTAGTTCCCCGGGATATCCCTATGCCCAGGCACCCATATGAGGTGTATATTAAACTGCTCAGCCATCTCGTTAAGAGATCTGCGGCAGTCGAGGGCTGTTTGTGAATTTAGGGATGTTGCATCCATTGAATTGATGACAGCCCGGCTGTCCGAGTAAATGACAACGCCAGTGTTGGTTACTATGTTGCGACTCAGCCACTTGGCGACTTCCCATATTGCCATTATTTCGGCTTGATAGACACGGCAGGTATCTGATAGTCTGTGAGCTATATCCAAACTAATTTCTTCGCAGTGTACTCCGAACCCAACCTTTTCATCAAGCTTCGAACCATCCGTGTAAAAGTGGAGATGGTTACTATTACCTGGTATTCTGCCAACCCATTCATCTATGGCGGGAATCATAGTGATGTAATTTCTCTCAAAGGGGTGCACAGTTGGCATATAGTCCACCCGGTCGGTTACCATAGCACTACACTTTGATATCTTTATGTGACCGTAGTTCTTGTACCTCCACATTGATAGGCAGATTAATCTTATTGACGCTTTGGTTGCAACTTCTCTCGCCACAATATTAATCGGCAGTGTATGGAGTAGGGCCGGGGTCTGAACACGCGTACAGTTTATTATACCCACCACCTTAAAGGGGGGGGGGGTATTTTCATTTTGTCACTCCGTTTGTAACACCACTAAATATTGATCTGAGACCCCATAAAGTATATATATCGTTAATCGCCGTCAAATTCTAAGACGATTTAGCAATGTCCGTCTGTCCGTCCGTCCGTTGTAATCACTCTACAATCTATAATACTTGAGCTAGGTGGCTGAAATTAAGTATATATACTTTTTATATCTGCAGGTATGTTGGGATTGAAAGTGGGCAATATCGGTCTATTTTTTGATATAGCCCCCATGTATAGCATCTCTCCAATTTCACTTCTTAGCGCCACAGAGGCCACAAATTTCAACTGATCGTGCTGAAAATTGGTAACTGGGGTTTATTTATACCCGGAAATCTTCACTCGAACAACGGTAGTCATAGGTCCATGTTTTGATATAGCCTTTTACAAAGATCCCTCTAGATTTGACTTGGTAACGCCACAAAAACCTGAAATTTCAACGATTAGGGCTGAATTTTGATATAATTAGATTATTTGTAGCCGAAACCATTCACATGCGATCCATGGTGGATGGCATATAAGACTCGGAAGGCCGAACTTATTCCGTCTTTACCTGTTTGGGCAGTTTCTGCGAAAATTTTGGGCCCAAAAAAATTTTTCAGCGGCAACACTGTATAACGGGTTTTCCAATAAAAGTGATATGATTTCTTTGAAAAAAACACACTTATTTGTAAGGAAATTCAAAAGTTTTTTATTTAATGTGAAGTACAATCGATTCAATTAAGTTCTAAATAAAAATCATTGAAATGGCCTCCACGACTTCTTCTGCAGGAACGAATTCGATGAACCCAATTTTCGAGCACTTTTTCCACTAATACAAATCGTATGTCATGAATGGCACGTTCAATATTGACTTGTAAAGCTTGAAGATATTCTGATTTATTTCGAAAGACCAATGACTTCAAATAACCCCACAAGAAATAGTCTAATGGTGTTAAATCACACCTTCTTGGAGGCCAATCAATATCACAATTTCTTGAAATAATCGAATCTCTAAACTTTTCACGCAACAATTCAATTGTTTCATTTGCTGTGTGGCACGTAGCCACAATCGGTTAGTGGCAAAAAGATAGCTCTTAACGAGAGCTAAAATATTGTTCATGGGTGTCCCGGTCGTAGGTCGACTGGAAAGTGTTTTTTTTTGGATTTAAAAAAAATGGACTTAGCATCATTTTCAAATGTGAACGAAAAGTTTATTTTTGCTCTAGCTCCTTAACGATAGGTCGGATCGGGAATCGGTCAATAGACACGTTCAAAAAATATTTTTTTCCTTTGCTTCTGCAATAAAAGGTGCGGGACAAAATTTTTTTTCGCATGAAATATTAACAAACTTTTTTCAGTATATTCTTAGCTAGAATAGTTGCTGGGCAAAAGCTGATGACACCTTTTTCGAGGGGAGCACTGATGTTTAGAAACTTTTAAATGGTCTCCAATTTCGCCAAACCGAGTATAGGGTTATACTACCCTTTGGTAGTAGAATCGAACATATACAGTCAAGTCCGTGTATTTTTTTCACTGTTGCACAGTGTAATAAAATCTAAAAAAGCGATACATCGGAAACCATTTGGAATTGGGACATAAAATTTATGTATTTGAGAACTAGATTCCAGAGACTTCCTATATAGAAAATTTTAGCAATTTTGAAATTATCCGTAGGTTTTATTTATTGTCGAAAGAAGCTAACTTTTCATTCATCTGCTATAACTAACATATTTTTGAATTTTTGGTAAAATTCACCCGTTTCGAGGATGTATGAAGTTCAAGAGCATATACATAAATAAAATTAGCTTCATCACGTAGGTATAAATATGTTTTAATCATTTAAAGTGCAAGTTGTTTTATGCCCCTTCCAAAAGAATTTTGTCTTCGATAAGATAATTTTTTTAGCATTAGTACCATGACGTTTTTGTTAGCATTTATTTTTATACCCCACATCAATCTGTATAGGGTAGTCAATCACAATATGGAAAATGAAAAGGTATTTATTTTTAAATATCCACGTTTCTTTCTTCACTATTCCGGAAAAGAAAGTCCGATCGTTTACAGGTAATTTCATAAGAATGCACGGCTTCATTCTGCACTAGGAAATGAATAAGGAAAATTCTACACAATGGGCCGATGGGTCTCTGAGAAAAGTGGCGCACATCAGCATTGGCTGTATGCCGCGCGTCCTTAACCTTACTTTCCAAATAATGCTTGGAGAAATATGTAGGGCCCAATCGATTGAAAAATAGATCATTCTATATGGGGATTATATCAAATTCAGCCAAATCGGTTGAAAAATATGTACTCTAGAGCGTCAATAACCTACGTATATCTTATGAGACTTCCAAAAAGGAGACACCCAAATATTATTCGTGGACCAAATCAGACTACCAAATATTTAGTCTGAGGGGAGTCTCCGGACTCTTTGACACATCTGGCGATGACATGCTTCTCGATGAAACGGACGAAGATTTCTATAACACCCTTGACGGGGTGGATGTTAATCTGTCGATTACCAATGATGGTAAGAATTCTACAGATTAACCTCCAACATGCTGAAGCAGCCTCAGTGGCTCTATTGTTGCGCCTGTCCACAAATGCAGTAGACATCGTCCTGATACAGGAACCCTTCACAGTGGGAGGAAGGGTGTGCGGTATCAGGACACCCAACTTTAAACTGCTTGTGGCCAACTGTGAAGGGACTCCAAGAACCTGCATTTTTGTCAGGAAAGATCTAGGTATCTTTCTCCTGACTAACTTAAGTGGTACAGACCAAATAGCTGCTACTCTGGAGATCGGTAATCTCATATATTGGGTGGTCTCCAGTTAATTGCCTTATGAAGCTGTAGCACTGTCAGCTCTCTACAGGGTAGTAGTAGGGTTTTTCAGCAAGAGGTGTTATTTTGGTATTCAAAGAAAAATGCCATTTGTTGAGATAAATGATCGGATATTTATTTCATAATAAAGAGAAAGGTATGCCGTTAATAATGAAAGACAACATCAGCCAAATGGTCACCACGACCACGCTTACAGGACCATATCCTTTTAATGAAATTTTCCATAACCAAATCGCAAAGTGGCTGACCTATGTCCTCGATAGCCTCACGAATTCTATTTTTGAGGTCTTGAATCGACGCTGGGCTGTTGGCGTAGACCTTATCTTTCACGTGGCCCCAAAGGAAGAAGTCGCAAGGTGTTAAATCACAAGACCTCGGTGGCCAATTGTGATCACCTCTTCGATAGATAACACGGTCCGGAAACTTTTCCCGTAACAGAGCAATGGTTTCGTTGCTTGCGTGGCACGTAGCGCCGTCTTGTTGAAAGTAAACGTAGTCCAGATCAATACCATCCAACTCCGACCATAAAAAAGATGCGACAATTTAGCTTGTTGACGTAGCCACCGAGGTGGAAATTGGCCTCATCAGTCAAGATGATTTTGTATTGTTCGTATCGTTTTTTGTTCGAAAGTTTTTTGATCGTTTTGTATCAATCGATGATCGTGTATCGTTCCATTTTTGTAATGGCGTAGTTTCTACTTGTCAAATGTCAAAGAATAAAAGCTTCAAAAGTGACAGCTACCGAAATACCGGGTGATACAAAATAACATCTCTAGTTGGAAAACCCGTTATAAGAAGCGAAGTCTGACGAGCTCGAGCTGATTATTGACATAGACACGATACTATCTGGGGTAGTACTGATATAAACAATAGGGGAGATTCGCTTCTTGACTTTATTCTAACTACCAACCTAAATACTTGTAACATAGGTAATAAACCGACCTGACAACTAAAGACAAACAAGACGTACTCCACGTAACGTTTGCTACTGACCGGCTGTCAGACAAAATTATTGGGTGAAACGTACTGGGCGACCACTCATTCTCAGATCACCATTATTGATATTGAGTTCAAACTCGCTGTAGAAGCGCCTTAACCTGCGGTCCACAGAAATGTGAGGAAGACAAAGTGGCACCTGTATGAGTAGAATTTCAAGAAAGTCCTCAACTCTAAATTTCCTTGCGAACCGAATGACAAAGCCGGTCTGGACAAACTGGACCAGCATATCACCACATCATTAGTTCCCTTGGAGAAGCCAGTCCAAAAATAAGGTACAAGGGTAAAACTAAATCTCAATGGTGGACTTCTGAGCAAACGGCTAGGAAAAAGACCTGCAACAAGCTATTCAACAAGGCGAAATCTACTCGGGTCGCTAATGATTGGGATGCCTATAAAGAGCAATTCAAGATCTATAAGAAGAAGCTTAGGAAGGCGCAAAGACGCTCCTTGCTATACCTTCGGTGGCGAAGTGGAAAATGTCTCCGACGCCGCAAGGCTGAGGAAGGCACTATCTGATTCACCCTGTACAGTGGGATATATACAGGATGAGGCAAACAACTGGACCAAACACAGCGAGCAGCCGCTCAATGTACTGCTCGACATTTCCCGGGGAAGTCTCTAACAGAACCCGAGGATCAGCTGGACCAACAAAAGTGCGAGTGGATTGCGGGTGTTGCTAGCTTATTGACTGAGAGATCCAGAATAAGCTGGGCTATTAACAGCTTTGAGCCCTTCAAGTCACCTGGACCAGACGGCATCACTCCAGTAGAACTGCAGAAAATGTTAAAGTACATTAGCCCCTGGGTGGAGAAAATGTATGTAGGCTGTTTCAGGCTTTCATACGATGGAGGGATACCAAAGTGGTATTCATACCCAAAGCGGGAAAGATATCGCACACTAGGCAAAGGGCTTTAGACCGATTATCCTATCCTCCTTCTAATTGAAAGGTCTCGAAAGACTTTTAGATTATTTCATTAAGGAAAACCTGTATACAAAACTCCTGTCGGTGAACCAACATGCTAACAATAAGGGAAAGTCTACAGAATCAGCCCTGTACTATCAGCCTTGTGAGCACTATCGATTCGTCCCTGCATTTCAAGGAATTCACCATGGTGGCATTTCTTGAGATAGAAGGGGCTTTTAACAACATTCACTCATTGCGGCACTGTCACATTTAAAAGTTAACTCTAGTTTGATTAGAGTAATTCAAAGCCTGCTCAATAAAAGACGCATAACAGCATGTCTTGGGTCCAGAACTCTAACAAGGTTTGTGAACAAAGGGACCCCACAAGGAGGAAATTCTGCTAGATCTACAACGTGGTGGTGCAAGGTCGAGGCATATGCGGACGACGTGGCAATCGCAATGAGTGGTAAATTCTTAAACATCCTCAGAGACATCCTACAAATGGCTCTGAACAAATCGGCTAGATGGGCCAGAAGCAGCGGTTTGGGCGTAAACCCAAACTAGACAGAATTGGTTCTCTTTACGAGGATGAATAATGTCCCACATGTGGACCCTACACCTCGGATAAATGGAACAGATCTAGTCTTTTTGAAAGTGCAAAATTTTTTGCAATAATTCTAGATAGGAAAATGTAGACCTAAAGTATTGGATCGTATAATGAAGGCCAACGTCGCCTTATTTTCCTGCAAAAAGGCTGTAGGGTCGCGGTGGCGCCTCTCTCCTAAAATCATCCATTGTATATATATTATATAGCAGTAATTCGCCTAATACTGTTATACGGAATTATGGTATGGTGGACGGAAACTGACAAACTAACCATCACCAACCTACTATCAACGGTTCAGAGAACTGCCTGCCTGAGCATAAGCGGAGCCTTAAGGACTACAGCGACTGAGTCTCTACAAGCACCATATACTGCCGATTAGCATTGTGGCGAGAGAAGTTGCAACCAGAGCGGCACTAAGATTAAACTGCCTATTAATGTGGAGGTACAAAAACTACGGTCACTTGAGAATATCAAACTGTAGTGCTATGGTAACCGTCCGAGTGGACTATATACCAACTGTGTACACCATCAAGAGGAACTACATCACTATGATTCCAGCCAGAGATGAATGGGTTGACAGAATACCAGGTAATAGAAACCATCTTCACTTTTATTCGGAAAGTTGAAAGCTTAATGAAAAGGTTGGCTTCGGAGTACACTGTGAAGAACTTAGTTGGGATATAGCTCAGAGACTACCAGACACCTGCAGTATCTATCAAGCCGAAATAATGGCAATATGGGAAATCCAAGTGGCTGAGTCGCAACATAGTAACCAACACTGGCGTTGTCATTTACTCGGATAGTCAGGCTGCCATCAATACTCTGGAGACCACATCCATAATTTCACAAACAGCCCTCGACTGCCGCAGATCTCCTAACAATATGGGGGAGTAGTTTAATATGCACCTAATATGGGTGCCTGGGCATAGGGATGCCCCGGGGAACTGTAAAGCCGAAGAACTTGCTAGGAAAGGGACGACATTACAAATTCTCGAAGAATTTGCATATATTGGTGCGCCACTATCCACGTACAAGCTTTGGCTTATGCAAGAGGCAATCAGGCAGTCCAACGAAAGATGGACAGAAATCGGCACATGCACAGTAGCTAGACAAATCTGGCCAAGGTATGTCCTGATAAGATCAAAATATCTCCTCGCACCAGAGAGGCAAAGATTGTCTACGTTAGTATCAGTTCTGACGGAACACTGCTTGATCGGCGAACACGTCAAGAGATTGGGTATTGACTCCAATGACTTCTGCAGAAGCTGTGGAGATGAGGAAGAAGTGGAGAGCAATGAGCACTAGCAATGCGACTGTCCCGCTTTGAGTAAAAGACGTCTGGACATACTGGGGTCTGCCTTTCTAGGCAGTCTAATAGATCTTTCCGGTACCGATATTTGTACTATCGATAAATTTGTATATCAAACAGGTTGGTTTCGATGAGGGGCATTTCAGCCCGTGGTAACACTAGAGACCTAAACTGGTCTATGTGAGCTGGTAAAAAAATACGGCTGTCACCCTAACCTAAATTTATATTTTAATTTTACGGTCCAGGGAAAAGCCGGGTGACAAAGATTATGTTGCTTGCTATATTTTGTAGCGACAAAGTTTCTGGTGGGAATCGAACCCACAATCTCCAAACTCATAGCCGAGCACTCTACGAACTGGGGCGCTCGATTACCAAATATTACTCGTGGACATTATGAGACTAACAAGTATTACTCGTGGACCTTATGAGACTACAAAATACTACTCGTTGAATTTATGAGACAACCAAATATTACTCGTGGACCTTATGAGAATACCAAATAGTACTCGCTGATCTTATGAGATAACCAAATATTACTCGTAGACTTTATGAGAATGCCAAATATTACTTGTGGACCTTATGCTACTACCAAATATTATTAGTAGAACTTGTGAGACTATCAAACATTACTAGTGGTCCTTATGTGACTACCAAATATTACTAGTCGACATTATGAGACTACCAAATATTACCATTACATATTATGAGACAACTAAATATAACTCGTGGACCTTTTGAAACTATAAAATATATCTAGAGGGCCTTATGAGAATACCAAATATTACACGTGGGCCTTATGAGACTAACAAATAATACTCGTGGACCTTATGAGACTACCAAATATTACTCGTAGAACTTATGAGACTACCAAATATTAGTCGTAGACTTTATGAGAATGCCAAATATTACTTGTGGACCTTATGCGACTAACAAATAATACTCGTGGACCTTATGAGACTACCAATTATTACTAGTGGACCTTCTGAGACTGCCAAATATTACTAGTCGACATTATGAGACTACCAATTATTACTTGTGGACCTTATATGACTACCAAATACTCGTATTACTCGTGGACCTTATGACACAACCAGATATTACTTGTGGACCTTTGTGACTACCAAATATTACACGTGGACCTTATGAGGCTATAAAATATTACACGTTGACCTTCTGAAACTACCAAATATTACTCGTGGACCTTATGAGACTACCAAATATTACTCGTGGACTATATGAGACATCCAAATATTACCAGTGGACTTTATAAGACAACCAAATTTTACTCGTGGACCTTTGAGACTACCAAATATTACACGTGGACCTTTATGAGACTAAAAAATAATGCTCGTGGACCTTACGAGACTACCAAATATTACTTGTTGACCTTATGAGACTACCAAATATTGCTCGTAGACTTTATGAGACTGCCAAAATTACTAATAGAACTTATGAGACTACCAAATATTACTAGTGGACCTTATGAGACTACCAAATATTACTAGTGGACCTTATGATACTACCGGATATTACTCAAAGCCTTAAAAAATTACTCGTGGTGCTTACTCGTGGGCCTGTTGAGGCTACGAAAAATTACTCGTGGACCTTATAAGACTACTAGATATTACTCGAAGACCCTGTGAGACCGCCAAAGAGTATATATCTTCTTAGATATATTTAAATTCTCCTAAATACCCCTCTCATTTTCAGAATCATACATCCTCGATGATGTGGATGAAAATGCAGCTAGATTTCAAAATCTATCACATGAAGAGATTTACGCAAGCGCCGTCAACGATTCCATAAAACTAGCAAATAAGTTGCATAGACTAAAAGAGGAAGGTAAACTGGGCGAAGGCGATATTTGGTCGTAAGTATATGTATCATAACTAAGACAGTAGTCCTGTGAAATCGGAGATTACACAAATTAAAAAAAAAAAACAATCGCACCTGTGTACCCCAAATTTAGTGCAGAACAATGCATTTGCAGTGCCTGAAGTTCAGTTAAAAACAGTAAAGAACCAAATCGTATCAAAATTAACTATTCAGCTCTGTCGTTTGTTTGTGTATAATTTCAGTGATACAATAATATGGGGTGCCATACCTGCGGGAAACCCTTTTGGCGTCCATCTCACCATGGTGGTCGATTGCATTCGTAAACAGGGGACCGACGAACAATACGAGAAATTTGGTAAACCCTCGGAGACGTTAAAAATCTGCGGTGCTTATGCCCAAACCGAATTGGGTCATGGAACATTTTTGAGAGGTCTAGAGACGAGAGCTGATTTTGATCGCAAAAGCGATGAGTTTGTATTGAATTCGCCAACGATTACAGCCTATAAATGGTGGCCGGGAGGATGTAAGTGAAAATTATTAATAAAAAGTATTTTATATTTTGATCTCTTTGCTGTTGTTTGCAGTGGGTCATTCAGCTAACTTCTGTATTGTGGCTGCCAATTTGTACATTGATAACGATGCCAAAGGTATTGCTATGTTTGTGGTTCCCCTGCGTGATGAAGAGACCCATATGCCCCTACCGGGTATTGATGTTGGCGATATTGGCAAGAGAATGGGTTTTGCCGGTGCCAATAATGGCTATTTGGGTTTGAAGAATGTTCGCATACCGCGCACGAACATGTTGATGCGTCATTCGCAAGTTCAACGCGATGGGACCTTTGTCAGAAGTCCTGCCTCGGTGTTGACCTATTTCACCATGGTCTATGTGCGCTGTCTGATTGTTCGTAATCTATCCACGCTGTTGTCGATGGCAGCCACTATAGCGACCAGATATTCGGCGGTGCGCCGACAAAGTCCGATTAATGCCAAGTATGAATAAGAATGCTATAGAAAAGTAGTATTGGAAGTAATTTGGACTTCTTCTTCTTCTTGTCATTTCAGTGAACCTGAACCTCAGATCATTGATCATGTCACACAACAAAAGAAACTATTTCCCGAGATAGCCAACAGTATTGCCTATAAATTGGCTTCAAATAGAGTTCATCAGTTGTACGAACAAACCTCCGAAGACATTAAACGCGGAGAGTTTGGTCGCCTTCCCGAAATGCATGCCTTGTCCTGTGTCTTGAAGGTATTGCCCTCCTCGGCTGGTATGGCGGGTGTTGAAGTGTTGCGTTTAGCTTGCGGTGGTCATGGATATTTGAGTTCTTCAAATTTG
The DNA here is from genome assembly GCA_963930755.1 of Eudasyphora cyanicolor. NCBI lineage: Eukaryota > Metazoa > Arthropoda > Insecta > Diptera > Muscidae > Eudasyphora > Eudasyphora cyanicolor. Next base: position 132,394,784 of record OZ005738.1, read on the forward strand.
GACAATATTTATACGGATGCCACAGCCGCCTGTACATATGAGGGTGAAAATACCGTCTTGCTCTTGCAAGTCGGGAGATTTCTGATGAAATCTTGTCGTTATGCATTGGCAGGAAAACCTTTAGCCCCAACGGTGTCCTATTTGCAGGATGCTCTCAAGCAGAAATCGCTGGATCAATGGACGGGATCATGGGAAAATATCATTAAAGCTTTCCAAATCACAGCAGCCAAGTAAGTAGATAATAAACTGTTTGTTTACGGTCGTGAAAGGGGCATATTTTAGGATATAGTCCGCATACAAAGGCCCTATTCGATTTCACTTCTTGACGTTATATTAGTTGTAAATTTCCGGCGATTATTGGGCTGAAATTTGGACATTTGTGATTTATGGTGACCAGTTTTTTCCCAGCAAAATTGATTGGGTCTTCTAGGCCCCATACGATGAATCCTGACGTCTTTGCTTCTTGGTTGACACTGTAGAAGCTGTAAACTTTCACAGATTATGATGAAATTTGGCAGTTTGCATGTAATAGTGGATAGGTATCATTTTACGATATCCTGGTCCACGTTTTGATATAGCTCTCATACAAACGTCCCGCAGCAAAGTTAGTAAAGCACGGTCCGTTTATCAACGGTTGAGATAGGGCCATGTTTTGCTTTAGTCTCTATACAAAGGACCATCTTGATTTTACTTCTTGACGGTATATTAATTTTAAGATTACTTGAGGCTATATTCTATAATCTTGTCATTTGTGTTTAATTGTGACTAGATATATCCTCACAAAAAATGATGGGTTTTTTTTAGCCCCATACGAAGGACCCTTCTACTTCTTGGCGCTGTAGAAGCTGCAAAATTCCACATAGATCAATAGTTACCAGCTCACATAGATCAATAGTGCTACCACGGTTATCAATAATACGAACATCGGCACCGGCGAGATCTGTCAGACTTCCTAAAAAGGCCGTCCCAAATGTATCCAGACGCCGTTTACTCAATGCTCTGCACTTCTTCCACATCTCACAAATTCTGCAGAAGTCTCTCAATTCTCAACCTCCTGAAGTGTTTCCCGGTCAAACAATGTCCCGTCAGAACTGACTTTAAGGTAGACAGTCTTTTTCTCTCTAGTACGAGGTGATATTTTGACCTTCTTAAGTCGTATCTTGGCCAGATTTTTCTAGCTACATTACAGGTCTCGATTTCTGTCGATCTCTCATTGTACGGTCTGACTGCCTTTTGCCTGAGCCAAAACTTAAAGGTGGACTGTGGCGCACCAATATATGCAAATTCTTTGAAAGTTGTAATGTCTTCCATTCCTAGCAAGTTCATCGGCTTTGCAGTTCCCCTGGATATCCCTATGACCACCATTGATCCCATATGAGGCATATTTGAAATTGCTCAGTCATCTAGTTGAGAGATCTGCTCAAAAGTGTACGAAGAATCTGTATAGCTTCTTTAATTATTATCTTTTTTCCCGCAGCAAAATCCGCCTTGCCTTCGAAAATCTTTCTGCTCGTCTGAAGGCTGGTCAAACGGAGGGAGAAGCTGCCAATAATACCGGAATTGAATTAATTCAAGCAGCTGAAGTAAGTGGAACTGAATTTATATTATTTTACTTTTACTGATGCAGAACTTTTAAATATTTCCCTATAGTTACATGGAATTTGTTTTGTGACCGCGAATTTCTTCGAAGAAGTTACTGGCCCTAATGCCACGGCCAGAAGTCCAGCCCTAAACAAAGTGTTGCAAAATCTATTGGAATTGTTTCTGGTATCGAGTGCTTTGAAGTATATGAATGAGATTTTGAGAGTACGTAGGCGGATTTAATTAATATTGAATTTTAATAATTTCAATATAATATTATGTTATATTTCTTTAGGTCGTCAATATCTCTGATAAGGACTTGCGTTCACTGCAAACACGTTTGGAGGAGGTTCTCAAAGCTCTACGTCCCGATGCTGTGGCCATTTGTGATGGTTTTGATTATCCAGACAAAAATCTAAGATCGACGTTGGGTTCTTATGATGGCAATGCGTATGAACGGATCTTTGAGGAAGCCAAAAAGAGCCCTTTGAATAGGCAACCGGTGCCGGAGGTATTCTATACAGATCTGAAACCTTTTATGAATTCAAAAATGTAATTAAAATGGATTGAAATTGTACTTGTATTCAATGCGAGCTTTTGAAATTTGTTTTATTACCTACTAGCTATACACCTTTATTTATTTTCTGTTGCGGATTTGTATGCCTTTGAAATATGATACTTTTTAAGGGCAATTTTCAAGGATAGGTCAGAAGCGTTGTCGATTTTTTCGAGAGAAACAATTCTCCAATTAGTATCCTTATTTCAGTCATTGTTCTGAAGCATGCATTCCGAAGCCTTCACACTCAAATTCTTACCCGAGATAACTTACAGTTCTGATTTCGTAGCAAACATCATGGCCGAATATCTCGAAAATCTAAATTTTACCGATACTATCGATAGTGAATAAAAACAAATCGATATTGACGCAAAAATAAAACTATCGATAGTACTTTAGATAGTTTGACAGCTCTACAGCAGTGCGTTGTGAGTTTAGGCAGGGCCACACGAGTCTGACATGTATGCAGTTCCTGACTAGGGCAGTTTCTCTCTACATAAGGGCGCTATATCTGTCTTAGAGCTTGCAGGTCGCTTGTGGCCCACATATTCCAGTACCCCTGGAGCGTGTAATGTATTTCCTAGTCTTGAAAGTTCATCCGCTTTGCAGTTCCCTGGTATGTCCCTGTGCCCGGCACCTATATCAGGTGAATATTGAACTGTTCAGCCATGATTAGGTTGTCGTTTTAAAACGTATAGAAATTTTTAATTTTCAGAAAAGACTACCTCTGTTCCATTTGCCGGAGTAAAATAATAAATTCTGTCTTTATTTATTTATTCTTAGCTAATAGCAGCCGTAGATATAGCAATATATATACATATAAAAAATAAATAACATTTACAACAAAAAGAAAAAGTAAATAAATGAGAGGAAATAGGAATAACATGAAATTAAACCAGTAAGGAAAGGTTAAAGTCGGGCGGTGCCGACTATATAATACCCTACACCACCTCGGCAATGTACATTAAGAATTTCTTTTTGAATAGTTGGAATAATTAGTTTCCTTTCTTTTACGAAAGTACTTATAAAATACAGTCTCTACAGCACTTACATGTCAAATCGGGGGTATATGGGGCCTATATCTAAATCTGAACCGATTTTCTCTGAATTTGGAAGTATATATAATAAGAAACCTCTTTGTGTAGATTTTTTTACTGATCGGATATAAAATACAGATTGTACAGCGCTTACATGTTAAATCGTGGGTAACGTATATATGGGGGCTATATCTAAATCTGAACCGATTTCCCTCAAATTTGGCAGTGTTAATTCATGTAATGAGAAACCTCTTCTGACAATTTTTTGTACTGATCGGATTTAAAATACTGTTCTACAGCGCTTACATGTCAAATGGGGGGTAACATATACATATATGGGACTATATCTAAATCTGAACCGATTTCCCTCAAAATTGGCAGTGTTAATTCACGTAATGCGAAACCTCTTTCTGCCAATCTTTTTACTGATCGGATATAAAATACAGTTTCTACAGCGCTTACATGTCAAATCGGGGGTAACATATATATGTATGTGGGCTATATCTAAATCTCAACCGATTTCCCTCAAATTTAGCAGTATTAATTCATGTAATAAGAAACCTTTTTCTGCCGAATTTCGTACTGATCGGTTTAAAAATACACTTTTTACAGCGCTCACATGTAAAATCGGGGGTAACATATATATGGGGGCTATATCTAAATCTGAACCGATTTGCTCCGAATATGGCAGTATTTCTTCATGTAATAAGAAACCTCTTTCTGCCGAATTTCACACTGATCGGTTATAAAATAAATTTTTTATGGAGCTTACATGTTAAATCAGGGGTAACGTATATGTGGGGGCTATATCTAAATCTGAACCGATTTCTTACAAATTTAACAGTGTTCATTCACATAATAAGAGACCTCTTTCTGCTGAATTTCATACTGATCGGATATAAAATAAAGTTTTTACAGAGCTTACATGTCAAATCGAAGCTAACATATATATGGGGGCTATATCCAAATCTGAACCGATTTTAACCAAATTAAATAGGGATCGTCCTTGGGCCGAAAAAAAGATATGTGTAAAGTTTCGTCAAGATCGGGCCATATTTGCGACCTGTACTTTGATTACAAGAATACATCTACAGACAGACGGACAGTAGGACAGACAGACGGACATAGCTAAATCGACTCAGAAAGTGATTACATGTCGATCGGTATAATAAACAATGGATCTACCTCTTCTCCTTTTTAGTGTTACAAACAAATGCACAAAGTCATAATACCCCGTACAACAGTGTGGTGTAGGGTATAAAAACAAACAAACAAAATTTAAATGAAGCAGAAATTAGAAAGGGGACAGGTAGGGTCAGGAACAAAATTAAAGTAAATAGATGGTAAAGATGGAACAGAACGTAGCAATATCAAGGCGAAAACAATAATTGAGCTCGATGACTTAAATTTTGTACAGATACTTCTTATAGCTGCAGGTGACTTGGGATTGAAAATGAGCAATATCGATAAATTTTAAGCATATTCTGTCCGATTTGACTCACTAACGCCATAGAGACTGCAAATTTCAACCGGTCGAACTGAAATTGGTAATTTGGGAGTATGTATATCCAGAACTCTTCAGACAAACAATGGTCATCATAGGTCCATGCTTTGATATAGCCCCCACACAAAGGTACCTCAAGATTTTACTTCTTAACACAATAAACTCAACAAATTTCAAAGAATCAAAAAACAGTTGACATGCAATCTATGGTGTAGGGTATGAAAAATTCGGCTTGTTAGATCGTAACGCCGCTTCAAATATTGGAGCTAGACCCAATTTAAAGAACACCGAAATTTTTCAGATTTAGATATAGTCTTCCGATTTGGCATCTAAGAGCTATAAAATACAAATTGTTGCACAAATCATTATCATAGGAAATTGTACTTTTTAAATGTCCTCCGAAAGTTTCAAACTCTCTTTGTAAATGTTACAAATGTCCTCCTTTTCTGACACAAAAGTCCTCCTTTCCAAAAAAAGGTTATTGTAACCCTGGAGTTGCAGGAATAGAAGGTATAAGGAACAGAGCACAGCAGGGACAGAGAGTTACAGGAACGTGGTTTAGAAGAAACCGAGCATGGCAGGAACAGAAAGTAGCAGAAGCACAGCAGGACCAGAGCGTTACTGGAACGGATATGACAGGAACTTAATATAGCAGGGACGAAGTATAGCAGGAACCGAAAATTTCAGGAAACAGAACGTAGCAGGAACAGAGCATTGCAGGGACAGAACGTAGCAGGAGCACAGCAGAACCAGAGCATTGCAGGAACGGATATTGACAGGAAAATAACAAAACAGTAACGAATCAGGAACCGAAACATCGCAGGAAAGAGAACGTAGCAGGAGCAGGGCGTAGCAGGAACAGGACGTAGCAGAAAACTGGACTGGCAACCGTCTTTTAAAATAGCGCGAGATAACGTACGTTAGAGTTTTTGCGAAGTGAGTTTAAAGATTAGATTCGAGGATTACGCGTTTTATCATTGAAATAGAGTCGGAAGTTGAGAAGAGTGAGTAAGCCGAGTAAAAGTTTCTGCGAAGTAAGTTTAGAGGATTGAATTGTTCGTAATTAAATCTACAAAAATAAATTTTTAGAGGAATAAAATTACGAGTGGAACGAGCAGGTTCAGTGCCACATGTAGGGTGTCTCTAAGCGCTTTTCTCAGCTCCTCCTTATAGATTGTGAGTTGCTCTTTATAGGCATCTGAGCTTCCTATCCCGATACTTTGCCCTAAGGGTAAATCTCGCATAATATTTCGTCATTTGTATTATCCACTTTTGCCCACCTTGCCCCTAAACAATTCTCTGAAATGTTTTTGCCGAAAAATCTACACGAACAGGCCTAATATAACGCTTCTTTCAAATTAATGATTGTAATTATCATTAACAAAAAAAATAAAATATTATAAAGAGAAATTTTTAAACTAACCAAATATATACATACATACTAGGCCGGGTCGATTTGTGGGAAGGCAAAAAAAGTCGCCATTGCTCAGTGAAAATCGTATTCTAGGGATCAAAATAAGAAACTTTGCCGAAGGAACCAAAGGTACGAATTCTGATGTCCCGGAATTTGGGTCGAACTTTTGGGTAGGGGCAAATTTTGAAAAATCACACTTTGAACCATTTAGAGTGCTCCAATCGAGTCCAAATGTATGACCGGTTAGGGTGGAAGCCGTAATTTTTTTTACAAGCTCACATAGACCAGTTTAGGTCCCTAGTGTTACCACGGGCTGAAATGCCCCTCATCGAAACCAACTTGTTTGATATATAAATTTATCGATAGTACGAATATCAGTACTGGAAAGATCTGTTAGGCTGCCTAAAAAGGCCGACCCCAGTATGTCCAGTCGTCGTTTACTCAAAGCGGGACAGTCGCAAAGCAAGTGCTCAATGCTCTCCACTTCTTCCTCATCTCCACAGCTTCGGCAGAAGTCATTGGAGTCAATACCCAATCTTTTGGCGTGTTCGCCGATCAAGCAGTGTCCCGTCAGAACATGTACTAACGTAGACAAACGTTTCCTCTCTAGTGCGAGGAGATATTTTGATCTTCTCAGGTCATACCTTGGCCAGATTTGTGTAGCTAGCCTGCAGGTACCGATTTCTGTCCATCTCTCGTTGGACTGCCTGATTGCCTCTTGCCTAAGCCAAAGCTTGCCCGTGGATAGTGGCGCACCAATATATGCAAATTCTTCGAGAATTTGTAATGTCGTCTCCTTACGGCAGTGTTGGTTACTATGTTGCGACCCAGCCACTTGGCGACTTCCCGTATTGCCATTATTTCGGCTTGATAGACACTGCAGGTATCTGATAGTCTGTGAGCTATATCCAAACTAAGCTCTGCACAGTGTACTCCGAAGTCAACCTTTTCTTCAAGCTTCGAACCATCCGTGTAAAAGTGGAGATGGTTTCTATTACCTGGTATTCTTCCAACCCATTCATCTCTGGCGGGAATCATAGTGATGTAATTTCTCTCGAAGGTGTACACAGTTGCAATATTCGATCGGTTACCATAGCACTACCCTTTGATATCCTCATGTGACCGTAGTTCTTGTACCTCCACATTGATAGGCAGTTTAATCTTATTGCCGCTTTGGTTGCAACTTCTCTCGCCACAATATTTATCGGCAGTATATGGGGTAGGGCTTGTAGAGACTCTGTTGCTGTAGTCCTTAAGGCTCCGCTTATGCTCAGATGATGGTTCGTTTGTCAGATGCCGTCCACCATACAACAATGCCGTATAACAGTATTAGACGAAGTACTGCTATATATGTATATATACAGTGGACGATTTTAGGAGAGAGTAACCACTGCGACCCTACAGTCTTTTTGCAGGAATATAAGGCGAAGTTGGCCTTCCTTACACGTTCCAATACGTTAAGTCTAAATAACAGTTTTCTATCTAGAATTATTCCTAAAAATGTTGCACTTTCAGAAAAGACTAGATCTGTTCTATTTATCCGAAGTGGAGGGTCCACATGTGGGACATTATTCATCCTAGTAAAGAGAACCAATTCTGTCTTGTTTGGCTTTACGCCCAAGCCGCTGCTTCTGGCCCATCTAGCTAATTTGTTCAGAGCCACCTGTAGGATGTCTCTGAGGACGTTTACGAATTTGCCACTCACTGCGATTGGAACGTCGACCGCAAATGCCACGACCTTGCAGCCACAACGTTCTAGATGTAGCAGGATTTCATTCACCGCTAGGTTCCAAATTAGTGGAGACAGTACTCCTCCTTGTGAATTCCTTGAAATGCAGGGACGATTCGATAGTGCTCACAAGTTCGTGCAGGGCTGATTTTGTAGACTTCCATTTCTGTAGGCATGTGGTTCACCGACAGGAGTTTTGTATCCAGGTTTTCCCATAATGAAATAATGTAAAAGTCTTTCCAGATCTTTCAATAGGAAGGAGGATAGGGTAATTGGTCTGAAGTATTTTGGCCTAGTGTGTGATATCTTCCCCGCTTTAGGTATGAATACCACTTTGGTATCCCTCCATCGATTCGGGATGTGTGAAAGCCTGATACAACCTACATACATTTTCTCCAGCCAGGGGATAATGTACTTTAACATTTTCTGCATTTCTGCCGTCTGGTCCAGGTGACTTTAAGGGCTCAAAGCTGTTAAAAGCCCAGCTTATTCTGGATCTCTCAGTCAACAAGCTAGCAACGCTCGCAGTCCACTCGCATTCTTGTTGGTCTTGCTGATCTGTTGGTGAGTTCTCCGGGAAATGTGTGTCGAGCAGTACATACAGCGAATGCTCGCTGTTTTTTGCCCAGTTATTTGCCTCATCTTGCAAGTAACGCAGGGTGAAGTTGATAGTATTTTCCTCAGCCTTGCGGCGTCGGAGACCTTTTCCACTTCGCCACAGAAGGTATACCAAGAGCGTCTTTGCGCTTTTCTAAGCTCCTTCTTATAGATCTTGAGTTGCTCTTTATAGGCATCCCAAACATTAGCGACCCAGTAGATTAAGGTAATATATAATATTGTAACCTGTTCTAATCTACAGTATCAGATCAAATTTTATCATCAAAGTTTAACTTCGTATTTTATAAGAGTTTTTAATTGCGACAGAACTGACCACAGTTCAGAGGTTTGTATGATAAAGGAAGAATGCTCTCAAGTAATCATATTCTGACATGCAGAACTGAGAGACCGAATTCAATAGCTTTTGGGTTTGCTTTTCTGTTATACTCTGATTGGTTAAATTCTTTGCGCCACAAATGTAGCATTGGCTTGTGGCGGTCGTACCCGTAGCAGCATTGCAGATTTTGCCGTCTACCATTGTCATGGTAAATAAACGTGTGACAAGAAACAGTTTGTTTAAGGCACTAGATGCACTTTTTCGGGTAGGTTTGTTCCGCATTTTTTTCTCCTATTCTATATCTATAACTTTGCTTCAGAGAAAAAAATATAGAGAAAGTGCAAAAAATCTTATGGCCATTAAATTATTAATTGAGCCATCTTGTCTAAACGAATGTTGCAGAAGTTCTTATTTTTGGGTCTACTTGCACGTTCATTTCTCAGAATTGAGTCCCAAAGTCATGTGTTGTACTGTGTTAGCAAACGTTCCTCTAAAAAACCTCTACAATTTCGAAGACCAATCCAGAAGGTTCAGTAAGATCCAACCCGACTAATTTTGATATTATAATTCTTTTTCATCTATATCTAACATAGCATAATGGGCTAACTGGCCTTCAAGTAAACTCGCCGAATAAGGCGAGGAAACCATCAAACCTACCTAAACCTTAGGAATAAAATTGATCAGAGCAAGCGCAAATCTACCGAAACCGTCCAGCAAGATAAAGTCAGTTATTTTGAAGAATCTGTCCCTCGTTAAGGAAAATGCTATGTCAGATTTCTTGGGTATATATGAAGTCTTCTGTAACATAAATCCAGCCGCAATCGTTACTGCTCTGGCAACCCTGGAGTTGATAACAGTGTACGAAGGTACATTTATACATAAACAAAGAACTACGACTCTTCAAAAAGTGACAGTTACGAACGATTAAATTTTTGACATTTGTTTTGCTCTCTTTGAGTTTCTTTGGCACTCTCTTATTAGCTCTCGAGATTTAATTTACTGATTTAAAGATGTGTTTTTTGCAATTTTATTTAAAAAATCAATTGTGTTTGCTCCAATTGTGATTGTAAAGTGAAATGTTTTAGGAAAAATGCCAAAAATATGTATACAAAATAAAAACAAATTTGTGCTCTTTCTTCTCTTAACTACTAATGTCAAAAATTTAATCGTTCGTAACTCGCGAAATTTGCTTAAGAAAGGGAAGGAACATCTAGTAGTTGAGTGTTTATGACATTTATAAGCCGATGATTAAGAGAGAATTTTCAGCTAGCTTAGATTTTTAGGAGGAGAGTGTTCTGTCTCATCTGATGTGCAATGAGACAGAACATGAACAATATTCTGCTTTCTCTGGAGAAGATGAGTGCTGGGGTTAATTCCAACCCTTGCAATCGCAAGATGAACTTCCAATAATAATCTTGGCTTGATCTCGACCAAGACAAACTCGTTTTAGGTGATATAACGTTCCAACTGTGGTACCAGTCTCCTGGAAGGGTATTGAATTCCCTTCTCCGAAAGCGCAAAATACTAAACTGTAAGTTCAACTTTAGACCCAGCATTATAGAAATAGCAAATAAGGCTTTTGTAATGCTTTACACCTATAAAAATCAATAGGACAACGCTGCCGTCTGATCCCTCGTATAGTTTATTGGTTGTATTCGACAGAAGTTAGATCTATAATGCTGTATGGTACTGTCATCTGGTGGATGTTTCTGCAAAAATTCACAGATACTACATAAAGTTCTACGAATGTGTTTACCAGTCAAGAATATTAGCTATTAGAAAGGTAGCAGAATGACAAACAAATAATGTTCTGACTACAGTTTGTCGAAACCGCGGGTGCAAATAAATGATTGTAAGCTATTTGCATTTTTACAGGGAAATACAATTATTTCAGTGGTTTAGTTTTACATATTAGAATTTCTAAAAATTTAATTTCAAAAGAAACTTTGAATTTCAATGAAAGCTAACTGACCTAAGTTCAGTAAATTGCAAATGTTACCCCAAACCACAGGTGTGCGAGTGACACTAAGCAGTAGCGCAGCGAGCGACTCACTCGTGTTCAGTTTGCGAGAATGCGAGAAAATCATTTGATTGTAAGTGCAGGTGATTTAACATATTATTCCAGAACGTCTTAGTATACGAGTATACTCGTAACACAATTGTTGAACCACGCTCACTCACGAATCACGCTTACTTACGAGGTACATTTATGTTTGCATCTAGCAAAATGAACAAATTCAACCTCAAGTAAACGTGAATAAGTATATTTTTGCAAAAAAATACATCTTTAGTAAAAGTGCGATTTGAGATATGCTTTGTCACAAATATGAGCTAATCTCACGAAGGATTTTTCACAGAGCTTTTGAGTTTGACTCTAGAATGGTTTTTCGTAAATCATTAATAATACCTTAAATCCAGCCGATATAATTACGGTTCTATCAACCCTGGGGGTTGATAGCTTTATACATAGGTTCATCCATAACCTTCTGATTAAGAGACGCATTAGAGCTAGCTTAGGATCAACCGACCTCCATAGATTTGTCAGCTGGAGAACGCCTCAAGGGGTGTTCTGTCTCCTCTGCTTTGGAATATCTCCATGAACAATATTCAGCTTTTTCTGGAAATGATGAGCGTTAAGGTTATTGCCCAGGAATATGATGTGGCAATATGTAGAGAGGACTCTGGTCGACATCCTACAGCAAGATGGGCTTCGGTAATGGTCTGGGTGTTAAACCGACCAAGACGGAACTAGTTATTTTTAGCAGGACATATAAGGTACCAAAAGGTACCTTAAGTATATTGATATTCCCTTTTCTTAACACGCAAACTACTTAGGTATTTTACTAGACAGGAATTTGAACTTCAAACCCAACATTCTGGAAAGAACAAAGAAGGCTGTGTATACCAGTGTGTAGCGATACGAATCAAAGTTCAGCGAATGGCTGCTATACGTATCACTGGTGCGCTGAGAATGACGTACCGACGTACCGTTAAGTAGCTAGAGCAAAAATAAACTTTCCGTTCACATTTGAAAATGATGCTAAGTCCATTATTTTTTTAAATTCTAAAAAAACACTTTCCAATCGACCTACGGCCTTGACACCCATGAGCAATATTTAAGCTCTCGTTAAGAGCTATCTTTTTGTCATTGACCGATTGTGGCTACGTGCCACACAGCAAATGAAACAATTGAATTGTTGCAAGAAAAGTTTGGAGATTCGATTATTTTTTAAGAAATTGTGATATTGAATGGCCTCCAAGAAGAAGTGATTTAACACCATTAGACTATTTCTTGTGGGGTTATTTGAAGTCATTGGTCTTTCGAAATAAACCAGACTCTCTTCAAGCTTTACAAGTCAATCTTGAACGTGCCATTCATGACTTGATTTAGTGGAAAAAGTGCTCGAAAATTGGGTTCATTGAATTCGTTCCTGCAGAAGAAGTCGTGGAGGCCATTTGAATGACATTTTATTTATAACTTAATTGTATCTATTGTACTTCACATTAAATAAACAACTTTTGAATTTCCTGAACAATAAGTGCGTTTTTTTGCAAAGAAATCATATTACTCTAATTGAAAAACCCTATATTAGAGAGATAGCAGAATGACTGTCATTTGTTTCAGATAGTCAGGCTGCTATCAAGTCCCTGGAAACTGTATTCCTGAATTCAAAAACTGTCCTAGATTGTCCCAGATCTCTTAACGAGATGACTGGAAAGTTCAATATTCACCTGTTATGGGTGTTGGGCCACAGGACATACCAGAAAACTGCAAAGCAAATGAACTTTCCAGACTAGGTTCAACCTTACACGCTTGAAGTTTCAAGACAAGGTTCAACCTTACACGCTTGAAGTTTCAAGACAAGGTAAAACCTTACACGCTATAGGGGAACACGATGAAATATGTGGGTATGCCTCTAGCGACCTACAAGCTCTTTTTGAGAGAGCTTGTGGTTAAATTAGCTCAGCTAGTGATTATGAGTCAATCGGTATATTTTAAGGTGTGTCTAGATGTAGAAGTATTTAGTTGCTAATCTGCCGCAAAGCATACTTATAGGGGTATAATAGCTAACGAACAAACTGGTTGCATGTAATTTCCAAAAAAAAAGCGGTGTATTAAAACAGAGGCATTGAATGTTAAAAATTTGATCATTTGTGATTCCACGTTAAAAGAATTATTAAATGCAAGGGAAGCGTCAATTTACTCAGAGCGGGGCAGTCGCATAGCAACTGCTCAATGCTCTCCACTTCTTCCTCATCACCACAGCTTCTGCAGAAGTCATTGGAGTCAATACCCAATCTTTTGGCGTGTTCGCCGTTCAAACAGTGTCCCGTCAGAACTGATACTAACGTGGAATATCTTTGCCTCTCTACTGCGAGGAGATATTGTGATCTTCTCAGGTCATACTTTGACCAGATTTATCTAGCTACCCTGCAGTTGCCGATTTCTGTCCAACTTTCGTTAGACTGCCTGATTGCCTAAGCCAAAGCTTGCACGCACCAATACGAGTATATGCAAATTCTTCGAGAATTTGTAATGTCGTCCCTTTCCTAGCAAGTTCATAGGCTTTGAAGTTCCCCGGTATATCCCTATGCCCAGGCGCCCATGTGAGGTGTATATTAAACAGCTCAGCCATCTCGTTAAGAGATCTGCGGCAGTCGAGGGCTGTTTGTAAATTTAGGGATGTTGCCTCCAGAGAATTGATGGCAGCCTGGCTGTCCGAGTAAATGACAACGCCAGTGTTGGTTACTATGTTGCGACTCAGCCACTTGGCGATTTCCCATATTGCCATTATTTCGGCACTGCAGGTATCTGGTATTCTGTGGGCTATATCCAAACTACGTTATTCACAGTGTACTCCGAAGCTAACCGTTTCATCAAGCTTTGAACCATCCGTGTAAAAGTGGAGATGGTTTCTATTACCTGGTATTCTGCCAACCCATTCATCTCTGGCGGGAATAATAGTGTTGTAATTTCTCTCGGCGGTGTACACAGGTTGTATATAGTCCATTCGATGGGTTACCATAGCACTACACTTTGATATCCTCATGTGACCGTAGTTCTTGTACCTTCACATTGATAGGCAGTTTAATCTTATTGCCGCTTTGGTTGCAACTTCTCTCGCCACAATATTTATCGGCAGTATATGGGATAGGGCTTGTAGAGACTCGGTCGCTGTAGTCCTTAAGGCTCCGCTTATGCTCAGGTGGTGGTTAGTTTGTCAGTTGCGGTCCACCATACCACAATGCCGTATACCAGTATTGACAAACTACTGCTATGTATATCCAGTGGACGATTTTAGGAGAGAGGCCCCACGGTGACCCTACAGTTTTTTGCAGGAATATAAGGCGACGTTGGCATTCCTAACACGTTCCAGTACGTTAAGTCTAAATAACAGTTTTCTATCTAGAATTATTCCTAAAAATTTTGCACTTTCAGAAAAGACTAGATCTGTTGCATTTATCCGAGGTGGAGGGTCCACATGTGGGACATTATTCATCCTAGTAAAGAGAATCAATTCTGCCGTGCTTAACCTAATTTAATCTGAACATATAAAGGGAGGGTGTTTTTTTTTACCGGAATGAAAACTTTCGATATCGATAACAATGGTTTGACAGCTGATAATGTTAAACTGTGTTGACATTTCCGATCAGTACGGATTAAACATCATCATGAATCGTTTAACGCCAGAGTAACGCTTCCAAATTGTGGAAATCTACTGTGAAAAAATAGATCTGCTCTCATAAAATAAAAGAATTGTTTAAGTGATGAAGCTCATTTCTGGTTCCGTTAACGAATCATCATTAAAATGTACTGTTTGGTGCGGTTTACTTGCGTTGATATCGGTCCTTACGTCTTTCGAAATCAAGAAGGAGCTGCAGTTCCGGTGAATGAGCCATGTTGACTGTATTTTTGTTTACCAAAATTGATGAGCTAAACATCAACGACAGTTTGTTCCAACAAGAAATCACATGTTTGGCGAAACTTGTCATACAACGCGCTTAAAAATCGATTTACTGCAAAATGTTTTGGGGACAACTTTATTTCAAAAGATCCTGTGCACTGGCCCCCTTGTTCGTGCGATTTAACGCCTTTGGATTTATTTTTATGGGGCTATGCCAATAAACCCGCAACTCTTGAAGCATTGCCAGCCAATATCGACGCCATACAGTCAGATTTATTGGACAAGTATTCAAAAATTCTATTTGGAATTAGTGTATGGAGATGTCCTCAGATCACACGCAAAACCAAATTGCGAATTTGCAACGCATGAGTAAAAGCCACGTTGTTATATTGCAGCGAAACATGACTGTTTACAATTGTGATGATTCAGCGTATCCAGGTATTCATAAATAAATGCCTACGTAATTTTGGCCTAGATACATAAACAACGATCTGTGGCAACTTGCAAATGCACTAAAAAAATATTCCTGAAATTAAAAACAATTTTGCCCCCAAGATTTAATATGTCTTTGTTTGAAAAACAATTTTTCTTTAAATTTAAGAAAGTTTACTTGATTTCAAAGAATTGTTCATTACGTTTAAAGTAAAATTCCTTACTTCTATGATAAAATGTCCATAACACTATGTCATGTTGACTTTAATGTTACATCATAAAATTAAAGAAATAACTATTGATTGTAGTACAATTGCCATTAATTCATATATACATTTTAATAGTTTTTAAGATGTTTTCCTTAAAATTGTAGAAATTCTCATGTCATGTTTTTAAAGACAATTTCCCATTAATTTTCAGTCCTGTTATTTGGTAACGTTGAATTAAGAATTAATTATCTTTTAAATTAAGAGATCATTTGTATCTGGGAGAGCACAGTTTAGAGTCTTTTTGTTCGCAAAATTGAGAATAATAGTGAGAGTTACGGTGAAGTTTGTTTGGCATTTTTATACCCTACACCACACTGTGGTACAGGGTATTATAAGTTTGTTTCACGGCAGATGTTTGTAACACCTGAAAATAACACAGCTAGACCCACCTTAAAGTATACCGATCGATTCAGAATCACTAGCTGAGTCGATTTAGCGATGTCTGTCTGTCCGTCCGTCCGTCCGTCTGTCCATGTAAAGTTGTTCGTCGACTGCAGGTCGCAATTTCACTCCGATCGTTCTGAAATTTTGCAGTTTAGAGTATTTCGCGGCTGTTAAGATCGCTATTGAATTTGGTTGAAATCGGTTCAGATTTAGATATAGCTCCCATATATATCTTTCGTCCGATTTGGCCCTTTAGTCCTATAGAAGCTGTATTTTACATCCAATCGTTTTGAAATTTAGAATGGTAGAGTTTCTTGATCCATGAACCAACATTGCCGAATTTGAAGAAAATCGGTTAAGATTTAGCTATAGCTCCCATATATATGTTTCGTCCGATTTGGCCCTTTAGTCCTATAGAAGCTGTATTTTACATCCAATCATTTTGAAATTTAGAATGGTAGAGTTTCTTGATCCATGCACTAACACTACCGAATTTGAAGAAAATCGGTTAAGATTTAGCTATAGCTCCCATATATATGTTTTGCTCTTTAGTCCTGTAGAAGCTGTATCTTACATCTAATCATTTTGAAATTTAGAATGGTAGAGTTTCTTGATCCATGAACCAACACTACCGAATTTGAAGAAAATCGGTTAAGATTTAGCTATAGCTCCAATATACATATATGTTTCGTCCGATTTTGCTCTTTAGTCCTGTAGAAGCTGTATTTTACATCCAATCATTTTGAAATTTAGAATGGTAGGGTTTCTTGATCCATGAACCAACACTGCCGAATTTGAAGAAAATCGGTTAAGATTTAGCTATAGATCCCATATATATGTTTCGTCCGATTTGGCCCTTTAGTTGTATAGAATCTGTATTTTACATCCAATCGTTTTGAAATTTAGAATGGTAGAGTTTCTTGATCCATGAACCAACACTGCCGAATTTGAAGAACATCGGTTAAGATTTAGCTATAGCTCCCATATATATGTTTCGTCCGATTTTGCTCTTTAGTCCTGTATAAGCTGTATTTTACATCCAATCGTTTTGAAATTTAGAATGGTAGAGTTTCTTGATCCATGAACCAACACTACCGAATTTGAAACAAATCGGTTAAGATTTAGCTATAGCTCCCATATATATGTTTCGTCCGATTTGGCCCTTTAGTTCTATAGAAGCTGTATTTTACATCCAATCGTTTTGAAATTGAGAATGGTAGAGTTTCTTGATCCATGAACCAACATTGCCGAATTTGAATAAAATCGGTTAAGATTTAGCTATAGCTCCCATATATATGTTTCGTCCGATTTTGCTCTTTAGTCCTGTAGAAGCTGTATTTTACATCCAATCATTTTAAAATTAAGAATTGTAGAGTTTCTTGATCCATGAACCAACACTACCGAATTTGAAGAAAATCGGTTAAGATTTAGCTATAGCTCCCATATGTATATTTCGTCCGATTTGGCCCTTTAGTTCTATAGAAGCTGTATTTTACATCCAATCGTTTTGAAATTTAGAATGGTAGAGTTTCTTGATCCATGAACCAACATTGCCGAATTTGAAACAAATCGGTTAAGATTTAGCTATAGCTCCCATATATATGTTTCGTCCGATTTGGCCCTTTAGTTCTATAGAAGCTGTATTTTACATCCAATCGTTTTGAAATTTAGAATGGTAGAGTTTCTTGATCCATGAACCAACATTGCCGAATTTGAATAAAATCGGTTAAGATTTAGCTATAGCTCCCATATATATGTTTCGTCCGATTTTGCTCTTTAGTCCTGTAGAAGCTGTATTTTACATCCAATCATTTTAAAATTAAGAATTGTAGAGTTTCTTGATCCATGAACCAACACTACCGAATTTGAAGAAAATCGGTTAAGATTTAGCTATAGCTCCAATATATATATTTCGTCCGATTTTGGCCCTTTAGTTCTATAGAAGCTGTATTTTACATCCAATCGTTTTGAAATTTAGAATGGTAGAGTTTCTTGATCCATGAACCAACATTGCCGAATTTGAATAAAATCGGTTAAGATTTAGCTATAGCTCCCATATATATGTTTCGTCCGATTTTGCTCTTTAGTCCTGTAGAAGCTGTATTTTACATCCAATCATTTTAAAATTAAGAATTGTAGAGTTTCTTGATCCATGAACCAACACTACCGAATTTGAAGAAAATCGGTTAAGATTTAGCTATAGCTCCCATATATATATTTCGTCCGATTTGGCCCTTTAGTTCTATAGAAGCTGTATTTTACATCCAATCGTTTTGAAATTTAGAATGGTAGAGTTTCTTGATCCATGAACCAACATTGCCGAATTTGAAGAAAATCAGTTAAAATTTAGCTATAGATCCCATATATATGTTTCATCCGATTTGGCACTTTAGATCCAATCGTTTTTATACCCTACACCACACTATGGTACATGAATTAGAAAATTTATATATCAGAGTTATTCAATATTACGAGAGAGGTGTAGGGTATTATATAGTCGGCCCGCCCGACTTTAGCCTTTCCTTACTGGTTTGGAATCAGTTCTTGTGTAGCGGTGATTGAGAAAGGTTGCGTGCGTTTGTTCAAGTGGATAGTTTTAATTCTACATTAATAGCAACAATTTCGGCGGCTGTTTGTCGGCAGTGTGTGTGCCATTTAAAAATATTTGTTAGTGGCGGTGATATTTCGCAGGCAGTCGAAAATAAATTGTCTGGAAACATCGATTAGCTGATCGTACGACGATTAGACAAAAAGGGGTACATTAAAAAATTTGAGTGTGTGCCTTGTAGTTACGCGAATTGATAAAAAAGAGTCATAAAATCTGTGTCGGACATTTAGAGTAGTGGAGTTTCTTAGCGTTTACGAGTTTATTACTTTGACAAAAACTATGCAAAAAAACCCGCAGATGTGTATGTATTCAGAAAGAACGCAATAAATTAGAGAAACAATTAACGAAAATCGATATTGTTTTTCCGCTGTCGAAGTAAATTGCAAATATGTCCGTAATGAATAAATAAACAGTAATTTTGTGCATTAAATAGAATATCGTTAGCTACGCATGTTTGTGCATTGATATGCAAATATTCTAAGTTCACACAAAAATGCAAAACATGTGAAGTCTGTATAACAACGGATTATTATGATAATTATAATTAAAAATTATTGATATTTAAGCGTAACAAATAAAAGATCATACGGGTATTTGCAAAAAGAAAATTAAAAAAAATATAAACAGTAAAAAAATGTATCTTCTTTCTGAAAACTTTTTGAAATTTGACTTAGCATATTTGCATGTTTTGATAACGATATGTCATATTAAATAATTGCGAAGCGATACAAAAATGTTGATGTGAACAAATATTAATTTATAAGTAAGAAATATTTACATACAGTCATCAAAAACGAGAAAATTTTGCCGGAGAAGCAAAAAACTAAATTACATGTGAAATTTTGTCGTTAGAAAAACTGGATTTTCAGGATAATAACTAAACATAATGGTGCAAATACAAATTCACACAAATATGATTTATAACTTGTTTGTGAAAATTCGTGACAAAATAAATAATTTGTCTTTTTGAATTTCGTTAATAAATTCGCCATTGGTATTAGGTCGCTAAATATTTGTCAGGACGTGTATTTTGATGCAGTGAACTGAAACCCATCAATAACGGAATTTCCGTTTCTGATGTACATTTTATTAATATTACTTTTGGCAAATTTGATTACACTAACGGCCAATTCCACAATCTCTGGTTATCCTACAGTTAGAGCTAACCTACAGTTATAGCTGTCAAATTGTATGAAATTTTTATTTTTTTTTTTCACTGTGAGTTAGCTCTAACCGGAGGTTTTGAAATTGGGGGTTGGATTGTTTTTTAAATTCTGTTCTTCATTTGAAATAACTGTTAATTGTTTCCAGATAATGCAATTTTCAGAAATTTTATTTATTTAATGTAAGCACAAGGCGTAAGAGATTAAAAATGTGAAGTCTTTCATCGAAATATAAGGCGTAATTTCTTCAAAGATGTTTGATGTTCTGATTTCAAGTAGATTAATGTATTTAATTGTTGTACAAGATGTACTTATTTTAATAGTTTTTGTCTTTGAAGCCAAATCAAAGATAAAACAATCTTAAAAGTTAAGAAAATGTCAATGATTTTAGTATACTTAATTTTCAGTGTGAGGAGCCAGTCGGAAGTCAGATAAAAAAGAAGAAAGTGGAAATTAATAGGTCATACTCTCAGAAAGCCCCCGAATCGATTAAGAGGACAGCTTTGGAATAGTATACCCAAGGCAACAAACGGCCAGGTCGAAGAACGCTACACTGAAAAAAAATTGTACTAAAATTAAAGAAATGCTCCAAAGACGTCATTAGTCTTTAAAATAAGTACATTTTGTACCTAAAATGTAGATAATTTCGTTAATATTAAGTAATTTACTTAATTGTAAATAAATATTCTTAATTTTAAGTACAAAATGTACTTATTTTAAAAGAAAATGACGTCTTTGGAGCATTTCTTGAATTTTATGACAATTTTTTTTTCAGTGTACATACAGATTTAAGTGCGATAGATAAAAATTGGAATGATATCAAACGTATTGTAGACGATAGATCTACCTATCCTATAATTCCCATTTATTTTCAGGATGGGGACAGGGCAGTGATCCTAGTGAACTGGTCACCAGTTCTAGATTTTCTGGAGTCTAACTGGTAGTATCTTCGGCTACGCAGTCTGACCAGAGCACTTAATCTGCTACTGCTTTGGAATAGTATACCCAAGGCAGCAAACGGCCAGGTCAAAGAACGCTACATACAGATTTATGTGCGATAGATAAAAATTGGAATGATATCAAACGTATTGTAGACGATAGATCTGGAGTCTAACTGGTAGTATCTTCGGCTACGCAGTCTGACCAGAGCACTTAATCTGGTACCACGGGAGTTAGGAAAGCCCTCGAAACACAAGTTCCGGTCTGACTATTGGTGAGGACTCTTCTGGGTGCAACGTGGTGGCTGTGGTGGGAGTTGCAAACCAACCGGGTGCCATGACTCATAGAATGACAAGGAGACTTAGATGGGCTTCGCTCCTAACCAAGGAGGTGGGAAAAAGTGTCCAGACACACGGAATTGTTTGGTACTCATGAACATTGTGCGTGTGGGCGTTGGTCGACGCATGTATTCACCCAGATGTTTGGAGCACGGTGGGGTTAAGACTAACGGCAGGAACTCACCTAAATCCAGAATACCCACTGTAGATGATAGAGTAAGATATAAATGTATTGTTGACGCCCTATGTTCCCACGAGGAATAATAAAGAAAAAACAAGTAAGAAAGTTCTGTCGGGTAAACCGACTTATGAATCCCCTCACCTTGAGTCCCAAAAATATATTAGTAAATTTATTTATTTTTTTATTTTAATTAAATTATTATCAATTTAAATTACATTTAATAACTTTAAAGTATTTACTGGTATTAAAGTAAAAGCTGCTAACTTTTGGTACAAAAATGTCCATTTGTTTGGGTTGTACCAAAAGGGGCGTGCCAATAACGCCCGTTTTTCTCTGGACTCTTGGTAATTTAAAAGCATTATACTGTACAAAATATCAAGTACGAGGGCGGTTCGGAAACTTCTTAGCTTATCAATGAAAGAGAATAGTTAGTTTTTCCGAAATATTTTTATTTTTCAATATAATCTCCTGAAACTTTAATACACTGAGTCCAACGCTTATCTAGCAATTCTATCCCTTGATTAAAATAGTTTTCCTCAAGGTCTTCAAAATAGTGGTTTACAACTGTAATTGCATCTTCATTTGAGGTAAAACGCTCGCCAGCAAGGAATTTTTTTAGTTTTGGGAACAGGTAAAAGTCACTGGGAGCTAAATCAGGAGAATAAGGTGGGTGGTCAAGCAACTCGTACTTTAATTCGTTGATTTTAGCCATTGTTAAAACACTCTTGTGCGCTGGTGCGTTGTCTTGATGAAAAATTATTTTTTTGTGTTGTAAGCCAGGACGTTTTTCTCGAATTTGTACATTTAATTGAACCAAAAGTTTGCAATAGTACTCTGAATTTATTGTTTTACCCTTTTGCAGATAGTCAATCAATAAAATACCTTTGAAGTCCCAAAAAACCGTTGCCATAACCTTACCAGCCGATTGAATTGTTTTTGCCTTCTTTGGGGCACTTCCTCCAGCTTCAGTCCATTGTTTGGATTTTTCTTTTGTCTCTGGAGTATAGTGGTGGATCCATGTCTCATCAACAGTTATGAAATGTTCATTTGAGAAATGTTCATTCTTATGCGTTTTTGGTCGACTGTTAACAAGTGCGGCACCCATCTTGCAGAAAGCCTTTTCATCTGTAGTTCTTCATGCAAAATTAAATGGACTCGATCATTTGGGATGCCCATGATATTAGCTATTTCACGCACTTTTATTCCTCGATCATTTAATACCATATCATGCACTTTGGCTACAATTTCTGGTGTTGTTGCTGTTTTTGGACGTCCACTACGTGGTTCATCTTCAATGCTTGTACGACCACGTTTAAATTCAGCAACCCAATTTTTTACTGTTGCATATGAAGGAGCACTTTCACCTAACACATTCACCATATCATTATGAATTTCTTGTCCCGATAAACCTTTTTTATGTAAATATTTAATGACACCACGCATTTCTAATTTTTCCATTTTAAAAAAATCGCGGATGCGTCTTTTGTGAACACCTGTTTCTATATGAAGGAGTTGCCAGATCGAAACAAAGTTTAACATGTGTTCATAGCAGAGATGAAAGTTTCCAAAACACTTAACTTTTTTCTGTTTATACCGCGCTAGGCTAAGAAGTTTCCGAACCGCCCTCGTATATATATGCACTGGTATTAAAGTTATAAGCTGTTTACTTTTGGTGTAAAATGGTCCGTTTGTGTGGGAGGTACCAAAAGGTACTATAGGTACTATAAAAGCATTGCACTGTACGAAATTACAAGTATTTGAATGCACTGGTATTAAAGTTAAAAGCTGTTAACTTTTGGTACAAAAAGGTCCATTTGTGTGGGAGGTACTAAAAGGGGCGTGGCAACTTCGCCCATTTTTCTCTGTACTCTAGGTACTATAAAAGCATTACACTGTACACAATTTCAAGTATTTGTATGTACTGGTATTAAAGTTATAAGCTGGTAACTTTTGGTACAAAATGGTCCATTTGCGTGGGAGGTACCAAAAGGAGCGTAGCAATAATGCCCATTTTTCACTGTATTGTAGGTACTATTAAACCATTACACTGTACAAAATGTCAAGTCTTTGAATGCACTGGTAATAAAGTTATAAGCTAGTTAGTAACTTTTGGTTCAAAATCGTCCATTTGTGTGGGAGGTACCAAAAGGGGCGTTGCAACTTCGCTCATTTTTCTCAAGGTAATAGTGACTAATAAACTAATACTATGTGTAGAATTTCAGAGGATTCAAATAAGTAGTATAGACGTTATTATAAAATCAATATTTCACTAAATGTTAACCCTTTGTGGGGGAGGTACTAGAAGGAGTGGACCAATATGCTCCATCTTCTAATTTAGGCGGAGATAGAAAAAAATATTACCACATACATAATTTGAAGTCAATTGGTTACTCCTTTCGAGAGTTATCGTGCGCACCAGCCAGCAGACAGACAGGCAGACGGACATTGCACATTCGACTTAAAATGACCTACAACGGATATCCGCCGAACATACTTAGGGTCTTAGATCACTCCTTCGATGTGTTACCCTTTTGGTTGGTAGAAAATGATATATACCCTTTTCTCTAAAGTGAGGGGATAAAAAAATTGGAGATGTAACTCGTAGACATATTGTAGAAATCATATTTGGAAAATAAATGCCATGAAATTATCTACCAGATTATAATAAAAAAAATCGTTTTAAGTTCTCAAGCTCTTCATAAAAACACCCGTTGCTAGGACCATGTAGCTACGCCCCGCGTTTTTCAGAAAAGTCCAAAACATTAGCTCGCCAATACATCTTCTATAATTTTGTTAATATTAATACTAATCCATTGGCTTTTTACGTTCCTCTCTGCTACTGAGGAACTTGAAAGCAGAGCAGTGTATGAGCGTGAACGTGAGTACAAAATCACTCACTCGCTCACCTCTACCTCAACTCAAACTGTACGATTGTACGTACCACAGTTGCCAACACTGCTCAGGGATGGAAAAGTCAGTATTTTAGTACTTGTTTTAGTACTTTTCCACTTTCAAAAGTACCGAAGTACCCCCACGACCCTTTTGGTACCATTTACTCCTATCTACTTATTCTTCAGAAGTTAATCCAATGCGAGTATATATCCTTATATAAAGCCAATTTTGAATTCTATAAGAATTAGACGAAATTTTATTTCCTAAACCAAAAACTACACGTAAGTTTTCTTTCAAATGCGATTTTTATGCTTATAAAGTTTTTAAAGTTAAAAAACATCGAAGTTTTGAATAAGATGAGGGAGTTAATTTTGCAAGCATTTGAAGTTTTATTTCAGAATAGAATAGCTTTTGACAACTTCATAATTCTATGAAATGCTTTTGGGGAATGTATATTTAAAGATGCCCTATTACAGAAGTTTGCACAGTTACTGATCATAATTATTCCATACATCGTTAAATGTTTTCCATGAAAAAGTCAACAATTTCATCATATTTGCATTAAATTATTATTATTAAAGAAAAAAGTACCTTTTCAGTTTGAAAAGTACCATTTTAGTAGTTTTTGAGAAATCAAATTTTCCATCCCTGACACTGCTACGCGTGCACTCTCTTGCTCTCTTCGTAGATTTACGTTGCTCTATAAAAGCTTTAGTTCAATTCAAAATCATATTTAGTTGATTTTCCGTCTGTCTTCGAACAAAACCTCTTGACGGAGAGATCGAACGCGTAACGGTAGTGTTATCAATACGAATTTAAATTAAATTAAACGGAAAATTAAATACAGTATTTATTCAAAAGAATTGTATTATTCCAAAGAAAAACTAAAATATGACTTCTCAGCAGACCTCGATTGTTCCAATAACCGCGAATCCCGACATTGTTAAAGAGCGTCAAAATGCCACCTGTAAAAGTGAAGAACTTGCACAGTGGTTTCATGGCGGTGCGGAGAAATTGAAAAACAAACGTGAAATCGGTAATAAATGCAAATGAACGAAAAAAAAAAACATTTATTTACAAAAAAAAACATTTATTTACAAATATTGTAAATGTTTACGAAAGAAACAGTAAATGTTGTACTTGTAGGTAGTACATTTACATTGTACATACAAGTATTTGTGTTAATCCCCGATTGAATATATTTTGTTGTTGTTGTATTTTTGACAAGTTACCCGATAAATTTTGACCTTTGAAACACTGTTATCACAGACCCATATAGTTTTCGATTAGACACACTGATTGTGTCCGTCCGTCCGTCCCTCCATGAGAATATATCATATGCATGTACAACTCGAATGTGTTTAGGTTAGACACCGGTGTTTGTTGTTTGCCTTTATCAGATTTTTTGGATTAGAAATAAAACAGACTTCGCTCCACGAACAAAATATATATTACAGACATGCTATCAGATAACATTAAATTCGCATGTTCGAAATAATTTTAATTGGAACTTAGACACAACTGACCAACTTTGGGCACACCTTTATTCGATTTCGATAAAGGGCTCTGCTCTATAACAGCAGTGGGCCGTTGTAAATGTCACACTCCACACAAACTGACAGTAATAGCTCTCGATTAGCACTAACGGAGCTTTCAGAAAGCCGATATTTATTATACCCTACCCCAGACGGTGGAACTGGGTATTATTGATTTTTTCATTTGTTTGTAACACTTTAAAGGAGAAGAGATAGAAACATAACACAGTACAACACATGATTTTGGGACTCAATTCTGAGAAATGGACGTGAAAGTAGCCCCAAAAATAAGAACTCCTGCATCATTCGTTTAGTCAAATTGGTTCAATTAATAATTTAATGGCCATACGATTTTTTTTGCTCAAGGTGAATTTTTAGCACTTTTTCTATATTTTTTCTCATTCTGTCGTGAGGAATATATCTTTTGTGTCTGAAGCAATGTTGTAGATATTGAATAGAAGAAAAAAATTCAAAACAAACCTACTCGAAAAAAATCATAACATATCTGTCAGTAAAATATTGAAAAATACGTATACGTAAAACGTATGCGTATAAAACAGAACATTATAAAGCAGAACAGAACATTTTTGCGCTTATTAAGACACTGGTTGCACTTTTTTCGGTTAGGTTTGTTCCGCACTTCTCCTATTCAATATCTACAACTTTGCTTCAGACACAAAAGAGGTATTCCGTACGGTATACCGAGAAAAAAATATAGAACAAGTGCTAAAAATCCACCTTGAGCATAAAAATCGTATGGCCATTAAATTATTAATTGAGCCAACTACACTAAAAGAATGATGCAGAAGTTCTTATTTTTGGTGCTACATTCACGTCCAATTCTCAGAGTTGAGTATCAAATCAATGATCTGAAAAATGCTTAAATATGTAATTTATTGTACCGATCAACTAAGAATCTCTTTCTGGGAACTACCTTTCACCGCTCCAGGGGAACTGGGATATATGGGAATGCCTTTTGCGACCTGAAAGCTCTTCTTGAAAGAATGAAAATGATGGTGTGACTGTGCCAGAGGGGGGCTTGTTGATTACGGCAGATGTTGTCCCTGCACTGCAGACAGTATCTTAGATAAACCCTGAAGAAATTTATAGATAGTTAGTTTAGGAATAAAATTGATCACAGGATACTGTCCAATCAACTGCATGCCTACAGCAAGGGCATGTCCACTTAAACCGCCCTGCACAATCTAGTCAGCTTAATTGAAGGATCCCTCTTTGTTAAGCAATCTTCGATGGTAGGTTTCTTAGGTATAGAGGGGGCATTCAATAACATACATTTTTTTATTAAATATAATATTTAAAAATAGCATCAATCGGTCAAGCCGTCTAGAAGTAACACTAGTCCAGCCGACGAATCTAAAAATCTATCAAAAAATGTAGAAGAAAAATTATTTGAAAAAGTAAAAAATTTATGAAAATCAAAAGGGGTCATTTTTAAAATGTGTGTTTTCAATTCATTTGATTTGGAATTACCCAGCCGCCATAACTACGATATCACGGTAATTACGGTACGGGTTGATAGCTGTACTTGTAGATTTTTGGTTAGGATGGTAGCCGTTTTTTTTGTCCGCTCACAAAGACCAGTTTAGGTCCCTAGTGTTACAACGCGCTGAAATGCCCCTAATCGAATCCAACCCGTTTGATAAACAAATTTATCGATAGTACAAATATCGGTACCGGAAAGAACTGTAAAACTGCGTAGAAAGGCCGACCCCAGTATATCTAGTCGTCGTTTACTCAAAGCGGGACAGTCAAGCTTAATGATAGTATCTGGTAGTCTGTGAGCTATATCCAAACTTCTTCACAGTGTATTCCGAAGCCAACCTTTTTATCAAGCTTCGAACCATCCGTTTAGAATTGGAAATGGTTTCTATTAGCTGTTATCCTGCCAACCCATTCATCTCTGGCTGGTATCAAAGTGATGTAGTTCCTTTCGAAGGAAATATACCGTTGGTATATAGTCGGTCGGTTACTATAGCACTACGCTTTGTTATCCTCATGTGACCGTAGTTCTTGTAGCTCCACATTGTTAGGCAGTTTAATCTTATGGCTTTTTCTTTTCTGCAAAGAAGTGCAACATTTTCATTGCCCTTTTCCCGCAAACTGCACTTTTCTAACACATTTTAGAAAAATTAAGTTAAACCCGAGGGACTACACTACTTCGAGGGACTACACTATATTTTCTCGTGTCGACGTCGACGGGGCAAAATTTTTTGCAGAAACGAAATCACCATTATTGAAGCTCGCCACAATATTAATCGGCAGTATATGGAGTAGGGCTTGTAGAGACTCAGTCGCTGTAGTGCTTAAGGCTCCGCTGATGCACAGTCAGGCAGTTCTTTGAACCTTTGCTAGTATGTAGGTTGGTGATGGTTAGTTATAGTATACGTAGGTTCATTTATAACCCTATTATTAAAAGACGCATTTCAGCTAGCTTAGGTCAACTTATCTCCATTGATTTGCCAGCAGGGGAAAGTCTCAAAGGCGGGTTCGCCCAGTAAAAAATTACTGCTTGTATTTGTAACTGGCTCGCCCAGAAATGCTTCCAGTTTCATTTCTCAAGATTCAATTAAGCATTGCTCTCTGCATTGTATTGAAGTAGCTGTAGAACTAGCGCCAAGACATTAATTCTTCATTGTATTTTTTCCTTCCGGATTATAATGTGCTAATGTTTTTTTTCTGGATTTTGTAATGGAGAACTTAATTCCAAAAATCCGCAAAAGTAAGCGAGTATAAAACCAGTAAGGAAAGGCAGAAAGTCGGGCGGGGCCGACTATATAGTACCCTACCCTTCCCTAAAAATGCGATAAAGGTCATTGCGATAATAATTTGGAATAATTGGTAAGTAGGCAGGAACATATTATCTAATTCTGAGCCGATAATAGCTAAATTAAACAATATTCGTTCCTAAATTGTGAAATATCTTTCCGGAAAATATTAATGATCGGAAGTAAAGTACAACTTCTATAGCGCGTTGAGACCAAATCAGGAGGAACATATATATGGAGGTTATATATAAATCTGAACCGATTTTCCCTGAATACTCATTCATGTAAAAAGACCTCTTTCTGTAGAATTTCGTACTGATCGGATATAAAATACAATCTCTACAGCGCTTACATGTCAAATCGGTGGTAACATATATGGGGGGGCTATATCTAAATCTGAACCGATTTCCCTCAAATTTGGCAGTGTTAATTCACGTAATGAGAAACCTCTTTCTGGAAATTTTTTACTGATCGGATATAAAATACAGTTTCAACAGCGCTTACATGTCAAATCGGGGGTAACATATATATGGGGGCTATATCTAAATCTGAACCGATTTTCTCCGAATTTGGCAGTATTCCTTCATGTAATAAGAAACCCCTTTCTGCCGAATTTTACACTGATCGGTTATAAAATAAATTTTTTACGGCGCTTACATGTGAAATCGGGGGTAACGTATATATGGGGGCTATATCTGAATCTGAACTGATTTCTTCCAAATTTAACAGTGTTCATTCATATAATAAGAGACCTCTTTCTGCTGAATTTCATACTGATCGGATATAAAATAAAGTTTTTACAGCGCTTAAATGTCAAATCGGGGGTAACATATATATGGGGGTTATATCCAAATCTGAACCGATTTTAACCAAATTAAACTGGGATCGTCCTTGGGCCAAAAAAATGATATGTGTAAAGTTTCGTCAACATCGGGCCATAATTGCAACCTGTACATTGATTACAAGAATACATCTACAGACAGACGGACATAGCTAAATCGACTCAGAAAGTGATTACAAGTCGATCGGTATAATAAACAATGGATCTATCTCTTCTCCTTTTGGGTGTTACAAACAAATTCACAAAGTCATAATACCCTGTACCACAGTGTGGTGTAGGGTATAAATAGAACTGTCAAATTATCAGCTTAATTCCAAAAATCCTTAAAAGGAAGCGAGGCTATCGAAAAAATCTTGTTCCCTTAAATACATAGTACAATTTAGCGTTGATGAGTGCGAGACCTTTGGTAGTGCAGAAAGCTAGCATGCACTACTACCCAGCAAAATTTCTCATTACCAAATAATCCGACGAGTAAGCAAACTTCGATAATGGTAAGTACTTATTATTTAGCCACTTTTCTCATTATTTTAACATGGGGATGTCATTGGAGGAAAGTACTTCCCAAAAGCATGCAATAAAGTAGCATAATAAGTACTTATTTGTAGCTCTATTTTATGTACTTGAATAATGCATTACCAATAAGTTATAAAATAAGTAGTAGATAGGTATAAATGAAAAATGGCCATTTAAAATGATTTTTCGCATATTGTCGCGCATATTTCTCGAAACATACAATTTCCTCAATTTCTGGTATTTTCATTCAAATCTACATATAGCCAAAATTGCATTATATTAAAATTTGCCAAAAGGATTTTGATAACAAAAATCACTTATTTCTGTTATTATTGGTAAGTCATTATTAATAAGCCGAAAGTAATGCAGCGAATAATGAGATGTCATTATTTGGTAATGCAGGGAATAATGACAGGTGCTTACCAAGATTTTGCTGGGTATAGTGTTTGCCAGGCAGAAATCTTAGCTACTAAAGTGGTAGCGGAATGGCTGAAAATTAATATTTTGACGAAAGTCCGTATAAATTTTTTTCTGATAGTAAGGCTGCTATCAAGTCCCTGGAAACTGTATTACTGAATTTAAAAACTGCTCTCGACTATTGCAGTTCTCTTAACGAGATTGCTGAACAATTCAAAACTCACCTGTTATAGGTGCCGGGCCACAGGGACATACCAGGGAACTGCAAGGCAGATGATCCTGCAAGACTAGGAACTACCTCTCACGCCCCGGGGGAACTCGAACATGTGGACATGCCTCTTCTTGGGAGACAGTGCACTTACGGCAACAAATGACAGGTGATCACTAGTCAGGAACTGCATACATTCCAGGCTGATGTGGCCGGGTCAAGACTCAAAACGTTTTTATAATTCGTATTATTAGGTTCCCAGTAGGGCAGGAAGGGTTCAACATGTCACGGAGGCGCAAAATGATAGAACTTGGAACAAAATTAAAGATAAGAAGTCAAATGTGATGAAACATAAATCCCTAAATTTCAGTCAAATATATTAAAAAATATTGCATCTGGGGCTTCAATAATTTAAACCGGAAGGTGCACATTTTTTTGTATTTTTTGCCAAAAAAAAACTTAACTTCAGCTGGCTATGACTTTGGTTGGTATATCTTAATGGAAATTTTTCATCATACTGCAAATTTTAAAGTTAATTCAGCAAAATGGATGTGAAACGAGCCGGTATATATCTGATATTAGCTAGTGAGTCAGAATTTTTAAAATATAATTTATTTTTGACCTATATTAAATAGTTTTGACTAAAAAGTTTATAAAAAGTTTATAAATGGTAAATTAAGATCTCGCTTTCATTTATTTAAAAAAAGGTTTTTTCAATATTTTATGTGGATTTAAAAATATTAATTTTTGGGTTTTACGAAATTTGTAATTTGTATAGCTCCCATATATATCTTTCGTCCGATGTGGCCCTTTAGTCATATGCATAGAAGCTGTATTTTACATCCAATCGTTTTGAAATTTAGAATGGTAAAGTTTCTTGATCCAGGGTCCAACATTGTCGAATTTGAAGAAAATCGGTTAAAATTTAGCTATAGCTCCCATATATATGTTTCGTCCTATTTGGCCCTTTAGCCCTATAGAAGCTGTAGATTAAAACCAATCGTTTTGAAATTTAGCATTCTTTATTGATCCTTGGACCAACACTGCCGAGTTGAAGAAAATCGGTTCAGATTAAGATATAACTCACATATATATGTTTCGTCCGATTTGACACTTTTGCCCTATAAAAGCTGTATTTTACATCCAATTCTTTTGAAATTTAGAATGGTAGAGTTTCTTGATCCATGGACCAACAGTGCCGAATTTGAAGAAAATCGGTTAAGATTAAGCTATATCTCCCATATAAATGTTTCGTCCGATTTGGACTTTTGCTCTATAGAAGCTGTATTTTATATCCAATTGTTTTGAAATTTAGTATTCTAGAGTTTATTGACCCATGGACCAACATTGCTGAGAATGAAGGAAATCGGTTCAGATTTTGTTATACCTGAACCGATATATGTTTCGTCCGATTTGGCTACAGATGCAGATGAGACCAAAATGAGTACCAAATGTAAATTGTGTAAACAAATTTTAGTTGAAGTACATATACACTAGATATTTCATTGTTATCCAATCTTACTAGAGTGGTGTAGGGTATCATATAGTCGGCACCGCCTTTCCTTACTGGTTTAAATAAAAGTTTTTAAAAAAATTGTATAGTAATTTAAAAAATAATCAAAAAATACTAAAGTTATTGTCCCATTTTAAATTAAAGTTTTTATGCAAAAATTTCAAAAATAAAAATGTCTGCAATTGAGGAACCTGTTCATACAGACTCGATCCTCGTATTATATTTTTGTGCATTTGTTTGTAACACCCAAAAGGAGAAGAAATAGACCCATCGTTCATTATATCGACTTAGAATCACTTTCTGAGTTGATTTAGCTATGTCCGTCTGTCTGTCCGTCTGTCTGTGCACGTATTCTTGTAATCAAAGTACAGGTCGAAATTATGATCCGATCTCGACGAAACTTTACACATATCTTTTTTTTTGGCCCAAGGACGATCCCTATTAAATTTGGTTAAAATCGGTTCAGATTTAGATATAGCCCCCATATATAAATGTTAGCCCCGATTTGATATGTAAGCGCTGAAAAAACTTTATTTTATATCCGATCAGTATGAAATTCGGCAGAAAGAGGTTTCTTATTATGTGAATGGACACTGTTATATTCGAAGAAAATCGATTCAGATTTAGATATAGCTCCCATATATATGTTACCCCCGATTTGACATGTAAGCGCTGTAGAAACTGTATTTTTAATCCGATCAGTGCGAAATTCCGCAGAAAGAGGTTTCTTATTACTCGAAGGAATACTGCTAAATTCGGAGAAAATCGGTTCAGATTCAGATATAGTCCCCATATATAGTATGTTACCCCGATTTGACATGTAAGCGCTGTAGAAACTGTGTTTTATATCCGATCAGTGCGAAATTTGGCACAAAGAGGTTTTTTATTACTCGAAGGAATACTGCCAAATTCGGAGAAAATCGGTTCAGATTTATATATATCCCTTATATATGTATATGTTACCACCGATTTGACATGTAAGCGCTGTAAAAACTGTCTTTTATATCCGATCAGTATGAAATTCGGCAGAAAGAGGTTTCCTATTATATGAATAAAGAAACACTTTTAAATTTGGAAGAAATCGGTTCAGATTTAGATATAGCCCCTATATATACGTTACCCCCAATTTGACATGTAAGTGCTGTACAGACTGTATTTTATATCCGATCAGTACGAAATTCGACAGAAAGAGATCTTTTAACATGAATGAGTATTCAGGGAAAATCGATTCAGATTTATATATAACCTACATATATATGTTTCTCCTGATTTGGTATCAAAGCGCTATAGATGTTGTACTTTACTTACGATCATCAAAATTTTCCAGAATAATGTTTCTCAATTTAGGAACGAATATTGCTTAATTTAGCGATTATCGGTTCAGAATTATATAATATGTTCCTACCCATATACCAATTATTCCAAATTATTATCGCAATAACCCTTATCGCATTGTCAGGGAGGTGTAGGGTATTATATAGTCGGCCCCGCCCGACTTTCTGCCTTTCCTTACTGGGTTTCTTACTCGTATTACCCTATGTGCAAATCTATATTAAAATATAATCTATGTATAACTCCGTATTAATTTATAATTAATTTGTTCTCTCTTTCAGAACAAGTCCTCTTCAGCGATCTCGAGAAAGGTTATGGCCTCAAACACGAATACCTTGATCATGAAGGTGTCTACAATCGGGCTGTTGAACAGGTGGTCACTGCCGCCAAGAAAATGAGAAAATTACAAATGGAGAGGAATCCCGGTGGTAATGAAATATGGCCGTAAGTTTGGACTGATTTTGCTTAACTCTGAAAATGTCCTCCAGCCTAAATTTATCATAAATTCCTTTATCCTTTTAGACGAGGCCTGTATGATGTATGCAGTCATGGTTTGTTCCCGGCCAACAGTCCTGTCTCGACACACATCACCATGTTTGTGGATGTGATCAAGGGACAAGGCTCACCCGAACAAGTTGAGAAATGGGCTAAGGCAGCCGAAAATTGTAACATAATTGGTACATATGCCCAAACCGAATTGTCGCATGGCACAAATGTTCGTGGCATTCAAACTAGAGCCGATTATGATCGTAAAACGGAGGAATTTGTTTTGAATACCCCCTGTCTGCAGGCCTATAAGTGGTGGCCTGGTGGTTGTAAGTATTTTCCCACATAATTTTCTTGTTTTCTCTCGCAACCCAAGTTGTTAACTCACTTACGTTTAGAAACATATAAGGACGCTTCCTATTCTTCTGATTTTATCAAAATGTTAAGTTATATTTACATTATCTCACTGAAGATCCAAAGTATGTACCACAAACTTCGTCTGTACACTCGAAATTCCATTGCGTTCTTTAAGTTGATAACGAAACATTTTTATAACATGAAATATACTTTTAGAACTATGCTGAGAATACAAGAGGTAACACCTTTAAAGTGTTTCCGAAGCTGTAAGCTCTATTGCATTAATTCTAATTTGTGAGTTTGTATTGGTTACCACACTGAAAAAAATGTCATAAAATTAAAGAAATGCTCCAAAGTCGTCTTTAGTCTTCAAAATAAGTAAATTTTGTACTTAAAATTAAGAAAATTTACTTAAAATTAAGTAAATTACATAATATTATTGAAATTATCTATATTTTAAGTACAAAATTTACTTATATTAAAAACTAATGACGTCTTTGGAGCATTTCTTTAATTTTATAACATTTTTTTTCAGTGCATAGCAAATCGGCCAATCTGAGCTAATGCATGGAACGAATATTGTATGGCTTACTTTTCTTTATATGTTCTTTAGTAGATGCGTTCGTTAACGCAGTTCAAAGGTCGTGAGAGACTTCAGAGGTCGACTCTAGTATAGAGAAAGATCTCAGAGGTTGACTATATTATGGAGGAAGACCTCAGACGTCGACTCTATTATAGAGGAAGACCTCAGAGGTCGACTCTAGTATAGAGGAAGACCTCAGAGGTCGACTCTAGTATAGGGGAAGACTGCGTGGATTTTGAAGTACTGAATCCATGAGTATTTATTCCTCCTTTTGGTAGAACGTTGTAGCGTTATGCTGCCTCCATAATAGCCAATAATTCATTCTGCCATGACACCAGGCAGTCTACAAGCTACATATAGTTCTATGTCTTGAATCACGAAGCCGAAGCTACCATTAAGATAGACACATTTATCTTAAACCTGCTGGAATGCGACGTTTCCAAGACGGTGGTCCGTCATGACCGCAAAGAAGGGCACAGATGCGTTTCGAATTAAGGCAGGGTCACATTACCTCAGCCAGCTGTATACATTATATGATTCCTGTCAATTGTTGACATTAGGATGGTTAGGTTGGTTGGTTAACGTGGTGGCTAAGAACCGTGCCTTAGCCTCAATAGATATGGGCATTTCCAACGAGATGTCAACCGCAGCCAAAAAATTTAAAGTCTATAAAAGTATGTTGTTTTACTTTTTTTATAGGGAATCTATCATATTTAACTAATTTTCCCAAATACTACATTTATTCATAACACATTTTAAAATATTTGAGTGCAAATTCGAATAATTGCAAAATTTATGTTTTAAACATTTGTATTGCATGTTATGTTCAGATTGATGGTCTCTCTTTTAAATCTTGATATATATTTAAGGGATATAAGAAAAATAATTTTTGTTGTGAAAATAAATATACTGAATATAACAGGTGGCGCAAAAGTAATCCTCCTATCAGAAAATGCTATAAATGGCGCAAAAGTAATCCTCCTATCAGAAAATGCTATACATTTTGCGATTGGCCCCTAATGTCAGTTCTGTTTTGACATTTGTGTAGTAAACACATGCGAAATACACGTTAATAAACAATGTTACGCTACACTGCTCCAGAACGCGGAATATTGCTGACTATTTATTTGACCAATATCGACTATTTATTTGACCAACCAAACATCGAAAGGTTACTTTTGCGCCACCTGTTATTAAAAATCATTTATAATCAACCTTTGTATGTCTACATAGTTGCATAAAAAGTAAAAAAATAAACATAAAACAAGTAAGAAAGTTTCAGTCGGGTAAACCGACTAAGGTATACCCTCACTTTGTGAGTAATGTAATGAATATTACTCGAATTATTCTGTCAATTTGTGGGGGAGGTACCAGAAGGGGTTTATCAAATACACTTTTTTTTTGCTGAACATTAGATACTTTAAATTCATTGCACTGTGCCGACTTATAAGCATTTATGTGCACTGGTATAAACGTTATGAGACATTAAATTGTGGTATGATTTGGGCATTTTGTGTGGGAGGTACAAAGAGGGGTGTGGCAATAACGCCCATTTTTCACAGGGCTATAGACACTATAAAAACATTACACTGTACAAAATTTCAAGCATTTTAATACACTGGTTTTAATGTTATAAGCTGTTAACTTTTGGTGCAAAAAGGTACCTTTGTGTGGGAGGTACCAAAAGGGGCGTGACAATAACACCCATTTTTCCCTGGACTGTAGGCAATATAAAAGCATAATTCTGTACAAAATTTCAAGTATTTGTATACACTGTTATTAATGTTATAAGCTGTTAACTTTTGGTGCAAAATGGTGCATTTGTGTGGGAGGTACCAAAAGGGACGTGGCGACTTCGCCCATTTTTCTGGAGTTGATAACGACTAATAAGCTAATACTATATGTGGAATTTCAAAAGATTCGAATAAGTAGTATAGCAGTTATTAAAGAATAAATATTTCACAATATTTTAACCCTTTGTGGGGGAGGCACTAGAAGGAGTGGACCAATATGGCCCATCTTCGAACTTAGCCGGAGATAGAAAAAAATATTACCACATACCAAATTTGAGGTCAATCGGTTATTCCTTTCGAGAGTTATCGTGCGCACCAGCCAGCAGACAGACAGACAGACAAACAGACAGACAGACAGACGGACGGACATTGCTCATTCGACTTAAAATGACCCAAAACGGATTTCCTCCGAACATACTTGGGGTCTTAGGTCACTCCTTCGACGTGTTACACTTTTTTCCGTAGCAAATGATATATACCCTCGTCACACTAAAGTGAGGGTATAAAGAACGATGGAATAATACGTCGCATGCAAATTGTCGCGTGCGAATGTGATTAAAATGAAATAAAAAATAAACAACTTAATATTTTTGAATAAAATAAAAGACATTATTAAGATACTCGTACATGAGTCCATGACATTTTAAAATTAGTCGCATTAAAATATTCCTTCAGGTTTCGCTGAAATCAATGACTTGGTTTTTTGTAATTATCTTGAAAACGAACAATTGGACAAAATCAACCTTAGCGCCAATTATAGTGCTAATCCAGAGCTATAAGTTGCGCATTTTGTCAAAATGAAATAATGTTTGGCATATGTTTTTTTCACTTTGAATGCGTACGAATGTAGCAATCAACATTGGAGAAATGCCGATATTAAGATACCGTTCTGATAACCACCTCGCCCGCGTAGTGTCTGCTGTACTCTTGTGTCTTTATATCCAGCCTGATGGATTAGGGTACTTGGCAAGGTCTGCCAGATCTATATCTGACGCCTCGACGAGGTTATGAAGGAACGGTTGACCTCACTTAAGTCTGCGCTATATTAGAGAAGGGCAGGAACAGATAAGGTGTTCGGCTCTCTCCGCTTTCTCGTTGTATCGAATTTTTGGCTGCTTTGCATGATATCCAATTTGCCAGTGGCCAGATAGCACAGCGACCAGTCGTGACAAGTTCCGCCGATTTTGGCTGATCAGAAACTTTGTTCGTGGATTGTTGTATCGTGGCCAGGTACTTTTGGCTTCATTCTTATCCCACTTGGTCTCTGCTTGTTTCAAGTAGTAATTGAAGATATCCTTTTTAACGACTCCCATAGGCGTTGCGACTGATGCCATCTGGTGGTTGTTAGAAGAGGGTCCTGCTCTGGCTAGTTCGTCTGCCTTTTCATTCCCCTCAAGGCAATGTGAGAACTACTCTTGATACACGACCTAGCTCAGCAAGTTCTTCCTTACAGTATGTCACAAGTTTTGATGAGGCGATGTTGTTTTTTTTTAAAGCAAGGAGAGCGAAAAATATTCCTATGCGATCTGTTGTATGATTATGCTGTAGTACAGTACATGCTTTTTTATGGCCAGTATCTCCGCCTGAAAAACACTGCAATAGTCAGGATGTTTTATTGAGATTGATAAGTGCGCTCCCTCGGAGAAGATAGCTGAACCAAATCCACAACTCATTTTGGAGCCGTCCGTGTATACCTTGTTGTCGTGTCCCGTCAACCGAATTCCGCAATCCCATTCTGTTCTGCTAGGGAATTGAACTTCAAATGGCTGTTATAAGGTTATTGTGGAAGTGCAGTTGTCTACTGTATTTATTGTTCCTCTGGAGAGTTCATAAAGGATACGAGCGTGTACGTATGTTCTATCTTTCCAAATTCCAAGAGCGTGTAATCTTGAGGCCGTGCATGCCTCACTAGCTTTAATGTGTAGATCTATTGGCAATATGTGCTTCATCGTGTTAAGGGCTTCGGCAGGACAAGAACGCATTGCTCCTGTCACCCCGATGCATGCAGATCTTTTGCATGCTATATAGTTGCTTTTGTGCGGTTTTATTTTCCGTTACCGGCCACCTCACGAGCGCTCAATATGTGAGTATCGGTCTGATTATGCTTGTGTACATCCATGGTACCATATTAGGTCTGAGGCCCCAACGGCTGCCAAACATCAGGCGACAGGCGTAATATGCAACAGTTGATTTCTGAACACGGTGTTCCATATTAAGTTTCAATGATAGTTTTGAGTCCAGGATGGTTTTTCTTGACCGCGTTAGGATTAGGATAATATCTATCACTATGAGCT
Source organism: Eudasyphora cyanicolor (assembly GCA_963930755.1). Lineage (NCBI taxonomy): Eukaryota > Metazoa > Arthropoda > Insecta > Diptera > Muscidae > Eudasyphora > Eudasyphora cyanicolor. Next base: position 132,433,309 of record OZ005738.1, read on the forward strand.
TTCAGGGAGATAAAATCATACTCCCATGTTCCACTTCCTCTGGAGCATGTACGGTAGCTCCTAACCTTGCAAACTCATCTGCACTGAAGTTCCCTGCAATGTGCCTCGAGCCCGGCACCAATATCAGCTGGATTTTCAACAGCTCAACCATCTCATGAATAGATCTGCTGCAGGCTGTTCTGAATTCAGTTATACAGAATCCAGGGATTTAATAGCATCCTTGACATCGACGAATATATTTATTCCAATCTTTGAGAAAACATTATATCTCAGTCATTCTGCATACTGCAGTGACCTGGAAACCACGAGCTATATATAGCCCTACTATGTCTTTTACTTATACCCATAAATTAACCCTTTCATTAAGTTAACCAGGAAGGAAAGGCTAAAGTCGGGCGGGGCCGACTATAATACCCTACACCACTCTCGTAATATTGAATAACTCTGATATATAAATTTTGTAATTCATGTATAAATTGTTTACATAAATTTACTTTTGGGACATTTTATACTTAAATAATACCCTGTAGACCGGGTCACCAAAAAAAGTTATCAAATGCGAGGCGGAATTTTAAAGCTTACCACGAGACAATTGCAAACACATTTGTTAATTTTTTTTTGAGCCCGCGGAATCGGCCCAAAATCGTTTTTTATCTTATCGGATCACCAAAAAAAAGTTATCAAATGTGAGGCGGAATATGAAAGCTCAGTTCGAGATAATCACAAAAACATTTTTTTAATTTTTTTCGGAGCCCTCGGAATCGGCCCAAAATCGTTTTTTCATCGTAACTTTTTCGTTTGTAGGACGATCGTCACATGCGATACATCAATGTGTTCGTCACGATGAGTACTACATTGTCTCATAGATGTCGCCGATGTACCACGTAATTTTCTAATAAAGACATAACTTTTTTGTTTTTGAATAAAAGTGCGTACACCCAAAGCAAAGTGTTCATGTTTTTTAAAGCGCTTTAACCCTATGGAAGAAAATTTTTAAATTTTAGGGGTAGAAACTGCAGTAAGTGAAGTCTATATTAGAAAATCACTTTGTACATCAGCGTCCTCTATGAGGGAAATGTATAACTTATCGAGACCAATACACTGATGTATCGCATGTGAATATCGAGCTACAAACAAAAAAGATACGATAAAAAAACGATTTTGGGCCGATTCCGCGGGCTCGGAAAAAATTGAAAAAAATGCTTTTGCGATTGTCTCGACGTACGCTTTTATATTCCACCTCGCATTCGGGAACTTTTTATTTTTACATGGAGGCCAACCCGGTTTAATACCCTGTACCACAGTGTGGTGTAGGGTATAAAAACGATTAGATCTAAAGAGCCAAATCGGATGAAACATATATATGGGAGCTGCAGCTAAATCTTAACCGATTTTCTTCAAATTCGGTAGCGTTGGTTCATGGATCAAGAAACTCTACCATTCTAAATATCAAAACGATTGGATGTAAAATACAGCTTCTATAGAACTAAAGGGCCAAATCGGACGAAACATATATATGGGAGCTATAGCTAAATCTTAACCGATTTTCTTCAAATTCAGTAGTGTTGGTTCATGGATCAAGAAACTCTACCATTCTAAATTTCAAAATGATTGGATGTAAAATACAGCTTCTACAGAACTAAATAGCAAAATCGGACGAAACATATATATGGGAGCTATAGCTAAATATTAACCGATTTTCTTCAAATTCAGTAGTGGTGGTTCATGGATCAAGAAACTCTACCATTCTAAATTTCAAAATGATTGGATGTAAAATACAGCTTTTACAGAACTAAATAGCAAAATCGGACGAAACATATATATGGGAGCTATAGCTAAATCTTAACCGATTTTCTTCAAATTCGGTAGCGTTGGTTCATGGATCAAGAAACTCTACCATTCTAAATTTCAAAACGATTGGATGTAAAATACAGCTTCTACAGAACTAAATAGCAAAATCGGACGAAACATATATATGGGAGCTATAGCTAAATCTTAACCGATTTTCTTCAAATTCAGTAGTGTTGGTTCATGGATCAAGAAACTCTACCATTCTAAATTTCAAAATGATTGGATGTAAAATACAGCTTCTACAGAACTAAATAGCAAAATCGGACGAAACATATATATGGGAGCTATAGCTAAATATTAACCGATTTTCTTCAAATTCAGTAGTGGTGGTTCATGGATCAAGAAAGTCTACCATTCTAAATTTCAAAATGATTGGATGTAAAATACAGCTTTTACAGAACTAAATAGCAAAATCGGACGAAACATATATATGGGAGCTATAGCTAAATCTTAACCGATTTTCTTCAAATTCGGTAGCGTTGGTTCATGGATCAAGAAACTCTACCATTCTAAATATCAAAACGATTGGATGTAAAATACAGCTTCTATAGAACTAAAGGGCCAAATCGGACGAAACATATATATGGGAGCTATAGCTAAATCTTAACCGATTTTCTTCAAATTCAGTAGTGTTGGTTCATGGATCAAGAAACTCTACCATTCTAAATTTCAAAATGATTGGATGTAAAATACAGCTTCTACAGAACTAAATAGCAAAATCGGACGAAACATATATATGGGAGCTATAGCTAAATATTAACCGATTTTCTTCAAATTCAGTAGTGGTGGTTCATGGATCAAGAAACTCTACCATTCTAAATTTCAAAATGATTGGATGTAAAATACAGCTTTTACAGAACTAAATAGCAAAATCGGACGAAACATATATATGGGAGCTATAGCTAAATCTTAACCGATTTTCTTCAAATTCGGTAGCGTTGGTTCATGGATCAAGAAACTCTACCATTCTAAATTTCAAAACGATTGGATGTAAAATACAGCTTCTACAGAACTAAATAGCAAAATCGGACGACACATATATATGGGAGCTGCAGCTAAATCTTAACCGATTTTCTTCAAATTCGGCAATGTTGGTTCATGGATCAAGAAACTTTACCATTCTAAATTTCAAAACGATTGGATGTAAAATATAGCTTCTATAGAACTAAAGGGCCAAATCGGACGAAACATATATATGGGAGCTATAGCTAAATCTTAACCGATTTTCTTCAAATTCGGCAATGTTGGTTCATGGATCAAGAAACTTTACCATTCTAAATTTCAAAACGATTGGATGTAAAATACAGCTTCTATAGAACTAAAGGGCCAAATCGGACGAAACATGTATATGGGAGCTATAGCTAAATCTTCACCGATTTTCTTCAAATTCGGTAGCGTTGGTTCATGGATCAAGAAACTCTACCATTCTAAATTTCAAAACGATTGGATGTAAAATACATCTTCTATAGAACTAAAGAGCAAAATCGGACGAAACATATATATGGGAGCTATAGCTAAATCTTAACCGATTTTCTTCAAATTCGGCAATGTTGGTTCATGGATCAAGAAACTCTACCATTCTAAATTTCAAAACGATTGGATGTCAAATACAGCTTCTATAGGACTAAAGGGCCAAATCGGGCGAAAGATATATATGGTAGCTATATCTAAATCTGAACCGATTTAAACCAAATTCAATAGCGATCTTAACAGCTGCGAAATACTCTAAACTGCAAAATTTCAGAACGATCGGAGTGAAATTGCGACCTGTAGTCGACGAACAACTTTACATGGACAGACGGACGGACGGACAGACATGGTTAAATCGACTCAGCTAGTGATTCTGAGTCGATCGGTATACTTTAAGGTGGGTCTAGCTGTGTTATTTTCAGGTGTTACAAACATCTGCCGTGAAACAAACCCTGTAGAGTGGTGTAGGGTATAATAACCATATCTCCAGCGTGCTCGAAGGTAACTAGAAGCCTACTATTAGGTTCCAGTTCCTCCGGAGCATGTTAGGTAGTTCCTAACCTTGCAAACTAAACTACGCTGCAGTTCCCCGGAATGTTCCGTGGCCGGCACTCATATCAGGTGGATTTCGACTACTCTGCCGCATTAATAGATATGCGGCAGTTGAGGGCTATTCTTGAATTCAGAAATGAAGCCTGGATATCGAAGAATATATTTATTGTAATCTTAAGCTGAACATTATATATATACATATATATATCTAATAGCCAACAGTGGTCGGAGCTATAGATAGTCCGTGCTAGATATTTCGAGTAGACCCCAAAGTCAACACTACCAATAAGTGTGTAGCCATCAGTGTGGATATCCACTTATATCATACCACACTGAATGCGACCATTCTGGGCATCTCTGCTTGGTGTAAGTCAGACTTTCTAGAAATCACGACCCCAATAGCAGTTGATCATTGCTCTCCACTTCCTACTTATATCCACATCTGCTGCAGATATCGTTGGACTCAATTCTCAACCTCCTGAAGTGTTCGCTGATCAGGAAATGTCCCGCAAGAACTGACACTAATGTATGTATATAGTATTTTCCTCCGTTATTCGAAGAGATATTTTCATCTTCTTATGTCGTATTTTGGCCAGATTTGTCTAGCTATCCTACAGGTGTTGATTTCTGTCCATCTCTCATTAGACTGCCGTTTGCCTAACCCTGCATTTACACAGGACAATAGACATAACACATTTGAGAATATGTATTGGTTGTCAAAAACGGGAAAAATTGTTCATGTGACGTAGGCGTTCAAATAATAATGAAGAAAATGCACTTGAAGTAACTCTCGTTAGTGTCGTTTCGTGCTCTGATTGGCTGCTTACATCAAAATGGCTGCTTCCGTGAAGACAATTGCCGAATTTACCTTCATAAAAAAATCGAAGACAGTACGAAGACAAGGAGATATGTGTAAGTGTATTAGTAAAAAAGTGTAAATACATATATTGCTATTGTCTTCGCAAAACTGTCTGGTGTAAACCCGGGTCAGCCAAACTTATGTGGACAGTGGCGCACCAAAATATGCAAATTCTTTTTTTTGATATCACTGTGGGTATATTTTAAACCGCTCACCAACCTCGTTGAGAGATCTACGCAGCAGAGACTAGTTTGTGAATATAGGGATGTACCCTCCAGATATTTAATCGCGGAGTAAAATGATGAGTCGGAGTAAATGATGACGCCACTGTTGGTCAATTTGTTGCGACTAAGTCACTTGGCGACTCCCAGATTGCCATTTCTTCGGCTTGATAGACATTTCAAGTACATGGTAGTCAAGACTAAGCTATTTATAGTGTAAACCGAAGCCTACCTTCTCATCAAGATTCGAAAAAACTGTATTGAAGTGCAGATTTATATTTATATTTCCTGGCTTTCCGCCAACCCATCTCAGTGGCATGTTCCCTATGGTGCTCTAGTGTTCCCATACCTACAAAAACATTCAGTGAGACACTAGAATAGATTTATGTCTCATCAACATAATATGTACATCAAATACTAAGTTAAGGATTTTCGGCATTTAGATTTAGGGGAAACAACTTGAAAATATGATTCTGCACATCTATGGAAAAATAGTTTCCCAGTTGTATATATTTTAAAACATTTGACTTTACTAAAGACTAAAGAAGTGTACCACAATATCTCACTCGCAGGTTATTCTTTAATTATAATATGTTGACATTTTGTATTGAAATAATCTCTTGCTATCCTTTTGCCAGTGGGTCACACGGCCAATCATGCCATGGTTGTGGCTCAGCTCTATATTGATGGCGAACACAAGGGCATTCAAATGTTTATTGTACAATTGCGCGACCTGGAGACACATATGCCTTTGCCCGGTATTGATATTGGTGAAATTGGCAAGAAAGTTGGTATGGCTGCTGTAAATCAGGGTTTCCTGGGTATGAAGAATGTTCGCATTCCTCGCACCAATATGTTGATGAAGAACGCCAAGGTTATGCCCGATGGCAGCTTTGTACAAAGTCCTGCGTCAAAATTATCCTACATGACAATGGTCTATACCCGCTGTTTGATCGTAAACTTGGATGCCAGTTATTTATTGGAAGCAGCCACCATTGCCACACGTTATTCGGCGGTGAGAAGACAAAGTCCCATTAACCCAAAGTAAGTGTGAATTAATGTGAGGGATTTGGGTTCCTATTTATCAATTTTTTTTTGTGCAGTGATCCCGAACCCCAAATCATGGATCATGTGGCTCAGCAGTTGAAACTCTTCCCTGAAATCGCTACAGGCATTGCTTATCATCTGTCGGCCGAGTACATGTGGGAATTGTATAATCAGACCGTGGATGAGATCAACAATGGTCAATATGCCCGCCTACCCGAAATGCACGCTTTGTCGTGCGCTCTAAAAGCTCTCTGTACGACCGATGCCTGTGCCGGTATTGAACGTTTACGCTTGTCTTGCGGTGGACATGGCTTCATGACTGCCGCCAATATTGGCAATATTTATGGTAATGCCGTGGCAGCCTATACTTACGAGGGAGAGAATACCGTTCTTTTCCTGCAAATTGCCCGATTCCTTGTGAAATCGTGGTCTTATTTGGTCGAAGGCAAGAAAATGTTGCCCAGTGTGGAATATTTGAAACAAGGGCAGGAAATGAATACCTTCCCCAAATGGGATAATTCCTGGGAATGTATTGTCAAGGCTTTGAAGTACACGGCAGCACAGTAAGTTTACTTGAGTCGGACGAATTTTGCAATAGAAGTTATGATAATGTTCGGTTTTATTGCAGCAAAACTCGCGTGGCTTTCGAAAGTTTCTCGGAGAGAATGCTGGCGGGACAAACCCAGCCAGAGGCTTTCAATAACAGCAGCATAGAGTTGATACATGCAGCCGAGGTGAGAGAATTTTTAAAATTTATTGTAGCTCTACCAAAACAGACATTATATTTCAAAAATACAGCAGCTATTGACAAAAAGGCCTTGAACTAGTTCCATTGTTCAAAAATGTCCCTTAATCAAATCCATTTCCTCCCATTCCAGTTCCATGGTCGCCAATTTGTTGTTGAAACTTTCGTGAAACAAATCACCGGTCCCAAAACTGTCAACCTTTCCAAACCCAGCAAGCAAGCTTTGGAGAATTTAGTCGAGTTATATCTGGTGCAGACTGCTCTTAAAAATATGAGTGACATCTTACGTTTTATTTCCCTAACCGAGTCTGATGTGAAGTCTTTGCAAAATCGCTTGGAATTGGCTCTGAAGAAATTACGTCCCGAGGCTATTGCCATCACAGATGGTTTCGACTTCCCCGATGGCATTCTGAATTCTGTGTTGGGTGCCTATGATGGCAATGTTTATGAACGCATCTTTGAAGCAGCCAAAATGAGTCCCATGAATCAGAAACCTGTTCAGGATTCCTTTGAGAAACATTTGAAACCGTTCATGAAGTCAAGTTTGTAGAGACGCGGCTATGTAGTTTAATTTGTTAACACTGAGTTGTATATAGTTTTTTTTTGTAAAACAAATTCGTATTTATGAATTTTTCCCGTGAATAAAATGGTGAAATTTATTTTATAAACTAATTGTAATTATAGAAATAAATTTTCGTGAAAAGATGGGCAAAAATGCCCGGAAACTCTGACTAAAGCAGAAGTTTGTTTCTACATTGGTAAATCTTTAATATGAATATCACAAAATACAGGATAGGGTCTCGTCAATGTATCCAGGACTCAAAAATGCCCAAGGAACCAAAATGTTATTAGTTCCAACTACGCTGTAGGTGTTCAAACATATTCTGACAACAGAATTCATATTACGAATGCTCGTATAACCAATTCCCTATAAGCTCTAAACGCCGCCATGATCTGATGGTCCATAAAGCTACTTCAAATCATCCTTTATCACTATAAAACTGTCTTTGCGGAATCCATTCTTTGTCTCTATTAATACATAATTCCCAGATTGAATGATGAGAGTTCATGTCTGCGTCAATTATCAGTTCACACACATCAGAGAATTATACTTATACTACTCCCCTGAATTCAGCAGAGGGTACTGCCACAGATGTCAGGTAATGTGCACAAAAGTTCTACAACAGTTTACAGCGCACTCCACGTGACGGAATAGGGCCACAAGAGCGGTCCTTGGGAGTGTCTGGAAAACCAACACCAACCTGACACTCTTCAACTTCACTGTGGGAGAAGTAGAAGCGGCAATATCCAAGGCGAAACCATCAAAAGCTCTTTGTCTCGATGGCATCTCCATGGTCATGGTAAAACACCTTGGGGAACAGCGTCAATAATGTTTCTCGCGCATATACTGACACTGTCCATGAACAAGTCAGTTATTCCAGAAATATTGAAGTCCGCGAGAAGCATCCCACTTCCGAAACCAGACAAACCGGCAAATCGTGGTGAACGTCTACCATGATAGACCACCATCAACATGGCTTTCGAAAATGTCACAGCACCACGACGGCCCTCAACGACATCGTCACGAGTATTGCGAATGGACTGAATCAGACCAGACCCGCCGCACGCACTGTAGTCGTAGCCTTAGATTTATCGAAGGCCTTTGACACAGTCGACCATTCAGTACTACTCGACGATGTCGTAAATTCCACATTGCCTAATAGTACCAAGAGGTGGCTTGGTAACTATTTACGCTGTCTTTTGAGGAATTTAGAGGAAGAAGATCCAAGGCCCGGAAGATAAAAATGGGCGTCCGTCAAGGTGGAGTTTTATCTCCACTTCTATTCAACTTTTATCTGGCCCGACTCTCTGCACCGCCGGATGGAGTAAAAATGGTGACCTACGCCGACGACTTCACCATTATGACAACAAGCGTTGACGTGGATGAAATCAGTACCAGAGTTTCCAGCTATCTGGCCACCATCCACTCCTATATGCAGGACAGACATTTTGAGATTTCAGCGTCGAAATCAACCGTCACGATCTTCACATCATGGACCAAGGAAGTGAGGAGGATAATCGATATATCGGTCAATGAAAGGACAATACCAACAGTCAAAAATCCAAAAATCTTTGGTGTCGTATTCAATAACCTCCTCACTTTCTCAAAGCATGCCGCTCACGTCAAAACCAAGTTACAAGGAAGAAATAAGGTACTCAAAGCACTTACGGGTTCAAACTGGGGTAAGGACAAGGAGATGCTTGTAACAACGTACAAAGCGATAAGCCGTTCCTCAATTACTCCGCCCAGTATGGACTTGCCTTCTGAGCGACACGCAACGGAGAGGGCTGTGAAATATTCAAACCAATACGCATTGAATCGCAACCGGATGTGTCCAGATGATAAGTGTGGACCATCTTCATGAGGAAACGAGGTTACGTTCAGTGCAGCAAAATAACGTGTTGCTCATCAGACAGTACTTTTGGCGTGTCACCTGTCAGGTCATACCAACCACAACATTGTGATGCAGAGTCCACCCCACAGACACATCCGGAAGGACTATAGACGTTACAGCTGGACATCCAAGATGTCATCCTAACGGACATCGAACGGCTGCCAAGAGTAGTAAACGGGTTGCAAACGGAGAGTCCGTTTAACGCTGATGCAGAGTGTGAAATGAACTGGCACAACTGAGATGTGGCTGCTCAACTATCTTCAACTCGTACCAGCCAAGAATAATGAGGGGTTTAGAGGATAGATGACCCGAGTGTCGGCAAGGACCCCACGATACCACGCACCTACTTCATCATTTGTAGCCGGCAGATTAACCTCCACCTCAATAAGGGTGTTATCGAACTTCTTGAGGACTAGGGATGTCGGTTTTCTCGACGACATCCAACATAGAGCAGCCTTATACAGCTCCACTGATCTTGCATTACCGAAACCCAATAGCTTTACTCTCCCCTGATAACAACCCGCACAGTTGCTGATTAGAGGTATACGTGGCATCTCTCTAAGGACAGCGATGCATTAATCCATAGTGGCTGATTCCACATGTCTCCAATTGTCCCCATCAAGTACTTTGGCGTAATGCTGGACTCAAAACTAACATGGGAACGTTATATGGAACACTGGATTCAGAAATCAACTGTTGCATATTACGCCTGTCGCAAGATGTTAAGCAGCCGTTGGGGATTCAGACCTAATATGGTTCTATGGATGTACACAAGCATAATCAGACCGATACTCATATATGGGATACTGGTGTGGTGGCCGGTAACGGAAAATAAAACCGTACAAAAGCATCTATATAGCATACAAAGATCTGCATGCATCGGGGTGACAGAAGCAATGCGTACAATGATGCACAATAGAACTACACATTAATGCTAGTGTGGCATACACGACCTCAAGAATACACGCTCTTGGAATTTGGAAATATAAAACATACGGAAAATTCCCTAGCGGAACAGAATGGGTTATCGGAAATCCGTTGACGGGACACGACACCAAGGTATACACGGACGGCTCCAAAATTATTTGTGGAGTTGGTACAGGTTTCTTCTGCAAGGATCTCAATAAAACTTCCTGACTATTGTAGTATTTTTCAGGCGGTGATACTGGCCATAAAGGAAGCATGTAATGTGCTACAGCAGAATCATACAACAGATCGCATAGGAATAGCTACTCTCCTAAAAAACAACATTGCCACATAAAAATTTCTGACAGACTGTAATGAAGAACTTGCTAAGCTAGGTCGTGTAGCAAGAGTAGTTCTCACCTGGATCCCAGATCATAGGGGACTTGAGGGAAATAAAAAGGCAGACGAACTAGCTAGAGCAGGATCCTCTTCTAACAACCACCAGATGGCATCAGTCACAACGCATATGGGAGTCGTTAAAAAGTATATATTCAATTACTACTTGAAACATGCAGAGACCAGGTGGCATGCCGAATATCCAAAAGGGAGTCGAAACCTGAGCAGCTTCCATCTTCGTCAAAACTCAGAGCGCTATTCGCTGCTCGTTGAGACTTCATTTTGGCGGTCGGATTTGACGATCCCTCTTTACTGTAACACTTGTTGTGAGTATTGGGAGAATTTTTTTAATTGGGTTTTCTAATGTCGACTTGGCCCTAGAACAACAGACGGACAACTGAAGAAACCCGCACCATTGTAGCATGCATGTTTCTCCTGGATGCGGTTAGCTTCAGAGCCCAGAAATCGCGTTTGTTTTTGTTGTTTTTTGGTATCGATATTGCTTACACGAGAAGCCATTATAACATAGACACCGGTACTGCGAAAGGAACTTCACCTGCCAGAGAATAATGGGTTGGCAGGAAATTGAAACTATCTGTACTTCTACATATTTTAATTTTATTTATATGATGAACTACAATACAGAGCAAATTTATATTCTAATTGTACGGTCCAAGGAAATGCCGGATTTCAAAGAGTTTGCATCGGCAGACCAGAGCCTCCGGTGGGAATCGAACCCACGACCCCCAAACTCATAGCCGAGCACGCTACTAACTCACCTACTGCGGCGCTCAAAACACTTCTACATATATAGAGATGGTTAGCTCGATGATAAGGTTGGCTTCGGAGTGCACTGTAGGGAACTCAGTCTTGATATAGTTCACAGACTACAAGATACCTGCAGTGTCTATAATGAAGAAATAATATCTATAAAGGAATTCGCAAAGTTGTAGAGTCGCAACATAGTAACAAACACTGTCGTTGTCATTTACTCCGACAGTCAGGCTGCCATTAAATCACTGGAGGCTACGTCCCTAAATTCTCAAACAGCCCCCGACTGCGCAGATCTGTAAACGAGATGATAAACAAATCTGATAAACTTGCTAAGAATATATTGCATATATTGGTGCGCCACTATCCTACATGCCATCTTTGTCTTAGGCAATCAGGCAGTACAATGAAAGCTACACAAATCTGGCCAAGATACGAACTGAGAAGGTCAAAATGTCTCCTCGCACTGGAGAGAAAAAACTGCCTACGTTAGTGCCAGTTCTGACACTTCCTGATCGTCGAACAGGCCAGAAGGTTAAGTATTGAGTCCAATGAGTTCTGCGGGAGCTGTGGCGATGAGTAAGAAGTGGAATGCATTCAGCACCTGCTTTGCTACTGTCCCTCATTAAGTAGACGTCGTCTGAATATAAAGGGGTCGGCCTTTCTAGGAAGTCTGGCAGATCTTTCCGGTACCGATATTCGTACTATTGATGTCTTTGTTCATCAAACAGGATGGTTTCGATGAGGGATCGATCTGAGTCCATGGTATTACTAGAGACTTTTATTGGACTATGTGAGCAGGCAAAGCTGGCAGCCACCCTAACCTAAACCTACCCATGGAGTTTAACAACCATTGACAGGAGTGCAATGATTCTCTTCAGGTGGGTTCAATAACCATTAACGAGAGTCCAATGATCCTAGACATGTGGAAAAATAACCTTTGAAGGATGTTTCATGATCCCTAACGGGAGTTTCAATAGCCACTGACGAGTTCAATAAAAAAGTGGCTCAATAACAATTGATGGGAGTCCAATGATCCTTGACATGGGGTTCAATAACTATTGGCGGGAGTTTAATGAACCTTGACATGGAGTTTAATAGGTCTAGCCAGTGGTTCGGCCTGTTGTGCGGTCCTTATTTATGATCTTTTTATACCTCACGAGTTACAGAAAATAGGTACTAGACACGAATTTTCGCAGTATCTTCCAGTCAAATCCTCTGAAATGAGTCAAGTCTGGTAATATGTCGGACCCGAAAATTTGGGATCTTTCATGTGTGAAAGCCGGGCAGTGACACAGAAAATGTTCCATCGTTTCGATGTTTTCACTGCATGCCCTGAATTCGTCGTGGAGTTTAATAACAAATGACGAGGGTCAGGAGACTTCACTGATCCTTGACGTGGGGTTCATAATTGAAGGTAGTTCATGGTCCTAGTCATGCGGTACAACCTTTGACGGGAATTCGATGATCCTTGAAGTGGTTCTTAATAACAAATGACGAAGGTGCAATGATCCTTGTGAAGGGGGTCAATAACCATTCACACGCTATTCAATCACCTTCGTGACGGGGGTTAATTACCAATGCTCAACACGTTCGCAAATTTGCTCTTTTCCACCGTTCGCATTACAAACCGAGTGCATAATTTAGCTTTATTCGTATAGTTCCACTTCGAGTATTCTTTTTTGTTTCCGCATTCTCATTATGCGAAATATATAAAATGTGATATTAAACGAAAACCATTAATTACTATGCATTATAAAAAAATCACCTCTTAATTATTGACTGACAGTTTTCAAGCTCTGCATTGATCATTCAGTTTAGTTTTTTACCTGAACATGAACGAACACATCGGAAATATGAATAGAATTGAAATACCCAAAAGTGTTAATCCCGATATTGAGATTGAGCGCAAAAATGCCAGCTTCAATTCCGAAGAAATGGCAATTTGGTTTTATGGGCCGAAGGAACAATTGGCATGGAAACGTTTGATTGGTAAGTGAATCAATTCAGATTTTCTGGAATATCCGTCTAACCCCCAATTTCACAACCTCCGGTTAGAGCTAAATCACAGTTAAAAACTAAATATTTCAAACAATTTGAAGCTATAACTGTAGGTTAGTTCTAACTGTAGGATAACCGGAGATTGTGGAATTGGCCTTAAGTCTGCATGACCAGAGCTTTAATTCGAAATATTCCAAATGTTATTCGAAATGTTATAACATTTTGATTGCCTCTCCGGAAAAAAATACCTGTCGATCAATTCTAATTCATATATTTTGATATGTCTTCCAACTCCTACCTCTAGAAAGGTCATGGCGTCCGTTTGAGAATGCAATGCCACTACGAGATTGAGCTCTGGCCGCGATTAGGGTCTCACACAGATGCTCCCCGTGGGACACAAACAGCTACGTTGGATACTGATGCGCAAACGGTAGTGTAGAGGGTCATCTCCACTATGTAAATGTCTATTTGTTGTCTTCTATAACATTTTGGCCAAAGAACCACTGCATTAACGTTCGATTATCCTCTATGACCCTACTGAAATCTAACAGCCCCTGTAAGTGGAAGATTCACAAGCTAACAAAATCACTCCTACAATCACAGTTCGGGCTATAGGACCGGCCACTCACATGCAAAAATGCATTCAGGGAGCCATGTCCCGTCAGTTGAATCCAAGACTTACGTCTTCAAAGGGTGTTTGCTCCATATCAATGTCCCCGCTGATTGTGCGTCACCTGTCCACAAGACACGTATCCTAGAGTTCCTTGTACCTCATATCCCGATATACCAACTGATTGGTAGAAAAACAATCTATTCCCTAAAGCGGAATAGATTGTTCGCAAACACACATAGCTTGTAGGGTGCTGCCAGTGATTTCCAAACTTTCATCTTTCTCATCCTCAAAATAACCTTAGGCAGACACGAAACCGAGGAGCTTATATGGCCCATTTTTAATTCCATAAGAACTGTTTGTGCCAAATTTCAAGTAACATAGCTTCATTATTGCAAACTATAGTGTGATGAAGACCGTTGTATGCCTAGGTCGTCTTAGAATTTTACCACAATCACATTAATATTTAAACGTGTAGCAAAGTGTATATATATGTACATACCAGGGAATGTTATATATGGATAATGAATCTGAGTCATTGAACTTAGGCGGATATTTCAGAATACCGCAGAAATATAAATAATTAATTTTTCTTTTCGTATTGATTAAATTAATTTAATAATTAATAAACAAATACTTTGGCGCTAATGATATTAGGTGTGTTTTCGTTACAAGAAAGCGGTTTTAGTTTAACAGTTCACAACGCAACCAGCGCATTTCCACTAACTGGCCGGCATATTTCCACTAACTGGCGAATTGCCACTAACTGGCGTATTTCCACTAACTAACGTCTTTTCACTAACTGGTAGTAATGCGACGTCAGTCCTGTATTTAATGTATATGGAGCAAAAACAACAACACTTTCCACACGTCTTCGTAAAAAATATCGAAAACAACAATCACTGTACGATTAAGTACTTTCCCTACTTACCGCGCCTACACACGATATGTGGATCTATACCGTCAAACGGTAATCCTTTATCCCATTGATGATTACTTTGAGGAGAGTAATTTATTCCCTTAGAATAGATACAGTTTCTATGGTATTGCCAAACATTTTGGAAAATAGTCATCCGCTTTCAGTAGAGAAATTTAATCCATTAAAATAAGTAAAATTTTTATGATCGTCCCTAATTACGTACTGTTTTCCAAAACAATTGGGATTTCGGCGCGTTGTACGGACGCTAGAGTTTCCGGACCGGTGATTGCTTCCAGGAGAGAATTTTTTTCCCCTAGAATAGATGATGTTTCTATGGTCCTGCCAATCATTTTAGTGAATCGTCATCCAGTTTTTAGTTGATGCAAAACTGAACTATCCAAATAACTCGTCCTTAAATACGGACTGCTTTCGGAATCTATTGGGAATTTTGATTCGTTGTACGGACGCTAGGGTTTCCGGAGCGGTGTTTGCTTCCAGGAGAGAAATTTATTCCATTTTAATAGATACAGTTGCTATGGTCCAGCCAAACATTTTGGGGAATTGTCATCCGTTTTCGATTGATACAAAGCTGAACTCTGTTAATAACTAGTCCTCAATTACGAACTGCTTTCGGAAACGTTTAGGGATTTCGACGCGTTGAGTGGACCTAGGGTTTCACGAACAGTGATTTCTTCGAGGGGAGAATTTATTCCCATAGAGTAGGTACAGTTTCTACTGTCCTGCCAAACATTTTGGGGAATGGTCGTCCATTTCCGGTTGATACAAAGCTGAGCTCGATTGGGGAACGATTTTCCGGAACGGTGATTGCTTTCAGGAGAGAAATGCATTTCCTTAGAGTAGATACAGTTTCTATGGTCCTGCAAAACATTTTGGGAAATCGTCATCCAGTTTTAAGTTTATATCAAGCTGAATTACTAAATATCTCGTCCTTAAATACGGACTGCTTTCGGAAACGATAGTACTACGATGCGTTGTACGGACGCTAGGATTTGCGGAATGGGGATTTCTTCCAGGAGTGAAATGTATTCCATTAGAATAGATAAAATTTCCATGGTCCTGCCAAACATTTTGGTGAATCGTCATCCACTTTTTAGTTGATACAAAGCTGAACTATCTAAATAACTCGTCTTTAAATACAGACTGCTTGCGGAAACTATTGGGAATTTCGATGCATTGCACGGACGCCAGGGTTTCCGGAACGGTGATTGCTTCCAGGAGAGAAATTTATTCCATTTTAATAGATACAGTTGCTATGGCCTTGCTAAACATTTTGGGAAATCATCGTCCGTTAATACAAATCTGAGCTCTCTTAATAGTTCGTCCTTAATTATGGACTGCTGTCGGAAACGATTGGAGGATTTCGACGCGTTGTACGGACGCTAGGGTTTCCGGAACGGTGATTGCTTTTCGGAGCTGTGATAGCTTCCAGGAAAGAAATTTATTCCATTATAATAGATAAAATTTCCATGGTCCTGCCAAACATTTTGGGAAATCATCGTCCGTTAATACAAATCTGAGCTCTCTTAATAGTTCGTCCTTAATTATGGACTGCTGTCGGAAACGATTGGAGGATTTCGACGCGTTGTACGGACGCTAGGGTTTCCGGAACGGTGATTGCTTCCAGGAGATAAATACATTTCCTTAGTGTATATATAGTTTCTATGATCCTGCAAAACATTTTGGAAAATCGTCATCCAGTTTTTTGGTGATATAAAGAGTAGAAATATCTAAATAACTCGTCCTTAAATACGGACTGCTTTCGGACACTATTGGGAATTTCGATGCGTTGCACGAACGCCAGGGTTTCCGGAACGGTGATTGCTTCCAGGAGAGATATTTATTCCATTTTAATAGATACAGTTGCTATGAATTTTGCTAAAAATTTTGGGGAATTGGGACGATAGCACTACGCCACGTTGTATGGACCCTAGGATTTCCGGAATGGTGATTTTATCTAAGAGATACATTTATTCCATTAGAAAATATACAGTTTCCATGGTCCTGCCCAATATTTCGGTTGATACAAAGCTGAACTCTCTTAGTAAATTATCCTTAAATACGTACTGCTTGCGGAAACTATTGAGAATTTGCGATGCATTGCACGGACGCTAGGGTTTTCGGAGCTGTAATAGCTTCCAGGAGAGAAATTTATTCCATTATAATAGATACAGTTTCTATGGTCCTGCCAAACATTTTGGGAAATCGTCATCCGTTTTCGATTGATATGAGTACAAAGTTGAACTCTCTTCATAACTCGTCCTTAATTAGGGACTTCTGTCGGAAGCGATTGGGGTATTTCGACCCGTTGTACGGACGCTAGGGTTTTCGGAACGGTGATTGCTTCCAGGAGAGAAATGCATTCCCTTAGAGTAGATACAGTTTCTATCGTCCTGCAAAACACTTTGCGAAATCGTCATCCAGTTTTTAGTTGATACAAAGCAGAAATATCTCAATAACTCATCCTTAAATACGTACTACTTTCGGACACTATTGGGAATTTCGAGGCGTTGCAGGGACGCTAGGCTTTCCGGACCGTGATTGGTTCCAGGAGATAAATTTTAATCCATTTTAATAAGTAAATAGCTAAACACGCTCTTTATAACTCGTCACTGGTTGCGGACTGCTTGCGGATACTATTGGGAATTTCGACGCTAGGGTTTCCGGAATGGTGATTGTTTTGCACTCTCGGCCTAATCTACCGGCTGTAGACGGATCTATAATGACTGCTGGTGAAATCTATTAGAAGCGATCTTCAGCCATGGGTCCTGAACAAGTACAATTCCCTTCTTAGTTATCCAAAAGATTAACACATTTCTTTTTTATTTTTATAGAAAAGGAAATTTTCCAAGATCTGGGCGATCCTTTGCATCATCAATTCGCCTCCTATGAAGATATGCTCAGCATATCTGTGGAAGATGTCATAGTTGCTACAAAAAAACTAATTTCATTGCAGGAACGTTTTACTCCAGGTGCTTCCGATTTTTTAGAGTAAGTAAGAACATAGTTATCGCTTAGACTGGATTAAAAATATTTCCCTCCAGAAAATTTGATGGTGCTGATATTATAGATGCTTTAACACCACTCGGTAATCCTTTCGCTGTGCATGTACTCATGTTCACGAAAGCCCTCAAAGGTCAAGGGACGCAAGAGCAATATGAAAAATTTGGAGTGCGTGCCAATAATTTCGAAATTATTGGTACATTTGCTCAGACCGAATTGGGTCATGGTACTTATTTGAGGGGTTTGGAATCTCGTGCCGACTATGATCGCAAAACGGAGGAATTTATTTTGAATTCGCCCAAATTGACCTCGTACAAATGGTGGCCGGGAGGATGTAAGTTTTTTTAGGAAGAACTGAACATTGCTAATTAAATCCTTGTTTTCTATTTCAGTGGGTCATGTCTGCAACTATTGTATCTTTGTGGCCCAATTATTTATTGATAATGAGCCAAAGGGCATTCAAATGTTTGTCGTGCAAATACGTGATGAAGATACCCATATGCCTTTGCCGGGTGTCCATGTTGGTGAGATCGGCAAGAAGTTGGGTTATAATGGTGTAAACAACGGTTTCCTGGGTTTGAAGAACTATCGTGTGCCACGCTTGAACATGCTGATGAGAAATCAACAGGTATTGGCCGATGGCACCTTCATCAAAAGTCCCGTGTCTCAGCTCTCCTACTTACCCATGTTGTACGTACGGTGTGTAGTGGCACGCAAGTGCTCGAAACTGTTAGCTCAAGCCGCCACTATCGTTACACGTTTTTCAGTGATCAGACGTCAGAGCCCTATTGAGAAAGGGTAGGGAAAAAATATCCCTAACATTTTGTTAGAAATCCTAACTACTATTTTTGATTTCAGTGAACCTGAACCCAAAATTCTGGAGCATTTGACGCAACAAATGAAAGTCATACCGGAAATTGCCACCGCCATAGCCTACCATCTGGCTGCATTGAACTTGCAAAGCCTATATAACGATACTGCCGAGGCTATTAATCGCCAGGATTTCTCGCGACTTCCCGAGTTGCACGCCTTGGCTTGTATCCTCAAGGTATCCACTTCGTACGATGCATCTGTTGGAATTGAACGTTTGCGTCAGGGCTGCGGTGGTCATGGTTATTTGACGGCCGGAAACTTGGGCAACATCTTTGTAATGGCCACCTCGGCCTGCACATATGAAGGTGAAAACTCCGTATTGTATTTGCAAGTGGGAAAAATTCTGATGAAAACTTGGTCGGACGTTTTGGACGGTGAACAGCTCATGCCTACTATGATGTACTTGTCGGAATGTGCTAAAATGTCCCAATTCCCCATGTGGACGGGTAATTTGATTTGTTTGGTTAAGGCCATACAATTTGCATGTGCTGGGTAAGTGTAGAGCGGCAAGAGAAATTTGTTCAAAACCTGGAGACAATTGTCTACCCTTATTCGGATGATCCTGTCTATGGCGACGTAGTTAGGCAGAAGACTGTCACATTGATACTGAAGATCAGGTTCTGGCAAAACAGCTTGACACTATGGCTGTAACACTTTTTGATAAGAATTATCTAACACTTATAACTAATAGATGAAATGGAATGGTCCTATCCCAGGACATAGGAGACTCGTTAAATTCTATACTAAAAGAGTAAGAAGGTAGCAGAATAATTAAAATATGCTCTGTAACAACTGGGTGCTACAGTCTATAAACCATATACGAGTATAAACCAAATTATATATATACAGCTATGCTTTAATAACCAGAGGATCAGCAGGACCAACAAGAGTGACCAACGAGTGGACTGCGAGCGCCGCTAGCTTGTTGACTGAGAGATCCAGAATAAGCTGGGCTATTAATAGCTTTCAGCCCTTCAAGTCACCTGGACCAGACGGCATCACTCCGGCAGAAATGCAGAAAATGTTAAAGTACATTATCCCCTGGCTGGAGAAAATGTATGTAGGCTGTATCAGGCTTTCATACATCCAGAATCGATGGAGGGATACCAAAGCGGGGAAGATATCAAACGCTAGGCCCCAAAAGACTTCAGACCAATAAGTCTATCCTCCTTCCTATTGAAAGGTCTGGAAAGACTTTTAGATTATTTCATTAGGGAAAAACTGGGGCCTAATTACCGCATCCGTTTCGTATCGTATACTAGTATATAACTAACTAGTAACTAGTATATAATTGGGAAATTATTTGTTAGCTTATTTTTATATAAATAAGTTATGAATCACCTTTGGAACGATATGCTGAAATTTCATCAATATCTGCCAGGCTATGAAGCCGACACGGCGCTAATCGGCGGCGCGCCGCAGCCGGTCATTTTTTCACAGCCTGCGCCGCCGCTGATTTTAGTGGCTCACATCGGCTGAAACTCAGCCGCCGAAGTTTATTTAGTGAGTTAAAAAGAGGTATTTTATGCAACCATGAAAATTAAGAAAGTGACTACTAAGTAATACAGTAGGGTCAGAATTTATAATACCGACCTATGAAGTTAATTTTTGCGTAAAAATGTATCTCGCTATCATTTATTTTAAAAAATCAAACATTTTATGAGGATTTTAAATTAAAAATTGCATGGTTTTTACGAAAATGGTTCTGTTTTTATGGAAATTATAACAGCTCTTGAACGGCCGAACCGATTTTTAAAAAGTCTACGTCGTTTTAAAGAGAACACAGCGGGCACTTTGTCTGTCACAATAAATTCTCTTTCACAACAGAGACTAATAAGTATAAATTTATTAAACTGATTTTCGCATTGCATCAAAACTTTTCCTAAATTTTTGTGTTCATTTTAAGTTTTTTCCTCTAATTGTAAATATCTCAAATCGCTGGTGAATGACATTCATGCGCCATCGTTTGTTGGAACTTTATCGGCTCAGCCGATTGTTGAAATTTGATCGGCTTAGCCGATCAGCGGCCGCCGCCGGTCCGTATTTTTCCATGCGCCGCCGCCGCCGATAATTTTGGTCGGCTTCATTGCCTGATATCTGCACATAAATGTTAGAGTTATTAGTTATTATCTCGCGTAATCGAAATACGTTACGAAACGGATGCGGGAATTGGGCCTCTGGATACAAAACTCCTGTCGGGACCGAACATGCTTACAATAAGGGTAACTCTACAGAATCAGCCATGCACGAACTTGTGAGCACTATCGAATCGTCCCTGCATTTCAAGGAATTCACTATGGTGGCATTTCTTGACATAGAAGGGGCTTTTAACAACATTCACTCAGATGCTGTAATTGCGGCACTGTCACATCTAAAAGTTAACTATAGTTTGATTAGACTAATTCAAAGTCTGCTCAACAGAAGACGCATAACAGCATGTCTAGGGTCCACGACTCTAACAAGGTTTGTAAACAGAGGGACCCCACAAGGAGGAGTACTGTCTCCACTAATTTGGAACCTAGCGGTGAATGGAATCCTGCTAGATCTGGAACGTTTTGGCTACAAGGAGTGGCAAATTCTTAAACGTCCTCAGAGACATCCTACAGGTGACAAGTTGGCTAGATGGGCCAGAAGCTGCGGTTTGGGGGTAAACCCAAACAAGACAGAATTGGTTCTCTTTAGTAGGATGAATAATGTCCGACATGCGGACCCTCCACCTCGGATATATGGAACAGATCTAGTCTTTTCTAAAAGTGCAAAATTTTTAGGAATAATTCTAGATAGGAAATAGTTATTTAGACTTAACGTATTGGAACGTGTAAGGAAGGCCTGCAAAAAGGCTGTAGGGTCGCGGTGGGGACTCTTTCCTAAAATCGTCCACTGGATATATATAACAGTAGTTCGTCCAATACTGTTATACGGCATTGTGTTATGGTGGACGGTAACTGACAAACTAACCATCACCAACCTACTAACAAAGGTTTCGAGAACAGCCTGCCTAAGCATAAGCAGAGCCTTAAGGAACGAGTCTCTACAAGCCCTACTCCATATACTGCCGATTAATATTGTGGCGAGAGAAGTTGCAACCAAAGCGGCAATAAGATTAAACTGCCTATCAATGTAGAGGTACAAGAACTATGGTCACATGAGGATATCAAAGTGTAGTGCTATGGTAACCGACCGAGTGGACTATATACCAACTGTGCACACCTTCGAGAGAAATTACATCACTACAATTCCCGGTAGAGATGAATGGGTTGGCAGAATACCTGGTAATAGAAACCATCTCCACTTTTATACGGATGGTTTGAAACTTGTTGAAAAGGTTGGCATCGGAGTACTCTGTAAAGAACTTAGTTTGGATATAGCTCACAGACTACCAGATACCTGCAGTGTCCATCAAGTCGAAATAATGGCAATATGGGAAGTCGCCAAGTGGCTGAGTCTCAACATAGTAACCAACACTGGCGTTGTCATTTACTCGGACAGCCAGGCTGCCATCAATTCTGTGGAGGCAACCTCCCTAAATTCTCAAACAGACCTCGACTGCCGCAGATCTATTAACGAGATTGCTGAGCAGTTTAATATACACTTCATATGGGTGCGTGGGCATAGGGATATCCCGGAGAACTGCAAAGCCGATAAACTTGCTAGGAAAGGGACGACATTACAAATTCTCGAAGAATTTGCATAATTGGTGCGCCTCTATCCACGTGCAATCTATGGCTTAGGCAAGAGGCAATCAGGCAGTCCAACGAAAGATGGACATAAATCGGCACCTGCATGGTAGGTACACAAATCTGGCCAAGGTATGACCTGAGAAGATCAAAATATCTCCTCACACTAAAGAGGAAAAGATTGTCAACGTTAGTATCAGTTCTGACGGGACACTGTTTGATCGACGAACACGCCAAAAGATTGGGCATTGACTCCAATGAAGATGTGGAGAGCATTGAGCACTTGCTATGCGACTGCCCCGCTCTGAGTAAACGATGACTGGATATACTGGGGTCGGCTTTTATAGGCAGCCTAACAGATCTTTCCAGTACCGATTCATACTATCGATAAATTTGTATACCAAACAGGTTGGTTTCGATGAGGGGCATTTCAGCCCGTGGTATCACTAGGGACCTAAACTGGTCTATGTGAGCTGAAGAAAAAGAAAAGAAAACGGCTGCCACCCCAGCCTAAACCTAACCTAAACCTAGTGGTTCTGAGTCGATTGGCATACTTTAAGTGGGTCTAACGATAGGATTTCCAGGTGTTACAAACATCTACCAGGAAACAGACTTATAATACCCTGTAACACAGTGTGGTGTAGGGAATAATTATTGTATACACTTAATTCTGCTCAAGAATGATTCCTAATAACGAATCAATCCCCTTTAAAAAGAGACCTGTAGCCGTAGTTGTTGATGTATTGGCAGGTTCCCTCCCCCGGTTTTATGTCTGCAGTACTTTTAAAATATTTTTCTAGAATTCCAAATCGATTGTTTTTCTTAAATGATTATTTTTGGAATATTATTATAAAAATATGTATGTAGTTTTTATAGTGGTTACTCATCCTTTTTGCAGTGCTACTCGTCACGCCTTTGTTAGCTTCAGAGCTCGCCTGGAAGGCGGTCAAAGTCAGGCCTCTGCTGTCAATAACACCGGGCTGGAACTCACCAAAGCCGCTGAACTGCATGGTCGCACCTATGTGGCCTCAAACTTTTACGAAGTGGTCGTCAATGGACCCGACAAAAATCAACGTTCGCCACAATTCCAGAAGGTTTTGGAAAATCTTTTGGAGTTACATTTAATTCAAATCTTCTTTCGTCATATGGGCGATATTTTGAGAGTATGTAAAAAGTACAATTTGTGCAATGTCTCTACTCTAACTAACAAAACCGCACGGCACTTTTTATTCCAGTTCATTAAAGTTGCCGATAATGAAATTTCTGCCCTACAAAATCGACTGGAGCAAGTCCTTAAGAAGTTACGACCTGATGCTGTGGCCATTACCGATGGTTTTGATTTCCCCGACAAAGACTTGAGTTCAGTCCTGGGCTGCTACGATGGCAATGTCTATGAGCGTTTATTCGAGACCGCTCTCAAACATCCTCTGAACAAGAAACCTGTTGCGGATTTCTTCGAAATGCATTTGAAGCCTTTTATGAAGGAAAATGCTGCTAATGCCAAAATATCTAAACTGTAAAACTTATTAATCCATTGACTTTTAAAATTGTACAAAATTTAATTTAAATTTCCTGCATTTTTTTTAATCGTTCTCAAACACAAATTTGTTCCATATTTTGTATAGAAAATTCTCAGTTGAAAATAAAAAAAAATCATTTAAAACGGCCTTAAGTTTGGTATAAGAGTGAAAATTGGATTAATATTTATTTATTTATGTATTTATATGAATTACAGTACAAAGTAAATTTATATTCTAATTGTACGGTCCAAGGAAAAGCCGGATTAAAAAGACCATGTGGCTAGAGTTTGCAGCGACAGACCAGAGCCTCTGGTGGGAATCGAACCCACGACCCCCAAACTCATAGGCGAGCACGCTACCAACTCACCTACTGGGGCGCTCAATGGAAATAATATTAAATATGCAAAAAAGGTAGGAGCTTCTTATGATGACGACGTAAATCAACTGAATTTTTTTGCTGCTGAATGGATTTTGGCAAAATAATTGTCTTGAAATTTCTTAAGGAGTCAAATTTTGCAAAAATTGGTGGAATAAATCCAAACTCAAACAATCTAATTACAATCAAATCGGTGAAAAGTAGTAGTTTCTATAGAGTCTCGTGAATGGGGACTATATCAAAGCGTGGACCAATTGTGGCGCTTTGTATGTAGGGCTTCTAAAGGGTCCGCAATCTAACGTGGTTATTTCGTGAATGGTAACACTTAGCTCATGTCTGATATGACAGATAATTAGTTTTATCCTTCTGCTGAACGAATATTGGTGTGTATACGCTTGAACAACGCTGGGGCAATCGACTTACAGAAGATGCCGATTTTGCCAAAAAAAATCATCTTTTCAGATGAAGCTCATTTTGATCTTGGCGGGTATGTAAACAAGCAAAATTGTCGCATTTGGGGCACAGAAAACCCGCACGCATACATTGAAAAGCCGATACACGCAAAACGAGTCACTGTTTGGTGCGGATTTTAGTCCAGAGGCATAATTGGGCCATGAGCAAGAAGTGGCCATTACAGTCAATCGGGCCATGTTGAACGAATTTTTGTTCACAAAAATTGGAGAGGAGGATATTGGCAACATTTGGTTTCAACAGGACGGCGCTACGTGCCACACAGCCGAAGCTACACTCGATGTTTTGCACGATGTTTTTAAAAAAAACGTTATTTGGCGGACCCTTTAGTTGAATCTTAAATGCTCCAATACCTCTTCTGCAAGCATGTCAAGCTTGGTCGCAAACATCGCTAGATTGTTTACTAATACATTCAGAATCATCTGGGTCTTTAACAGCTTTGAGCCCTTTACATCACCTGGACAAGAAGGAATTACTCCAGCAGAAATGCAAAAATGTACATCATTCCCTGGCTGGAGAAAAATTATGAAGGCTGTATCAGGCCCTCGTTTACCAATCGATGGATTGACACCAATGTGGTAGTTATACCCAAAGCGGTATATACCCATATCGCACACTAGGTCAAAGGAATTCAGGCCAATTAGCCTATCATCCTTCCTCCTGAAAGTTCTGAAAATACTTTTAAATTATTTCATTAGAGAAACCCTTGATAAAAAACTCCTATCGGGGAGCCAGGATGCCTACAACAAGGGAAAGTCTGCAGAATCTGTTCTCTAAACTTCAAAGAATTCGCTATGGTGGCCTTTCCTGACACAAAGGCTTTTTTTAACAACCTTCGCTAAGGGTGAATTTTAGCTTGATTCAAATTAATTCAAAGCCTGCCCAATAGAGGAGGCATAACAGCAATTCTTGGGTCTACAACTCTAACAAGATTTATGAACAGAGGGATTTCACAATGAGTAGTACTGTCTCCACTAATCTGGAGTCAAGCGGTAAATTGTGTCATATGCGGATGATTGGCAATCATAGATACTGGAAAATTCTTTGACATCCTACGGATGGATCTGCACAAATTGGCTAGATGCTCCAGAAGCAGAGATTAGGGCGTTAACCCAAACAAGACAAAATTGGTTCCATTTACTAGGAAAAATAAGGTCCCAAATGTGGTCCCTCCTCGGATAAATGGAACAGAGCTCTTCTTTTTCGAAAGTGCAAAATATCTAGGAATAATTCTAGTTAGGAAATTATTATTCAGACTTAATGTACTGCAATGTGTAAGGAAGGCCACACACATTGCACTATAGAGGACTCTAGTATAGAGAGGAAGACCACAGTGGTCGACTCTCGTATAGAGGAACCCACAGAGGTCGACTCTAGTATAAAGGAAGACCAAAGTGGTCGACTCTAGTATAGAGGAAGACCACAGTGGTCGACTCTAGTATAGAGAAAGACCACAGTGGTCGACTCTAGTATAGAGGAAGACCACAGTGGTCGACTCTAGTATAGAGGAAGACCACAGTGGTCGACTCTAGTATAGAGGAAGACCACAGTGGTCGACTCTAGTATAGAGGAAGACCACAGTGGTCGACTCTAGTATAGAGGAAGACCACAGTGGTCGACTCTAGTATAGAGGAAGACCACAGTGGTCGACTCTAGTATAGAGGAAGACCACAGTGGTCGACTCTAGTATAGAGGAAGACCACAGTGGTCGACTCTAGTATAGAGGAAGACCACAGTGGTCGACTCTAGTATAGAGAAAGACCACAGTGGTCGACTCTAGTATAGAGGAAGACCACAGTGGTCGACTCTAGTATAGAGGAAGACCACAGTGGTCGACTCTAGTATAGAGGAAGACCACAGTGGTCGACTCTAGTATAGAGGAAGACCACAGTGGTCGACTCTAGTATAGAGGAAGACCACAGTGGTCGACTCTAGTATAGAGGAAGACCACAGTGGTCGACTCTAGTATAGAGGAAGACCACAGTGGTCGACTAGTGTATAGAGGAAGACCACAGTGGTCGACTCTAGTATAGAGAAAGACAACAGTGGTCGACTCTAGTATAGAGGAAGACCACAGTGGTCGACTAGTGTATAGAGGAAGACCACAGTGGTCGACTCTAGTATAGAGAAAGACAACAGTGGTCGACTCTAGTATAGAGGAAGACCACAGTGGTCGACTCTAGTATAGAGGAAGACCACAGTGGTCGACTCTAGTATAGAGGAAGACCACAGTGGTCGACTCTAGTATAGAGGAAGACCACAGTGGTCGACTCTAGTATAGAGGAAGACCACAGTGGTCGACTCTAGTATAGAGGAAGACCACAGTGGTCGACTCTAGTATAGAGGAAGACCACAGTGGTCGACTCTAGTATAGAGGAAGACCACAGTGGTCGACTCTAGTATAGAGGAAGACCACAGTGGTCGACTCTAGTATAGAGGAAGACCACAGTGGTCGACTCTAGTATAGAGGAAGACCACAGTGGTCGACTCTAGTATAGAGGAAGAACACAGTGGTCGACTCTAGTATAGAGGAAGACCACAGTGGTCGACTCTAGTATAGAGGAAGACCACAGTGGTCGACTCTAGTATAGAGGAAGACCACAGTTGTCGACGCATAATGATATCAGGATACATCTTAAGTAAACGATGAAAATCTGTGTCTCCAGAAACCATTTTAATACCCGTGGTATCTATATTGCATAATGTTCCACTTACAGCGAGTTGTGTATTACCATCAACCAATTTTCGAGTGTTGAGGTCGGGTAAAAGATGGTAATGGCGTAGGAAATCTGCGCCAATTATCGGGCGTGAAACATCTGCTAAGACAAACTTCCAAGAAAATGATCTACGTAAACCCAAATTGAGAGATAGGAGAATAGTGCCATATGTTTTGATTTCAGTTCCATTTGCAGCATAAAGATATAACTTTTGAGGGATACTCCGAGTTTTACAGGGATAAACTGAAATTTCTGCTCCAGTATCAACTAAAAATTGTATTTTGGTATTTGTGTCGGTAATAAATAATCGGCCTGTCAATCCCCCATCAAAATTGTTTGCCGAAATTGATTTTGATGGAGTAATTAGTTTTTTTCTCTCGTTGAAATTGCATGGAGGAATGCATTTACGGGCATTCTCGCCAAAACGAAAATGATACCAACACTTACGCTGATTGCTTATACTTCCTCTTGATTGTGAACGGAATTTTGTATTGGATCGTCTGCTACTTCTTGAACGCGATTCCAATGCGTCAATTCTTTCGATGAGAGAGTCAAGTTTTTCATCGTGAACTTCAGAGACAGAAAGGGATGTGGAACTTGAAAATGTGCCCAGGATTCTATCAGCCTGCGTCGCTAATTTATTGAGGTCTTGTGAATCGCAGACCGCGAGTATGCACCGAACTTTCTCTGGTAATCGGTCAAGGAATAGGGATTTTAGAACTTCATCACTAATCTTACCGGCTGCTAGGCATTTCATACGTTGTAAGTAGTGTGATGGCTTCTGGTCACCCAATTCCAAACCGTTTAGAAGACACTTTATTTTATTTTCAGAAGATTCCTCAAAAGAATCTGTGATTCGCTTCTTCATTGCTGCGTACTTATCGGTCAGTGAAGTATTTAGGATGATATCTTTTACTAAAAATAAAATTGAGGGTTCCATATTTGCCACGAGATACTCATATTTGGTTGAGTCTTGAGTAATACCATGAAGACGGAAAGTGGCCTCAACTTGAATAAACCATACCTCTGGTTCATCCTTCCAAAATGATGGAAGTTTTGCAATCCGAGCAGATTCAATTGACACCGCTTGATTGTTGTTAGATGTTGCGGAATTTGTTTGTGTTGCTTGCATATTGAGATTGTTTGGATTTTATTTTGACGTTCGAGGGTCACCAATTTGTAGGGGCTGCTACGAATTATAATTGTCGTAAATAAGTTTCCGAATTTGAGTCTTTCGATTTTAATAATTTTCAAACAACTGAAATTTTATTTTATTGACATAAACAATATTGACAAAAACCAAAGCACACTTAAATAATTTTATAAATAATAGAACAAGTAACATATACTGAAGTGGGAACGTAGTACCCACAAGACCACAGTGGTCGACTCTAGTATAGAGGAAGACCACAGTGGTCGACTCTAGTATAGAGGAAGACCACAGTGGTCGACTCTAGTATAGAGGAAGACCACAGTGGTCGACTCTAGTATAGAGGAAGACCACAGTGGTCGACTCTAGTATAGAGGAAGACCACAGTGGTCGACTCTAGTATAGAGGAAGACCACAGTGGTCGACTCTAGTATAGAGGAAGACCACAGTGGTCGACTCTAGTATAGAGGAAGACCACAGTGGTCGACTCTAGTATAGAGGAAGACCACAGTGGTCGACTCTGGTATAGAGGAAGACCACAGTGGTCGACTCTAGTATAGAGGAAGACCACAGTGGTCGACTCTAGTATAGAGGAAGACCACAGTGGTCGACTCTAGTATAGAGGAAGACCACAGTGGTCGACTCTAGTATAGAGGAATACCACAGTGGTCGACTCTAGTATAGAGGAAGACCACAGTGGTCGACTCTAGTATAGAGGAAGACCACAGTGGTCGACTCTAGTATAGAGGAAGACCACAGTGGTCGACTCTAGTATAGAGGAAGACCACAGTGGTCGACTCTAGTATAGAGGAAGACCACAGTGGTCGACTCTAGTATAGAGGAAGACCACAGTGGTCGACTCTAGTATAGAGGAAGACCACAGTGGTCGACTCTAGTATAGAGGAAGACCACAGTGGTCGACTCTAGTGTAGAGGAAGACCACAGTGGTCGACTCTAGTGTAGAGGAAGACCACAGTGGTCGACTCTAGTGTAGAGGAAGACCACAGTGGTCGACTCTAGTGTAGAGGAAGACCACAGTGGTCGACTCTAGTGTAGAGGAAGACCACAGTGGTCGACTCTAGTGTAGAGGAAGACCACAGTGGTCGACTCTAGTATAGAGGAAGACCACAGTGGTCGACTCTAGTATAGAGGAAGACCACAGTGGTCGACTCTAGTATAGAGGAAGACCACAGTGGTCGACTCTAGTATAGAGGAAGACCACAGTGGTCGACTCTAGTATAGAGGAAGACCACAGTGGTCGACTCTAGTATAGAGGAAGACCACAGTGGTCGACTCTAGTATAGAGGAAGACCACAGTGGTCGACTCTAGTATAGAGGAAGACCACAGTGGTCGACTCTAGTATAGAGGAAGACCACAGTGGTCGACTCTAGTATAGAGGAAGACCACAGTGGTCGACTCTAGTATAGAGGAAGACCACAGTGGTCGACTCTAGTATAGAGGAAGACCACAGTGGTCGACTCTAGTATAGAGGAAGACCACAGTGGTCGACTCTAGTATAGAGGAAGACCACAGTGGTCGACTCTAGTATAGAGGAAGACCACAGTGGTCGACTCTAGTATAGAGGAAGACCACAGTGGTCGACTCTAGTATAGAGGAAGACCACAGTGGTCGACTCTAGTATAGAGGAAGACCACAGTGGTCGACTCTAGTATAGAGGAAGACCACAGTGGTCGACTCTAGTATAGAGGAAGACCACAGTGGTCGACTCTAGTATAGAGGAAGACCACAGTGGTCGACTCTAGTATAGAGGAAGACCACAGTGGTCGACTCTAGTATAGAGGAAGACCACAGTGGTCGACTCTAGTATAGAGGAAGACCACAGTGGTCGACTCTAGTATAGAGGAAGACCACAGTGGTCGACTCTAGTATAGAGGAAGACCACAGTGGTCGACTCTAGTATAGAGGAAGACCACAGTGGTCGACTCTAGTATAGAGGAAGACCACAGTGGTCGACTCTAGTATAGAGGAAGACCACAGTGGTCGACTCTAGTATAGAGGAAGACCACAGTGGTCGACTCTAGTATAGAGGAAGACCACAGTGGTCGACTCTAGTATAGAGGAAGAACACAGTGGTCGACTCTAGTATAGAGGAAGACCACAGTGGTCGACTCTAGTATAGAGGAAGACCACAGTGGTCGACGCATAATGATATCAGGATACATCTTAAGTAAACGATGAAAATCTGTGTCTCCAGAAACCATTTTAATACCCGTGGTATCTATATTGCATAATGTTCCACTTACAGCGAGTTGTGTATTACCATCAACCAATTTTCGAGTGTTGAGGTCGGGTAAAAGATGGTAATGGCGTAGGAAATCTGCGCCAATTATCGGGCGTGAAACATCTGCTAAGACAAACTTCCAAGAAAATGATCTACGTAAACCCAAATTGAGAGATAGGAGAATAGTGCCATATGTTTTGATTTCAGTTCCATTTGCAGCATAAAGATATAACTTTTGAGGGATACTCCGAGTTTTACAGGGATAAACTGAAATTTCTGCTCCAGTATCAACTAAAAATTGTATTTTGGTATTTGTGTCGGTAATAAATAATCGGCCTGTCAATCCCCCATCAAAATTGTTTGCCGAAATTGATTTTGATGGAGTAATTAGTTTTTTTCTCTCGTTGAAATTGCATGGAGGAATGCATTTACGGGCATTCTCGCCAAAACGAAAATGATACCAACACTTACGCTGATTGCTTATACTTCCTCTTGATTGTGAACGGAATTTTGTATTGGATCGTCTGCTACTTCTTGAACGCGATTCCAATGCGTCAATTCTTTCGATGAGAGAGTCAAGTTTTTCATCGTGAACTTCAGAGACAGAAAGGGATGTGGAACTTGAAAATGTGCCCAGGATTCTATCAGCCTGCGTCGCTAATTTATTGAGGTCTTGTGAATCGCAGACCGCGAGTATGCACCGAACTTTCTCTGGTAATCGGTCAAGGAATAGGGATTTTAGAACTTCATCACTAATCTTACCGGCTGCTAGGCATTTCATACGTTGTAAGTAGTGTGATGGCTTCTGGTCACCCAATTCCAAACCGTTTAGAAGACACTTTATTTTATTTTCAGAAGATTCCTCAAAAGAATCTGTGATTCGCTTCTTCATTGCTGCGTACTTATCGGTCAGTGAAGTATTTAGGATGATATCTTTTACTAAAAATAAAATTGAGGGTTCCATATTTGCCACGAGATACTCATATTTGGTTGAGTCTTGAGTAATACCATGAAGACGGAAAGTGGCCTCAACTTGAATAAACCATACCTCTGGTTCATCCTTCCAAAATGATGGAAGTTTTGCAATCCGAGCAGATTCAATTGACACCGCTTGATTGTTGTTAGATGTTGCGGAATTTGTTTGTGTTGCTTGCATATTGAGATTGTTTGGATTTTATTTTGACGTTCGAGGGTCACCAATTTGTAGGGGCTGCTACGAATTATAATTGTCGTAAATAAGTTTCCGAATTTGAGTCTTTCGATTTTAATAATTTTCAAACAACTGAAATTTTATTTTATTGACATAAACAATATTGACAAAAACCAAAGCACACTTAAATAATTTTATAAATAATAGAACAAGTAACATATACTGAAGTGGGAACGTAGTACCCACAAGACCACAGTGGTCGACTCTAGTATAGAGGAAGACCACAGTGGTCGACTCTAGTATAGAGGAAGACCACAGTGGTCGACTCTAGTATAGAGGAAGACCACAGTGGTCGACTCTAGTATAGAGGAAGACCACAGTGGTCGACTCTAGTATAGAGGAAGACCACAGTGGTCGACTCTAGTATAGAGGAAGACCACAGTGGTCGACTCTAGTATAGAGGAAGACCACAGTGGTCGACTCTAGTATAGAGGAAGACCACAGTGGTCGACTCTAGTATAGAGGAAGACCACAGTGGTCGACTCTGGTATAGAGGAAGACCACAGTGGTCGACTCTAGTATAGAGGAAGACCACAGTGGTCGACTCTAGTATAGAGGAAGACCACAGTGGTCGACTCTAGTATAGAGGAAGACCACAGTGGTCGACTCTAGTATAGAGGAATACCACAGTGGTCGACTCTAGTATAGAGGAAGACCACAGTGGTCGACTCTAGTATAGAGGAAGACCACAGTGGTCGACTCTAGTATAGAGGAAGACCACAGTGGTCGACTCTAGTATAGAGGAAGACCACAGTGGTCGACTCTAGTATAGAGGAAGACCACAGTGGTCGACTCTAGTATAGAGGAAGACCACAGTGGTCGACTCTAGTATAGAGGAAGACCACAGTGGTCGACTCTAGTATAGAGGAAGACCACAGTGGTCGACTCTAGTGTAGAGGAAGACCACAGTGGTCGACTCTAGTGTAGAGGAAGACCACAGTGGTCGACTCTAGTGTAGAGGAAGACCACAGTGGTCGACTCTAGTGTAGAGGAAGACCACAGTGGTCGACTCTAGTGTAGAGGAAGACCACAGTGGTCGACTCTAGTGTAGAGGAAGACCACAGTGGTCGACTCTAGTGTAGAGGAAGACCACAGTGGTCGACTCTAGTATAGAGGAAGACCACAGTGGTCGACTCTAGTATAGAGGAAGACCACAGTGGTCGACTCTAGTATAGAGGAAGACCACAGTGGTCGACTCTAGTATAGAGGAAGACCACAGTGGTCGACTCTAGTATAGAGGAAGACCACAGTGGTCGACTCTAGTATAGAGGAAGACCACAGTGGTCGACTCTAGTATAGAGGAAGACCACAGTGGTCGACTCTAGTATAGAGGAAGACCACAGTGGTCGACTCTAGTATAGAGGAAGACCACAGTGGTCGACTCTAGTATAGAGGAAGACCACAGTGGTCGACTCTAGTATAGAGGAAGACCACAGTGGTCGACTCTAGTATAGAGGAAGACCACAGTGGTCGACTCTAGTATAGAGGAAGACCACAGTGGTCGACTCTAGTATAGAGGAAGACCACAGTGGTCGACTCTAGTATAGAGGAAGACCACAGTGGTCGACTCTAGTATAGAGGAAGACCACAGTGGTCGACTCTAGTATAGAGGAAGACCACAGTGGTCGACTCTAGTATAGAGGAAGACCACAGTGGTCGACTCTAGTATAGAGGAAGACCACAGTGGTCGACTCTAGTATAGAGGAAGACCACAGTGGTCGACTCTAGTATAGAGGAAGACCACAGTGGTCGACTCTAGTATAGAGGAAGACCACAGTGGTCGACTCTAGTATAGAGGAAGACCACAGTGGTCGACTCTAGTATAGAGGAAGACCACAGTGGTCGACTCTAGTATAGAGGAAGACCACAGTGGTCGACTCTAGTATAGAGGAAGACCACAGTGGTCGACTCTAGTATAGAGGAAGACCACAGTGGTCGACTCTAGTATAGAGGAAGACCACAGTGGTCGACTCTAGTATAGAGGAAGACCACAGTGGTCGACTCTAGTATAGAGGAAGACCACAGTGGTCGACAAGAGCGACAGAGTCCGAGGGCGTACTAAAAAAGGTACATGTCCCGATAACGACTTTGTGACATGGTGAATGAACACCGCCAGTAACTAAGTGTTCCTCCACACAGGGTGCCCTCATAAGAGGAGCAGTTGGGAGAGTAATGCCTCCGTGGATCCCCGAATTTATAAACCCAGAAGCGTCTGTCCCATATTGGGCGGCTCCCTGGTCTGCGTCTGACTCCAGGAGGGGCGGCAGTAATAGATGCGATGCGGTCGTAAGACATTGAGGTCGAGACCAGTAAGATCTCAATTATGGTATACTGGAAAACACGTACACGGCAAGACGAACTTCTGGCCTGACGACTCTGGCATTCTGAAACCTGATTACGCAGAAGTGAAATTTTGCGGAAATGCCTTTCAGGCTAATGTCGAAGTCGCCTCCGTCTCGGTAAAACTTGGCAAGTCTCAAAGTGCGCTCAAAATTCGTCACCATTAAGTTGGTGGTGCAGGTTCAGTTGACACTGTCCTGATTAACGCGGATCTGGCTCTGAACGTAAGGACTCATGAGGACCTTACGTCAACCCTTGCATGGCCTCCCTGCTTGCAAAGACAACCATGGGATCATAAAAACGCGACTGCACAACGAGTGGAGATAGCGGCCTTGAGTTGAGACCCTAGAGAAATGAATATAAACAACGATAACCTTCATAAACCCGATAACAAATATAACAAAAATAAAAATGAAAAAAATAACGATAACAACCGAGTGGACCAGGAAAATCCCTTCCAAAGGAGTGAGAAAACGCTTAGATCGCCCATCAAAGCGGATATTAGTCATGTATCGAAGCAACCTAACAGTTTCGACGACGAAGAAAATCATATATTGCAACTGAAATATGAAGAGGAGCAAGCATTTGTTGATTTGGGAGATCGATTAAATGCTATGGACACTGTTGTTACGGAAGCAAAAAATGTCCATAGAGCGATCAGAGATCAACTCGCCCAAGCTGTAGCACTATACCAAAAAGTAAAAGCCTGCAGGGAAACCATCGCTATTGCCAATATCATTCATTGCCCACGGCCAATAAAGGAGAAAGGTGAAACTTCTTGTAAGGCCGTTCAAACCGAAAATAAGAAGGTTTCGGTTAAGGAGAATCCCAAAAAAACCGAGGAAACTGCAGTGATTCCAACATCCAGTAAGAAACCTGGGTCTTCTGGTACCGAAACCAACGATAGAAATGTAGAAGAAACGACATGGACCACAGTACAGAGTAGGAATAAGAACAAAACGAGCAAGAAGAATAATAAGAGAGAAAATACTGATAGAAAACCTCTTAGAACCAGGGGGGAAGCCATAACTATTAAGGCTACTGATTCTACATATGCCGAAATCCTAAAGGATATGAAGACAAAGATAAATCCTGAGGAGGTTGGAGTAAACATAAAATATATTCGCCGAACCAGGGAAGGAGATTTGTTAGTAGAGATGGCAAAGGGAGATGGCCAGGCTCGAAAACTAGAAGATGCTATTAAACTGTCGATGGGCGAAAATATCCAAGTAAAATCCCTAAAGGAAAAGTATATCCTTGAAATAAAAGATATGGATGAATCAACAGATGCTAAAGACATAATCAATGACATATTACGTATAGTAGGAGAGAATGAACAGGGACTCATTAAAGTTTATAACATACGCGAGTCTTATGGTCGTACTAAACAAGCCCTTGTAGAGGTATCATCGCGTGCAGCTACAATCATCCTTAAGAAGAAGAGAATAAAAATAGGATGGGTAAACTGTAGAGTAAAGAGGAAAATGCCTAGCAAGCGCTGCTTTAGATGTATGGAGACAGGACATTTGGCCAACACATGCAAAGGAAAGGATCGCAGTAATACCTGCAGAAAATGCGGCACAGATGGACATAAGGCCAAAGAATGTAAAAATGCTACAAGGTGCATTATATGTATAGACGCTGGGCGACAAGAGGTTAACCATTACATTGGTAGCAAAACGCTATGCAACAGTCAAAATGGTTCTTAGATTGTTACAAATAAATCTTGGCAGGGGACGCGAAGCTCAAGACCTGATGATTAGCAGTGCATCACTAAAGAAAACTGACATAGTACTGGCCAGTGAGCAGTATAAAAAAGTCAACACTGGTTCTTGGTACCAGGATAAGTTAGGAAAATCGGCGATTTATATACGCAATCCGGATATAAATGTCAACAAAGTAGAAGAAGATCATGAAAATTTTGTGGTAATACATATTAATGGACTGAGAATATACAGTTGCTATTTTTCGCCTAGTATCGAAATCGCTGACTTCAGAATTGCACTTCACAGGCTATATGATAGTATAAAAAGATTTAATACGCCAGTCCTAATAGGTGGAGATTTTAACGCAAAATCACCCGAATGGGAATCAAACTTGCTAGACAGAAGAGGAGAAGCTGTCGGGGAGATGATCTCAGGCCTGGGACTGATCACCATTAATAGGGGTACCTCAATGACTTTTAGAAGAGGAACAGCTGGCTCCATAATAGATTTGACTTTTGCATCTACACCAATAGCAAGGAAAATTCAACGATGGGAGGTTTTAGAAGAAGAAACACTAAGTGATCATCAATATATTATGATTATTATTGATAAAGACACTCTGCATCAAAGATCCAGACCAACAAGACAACGGTGGAACACAAACAACCTAAATATTGACGCATGTAAGGAGATACTACGAGACATACAGTCAAGGCCCCAAATTGCCGAAACAATCGAAAGCAACGACTTGGATGCAGTCACATCATGTCTTAATAGTATTCTATGCGAAACATGTAATTCCGGAATGAGTAAAATCGGACCGAGAAAAAATACAAGGAAAGCTGCTTATTGGTGGAGCGACGAAATTGCAAATTTGAGGAAAGAATGTCATAAATCAAAACGTCTAGCTACAAGGAGAAGAGGCGAAGATCTCTATATGGAGTTATACAGGCAGGCTAGAAAAACATTGAGGCTTGCTATCAAAAACTCCAAGGTGAAAGCTTGGGAAGATCTTTGCCAACAGATAAATGATGATCCGTGGGGCTTGCCAT
This sequence comes from Eudasyphora cyanicolor, assembly GCA_963930755.1. Taxonomy (NCBI): domain Eukaryota; kingdom Metazoa; phylum Arthropoda; class Insecta; order Diptera; family Muscidae; genus Eudasyphora; species Eudasyphora cyanicolor. Next base: position 132,470,469 of record OZ005738.1, read on the forward strand.
ACCGTATTATCATGAAAAATGTTGGAAAAAATAAGCAGATACCTGGAATAACAAATCCACTTTGGTCAAAAACTATTGTGGATACTCTCTTTCCAAAGGCGGAAGAATCCAGTGAAACTTTTTACACATCGTCGGTTGTTGTATTGAATAAGCCGATTTCAGACGAGGAAATTAAACAAACGTGTAAACAATTAAAACGGCGCAAATCTCCAGGCCCAGATGGTATTCCAAATGAAATTATAGCAATAATCGGAGAGAACTGGCCGAACCTATTTGCCAGTATTTTCAACAGGTGCTTGTTGAAGGGTATATTCCCAAAAGCATGGAAAAAACAGTTACTGGTTTTATTGCGAAAAGGTGACAAGCCTCTGGACAATGCATCATCTTACAGACCACTCTGTTTGCTCGATACTGTGGGAAAACTTCTGGAGAAACTTATTGTGAACAGACTGGAAGCTGAGCTGAGCGAAAAAGGAGGTTTTTCGTCGATGCAGTTTGGCTTTGTTAAAAAGAAGTCAACCTTAGATGCAATCTTTGAAGTAGTAAGGACTGCGGAGGAATGCAGAGCTAACAAAGAATTCTGCGTGATTGTGACACTGGATATAAAAAATGCGTTTAATACGGCTAGTTGGGAGGTTATAAAACAGACGACAAGAGAAAAACACTTTTCGAGTTACCTCATTCGAATAATTGATAATTATTTACAAGATAGAGTACTAGAATACGAAACTGACGAAGGTATGCAACATCATGAAGTATCTGCTGGGGTCCCTCAAGGGTCAATATTGGGACCTTTCTTGTGGAACCTCATGTATGATGGTCTCCTGAACTTGCAGCTTCCCGACAACTGCAAACTAGTGGGATATGCAGACGACGTAGCCCTAGTCGTGACACAATCATCGGCAGCCGTAGCTGAAATTAAAACGAACGATTGCCTCAGTCGAATAAGTTCTTGGTTGAAATCCAAACACCTAAAGCTGGCAGCTGAAAAGACAGAGGCTATACTTGTAACAGGTAAACGCTCATTCATATTACCAAAATTGAAGGTAGACGGAAATGAGGTAAGGTTTAGTAGGAGTCTGCGATATCTAGGACTAGAACTGGACAGGCGGATGTCTTTCAGTGAGCACGTGAAACTCGTGACGGATAAGTCACTAAAAACAGCCTCGAAACTAGCGCAGATTATGCCAAACATAAGAGGACCTGGTCAAACAACTCGAAAATTGATAGCTAGCGTTGCGTATGCCCAGTTGTTCTATGGCGCTCCGGTTTTCAGCGATAGCGTGCGAACAAATATGACTATTAAAAAGAATGGACAAAGTACACAGAATGTCAACCCTAAGGGTCACATCGGCGTATCGCACCGTATCAACATCTGCGGCATCCATACTCAGCGGTATCCCTCCAGCTCACCTTGCATTAAGAGAAATTAAGGAGATCTACAGTGAAAAGAAGATGTTAGAAGAACATAACAAAAGTGACATAAACAACATTAAAAGGCAAGCAAGACTTCGCCTATATCAAAGCTGGCAACACAAATGGAACAATGACGACAAGGGAAGATGGACACACAGGTTAATCCCTAATGTGGAAAAGTGGTTAGAAAGAAAACACGGCGAACTAAATTTCTATCTCACACAAGTAATGAGTGGACACGGAAATTTTGGTGCGTATCTTTCAAGATTTAAAATTAGAGACAGCGCCAGGTGTGATATGTGTCGCAGCATGGATGATACTGTCGAACACACAATCTTTGTATGTAGTTATTGGACAGATCTGCGTAACACCCTAGATGAATATCTACGAGTTACAATAACACCGGAAAACTTAGTAGATGAGATGCTTAAGAGTAACGAGCAATGGACGAAATGTGCGAATTTTATCGAGACAATAATGAGGTCGAAGAAATTTTTCCAAGACATGAACACTCCGAACCCCTAATCTAATACAAAATATGTACTAGGACGGGGGAATAGGAGAAGGAAGAGGCTAACAAAAATGAAGCATATATCGAACCCACCCCGAAGTAATGCGAAAGCGGTTCCGGGGTGGTGGTTCTTGTGTAGGACCACTAGATGATAGTGCGCTATCACTACGTCCCATTAAAAAAAAAAAAAAAAAAAAAAAAAAAAAAAAGTGGTCGACTCTAGTATAGAGGAAGACCACAGTGGTCGACTCTAGTATAGAGGAAGACCACAGTGGTCGACTCTAGTATAGAGGAAGACCACAGTGGTCGACTCTAGTATAGAGGAAGACCACAGTGGTCGACTCTAGTATAGAGGAAGACCACAGTGGTCGACTCTAGTATAGAGGAAGACCACAGTGGTCGACTCTAGTATAGAGGAAGACCACAGTGGTCGACTCTAGTATAGAGGAAGACCACAGTGGTCGACTCTAGTGTAGAGGAAGACCACAGTGGTCGACTCTAGTATAGAGGAAGACCACAGTGGTCGACTCTAGTATAGAGGAAGACCACAGTGGTCGACTCTAGTATAGAGGAAGACCACAGTGGTCGACTCTAGTATAGAGGAAGACCACAGTGGTCGACTCTAGTATAGAGGAAGACCACAGTGGTCGACTCTAGTGTAGAGGAAGACCACAGTGGTCGACTCTAGTGTAGAGGAAGACCACAGTGGTCGACTCTAGTGTAGAGGAAGACCACAGTGGTCGACTCTAGTGTAGAGGAAGACCACAGTGGTCGACTCTAGTGTAGAGGAAGACCACAGTGGTCGACTCTAGTGTAGAGGAAGACCACAGTGGTCGACTCTAGTGTAGAGGAAGACCACAGTGGTCGACTCTAGTGTAGAGGAAGACCACAGTGGTCGACTCTAGTGTAGAGGAAGACCACAGTGGTCGACTCTAGTATAGAGGAAGACCACAGTGGTCGACTCTAGTATAGAGGAAGACCACAGTGGTCGACTCTAGTATAGAGGAAGACCACAGTGGTCGACTCTAGTATAGAGGAAGACCACAGTGGTCGACTCTAGTGTAGAGGAAGACCACAGTGGTCGACTCTAGTATAGAGGAAGACCACAGTGGTCGACTCTAGTATAGAGGAAGACCACAGTGGTCGACTCTAGTGTAGAGGAAGACCACAGTGGTCGACTCTAGTATAGAGGAAGACCACAGTGGTCGACTCTAGTATAGAGGAAGACCACAGTGGTCGACTCTAGTGTAGAGGAAGACCACAGTGGTCGACTCTAGTATAGAGGAAGACCACAGTGGTCGACTCTAGTGTAGAGGAAGACCACAGTGGTCGACTCTAGTGTAGAGGAAGACCACAGTGGTCGACTCTAGTGTAGAGGAAGACCACAGTGGTCGACTCTAGTGTAGAGGAAGACCACAGTGGTCGACTCTAGTGTAGAGGAAGACCACAGTGGTCGACATTAGTGTAGCGGAAGACCACAGTGGTCGACTCTAGTGTAGAGGAAGACCACAGTGGTCGACTCTAGTGTAGAGGAAGACCACAGTGGTCGACTCTAGTGTAGAGGAAGACCACAGTGGTCGACTCTAGTATAGAGGAAGACCACAGTGGTCGACTCTAGTATAGAGGAAGACCACAGTGGTCGACTCTAGTATAGAGGAAGACCACAGTGGTCGACTCTAGTATAGAGGAAGACCACAGTGGTCGACTCTAGTATAGAGGAAGACCACAGTGGTCGACTCTAGTATAGAGGAAGACCACAGTGGTCGACTCTAGTATAGAGGAAGACCACAGTGGTCGACTCTAGTATAGAGGAAGACCACAGTGGTCGACTCTAGTATAGAGGAAGACCACAGTGGTCGACTCTAGTATAGAGGAAGACCACAGTGGTCGACTCTAGTATAGAGGAAGACCACAGTGGTCGACTCTAGTATAGAGGAAGACCACAGTGGTCGACTCTAGTATAGAGGAAGACCACAGTGGTCGACTCTAGTGTAGAGGAAGACCACAGTGGTCGACTCTAGTGTAGAGGAAGACCACAGTGGTCGACTCTAGTATAGAGGAAGACCACAGTGGTCGACTCTAGTATAGAGGAAGACCACAGTGGTCGACTCTAGTATAGAGGAAGACCACAGTGGTCGACTCTAGTATAGAGGAAGACCACAGTGGTCGACTCTAGTATAGAGGAAGACCACAGTGGTCGACTCTAGTATAGAGGAAGACCACAGTGGTCGACTCTAGTATAGAGGAAGACCACAGTGGTCGACTCTACTATAGAGGAAGACCACAGTGGTCGACTCTACTATAGAGGAAGACCACAGTGGTCGACTCTACTATAGAGGAAGACCACAGTGGTCGACTCTAGTATAGAGGAAGGCCACAGTGGTCGACTCTAGTATAGAGGAAGGCCACAGTGGTCGACTCTAGTATAGAGGAAGACCACAGTGGTCGACTCTACTATAGAGGAAGGCCACAGTGGTCGACTCTAGTATAGAGGAAGACCACAGTGGTCGACTCTAGTATAGAGGAAGACCACAGTGGTCGACTCTAGTATAGAGGAAGACCACAGTGGTCGACTCTAGTATAGAGGAAGACCACAGTGGTCGACTCTAGTATAGAGGAAGACCACAGTGGTCGACTCTAGTATAGAGGAAGACCACAGTGGTCGACTCTAGTATAGAGGAAGACCACAGCGGTCGACTCTAGTATAGAGGAAGACCACAGTGGTCGACTCTAATATAGAGGAAGACCACAGTGGTCGACTCTAATATAGAGGAAGACCACAGTGGTCGACTCTAGTATAGAGAAAGATCACAGTGGTCGACTCTAGTATAGAGGAAGACCACAGTGGTCGACTCTAGTATAGAGGAAGACCACAGTGGTCGACTCTAGTATAGAGGAAGACCACAGTGGTCGACTCTAGTATAGAGGAAGACCACAGTGGTCGACTCTAGTATAGAGGAAGACCACAGTGGTCGACTCTAGTATAGAGGAAGACCACAGTGGTCGACTCTAGTATAGAGGAAGACCACAGTGGTCGACTCTAGTATAGAGGAAGACCACAGTGGTCGACTCTAGTATAGAGGAAGACCACAGTGGTCGACTCTAGTATAGAGGAAGACCACAGTGGTCGACTCTAGTATAGAGGAAGACCACAGTGGTCGACTCTAGTATAGAGGAAGACCACAGTGGTCGACTCTAGTATAGAGGAAGACCACAGTGGTCGACTCTAGTATAGAGGAAGACCACAGTGGTCGACTCTAGTATAGAGGAAGACCACAGTAGTCGACTCTAGTATAGAGGAAGACTACAGTAGTCGACTCTAGTATAGAGGAAGACCACTGTGGTCCTCGACTCTAGTATAGGGGAGCATCTTTACCACTAAGATACTCGGAGGAGTGGACCAACATAGTTCATCTTTGACTCTATGCTGAGATAGAAAAAATTCTGACACATACCAAATTTGGAGGCAATCGGTTAGCCATGTCGAAAGTAATCGTGCACACCAGACAGACAGAAAGGCAGGCTAACGGACATTGCTCAAATTACTTAAAACGGCCCAAAACGTATATCCGCCAAATATTCTTGGGGTCTCTTAGGTCACACCTTCGATATGCCCTCGTTCACAATCGTGGGGGTATAAAAACCGGGTTATATTGAAATTCTCTTATTGCTACCATTTATCCATAGATTTTCTTCAAATAGGCATTGTTTTATCTGCTAAAATGCTAACTTTCAAATTGGGGCAAACAATTTTTTTATGTTTTTTTTCTATTTTTTTCTATTTTTATTTCTTGTCAACAAAAAACAATTTTTTATAGTACTCGTAATTTCCTGTAACTTAAATTATATCCCGACTTTATCGTGCTTATATTTCAAAAAATATCCTCTAAATATTTAAGACACCTTCCAAGAAAATGGGATTTTAAGGGACAACTAATAAAAATTATCATATTTTTTTTTAAATTTTTTTCGGGTGCACCCTTCGACAACACTTTTGTAGCATAGTTACAGTGGTTCAAACCGAGTTCAATGATCCTTGACACAGAGTTAAATAACACAGTGCAACACGAAAAAATATAACCATATATGGACACCACTACGTGATAAAAGACCAAAACAAAAGACCCGTGGCTACCTATGCGCTACCTAAACGGCGTTAAGAATCATTCCTAGGAAGTTCATATGTTCTGGAAAATTGTTTATTGAGATCTTAGGTACATTTTTGTAGTCGATTGTTTCCTTGAATTTTGAACTGTTTGATACCTATAGCCCTGATTTTGACCTTAAAGATGATTTTTTTTTGATTTTATATTTCTCTTTATGACAAGTGCTACAACTTTGCCTCAGAAGATGAACGTCTGCATCATTCGTTTAGCTAAGTTGGCTGAATTAATAATTTAATGGTCATACGATTTGTTTTGCTCGAGATGGATTTTTAGCACTTTTTCTATGTTTTTTTACTCGGTCTGAAGCAAAGTTGTAGATATTGAATAGGAGAAAGAAATGCGGAACAAGCCTACCCGAAAAAAGTGCCCTCAGTGCCTTAAAAATCGCAAAAATATTCTGTTCTATTTAATTTTTGAATATGTTTTCTAAATAATCTGTTCTGTTTTATAATGATCTGTTTTAATGTTCTGTTTTATGCGCATACGTACAATGAATTACGTATACGTATACTTGACTAAACGAATAATGCAGAAGATCTTATTTTTGGGGCTACTTTCACGTCCAATTCTCAGAATTGAGTCCCAAAATCATGTGTTGTACTGTGTAATCATTGAAGGGAGTTCATGATCCTAGGCGTGGGGTTCAAAAACCTTTGACGGGAATTCAATGACTCTCGACATGTGATTTAGATCATGACCTTAGGCTTAGGATTCCATACCCTTTGACGGAAGTTCAATGATCCTTGACGTGATTTTACAGTAAACATCCATGAGACATCAATACTTCTTGGCGGGAATTCAATAACTTTTTGCATCGGTTCTATAACCATTGAAGGGTTTTAAATAGCCCTATACAGAGGGTCAATTACACAGTGACATGAGTTCAATGATCCTTGATATGGAGTTCAAGAACCAATGATGAGAGTTCATTGATCCTTTGGTGGGAGTTCAATGAACCTTGACATATGATTCAATAGCAAATGTCGAGAGTGCAATGATCCTTGACGTGGAGTTAAAATAAACATAAATGAAAATTCAATAACCCTTAACGTGGGGTTCAATAATCATTAACAGGAGTTCATTGATCATTGACGAGAGTGCAATGATCCTTGTCGTTTGGTTAATATAAACACGAATGAGAGTCCAATAATCCTTGACGTGTGGTTCAATAAAAATTGGTGACATTTCAATAATTCTTTGAAGTGGTTCAATAGACATTGATGGGAATTCAATAAATTTTTACAGAAGGTCAATTACCATTGACGTGAGTTCAATGATCATAGACATGAAGTTCAAAAAACAATGATGAGAATTCATTGATTTTTGACTTGGGGTTTAATAATCATTGAAAGTAGATCATGACCTTAGGCTTTGGATTCCATACCCTTTGACGGAAGTTCAATGATCCTTGACGTGATTTCACAATAAACATCCATGCGACATCAATACTTCTTGACGGGTATTCAATAACTTTTTGCATCGGTTCAATAACCATTGATGGGAATTCAATAACTCTTTACAGTGGACTCAAGTCAATTGTAATTGAGTAAGTTCTATGATCCTTGAACTTACTAAGTTCTACGATCCTTGAACTTACTCAACTTACTCAATAGCAGGAATTCTCCCCTTTCATTTGATTTGCATATTTATCAAATCACATTGTATAAGTAAAAAGTAAAATGCAAAATATTTCAAAAATGTTATCCTTGAAATTTTAAAAGTCTTGAAAAAAGGACAAACGATCACGAAAACTGACTGAAAACTGAGTATGTGGTTTATCTACTGTTGGCCTATAGTTTAATTCCTATATAGTCTCGTTCTTAGGAGGAAAGTCGTGTCGCATGGTGTTAGAGTTCAATGATCCTCGATATATGGTATAATAAACATTTTCACCTGGATTAATGATCAATGCCAAACATGTTCTCAAGATTTGCTACCATCCACCAAACGCGTTACAAACCGACTGTATAATTGAGTGTGCTTCGTATAGTGCCACTTTGATTATTTTCTTTATCTTTGCATTCTAATTTAGCGAAAAATATACAAAAATAGTAAATTAAACGAACACCATTAATATGCATTGGCCGCGACAATTTATCAGCTCTTATACAAAAGCTTTTGTGTGACAACTTTTCAATTTTCTCTGCAAAATAATCAAAACAGAAAACTGACCTTTAATAGAGACCGTCGAAAGGCGATCATCGATTTGTTTTCAAGCTCTGCACAAACATTCAGTTTGGTTTTTCTACTTGAACATGAACGAATACCACGGAAATATGAATAAAATTGAAATACCCAAAAGTGTTAATCCCGATATTGAGATTGAGCGCAAAAATGCCAGCTTCAATTCTGAAGAAATGGCAATTTGGTTTTATGGCTCAAAAGAAAATTTGGAGAGGAAACGTTTTATTGGTAAGCGAAATGTATTTACATATGTGGTGGTTAATCTAACAGTTAACAGTTTTTAATAGACAGGTAAATAGCTATGGTTTCCCTGGAATAAGAACCTATGTCAGAAATTTTCAAGTTACAGAATTGTCTATAGAATGATTAAGATATGATCATAATTTTTGTTAAATTTTCCAAAAATTCACTAGGCACATCTAGTATCAAATGGAAATTTTGATTTTTGAGTTGGGCAGTTATTCTAGAAAACCACAGATATATCTTATTTAAATTTGAGGAAAAGATTGGGGTTAGTGTTACCCTTCTGGTATTCTTTAGTGTTATTATATATTTAATTATTCAAAATAATAATATATACAATAAAATTAATTTAGTTTTTTTAATCGCTTAAAACATATTTGAAAAATAAACAAATTTTGTTATTTCTGAGTGTTACTTTGTTATCTTATGCTGGCCAAATTTTCAGCTAAAACAATATTTAGATTTGTTATCAAATCCATTGGGGGTATAGATTAAAAAAAAACTAAAGGCCATTAGGGTGCATCAGTAAAAAAACGAAAGTTGCATTTGCCGTTGTGCTATTGCTAGTGTGTGTGTAAACGTGTACCCATGTTAACCTCCACGCAATTTATTCTCTAATAGTTCTGCTTATTAGTAACAAATTACACTATGCAAAATTTTTCTTTTATTTCCGAGACTAAACCCTTTTTTGTAAAGATGGAGGCTTACTATTTTATGAAACCAAAACATTAATTTTTTATGGTAAAGTTTTTTTAACATTTTTTCTTAAAATTCAAATGGAAGTTACCTTTAGTGTTTGGAACATATTTTGTATTTGAGGTATAAGCTCAATAAAGCCGGTATACCATTTAAATTAATGGAAATTACGAGGGATAGAAATGACGAAAGCATTACTTACTTACTAGAAACGGAAGTTTAGTAACTGTCTTTAAAACAATATGAAATTTTCTCAAAATAAATCGTTTTTTGTTGGCTCGAAAAAAAACCATAAGAAATAGAACAAAATTGCAAAAAAATTATTTGTTCCATTTTTTAAAAGTTATCAATTTAACAAGAAATGTACAAATTAGGCAGTAGGATTTCTGACCGTAGGACGTGAAAGTAGCCCCACAAATAAGAACATCTGCATCATTCGTTCAGCCAAGTTGGCTCAGATAATAATTTAATGGCCGTATGATTTTTTTTTTGCTCAAAGTGGATTTTTTGTAATTTTTCTATATTTTTTCTCGGTATTCCGTACGGCATAGCTCTTTCGTGTATGAAGCAAAGTTGTAGATATTGAATAGAAAATGCGGAAAAACCTACTTATAGATATTTTATGACTTTCTAGGCATTTTTTTTGCGATTTTGAAGGCATTTGGTGCATTTTTTCGGTTAATTTTTTTTCGCATTTTTCCCATATGAGTCATTCCATGCCAAACGGGACGATTTTTGACATCACTATTTTTGATTGCTTCGAAATTTTGTGTATGCCTGATTTACCTAAAAATATCTTATACGTAGTTCAAGAAAAAATTAAAAAAAAAATTCTTTAAGAGTTATGAGCAATTTAAAGTTGACGAAATTACGTTTTTTTCTAAATGGTGTGTTCATTCTTTTATTGTATCTCCTGAAATATGTGACCGATTTTAATGTGCTATACCTTGTTTTGAAGGTAATTTCAACTACTAAAACTAACTGGATTAATTACACTGTGATACAAAATCGAACTTTCCGAATGGGAATGGCATGAGACCAATTGCAAATGAAAGTTGACATTATCCATAACAAAACCCTCAAGGGTTTTTTTCAGGTCAGTGCGACATTTTTTTTTTACGCGCATTTGAAGTTGGTGATTTTGGAACGCTGTCTAACAAGAAAAGATCATTGAAAGTTTGATAAAATAATGATTATTTATTTTTATTATCATGTAAAGTTTTGGTATCATACGGTTTTTGGGGTCGAGGAAATCATTTATTACCTACAACTCACGATAGATGGCGCTGACATGCAAATAGTGCTACTTCTTGTCGATTTCCATTGAAAAAGCGGTTCAAAATTATCAACTTCAAATGCGTGTAAAAAAAAATCTAGCACTGAACTGATAAAGACCCTTGAGGGTTTTGTTAGGGATAATGTCAACATTCGTTTGCAATTGGTTTCATCCCATTCCCATTTTGGTTGTTGCACTGTGTTATTAATAATTGTCATTCTTTTCTTAAATGTTTTATTGTTCTTACAGTTTTAGTAAACTAATGACTAAAAATTATCATTCTGTTAATTATTTAAAGCACATTTACAGAAATTATGCAAATGGTTTTTTTTATAAAAAATCGTAAAAAATAGTTCCCATCAATTCACCACTTCCAAATTCATACAGTAGCTAACTAAGACATCTCAGAACACGACATTAAAATTTCCAAAAAATTGAAGGGTGTAATCATTTTGAAAATCGCAATTGAAAGTATAAAAAAGGGCAAAAACATTAGAAATTGATTAAATTGTTAATTGAGCCAACTTGATAAAACGAATGATGCAGATTATTTTTGGGGCTACTTTCACGTACAATTCTCAGAATTGAGTACCCAAAAATAATGACAAAATAGGGAAAATAAAATAACACAGTGGTAGTCCAAAAATGTAATAGGAAGAATACCCTATGGATAGACTAATTTGGGCCACGCTGATACCAGTGGTATTAGCCGTTTTTCTAAGTTAGCTCTTGTTTTCGCGGTATTCGACCACAAAGTTTACAAGAAAATCGGAGAGGTTAGGTACCTCTGAGGTGATTTTGAAGTGGAAGACTTCGGGATACACGCTTCAGTCCAAAGACCGAAATAAAGGGAACCCTTGGAGAATTATTATTGGGACTATGTTTAAATCTGAACCGATTTTTGCCGAATTTGGCAGTGTACAAATATGTAATAAGATAACTCGCTCTGTTGAATTCGTACTGATCGGATATAAAATACGGTTTCTACAGCGCTTACAAGTCAAATCGGGCGAAACATTTATATGGGGGCTATATCTAAATCTGAACCGATTTTCTCCGAATTTGGCAGTATTCCTTCATGTAATAAGAAACCTCTTTCTGCCGAATTTCGCTGTGATCGGATATAAAATACGGTTTCTACAGATATAAAATACGGTTTCGGGTGTAACATATATATGGGGGCTATATCTAAATCTGAACCGATTTTCTCCGAATTAGGCACTATTCCTTCATGTAATAAGAAACCTCTTTCTGCCGAATTTCGCTGTGATCGGATATAAAATACAGTTTCTACAGCGCTTGAATTTCAAATCGGGGGTAACATATATATGGGGGCTATATCTAAATCTGAACCGATTTTCTCCGAATTTGGAAGTATTCCTTCATGTAATAAGAAACCTCTTTCTGCCGAATTTTGTACTGATCGGATATTAAATACAGTTTCTACAGCGCTTACATGTTAAATCGGGGCTAACATATATATGGGGGCTATATTGAAATCTGAACCGATTTCCGCCAAATTTTGTATTATATCTAAGTATATCACGAGACTACTCTCTGTCAATTTTTGTACAAATCGGTTCAAAAATGTTGCTTATACAGTGCATATATGCCAAATCGGAGGTACATATATATGGGAGCTATATGTAAATCTGAACCGATTTTAACCAAATTCAATAGGGATCGTCCTTGGGCCTAAAAAAAGATATGTGCAAAAGATAATTGCGACCCGTACTTTGATTACATGAATACATCTACAGACAGACAGACGGACATAGCTAAATCGACTCAGAAAGTGATTAAAAGTCGATCGGAATAATAAACAATGGGTCTATCTCTTATCCGTTTGGGTGTTACAAAGAAATGCTCAAAATCATAATACCCTGTACCACAGTGTGGTGTACGGTATAACAAATGCACAAAGTCATAATTCATAATTCAACAGCACATCTACTCGATCTACCTTCCAAGTTTTCTTGAGATATTCCAGACTCCATTTACAGACGGATTTCACTAACTCTCCAGTAAATCCGAAACCTCATATAATTCCAGGATTGAAGCTTCAGTAAACCTCTCACGAGGAGAGCTAGAATTAGCCGTCTCTAATTTTGGAAATAACAAGCGTTTCACACTGTTTGTCCCATCCTCGACGAATCTTACCTTGGGTCATCACTTCTGATTTCCTAAAATGACCATCTTCACTCCTAATCAAAATGTCCTGGGGTGTTTAGCATTGGAATGTTTTACTGCGTGGAACCGCTTCTGAAACCAGCATACCTGGTTTCTCCTTTAAACCTTGGTCTTAACAAGACCACCAAGCTTTGCGAAAATAAGGATGTTGTCGAAAACTACACCTAGAATTTTGGGTCTTGACCCGTTGGTATTGTTTTTCCGTCAACATTGATGACTAAAACTCTCCGAACGTTCATGATCCATGACCTGAATAACGGTGGATTTATATGATGACATTTTTAAGTACAAATAAGTTTAAAGGTGTTCTAAGTTCCGCTGTGCGGCGAATCATCTTCTTCCACAATGAATCGCATTTAATACTATATGTGGTCCATTACTCGCGTAAATAATTCTGCGTATAATTAAATGTAAACATCCACATTTCGGTGCAGTCGTATCTACAGCGTCAAAAAGTCAAATGTGCTTCAATAATAAATTCGTCTAACAGTACTGTGAATGTTTCCGGGAAAAACTGAATGCAAATTGCCAAATTTCGGTCTATTCTGTGGGTTATATGTGGTTTCAAAGGCGTCAATCGGACCTTTATATAGTTGCTTTATAGAAATGTAGGCCATGTAGAGGTGCATTATAACCGCAAATGTTTCTTGCTTAAATTTAGTTTCCAATTTTGGCCCAATGAATTAGATTTTAATGGTTTCTAAGACTTCAAGAAATCAAATCGAATGGAATGGTGGTTATATTAAATCTCGGAGCTACGCTAGTGTACATGTCCCTAGGTTAAATTAAACGCATATTGTCAAATTTCATTCGGTCGAAGTTTGTAGTTTCTTTGGCATAAAAACTGAAATCGGTTAGGAATCGCATATGGGAACTATATCGAAACATGGACCGATATGACCCGTTTTCAGTCCCAAACAACTCTCAAGTGTAAGATACGGTTGAGTTACCGAACTTCATTATTGTGGACTCTAGTGTGATTTTAGGAAACGGGTAGGCAGACAGAGGGATGGACTTGTCTAGCCTAAATGACGATCAAAAAAATATATACTCACACAAAAATTTCAAGGTTTTGCTAAAATTAGACATACCAGGGAATATCATATATTGAAAACCAAAGAAAAATTAATAATCAATTTTTTGTTTTGTTTACATTAAGTAACTCGGCCACGCAAATTATATTAGGCGCGTTTTCTTCGCAAGAATATTTTTCTTTAACAGTTCGCTGGTAGTGGTCAGAGCAGTTCTATGGATGCACTGTTTTGGTGGAAGGCAATGTGCAAGGCTAGCTATCGCAAGATTCTAACTAGGGATGTAACGAATATTCGCATTCGCATATGCGAACGCGAATTATTCGCGTCATTTTAAAATTCGCTTTCGCATTCGCATTCGCAAAAACCATCTTTGGATTATTCGCTTTCGCATTCGCAAAAATATATTTCAGTATTCGCTTCCATTTATTAAAGTGTTAAATCTCCTTATTCCCTTCACACAATTTGAAGATATGTGTGTCCTTGTGGTAACAGGAGGTAAAACTTTGGAAAACAGTCTTAATACTTGAATATCCTGGAAAAGTATCAATTCAGTTCCTTAAATTTGTTGGTACTAAAGGCTCAAACTATTATTCGCAAAAATGCATATTTCACTATTCGCTTTCGCATTCGCATTCGAATATTTCAATATTCGCTTTCGCTAAAGCCACTTTCGTTACATCCCTAATTCTAACCAAGGCCCAAAGTTGTGCTGCGTTTTGCATCACTGGTGATGCCAGGGGTACTCTGCACGTAGCTCTGGACATCATACTGCAACCACTACCTATCGAATATTAAGTCATTACGTGTAGCGGCTAGAAGCTTGTTTCGTCTCTCTGCGTCAGGTCGGCTTAAGCCACATCAGTATGGTCACTCACGGAATGAAAGCAATTATCATGGCCAAATCAAGACTTCTACATGGATTTCTGATTATCTGCTCATGAGAACGGTCTTTGATAAGACACACCCAATGGAAATCCCTCCAAGGGATTACTCTAAAGAATACGAAAAACACAGGAGCAGGTGTCTATATAGAAACGGCGTACGTCAGAAGATCTTTAAGACTTTGTAATGAATGCAGCGAAGATTCTGGCAACCCAAAAGGCGGCAGAATTGTTAAGAAGCGAACATACATTGATAGTCAGGCTGCACTGTAGGCGACTAAGAGCCACCGATTCAACTTGAAGCTTGTTTTGGACTGAAGGCAATCCCTATGTAGACTAACTGATCATTGCAGAGTTGGAAACCGGAACGCTTTAATATCGCAGGTAACGAAATCGCGTATTGAAGTGGAAAAGAGGTCAGTACACCCACCGATCTGTCACTTCTAGAGAGCTCAAAAACTTTGATTCTTGTACAAAGTCAATTCATACAATAATCATAGGAGCTATCACGGCTAAATGTTGACAACACAACGCCAGGTTTTTGTCGTACGAAGAAGATTTTTATCGTGAAGAGAAGTGTAAACCAAAACGAATGGATTCACAATGGTTCCAGAAGGGTCTCCAGACTATACTAGTCATATGAGCTATAACGGGTTGCCAGATTTTTGTCGTATGTGATCGAAAATCGACCTTGTGCAAAAAAATCGTATGGCCATAAAATTATTAATCGAGTCAACTTTACTTAACGAATGATGCAGAAGTTCTTATTATTATTAATCGAGCCAACTTTACTTAACGAATGATGCAGAAGTTCTTATTTTTGGTGCTACTTCCACTTCCAATTCTCATAATTGAGTCCCAAATTAATTTTTCTACGTAAAATTAAGCGATTATAATGTAACGGAAACACACCTATTGTAGTGATCGACACGTGAAAGCGTTGAACTTTGGCGAGGGTTTTGTTTGTCCGTTGAGGGAAAACACAACTATACTTTCCGACCATATACGAAGGAAAAAGCGTGAGTTTGTGAGAACATTCACTTACCTACTTACCGCGACCACCACGCGATATGTGGGTGCAAACGGGCAAAAGTTAACCCTACTTAACACTCGATAGGCTACCACTACCCTCGCTGCCTCATTAAATGGTGTGGGGGCGCATACCGTCATACGCTGACGTCGTCCTATAATATTCACGGGACCACTTGATTGTGATATTATTGAATGCGAAAAAAAACTCAATATAATATTTAAACACACTTAAATCTAACATTTTACGACCATTGTACTTAAAGCGAACTTTTTTATTATTCAAATTTATATTACTTAATAGGAATTGTATTAATAAATAAATGCCATTTATTTACATATATATATCGTATATGTATTACTCATCTTTTTCTAAATATAAAACCCTAACACTAATATTAACAAATTATGAGATTCATTCCCTATCATTGGTGTGTACTGTAAACGGGGCCATCTAAGTCAAGGCTATTTATCTGACTGTTATAGATTAATAGTTGATCCTTTCGATATAGTCTATATAGACTCTGTCCAGTTTTAAAGCACATACCGGAGATTTTAAATTTAACAGTATCAGTTTGGCTAGAGTAATGTCCAGAACCAGGCTAGTCTTCGTGAATTCATTATCGAGAGAAGAGGAGCTTTTACGACAAAGAATTCCTCCCTCGATAAGCAACACGGCAATACGATTGAAATTTATCGAGTTGTAGATGGGTCGATTCGGAGCTCCTTAGTCTGAGATAGAAACAAATATTGACACATACCAAATGTAAAGTTATCGTGCGCACCAACCAGACAGACGGACAGGCTGGTGGACATTGCTAAAATGACTTAAAATGACCCAAAACGGATTTCCGCCAAATATTCTTGGGGTCTCTTAGGTCACTCCATGGATGTGTTACACTTTTGGTTGGCAGCATTCTATTATCTCTACCAAAATTTCTAAATTAATTTTTATATACATATTTTATAGATTTTTTTCGTGTCAACAAAAAACGGTTTTTTTGAAAACATTTTTTTTCTAATTAACGACAGTTACTAAACTTGAAAGTGTCATTACCAACATTTGTAGTCCTCATAATGTTCTTTAACTTTACGCATAGCCCGGCATTATCGAGCATATACATACTTAAAAAAATATGGTCCAAATATTAGGTTAGGGTTAGGTTAGGTTGAATACACACAGGAAAATAATTGGTTGGAATTCGATCGTAACAATAAAAAAATAGTACTAGCAACTTTTTGTTGCCTACACCGTCTGTCGGTTGTATTTATAAATAATTAGTTGAAACAACAATAATACCATGGATACGATCAAATGAAAATGCTTGCAACTAAATCGATGGTTGTATCAATCGAATTAAGATTGGTTTTTTCATTGAGACTCGGTTAGTTGTGGTAACCGATTTAAAATTTTCATTACAGTACCATATGATCGATTTTTGGTTGTGACAACCAATGTTTTATTCTTGACAACAGAAATTGTATCAATAGACCAAAGATTATTATTGCAACGAATAATTGGTTACCACAACAGAAAAAATATTAATAAATAATCGTTTATTGGTTATCCCAATCATTTCCCAAATGTATTTTGGGAAATACAACCGAAAGATTGGTTGCTGTTCTTTTGCTGATACATGACAAACAAAAAATAAAATTACTCGACATAAAAAAATCCTCAACATTTTGTTCAAGAACGGTATAAGTAATCAAAAATAATCTCGTGTGGAAAATAATGTGTGGAATACAGAATATGTTGTGCAAAATGTTTTACATAAATAAAAAATAAAAGCAACAATCATGAAATTGAAAGCACAGGGTTAAGCGATATTTGCATACAAAGTTTGTGTTTTTTTCGTGTACTAAAATGTGTGTCAAATATTTCCACATCTCATAATAGTGATGAATTTGTAATATGGGATTTTTAATTTTGTTATGAATTCTTTTGTTTTTTGTCCAATAAATAAAAAGTATATGACTGATAAATTGTCAGAACAACCAATTTTTTAAAACAGTTGGTTGTGGCAACTACAACAGATAATTTAAGCCACCATTTTCGTAGTTGGCGCAACCAAATATGATTTTTGTCAACATGGAAGCAGAAGTATACCACAACCAAAATATTGGTTGTCCTGATGGAATCGCATGAAAGTAGACAGAACTACCAAAATTCGGTTGGCAAATAATTCGGTTGAGGCAACCAAACTGTATTCTGTGTGTAGAGGGGACGTTGGACATACACTTAAGCCGGTGGTTCGGCCTGTTGTGCGCTCCTTATTTATGATTTTTATACCCCACGGGTTACAGAAAATCGGTACTAGACACGTATTTTCTCAGTATCTTCCAGTCATATCCTCTGAGATGAGTCAAGTCTGGAAATATATCGGAACCGGAATATCGGGATCTTGCATGTGTGAAAGCTAGGCAGTGACGCAGAAAATGTTCCATCGTTTCGATGTTTTCCCTGCATGACCTGCACTCTTCGTTTTCTGCTAGTCATATGCGATGAAGATGTGCCTGTAAGCTTGAGTGTCCCGTTAGAACACTCATCATCTTACTAATCTCGATCTTGTTTAGTTTCAGAAAACTACTTGTTTTCTTCTCATTTGGGTCACCCCACAGTATCTTTGCAGGTGCTCCTGCTGTTGCTCTATTCCAAACAGTTTTGTGAGCCATCACTGCCCAGTGCTTCAAATCATCCTTCGTGGCATCGAAAGGTTTCCAGTTTTCCAAGTTTAATGCTTCGAAGTTCTCTGACCTTCGAAGCCAAGCTGTTTGCTCGTTCATTTACAATCACTCCGTTGTGTCCCGGTACCCAGAAAATACGCAGTTGGCCATGGACTGAGTAATTATTTATCGTTCTGTTACAGTCTAACACTGTTCTGGATTTGACCTTTTCCGATGTTATTGCTTTGATCGCCATTACTGAGCCAGTTAACACACTCCATGATTGCTCGAACTTCTGCTTCAAATACTGTGTTATGGTCTGGGAGGCGGAAGTAAAGTTCGACTTCTGGTTCATCAATAAAAAGTCCCAGACCCGTCCTTCCTCCTAGCCTGGACTAATCAATGTAGCAGCTCGTCCAAATATTAAAGGCATATTCCCAGAACATGGGAATTACGAGCATACAGAAATTTAAAAAAAAAAAAATTACCATAACAATTTTTTTTATATTTTGTTCTTGTTTAGGTCTTTATATTACACCAGCAACTGTTATGCGCACCCCTTCTACAAAACTTTTGTTGCATAGTGTAACAGAAGTATAGATTCACGATGATTGACAGAAATTCAAGGATAAGTCTTTTCAAATAACGGCAAGATATTCCAAATCTTACTACCTTGGCTTGGAAAGCAGCAATATTTATAGGTCTCCTGAACTGTTTGTAAATTAAAATCGCCCTGAGTCCACACGTTATCTCAGAAATAAGGTTTGGTTGGGCCTGGTTGTAGCCTGTATGTCAGGTTCACTTATGGTGTTTTCTTTTGTGCCAAAAATGCTAAATTTTTTCTGCCCAAAAAAAAAAAAAAACACAATAAGTAAGACGTCCTGTCTCTATAACAGCAGTAGGACGTTCGTGAGTTTGAAGTTTAGGCAGTGCCACATCGTTATAGAACGTATACAGTTCCAGACTTGCGGAAACCAGTCAGTTGTTGCCATAAGGGCACTATCACTCAAGATGAACCGACTAACAGGTCGCTGGAGGCATAGATATATTCTTGTCTGAACAGCAGTTCCCTGGCAGGTCCCGGTGGCCCTGTTACCATATCAGGTTGATTTTGACCTTTTCAGCCCTCTCTTAAAGATATACTCGTATGTGGCAGTTGAATTCAATAACTCTGGGGTTAATAAGGCAAGTTGTATTCTAATATTAGCGTCAGCTATCCTACGAGATTAAAATTATCCTACGAGCTGTCGCTAGCCCTGTGGAAGGCCTATATGGGCAAATATTAAAATTTTTTAACACATGGGTAATGTATGTTGTTTTACTCTTTTCTCGCTTTGTGCATAGATTATTTCGGTGCATATTTTGATGGAATTAGATAAACCACAAACATAAAAGTTTTTTCCCAAAAAAATTTGTTATTATCTAAAAAACTTTAGAAGTTATAAGCACATACATTTCAAAATTGTGAAAAAAGTCATAGAAATGTTCATATCTGTATTCATTCTTTTATAAGTTTTGACCAAACTATTTATTGTGAAGTTACTGGTCAGTTACAAAAAACACTAGGGACACATGGAGGAAGCATTTTTCGTGAGCACTGTTCATGTGAGATCTTTCCGCAAAAAATTATAGCTCATAACTTTTTGAAATGCGATTTCAAGTTTCAAGTTTTGACCGCGGTCAGCGCGGCCCGCGATTTAATGAAATAGCACTAAAGAAGCGGTTATAGCGGCTTGAAATACCTATAAATCTATATAGGTGTCGTTGATTTGCTCTTAATGGAACCACCGCTACAGCTGGCCACCGCCCCGATGGCTTTTGACCTGGTGAATCCAAAAATCAGGGGGCCGTAACAAAATAATGAATCGCTGAAATTGTATTCACTTTTTTCAATTTTTGCAAAAATTGCAAATTTTGTCCTTGGCATTTTTAATAGTATAAACGTCTGAAATTCATTTCTATGTTCTTCGGGCGTACTGCTGTGGTGCACTTAACAATCATGGATACTTATTTAAAGATTGAAGTCTTGTACGCGAAGAACGTGACACTTTTGTCTCAGCAATGATTGTCAAGGCATATACAATATAAAATAAATGGATTTTTAACGCTCTATTCCGAAATCGGAGGGTCGTCATTTTATTTTGATGATTGCGCAAATTATGCACATTGCTAAAATTTTATTTCCACAAAAATAATGTTCGTATGAAAATTTTACCTGGTCGGAAATTTTTTTCTGGATTCGCTATATTTATTGTTTGAAGCTACAGCGAATATTTTCTCATAGGATGATAGAAATGCTAATGTTCTATGATTGTAATTTTAGTTTTCCGAATTCCGCTGAAAATTGCATTTTATACAATTTTTTTTAAATTTCAATTTGGAACCGCCATAACTTTCGCGGCCTTTGATGAAATTTATTCACAACAACGGTTTTTGCATGTTTATATTTTTATCTTCATCTGTTGTAAAAGCCGTTGATGTGCTCGCCAAAAATCTTGAAAAAAAAATTTAATTCAAAATTAAATAATTTTGAGATTTGCCCATATATGTATGTATATACCAAGCCAATACCATACCATGGGTTGGTTTGGTATATTATAAGAAATTTCCACAGTAGAAAATTCTGCGCATTTTTATTTGCATCCAAGTGATATCGATATAGTTTACGGAGATATCTTGTCATGGCTTGAATTTCAGACCTCGAACCAGCGATGAAACAATATAAATAATTTCGAAATTCCTCTCGCCCACCGGAATTTTTCTCTGGCCTGGTTAACTTTGCAGGCCATCTATGATAACTTACATATCGTGGTAAAAGGTCTTACCAAGTTTTCTATCTCCCGGTACCTGAACATGAGACTAGCTGGGGCTTCAACAATCTTCAACGGGGTGTAAAACAAGTATTAAATTCCTTGCTCAAGTTATTATTGATCCGTCTTTTGAGAGCTCCTTAATTACGGACCGAATTTCGAAAACGGTTGGGAAATTCGATGCTTTTAACGGACCCTAGGGTTACCTACAAAATCTGTGACTTGGCTGACTAGAGGAAAGTAGTAGTCGAAGATTAGCGTCAGGTATCCTCCCTATCTCAATATGTCAGACTCATTTACACAATAACGTGAGAAGCCTAACTTGAAATGCAGGTATTAAATTCCCTGCTCGAGTTTCGAGAGGTCCTTAATTAGAGGTCGCCATCGGAAACGATTGAGGATTTTATCACACTAGGCACTAGGGTTTCCGTAATAGTAATAAACAGCATAGATATAATTGTTTCATTAGAATTCCTCAACCTTGAATCCTTCCTATTTGTTATACACAGCCGCTGTGGCTCTGCCGAACATTTGGAGAAATCATCATCGGTATTCGGTAGATATAAAACTGTAGTGTGGTTTCTCGAATTTACGGTTAGACCGCTTATACAAGCGACCACAGATTGTTCTCCATTCTCTCCTGGCTCGGAACCCTATCTTGGGGCTCATACTAAAGCATCCCATTCCGTCCGGTCTTATTTATGAACAGTTTATACTCTCTGAACTAAACCCTGTTTTCCCGAATTTACGTAACTTAAAATTTTGCTTTCGTTCGCCTGTCAGACGACAAACAGCTGATTTGGGTTTCACTAACTACCATCACAACGACAAGTCGCACGATAATGAACTCGTACGAAAACGTAATCATTTCAGTGTAAATTTTGGTTTCTCTATCTCTCTCTGCTGTCATCTGGGCGAACACAAATGTCACATCGAGTCACTTTATTTTATTTGTCGACTGATAGGAACAATGACAAAAAAACGTTATAAAAAGGAAACAAGTAAAAGCGTTAAGTTCGGCCATGCCGAATCTTATATACCCTCCACCATGGATAGCATGTGACCTCACAAAATATCTCAAACCTAAAGAAAATAACACCGAAAACACAAAAAATATAGTAGATGAGAACAGTAGGAATCACAACAAGTTAGATGCTATATATGGGAGCTATATCTAAATATGGACCGATATGGCCCATTTGCAATCCCAAACAACCTGCAACTATAAAGAAGTATTTGTACCAAATTTGATCAACCTAGATCTATTATTGCGGACTGTAGCGTGATTACCACAGACGGACGGACGGACAGACGGACATGGCTAAATCGTCTTAGAATTTTACGACGATTAAGAATATATACTTTATGAGGTCTCCGATCAATATTTAGAGGTGTTACAAACGGAGTGACAAAATGAATATACCCCCCATCCTATGGTGGAGGATATAAAAATATATGTAGATAATAATATAATTATGGTAAAAACAATTAAAAAGATAAACCTAGCTCTATTATTGCGGACTGTAGCGTGATTACCACAGACGGACGGACGGACAGACGGACATGGCTAAATCGTCTTAGAATTTTACGTTGATTAAGAATATATATACTTTATGGGGTCTCCGATCAATATTTAGAGGTGTTACAAACGGAGTGACAACATGAATATACCCCCCATCCTATAGTGGAGGGTATAAAAATATGTAGATAATAATATAATTATGGTAAAAACAATTAAAAAGTAATAAAATTTTATACATATGTTTACATATATTTACATATTTAAGCATAAGTAAGTCAAAATTGGCAGCTCGCTAAGGTGGAAAAAATCATCAGTGCACAATGAGAGAGACATGAGAGAGAGAGAAAGAAATGAGAATGTTGGATCAGCTCAGCTGACCCACCCAGGGTTGATTTTTGGCCACCGCTAGTGTAAAGGATACAGAGGTGTATTTTCTAAGGTCGACCATACAAAAATGTGTGCTTCTTTAGACCGGAAGTTGTGAAATTATTGATCTGGCAATAACATTATTTTCCAATTGGTAAATTGCTAACGTCGTTGACGTAAGGCCAGGCGAACGGAACCTTAGAGAAACCAAATTCCAGACGAAAATGAGTGACTGGTTTTCGTTCGCCGAGACTTTCGTTAGAAATGCAGAAACAGGCCGTATGTTTCAAAAGCCTCAGATTGTTCCCGAGTCTCTTTTGGCTCAGAACCCTATCTTGGGGGTCATACTAATGGATCCAGTTGCGTCCGGTCTAATTCATGGGCAGCTTGTATTCTTGGTCTTTTCCACATGCTGTATAGCTATCTTTAACGATTGATGATGAAATCTATTAGAAGATCATCTGCCATTGATAAAGATTTTCATATTCATGATTAATGAAAGCATTAATCATGAACATGAAAAGTGAATTAAAAACGTTTAAGCATTCATTTGATAAAGAATACCCTATTTTCGTTAGTCAATCAACATCAACAAGGAAAATCAATTAAAAATCTTGAACAATTCACTTTTTTTTATTTTATTGCAGAAAACGAAGTTTGCCAGGATTTGGATGATCCTTTGGATCATGAATTCGCCTCCTATGAAGATATGGCCAACATGGCTGTGAAACATACCATAGCTACAACTAAGAAGCTAAGATCATTGCAGGAACGCCTCAATCCCGGTGGATCCGAGATTTTCCCGTAAGTAACAATATACATAGTTCTTGTGTTTAGAGTGACTTGAAGATACGAGTATTTCCCTCCAGTAATCTTATGGGTGGTGATAGCATAGAAGCTTTAACGCCGGTCGGTAGTCCTTTTTCTGTGCACGTACTCATGTTCACGAAAGCCCTCAAAGGCCAAGGGACGCAAGAGCAATATGAAAAATTTGGAATACGCGCCGATAATTTTGAAATTATTGGTACATTTGCTCAGACCGAATTGGGTCATGGTACTTATTTGAGGGGTTTGGAATCTCGTGCCGACTATGATCGCAAAACGGAGGAATTTATTTTGAATTCACCCAAATTGACCTCGTACAAATGGTGGCCGGGAGGATGTAAGTTCTTTTAGGAATAATTCAGAATTTCTTATTAAATTCCTGTTTTCTATTTCAGTGGGTCAGACTTGCAACTATTGTATCTTTGTGGCCCAATTGTTTATTGATAACGAGCCAAAGGGCATTCAAATGTTTGTCGTGCAAATACGTGATGAAGAGACCCATATGCCTTTGCCGGGTGTCCATGTTGGTGAGATCGGCAAGAAGTTGGGTTATAATGGTGTAAACAATGGTTTCCTGGGTTTGAAGAACTATCGTGTGCCACGCTTGAACATGCTGATGAGAAATCAACAGGTATTGGCCGATGGAACCTTCATCAAAAGTCCCGTGTCTCAGCTCTCCTACTTCCCCATGGTATTCGTACGTTGTATGGTGGCACGCAAGTGTTCGAAAATGTTGGCTCAAGCCGCCACTGTGGTAACACGTTTCTCTGTGATCAGACGTCAGAGTCCCATTGAGGAAGGGTAAGGAAATTATGCCCTCAAAACTTTTATTAGAAATTATCTTAATTGTATTTTTATTCCAGCCAACCTGAACCCAAAATTCTGGAGCATTTGACGCAACAAATGAAAGTCATACCGGAAATTGCCACCGCCATAGCCTACCGTCTGGCTGCATTGAATTTGCAAAGCCTGTATAACGACACTGCCGAGACTATTAATCACCAGGATTTCTCTCGACTTCCCGAGTTACATGCCTTGGCTTGCATCCTCAAGGTATCCACTTCGTACGATGCCTCTGCTGGAATTGAACGTTTGCGTCAGGGCTGCGGAGGTCATGGTTATTTAACGGCCGGAAACTTGGGCAACATCTTTGCCATGGCCACCTCGGCCTGTACATATGAAGGTGAAAACTCCGTATTGTATTTGCAAGTGGGAAAAATTCTCATGAAAACTTGGTCGGATGTTCTGGCCGGTAAACAACTCATGCCTACTATGATGTACTTGTCGGAATGTGCTAAAATGTCCCAATTCCCCATGTGGACGGGTGATTGGATTTGTTTGGTTAAGGCCCTACAATTTGCATGTGTTGGGTAAGTGAAGATCGACAACAGTACCTGCCAGCAGCAATTGTCTACCCGACTCTAGGGACTACCTTAAAAGCTCTGTCATAAGGGCAGATGTTAATTTGATATGGTCCTGCCGAAAGTAGAAACTCACCAATGCTCTGCTGTGCTTATCGAAAGGGGACGTCTCACTTAGATTTGGACATTTAAAGTCCTGCCAAATTACTTTTGCAGAAGCTACGGTGACCAAGAAGAGGAGGAATGGGATAGATGACATATGCGAGGGTTTATGAGACCTCCAACAATTCTCTACCCGGGACTACCTTAAAATCTCTGTCGTAAGGAAAAAAAGGGAAGATGATAATTTGATATAGTCGTGCCTAAACTAGAAACTCACCAATGCTCTGCTGTTGTTATCGAAAGGGGACGTCTCACTTAGAGATAGAGATTTAAAGTTTGCCAAATTACTTTTGCAGAAGCTACGGTGACCAAGAAGAGGAGGAATGGGATAGATGACATGTGCGACGGTTTATGAGACCTCCGCGGAGTGCTCCCTACTTCAGATAGAACAGCTTCTAGAAAGCATTTGAAATTGGTATTAGCTCGATTACGAAAACCTGACCGGGTTATTTTTAGGAACCACAGGTTTTCTCAAACCTTCACCATGCAGAGATCCTGGGATCTGCTGGGGGGGACGATCTGGTTTGGGCACGTTCGTAGATATTCCCTTGTTATGGGTTTGTTCTGCTCCTCTTAAAATTGATTTGTGCATGGGATCACTACAGTCTTCTTATAAGGGTCTGAAAATAGTACAAACTCTATTTAAAAAACATGACCAAAGATGGCTCTCTCGTACCACAGAAGACATAGGATTTCCCTGAAGTTGTCTCAACGTCACACACAGCTATCCCAGATATTAGGATCGTATTGTCCGGAGGTTTTTTCTGCAGCAGCAGATGACTTGAGGTTTTCTCAACGTTTCACTCTGTAATCGCAGATTCTAGGATCTTGTTGGGTTCACGATTTTAGGGTACATTCTATTCCAGTTTTCTCTCAACAAGTTCTGGGGTCATATTGGCCGAAAGTGGAAATAAACTGTCCAGGGTTATTTTAAACACCGTTTTTCTCCAAATTCTTACATATGTTAGGATCTACTTTAGAGAACTTTGTTGTATTTGACTCGATAAAGGCGTTATCAGGTCCCGGGTCATATGGGACCAAAACTGAAAAACGACACATGAAAGTATTTTTTGATATCATAGATTTTCTGAAACACTCACGCTTCCATCACAAATCCTAGGATCCTATAGAGGATCATTTGTATTTTTGCTGTTCTTATTGTCAGTGACTCGCTGCGTCGATCATCCGGTTGCCGGAATTGAAACTATTAGTCCTGATTCACACTCGGCTTTTTTTTCCCAAGCAAGTGTCAAAGTTTGTAGGAGAGAGAGAGAGCTCTTTCCGCCTGCCTATCTTTCCAAAAAAACTTTGACACTTGCTTGGAAAAAATTGCCGAGTGTGAATCAGGACTCAGTAACTTGATTACGAAAATATAACTGTAGGTTCTTTTCTGTTGCTACAGGCGGCATGGTTTCACAAACTCTCACGCTGCTATCACAGATCCTATGATCTTGTTTGGGGAACGTTCGGGAGTAGCCTTAATATTGAATATCGTGACCATGTGTTATGATTGCAGTCTTTGTCGATTATTGATTAGAATGCTTAGGACATTTGGATTGGTATCAAAATGTGGAAGATCTATAAATAGATTGGTAGATAGATTGCGGTCTTAGTACAAGAACGGCTAGAATGCTCATTTTGGCATGCAACGATAAAACTGGGTTGGGTACCAAAATATCACCCCAGATGACTGCTATATCAAAATGTAGAAAATCAGATGATACCGTCAAATCTTCGATTATTAGGTATGAAACTGTTGAACATTCGGTTGGGTTCCAAAAGCTAGAAAATCTGTAGATGATTGCGATCTTAATAGATGATCGGCTATAAGCTTCGACCATTTGGTAAAAAACAGTTAAACACTCGGTGGGGTGCCAACAGGAAGAAGATCGGTAGATGATTGCGGTCTTAGTAGATGCTCGCGGCTAGAGGGTTTCGATCATTTGCTATGAAACAGTTGAACACTTTATTGGGTACCAAAAGGTAGAAGATCTGTAGATGATTGCGGTCTTAGCATATGATCGGATAGAATGCTTCGACCATTTGGTATGAAACAGTTGGACACCGAAAGGTAGAAGATCGGTAGATATTCGTTTCGTTGTTTGGACCATTGTAACGGTATAAACCTCGTTTTGGAACCAAAAGGTATATGATTGCGGTCTTGGTAGATGATCGGTTAGAAAACTTCGTTCATTGGGTATGAATCAGTTGAAACACTAGGTTCGGTACCAAAAGGTTGATGATCTCTAGTTGATTGCGGTCGTGGTAGATCGGTTAGAAAGCCTGGGTGTGAAATAGTTGAAACTCGGCTGAAAACGAGTATCATCGGTAGACAATTCCAGACTTAGTAGATGATCGGTCAGAATGTTTCGACCATTTGGTATGAAACAATTAAATATTCGGTTCGGTGCCAAAAATAGAAGATAGGTAGATGATCGGTTAGAATATTTCGACCATTTTGTATGAAACAGTTGAACACTCGGTTCGGTACCAAAAGGTTGATGATCGGTTAGAATGCTTCGATCATTTGGTATGAAACATATGACCACTTTGTTGGGTACCAAAAAGTAGAAGATCGGTAGATGATTGCGGTCTTAGCAGACGATCGGTTAGAGTGTTGCGACCATTTGGTATGAAACGGTATAAAACTCGTCTGGGCACCAAAAGGTTTATGATTGAAGATCGGTAGATGTTTGCCGTCTAAGTAGATGATCGATTATAAAGCTTCGATCATCTGGTGAGGAACGGTATAGCAGTCGCTTCGTTACCATAAAGTAGAAGATTGCTAGCTGATTGCGGTGTTAATAGATGAAAGCTTGGAATGTTTCGGCCATTCGATATGAAACTATTGTTTAGATACCGAAAAGTAGATTATCTTCCTTAGCGACCATTCAGTTTACCAGAACCTCTGAAACCTAAATGACATGAGTGTGGTTAACATTGCGGTATTCTCTCCCTACTTTTTTGGTTACTCACCTTTTCACTTTTGCAGTGCTACTCGTCTCGCTTTTAAGAGCTACAGCGCTCGCCTGAAAGCCGGTCAAAGTCAGGCCACTGCCGTCAATAATACCGGACTGGAACTCACCAAAGCCGCCGAACTTCATGGTCGTGCCTATGTTGCCTCAAACTTTTACGAAACGGTCGTCAATGGTCGCGACAAAGATCAACGTTCGCCACAATTCCAGCAGGTTTTGGAAAATCTTTTGGAGTTACATTTGATTCAAATCTTCTTTAGGCATTTGGGTGATATTTTGAGGGTAAGAAAAACAAATTATGTGCAAATAGTACAAAATATAAACTCTAATTAAAAACCGCCCTTTATTGCAGTTCATTACCGTCACCGACAATGAAATTTCTATCCTACAAATTCGACTGGAGCAAGTCCTTAAGAAGTTACGTCCTGATGCTGTGGCCATTACCGATGCTTTTGATTTCCCTGACAAAATTTTAAGTTCCGCCCTGGGATGCTACGATGGCAATGTCTACGAGCGTTTATTCGAGGCCGCCCTCAAACATCCTCTGAATAAGAAACCTGTTGCGGATTTCTTCGAAATGTATTTGAAGGATTTTATGAAGGAAAATGCTGCTAATGCCCAAAATTCGAAATTGTAAAATTGATACGTTTTAAAATTGTGTAAAATTTAATTTTAATATGCTTAATTTTTCTTAAATATAAATTTTGGCCATATTTTGTATAGAAAATTGTCAGTGATAAATTAAAAAAAAACAAGTAAAAACGGCGATAAATAAATAAAAAAACGGAGTTATGTTAGGCTAGGCTTAATCTTACATGCATGCGATCCATATTCGAGGGTATAAAACATAAGATTGGTATTTATATAGGTTGATCCAAGTAGAGATACTTTTTTCGATTTGTAAACGTTGTTCAGACGTAAGTCTTTCCATGATGAAAAGCCAAACAATACTTAACAAAAATAACATGACAGCATGACATGATTCACACGTGATCTATCAAAAAAAGGCTATTCAAATTGGATCACCCTATAATACTCAAATAGAGGAGGATCGTTCTATGGGGAAGTGTACCAACAGAAACACTGTTTTTGCTGAATGGATTATGAGGCACATTTTTTTAGAAAAAAGTAGAATCAAAACTAAACATCCTACGAGTATTTTCATCCCAATCGGTGGAAAGTAGTGGTTTCTGTAGGGTCATTGGTATAGGGTTATATCTAAAGGTGGATCAATGGTGACGATATGTATACTCGTAGTATGGACATCCCCTATTTAAAACTTACATTCTCCAATACCTCTTCTACAGATATGCCAAGTTTTTCGCAGTATATTGTTTAGTTAAGAATGGCAGAATTATTTCCATGTTTTAATTTCTCCCTTTACGCGTAGGTTCATGATCTGCTATATCCCCGTACAAACTACAAATATCAGCGGATTGGGCTAAAATTTAACAACTGGTGTTTTATTTTAGATTGGTCCTCATTTCGATATAGCACACATACAAAGGAAGAAATACAGCTTTTAAGGCGCTATAAGGCCAAATCGGAAGGAACATATTTATGGGGGTGGGGTTATATCTAAATCTGAACCGATTTTCCTCAAATCCGGTGATATGAATCTTTAGATGAATAAACTATAGCCTACCAAATTACAAAATGATTGGATATAAAATACAGTTTCTGTAGCGATAAAAGATCAAATCGGAAGGAACATATATATGGCGGCTATAAGTAAATCTGAAGCGATTTGCTTCAAACTCGGTAATAAGGATCATTGTATCAAGAAACTCCACCATGCTAAATTTCAAAAGGATTGAATGTGATATACAGCTTCTACAGCGCTAAAATTCAAAATCGGATGGATGTATGGGGGATATAAAGGGTTTTCCAACAAGAGGTGTTATTATGGTATTCAAAGAAAAATGCAATTTTTTGAGATAAATGATCGGATGTTTATTTCATAATAAAGAGGAAGGTATGCCGTTAATAATGAAAAACAAGATCAGCCAAATGGCCACCACGACCACGCTTACAGGACCATGTCCTTTTCATGAAATTCTTTTCCATAACCAAATCGCAAAGTGGCTGCCCTATGTCCTCGATGGACCCACGAATTCTATCTTTGAGGTCTTGAATCGACGCTGGGCTGTTGGCGTAGACCTTTTATTTCACGTGGCCCCAAAGGAAGAAGTCGCAAGGTGTTAAATCACAAGATCTCGGTGGCCAATTGTGATCACCTCTTCGAGAGATAACACGGTCCGGAAACTTTACCCGTAACAGAGCAATGGTTTCGTTGCTCGATAGCGCAATCCATTTGCCGTTACTGTTGATCCAACCTCATTTTCGAAAAAGTAAGGTCCAATGACCCCGCCGGACCATAAACCGCACCAAACAGTCACACGTTGAGGATGGAGAGGCGTCTCAACAATAATACTTGGGTTTGCCGAGCGACAATTTTGCTTGTTGACGTAGCCACCGAGGTGGAAATGGGCAGACAGACGGTCGGACGGACAGACATGGTTAAACCGACTCAGCTAGTGATTTTGAGTTGAGCGGTATATTTTATGTTGGGTCTAGCTGTAGTATTTCTAGGTGTTACAAACGTCTGCCGCAAAACAAATTCATACAGCTTTAATATCACTTCATACAAACACTTGAAATTTTGTAAAGTATAATGCTTTTATAACGGGTTTTCCAATAGGGATGATACGATTTTGAAGTGACGTTTCGGCCATTTGTAATATGTCATTTGTGTTTCATTGTATTCAGTAGTGCTTACAATTTCATCATGGAGAGATATACGCAAGAACAACGTTTACAAATTATTCAGTTTAATTACAAAAATAATCTATCTCCAAATGCAACTTTTCGGGCGCTAAGTTCACTTTTTTTTAATCCAAAAAAAACAGTTTCCAGTCGACCTGAGCAATATTCTAGCTCTCGTTAAGAGCTATCTCTTTGCAATTGGCCGATTCCTGATCCGACGTACCGTTAAGGAGCTAGAGCAAAAATGAACTTTCCGTTCACATTTGAAAATGATGCTGATTCAATTTTTTAAAAATCCAAAAAAAAACACTTTCCTGTCGACCTACGACCTTGACACCATGAGCTACATTTTAGCTCTCGTTAAGAGCTATATTTTTGCCATCGACGGATTGTGGCTACGTGCCACACAGCAAATGAAACAATTGAATTGTAGCGAGAAATGTTTGGAGATTCGATTATTTCAAGAAATTGTGATATTGAATGGTCTCCAAGAAGGTGTGATTTAACACCATTAGACTATTTCTTGTGGGGATATTTGAAGTTATTGGTCTTTCGAAATAAACCATTCATGACATACGACTTTATTTAGTGGAAAAAGTGCTCGAAAATTTGGTTCATCGAACTCGTTCCTGCAGAAGAAGTCGTGGAGGCCATTTGAATGACGTTTTAGTTAGAACTTAATTGTATCGATTGTACTTCACATTAAATAAGAAACTTTTGAATTTCCTTAACAATAAGTTTGTTTTTTTTCATAGAAATCATATCACTCTTATTGGAAACCCCTGTATTTACTCAAAAATTAAAAGTTTTGACTTTTGCTCATATATAATATCGACCTATGTAGTTTATTTTTGGCTGAAATGTTTATAAGCAGTTACAAATAGGTAAAATCAGATCTCGCTATCATTTTGTTTAAAAAAAAATTTTTGAGAAAATGTTATAGGCATTTTATTTTTTGAAAAAAAAATGAGTTTTTATGTTTTATGAAATTTGTAATTTCTCTCGAACGGCTGGAATTTTTGGCAAAGTTTACTTTGTTTTAAAAAGGACACAATGGAAATGGATTTTTGAAAAAAATTTTACAAAAGTATTTTTTGAAAAAACCTTTGTAGAAAAAATTGCTCCACCCTCGATTTTCTTCAAATTTATACAGACTATTCGTCGCACGCTCACAAATCCAGAACAGTAAAAAATTTTTTGGGAGACTCAATATTTTTAAAAGTTATGGACGAAATACCAAGACTAGTCTGACAATTTTCGTCTGTTTTTGCAAATCCAAAAAGGGGAAATAATTCTACCGTTTCTTAAGCAAACAGCCGATTGTGACCAAACTTGGCATGGCAGATGAAGAGGTGTAAGAGAAGTTAAGTTTTATATTTGGGCCTCCTATGTCAGACAGGGACGGATCTAGATGGCCTCAAAGTTGACCACATTGGGTGAAAAAAATGTTCAAGCGCGTGTAACTCGTGTTTTTCTTCCGATTTATGAAATTTTGTGTGTGTTCTACTAACTGAGGTCTACAAAATAAATTTTTACACCTAAGAATTATCTCGTATATTGACCGAGATATCTGCAATTGAAAATTTAATTTTTCATTTTTTCCCTTACCGTGTGCTAGCATTTTGTAAATATCGGAGCACAATATGCACCGATTTATCCGTATCAACATGTCTGGATAGGCAATATTATTTCTACAAAGGATTTTTTATAAGTTTTTCTACAAAGGATTTTTCAAAAAAAACTTTCGTAGAAAATTTTTTTAAAAAATTTCCACAAAAAAATTTTACTAAAAATGGCGCATTGTGTCCTCTTTAAAACAAAGTAAACTTTGCAAAAATTGGTCCAGTCGTTCGAGAGCAATTACAAATTTCGTTAAACACAAAAACTAATTTTTTGATTTTTTTTCAAAAATTAAAATGACAATAAAATTTTTCCAAAAAAAAATTTTTTAAGAAAATGGTAAATTTAAGGTAGGTAAATTTAAGGTAGATAGGTAAAATAAAATCTACGAATTTGTAATTGCTTATAAACATTTTAGCCAAAAATAAACTACATAGGTCGATATTAAATATTCGGACCCTATATAGGTAGATATATGTATATAGCATTACATCGACCCTAGTGAAAGTGGGATACATCGGTCCATGTTTTGATAAAGCCCTCATATAAAAGTCCATTCCTATTACACTTCTTGACGCTCTAGAGAACGTGTTTTTGAACCGATTATACTGATTTGTAAGCATTAACACTTTATATTGCACTAAATAGCCCCTATTGAAAATGGATCATATCGGTCCATGTTTTGATATAGCCCCCATATAAAAGTCCCTTCCAATTACACATCTTGAAACTCTAAAGAGCACATTTTCAACCGATTTGACTGAAATTTATTAATATATACTTTATATTGCATTATACAATTCCGAGTGAAAAGGGGAATATCGGTCCTGCTTTTAATAGAAAGCCCACTGTAAATTTGTTCATTAAGATTGTAAACATTTGTATATCTGTTCGTTATTTGATATAAACCCTGATCTAAAGTCGGCCCCTACAGACTTTAGCCTTTTATTACTGGTTTTTCTTCTTATTTGAAGGTGCTCTATCCAAATATGTCAGGACACGGCTTCTCGGATATAATACTCTCCCCAAATATGGTTTATTTCATTTGTTTTGAGCGTTTCCTATAACTATTGGTGCCTCATATACAGGGTTTTCCAATAAGAGTGATATGATTTCTTTGAAAAAAAACTTATTGATAAGGAAATTCAAAAGCTTTTTATTTAATGTGAAGTACAATCGATACAATTAGGTTCTAAATAAAACATCATTTAAATGGCCTCCACGACATTTTCTGCAGGAACGAATTCGATGAACCCAATTTTCGAGCACTTTTTCCACTACATCAAGTCGTATGTCATGAATGGCACGTTCAGTAGTATTGACTTGTAAAGCTTGAAGAGAGTCTGGTTTATTTCGAAAGACCAATGACTTCAAATAACACCACAAGAAATAGTTTAATGGTGTTAAAGCACAACTGCTAGGAGACCATTCAATATCACAATTTCTTGAAATAATCGAATCTCCAAACTTTTCTTGCCACAATCGGTCAATGGCAAACAGATAGCTCTTAACGAGAGAATATTGCTCATGGGTGTCAAGGTCGTAGGTCGACTGGAAGATGGGTTTTTATTGGATTTTAAAAAAACGGACGGAGCATAATTTTCATATGTGAACGGAAAGTTTATTTTTGCTCTAGCTCCTTAACGGTACGTCGGATCGGGAATCGGTCAGGGACAAAAGGATAGTACTTAACAAGATATTGCTAAAATATTGCTCATGGGTGTCAAGGTCGTAGGTCGACTGGAAAGTGTTTGTTTTTGGATTTTAAAACATGGACTTAGCGGACTAAAAGTTGCAATTGGAGAACGAATATTTTGATAATAAAACTGAATAATTTGTAAATGTTGTTCTTGCGTATATCTCTCCATGATGAAATTGTAAACAGTACTGATTACCATGAAAGACAAATGACAGATCATGACATATTAGAAATGGCCGAAACGTCACTTCAAAATCATATCATCCCTATTGGAAAACCCGTTATCTATAACTATTATAGTTAGTGTAACTATGTTTAGTTTTAGCATAGAGCGAAAGTTTATCTACTTTCATTCATAGAGTTCATTTCAATTCAAATACAGAATTTGAAGATTAAAATATGCAAATGACCTATATTTACTAAATGCAAAATACCACTTTAATTGTGACGGAAGAGATTACTCCAAAATGTATATTCAAAACTACTCGTTTTTAGTAAAATAGTACACATGTGCTACGTTTTCCATCACTGATATGCCTTCGCCTTCTTATCTCAACGACGTTGGAGCTGGCTATCAGCTGCCCAAGAAAAAGCTTTTTAAGAGAAAGCTTTCAAGTACTCTTAAGACTACATGTATTTTTACATATTTCACAAAACCTGTTAGTTAACGACTAGAGGCGATTGCAATAGGATCGATCCAACGGCGGTGCGCGAGCGTGTCAAGTGTAAATTTACCTGTGATCATTAGATTTAACAAAAAGTGAAACAAAATGAATAAAATTGAAATCCCCAAAACCGTAAATCCCGATCTGGCCATTGAACGCAAAAATGCCTCTTTCGATTCTGAAGAAATGGCGGCCTTTTTCTTTGGCAGAAAAGAAATTGTAGAGATGAAAAGAATTATTGGTAAGTTCGTTTGATTTACATATTTTATACTGATAGATTACATCAACAAAATCGGGGAATGGAAAAAAACTCGGAGAGCAATGTTTTGTGAATGAAAAAGACATGTGTACCTACATATGTATGTACATAGTGTATAAAATGTAGGTATTTACATATATAAACTACGAGTTAATCAATTATCGTAAGAGATGCAGTGGAAAAAGAGATGAGAAAATTATCTCATAGATTGTGAGCAATCTTTGTGAGGGAAAAAGAGATGTAAGCTAATGGATCATAAGAGATTCATTGAGAGTAGTTATATATCGTATATAAAGAGGGCATTTTACAGCTGTGCTCGGGAAGCTCTTTTTTGCTGCAGATCTCTGTTTGGATTCTTGTAAAATAGCCCTGACTACAAAAACAAAAGAGAAAGTATTATTTGTTTACATTTTTTATATTCACTGACTATATCTCGTTAATATTTTACCTAATCATTATTGATTCGTTGAACTTTGAACGGATGGAATGGTTATCATCTTGAACTCGAAAAAAAGTGTAGTCCAATAAATTTTAATACATAAAGCAGGTTTATAGCAATTTTTCACATTCTGACTTATCTTCTTCTCCTTCTAAATGCCGCTTTATACTCGTAAATCCGATCCTGCTTAAATATCCCAAATTGAAATGAGTCAAACCGTTCTAAGTTTAGTGTGACGCACACATAAAATTATTTTCCAATATAACTTATTCACCTTCTAAATTACCCATTGTAGAACCAATCCAGGTGACATGTGGCAGTTTGTACTTTATGTTGACCCTAAAAATATGTGGAAAAATAGGCCAAATCATTCCATATTTTGAAATAGGTCCCACATGATGATGGTACCCTCCGCTTTGATATTTTAACTTTCTAAAGGTCACATTGTATATCGTTCATTCCATATCAAACCAAACAATTTTTGGAAAAAAAATCAGGTCGACATTGCCGATTGTCTTGAAAATTTGTATATGTGTTTTAAAATTGAAGATAATCATCATGTTATTGGCGAGAAAAATTCAGATAAGCATCTGAAATCTGAAAAATTTAGGAAAAAATCTCAAAAGGTGTATTTTGTAAGTTATGTATTTTGCAAACGCGTGGACGGAATTTTACAAATGATGGCTCGTTCGTAAGGTCTTGACTTGTACATACGGATAACGAATTTTCCAATAGGGATGATATGATTTTGAAGTGACGTTTCGTTCATTTGTAATATGTCATGATCTGTCATTTGTTTTTCGTTGTATTCAGTAGTGTTTACAATTTCATCATGGAGAGATATACGCCAGAACAAAGTTTACAGATTATTTAATTTTATTATCAAAATAATCGATCTCCAAATGCAACTTTTCGTCCGCTAAGTCCATTTTTTTTTAAAATCCAAAAAAAAACACTTCATTCGACCGACCTATGACCTTGACGCCCATGAGCAATATTTTAGCTCTCGTTAAGAGCTATCTTTTTGCCATTGACTGATTCCCGATCCGACGTAAAGTTAAGGATTTAGAGCAAAAATAAACATTCCGTTCACATTTGAAAATGATAAAGGGGTTTCCAACAAGAGGTATTATTTTGGTATTCGAAGAAAAATGCCATTTTTTGAGATAAATGATCGGATGTTTATTTCATAATAAAGAGGAAGGTATGCCGTTAATAGTGAAAAACAACATCAGCCAAATGGCCACCACGAACACGCTTACAGGAATATATCCTTTTCATGAAACCTAATCTTTCAAGTGGCACCAAAGGAAGAAGTCGCAAGGTGTTAAATCACAAGATCTCGGTGGACAATTGTGATCACCTCTTCGAGAGATAATACGGTCCGGAAACTTTTCCGGTAACAGAGCAATGGTTTCGTTGCTTGTGTGGCACGTAGCGCCGTCTTGTTGAAAGTAAACGTTGTCCAGATCAATACCATCCAACTCCGACCATAAAAAATCATTAATCATCTTTCGATAGCGCAATCCATTTACCGTTACTGTTGATCCAACCTCATTTTCGAAAAAGTAAGGTCCAATGACCCCGCCGGACCGTAAGCCGCACCAAGCAGTCACATGTTGAGGATGGAGAGGCTTCTCAACAATAACTCTTGGGTTTTCCGAGGCCCAGATGCGACAATTTTGCTTGTTGACGTAGCCACCGAGGTGTAAATGGGCCTCATCAGTCAAGATGGTTTTTCGATGATTTTCGATTTTTCGAATTTTAATAATTTCAATGCGTTGTTGAATCGTGTATCGTTCCATTTTTAGTAATGGCGTAGTCAAAGAATCAAAGCTTCAAAAGTGACAGCTACCGAAATACCGCGTGATTCAAAGTAACACCTCTTGTTGGAAAACCCGTTACTAAGTCCATTTTTTTTAAATCCATAAAAACACTTTCCTGTCGACCTACGACCTCGACACCCAAGAGCAATATTTTAGCTCTCGTTAAGAGCTATCTTTTTGCCATTGACCGATTGTAGCTACGTACCACACAGCAAATAAAACAATTGAATTGTTGCGAGAAAAGTTTGGAGATTCGATTATTTCAAGAAATAGTGATATAGAATGGCCTCCAAGAAGTTGTGATTTAACACCATTAGACTATTTCTTGTGGAGTTATTTGAAGTCATTGGTCTTTCAAAATAAACCAGACTCTCTTCAAGCTTTACAAGTCAATATTGAACGCGCCATTCATGACATACGACTTGATTTAGAGGAAAAAGTGCTCGAAAATTGGGCTCATCGAATTCGTTCCTGCAGATGAATTCGTGGAGGCCATTTGAATGACGTTTTATTTAGAACTTAATTGTATCGATTGCACTTCACATTAAATAAAAAACTTTTGAATTTCCTTAACAATAAGTGTGTTTTTTTTCAAAGAAATCATATCACTCTTATTGGAAAACCCTATATTAATGCTGGTTTATTCAAAGTTTTTAATTGCATCAGTTGCAAATGCAACTTTATCTTGAATCTTGCACATCAATGACACCAACTTAAAATTCTGAGAAAAATATAGTCATGTAGCCTCATTTGTCCTAAAATGACCCTAAAAATTTCACGAAGGTGTTCAGCTTCGTTCTTTTTTAAAACAATTTTTACAAAAAAATGACAATGGTTTTCCTTTATAAACTAAGATAAATATTGAAATTACAAAATAAACAGAATTAGTGCAATAATTTCCTTTCTGAAACTGAAGAAAACACCAGATTAAATGTACAGGATCAGCTTAGATATATGCAAATATTGGATTTTTCGCATACATTGAGGATGTCCTAGTCAACACCTTCAAGAAGAGCTCTAATTTGTACAAATCTACAAACGCGTTTTTAAAATATAACAAATGCAATGTTCACATATCAGCAATTTCTTAATAAATATTTTTTTAAAAAAAGTACGGGGCTGAACGCCTTCTTATGGGGCACATAACTATATTTTTCACAGAATTTTATGTTGGTGTCATTGATGTGTAAATTGCAAATTTAATTTGCAGATACATCGGATGCACTCAGAAAAGTTAACGACGCGAACCTAAATTTCTGCTATGAAAAAAAGAACTTACGACCTTTAAAATGAGCCTTCTTTGTAAAAATCCGTCCACGCGTTCCCAAAATACAGAACTCGAAACCTACGCCCTATGAGAATATTTTCCTATTTTCTTAGATTTTAGATGCTTATAACATCTGGAAAAATTGTTTGTAATTTTTTTTTCGCCAACTATAAAATGTTTTATTTTGAGCAGAGAATCGATATGCAAAAAGTGTTGGTTTGACATCGAATGAACGATATACAATCGATCCGTCTGAAATTGGGCAGTATGTGTTTTACTTTACTCTAATTTTGTCCTGAAAACTATGTGTGAAATCGGTCCATGGGCTTAATAGACAGTAGTATTAAAGATACTGTAGTTTTTACAGGCAGACAATTTATCTATTGGATAGGTCTGACAGTTAATGTTTTGACTTAAGTCGGTGGAAATATTTTCTATGACAGTAAGTCTCTCGAAACTGGGGTCTACAGAATACAAAAACTGTCCTGTACTCTCGAGGATCTCTAAACGAGGCTTCTAAAGAGTTCAACATTCACCTGATTTGGCGACCGGGAAATTGGGATATACCAGATCTTCAAAAGAGATGAACCTGCAAAACTAGGAACTACTTACCTGCTCCACGGGAACTGGAATATGTAGATATGCTTCTAGCGACCTGCAAGCTCTTCCTGAGAGTTATTGCCCTTGTGGCTTAATAACCAGGAACTGCATAATTCCAAGTTGATGTGGTCCCGACTTCAAACAATTTACTAAAGTGTTTTCCATTAAGGACATCACAATTTTATATATTAATAAAACACAGAATATTTAAGATATAGAGTTCAAATTTATTACACGTGTAGTGCAAATGTTAAATTTTAAGAATGAAATTCGATTTCGGCCATATGACCACCACGAGCCCGTCTACAGCGATCTATTCTTTGTATCCAATTTTCCACCACTGTTGCACACATTTCGAGCGGAACGTTGACAATTTCGAATTGGATGTTGTCTTTGAGCACCCCTAAAGTTGTTGGCTTTTTTGCATATACCAATGTCTCGATGTGGCCCCATAAAAAGAAATCCAATGGCGTTAAATCGAAAGATCTGACTAAAAGATCATTAAAAATCTTTGAGGGTGCGTTGACATAAAGATACGGAATTGTTTTGTCCCTATTGGAAAACCCGGTACATTGACTTAGTGAGCCTGTCATGCAGGATGTCACTCTTAACCTAAACCGTTTAAATCGGGTCAAGAAATTCTGTGAACAAAAGTTCACATCTATAGCTTTAATGCTCTGATCTAGGCGAACGCATTATTATTTTCATAGCATGCAGAACTAGCTATAATTTGATTGGGGAAGTACTGCAGAAATGGCCTTAACTACATGGGGGAAAATAGTAATTATACCCTACACCACACTGTGGTACAGGGTATTATAAGTTTGTTTCACGGCAGATGTTTGTAACACCTGAAAATAACACTAGACCCACCTTAAAGTATACCGATCGACTCAGAATCACTAGCTGAGTCGATTTAACCATGTCTGTCCGTCCGTCCGTCTATCCATGTAAAGTTGTTCGTCGACTACAGGTCGCAATTTCACTCCGATCGTTCTGAAAATTTCCAGTTTAGAGTATTTCGCAGCTTTTAAGATCGCTATTAAATTTGGTTGAAATCGGTTCAGATTTAGCTATAGCTCCCATATATATGTTTCGTCCGATTTGGCCCTTTAGTCCTATAGAAGCTGTATTTTACATCCAATCGTTTTGAAATTTAGAATGGTAGAGTTTCTTGATCCATGAACTAACACTACCGAATTTGAAGAAAATCGGTTAAGATTTAGCTATAGCTCCCATATATATGTTTCGTCCGATTTGGCCCTTTAGTCCTATAGAAGCTGTATTTTACATCCAATCGTTTTGAAATTTAGAATGGTAGAGTTTCTTGATCCATGAACCAACACTACCGAATTTGAAGAAAATCGGTTAAGATTTAGCTATAGCTCCCATATATGTGTTTCGTCCGATTTTGCTCTTTAGTCCTGTAGAAGATGTATTTTACATCCAATCATTTTGAAATTTTGAATGGTAGAGTTTCTTGATCCATGAACCAACACTACCCAATTTGAAGAAAATCGGTTAAGATTTAGCTATAGCTCCCATATATATGTTTCGTCCGATTTGGCCATTTAGTTCTATAGAAGCTATATTTTACATCCAATCGTTTTGAAATTTAGAATGGTAGAGTTTCTTGATCCATGAACCAACATTGCCGAATTTGAAGAAAATCGGTTAAGATTTAGCTATAGCTCCCATATATATGTTTCGTCCGATTGGACCCTTTAGTCCTATAAAAGCTGTATTTTACATCTAATCGTTTTGAAATTTAGAATGGTAGAGTTTCTTGATCCATGAACCAACATTGCCGAATTTGAAGAAAATCGGTTAAGATTTAGCTATAGCTCCCATATATATGTTTCGTCCGATTTGGCCCTTTAGTCCTATAGAAGCTGTAGTTTACATCCAATCGTTTTGAAATTTAGAATGGTAGAGTTTCTTGATCCATGAACCAACACTACCGAATTTGAAGAAAATCGGTTAAGATTTAGCTATAGCTCCCATATATATGTTTCGTCCGATTTGGCCCTTTATTCCTATAGAAGCTGTATTTTACATCCAATCGTTTTGAAATTTAGAATGGTAGAGTTTCTTGATCCATGAACCAACACTACCGAATTTGAAGAAAATCGGTTAAGATTTAGCTATAGCTCCCATATATATGTTTCGTCCGATTTGGCCCTTTAGTCCTATAGAAGCTGTATTTTACATCCAATCGTTTTGAAATTTAGAATGGTAGAGTTTCGTGATCCATGAACCAACATTGCCGAATTTGAAGAAAATCGGTTAAGATTTAGCTATAGCTCCCATATATATGTTTCGTCCGATTTTGCTCTTTAGTCCTGTAGAAGCTGTATTTTACATCCAATCGTTTTGAAATTTAGAATGGTAGAGTTTCTTGATCCATGAACCAACACTACCGAATTTGAAGAAAATCGGTTAAGATTTAGCTATAGCTCCCATATATATGTTTCGTCCGATTGGACCCTTTAGTCCTATAAAAGCTGTATTTTACATCTAATCGTTTTGAAATTTAGAATGGTAGAGTTTCGTGATCCATGAACCAACATTGCCGAATTTGAAGAAAATCGGTTAAGATTTAGCTATAGCTCCCATATATATGTTTCGTCCGATTTTGCTCTTTAGTCCTGTAGAAGCTGTATTTTACATCCAATCGTTTTGAAATTTAGAATGGTAGAGTTTCTTGATCCATGAACCAACACTACCGAATTTGAAGAAAATCGGTTAAGATTTAGCTATAGCTCCCATATATATGTTTCGTCCGATTTGGCCCTTTAGTTCTATAGAAGCTGTATTTTACATCCAATCGTTTTGAAATTTAGAATGGTAGAGTTTCTTGATCCATGAACCAACACTGCCGAATTTGAAGAAAATCGGTTAAGATTTAGCTGTAGCTCCCATATATGTTTCGTCCGATTGGACCCTTTAGTCCTATAAAAGCTGTATTTTACATCTAATCGTTTTGAAATTTAGAATGGTAGAGTTTCGTGATCCATGAACCAACATTGCCGAATTTGAAGAAAATCGGTTAAGATTTAGCTATAGCTCCCATATATATGTTTCGTCCGATTTTGCTCTTTAGTCCTGTAGAAGCTGTATTTTACATCCAATCGTTTTGAAATTTAGAATGGTAGAGTTTCTTGATCCATGAACCAACATTGCCGAATTTGAAGAAAATCGGTAAAGATTTAGCTATAGCTCCCATATATATGTTTCATCCGATTTGGCTCTTTAGATCCAATCGTTTTTATACCCTACACCACACTGTGGTACAGGGTATTATTTAAGTATAAAATGTCCCAAAAGTAAATTTATGTAAACAATTTATACATGAATTACAAAATTTATATATCAGAGTTATTCAATATTACGGGAGTGGTGTAGGGTATTATATAGTCGGCCCCGCCCGACTTTAGCCTTTCCTTACTGGTTTTTGATATGTTTGAATTGAAACAAAATACATTTGGAACACAAATTTTCAAATATTATCTTCACAACTTCTTGGAGGCCATTCAATATCACAGTTTCTTAAAATTATCGAATCTCCAAACTTTTCTCGCAACAATTCAATTGATTCATTTGCTGTGTAGCACGTAGCCACAATCGGCCAATGGCAAAAATATAGCTCTTAACAAGTGCTAAAATATGTCAAGGTCGTAGGTCAACTGGAAAGTGTTTTTTTAGCGAACGAAAAATTGCAATTGGAGAACGATTATTTTGATAATAAAACAGAATAATTTGTAAACGTTGTTCTTGCGTATATCTCTCCATGATGAAATTGTAAACACTACTGAATACAATGAAAAACAAATGAACAATTATAAGATGACAACAAAGCATTGTTTCTAGCAACATCTTCCCAAACCTATAATATTTGTGTACGTTTACGGTTATAATATTTGGGTATATTTAAAGCAGAATATGTTTGGGACAATTGGGAGAAGCGTTTTTTTCCGCGTATATATCCATACATTTTCTTCGGATATTACTTATATCTATTGGCGAATTTATTTAATAAAAATATTACAATTTTAAATCAAAGCATTTAAAACAAAAACAGATGTACGCTAAACCTAAAACCTTGTTCATTGCTTTCAGTGTAAATTCTATGTATCTGAGGTCTGGCCAATTTTTCAGCTTTCTTTGTTGTACTTTGATAATTTGATCAACAACTGATTGCAAAAAAAAACTATTTTTACATTTTGATAGGCTTTTATCAAATGGTATTATCAAATATACTCAGCCGGGGGGCATTGTGATAAGGATTTAGACAGAGTCATGGGTCTTAATCTAAAATACTTGAGATAACAAACCATTCCTGGCTACGAAAAATAAACTAAATTCTAAAAGAAACAACATCAATTGCAAAAATAAATAAACATTTTGTGATGTTATGAAAAACTCACTATAAATTTAACTCAATGTTAAGGATAATTCTATTTCGTATTCCAAATAATAAAGACATTTAAATCCCTTTACTGTTCATTCAAATGATAAAATTGTACTTAAACATTTTGAAATGTCATGGGGAAAAATTGTCATTTCCGATATATTTTAATTGAAAAATAATATATATTTGGAAAATTTTTTTTTAAATTGTTTATTCTTGAACAAATAATTTGTATTTGAAAATCAATAAAATTTATTTGGAATACCTATGTTGATATATTGCAACGAAATATATAGGGTGATCTAAGTAGAGATACTTTTTTCAATAGGCTTTTTTGACAGATCACGTGTGAGTCG
Source organism: Eudasyphora cyanicolor (assembly GCA_963930755.1). Taxonomy (NCBI): domain Eukaryota; kingdom Metazoa; phylum Arthropoda; class Insecta; order Diptera; family Muscidae; genus Eudasyphora; species Eudasyphora cyanicolor. Next base: position 132,514,691 of record OZ005738.1, read on the forward strand.
TGTCATGCTGTCATGTTATTTTTGTTAAGTATTGTTTGGCATTCCATCATGGAAAGACTTACGCCTGAACAACGTTTACAAATTATTCAGTTTTATTATGAAAATAATCGTTCGCCAATTGCGCTAAGTCCATTTTTTTTAAATCCAAAAAAAAAAAACTTTCCAGTCGACCCACGACCTTGACACCCATGAGCAATATTTTAGCTCTCGTTAAGAGCTATATTTTTGCCATTGACCGATTCCCGATCCGACGTACCAGAATCATCGGTGCATATTTCTTCAACAATGATGCCGGTGCACGGGGCAAAATCGCCTTTTCTGATATGTTTGAATCGAAAGAAAATATATTTGGAACACAAATTTTTAAATATTATATATTTCTGAGCAAATAAATTTTATTTGAAAATCAATAAAATACATTTGGAACTCGTATATTAATATGTTACAACATATAATATTTGAAAACTAAATTTCTCAAATAAAATATGTGTTTGGAAACAAATAAAATTATTGTTTAGGAATTTCTCCAAATATATTTTATTTAAAAAATATTTTCGAAACTTTTGTTGAATTTTTCGAATTTAGGTTTAGCATTCAACCTCCCAGTTATGATACGAAATGCAGCATTAACTTCTGTTTTAAATTAATAATTTAAAATTTCTGAGTATTCCAAGCCATCATTAGTTTTCAATCCTCCAAGTAATAGATTTCGATCCAAGATTATACGATTTCAATTATTATTATTTATTATTCTTACGACATGAAAAATTTCTAAAAAATTTACTTTGAATTACTGAAAAATTTAACTCAACTTATTTTCTGAATACTTAAATGCAACCAAGTATTTGTTTCGGAAAAAATAGTCCAAAATAAACACATATTGGGATGTAAACAAAGATTTATTTAGAACAACATCCTCCCAAATATATAATTTTTGTGTGCATCAAAAATTTTATGTTTGGAGTGTACCCTTAACATATATATGTTTCAAGCCGAATATGTTTGGGACAATATACTACAGAAGCGATTTTTTTTCAGCGTGTGAGAACGTAACCGTCAATGGCGACCGTTATCGTGCCATGATAACTGACTATTTGATGCCTGAATTTGAAGCTCGTGATCTCGGCGACATTTGGTTTCAACAAGACGGCGCCACACGGAGGAAAATCGTAATTTTTGATATGTTTGAATTGAAAGAAAATATACTTGGAAACGATTTTTTAAATATTTTATTTTTGTTAACAAATACATTTTATTTGAAAATCAAAAATTTTTGTTTGGAACGCATATATTAATATATTAGAACAAAATATATTTGCGAACTAACTTTCACAAATAAAATATGTGTTTCCACACAAACAAAGTTATTGTTGTATCTAAAACTTTGCTGACTTTTTCGAATTTTAGTTAGTTTTTCCTAGATTTCGTGTTAACCAAAAATGTCATAAGCAGCATTAACTTTTGCATTACAGCCCTAATTTTTAATTTAAATTTAATTTAATTTTAATTGTTAATTTATAAATATACAAATTCATCAAGTCTTGTCAATCCATCAATGCAATTTATAGTTGCAAAAGATAATTAAATTTTTAATATAATTTAAATTTAAATTAAGGCATTGATATATTGCCAAAATACTTAAATACAAATTAATCTTTATTTCGGAAATATAAGTTCCAAAAAAAATGTTAGGACGGGAACGTAGTTTTGTTTAGACAATATACTCCCAAACATATAATATTTGTGTGAGTCAAATATTACATATTTGGAGTGTACCCTAAACATATGTATATTTCCAGCAGAATATGTTTGGGACAATATACTACAGAAGCGATTTTTTTTCAGCGTGCACTTCCCACACATCGCATCAATCAATGGATTTATTGAGAGAACACTTCGGTGAGCAGATAATTTCACGTTTTGGGCCGGTCGATTGGCCACCAAGATCGTGTGATATCACACCGTTAGACTTTTTCCTGTGGGGATATGTAAAGACTAAAGTTTATGCGGACAAACCTGCTTCGATTCAGGCTTGGAGCAAAACATCACGCGTGTCATTCGCCAGTTACCAGTCGTAATGGACTCAACGGATGGAACATCTGAGACGTAGCCGCGGCCAACATTTGATAGACATAATCTTCAAAAAAAAAATGCCAAAGAATGTTCTTTCAAATGATAATAAACATTCCCCATTCAATTTGAATTTTCTGTGTTTTTTTCTTTAAAAAAGTAGGGAACCTCGAAATGGATCACCCTATATTTGCAAACTATTTTTCTGAAATAAAAAATGTGTTTAAAAAAAATAAAATTAATTTTTAGGAATTTATCCAAACATTTTTTTTTTAAAACAGATTAATTGAACTGTTTATTTTGAAAGTGACGTAAACGCAACCAGACGACAGTTGTCTTTGTGAAGTGAAATAATAAGTATGGGTAATTCCAAAGCAGTTCGACCAACTCAAAAAATGACCCCTTTCAATTTTCGCAAAATTTAGCACAATAATTTTACTAGGGTGCGGGAATTTTTTTCTCGTTTTTAGTTTTTCATAATTCATTGTAGTTTTTGTGGAACAGAGCTCTGAAATTACCTATCTCAATGTTTTTTCTCAAAATTACTATTTGTTACATTAGCCATATCTTCTTAACCGCTTTACGTATTTTGAATATATTAATGACTATGAGAAGCTCTGCTACTCCTCTTCAATGTTGCGGAATAAAAGATTTATCTCCTTTTGGTGGAAGCAGGTGAAAATATGGAATATATCCTTAAATATCCTAAAAAAGTATCAATTAATATTCTTAATTTTTTTTGATACTAAAGGTTCAAACTATTATGAATTGACTATGAAAAACTCAAAATGGAACCTTGATGGACCAAATAGATATAGCAATTTTATTGAGTCAATATTATAATTTTTCTTGTCAATTTTTATATAGAATTTTAGATTCGTCTTTTGGACTAGTGTAACTTCAAAACGGCATGACCGATTGATGTTATTTTTACACAGTATATTATTATTATTACTATTATTGTTTTATTTATGACCTCAAGCTGAACGAACGACTGAAACATAAAACGTAGACATAGACTTAACAATTTTAATAATTTTTAAATAGAAACATCGAAAAATTCACAAATATAAATAAATAATAAACAACATATTTATACACAGGGCAAAATTGCCTTTTTTTGATATATTTGAAATGAAAGAAAATATATTCGGAACACAAATTTTTAAATATTATATATTTCTGAGCACAAAAATTTTATTTGAAAATCAATAAAATATATTTGGAACTCAAATAAATAAGTGTCAAATAAAATAAGTGTTTAAATACATATAAAATTATTGTTTAGAAATGATTTAAACTGAGATACTCTCTCGGCTATAGACCAACCTGCTTCTATACAGTGATAGAAAGCAAGTATTTTACATGGCAAAATATATTGCAAGTATTTCATTGCGTGCCCACAGACTATATCATGATTTCTGGGCGTGACCCCCGTCATCGGTAGTCTACATGGCCGGCTTTTCAAAAAAGCCTTTGATTGATGATTCGATAACCAAACTCTCAAAGCCTATCACGGGGCGACTCACACGAGCAAATGAGAATTGCACCCAAAGACTCACTTTTCGGCTATCGATCAAACAATCAAACAATCAATTAGAAATTTCTCTAAATATATTTTATTTAAAAAAGATTTTTAGAACTTTTGTTGATTTTTTCGAATTTCAATTTAAATTTTTCTTGGTTTCGAATTGACCAGTTTTGATACCACATGTAGCATTAACTTCTGTTTTAAATCAATCATTTAAAATTTCTGAGTATGCCAAGCCATCATTTATTTTGAATTACTGAAAAATTTAACACAATTTAGTAATTTATAGTCCCAAATAAAAACATATGTATTGGGATGCAAACAAAGATTTGTATAGAACGACATCTTCCCAAATATATAATTTTTGTTTGTACCAAATATTATATGTTTAGAGTGTATCCTAAACATACATACTTTTCAAGCCGAATATGTTTGGGACAATATACTATAGAAGCGATTTTTATTCAGCGTGTAGGATTTTTACGCAATATCTGGAGATATAGTCGAAACCGCTGAACAGATGAAATACTGATTTTAGAAGAAAATAATGGATGCATAATTATAATCATTCAACCAATACTGAACTAATTCGGATAAGTGGTTCTAAATTTATGCTAAAATATGTGCATAAGCAGTTTATCGCGAGAATAACAGCCAATCCAAAGAAACGACCTTACAGGCTGAGAAGTATATTCTCCCATATACCCAAATCCATTGAAAAACCCGGCGCCGTAGAATTTTTATTTATTCTTGAGCTGTGTTATTTGTATTGAACAAAAGTATTACAAAACCAGTTAGGAAAGGCTAAAGTCGGGCGGGGACGACTATATTATACCCTACACCACTCTCGTAATATTGAATAACTCTGATATATAAATTTTGTAATTCATGTATAAATTGTTTACATAAATTTACTTTTGGGACATTTTATACTTAAATAATACCCTGTACCACAGTGCGGTGTAGGGTATAAAAACGATTGGATCTAAAGAGCCAAATCGGATGAAACATATATATGGGAGCTATAGCTAAATCTTTACCGATTTTCTTCAAATTCGGCAATGTTGGTTCATGGATCAAGAAACTCTACCATTCTAGATTTCAAATTCGGTAGTGTTGGTTCATGGATCAAGAAATACTACCATTCTAAATTTCAAAATAATGATTGGATTTAAAATACAGCTTCTACAGGACTAAAGAGCAATATCGGACGAAACATATATATGGGAGCTATAGCTAAATCTTAACCGATTTTTTTCAAATTCGGCAATGTTGGTTCATGGATCAAGAAACTCTACCATTCTAAATTTCAAAACGATTGGATGTATAATACAGCTTCTATAGAACTAAAGGGCCAAATCGGACGAAACATATATATGGGAGCAAATTCAGTAGTGTTGGTTCATGGATCAAAAAACTCTACCATTCTAAATTTCAAAACGATTGGATGTAAAATATAGCTTCTATAGAACTAAATGGCCAAATCGGACGAAACATATATATGGGAGCTATAGCTAAATCTTAACCGATTTTCTTCAAATTGGGTAGTGTTGGTTCATGGATCAAGAAACTCTACCATTCAAAATTTCAAAATGATTGGATGTAAAATACAGCTTCTACAGGACTAAAGAGCAAAATCGGACGAAACACATATATGGGAGCTATAGCTAAATCTTAACCGATTTTCTTCAAATTCGGTAGTGTTGGTTCATGGATCAAGGAACTCTACCATTCTAAATTTCAAAATGATTGGATGTAAAATACAGCTTCTATAGGACTAAAGGGCCAAATCGGACGAAAGATATATATGGGAGCTATATCTAAATCTGAACCGATTTCAACCAAATTCAATAGGGATCTTTACAGCTGCAAAATACTCAAAACTGCAAAATTTCAGAATGATTGGAGTGAAATTGCGACCTGTAGTCGACGAACAACTTTACATGGCCAGACGGACGGACGGACGGACAGACATCGTTAAATCCACTCAGCTAGTGATTCTGAGTCGATCGGAATACTTTAAGGTGGGTCTAGTTGTGTTATTTTCAGGTGTTACAAACATCTACCGTGAAACAAACTTATAATACCCTGTACCACAGTGTGGTGTAGGGTATACATAAATACCTCTTTTATGCTTATTTCATTGAAAAATTCAAAATATTGTTCGAAAACGCCAAAAATATACTTATGTATACAGGCGAATTGTTAGAATAAAAACTGCTGTTTTGTCAACATACGAAGGAAAAGAATATTTATGTACAAGCAAAAAAATCGCGGGAATTACCGCACAGATTACCCGGGATTGAAAAATATGACTTTGACGTGAACGTAATCTCGGGAAAAAAACTCTAAATATGGGTCATAATCTATACATTTATCTGCAGATTTTTTCAAATATGCATTGTTTTCTTCGATAGGATGCTAGCTTTCAAAAAATGGAATGCAATTTTTTTTATATTTTTATAATTTGTTTGGGCCAGCAAAAAACAATTTTGTTTGAAAAAAATTAAAGGTCTTTCGCCATATGTTCAACATGAACTTTTGTTATGTTTTATATACAGTGCTGGGCAAAACAAAACCAACAAACGTTGTCCCAAAAATTTACTTATTTTTTAAGTTTTAAATTGTTTTTAGTAGCATGATCTGGACTTGCTTTTCTCATGGCGGTGTTGGCTCTTTTCATAGAAGCGATGGAATTATTAATATACTATTATTATATTAATATTATATACTTTAACTTCTGCAGTATGTTTTTGGTGTCCTGAATATTTCCAGAAAAATACGATTTGTTTACCTTCCAATATGTTTCTTGCTGTAGTTTTGCGCAGTACTGTATTTATTTTTATGTATAGATATAATAAGGTCAAGTTATACGAGTAAATAGTATTATTTGCAAATAGAATTTGGGTTGTATTTTTTAATGTATTTAAATGCGCGTACTTTAAATAAACCTTTGCTTTGACTATAATAAAGTCATTGTACTGAACTCAATTTATTTATACAGGCACACGATTAATAATGAGATATCATGTTATTTAATTGCTGTGGTTTGAAGGTCGGTTTGGTTTGAAGGTCGAACAAACCGGACAAACTGATTAAGTTCCTTATGGATAAAATATATTCGTATATAGACATTTAATGTAAACACTTCAATATAAACTGATCCCTATGATTACAGCCTATTTTATCAACTTCAATAAATTAGTTAAGGAAATTTAAAATTTCGTAATTTTTTTTCCAAAATGGTCTTGGCCTGTTTATTCCGTACACCCTTGATGAATTAGAAGTGCTTATAAAGTGTAGCCACTATATATATATATGTAAGTATATGTTTTAAATACTTATTCGCGGTGTACGATATCGATATAGGTGTCAAATTAAGGAGGGGGATCTTGGATTTTTCTAATATTTAGATATAATTTTGTTTTTTTATTAAACCTTTTTATTTATTCATATTTTGATTATTTTATTAATTGAGCTCGAGGCCAAAGAGTTGTTATTTTATTGAATTTTATTTATTTTTTGAATATTTCGATCCTCATCGTGGATCATCTTCAGGAAATTGAAAATAAAATAAAGTTCCCCACATTATATTTCTCTGAAGAACTCCACTGAATCTTTCGTTTCTGTTTTAATATTAGTTTATCTTCTCTTAATTTAAATTGACAATCTCTGAATTACACTTGGAAATGGTGTAGTACTGTAGGCCCAACTATCACCCCCTGCTCAAGAATAACTCCACAAAATAAACTCTTTAATTAATCAAAACTCTACTTCTTAATCCACTTACAGAGGAAGAACTTTATACGGATTTAGATGATTCGCTGGCACATGAATTCGTTTCCTATGAAGAGATGGCATCCATGGCTGTAAAGCATGCCATAGCAGCCACCAAAAAAGTTAGAGGTATACAGGAACGTATAAATCCCGGAGGATCTGAAATCTATCCGTAAGATTCATGAAATTCACGAAAAATCCTAGCCATACACTTTTTGTAATATCGCTATTAATTGATTGCAGAACTTTAATGGGTGGCCCTGTGGGAGCTGCTTTGATGCCGGCCGGCAATCCTTTTGCCGTTCACTTGGTGATGTTCACAAGAGCCTTGAAAGGTCAAGGTACCCCCGAACAATACGAAAAGTTCGGACGTCGTGCTGATAACTGTGAAATTATTGGCACCTATGCCCAGACAGAATTGGGTCATGGTACCTATTTGAGAGGTTTGGAGTCGCGTGCCGATTACGATCGCAAGACTCAGGAATTCATTTTGAATACACCCACCTTGACCTCATACAAATGGTGGCCTGGAGGATGTAAGTTGTTGGTAGAATAAAATGGGAACTGGAAATTTAATTTGTTTTCCTCCTTTCTTCCTTTCAGTGGGTCACACTTGCAACTATTGTATCTTTGTGGCTCAGCTCTTCATTGACAATGAACCTAAGGGAATTCAAATGTTTGTGGTTCAAGTCCGTGATGAAGAGACTCACATGCCATTGCCCGGCGTTCATGTTGGCGAAATCGGCAAGAAATTGGGCATGAATGGTGTTAACAATGGTTTCATGGGTCTGAAGAATTATCGCGTACCGCGCATGAACATGTTAATGAAGAATCAACAGGTGTTGGCCGATGGCACCTTCATCAAGAGTCCCGTGTCTCAGCTTTCCTACTTCCCCATGGTCTTTGTGCGCTGCATGGTGGCCATTGGCAACTCCATGATGTTGGCCCAAGCCGCCACCATAGTCACTCGTTACTCGGTTGTTAGACGTCAAAGTCCCATCGAAGAAGGGTAAGGATTTTGAGAGTAGAGTAGATGAGTTGAGAAATTGAGTTAATATGATGTATTCTTCATTTATTTCACAGCCAACCCGAACCCAAAGTTTTGGAACATTTGACCCAACAAATGAAAGTTATTCCCGAAATTGCCACCGCTACTGCTTATCGCTTAGCCGCCGGCAATTTGCATCGCATGTATCTCGAGACATCTGATGCCATCAATCGTCAGGACTTCTCTCGTCTTCCTGAATTGCACGCCCTGGCTTGCATCCTCAAGGTCTCCACTTCGTACGATTCGACCTATGGCATTGAACGTTTGCGTCAGGGTTGCGGAGGTCACGGTTACTTGACTGCCGCCAATTTGGGCAATCTATTCGCCACAGCCACTGCTGCTTGCACCTATGAAGGTGAAAACTCAGTATTGTATTTGCAAGTGGGCAAAATCTTAATGAAAATCTGGGCTGATGTTTTGGAGGGCAAGCAATTGATGCCTACTATGACTTATTTCGGAGAATGTGCGAAACTGCCACGTTTCCCCAACTGGACGGGCACTTGGGATTGTTTGGTGAAATCGTTGCAATTTGCGTGTGTTGGGTAAGTTCTTGTCATACTTTGGTATTCCAAGGATTTTGGGGAGGTATATATATCAGAATTCGGGTAGTAATGTATGTATAATAAAAGGGGGATTCATCGAAGTCATCATCTATACTATATAGAATGTACTATTATTACAATCGCCATCTTATCGGCATGTGCCTCAATGTTACCTTCCAATTTTGTTGAGCTTCTTCGCAACACTCCTTTTTGACAATCTTTGCTCGATCTGTAGGTTACATTTTTGAGTTCTTCATACTTTTTAAATGTCTGTCCCAGGTTCATTCAGATCAGAGCCAGAACTAATTTTCCACAGAACATCTGCATAGACACCTTTAGGAGGTATTAACACAGCATCTGTTTTCAGCGTCTTGAGTTGGGTATTTTCTTCTCTTCCACCTTATTACAAGCCTTCTGGTTTGCTCAGTTGGGTCTTCGGTACCTGAACTCAGAGGAAGACCTCTCAGGTCGAATCTAGTATAGAGGAAGACCTCAGAGGTCGACTCTAGTATAGAGGAAGACCTCAGAGGTCGACTCTAGTTTAGAGGAAGACTTCAGAGGTCGACTCTATTATAGAGGATGACCTCAGAGGTCGACTCTAGTATAGAGGAAGACCTCAGAGGTCGACTCTAGTATAGAGAAAGTTCTCTGAAGTCGACTCTTGTATAAAGGAAGCCCTCAGAGGTCGACTCTAGTATAAAGGAAGCCCTCTGATGTCGACTCTAGTAAAGAGGAGGACCTCAGAGGTGAACTCTAGTATAAAGGAAGCCCTCAGAGGTTTACTCTGGTATAGAGGAAGACCTCAGAGGTCGACACTGGTATAGAGAAAGACCTCAGAGGTCGACTCTGGTATAGAAGAAGACCTCAGAGGTCGACTCTGGTGTAGAGGAACACCTCAGAGGTCGATTCTAGTATAGAGGAAGACCTCAGAGGTCGACTCTAGTATAGAGGAAGACCTCAGAGGTCGACTCTAGTTTAGAGGAAGACTTCAGAGGTCGACTCTATTATAGAGGAAGACCTCAGAGGTCGACTCTAGTATAGAGAAAGACCTCTGAAGTCGACTCTAGTATAAAGGAAGCCCTCAGAGGTCGACTCTAGTATAAAGGAAGCCCTCTGAGGTCGACTCTAGTAAAGAGGAGGACCTCAGAGGTGAACTCTAGTATAAAGGAAGCCCTCTGAGGTCGAATCTAGTAAAGAGGAGGACCTCAGAGGTTTACTCTGGTATAGAGGAAGACCTCAGAGGTCGACACTGGTATAGAGAAAGACCTCAGAGGTCGACTCTGGTATAGAAGAAGACCTCAGAGGTCGACTCTGGTGTAGAGGAAGACCTCAGAGGTCGACTCTAGTATAGAGGAAGACTTCTGAAGTCGACTCTAGTATAGAGGAAGACTTCTGAAGTCGACTCTAGTATAGAGAAAGACCTCTGAAGTCGAAGCCCTCTGAGGTCGACCTCTGAGGAAGCCCTCAGAGGTCGACTCTAGTATAAAGGAAGCCCTCCGAGGTCGACTGTAGTAAAGAGGAGGACCTCAGAGGTGGACTCTGGTATAGAGGAAGACCTCAGAGGTCGACTCTGGTATAGAGGAAGACCTCAGAGGTCGACTCTAGTATAGAGGAAGACCTCAGAGGTCGACTCTAGTTTAGAGGAAGACTTCAGAGGTCGACTCTATTATAGAGGATGACCTCAGAGGTCGACTCTAGTATGGAGGAAGACCTCAGAGGTCGACTCTAGTATAGAGAAAGACCTCTGAAGTCGACTCTAGTATAAAGGAAGCCCTCAGAGGTCGACTCTAGTATAAAGGAAGCCCTCTGAGGTCGACTCTAGTAAAGAGGAGGACCTCAGAGGTGAACTCTAGTATAAAGGAAGCCCTCTGAGGTCGAATCTAGTAAAGAGGAGGACCTCAAAGGTTTACTCTGGTATAGAGGAAGACCTCAGAGGTCGACACTGGTATAGAGAAAGACCTCAGAGGTCGACTCTGGTATAGAAGAAGACCTCAGAGGTCGACTCTGGTGTAGAGGAAGACCTCAGAGGTCGACTCTAGTATAGAGGAAGACTTCTGAAGTCGACTCTAGTATAGAGGAAGACTTCTGAAGTCGACTCTAGTATAGAGAAAGACCTCTGAAGTCGAAGCCCTCTGAGGTCGACCTCTGAGGAAGCCCTCAGAGGTCGACTCTAGTATAAAGGAAGCCCTCTGAGGTCGACTCTAGTAAAGAGGAGGACCTCAGAGGTGGACTCTGGTATAGAGGAGGACCTCAGAGGTGGACTCTGGTATAGAGGAAGACCTCAGAGGTCGACTCTAGTATAGAGGAAGACTTCTGAAGTCGACTCTAGTATAGAGGAAGACTTCTGAAGTCGACTCTAGTATAGAGGAAGACTTCTAAAGTCGACTCTAGTATAGAGGAAGACTTCTAAAGTCGACTCTAGTATAGATTAAGACCTCTGAAGTCGCCTCTAGTACACAGGGATACCTCTGAGGTGGACTCTATTATACAGGAAGACCTCAGTATAGAGAAAGTCCTCTAGTATAGAGGAAGACTTCTGAATCGACTCTGAGGTCTCCTCTGAGATCTTCCTCTAGTAATAAAGAAGATATCTGACATCGACTCCAGTATAGAGTAAGACCTCTGAGTTCGACTCCTGCAGAGGGGATGAACTCTGAGTTTGACTATATTTTAGAAGAAGATCTCTGGGTCGACTCTAATATACAGGAAGACTGACCTCAGAGGTTGACTCTAGTATAGTCTAAGGTCTCTGAGTTCGACTCTAGTATAGAAGAACCTTCAGTTTGGTACAGTATGTTTATAATCGTATGTATATTCGAACTATTAAATTTGGCAATAAAATACTTACTTATATATTTTTTTATTTTGATCACTTTGTTTCCTTCCTATTACTTTTCTTAAATATTAATAATGGATTGTTTGTTCCCTAGTGCTACCCGTGTTGCCTTTAAGAGCTACAGTGCCCGCTTGAAGGAGGGCCAAAGTCAACCCATTGCTGTCAACAACACCGCTTTGGAACTAACCAAGGCGGCTGAATTACACGGCCGTGTGTATGTGGCCTCCAACTTCTTCGAAGAAGTCGTCAACAGTCCCGAAAAGGCCAATCGCTCGCCACAATTCCAAAAGGTTTTGGAAAATATGCTGGAATTGCATTTGATTCAAACCTTCTTCCGTCATTTGGGTGATATTTTGAGGGTGAGTAACTTAACAGATTTGATAAAATTTCCAAAAATATTTAACGTGTTTCTGCTCTCTTGTAGTTTGTTCCTGTTACCGATAATGAAATTTCTGCCCTGCAAGTCCGCTTGGAAGAAGCCCTTAAGAAATTACGTCCCGATGCTGTTGCCCTCACCGACGGTTTTGATTTCCACGACAGTGTCTTGAGTTCTGCTTTGGGCTCTTATGATGGCAATGCCTATGAACGCCTCTTCGAGGCTGCCCTTAAACACCCTTTGAATAAGAAACCTGTGCCCGATTTCTTCGAGCAGCACTTGAAACCCTTCATGAGGGAAAATGCCGCTAATGCCAAGCATCAAGCCAAATTGTAATTTTGTATAATTTTTCCCCACATTCCTGGCAAAGGATTTCATTCGTTGCCTCGTAGAGATTTCCTATGGTGATTAGCTTTTTTTATTTAGATCAATCTTTATGTATTACATAAATGTTTTGTACAGTAATTTTTAAGCACGTTTTTATATATTTTTCTTATTAAAAAATAAACAAAAAAATTAAGAATTCAAAACAAATGACTTTGAAATAAGTACGGTACCACTTTTCAAGGAACACAATATATTTTATTTGCAATCTCTCTCTCTATATATTTTCTTTTTCCTGAAGATGATCCACAACGAGGATCGAAATATTGAAAAAATAAATAAAATTTAATAAAGAAATCCCTTTGACCTCGAGCTCAATTAATAAAAACATCCAACAAGTTAATTTCTATCTCCATTTAAAATTTCTTACAACAATGTTGTAAAATTCAAGCAAAACTTGGATTCTCATACAGTCTTTTTATAAATTTGAAAAAAATAGTGGGCGTATGGTATTTCCGTCGGAAAACTTTTGTAAATTTGTTATTTTCTAATTTTAGAATTTTGCAAATTTATTACTTCGTATAATTTGGATTTTGCTTTTTGTAAATTTGCAAATTTGTTATTTTGCAAATTTATTATTTCGTAAATTTGCTGGGCGCGTATTTCAGTCGGAAAATAAAACAAAATTTGGATTTTGCCTTTTGTAAATTTGTTATTTTGTATATTTATTATTTTGCAAAATTTATTATTTCAGATCGAAAAATAAAACAAAATTTTGATTTTGCCTTTTGTAAATTTGCAATTTTGTATTTTTGCAAATTTATTATTTCGTAAATTTGCTTGCTGAAAATGCTGGGCGCCTAGTATTTCAATCGGAAAATAAAACAAAATTTGGATTTTGATTTTTGTAAATTTGCAAATTTGTTATTTTGCAAATTTATTATTTTGTAAATTAGCTTGCTGAAAATTATGGGCGCCTAGTATTTCCGTCGGAAAATAAAACAAAAATTGGATTGGATCGGTTCAGATTTAGATATAGCCCCCATATATACATTACCCCCGATTTGACATATAAGCGCTGTAAAAATGTTATTTTATATCCGATCAGTGCGAAATTCGACAAAGAGAGGTTTCTTATTACATGAAGGAATACTGCTAAATTCGGAGAAAATCGGTTCAGATTCAGATATAGCCCCCATATATATGTTACCCCCGATTTGACATGTAAGCGCTGTAAAAACTGTATTTTATATCCGATCAGTGCAAAATTAGGCAGAAAGAGGTTTCTTATTACATGAAGGAATACTGCTAAATTCGGAGAAAATCGGTTCAGATTTAGATATAGCCCCCATTTATACGTTACCCCCGATTTGACATGTAGGCGCTGTAGAGACTGTATTTTATATGCGATCAGTACGAAATTCGACAGAAGGAGGTCTTTTTACATGAATGAGTATTCAGGGAAGATCGGTTCAGATTTATATTGATTGCTCCTCCTGATTTGGTATCAAACCGCTATAGAAGTTGTATTTTACTTCCGATCATTAAAATTTTCCAGAAAGATGTTTCTCAATTTAGGAACGAATATTGCTTAATTTAGCGATTATCGTTTCAGAATTAGATAATATGTTTCTACCCATTTACCAATTATTCCAAATTATTATGGCAATGACCCTTATCGCATTGTTAGGGAGGTGTAGGGTATTATATAGTCGGCCCCGCCCGACTTTCTGCCTTCCTTACTGGTTTAAATTTCTAATGTTGTAAATTTGTTATTTTACAAAATTATTATTTCGTAACTTTGCTTACTGAAAATGCTGGGCACCTAGTATTTCAGTCGGAAATTAAAGCAAAATTTGGATTTTGCCTTTTGTAAATTTTGTTTTTTTGTAAATTTATTATTAACGGGTTACCTTTCCGAAATTTACCAAAAATTCCTCTTGCTTTGCTGATTCCTAATAAAATATTTTTTTTTTCGAGAATCATTTAGCTTTTTCAAGAAATTTGCCTGTTTTCCTTAAATTCCCAATTTTATAAATATTATAAACGATTTCTTTCAGCCAGTAGATTTGACTGGTATATTCCCTGTAAAAATTTCCAACTTTTGTCTTTTATTGGGGTATTTTCCGAAATTAGATATTCGTAAAATTTAAATGAGTATTTTACCTTTTTTTTGTCATAAATAACAACACAATTTTCAGTTAGTTTTTTATTTTTTATTTATAATTTTTACCGTTTTTTTTTGTAGAGTTTTATGTAGTTTTTATCCGTTCTCTGTTTGTTTTTGTAATAATTATATTTTTAGCAAATTAAAACCAATTATTATTATTTTTTATCAGTACATTCATACAAACTGATCTTGTTTTTCCGTTTACTTTTGTAAAAAAGAAACTAAAAAAAGACGGAAAGTTTCCCCGCCAAAGAATACAAAAATAATTTTACAATAATAAGATATAATGTCAATATATGTATATATATATTTAGTGGAAAATCATACAATGGTGTTTCATTATATTATTGTATCATTGGAATTTTGTTGTATTACAAAGAAAGAAAAAAAAAGAAATACAATTATAGTTATATATAGCATATAAAAAAAATTATATTTGATTTTGAAAAGTAATAAATGGCTACAAAGACAAAAAAGGAGTTAATCAAGGAGTAAATAAACAAGATTATGAGTAGTACATGGGTTGTAAGTATATAAGTAATTCAATGATCAATTAGGCCAAGCCAAAAATTTCAGACCAAACCATTGGTAAGATATTAAAAAAATGGTTTGTATTCATTCTGGATTTTTCAATGCGGTTTTTTTAACTCCGCTTAATCGATCATTTGGGGTATTCGAAAGATATTGAACAAAAAATAAAATAAATATAATTTCAATTTAGCATTTGAAAATTTCAGTAATTGTTTGGTTTCGGAAGGGACAATTTCGTTTTAGGTTTTTGTTTGCCTCCTTTCGTCGTGGTGATTTTTTTCTTTTAGCATTTTTCTTTACAAACAATTTTTGCTAAATGTAACTTAAATAATATTCATACATATGTTTATAAGTTTTAATATATAAAAAAAGTTTTCTTTTCTCTTGTTTTAAGGATTATTATTCCGTTTAGTATGGCATTTGTTGTTGTTGTTAGATTTTTATCGTTTTTTTTTTAAGTTTTAACAAAGCAAAACATATTTGGCTATGAGATATTTCTTTTTTTTGTTTGTTTTCCTTTTCAACAACATAAATAATATTGTTTTATTTCTTTTTAAAGAAGAAACAAAATATTTAAACAATATTATAGCGATTTGTTATTTTTCTTGTTAAAAAAAACATACTTTATAACATTAAAAAAAATTATTTGAGATGCCAGTGTTTTTGTTTTGATGGTTTCATTAATAGCTGCCATGTTTTTGCTGTTAAAAATACATATATATTTATTGTTAATGTAAATTAGTTGTAATGTGTATTCAAAAAACAAAAAGAAAATAAAAACAAAACAAAACATTTTGTTTATTAAAGAGGACAAAAAACACAAATTGCTTAATGGAAAAACTGTTTATGAAAAAAAACAAATTGTATGTATATATTTAAAAAAGGCGCATTGATTATGTTTCAAGGTTTTGATTATAAGTGTCATAAAAAATATTGCAACAAAGAAGAGGTTACCGTTTATTCAAATAATTTTAATATGTATATTCATTACAAGGACTTAGTTCACTATGGTATGGTAACGACTGTTCGAAACGAGAAACTTTATTGCAACAAATTCGAAGGAAAATTGAAAAAAAAATAATATTACAAATTTAAATTGTTTAAATTTACATCAATAAAGTGGGTGAAATGTAAAAAAATCAATTAAAAAATAAGTTAATTCAATCAAATACATTTTTAAAAGTAGAAAACATTATATTACAGTTCTAAATTGAATTGTAATATTACCAATCTTCAAAAGAAAATTTATTCTATAACTTTTTTAAATTAATTCATTACTCTTTCAAGCTTCAAACTTCATTGAATCAATTAATATATTGATCGTTTTATTATATTTTTTACATTAGATTATTGGATTATTGGAAAATGGAAAAAATTAACAATTTCAAATTTTATATACTGAGAAAAAAGTTTGAAATATTAACAATGTGCATTGTTTTAATTAATGTTTTTAATTAATTCGATTAATTTTTTAACCAAAGATTTTTAAAAAATTCAGCTACAAAAATTAATTGAATCAATTAATTTATTTATTGATTCCTTTAGTGTTTTATTTGATTCGTATAAAAGTTTCAATAATAAAAATTAATTGAACTAATTTATATATAGGATTAAATTAATATTTTAATTGATTCAATCAGTCAATAAATTTATACAATTAAATTTTATTTTCTAAAAATTATACATCTTTAAGAAGGAGAAGAGTAAATGATTTATCAATTCGATTAATTTTTTTAACTAAAGATTTAAAGAAAATTCACTTACAAAAATTAATTGAATCAATTAATATATTAATTGTTTCTTTAAGTATTTTATTTGATTTCTATAAATTTTCAATAATAAAAATTAATTGAACTCATTTATATATTTGAATAAATTAATATTTGAATTGATTCAATCAGTCAATAAATTTATACAATTTAATTTTTATATTCTAAAAATTATACATCTTTAAGAAGAAAGATAAATGATTTAATCAACACATTTTTTTAATTAAAGATTAGAAAATTTAAATCTTTGCATAATTGCCGCACTTATTCTCTTTTAAGTGATTCAATAAATGTTTTGATTGAAGATTGGTAAATTTTCATTTTTATAAACTTTTCTGTTGAAATTGATTCAATAAAAATTCTTTTAATAATTATTTTTTTAGGGATTATAGTTATTCATCAAAATGTCAAAAAAATTCTAGACAAAAAATGTTATCCGTTTAAAAAAAACGAATTGAATCAATTAATTCAAACTTTCATACCAAAAAAAATCTGTTTTAATGGGTTCTAATTATTTTAAATTTTTATAAAAAAAATAAAAATTTCTTAATTTAAAAAAAATTGTATAAATTGTATCATAATTGTATTTTTAATTAATACAATTATGTTTTTAGTTGAAGCCAGGTAAATTATAATTCTTTAATCATAAAAAGCGTTGATTCAATAAATATTTTAATTGATAAAAACATCAATTGATTCAATTAGAATATTATTTGAATCAATTAAATTTAAAAAAAAAATTAAATTAATTTTCAAATTTATTCGGTTATTGAACTAATCAATTAATTAACATTTTACTTGATTCAATTAACATTTTAATTGGTTACCTTAAGTTAATGAATTGAATCAATGAAAATATTAATTGATTTAAATAATATTAAATTTGAACGATTAAAATATTTAATGAATCAATTAAAATATTAATTTATTCAATAAATATAAAACTGATTTCAATTAAGTTCTAATTGATTTAATTAAAAAATTAATTGATTCAATTAAAGTACCATTGAATTAATTAAAATATTATTTAATTCACTTAATATTGTAATTGATACAATTAAGTTATTGAATTGAATCAACGAAAATAATTATTGATTCAAATAATATTTAATGGTGTGAAATAAAATATTAATTGATTTAAATAATATTAAGTTTGATCGATTAAAATAGTTAATGAATCAATTTCAATATTAATTGATTCAATTAATATACAATTGATTCAACTAAAGTACTAATTGAATTAATTACAATATTAATTGATTCACTTAATATTTTAATTGATACAACTAAGTTATTGATTAATTGATTTAAATAATTATAAATTTGATCGATAAAAATATTTAATGAATCAATTCAAATAATAATTGATTCAAATTAAGCACTAATTGAATTAATTAAAAAATTAATTGATTCAATTAAAGTACAATTGAATTAGTTAAAATATTAATTCATTCACTTAATATTTTAATTGATACAACTAAGTTATTGAATTGAATCAACGAAAATAATTATTGATTAAAATAATATTTAAATGAGTCAAATAAAATATTAATTGATTTAAATAATATTAAATTTGATCGATTAAAATATTTAATGAATCAATTAAAATATCAATTTATTCAATTAATATAAAATTGATTCAATTAAAGTACTAATTGAGTTTATTTAATAATTCATTGATTCAATTAAAGTACTTATTGAATTAATTAAAATATTAATTGATTCACTTAATATTTGAACGTTTTCAAATAATATTTGAATTTTCAATGATTCTAATTTAAATATGATTTGATTAAATTAATATTATTGTTGATATAATTAATATTTAAATTGAATCAATTTAAATATTAATTGATTTAAATAATATTAAATTGAATCGATTAACATATTGAAGGAATCAATTAAAATATTAATTTATTCAATTAATATAAAATTGATTGAAATTAAGTACTAATTGAATTAATTAAAAAATTAATTGATTTAATTAAAGTACAATTGATTTAATTAAAATAGTAATTAATTCACTTAATATTTTAATTGATACAATTAGGTTATTGAACTGACTTAACGAAAAGAATTATTGATTCAAATAATATATAATTGAGTCACATAAAATATTAATTGATTTAAATAATATTAAATTTGATCGATTAAAATATTTAATGAATCAATTACAATATTAAATTGATTGATTCAATAAAAGTACTAATTGAATTTTATTAAATTAATTTAAAAAATTAATTGATTCAATTAAAGTAATTTTGAATTAATTTAAATATTAATTGATTCACTTAATATTTTAATTGATACAATTAGAATTTAAATTTTTTCAAATAATATTTTAATTTTAATGATTCAATTAAAATATTATTTGATTAAATTAATATTATTATTGATACAATTAATATTCAAATTGAATCAATTCAAATATTAATTGATTTAAGTAATATTAAATTGAATCAAATTAAATGCATTTTATTTATTAATTGGTATTTAAATCGATTCTATTTAATAATAATTGAATCAATTAATATTTTAATTAAATCAATTTATAATTAATTGAATCAATTAAATATTAATCGCAACAATTAAATTATTGAACTGAATCAATTAAAATATTGAATGAATTAAATTAATATATGAAGTGATTCAATTAATATTTAATTGATTCAATTAATATTAAATCGATTTAATTAAAATATGAATTGATTGAAATATTATTAAATAGAATCAATTAAAATTATTTTTTTTAATTAATTAAAACACTTATTCATTCAATTAATTTTTAGTTTTCAATCAATGAATTAATATTTTAATTAATTAAAAAAATTTATTGTTTCAATTAATGTTTTGATCAATTGAAATGTTTATTGATTCATATTTTTTATGATTTAAGATAGACAGGTAAGTCTTAAAACATAAAACTGATTGTAACAATTATGTTAGTAATTGATTTAATTAACGTTTTTATTGGTTAAATTAAGTTATTGAATCAATTGAAACATAAGTTGAATAAATTTAAATATTAATTGATTCAATTAATTTTAAATTAATGCTATTAAAATATTAATTAATTCCAATAAAATAACAATTGATTCAGTTAATATTTTAATTTAATTAAAATGTTAATTGATTCAAATAATACTAATTTTATTTGAATCAATTAAAACACTCATTCATTCATTTAATGTTTAAATTGATGCAATTATTCAAAAAGTAAATATTTTAATTGACTCAAAAAAAAATAATTGTTTCAATTAATGTTTTGATCAATTAAAATGTTTATTGACTCATATTTTTTATGATTAAAGATAGGCAGGTAAGTTTTAAAACATAAAACTGATTGCATCAATTAAGATAGTAATTGATTCAAGTAACGTTTTAATTGGTTAAATTGAGTTATTGATTTAAATCGAACGAAGCATTAGTTGAATAAATTAAAATATTATTTAACTCAGCAGATATTAAATTGATTCAATTAAAATATTATTTGAAGAAATTTATATTTAAATTTTGAATGATTCAATTAAACTTTTAATTAATTCAAATAATAGTAAACGAAAACAACCAAAATATTAATTGATTCAGGTAATACTTCAATTGTTTCCAATTAAAGTTTTAATCGATTCAATCGAATCTTATTTGAAAATTCATATATTGTTTACCTGATTTTTCATGAATTAAATTTGTTAAATATGGGAAACGAGTAGTTCTCGATACTACAAACCTTTTAATTTTAAAATTTCTTTGTTTTTTTTTTTGGGAAAAAGTATCAAAAGTATAAGATATTTGTAATTATTTTCTTTTATTTTTTCTAACAATTTGTTGCAACAATAATGTTTCTCTGCAGCAGAGGAGGGGGGAAATTAACTATTTCATGTGATTAATAACTTTTATTCTGTTTTCTTTCCATATAAAGGTTTGTTTGCTTTTTTATTTCATTTTGTTTTTTTGTTGTTGTTATATAAAAAAGAATTAAGGAGAAAAAAAAGAGCGTCCAAATATTTTTGTTTGTTTTTTTGTTTCTGTCATATTTTCAATATTATCGTTACTATTATTAGATTTTCGCTTCTTTTAATAGTTTTTTATTTATTTTTTTTAAGATTTTTCTTTTTTGTTGTTTAGTTAAGAACTAATAGTTATCATTTTTTTTCTTCTTTAATAATTTCTTCCTCTTCTCTCGTTCTCGCTCAGCTTAAAATACATTTTTGTGTTTGAAATTGTTTTGTTTTTAATTTTTTCTTTTGTTTTTTCTTCGATTTTTTCTCTTTTTGTATGTATATATACGAATTACACTAAATATTACATTTATTTATTTAATATTATTTTTTGTTATTTTCTCTTCGCTTTGTTTTACTTAAATAGTAGTTATTATTTTTTGTTTGTT
The DNA here is from genome assembly GCA_963930755.1 of Eudasyphora cyanicolor. Classification (NCBI taxonomy): domain Eukaryota; kingdom Metazoa; phylum Arthropoda; class Insecta; order Diptera; family Muscidae; genus Eudasyphora; species Eudasyphora cyanicolor. The sequence goes on from OZ005738.1 coordinate 132,536,052, forward strand.
TTGTTTTCTTTTTCATTATTTATTATATAATTTTGTTTGTTGATTTTAATATGAGTTTCAATTTCATGATTCTTTGTATTTTTTTTTTTGTAAAATTATAATTGAATTGTTTTCGAGCTTGATTTCGATCTTTTTTCTTCTGATGAAAAAGTGTTTTTTGAGTAGGTTTTGTTTTTGAAAAGAATTGTTAAAGAAAAAAATTTAGTTGTTACATAAAATATTGTTATAAGTATATGCAAAGTGAGAAAAATAAATTGTCATAATTGTTAGGGTAATTAATAAGGATAATTATTGTTTACAATTACATATGTATGGTTTTGTTGTTGTTGTTTGCTGTGAAGTGGCGAATTTTTGTTTAATTAGACTTTCGTATGGGGATTTTCAAATTTATGGTGAGTGTGTGTGTGTGTTTTGTTTTTAAGAAATTATTTTAAAAATTTCTTAAAATCATGTTCGAGTTTTTTCTCTCTAAGGATTTCCAAACAATAACGCAAATTTTCTTGGGGATTTCGTAAAAATCTCTTGATGTGTTTTCTTTTCTGGGGGAATGAGAATATATGATTTTTTTATATTTGATTTTTTTTTGGTTATTTGCAAAAAAGTTGAGTTCTTTTCAATTCAATTTTAAGTTTTTTTTTGTAGTACTTTATAAAAAATTGTTTATCAGTTGTTGTTGTTGTTTCTGGTTATTTGTATATAAAGAGAGTGATGTTTGTAATGCTGTGGCTTTATTTGTTGTTGTTCATGCTGTTGTTGCAGTTGCTGTAATTAATCCCATATAGTTGTTGTTGTTGTTGAAATTTGCCTTAAAAACGTCGTTCATTTTCTCAGGCATAAAATTCTCGATTTGTTGCATTTTTCGCATAGGAATTCATTGCAGGTGATCGTTTGGGTTCGTCCAGAGCATAGGAACCCTCATCCTTTTTTCTCATGCGATAAACAATGAACATCACCACCAGAATGGCACACAAGAGACCGACTACAGCGCCACCAATAACCGCTGAAATAATCGAAATAGAAATTAGAAAATTGCATATTACTTTTTTTCAGTATGACATGAAATATCTAAACAAAATCCTATATTTAATCCAAAAAAATATGCGGTCATCCGACCATTAATCACTTGTCGTCGTGCTTACTCATTTGAGCAAATCTCAGCAGTATCTTCCAACGGCGAGTTCTTTTCCCCTACTGTGATCAGAGTTAACTGACTTTTTGTGAAATTTGAAATTCAGTCATTGTGCTGAGAGCATGAGTGAGCGTCGGTGGAGTAGTTGTCAGATCAGAGACCAGTAGAGTTCGCTCCGTTTCTTTCTTTTTTGGATTGATAACCCCCAGTACACATTTTCGTCATCAGCAGAGATTTGTTTGCATCTTTTATTTAGACGTTATGACTCATAACATCAGATCAGAGTGAGAGAACGAATTAAGTCAGAGCTAATTATTCGTATTTTATTTTTAATCGGCGCTCCCATGAGGTCGGTTAGAATTTGAAGTTGTCATAAAGTGAGAGAAGGTTTTTACTGATAATAAAAATTCGTTTGAGTGATTTTTCTTGTGCTATACGATAAAAATCTTTTGTTGCTAAACTGAGTGCAATTATAAATCTGCTTTTATTATTTTATTGTTTCAAATAAATACATCTTTACAAAAACCAGTGGCGTAATGTGTCTAGGTCTGACTAGCAGATATCTTTTAAAAGGCCTGCTTATATGTTTTGCAAATTGGATTCGCTAGACGTTAAAAATTACATTCCTAAAGAGTGATTATTTAGAAGCTTTCGCATTTGATTAAAAAAAAAACAAATAAAATTTAGACAAATGTATGAACTTTTTATTTGAGTCAATAGAACGGTCTATATAATTGTAATCAATGTCTAAAGATGGTTTCATGTATGTATATGTTGACCGCGGCTGCACCGCACCTGCATGGTTCATAAGCTGGGTCCTATTTGGGAATACTCTCTCCAACATATCGGCCGGTATCTCAGGAATAATCTCTTCAATATTGGCTTTCAGTGCGTCAACCATTGCGGGCTTGTCCCTATAGACTTGAGCCTTAGCACAGCTCCACAAAAAATAATTTAAAGGCGTTAAATCGCACGTTCAACGCGGCCAATTAAACGGCCCCAAACGTGAAATAGACATTTCACCGAACTCAAAATTCAATAAAAATAAATAAAATGAAATAATCTTCAAACATTGCACACTGGGGTATTTGGATTCAATTACACTGTGCTAGTCCAAAATTGTAACAGAAAGGAGACCCTATGGATAAAACTATTTCGGGCATGCTGAATCCAGTGGCATTAGCCGTTTTTCTATGTTAGCTCTTGTTTTCGCTATATTCCACAACAAAGTTTGTGGGGAAATCAGAGAGATGACTTATCTCTTTGGTTATTTTGAAGTGGAAGACTTCGGAATATACGCTTCAGTCCAAAGATCGAAGTAGAGGGAACATTTGGACAATTATTTTTCTCAAAGCAGTCGTCCACGCTTCTCACCCCCTTACCCCTGAAAAAGTGCAATGAAATTTTATCATATGTTAAAAATCATACATATCGTCGACATTTTTAGTAGGCATCGTTGAGAAAAATATTCCTCGCGAAGAAATACTATAAGTCCTTTCTCAACTTTTTGATGAGAATTAAGCAAATTTCGAGTTATTACATAATTTGTGTATTTTTCTGTTCATAGCAGAAAATATTTGAAATAAAATTTGTTGACTTAAATTTTTTTAAATTATTTTTTCGTTAGTGCTAATGGAAATTTCAAAGGTAACCAGTAAAACTTGCTAAATTGTGAAACCTGTTAATTTTTCATAAATATGTTAAAAGGAGACTCATAGTAATTTTTCGCGAGGAAAATTTTTCGCGAGGAACATTTTTCTCAAAGACACAAACTAAAAATGTCGATGATTTGTATGACGTTTGACATATGGTAAGATTTGATTGCACTTTTTCGGGGGTAAAGTGGTGAGAAGCGTGGTTGACTATTTTGAGAGAAATAATACTCCAAGGGTTCCCTATATTTCGTTCTTTGGACTGATGCGCGTTTTCGGAAGTCTTACACTTCAAAATCACCTCCGAGATAACTACACGCTGAAAAAAAATCGCTTCTGTAGTATATTGTCCCAAACATATTCTGCTTGAAACATATATATGTTAAATGTACACTCTAAACATATAATATTTCGTAGACACAAAAATTTATATATTTGGGAAGACGTTGTTCTAAACAAATCTTTGTTTACATCCCAATATGTTTTTATTTGGAACTATTATTTCCGAAACAAAATTTGTTAGCAATTAAGTATTCAGAAAAACCTAAATTGTGTTAAATTTTCAGTAATTCAAAGTTCATTTTTTATAAAGTTTTCATGTTCGTAAAAATAATAATTAATAATAATTGAAATCGTATATTCTTGGATCGAAATAAATTACTTTGAGGATTGACAACTAATGATGGCTTGGAATACTCAGAAATTTTAAATGATTGATTTAAAACAGAAGTTAATGCTGCATTTGGTATCATAGCTGGGAGGTTCAATTCGAAACCAAGGAAAAACTAAAACTGAAATTCGAAAAATTCAACAAAAGTTTTGAAAACCTTTTTTAAATAAAGTATATTTGGAGAAATTCTAAAAACTTATTTAATTTGTATTCAAACACATATTTTATTTGAGAAATTTAGTTTGCAAATATTATATGTTGTTACATATTAATATACCAATTCCAAATGTATTTTATTGATTTTCAAATAAAATTTATTTGCTCAGAAATATATAATATTTAAAAATTTGTGTTCCAAATATATTTTCTTTCGATTCAAACATATCAAAAAAGTCGATTTTGCCCCGTGTAACCTCTCTGATTTTTTTGCAAACTTTGTAGTCGAATATCGCGAAAACAAGAGCTAACCTAGAAAAACGGTTAGCTCCATTGGATTCAGCAAGGTCGAAATAGGTATATACATAGGGTCTCCTTTCTGTTACATTTTTAAAGTGTCCATTTCGAGCACAGTGTTATTATTATTTATTCATTTTTACTCCATTGAGGAGCATAGGGCCACAACAAAATTATTTCATTCAGATCTGTTTAATGCTAAATACTTTATTTCACTCCAGCTTCGACCCAGACTTGTAGCCTCCGCGTCCACGGATCTTCTCCAGGTGTTTGCAGGCCTACCTCTTCTGCGGCTACCTTGCGGGTTCCATTCCAGCGCCTGTCTTGCAATATCGTCTCTTGCCTTTCTTAAGGCATGACCTATCCATTTCCATTTACCTTCTCTTATTTCTTGGCTTACTGGTTTTTGTTTAGTTACACTCCATAACGTTTCATTTGATATTACATTAGGTCAGAATATCCTCATGATTCTTCGCAGACATCTGTTTATGAAGACCTGCAGTGCCTTTATCTCAGCCAATGCTAAGTTCCATGTCTCACATCCATAAAGAATGACAGACTTAACGTTCGAGTTAAATATCCGCAGTTTCGTCTGCCCTGAGATGATCTGAGAGCGCCACACATTGTCTAGTGCTCCAAAAGCACCAAATCCTTTCTTGATTCGGTGTAGAATGTCTTTTTTGGATTCAATACTGAGGATTAATTCCGATAAGCCTCCGACTTAGTATTTTTACACCCTCCACCATAGGATTGTAACACCTCTAAATACTGATCTGAGACCCCATAACTACTACCCATGGGTAGTTCTTTCTCACGTGTCTCACGTCAAAAATTAGATCTTTCTCAAATTCTCAGAAAATGTTGCCCTAGTATGTAGGAGTAATGAACCACAATATTAAAAAAATTAAATGAAAATTGGAGTCAGGCAGCGAGGTCAAAGTTCAGAAAAATAGATTTTTTTCGTCTGTAATGGTTGTTTGAAGTACAGTTTAATGCTGCAAAGCATAAGAAATTTTAAATATAAAATATTGTTTCTTAAAGAATGTTCCGTGCACTTTTCATAGAAAATATTAATTTTATTTTAAACAATTTATTTCGGTCACTTTTAGCGGTAATAAAAATATAAATCCCCTTACCCATGATAATCTCCCTACAAAATAACTATGTTTTAAAAGTTGTAGAAATCGATGGATTATTTAGGGGAAGTATTCGACAAAAAGATTCCTTGTAAAAAATCAAAAATGTTTTGGAAGAAATACTTCCTGAAGTGTCTCTCTTTATTTTGTTCTTTGGCGTGGAACGTCTATTCGGAAGCCTTCGAGCAACAAACACAGTGGCTAGCAGCGGAATTTTGTTTGAAAATTTTAGAAAATTAAAAAAAATAAATAATTTTAGGCCCACTTTCATCCAAAGCTTATTATGTTAGAGAATTAATAGAAGTTTAATATATAAAAAAATCGCAAAATCGGAGAGTGTAAACATTTTAAAAAATGACATTTAAATTGTAAAATTTAAAAATCGGGCACAAAAAATTTTTTTGTATTTTTTTAATTTTTTTCTGAAAAGTACCGAAAAATACCAACAATACAAAAAAAATATTTCTAAAATCGGACCATAACTTTAAAAGTTACGACCAAAAACCCGATACACAGAGTTATATCTTAACGATTTTTTAAATATCGATAACTTCTGAACCAGTTATCGGAAAAATCTCAAAAAATTCCACAAAGCCTTTCTTCAGGTGTACTTTGCCGTGGAATTCCCTATATACTTTATGGGGTCTCATATCAACATTTAAAGGTGTTACAAACGGAGTGACAAAATGAATATACCCCCTATCATATGGTGGAGGGTATAAAAACAGTATTGATAAAACTTGACTATATTTCTTCTTATTCTGGTATAGGGCATCATATCTTTGGCTCCGCCCTAATTTAGCCATTCATTTTTGTTTTTTTTTCCGATAGCGATCTAGATATGTTTTTTTTGGCATAAATACGTCCTACAGGTTAGAAGACACCTGCAGCGTTTTCCAGGCGGAGATCTTTGCTATACTACAAGCCCTCAGCTTGAGAAATCGACGAAGATCACAAAACAGTCAATGTTGACAGTCAGGCTGATCTGAAGGCAGTGAACTCAACCACTATTAAGTCAAAGTTGGTTAATGAGTGCCTACAGCATTTGGCAGACATAATCAGACTGTGCTGGGTCCCCGGACACTGTGATATGAGAAGGCTGACGAATTCGTGCGAAATGGATCAGAGATGGACGCTGCAAGGCTTGAGCTATCACTATATCCCCCCTTATGCGAATTCTTCAGTAACGTAGAGTTTCTACAAAGACTTGGCAAACCCGAAATGGTCGAGCAGATCTGACTGTAAACTCATCTTCTTAACCTCACAAAGAGGGACATTCGTTTAATGATAGGTACGCTGACTGGCCACTGTAATGTTCGATCTTTAACATCAAGGTGCCAGAGTGCTTCTGCCGACTACTGTCGGCTCTGTGAGGATGAGGAGGAACTGGAGATAATCGAACACCTTCTCTGTCAATGTCCTACTCTATCAAGACGAAGACATCGCTACCCAGGTGATTACACGATACAAAATCTGAAATCTCTATCATCCCACTTCAGCTTCATGGGCTTCATAGGTTGCTTGAGACCTCTCCTTCTTCTTTTACTCATCTTCTCAGGACGAACACAATGGACCAAATGGTCTCCGAGTGCAGTGCTGCACGCCAGAAATAGTTGTGTGTCGCGCGTCCTTAACCTAATCTAGCCTAGATATGTGTTGATATACTTATAATATATAGCTTCAACAAAAAGTTTTCCTCTATGTTTACTGTAGGGTTCACCCTTCACCTATCTGGCTATAATCTACTTAATTTTTCCAGAGACAATTTCCGGAAGAAATGGGTCATATCGGTCTACGTGCTTTATGTAAGCTCTAGAAGACAAATATAACGAGCGCATCAAACTGTGTAATTCTGTAGAGCGATAGGGAATTTTACAGGCGGTCCTGCACTAATTTTGTCTTTCTCTGCAGGTTCTATAAGATAAAATTCAATATTTCATGTCACATATCGATACCTCCATTCAAAACTATGCTAAGTGCAAATGAGTAGTTTTTCAGGAGAGGCTATCAAAGTTTGATGATTTTTTAAATTTGTGTGGAATTCCTTTATAATGCAAATCGAATGAGCTGCACTGTTTTGTGAATAACTTTTGATTGGGTTGACGGATAAACACCAAATTTTGACTGAATATAATTTGGAATATTTAGAAATTAAATATTAGGCTAGGTTAGGTTAGGTTAGGTTGAAGAGAGGAGACGTTTAAACGTCTCATGTCCATGGACATACACTTAAGCCAGTGGTTCGGCCTGTTGTGCGCTCCTTATTTATGATCTTTTTATACCTCACGAGTTACAGAAAATCGGTACTAGACACGAATTTTCTCAGTATCTTCCAGTCATATTCTCTGAGATGAGTCAAGTCTGGTAATATGTCGGACCCGAAATGTTGGGATCTTGCATGTGTGAAAAGCCGGGCAGTGACACAGAAAATGTTCCATCGTTTCGATGTTTTCTCTGCATGTCCTGCATTCGTCGTTTCCTGCTAGTCCTATGCGATGAAGATGTGCTATTAAATATTAAATTAAATATTCAATCTCCCTAAAACTATGCCAAGTCGACTTAGCATGTTTTAGAATGGAGGCATCGATATGTATTTCTATTCTCACTTTCTCTTTAATTTGTAGACTGTAATTCCGTTTTAGGAAATTGTCACAAGTGGTATGACCAATTTTGGACTCTCTGCATCACATAGGGTTAAACCTGTCGCGTAAGTTCTACGAGTATTTTGTTTGGGAAATAATTTGAGTGTTATTTGTTGTTATTGTTACATACCCGCCAAAATTCCCGGTTGGGCGAAGAAGCTCGCCGTTCTATCGTCATCGTTGGCATTCATGATTAGAACTTCGTTGCCAGTGGTCTGTTCGATAACCTTAGTCTCCGGTTGCAGACTGTTGATGCTGTTCGTATCCAAATCGTGGATGTTAGTGCCGCCTTGAGTATTAATTCCACCAGCTGTAAATAGTGACGAGAGAGACAGAGAGACAGAGAGAGAGAGAGAGAGAAAAAGAAAGATTAGCGCTTTTATTCAAAACTATGCATTGAAAACGATGGCGATATTATTATTCATAGTCAGTTTCATAGAGAGTATACATAAATAATAATAATGGTTGGGGGGGAAATGCGGGTGAGGAATGTTGGAATAAAATTAAAAATAAAAGAAATTGAAAAACAAAGAGGTGTAAAACAAAAGAAAACTAGATGTACAACATAAAGGAAATTAATAAAAAGTATTTATACAGACACCGACAAATATACATACATTCAGACAGTTTTATTTAAATATAAATAATAATAAAAACATAATGAGTGTGTTGATTTGTTAAACAAATTTTCAAATGGCTAAATATATAATTAAATTATATACAATAACATGCCGAGTTTACAAGATATAGCTCGAGAGTAAGAGAGAGAGAGAGAGAGAGCAAGACAGAAGTAGAAAGTGCCAGAGTTCTACGTATTTAAAATAAGAAAGATTTAAAGAGAGCGAAGGAAAGAGAAATTTCTATAGAATGCTCTTATAAAATGCAATGTATACTTTTAGGTTAGCTTTAATACAACAATACAAGATTTCAAACTACGGGGGTTGCTATATATATGTCTGCCTAGGAAACACTAATGGTGTTTTCTTTTCTAAAAAAGATGTTGCCCTATCAGAGAGCAGCATTTTAATAATGTCGCGTACACCCTCTTGTACTGCTGCATTTTTTATGGTCAGAATCGATAACAAAAATGCAAAAAACTAGCCTTTTAACTCACTAAAAGTAAACTAAAAACAAAGAATACTCCACGGCGCCGCCTAAATAAAGAATCTGACCAAACTTCATTATAAAAAAGCACGCACGGACAAACGCGGTTATTTAGGCTATTCGCTCGACGCCGAAAAAACATCTGTTTTGTAGGGCAGCGTCCACCTCTTCGATTAAATACAGGGCTTATATGTTACATTTTTGCCCCGTTCAAGTGCGACATTTTCACAAAAGAAAACGAAACCCTTTCACAGTGCAGCATTTATTTTACAAACGAAGACAAAAAGGCATTTTTGGGGCGAAAGGCATAAAAAATTTAGCATTTTTTGGCACAAAAGAAAACACCATAAGTGTTGCCTGGCGCCATCTGACATTTCCATTGGAAAGTTAGACATTTTTTTAGCATAAACGTACTCAGAACGTTTTGACGTGCGACCACCATTTGTGTTGTGTACAGTGGCTTGAAAAAATCAATTTGGCAAAAAAATGGAATTAACTCGTGAACATTTTCGTGCAATTATTTTTCACAACTTTCGACGTGGATTATCACGACAAGAGTGCATTGATGAACTTAAATATTTGTATGGCGATGAAGCATGGCTATAGCACTGTGAAGAACTGGTTTAATGAATTCAATCGTGGCCGACGCTCGCTCAAAGACCATCGTCGTGAAGGTCGTCCAAAAACGGCCGTTGTGCCAGAGAACATTGATGCCGTGCGTGAACTCATACTGCAAGATCGTCATGTGACATACCGTGAGATAGAGGCAACCTTGGGCATTTCTTCCACCAGCATACATTCGATATTGCATGAACACCTGGCCGTATAAAACGTTTGTTCTAGTTGGATCCCGCACAATTTGACAATCGCTGACATTTTGAAAAATACGCGGTGCTTCAAAAGACGTTTATTCGTCACAGGTGACGAATCATGGATCTAACAAAACAGCAATCGACCATGTCTTCGAAGACGAGCCAAATCCAACGAAAGTTGTTCGTGAAAGAAGCACTTCGAAGCCGTCTGATTCTTCGGCAAAACTGGTCTTGTGGCGACTGTTCCGCTTGAGCAACGTATGATGGTCAATTCTGAGTGATACACCACAATTTGTTTGCCTGAAGTCTTCGGAGAAATTCGAAAAACGAACAAGAGAAAACGAATCATTGTGCATCATGATAATGCGAGCTCTCACACATCAATGCGAGCGCCTCTTGACCGTTGATGGGTCATCCGCCGTACAGCCCTGACTTGGAACCCAATACTTCCTTTTATTCCCGCACTTCAAGAAAAAAATGCGTGGTCAACGATTTTCATCGCCAGAAGATGCTGTTGAAGCGTTCAAAAACCATGTTTTGGATGTGTCTCAATCGGAATGGAAAAAGTTTTTCGACAATTGGTTTGAGCGCATGCAAAAGTGTATAAATCATGCTGGAGAATACTTTGAAAAACAATAAAACCATTTTTGATGATAAATAGTCGCATTTTCATTATTAGGCCAGAAATATATAGCAGCCCTCGTAATAGCCTTCAAACTTTGACCTAGACTAGCATTTTTAGATTTCAAAAACTGCCTACAAACGATTTGTAAAAAATTTAATAGTAATTGTTATTATCAAAATTTTTGCAGAATAACCCAAATTAGTTCTGCAAGTCGTAGGCCGGTTCAGCATACATCTTTATTGAAATATCTCAAAGAATGGAAAATCGTCTTAATTCCCCTTAGTGATGTCAAACGGGAAATCCCGATCCCGAAAATGTCGGGAAATCCCGATCCCAAAAAATCCCGAATCCCGGGATTTTTAAAATTAATCCCGGGATATTTTAATATTAATATATGAAGCTGTCTCGTATAAAATATTATGTGAGAGATAGATAATCTCTGTCGAAAATCTTAACTAATGAAGCAAATTGTTAACATCAAAAAACATTGACATAATCCGGTGAACAAATTAGAGAAGAATTACAAAATATATCATAAATGTAATTATAAATAAGTAAACTTAAAACACAAATAGAGTTTGTTTCCCACAAAACGAAGATCATTGCATTATATTCCTTCAAATTTGTGAAAAAATCCCAATATAAGATCTGATATGGATCGACAAATCGAATTGGTCCCATAAAAACGGAATTAGTCAAACTGATTTCTCAAGTTTAAAAATATATTTCCATAATAATTCAGACGACGAACTGAAATTGGACCAAAATTATTTGATAGCTAAGATGTTGTGAAATATTTCAATAAAAATTAGTATTTTTTAGCAAAAGTTAATGTATGCTTTAGCTGTTTTTATCCGTATTTAAATTAAATTTAAATTGAACTAAAATGTTTGTATTCCATTTCTAAATATCACATTATAAAGAATGAAAAAATCCCGATTTATCCCGAAATTACCGGGATATCAAACAATTTCGGTATTCCGAAAATCCCGATGTAACCCAAAAATCCCGATTTATCCCGAAAATCCCGGGATATCGAACAATTTCGGGATCCCGAAAAAATCCCGGGATTTGCAATTTAAAAATCCCGAATCCCGGGATTTGTGAAAACCAATCCAGTTTGACATCTCTAATTCCCCTACATAGTACAACACATGATTTTGAGACTCATTTCTGAGAATTCGGCGTGAAAGTAGCCCAAAAATTTAGAACTTCCGCATTATTCGTTTAGTCAATTTGGCTCAATTAATAATTTAATGGTCATACGAAATTTTTTTCGCAAGTTGGATTTTTTGCACTTTTTCTTTATTTTGTTTCTCGATATACCGTACGGAATATCTCTTTTGTGTCTGAGGCACGGTTGTACATAGATATTGAATATGAGAAAAAAGAAGTGCGGAACAAACCTACTTGAAGAAAGTGCATCTAGTGCCTTAAAAATCGCAAAAATGCCCACGAAGTCATAAAATATCTGTCAGTAAAATATTGGAAAATACGTATACGTATAAAACAGAACATTACAGCAGAACTTTATAAAACAGAACAGAACATTTTTGCCATTAGTTTGTTCCGCATTTTTTTCTCCTATTAAATATCTAAAATTCTGAGAATTGGACGTGAAAGTAGCCCCAACAATAAGAACTTCTGCATCATTCGTTTAGTCAAGATGACTCAATTAAAAATTTAATGGCCATACGATTTTTTTTCTCAAGGTGGATTTTTGCACTTTTTCTACATTTTTTCTCGATATACTGTACGGAATATCTCGTTTGTGTCTGAAGCACGGCTGTAGATATTGAATAGGAGAAAAAAAGTCCGGAACAAACCTACTTGAAGAAAGTGCATCCAGTGCCTTAAAAATCGCAAAAATGCCCACGAAGTCAAAAATATCTGTCAGTAAAATATTGGAAAATACGTATACGTATACGTGTAAAACAGAACATTACAACAGAACTTTATAAAACAGAACAGAACATTTTTGCTATTTTTAAGGCACTGGATGCACTTTTTTCAGATAGGTTCAATATCTACAACTTTGCTTTAGACACAAAAGAGACATTCCGTACAGTATACCGAGAAAAAAATATAGAAAATGTGCCAAAAATCCACCTTGAGCAAAAAAAATCGTATGGCAATTAAATTATTAATTGCGCCAACTTGACTAAACGAATGATGCAGAAGTTCTTATTTATGGGGCTACTTTCACGCCCAATTCTCAGAATTGAGTCGCAAATCAATGAGCTGAGAAATACTGTACAGTGATATTGATTTTTCCAAAACCAAATCCTACAAATTGAAAAGAAACATCAGAAAATACTATTTATTTCTTCCTTACAATCTTCGATTTTAGTGAAACTCCTCATGAAGAAAAGAAAAATAATTCGACAAAAGAAGCAGAATGTATTCGAGTAAAGCTCTTAATCTTGGGTTTTCGCTTTGTTGTCTTCCCTCTTGGAAATCTTCTTTTGTTGTAAGTATTTCACCAGAAAATACTCAGGCGAAAAATTATAATAATAAATAAATTCAAATACTATGTATTTCTCAGTATTGAATGACAAGACTATTGTTGTTGTCGGCACTATGCAGGATGTCTGTTGTAACATTGAAAAGGACGACGACGATGATGATGATAATGATTTTATAGTGGAGTGTATTGTGGAGAATCTCAGAAAAAAAAACAAATGAATTTATTGCTTACAACAAGATACGTTTGCATAAATACATTTGGGGCGGGTGGTTTGGGATTATCTTCAAAGGATTTTGAAGAAGATTAAAAGTGGGGAAAAAGATTGATATGGAAAAGTACATAAAAGAACGAGCGGTATGCCTTAGGGAGATTTGAATTAATTAAATAATTGTGTAAATGCTCGAGGGAATGACATAAGTGGTTAATTGAAGAAATATTTAAAAATGTGTATAAGATACTTTCTCTCATTTCTTAATCTTTTTGTTTCCATGAAGATTGTTTTCTGTATATAGAAAACAAAGAACTCAAACTCGATAGTAATAAATAAAATTATGAAAAACAAAAACAGAAAACCAGTAATAAATAGGCATGGTCGTCACCTCATAGCAACAATAACAATACTCGGGTGTATTCTCTGCAAATTGCAGTGACACATAAGTAACTAAACAAGAAATGTGGGGATGTACATATTGGGGTTTAAAAACTACGGTCTGCAATGTTTATGAGAGATATGAGAAGTATGAAAAGCAGTTCTCAATCACTATAGGTTGAGCTGCTCTTATATTACCCAGTACTGTATTTTTCAACTCATTGATTTGGGACCCAATTGTGAGAATTGGACGTCAATGTAACCCCAAAAATAAGAACTTCTGCATCAACCGTGTAGTCAAGTTGACCCACTTAATAACACTATGCAACAAATGAACACTTTTTGAAAAATACATGGACTTGACAGTATAGGTTCCATTCTACTATATAAAGGGTAGTATAACCCTATATTCGGTTTTTTTTTTTACTTTTTTCAGCATAACTTCCGGGGACTCGTAATTTTTCACTAACAATGCTTGACAAAATTCTAGCCAAAGTAAATCTGAACAACTTTTGTGAACATATCAATACAAACTGAACGTGTCTACGTACCCTAAATAGCTCAAAAAACCAAATTGTACCCCAAAAATGTTAGTATTTCACTATTATGTAACAAAAATAATTTTTTTTGGTATAGGGTATGTTCAGCAACTTTATGCAAAATATTAAGGCCAATATTTTTGTGGGACATATAAACCCTCTAGCTCCCCCACATAACTGTAATTGTTAGCCCCATTTTAAAAAATCGTAAAAATCACCCCTTACAATGGGGAGGGCGGGGATGAAATGTTCTACAAAAATGTTACTATACGAGTATGTGTCAGAACAAACCAAAGCTCAAAACTTAACACAAACACAAAAAAAAGGTCAAATTACTGTTCGTGCAGCAATGTTAGTAGTACGATCTAGTGGTCGAAGCAATAACGATACCAGTAAAGAGCGTTTTTGAATGGAATTTGGCCGCGGAATTTGGAGTCAATGCCAAAATGAATTAAGTAATCCATGCGCCAGTGAATCTATTATTAATTAGTCAATTAATCGTTGCTTTCTTTGGCAATGCAACTGCTTTAATGACTAAAAAACTTATTTATTAGTGAGACAATGAATCGATGCGTTGTTTGTCAATTCATTTGAGTTATTTACTTCAGGAAGCAGTGCTTCGAGACCTAAAAACATTTTTTGTGTAGATTGAGGCATACTATTTTATAAAAACAAAACAAAAAAAATTTATGGTACAATTACTTATTTTTAAAAATTTTTCTTTAAAATTCCAAATTTATGGAATTTACCTTTATAATTACACAATATTTTTGGAAGTATAAGCCCCATAGGGTCTTGATATTTAAATTAAAGAAAGTTATGACGGCAACAAATGTTCTGAATATAACCTTCACGTAGAAATGGTGGTTTAGTAACTGCCATTAAAGCAATTAGAAAGACATATTTTTTTCAAAAAAATCGGTTTCTGCTGGCGCAAAAAATGCCATGAAAGAAATAAAACAAAATCGCAAACATTTTTGTTCAAGTTTTTTAACAGCTAGCATCCTAACGAAGAAAACAGTATCTAGTTGAAAAAATCTATGGATAAATGTATAATGTACATTGCAAAAGAAAGGGAAATTCCGAAAAATCATTTTTCATATTTTTTATTTCGGCCATTTTGTTTGTTGGGTACCCAAATGGGCGTGGCAGTAACGCCCATTGAATTAAAATTTGGTATGTGGTAATATCATTCTTTATCTCCGGCTAAGTTCGAGATGGGCCATATTGGTCCACTCCTTCTAGTACCTCCCCACAGAGGGTTTGGTGAAATATTGATTATTATACCTCACTTTAGTGTGCCGAGGGTATATAAGTATATCATTTGCTACGGACAAAAAGTGTAACACATCGAAGGAGTGACCTAAGACCACAAGTATGTTTGGCGGAAATCTGTTTTGGGCCATTTTATATCATTTAAGCAATGTTCGTCCGACTATCTGTCTGTCCGTCCGTCTATTTTTATATTTTTATAATTTTATATTTTTATATTTTTATATTTTTATATTTTTATATTTTTATATTTTTATATTTTTATATTTTTATATTTTTATATTTTTATATTTTTATATTTTTATATTTTTATATTTTTATATTTTTATATTTTTATATTTTTATATTTTTATATTTTTATATTTTTATATTTTTATATTTTTATATTTTTATATTTTTATATTTTTATATTTTTATATTTTTATATTTTTATATTTTTATATTTTTATATTTTTATATTTTTATATTATTATATTTTTATATTTTTATATTTTTATATCTTTATATTTTTATATTTTTATATTTATATATTTTTATATATTTATATATTTATATTTTTATAATTTTATATTTTTATATTTTTATACTTTTATATTTTTATACTTTTATATTTTTACATGCAACACATCGAAGGAGTGACCTAAGACATCAAGTAAGTTCGGCGGAAATTCGATGAGGGTAATTTTAAGTCATTTGAGCAATGTCCGTCCGCCCGTCTGTCTGTCTGCTGGCTGGTGTGCACGATAACTCACAAAAGGATTAACCGATTGAATTAAAATTTGGTATGCGGTAAAATTTTTCTCTTTATATCTTTATCTTCGGCTAAGTTCGAAGATTGGTCACATTGGTCCACTCCTCCCACAGGGGTTAACATTTGGTAAAATATTAATTTTACTATACCCTTACTTTAGTGTGCCGAGGGGTTATATCATAATCCGTCCGTCTATAAGCAATGTCCGTCAGTCTATTTTATAAAGGGTTTTCCAACAAGAGGTGTTATCTTGAATCACCCGGTATTTCGGTAGATGTCACTTTTGAAGCTTTTTTTCTTTGACATTTGACAAGTAGAAACTACGCCATTACTAAAAATGGAACGATATACGATCATTGAACGAAACAAAACGATCGAAAAAAACGATACGAACGATACAAAATCATCTTGACTGCTGAGGCCCATTTCCACCTCGGTGGCTACGTCAACAAGCTAAATTGTCGCATCTGGGGCTCGGAAACCCCTAGAGTTATTGTTGAGAAGCCTCTCCATCATCAACGTGTGACTGTTTGGTGCGGTTTATGGTCCGGCGAGGTCATTGGACCTTACTTTTTCGAAAACGAGGTAGGATCAACAGTTACGGTGAATGGATGGCGCTATCGAGAGATGATTAATGATTTTTTATGGTCGGAGTTGGATGGTATTGATCTGGACAACGTTTACTTTCAACAAGACGGCGCTACGTGCCACACAAGCAACGAAACCATTGCTCTGTTACGGGAAAAGTTTCCGGACCGTGTTATATATCGGAGAGGCGATCACAATTGGCCAGATCTTGTGATTTAACACCTTGCGACTTGTTCCTTTGGGGCCACGTGAAAGATAAGGTCTACGCCAACAGTCCACCGTCGATTCAACACCTCAAAGATAGAATTCGTGAGGCTATCGAGGACATAGGGCAGCCACTTTGCGATTTGGTTATGGACAATTTCATGAAAAGGATATGGTCCTGTAAGCCTGGTCGTGGTGGCCATTTGGCTGATGTTGTTTTTCATTATTAACGGCATACCTTCCTCTTTATTATGAAATAAACATCCGGTCATTTATCTAAAAAAAATGAATTTTTCTTTGAATACCAAAATAACACCTCTTGATGGAAAACCCTTTATTACAACGTCGTCTGCATAACAGACTGGTTTAAGTCCTTCTGTTTTATCTGTGTTATCTTTGTAAAGGAACATTTCAAGATCGCACCAAACTCAACTTAAAATATTTTTGGATTTTGGCATTAAATTGAAATTGTTTTCATATAAAGTCCAATTTATTTGTATTCTCAATAATATTGTCAAATATTCCACAAACCAAGCATTAAGTTTATTTCTTTTCGTTTTTTTCTGTTCACAAACATTTCTGAAGAAATGGAAAAAAATTATTCTATTATGACATTTCCAACATAAAATGAACTCTGACCCTCGAAAGAACTTCTATTGACAGTAAAGATTTTCTAAGATTTTTGTTTGCATTATTTACCATTATAAAGATTTGAGAGGGCAGACCCAATTCCAACCGTCATTCAAACGGAAAAAAGGACAATTTCATATCTTAAATCAATTACTAATACAATAGAATTTGAGTTTTAAGCAGAAAATATGAGCATCTACAAGTATACTCGTATGTACGTATGCATTTGTATGGAACTTTATCTATTTTTATATGGTTCTTTTTCAGCAGTTTTTCTCTTGTTGTCCTTAAGGACGGACATTCAAAACAAAAAGCGGATGTTTAAGGAGCACAGCACCAGCAGTGGAGACGGACGTGTGTTGAGGCATTTATTTGGGTCTTATTATCATTTCACATGACAAGAGTTTCGTCATACTTCGTTGGAAAATGCTCAGGAAGGCAGGGTCCTTTGTCGCACAAGTGCTGTCCATCCTGGGTGCTTTCGTTTCATGAGAATTTTTTGAAAATGGATCTTCTTTCTGCCGAAAGAAACGTCTTTTTTTTGTTCTTAGTCTTTTATTTGTTTCTGTTGTTCTTGTAGTAGTAGTAGTATTTGATGTTGTTGTTGTGTTTGCTATTATTTGCTTAGTGTGGAAACAAACTATCATTATTTATGCTGAATGAGCATATGTCCTTAATGTCCTAACAAGCTTATATTTATCTTGCATTCAGTTTGTTAGTCGTTTTTTTCTTTTCATTCTTCTTCTTTAGCTTTTCTCCCTGCAGTTATATTTGGTATGTAGTTTATTTCTTCTTGTCGTTTTTTTTGGGGAGGGGGCAAGACAATAATTGTTTTGTGAACGTTTTAGAGTTAAGTTATAACAGAAACGAGAATAGACAATTTAAGAAAACTTCGAAAAGCACTGCATACTTTTGGGGAGGGGGATTGTGTGTAAAAATTTCTAGTAGTTTTCAGGCTGTTTTAGTTTTGAAGAAAAAGAACATTTATTTGACATACAAATAAATAAATACAGAACAAATAAAATTAGTTCCCTCAGAGAAAAAATCGTTGATTGTGGACTGTTTAAAGAATATACTGGAAGACTTCCACGAATTAAAAGTATAATAAGATATATATATATACAGAAATGACATAAGGGCATCACAAAATTTAGTTTGAGACAAAAATCACAACATTTTAAAAATCTATGCCAATTAAAATCAAAGTTATAAGTATTTTGATTAGCGAGTTCGTCCCAATTGATGGCAACGATTTAAGCATCAAGGATTTATCCTAAAAGCATGCATAAATTTAGAGAAAATAAACTGTTATAACATATCTTCAAGCAAGATTTTTAGGTACATCAATAACATACTTTTAGGCAGTGCTGCAGCTGACTTTCTTCAATCTGAGATTTCTTTAAGCAATTGATAAAATTGCTTTGTCCACAAAGTCTGTAGATTATTAAGTTCATTAAAGACAATAAACAACTTGCCCTCCCGGTATTTGCTAACGATAATGTATTAAGCAATTAAGGCCAATATATTTATTTTATCATAAGAAGAAAAGTCTGTCATCAAAGTATACAACTTGAGAACAATGTGTAAACATTAGGCATATACATAAGTATGTAATGTCATTTCCACAAAAATCGTCCAGAGTCTGTCCCCATCTTCTTTGCTCGACATTAAGACTGCAATTAAAGGTACTTAACCAAATGTGACCAAGAATAGATGCTACGGAGTGTGTTTGACAAATATTATCTATATTCAAGTCAAACACTAATGTATTGATTAAATACAGACATGCTAAATATGCTGTCTCATTGTCTTCATAAGAAGAATTTATATTGCCGAAATCCATTTAACAGACATCTTCTGTAAATATTTAAACACAACTTGTGAGCAACAAAGGAATATTCATTAGACCGCCTTAAGATATGGCATGCTTTGGCAATGCCTCAATGTAGGCAATACATTTTGCTAAATACAATTCCAAATACTAGCATATTTATAATGTCATGTGGACACAACTTAGATTCTTAATTTATTAGCTTATTAGGGCATAATTTAAGAAACAATAAATTGCGAAACAAGTCACATTTTCTCTAGAACTTCCTAATGGCCATTACTCTGTTTTCTATTATTTTTTTTCAAAGTTAACATTTATAGCGAAAAACGAAACAAAAAAACTGTTATGCTCAAATGATTTTGCGAAAACATTAGCTTCACATAAACCAATAATAATTATCAAAAAGTTTGAAAATAAAAGACGACTTTTACATCGTTACCCGTAATTGAAGTTAATGAGCAGTAAAAAGTTGCTCAGCTGTAAAGGAGTATGAATGGACGAGGTTTTGAAGTTAGGATGGATGATGAAGTAAGAAAGTAAAATAAGGAAAATGTTATCCAAGGATGAGGCCACACATCAGCATTGGTACATATAAAGTTTAGCTTCGTTTGGTTATGCTGAAACGGAATTGGGAATTAAAGATTTCAACAAAGTTGAACAACATTTTAGAATTAAAAAAATGTTTAAGGGACATTGGGAAATTGCTGAAATCTAGCTTTGAGAATTTGTTTTTTAAAATAAGTAAAATAAACAATTACATATTTCTCACTTGTATTTCTGTATTTTTGTTTTTTTTTTTTTGTATTTTTGTATATTTTTGTATTTTTGTATTTTTGTATTTTTGTATTTTTGTATTTTTGTATTTTTGTATTTTTGTATTTTTGTATTTTTGTATTTTTGTATTTTTGTATTTTTGTATTTTTGTATTTTTGTATTTTTGTATTTTTGTATTTTTGTATTTTTGTATTTTTGTATTTTTGTATTTTTGTATTTTTGTATTTTTGTATTTTTGTATTTTTGTATTTTTGTATTTTTGTATTTTTGTATTTTTGTATTTTTGTATTTTTGTATTTTTGTATTTTTGTATTTTTGTATTTTTGTATTTTTGTATTTTTGTATTTTTGTATTTTTGTATTTTTGTATTTTTGTATTTTTGTATTTTTGTATTTTTGTATTTTTGTATTTTTGTATTTTTGTATTTTTGTATTTTTGTATTTTTGTATTTTTGTATTTTTGTATTTTTGTATTTTTGTATTTTTGTATTTTTGTATTTTTGTATTTTTGTATTTTTGTATTTTTGTATTTTTGTATTTTTGTATTTTTGTATTTTTGTATTTTTGTATTTTTGTATTTTTGTATTTTTGTATTTTTGTATTTTTGTATTTTTGTATTTTTGTATTTTTGTATTTTTGTATTTTTGTATTTTTGTATTTTTGTATTTTTGTATTTTTGTATTTTTGTATTTTTGTATTTTTGTATTTTTGTATTTTTGTATTTTTGTATTTTTGTATTTTTGTATTTTTGTATTTTTGTATTTTCGTATTTAAGTACTTTTATATTTATATATTTTTATGTTTTTATATTTTTTATTTAATTACACAGCATTTTCCAATAAGAGTAATATGATTTCTTTGGAAAAAACACACTTATTTTTAAGGAAATGCAAAAGTTTTGTATTTAATGTGAAGTACAATCGATACAATTAAGTTCTAACTAAAACGTCATTCAAATGGCCTCCACGACTTCTTCTGCAGGAACGAATTCGATGAACCAA
Organism: Eudasyphora cyanicolor; assembly: GCA_963930755.1. Taxonomy (NCBI): domain Eukaryota; kingdom Metazoa; phylum Arthropoda; class Insecta; order Diptera; family Muscidae; genus Eudasyphora; species Eudasyphora cyanicolor. The sequence continues at coordinate 132,556,920 of OZ005738.1, forward strand.
ATTTTATGTCATGAATGGCACGTTCAATATTGACTTGTAAAGCTTGAAGAGAGTCTGGTTTATTTCGAAAGAACAACGACTTCAAATAACCCCACAAGAAATAGTATAATGGTGTTAAATCACAACTTCTTGGAGGCCATTCAATATCACAATTTCTTGAAATAATCGAATCACCAAACTTTTCTCGCAAACAATTCAATTGTTTCATTTGCTGTGTGGCACGTAGCAACACTCGGTCACTGGCAAAAAGATAGCTCTTAACGAGAACTAAAATATTGCTCATGGGTGTCAAGGTCGTAGGTCGACTGGAAAGTGTTTTTTTGGATATTAATAAAAAATTGACTTAGCATCATTTTCAAATGTGAAAGGAAAGTTAATTTTTACTCTAGCTCCTTAACGGAACGTCGGATCGGGAATCGGTCAATGGCAAAAAGATAGCTCTTTTATCGAGAGCTAAAATATTGCTCATGGGTGTCAAGGTCGTAGGTCGACTGGAAATTGTTTTTTTGTTGGATTTAAAAAAAAATGGACTTAGCGCAACAAAAGTTGCAATTGGAGAACGATTATTTTGATAATAAAACTGAATAATTTGTAAATGTTGTTCTTCCGTATATCTCTCCATAATGAAATTGTAAACACTACTGAATACAATGAAAAACAAATCACCAGATCATGACATATTACAAATGACCGAAACGTCACTTCAAAATCATATCATCGCTATTGGAAAACCCGTTATTATTTTTATATTTTCATACTTTTAAATTTTTATATTTTATACTTTAATATTTTCATATCTTTATATTTATAAATTTTTATATAATTTTTTACTTTTATATTTTTAATTTTTATATTATTTTTTTATTTTTATATATTTACTTTTAAATTTTTATATTTTTAAATTTTTATATTTATATATTTATATATTTATATATTTCTATATCTTTATATTTTTATAATTTTATATTTTTATATTATTTATATTATATTTATTGTTTTATATTTTTATACTTTCATATTTTTATAGTTTTATATTTTTATTGATTTGGCACTAGGATATTCTCCTGGCTCTAGACCATCTTTGCCTCTATTATGTATTATAGAATGCAAAGTTATTAAAAACGGTGAAGTAAATACAATAAATTTTTAAATTTTAAAATTGTAATACTTTAATATTTATATATTTTTTATTTTGATATTTTTATATCTTTAAATTTTTTATTTAAATTTTTTATGCTTTTTATATTTTTATATTTTGATATTTTTAAATTTTTATATTTTTATATTTTTAAATTTTTAAATTTTTATATTTTTAAATTTTTATATTTTTATATTTTTATATTTTTATATTTTTATATTTTTTTAGGTTTTTATGTTTTTATATTTTTATATTTTTATATTTTTATATTTTTATATTTTTATATTTTTATATTTTTATGTTTTTATATTTTTATATTCTTATATTTTTATATTTTGATATTTTGATATTTTGATATTTTGATATTTTGATATTTTGATATTTTGATATTTTGATATTTTCATATTTTTATATTTTAAAATTTTATATTTTTATATTTTATTTATATTTTTATATTTTTATATTTTTATATTTTTATATTTTTATATTTTTATATTTTTATATTTTTATATTTTTATATTTTTATATTTTTATATTTTTATATTTTTATATTTTTATATTTTTATATTTTTATATTTTTATATTTTTATATTTTTATGTTTTTGTTTTTATATTTTAATACATATTTTTATTTTTTCATAATTATATAATTTTATATTTGTATATCTTTATATTTTTATGTTTTTGTTTTTATATTTTTATATTTTAATACATATTTTTATTTTTTCATAATTTTATAATTTTATAATTTTATAATTTTATAATTTTATAATTTTATAATTTTATAATTTTATAATTTTATAATTTTATAATTTTATAATTTTATAATTTTATAATTTTATAATTTTATAATTTTATAATTTTATAATTTTATAATTTTATAATTTTATAATTTTATAATTTTATAATTTTATAATTTTATAATTTTATAATTTTATAATTTTATACTTTTATAATTTTAAAATTTTATAATTTTATAATTTTATAATTTTATAATTTTATAATTTTATAATTTTATAATTTTATAATTTTATAATTTTATAATTTTATAATTTTATAATTTTATAATTTTATAATTTTATAATTTTATAATTTTATAATTTTATAATTTTATAATTTTATAATTTTATAATTCAGTCAGAATTTATTTTTTTGGTTTGAGACCATATGTTCCATTTACTTTCTGTCTATTCCAAGAAAGTAATAGAAACAAATACAAAAATTGGTAGAGAGTTTTAATTGAATTCTGAAGATGATAGAGTGGTGTCTATCGAAACTGCAGTCAATTCTACCAAGCAATTAAAACTCTCTACCAATTTTTGTATTTGTTTCTATTACTTTCTTGAAATAGACAGAAAGTAAATGGAACATATGGTCTCAAACCAAAAAAATAAATTCTGACTGAATAACAAAACAACAGACCAACAATAAATAACAACAACACATACAAACACATGAGGTACGATGACGTCGGCATTAGCCGTTGACAAAACTACATTTGTTTTCGTGGTTCGCGATGCGAACCCAAGCAAAAAACAAAAATGTATTGGTATGAGAGTTTTAGTATGTTGACTTAGTTCGGCAAAATACGGGTTTGGTTAGCAGTTCTTGTTAAATTCAATTTACTGCTTCCTCAAGTATTTCAGCTGATTTAAGTTAAAGACATACACTATTGCTACTGAATTCTGAAGATGATAGAGTGGTGTCTATCGAAACTGCAGTCAATTCTACCAAGCAATTAAAACTCTCTACCAATTTTTGTATTTGTTTCTATTACTTTCTTGGAATAGACAGAAAGTAAATGGAACATATGGTCTCAAAACAAAAAAATAAATTCTGACTGAATAACAAAACAACAGACCAACAATAAATAACAACAACACATAATTTTATAATTTTATAATTTTATAATTTTATAATTTTATAATTTTATAATTTTATAATTTTATAATTTTATAATTTTATAATTTTATAATTTTATAATTTTATAATTTTATAATTTTATAATTTTATAATTTTATAATTTTATAATTTTATAATTTTATAATTTTATAATTTTATAATTTTATAATTTTATAATTTTATAATTTTATAATTTTATAATTTTATAATTTTATAATTTTTTAATTTTATAATTTCATAATTTTATAATTTTATAAATTTATAATTTTATATTTTTATTTTTTTTTAAATTTATATATTTTTATATTATTTTTATATTTTTTATATTTTTAAATATTTATATTTTCATATTTTTTTATTCTTTATATTATTTTATATATTTATATTTTTATATTTTTATAGTTTTATATTTTTTTGATTTGTCACTAGGATATTCTCCTCGCTCTAGACCATCTGTGCCTCTATTATGTATTATAGATTGCAAAGTTTTTAAAAACGTTGAAGCAAACACAATAACTTTTTATATTTTGATATTTTTATATTTTGATATTTTTATATTTTAATATTTTTATATTTTGATATTTTTATATTTTTATGTATTTACATTTTTATATTTTTATGTTTTAATATTTTAATATTTTTATATTTTTTATATGTTTATATATTTATAGTTATATATTTTTATTCTTTATATTATTTTATATTTTTATATTTTTTATTTTTATATTTTCATATTTTTATTTTGTATTTTGAATATTGTATAAGTTTATATTTTTATGTTTTTTTTATAGTTTGTATGTGTAATTTTGTATAATTTTTTTTAATTTTTTGTATTTTCGTATTTTTATATTCGGGTATTTTTGTCATTGTCATTAGAGATATTTTTGCTCCGTTTTATTAAGTCATACGTAGTACCTCATCTTAAGGATACATCCACATTTAACCAATTTCAAGACATGCATACAAGAGATACAATGGTCATTTCGTTATGGCTTAACGGACAATACATATAAATGAGATACTTTGTCCAATGGTATTTAATGGTTCATGGTACATAACTCCAGTCTCGGACAACATCAGAACAACAGCTTTGTACTTAGACGATGTGGCATCATAGTCCAACTCCGACTACTCCTATTTGTTGCAAGTTCTGTATCCTATCGCTTCGATTAGACTGGATAGAACAACAACATCCTTGTACAATTTTGCAACGAAACGTAATGTTCGGACTGCAAATGCCCCCGTAAATTGGAAAAAAGTGCTTTGTTTTGCAATTTAAGAGAGTTTTAGTGATTACGGCTTTCTTGTTTGTTGGATGCAAAAGGGGTGGACGGACGGACTGAGGTCGGGTTAGGCAGCTACAAAATGTTGGATTGGATGCAATGAATGGCAAACAACAGCATCAGCAATGCTTTTCATTTTGGCGGCGTGAAAGCAATGCAGAAACCTTGGAGCTTGGAATCCTCAATGCTGAATACTACGAGTATGTTGTTATTCGCTGGCATTTCTGTGGGTGTTCAATCCGTAAAGTAGGCAATGAAATTTAGGTTTGAAACGCATTAAGTTGTTAACCTTGATTGATGTCGAAGGAAGTAGTCGAGCAGAAATTGCCGATAAAACATTTAGGCATTGATTTATGTTTGCCTGGGATTTGAGGTTATTGGAAAAGTTGTGAGCGGATTCGAGGCCACGTGTATAGCAGCAAAGGTGGCAATTAAAAAGGTCTTACAATTCCAAGTGAACTGGAAGAATTCGAAGTGGTTTGCAGAAATTAAAAACGAATTCCTTTTAAGAGAAAATAAAAGCGCAGTTATTTGATATTGACAGATTTAAATTTTAGATGGCATAAAAAGATTCAGAAACAAAATGCCTAAATGTAGTCAATAAAATCGAATTTGTTTAAGATATATGTTTTAAAATTAAAATATCTAAGTTCTTACAAGAAAGCAAAAAAAAAAATAATGCAAATATAGAATTGCTATGTACATATAACAAAAAGCAAACCAGCCCAAAACTGTGCTGTTGAAAATATGTATCCTAAAACTATGCTACAAAATATTTTAAAAATTCAAATCAAAAGTAAGCAGAATTTAGAAAAATCTGCAGCGAAAGTAATTTCCCTTTCGGAGCAAGAGCAGACAAGACTTTTGAATTATTTTACTGGCAAAAGATTAATAATAGTAGCAATAAAAATTCAAAACTCAGTCTCTTCATGTAACTGACGACAGACTTTATTAAATTAGCCTACATTATTAAATTAGCAAAATCCTTTTAACAGATTAAATGTCAGACAAACAAGAAAGGATTTAAATTTTATGTAAAATTCGTTATCCTTAAGATATTTAAGAACTCCAAGCAAACAAGATTTACAATTCACACAAACTTCATTAATTTCTGTGACATTCATCCAATTATAGGATTCGTGTCGCCTTAAATTATACTTCAGAATCATGATGTCACCTAAACTCCTAAAAGTCTGCTCTAAAATCTCTTGTATACTTTTTACGACTACTAATGATAAGTTATTTTCCTTTCAGAGGACTTACAGTGTCATCATCTTCGAAAAGCTAATAAAAATTAACAAAATTCGTATTTCTGAAGGCAGCTGGCTTAATTCCCTTTAGACAAGTTAAAAGTTGTCATTTGGAGTAAGAGAAGACAAGATTTTTGAATTATTTCACTGGCAAAAGATTAATAATAGTGGCAATAAAAATTCAAAACTCAGTCTCTTCAAGTATCTGACGACTGACTTTTGCTTTAAATGGGCTCACAAGACATCAACGTCCTCCTTGTCTCACATGAAGAGGTAATTCATTACAGCCATGTTTCATGTTCGTTGCGCCGTCTGACAACATATGGCGGTACAGAAGAACGCAAGGACATTCGAGAAATGGCATCGTGAGTATATGAAACTAACTACAAGTATATGCGGGGATTTGAGCGACAAAGAATTGACAGTAACTGATGATTGTCATCATCAGCATAATCGACAGCGTCATCGTCGTCATTGACAACGTCAAGAGGAAAAGCGAAAAAGGCTAAAAAGAAGTCAACATTGAAAGAGCGCATAAGTTGTCATCGACTAAGAAGATAGTTGCAAAAGTTTGAGCTCAAGAAATCAGTTTATGAATATTTGGAGAGAATGATAAACGAAAAAGTCCCAGGGGTGTAATTAACATTAACAAACCTAATTGTATGCAACGATTTCCTTGTGTTGCCGCAAAACAGGCAAAATTATTTTATGGTTCAACATATCGAGCCATAACCGCCAAAAAGACGTAAGCGCCATTCACAAAAAAAGTCCATATGTCGGTCGAACACGCAATGTGTATCTAAATAGTGATAATATTTTCTTCAAGCTAAGCTTTAGATAAAAGATAGACCACCTTCCTCTAATCAGTATTTTTGATTTTTTCGTGTTTCTGTATTTTTAGATTTTGGTACACTTGCATTTTTGTATTTATATATTTTTATTCTTTAAATATTTATATGTATTTTAATATTGGGTACGAATTTTTAATATTAAATTAAAAAAAAAAACTTTGTAAATGTTGCTAAATGGAAAAATAAAATAACGCCATCATTTATTTTTAACATAATAAAAATTTAAAAAAAAAATTTTGGGGATTTGTAATTTTAAAAATTGCAAACATGTTTTCCGAAATGTTAATTTCTCTTGAAAGGTTGAAGAGATTTTTACAAAGTTTACAATTCACACAGAACATGCATCAGACTCTTACAAATCCAAAATACTAATTGGATTTTTGGAGACTCAATACTTGTAAAAGTTATGGACGAAATACTATGGTTTGATTTTTTAAATCCCTTTGTATAAAATTGTACACGCAGTGTTTTGCAGGAACAGTAGAAAATTTCAAAAATTACCAGACCTGGCTTAGTATTTCATCTAATACAAAATATTGAGTCCCAAAAATCCACTTACTGAGAGAGTCTGGTGCATATTCTGTGTAAATTTGAAAAAATCGAAGTGGTAACAATTTTATTTAAATTAAAGTAAAAAAATTAAAAAAAATTATTAAAATTTTTTTCTCTTTCAAACGACGTAAACTCTGTTAAAATCAGTTCAGCCCTTCACGAACAATTAAAACGCTCGTAAAATCCAAAACTGCATTTTTCTCAATTTTTTAAATTTCATATTTCCATAAAATTTTGTAAAAAAATGTTTTTCAGCGATATCTTATTTTTCCATTTAGCAACTTTTTATAAAGTTTTTAGACATTAAAAAAAATGCATAGGTTAACATTAAAAATTCTAACCCTATTGTTATATTTTTAATTTTTTATATTTTTTTATTTTTAAATTTTTATATTATTTATTTTTATATTATTATATTTTTATATTTATATATTTATATTTTTTATATTTTTATGTTATTATATTTTTTATTTATATATTTTATTTATTTTATTTCTATATTTTTACATTTATTTGTTTTTTTATATTTTTGTATGTTATATATTAATATTTTAAAAAATTTTATATTTTAACATTTAAAATATTTATATTTTTAAAATTTTATTTTTTTATATATTTTAATATTTCTATATTTTAATATTTTGATATTTTTACACTTTCATATTTTTATATTTTTATAATTTCATATTTTTATATTTTTATATTTTTATATTTTTAAATTTTTATATTTTTATATTTTTATATTTTTATATTTTTATATTTTTATATTTTTATATTTTTATATTTTTATATTTTTATATTTTTATATTTTTATATTTTTATATTTTTATATTTTTATATTTTTATATTTTTATATTTTTATATTTTTATATTTTTATATTTTTATATTTTTATATTTTTATATTTGTATATTTGTATATTTTTATATTTGTGTATTTGTATATTTTTATATATTTATGTGTATTTTTATATTTTTATGTTTTTATATTTTTATATTTTTATATTTTTATATTTTAATATTTTTATATAATTTTATATTTTTACATGTTTATATTTTTATATTATTATGTTTTTATATTTTTATCTTTTTATATTTTAACATTTAAAATATGTATTTATATTTTTAAAATTTTATATTTTTATATATTTTAATGTTTATATATTTTAATATTTTGATATTTTTATACTTTCATATTTTTATATTTGTATATTTGTATATTTTTATATTTGTATATTTTTATATTTTTATATGTATTTTTATATTTTTATATGTATTTTTATATTTTTATATGTATTTTTATATTTTTATATTTTTATATTTTTATATTTTTATATTTTTATATTTTTATATTTTTATATTTTTATATTTTTATATTTTTATATTTTTATATTTTTATATTTTTATATTTTTATATTTTTATATATTTATATTTTTATATTTCTATATTTTTATATTTTAATATTTTAATATTTTTATATATTTATATATTTATATTTTTATATTTTTATCTTTTTATATTTTTATATTTTTATATTTTTAAATTTTTATATTTTTATATTTTTATATTTTTATATTTTTATATTTTTATATATTTATATTTTTATATTTTTATATTTTTATATTTTTATATTTTGATATTTTAAATTTTTATATTTTTAATTTTTATGTTTTTATATTTTTATATTTTTATATTTTTATTTTTTTATATTTTTATATTTTTATATTTTTATATTTTTATATTTTTATATTTTTATATTTTTATATTTTTATATTTTTATATTTTTATATTTTTATATTTTTATATTTTTATATTTTTATATTTTTATATTTTTATATTTTTATATTTTTATATTTTTATATTTTTATATTTTTATATTTTTATATTTTTATATTTTTATATTTTTATATTTTTATATTTTTATATTTTTATATTTTTATATTTTTATATTTTTATATTTTTATATTTTTATATTTTTATATTTTTATATTTTATATTTTATATTTTGATATTTTTATATTTTATATTTTGATATTTTATATTTTATATTTTATATTTTATATTTTTATATTTTTGTTTTTATATTTTTATATTTTTATATTTTTATATTTTTATATTTTTATATTTTTATATTTTTATATTTTTATATTTTTATATTTTTATATTTTTATATTTTTATATTTTTATATTTTTATATTTTTATATTTTTATATTTTTATATTTTTATATTTTTATATTTTTATATTTTTATATTTTTATATTTTTATATTTTTATATTTTTATATTTTTATATTTTTATATTTTTTATATTTTTATATTTTTATTTTTTTATATTTTTATATTTTTATATTTTTATATTTTTATATTTTTATATTTTTATATTTTTATATTTTTATATTTTTATATTTTATATTTTTATATTTTTATATTTTTATAATTTTATATTTTTATATTTTTATATTTTTATACTTTTATATTTTAATATTTTTATATTTTTATATTTTTATATTTTTGTATTTTTATATTTTTATATTTTTATATTTTTATATTTTTATATATTTATATTTTTATATTTTTATATTTTTATATTTTTATATTTTTATATTTTTATATTTTTATATTTTTATATTTTTATATTTTTATATTTTTATATTTTTATATTTTTATATTTTTATATTTTTATATTTTTATATTTTTATATTTTTATATTTTAATATTTTAATATTTTTATATTTTTATATTTTTTATATTTATTTATGTATGATTTTCATATTTTTCATTTTTATGTTTTTATATTTATATATTTTTTTATTTTTACATTTTTTTTATATTTTCATATTTTGCTATTTTTATATTTTTGTATTTTTATGTATTCTTATATTTATATCTTTTATATCTTTTATGTACGTATTTATATTTTGATATTGCTATATTTTAATTCTTTTAACGTTATATACTTATATATTAAATAATTTAAATATTTTTATTTTATTAGTTTTTATATTTTTGTAGTTTTATGTAGTTTTTTAAAATTTTGGAGTTTTTGTAGTTGTAATGTTTGTATTTAATTTTTTCTTTTTTCATCTGTGTTCTTGGAGTATTAATTTAGTTTATTGTATTCGTTTTCATTTGGCAGTAGCTTCTATCGCTTCCCCTCGTACCTTTTCCGACTATACAGTACAACTACTCGTGCAGTGTTTTTCTTATGGAAGTCCTTAACGCACCCAAAGTCAATAAAAATGAGAGAGCGATATACAACAATACACATGCGTGTGCATCGCTGGGTGTATTTGTAAATGCTTGTCTGTGTTCACACATATATACATACGAAGGCATGTGTGCGTCAAGGATACCGAGTAGATATATTTGTATGGTAATTTGTTATGATTGTATGCGAAACATACTTCGCACTGATGTTGCTGCTGATGATGATGATGAATCTACCAAATCCCGGCACAAAAAAGAGGAAAAAAAAACAAGAGTTAAAGAAAAAATACTGAACATCAGTCAGTTTTAATCTTTTCACCAGATTTGTATCGTTGTATACACGCACGAGTATGTCTGCGGGAGTTTCATAATCATTTCCCTGCTCTAGGAAAGGGACAGAAGGTGGCGGGGGAGCAGAATGCCCTCCTTTACTAAATCATATGAAGAGGAGGGAATGATGGTTGTGTGTTCTTTTTTCGAGTATTTCTTTTTTGTCTTTGTTACCCCCTCCCTTCGTGGGAAATTTGCTGTTATCCGGTTTTAATTATTGGATTTTTCTGTTCGTTCTGGCGCGGCTTGGATAATCAACAAGATTCACTAGATGAAATCCGCTTTATTCAGGGACGGAATTATTTCACTTGTGTGATTGGAGTGGTTTCGACGGTTTTCTGCTTTCTGCTCTTTTCGTTTTGGTAATGTATGCATATTGCGTAATTTAATGAGTCTGCAGTCATTGTTTTCTGGAATTAACAGAAATTATCATCATGAACGCCTAAAAGTATGTAGGCAAGATTTTTTTCCGTAAAAGAGCTACACTGATTTTTTATTTGGGAATTTAATGCACTCCGATGGTAGAAAGATGTGAAACATCGGCAAGAAATTTTTAAAAAAGTGTTAAATAAAATGTATAAATCATTTAAAAAGATATTTGATATCATATACTCATTTATTAGTTGTATTTTCGGGACAGAGATATTCTCTAACCTAATCAAATCTTAAAATTTAAACTACCACAAAAAACGTTAAAACTTTCATTGTAAATTCAAAAATTCTTTTAAAACTATTTGATACAAGTGTTAACTTCAACAAAGCCTAAAGGTAGACAACACCTTTAGATGATATTACTTTTATAAAGTTTCCCCAAAGCCTAGGCAATACAAGTATAAAAACCCCAAAAGTAGGCAATGCCTTTAGTTATTCGTAGAAGCTAACGAAAAACTTAAATACTTTGTTGTAAAGGGATTCTTTTTTTTTGAAACAAGAATATCTACACAACAAGAACAGTTTTTCACCACTCTCTTTTGTTTTACGGTGAACTTAAAACACTTTGCAGTTTGAACAAAAACCTTGGAAGTTTGTCCTCACATTTGTGTAAAAGGCTTTATTGTGGCAAAGGACACTTGAAACATGTCAAAGGAGATTTTGTAAACTTGTAAAAAGGCAACAGCCTTCAAAAAGACGATACTTTTAAATTTTAGCAGAACACTTCTTGAGAACAACTGTTTGGCTGTGACATATAAATCCCAAAAAGGTAAAGGTTTTTTGTCTATGAAAAATTGATTTATTTGGAAAACTCTGTGCAAAGTTTGTTGTTAGTTTTAGTTTTGGGAGGATTGGGTTAAGAAGCAATACAGTTAAGTATGCCATAAATCAAAATTATGTTCCATAGAAAGAGGGAATGAATACAAATGCAGAATAAATCATAAAGTTGACAGAGCAAATGTAAAGTGGTCAAACTTTTATTTGAAATTTAAATAAAGTGGAAAGAGGTTTCGCGATTTTCCATGGTAAACCTATTTTGCTTAAGTCCTTTATCATTTGGGTTAAAGCCTTACGATATGCTACATTTTCCTAAGCGCCATAAAATATGCATTATTAGGAAGCAAAAACATAGGGATCAGCTGGATTTTAGGATTTTAGCCTTAAGATATTCCCTACTTTCCTTAGTGAAACAAAACAATAAATTTCCACAAACAAAATCACAGTGTTCAACTTATATAACAAGTAACAAAAACCCTCCCTGTGCATTTAAACCCTTCACCTCATCTGAACAATAGAGTTTTTTACTTCTTATACAAAACTGTCTCCTTGTAAAGGAAGGAAGCATAAGGGATGTGATAGTTAGCACATTTCTCTACAACTGATTTGATTATCTGCCCAATTACAGAAGAATTTTAAACCTTTCTGGAGGTGCTATCAGAAATCGTGTGCCAAAATAGCGCAACTGAAACTAAGTTTGGATAAATGTCATAAATTATGACAATAATGCCACATGAGTCGGGTGAACATTTTGACAAGATCAGGCATATGTAATTGTAATAAACTGGAAAGATAATTTTTAACAAAGGACTAAATTTTTTTGTAAACGATTTTTTTCTTTTTAATATTTTAATGTATAAGCCCAAATTGTATCACTTTTTATAATACAGCATTTATGACAGAGTAAAGCCTATAGATATGCTACACTTTCCGAGAATGCCCACAAGTGATATTATTGATATTCGAATTGGAAAATAATTTGTATTTTCTATAGGACAATGTGATTATATACATATATATTCACATATAGTCATGGATCAAGGGAATCATACAACATTAATCTTAAAAAAACTTAAACAAAAATTCAAAAATTTTAACACCCATTTAATAGTACAGTTATGAGACGGAGTAAAGCCTATAGGTACGCTACACTTTCCAATAATGCCCACAATATAGTATAATAATGTCTTTAGTCAAAAAAATATTTTTTAAGTGTTTCTTATTTTATATTTTTTATTATTATATGATTATCTTTTAATGTTCGTATATTTTGATATTTCTAATCTTTTATATTTGCATAACTTTTAATTTATTTTTTATATTTTCATATATTTTGTATTTATATATTTTTATACTTTTATGTTTTTATATTGTTATACTTTTATATTTTTATGTTTTTATATTTTTATATACTTTTATATTTTTATATTCTTATATTTTTATGTTTTCATATTTTTATATTTGATATTTTTATCTTTTTTATATTTTATTTTTTTTTGTATTTAATAGTATATTAGTCGCTATTAACTCGAGAAAAATGGGTGAAGTTGGCATGCGCCTTTTGGTACCTCCCACACAAATGGACCATTTTGCATCAAAATTTAACTGCTTATAACTTTAATACAAGTGCATAAAAATGCTTGAAATTTTCTACAGTATAACGTTTTTGTAGCGCCTATAGTCCGGTAAAAAATGGGCATTATTGTACAGCCCCTTTTGGTACCTCCCACGCAAATGGACCGTTTCGTACCAAAAGTAAACGGCTTGTAACTTTAATTCCAGTGCATACAAATACTTGAAATTTTGTACAGTGTAATGCTGTTATAGTGCCTATAGTCCTGTAAAAAGTGGGCGTTATCACCCCGCCCCTTTTTGTACCTCCCACACAAAATGACCAAATCATATCAAAATTACGTAGCTCGAAACTTTAATATACCAGTGCACATAAACGCTTATAGTTCAGCACAATGCAATATATTTAAGAATGTACTGTTTACCGAAAAATAGGTGTATTTGGAAAAACCCCTTCCGGTACCTCCCACACAAATTGCCAGATTTATTGGTGTAATGTATATATTATATGCTATATATTACATTACTCACAAAGTGAGGGTATACCTTAGTCGGTTTACCCGACTGAAACTTTCTTACTTGTTGTATTTTTATGTTTTTAAATTTTTTTATTCTTATACTTTTATATTCTTATATTTTTATGTTTTCATATTTTTATATTTTTTTATATTTTAATTTTTTTTATATTTTTATGTTTTTTTATTTTTATAGTTTTGTATTTTTATGTTTTTATATTTTTTTTTTATTTTTTCATGGTTTATATTTTGATATTTTGATATTTTTATATTTTTATATTTTTATATTTTTATATTTTTATATTTTTATATTTTTATATTTTTATATTTTTATATTTTTATATTTTTATATTTTTATATTTTTATATTTTTATATTTTTATATTTTTATATTTTTATATTTTTATATTTTTATATTTTTATATTTTTATATTTTTATATTTTTATATTTTTATATTTTTATATTTTCATATTTTCATATTTCCATATTTTTATATTTTTATATTTTTATACTTTTATATTTTTATATTTTTACATTTTTATATTTTTATATTTTTATAGTTTTGTTTTTGACTATTGAGTTCGAGATCGTTGTTTTTGTTTTCTGTTAAACAGAAAAACAACCCTTCTTTAAGAAGAAGAATAAGAAATGTGTGAAATGTATTATGGGTGGGTGGTCACTGGTTGGAGGACGACATCGTTTCGGAAGCTACCAAGCAACCTCATCGGCACCTTGGACAAAATACCCTGTCAATTGGCACAATATGAGAGCAGCTCAATTTGAAATAATTGAGAACTGACTTCAAAGTCCCATATCTCCAAAACATTGCAGACAGTATTTCTCAACCTTAATACATCCCCACACTTCTTGTTTGTTTTTTTGTGTGTCCCTGCAATTTGCGGGGAAGGCACACGATTTGTTGTTATTGTCGCTTCTTACAGCGACAACAAACGTTCGGCCATTGTTTTTGTTATTCGATCTGTTGTGACTTTTCATAGTTTTGTTTTTGACTATTGAGTTCGAGATCGTTGTATTTTTATATTTTTATATTTTTATATTTTTATATTTTCATACTTTTATATTTTTATATTTTATATTTTTATATTTTCATTTTTATATTTTCATTTTTATATTTTAATTTTTTATATTTTGATACCTTTATATTTTTATAGTTTTGTATTTTTATATTTCGATATTTTTATATTTTTATATTTTGATATTTTTATTATTTTTATATTTTTAAATTTTTATATTTCTATATTTCTATATTTTTTGTTTTTAAAATTTTTTTTTTATATTTTTGTTTTTATATTTTTATATGTTTTATTTTATAGTTTTATGGTTCATATTTTCATATATTTATACTTTCATATTTTTATATTTTTAAATTTTTTTATATTTTATATTTTTAAATTTTCATTATTATATTTTAATTTTTTTATTTATATTTTTATACTTTTATATTTTTTTGTTTTTATATTTTTATATTTTTTATTATTTTGATTCTTTTAATATTTTTTTATTTTTATATTTTTTATATTTTTATATTCTTATATTTTCATATTTTTATATTTTTATTTTTTATATTTTTGTATTTATATAATTTTATATATTTGCATTTTTATATATTTATATGTTTAAATGTTTATATTTTTATACATTGTTATATTTTTGTATTTTTATATTTCTATATTTTATATTTTTATATTTTTCTTTATATTTTGATATTTTTATATTTGTAAAATGTTTACATGCCTATATTTTTATAAATTTTTATATTTTGGTAAATTTTTTATAGTTTTAATTTTTATATTTTTGTATTTTTACCTTTTACAAAGTTTTTTAAATTTTCATATTTTTATACTTTTTAAATTTGTATATTTCATCTTCAATCATATTTTATCAGGTAAAACCAGATAAACTGCTGCACATTATTGCAATAAATTGGAAAGGAATTTTTAGTAAAGTATTATCGTATTTTTGTAAAAATACTTTTTTCACAACAGTTTAATGTGGACCCTAAAATTGAAACCTTATAAAAAAACGGTTATGTGCCAATATGAAGCCTACGGATATGCTACACTTTTGATGAATTACCAAAATATAATATAATAATATCTTGAATAAATAAATGTTATTGATATTTCCTTTACATGGATTCTATTACATGGACCCTATAAGTATACAACACTTTCCATAAAAGCCTATAAATGTACATCTTCCAAAGCAAATATTTTCACATAAAGTCATGGAGCAAAACTAAAATAAGTCAGTTTTTTACGAGACATCGTATTAACGAACAATGTGAAAATATTTTCACATTTTAAAGCCGGTTATTAGTTTTGTTTTATAGAAATATCTCTGAAAATATTTCACGCTCCACACAAAAATACTAACTGTATACAATACATCTCTCATGATAGAGTGAAACCTATAAATATACTACACTTTCCAATAAGCGCCTGAAAGCGTGCCTTATTTTCAAGCCTATTTTATCATATAAAAAGGTCTTGATGCATAGAAACTATAAAAGAAATTGTTGTCATAAATACAGACTGTTATATGCACCTACTTGAAATTTTTCTCATCAATGATTCCAGGCAAATTTTTTGTTCGATGTTTGCAAAATATGCAAAATACGATATATGTACATCGTTGCCATGTTGACGAGTCTATTTATGTGTTATGAGTTTTCCATAAAATACCACTCACTTTTTGACGTTCTCAAAGCTGTCTATGTTTTATTACGCTTGGCAAAACTGAAATACATGTCATATTTTTTATGACTAAGAATTTATGACTAAAGAATGACTAAAAATGGCAAAACATGTTTTCTCCCGTCAACGAAATATGCTAATTTCATTGTATAGCATAGCCTGAAAAACGAGACAACAATAAAAGAGTTTCTGTGGAATCCGCTCCGCAGACATTGCACTAGATAACTAGACCTCAGTTTCGAAAAAAAAACGATGAAAGGATGTGAACTGAATTATTTGCGTTCCTTTATTTTTATGGGAAAGAAGTAAAATATAACTTTTGAAATAATATGAAATTTATTTTGAAATATGTCGATTAAAACCTTTAATATAACTTCTGAAATAATATGAAATTTATTTTGAAATATGTCGATTAAAATATTACACATGGACATTTGTTTTTTATTTCCATAATACGCAACTTAAATGTCAGCATCTATCTGAAGGATAGGTTTGGTCCAAGTAGTCCCAACCCTTAAGGGAAATGATGCAATGTTATGAAATTCCTACAATTCTCCCATAAATTGCCACGCCCTTTCATATAATTTATCAACCAATTCTGGAAGTTTTCTCGCATAAAGAAATATTCAGTCAATTTGATTAAATCCTTTTAAAAATCGTGAACAGTGAACAGTTTTATTTAAAAACAAAAATGTTACGTATGACAATACGTATTAAAATACGGTTCCACGTTGTTTGCATTATTAGTAAGAAATATTGCATACTTTTGGGCACTATCTCAAAAATTGAAAGAATCCCTAATCTTGTGAGTGCTACCAATGGCCAAAGCAATTTATCGTTCCCATTCAAAAATGGCTATGGAAAAAAACGCAATTTTTCAGGGGAGCGAAAAAACTGTTTTTCCCCTCAGTTTTAAGAGTAATTGTTAATTATTCTGCTGCAGTGTAATCTAAAGATGACTAATAGATCGAAATAAAAAGTTTTCAAAATTCCCTATTATTCGCGCTTTTATGGTTCATAGCCACTTTTACGTTTTAAATATGAGCACTATGAAAGTTCAAATAAGCAGATAGTCATTATTGCACAAAAACATAAATAAGATTTATTGTTAGCTCGTTAACGTTTTCTAGTAAAATCTTGGAAATTTTCATACAACTCAACATACAAAAATCCTATTTATATTATAAAGTTGTTTGTTTGTTTGCTGGTTCCTTCATCACGCCCAAACGGCTGGAACGATTTTCTTGAAACGTGGTAGACAGATACTTCAATACCTGGGAAGTGTCGCAGGCTACTTTGATTTTCGATTTTCCGCCATGTGATTTCCCCCCTTGTCTCCTGAAGTGAAGACTTTTCAAATATTCGTTCTTTGGCCAGTGGTCAGTTCTCGCGCTGTCAAAAACTTTAACATTATTTTTGTACTATCGGAAACCTTTTATACGACGCACAGTTAAAACTTTGTAAATATGAAGTACTATAAACGCTAAAAATATACGCGCGAAAAAGAATGACTGATAGTGGTCAGCGTAGCATTGACCAGAAGGTTAATGTATTCTTCATTAAAATTCACTTTATAGTTTATATTACCAAAAGGATAGAGAGGGATTTTAATTGCGATATTGTCGGGTCATTTTTTCCTCGACCACTTCTAATGGTTGTAAAAGGAATAAGCTTTCCATCGCGATAGTATTTAAAGAAAGGAAATAAAATAAAATAAATTGCAATACGTTTTAGGAAATTACAACCACCGGCTTTATGCTGCTCCTTTTTTAAATATTTTCATTTTATTTTATTTTTTATGTTCATAGCCACTTTTACATTCACAAACTAACGTGTGAATGTATAGCCAAATCAGAAATATTAGAAAAAAAATAGTTTTAGAACAAAAAATTTCGTTTCAAAATTTAAAAGACAGATGACCGCCAAATCAGAGATTAATTAGCCATCAAAAACTCATTTTCGTGAAAATGTCACGTAGCCACTTTTGAATATAAGCCCTCGATATACATTTCTCAAAACCTTCAAAATTTCCACCCAATAAATAAGGGTTTCTAGTAACTTTTCTAAAAAAAAAAAACTATTATACTATCATAAACTGACAAAGTGCCCTAAAAGTATGCAATGACTGTTGTTTAAACAAACTTTTCTCCACAAAATATACAAATGAATTATATATTTCACAAATAAAGGCAATGACAAATGTTGTATAGCCAAATCAGAAATATTAGAAAAAAAAATAGTTTTAGAACAAAAAATTTCGTTTCCAAATTTAAAAGACAGATGACCGCCAAATCAGAGATTAATTTGCCATCAAAAACTCATTTTCCTGAAAATGACACATAGCCACTTTCGCATATAAGCCCTCGATATACATTTCTCAAAACCTTCAATAAATAAGGGTTTCTACTTAGTAACTTTTCTAAACAAAACTATTATACTATCATAAACTGACAAAGTGCCCTAAAAGTATGCAATGACTTTTGTTTAAACAAAATTTTCTCCACAAAATATGCAAATGTATAATATATTTCACAAATAAAGGCAATGACAAATGTTATATATTTTTAAAACTTACTGAAATAAATTTCCAGAGAATGGATAAAGAATTAAATGGATGTACGCATAGATAACGTAAGTTATATTGCTTTTGGAAATATCTGCAAAGCCTAAGTGTATACTGGAAATATCATCTTGAAGAAAGAGTTACAAAGGCCCACAGATGTTGGTCGTTGTGCAGAAGAGCTATAGGTTTAAAATGGGGACTACGTCCAAATATGACTCACTGGCTTCACATGAGCGTGATTAGACCATTAATCACCTATGCAAAAAATGCAACGTATGTATGTGCTGTCTAGGCATAAGCGGGGCATTTAGAACTGCACCAACAAAAGCGTTGGAGACTATACTGCACATCCAACCAATAGACATCCGTATAAAGTATGAGGCAGCCCTCACAGCAAGACGTCTACAAGTGATGGGTGAATGGATAAATCGAGACCACAAGTCGCACCATCAAACGATTTTAGAATTTCTAGTTGGTCACATTCAAACGCCAGAAATCTCCGACCGCATTCCTGAAGTGCGGCTTACAGCTACCGGTGATAGGTTTGTGGCAGACAGACGCTCCTGGGAAAATGGAACTTTGGCCCATGTGCCAGTGGGAACCAGGAAGGACGGGTCTGGGACTTTTTATTGATGAACCAGAAGTCGAACTTCACTTCCGCCTCCCTGACCATAACACGGTATTTCAAGCAGAAGTTCGAGCAATCACGGAGTGTGTGAACTGGATCAGTAACTAAATATGCCAACATCTTCACAGAGAGCCAAATGGCGATTTTAAGCAATAACATCGGAAAGGCTCAAATCCAGAACTGTGTTGGACTGTAAAAGAGTGATAAATAATTACTCAGCCCATGCATGGTCAATTGCGTATTTGCTGGGTACCAGGACACAACGGAGTGATTGGAAATGAACGGGCAAACAGCTTGGCTTCAAAGGGCAGAGAACTTCGAGTAATAAACTTGGAAAATTGGAAACCTTTCGAAGCCACGAAAAATGAGCTGAAGCACTGGGCAGTGATGGCTCACAAAACTGTGTGGAATAGCGCAACAGTAGGAGCAACTGCCAAGATACTGTGGGGTGACCCAAATGAACAGAAAACAAGAAGTCTTTTGAAAGTAGACAAGAACGATATAAGTAAGATGATGAGTGTTCTAACGGGACACTCAAGCTTACAAGCTCATCTTCATCGCATAGGACTAGCAGGAAACGACGAATGTAGGGCGTGCAGGGAAAACATCGAAACGATGACAAGATCCCAACATTTCGGGTCCGACATATTACCAGACTTGACTCGTCTCAGAGAATATGACTGGAAGATACTGAGAAAATTCGTGTCTAGTACCGATTTTCTGTAACTCGTGAGGTATAAAACAAGTAAGAAAGTTTCAGTCGGGTAAACCGACTAAGGTATACCCTCACTTTGTGAGTAATGTAATATTGAATATTACTCGAATTATTCTGTCAATTTGTGTGGGAGGTACCAGAAAGGGTTTATCAAATACACCTTTTTTTGCTGAACATTAGATACTTTAAATTCATTGCACTGTGCCGACTTATAAGCATTTATGTGCACTGGTATAAACGTTATGAGACATTAAATTGTGGTATGCTTTGGGCATTTTGTGTGGGAGGTACAAAGATGGGCAATAACGCCCATTTTTCACAGGGCTATAGACACTATAAAAACATTACACTGTACAAAATTTCAAGTATTTTTATACACTGGTTTTAATGTTATAAGCTGTTCAATTTTGGTGCAAAAAGGTACCTTTGTGTGGGAGGTACCAAAAGGGGCGTGACAACAACACCCATTTTTCCCTGGACTGTAGGCAATATAAAAGCATAATACTGTACAAAATTTCAAGTATTTTTATACACTGTTATTAATGTTATAAGCTGTTAACTTTTGGTGCAAAATGGTGCATTTGTGTGGGAGGTACCAAAAGGGACGTGGCTACTTCGCCCATTTTTCTCGAGTTGATAACGACTAATAAGCTAATACTATGTGTGGAATTTCAAAAGATTCGAATAAGTTGTATAGCAGTTATTAAAGAATCAATATTTCACAACATTTTAACCCTTTGTGGGGGAGGTACTAGAAGGAGTGGACCAATATGGCCCATCTTCGAACTTAGCCGGAGATAGAAAAAAATATTACCACATACCAAATTTGAGGTCAATCGGTTACTCCTTTCGAGAGTTATCGTGCGCACCAGCCAGCAGACACACAGACAGACAGACAGGCAGACAGACGGACGGACATTGCTCATTCGACTTAAAATGACCCAAAACGGATTTCCTCCGAACATACTTGGGGTCTTAGGTCACTCCTTCGACGTGTTACACCTTTTTCCGTAGCAAATGATATATACCCTCGTCACACTAAAGTGAGGGTATAACAAGTAAGAAAGTTTCTGTCGTGTAAACCGACTAAGGTATACCCTCACTTTGTGAGTAATGTAAGTATGGAATATTACACCAATTAATATGCGTGCGAGGTACCAGAAGGGGTTTAAAAAATACACCTATTTCTCGCTGAACACCTATTTCTCATTACACTGTGCCAAATTATAAGCTTTTATGTGGACTTGTATCTTAACGATATGAGATATTAAATTGTGGTATGATTTGGTCATTTTGTGTGGGAGGTACAAAAAGGGGCGTGCTGATAACGCCCATGTTTCACAGGGCTATAGACACTACAAAAGCATTACACTGTACAAAATGTCATGTATTTTTATACACTGGTATTAATGTTATAAGCTTTTAAATTTTTGGTGCAAAACGGTGCATTAGTGTGGGAGGTACCAAAAGGGGCGTGGCAACAATGCCCATTTTTCACTGGACTGTAGGCACTATGAAAGCATTACACTGTACAACATTTCAAGTATTTTTATACACTGTTATTAATGTTATAAGCTGTTAACTTTTGGTGCAACACGGTGCATTTCTGTGGGAGGTACCAAAAGGGGCGTGGCACCTTCGCCCATTTTTCTCGAGTTGATAGCGACTAATAAACTAATACTATGTGTGGAATTTCAGAAGATTCGAATAAGTAGTATAGCAGTTATTAAAGATTCAATAGTTCACAATATTTTAACACTTTGTGGGGGAGGTACTAGAAGGAGTGGACCAATATGATCCATCTTCGAACATAGCCGGAGATAGCAAAAAATATTACCACGTACCAGATTTGAAGTCAATCGCTTACTCCTTTCGAGAGTTATCGTGCGCACCAGCCAGCAGACACACAGACAGACAGACAGGCAGACAGACGGACGGACATTGCTCATTCGACTTAAAATGACCCAAAACGGATTTCCTCCGAACATACTTGGGGTCTTAGGTCACTCCTTCGACGTGTTACACCTTTTTCCGTAGCAAATGATATATACCCTCGTCACACTAAAGTGAGGGTATAACAAGTAAGAAAGTTTCTGTCGTGTAAACCGACTAAGGTATACCCTCACTTTGTGAGTAATGTAAGTATGGAATATTACACCAATTAATATGCGTGCGAGGTACCAGAAGGGGTTTAAAAAATACACCTATTTCTCGCTGAATACCTATTTCTCATTACACTGTGCCGAATTATAAGCTTTTATGTGGACTTGTATCTTAACGATATGAGATATTAAATTGTGGTGTGATTTGGTCATTTTGTGTGGGAGGTACAAAAAGGGGCGTGGTGATAACGCCCATGTTTCACAGGGCTATAGACACTACAAAAGCATTACACTGTACAAAATGTCATGTATTTTTATTCACTGGTATTAATGTTATAAGCTTTTAAATTTTTGGTGCAAAACGGTGCATTAGTGTGGGAGGTACCAAAAGGGGCGTGGCAACAATGCCCATTTTTCACTGGACTGTAGGCACTATGAAAGCATTACACTGTACAACATTTCAAGTATTTTTATACACTGTTATTAATGTTATAAGCTGTTAACTTTTGGTGCAACACGGTGCATTTGTGTGGGAGGTACCAAAAGGGGCGTGGCACCTTCGCCCATTTTTCTCGAGTTGATAGAGACTAATAAACTAATACTATGTGTGGAATTTCAGAAGATTCGAATAAGTAGTATAGCAGTTATTAAAGATTCAATAGTTCACAATATTTTAACACTTTGTGGGGGAGGTACTAGAAGGAGTGGACCAATATGATCCATCTTCGAACATAGCCGGAGATAGCAAAAAATATTACCACGTACCAAATTTGAAGTCAATCGCTTACTCCTTTCGAGAGTTATCGTGCGCACCAGCCAGCAGACAGACAGACGGACGGACATTGCTCATTCGACTTAAAATGACCTAAAACGAATATCCGCCGAACATAATTAGGGTCTTAGATCACTCCTTTGAAGTGTTACACTTTTTTTCGTAGCAAATGATATATACCCTCGTCACACTAAAGCGAGGGTATAAATATAATATATACTATACATATATGGGGAATTCCACGATAAACCGACGGTTTCAAAAAAATGTTGGTTTTGATTTTTCCCATTTTTTATATTTTTTAGCACTCCTGACGAAACGCTTTGTGGAATTGTTTGAGATTTTTCCGATAACTCGTTCAGAAGTTATCTATATTTATTAAATCATTAAGATATCACTCTATGTATCGGGTTTTTGATCATAACTTTTTAAGTTATGGTCCGATTTCAATTGTTTTTTGGAAATAATGGTATTTTTCCGTACTTTTCAGAAGAAAATTTAGAAAAAATATTAATTTTTTATTTAGGTGTGCGATTTTTAAGTTTTACAATCTAAATGTCATTTTGGACATTGTTTGTATTATATTAAAAAAAATCGTTGAATTTCCATAAAAGTGTATTGCGGGCACATATAGTGATTTTTTACAATGAATCTTTTTGTCGAATACATCACCTAGAAAATCCATCGATTTCTACAACTTTTGATATATACTCGTAGTTAGCTTGTAGGGAGATTATCAGCGGTAAGGGGACCAGCGAGCGTGGCGGTTGTTTAGGAAGAAATACTTCCTGAAGTGTCACCTTTATTTTGTTCTTTGGAGTGGAACATCTAGTCCAAAGGCTTCAAGTCACAAGCACAGTGGCTAACAGCGAAAATTTTTTTAATAACTTTAAAAAATTAAAAGAAATATATAAATAGTTTTAGGCCCACTTCCATCCAAAGCTAATATGTTAGAGAATTAATAGAAGTTTAAAATATATAAAATTTGCAAAAATCGGAGAGTTCAAACTATTTAAAAAATTACATTTAATTTGTAAAACTTAAAAATCGCACTCAAAAAATTTTTTAATATTTTTTCTAAATGTTTTTCTGAAATGTGTCGAAAAAATACCTACATTTCAAATAAAAAAATCAAAATCGGACCATTACTTAAGAAGTTACGAGCAAAAACTAGATACACAGTGGAGTTCACCATTAGCATTCGTTGCGAACGGTCGCGAATATAAATACGAACAAACTCACTTCGGAAATCAGTGTGTTACACATTCACATAGAATATATATTATATTTCCCTCATTCTCTTGTCCCCAAGAAGTAAAGTTGACATTTTTACACAAATCATAGTTTAAAAACAATGAAAATGCCCCACGGGGCCAAAAATTCTGGACGGCAAAAGGGCAATTCGCCCTTTAAAAGACCAAAGGTTCAATCGAAGATGTTCAGCATTGGCTCCATTGGAGCTACATCATCTCGGTACAATAGATACAGCAGTCTTTCTAGTATGGATGACATGGAAGAAGAGCAGGAAACCAACATTACCCCGTCGGTAAAAAATTATAAACCACCACCAATTGTCGCGGACATAAATTTGCCTCTAAAGGAAATACAACACATTTTGGGCATGGATTGTGTTTATAAACAAACGCACATCGATCGGAACAAAAATATTTCCGCAATCATCCGAGAAGTACAACTTTTGTATAAAAGCTTTAAAAGAAAACAAAATCGAGTTTCATTCGTTTAACTCGAAAGAAAATCGCTTATATACCACGTTTCTGCACGGACTGCCTAGATTAAACACTAGTGACATTGTTTCTGAGTTATCAAACTACAACCTCACCCCCAAATCGGTAACTGAGGTAAAAACAAGATTTAGCTCTGATAATGATGCGGTGTACAAAATCCAGTTTCTACGAAAGGCATTCAATCCGAAGTCTCTTCAAAGTGTGAAAACTATTTCTAACGTAATTATTAGTTGGAAAAAGAGTAAACCAAAAAAGAACGACAAACCAACACAATGTTGGAATTGTTTGATGTACGGCCACGGTGGAGATCACTGCAACCGTCAACCCGCGTGCATGACCTGTGCTAAATCACATTCTTCCAACGTCTGCCCGTTTACACAAAATAACAAAAAACCTGCAGTTTTTGAATGCTTCAATTGCAAGAAACATGGATATGAGAGAACAGATCACTCAGCCAATGACGTAAAATGCCCTCTGCGTGCCCTTTATTTAGAAATACGCATGAACGCAACAAACCGACAATCAAAGAAACTAAACAAGCAAACACATCAACGTACATATGAAAGTAATGCTACTCTCAAACATCAACCAAATGAGTACAGCTCACACAACATTGGGAACACTCGGTCATACGCGAGAGTCACACGCGAGTTTAATAATGTTCTATTCAGCATAGATCAGCTGTTTAACATCTTCACAGCCTCTCTTGATGAGCTGAGCAGATGCACTACAAAGATACAACAAATACAGGTTGTAATGTCTCTCCTGAAATACGCTCATGACATCAATTAATGGCAGAAATAAATTCACTATTCTCCACTGGAATGCAAATGGAATAACAACCTACTCTCATATTAAACAGTTGGAAACTCTCCTTACACACCTTGACATACAAATCGCAGGGTTAAACGAAACATTCTTCAAAGAGCGACATAAGCCTTATTTCCAAAACTATACTCTCTTACGAAATGACAGAATGCACAGAAGTGGCGGGGGAGTGGCGCTCTTAATTCATAAATCAATAAGTTTCAAACAACTTCCAATTACTTACACTTCTACAATAGAAAATCTATCTGTAGAAGTCAATATAAATAAGAGAAAAATAATCGTATCTACAGCATACTGCCCAAAATACTCTTCGAACTTTACTAACGATATAAAAGCATTAACTCCCACTGACAAAGAGTTTGTTTTACTAGGGGACTTGAATGCAAAACATGTATCTTGGAACTGTCACAATAATAACTTGTCTGGTACACTCCTTAACCAATTACAACAAAAAATCAATTTTTTTATATACCATCCCGATCGTTACACTCTATATCCTCATCGAAGAGGTTCCCGGCCATCTACCGTTGACATTATTTTAAGCAATCTGTCTTTACCGATGAATCTTAAAACCCTAGACTTTGAGATTCCTTCAGACCACCGTCCAATTGTGTGCCATATTGAATGCAATTCATATAAAAAAGTTGAGACAAACTTTTATACCTACAAAAATACGAATTGGAGTTCTTTTCGATCTGTAATAGACCAGTGTATAACCCCTACAATAGAACGGTACAGGTCACGTGAAAGTATCGACAAAGAAATAAAAACTTTTAGAAAACTTATCCTCTCTGCAAGAGACATTTCCACACCATCCTCAAATATGTCTCCTGTTTCTTCTTTACCGAACGATGTCATGCATTATATTCACCAAAGGAGGGTTTTGAAGAGAAAACAACAACGTACCAATGACAACCACCAATTTGAATTGTATGGCCAATTTATCAAATTATTAACTAAATTTATCGACCAAAGGATAAACAATTTAAGAAACCAAAAATGGTCAAATTTGTTGGAACGTTTGAAACCCGGTGACAAATCATTTTGGAAGATTATCCGTACCCTAAGATGTAAAAGCAGAAGAACAATTCCTTCCCTCAAAGTTGGCACTGCTTCCTTCATTACGGACAAAGAAAAGAGTGAGTTACTTGCAAACACATTTGCAAAAGCACATAAACTCACACTGGATTACAAACATTCGATTGATACATTAGTGAACACTACTGCTGATAATCTTAAAACCCAAAATCCTACAACAATAAACGCAGATTTTATCAACTCAAACGAACTGTCCCACGTTCTGCTAAAACTTAAATCGTCAAAATCCCCTGGTTTCGATAAAATCCCCAATATACTCTTAAAGAGGCTTCCACATAAAGCAGTACATCTACTTACCTGTTTATTTAATAGCTGCATACAATTAAATTACTTTCCACCAGCATTTAAAATTGCAAAAATTATTCCAGTCCAAAAACCAAATAAGATTACTACCAATCCTAGCAATTACCGGCCCATTAGTCTATTAAGTAATCTAGGTAAAGTTTTTGAAAAACTCATTCACGCTAGGATAGAAACATTTGCTGCATCTAACAATATTATCTCTGAAAAACAGTTTGGATTCAAAAAACATCACAGTACAATCCACCAAATTGGCCGAATCAAAAATAAAATAGTAGGAAATAAGATCTTAAAAAAATCAACTGGGATGATACTCTTGGATATCGAAAAAGCATTCGATTCAGTTTGGCACAACGGACTTTTATACAAATTGGTTTCGGTTAACATGCCAACGTATCTGTGCAAAATTATAGCTAATTTTCTTGAACATCGACAGTTTGCTGTTTCTGTAAACAACAGTATCTCTTCATTTAAAACTATGCCTTCAGGCCTCCCACAAGGCTCTATATTGTCACCAATTCTCTACTCAATATTCACCTCAGACTTTAAACCAAATAATGGTACGGACGTTGCATATTACGCCGACGATACGGCTTTACTTTCCTCAAGTAAACTCACCGGTGCTCTTCTAAAGAAAATGGAATATAGTCTTTCAGTATGCAGCAAATATTTCAAAAAATGGAAGATAAAAATTAATCATCTAAAAACCCAATGCATTATATTCCCATTTAATAAATCGCCTAAGCGTACTCCAACCAGGCAGCTCATTTTCGAAGGTAATGAAATAAGCATCCAGAATGAAGTAAAATATCTTGGAGTTATTTTGGATAAAAAACTCTTGTTCCATAAACACATCCAATCCTCATGTGAAAAGGCAATGAAATCTTTTCGTGCTCTGTGGCCACTCTTAAATAGACGTTCTCCTTTAAATTTAAAGAATAAGAACCTTATTTTTAAATGTGTCTTAAGACCAATACTGGCATTCGCTTCCCCAATATGGCACCGAGCAGCTAAATCACACCTAAAACGACTGCAGACCATGCAAAACAAAAGCTTGAAAATGATTTTTAACAAGCCTTGGAGATACCCAACGTCGATACTACACGATGAAACAGGATATGAATTATTTTCTGATTTCATTAAAAGACTGAACGAAAACTATTTTCTAAGAATTCAAAATTCCCATTATTCAATAATGAGAGAATGTAAAGACTAATAAAATATACAATAAGTATCGTATCAGAAAATTATCAAACGAAAAACATTGTCTTATAATCTATTATTTACTATAATAATATTTTTATAAACAAAGGTTTTTCTAAAAATGTTTGTAAATTTCCTATTCTTCCTTCACATAAAGGTTTTTTACACTTTTTCCTTTGTAAATGACTGTAGTAATTAATAATTGTTTTATATTTAAGTACCATACGTTGATACAATTGCTGAAATATCTAAATGATAAAAACTCAAAAATGTATATAGGTCTATGTAAGATAAAATTGTATACGTGAATAAATAAAAATTGAATTGATTGATTGAAAAAATTGAACTAGATACACAGTGTGACATCTTTACGATTTTTTTAAATATCGATTACTTCTGAACGAGTTATCGGAAAAATCACAAAAAAATCCACAAAGCGTTTCTGCGGGGGTACTAAAAAATATTAAAAAAATGGGAAAAATCAAAACCGAAATTTTTTTTGAAACCGTCGATTTGTCGTTGAATTCCCCATATAAACTTTGGAGAAGAGGTATAACAAAGGAAGGGATCCCTCCAAACAAATGTGCCCTAGGAATTCACCTTAGGTGTCTTACACCTCTTTCGTAGCAAATGAAATTTGTTTTTAATATATGCATTTATTTGAGGAAGATTTCTTAAGGTTTTTTAATTGTCCAAGGGTCTTGAAAACGTCTTTCTCAGGCACGAAACATATACTTCAATGATTTGCACTTCAAATTAATCGTTGCAATGATTAATCTTTATGATTTCCCAGAAAATATTGTGAGAAAATACCTCTATAGCATAATATGCGATGGTAATTGGATTCTTTGAAGTTACCTTCACACAAAGTGTAATTAGTTTACATTTTGTGGTTTTGTCAATTACATATTAGTAATTTCTATAAATTCCGATACAATATGACATGTCTTTTGAAGTTTGCATTAATTTGCTAGTGAATAATATTCGTTAACAATATTATTGAAAACTTTCTATATCATTTTACCATACCTGAAATTGGTTTGTAATTAGTCATCTCTTTAGGAAGATCAATTAATTTTCTTATAATTGAAAACTAAATATATTACATTTTAATATATTTTTAGGACTAACTCACCTGCTGCTAAATTTGATAAATTTAAAATGTAAGGAACTTTTAATTAGTTACACAAGAACACACAAATATATACATATTAATAAATATATATATAGACACTCAAAACAACAGATACACGCATACATTCGGAACTATCTAAAGCAAATATATATGAAATAATTAGATTTAGTTGAAAATACTTTATTGAGAGCTCTACTGCACATCACATCACATATTTACTCGTATTACCTGCATGTTAGTAACGTACATATTTATGTATGTCTACATATAAAGTGTATAGCATAATTCTGGGAAGTGGAGGCAACTTTATTAAGAGCAAAACAGTTTTTGGGGGATATAATATGACCAAAAATATGCAATTTAATATAAACTTTCTAAATATTGACGCTCGCTTACACCCTTTGTTTTTCGTTATACAAAATGTGTGTTTACAATGTACATATTTATTGTGTAAACATTTCCCTGTTATTATTTTATGTACCCAAGTCAAACTAAAATTTAATAAAATTCCATAAATTATATTAAAATAGCGTACAGTGGTAGCATAATATTTTTGCCCGACAATAAATTTCTTAATTTTAAGTTATAATTGCCTAAATCTCAAAATGAAAAATAACCATAATTTGTAAAGTTTTTATGTTATGTCGAATTCAAGCATTTTTTTAACTAACACCCTAAGAGAGGCAAAGTTTTCTTTTTGGTGCAAGAGGCAAAAACAAACATGTGGAAGATCATTAAAAAGGTTTTTTGTGTAAGGAATAATATATAAAAATCACTGAGAGCGCCTCAGTAGGTGAATAGGTAGAGTGCTCGACTCTGAGTTTGGGGGTCGTGGGTTCGATTCCCAACAGAGGTTATTGTCTGTCTAATTTTTGTCAACCGGTTTTCCCTTGCACAGTAAAATGACAATATAAATTTAATACGTACATTTGTATAAATAAGTGTCATTGAATGTTTGCCAAAGATTTGAGTTTAAAAAATTAAATTCGAATAGTTAAGACTTCAAAGTTTGTTCAGGTTGACTTTCTGAGTGGAGTAACCGTTCATCTAAAAAAATCAGTCAGACAGGGGGAAGTAAAATAAGCACATTCCTATTCCCAATATATTTTATACTAGACCTGCTTAGTTAAGTGTTGAAGATTGCTACAAAACTTTAGGCATACATGGCGGACCCATATATGGAATGATAAACTGAATACATCTTCTTAAAAAACTGTAGATCGAAAATTTCTAATTTATTCCAGAAATTTATTCTGTCTGTCTGTCTGTCTGTCTGTCTGTCCGTCTTTAAATACAGTACTCATCTTTATCTTATGCGAGATATGATTTATTGGAAATCTTCAAAAAAAAAATAACAATATAAATATAATTATTTCAATTCTAAAATTTGCTTTGAGCCACTGTTCGCTTCGATATGAAATCAAATGCATTGTTTAAGTCCCGGAGGCGAACAATATTGTTTTGTTAGTTGAAAAGTAACAATAAATACAACACACACATAAGAGTACATTGTGAAAAATAAATAAATATAGATGTTAAACAACGCGGTAAGTATACTTAGGAATGAATATATTAATAATTTGATGTTGAAATGATGCGGATATTAGGTTGTAATGAAAAATCATATTGTAAAAACGGGGAATAGGGCAGTTAAATAGGTATAGGGGTAGACCTAGTATAGAGAAGGTAGAGGAAGACCTCATAGGTCATCTCAAGAATAGGGGAAGATCTCATAGGTCATCTCATGACTAGGGGAAGACCTCAGAAGTCATCTCATGAATAGGGGAAAACCTCAGAGGTCGACTCTAGTATAGGGGAAGTCCTCAGAGGTCGACTCTAGTATAGAGGAAGACCAAATAGGTCGACTATAGTATATAGAAAGGTCGACTCTAGTATAGAGGAAGATCTCATAGGTCGACTCTAGTATAGAGGAAGACCTCAGAGGTCGACTCTAGTGTAGAGGAAGACCTCAGAGGACGACTCTAGTGTAGAGGAAGACCTCAGAGTTCGACTCTAGTATAGAGGAAGACCTCAGAGGTCGACTCTAGTATAGAGGAAGATCTCATAGGTCGACTCTAGTATAGAGGAAGACCTCAGAGGTCGACTCTAGTATAGAGGAAGACCTCAGAGGTAGACTCTAGTATAGAGGAAGACCTCAGAGATCGACTCTAGTATAAAGGAAGACCTCAGAGGTCCACTCTAGTTTAGAGGAAGACAGAGGTCGACGCTGGTATAGAGGAAGACCTCAGAGGTCGACCCTAGTATAGAGGTCGACCTCAGAGGTCGACTACAATATAGAGGAAGACCTCAGAGGAGGACTCTACTATAGAAGGTTGACTCTAGTATAGTGGAAGATCTCAGAGGTCGTCTTTAGTACAAAGGAAGACCTCATAGGACTCTATAATAGAGGAAAAACTCAGAGCTCGACTCTAGTATAGAGGATGACCTAAGAGGCCGACTCAAGTATAGAGAAAGACTTTAGACGTCCATACTTCAGTAAAGAAGAAGATAACAGAGGTTCAGACTCTAGTATAGAAAAATGCCTAACAGGTCGAGACTCTGGAATAGAGGAAGACTTCATAGGTCGACTTTAGATTAGAAAAATACTTCAAATGTCGACTTTAGCATACAGGTCCTCAGACGTCGCAACTCTAGTATAGATGAATACCTTAGAGGTCGAGAGTGTCGATTTCAGGAAGCTCTAGGAACTCGAGATTCTATTATGGTGGAAGATGTCAGACTTTGAGACTCTAATATAGATAAAGACCTCAGAGGTCAACTTTTGTATAGAAAAAACCTCAAAGGTTAACAGAAGTATAGAAAAGGATCTCAAAAGTTGACATACGAGTATGTACAGAGGTAGACCTAAGATGACGAATCTAGTATCGATGAAAATCTAGAGGTTGTTTTTGTACAGAGGAGAATATTAGTGGCCGACTTAATTTAGAAGAAGACTTCAGTGGTCGAGTCTACTTTGTAGGGTGACTTAATGCAACATTAGTAAAATCAATGTGAATAGTTTATAGTCCGAGCTAGAAAATTAGCTCTTTAGTAAGCACAAATTGTACTCAAACCCCGTGTTCGGTGCATCCTAATATCAATGCATGTAAATTATAAGCAAACAAATACTTATGCCGTAAAGGATACATGAATGTGGTTGTATTCATGAATAAATTCATCATTTCACTTAATTTAAGTACATTATTATTCACTATTATTAAAGAATAGCATTATACAAATACAAAAATAGACTCACACAAACACTCACAAATACCGACAAAGAGTTATGAAATAAACAAATACAACTTTAAAAAATCAACCCATACATTAATAAAATATTATGTGAATAATGAAGAACATGAAAACAGTAATGAAAATCAGGGACATGGACAAAACAATGATATGTAAGTGTATATATTTACAAAACAATACGAAAAAGCAATGAACATGAAATTCTCCTTCAGTCTAACAATGGTCAATGGGAGGGATGGGGGGTAAGTCGCATGAATGAGTGAGTGAATGGGCAAACAAATAGACAAGAACTGAATACATACAAAGAACGAATGAATGAATGACTGACTGAATGAATGGACGGATGAATTGTCGGTGATAATGAACATGAACATGACTAACGTACACATAGACACACACACACACATGCCAACATAAAACAGGCATGCACGTGTGTGTGCATGTACTAGACAATTCTTAAGGTATACGTATAGGCATGACAGTGAATGGGCGAGAGAGAGAGAGAGAGAAAGTGTAGGGGCTCTTCTAGTATATAATTGGGTATGTGTTTTTAGGGTATACTTTTATGAGGCCAAGGAATTTATAGATTTATTTATGTAACATGTTCCCCTTAACTAAATTTATATTCAAATCCAATTGTTTTT
The DNA here is from genome assembly GCA_963930755.1 of Eudasyphora cyanicolor. Classification (NCBI taxonomy): domain Eukaryota; kingdom Metazoa; phylum Arthropoda; class Insecta; order Diptera; family Muscidae; genus Eudasyphora; species Eudasyphora cyanicolor. The sequence goes on from OZ005738.1 coordinate 132,590,430, forward strand.
AGTAAGTGAAAGGCCGATTTTTTGTAATGCCGTTCTGATGGTGTAAAGTATAGCGTTGTTTTGGTAGTGGTGGCAGTAATAGTTTTGGTATAGAAAATCCTTTTTTACTCTTTTCGACGTTTTTGGTTCAGAGAAGGATGTCAGTTTTTGTAGTAATTATTTTTGTTAAAATAAGAAAAATAGTATTTAAGAAACATAACTGTGGAAAAATGTATGGAATTGATTATTTTTTTTTTGTAAAAATAGGAAAATTCTTTAACTTAAAGTTGCTTGTTAAGGAAACAATATTCTAAGTGGAAATAAAATAATTTATCTAATAAATAATATGTTGAAAAATAACATGCCAATAGAAGAGAACAACGAAAAATATGTGACAAACAATGACTACAGTTAACAAATCATAAAGAAGTGGGTAATAATAAAAAAAAAAACAGAATTCGAAACGCAAATAATTTAAAAATGTTCGGAAAAGCAATAACAAAATTATATGACAAAAGTCTGAGACTTTTTGGCATAGAATGTGTCAATAACAATAAAATGATCCTAAATTTATTATTACTTTGGAAATTTATAAGTTCTTTAATTCATAAAATCAGGAAATTAAAATAATTAATAAGATCCAAATACCACAAGACAAACATTTTCAAATTATTAAAATTTATGAACTCAAGAGTTCATAAATCATAATCCAATGAAATCATAAATTGAAAAATTTATAAATTCAAATATGTTTTCGTAAATTCATCATCTCATACATTCTTAATTTGGAAATTAAGAAAGTCATAAATTCATGACTGAATTTTTAAATTCACAAAATACATAAAAACTGTCTTAAATTCATAACTGAATTTATAAATTTGTATATTCATAAATTCCTAAGTTCAAACATTTATCAATTCATTCAATCATTAATTCATAAATTTATTAATCCATAAATTCATTAATTCATAAATGGAAAAATCTCAAAATTCGTAAAATTTTCAAATTTCATAAAATCTAAAAATCACAAAATTCACAAATTTATAAATTCTTCAGTTCATAAGACAATAAATCGATACATCCATAAATTTATTTAATCATAAATTTTAAAGTTCATGAATACAAAAATTCATAAAAATATAATATCATAAATTCATTACTAAATTCATAAGTTTTTAAATTCATAAAAATATAGTCTTGAATTTATGACTGAATTATAAATAAATTTATAAATTCATGATACATAAATTCAATATTTGAGAAATTTATATATTTGTAAATAAATAAATTCATTCATATAAAATATATAAATTAATAAATATATGAATTAATAAATTAATAAACTGTTAATTAGTTTTATTAATAAATTAATAAACTTATAAATTAATAAATAAATAACTTAATAAAATAATAAATTAATAAACTAATAAATTAATAAATTAATAAATTAATAAATTAATAAATTAATAAATTAATAAATTAATAAATTAATAAATTAATAAATTAATAAATTAATAAATTAATAAATTAATAAATTAATAAATTAATAAATTAATAAATTAATAAATTAATAAATTAATAAATTAATAAATTAATAAATTAATAAATTAATAAATTAATAAATTAATAAATTAATAAATTAATAAATTAATAAATTAATAAATTAATAAATTAATAAATTAATAAATTAATAAATTAATAAATTAATAAATTAATAAATTAATAAATTAATAAATTAATAAATTAATAAATTAATAAATTAATAAATTAATAAATTAATAAATTAATAAATTAATAAATTAATAAATTAATAAATTAATAAATTAATAAATTAATAAATTAATAAATTAATAAATTAATAAATTAATAAATTAATAAATTAATAAATTAATAAATTAATAAATTAATAAATTAATAAATTAATAAATTAATAAATTAATAAATTAATAAATTAATAAATTAATAAATTAATAAATTAATAAATTAATAAATTAATAAATTAATAAATTAATAAATTAATAAATTAATAAATTAATAAATTAATAAATTAATAAATTAATAAATTAATAAATTAATAAATTAATAAATTAATAAATTAATAAATTAATAAATTAATAAATTAATAAATTAATAAATTAATAAATTAATAAATTAATAAATTAATAAATTAATAAATTAATAAATTAATAAATTAATAAATTAATAAATTAATAAATTAATAAATTAATAAATTAATAAATTAATAAATTAATAAATTAATAAATTAATAAATTAATAAATTAATAAATTAATAAATTAATAAATTAATAAATTAATAAATTAATAAATTAATAAATTAATAAATTAATAAATTAATAAATTAATAAATTAATAAATTAATAAATTAATAAATTAATAAATTAATAAATTAATAAATTAATAAATTAATAAATTAATAAATTAATAAATTAATAAATTAATAAATTAATAAATTAATAAATTAATAAATTAATAAATTAATAAATTAATAAATTAATAAATTAATAAATTAATAAATTAATAAATTAATAAATTAATAAATTAATAAATTAATAAATTAATAAATTAATAAATTAATAAATTAATAAATTAATAAATTAATAAATTAATAAATTAATAAATTAATAAATTAATAAATTAATAAATTAATAAATTAATAAATTAATAAATTAATAAATTAATAAATTAATAAATTAATAAATTAATAAATTAATAAATTAATAAATTAATAAATTAATAAATTAATAAATTAATAAATTAATAAATTAATAAATTAATAAATTAATAAATTAATAAATGCCTAAGTTCATTAAATCATATGTTCATAAATTTATAAATTCATACCTTCATAAATTCATGAATTCAAAAATTCCTTAAATCACAAAAAACACAGATTTATGATAACATAATTCTTATATTTGTTTTTTGCTGCCTACTTATAGGATTTTTTATAATTTTTTGGCTCGAAGGACAATGTAGGTGTGATAAGTTGAAATAAATAATTTTCGAATTCTGTTTATGTAGTAACAAAATCAAGACAATAATAAGTGAACAAAAAGTATATAATATGTATAAGGCAAACAAAACAAAAGCGTTGCAACAGAAAAGCAAACAAAACGTGAAAAATAGAAGAGGACTACAAGCAAACAAAGAGCAATAACGCAAAGGACAAAACATAAAATACAGACAAACAAAAAAAAAACGCATAAAATATATAATAAAGAAAAAAGGATATACACTGACGTCGTTTATCGGTGGTGGTCGAGGTGGAGGTGGCTGATGAATCGGTATCAGTATCGGTGGGATCAGTGATATCGGTATATATGGGGCTCTCATCCTCTTTGGTATTCGTCACATCATAGTCATCTTCTTCGTCCTTATCATGCTCAGCATCCTTATCATCCGCATCCTGATCGATGGTCTGTCCAGCATCAACATCAATTTCGCCGAAATCATCTTCCTCATCCTTGGATCCCAGCACTTGTTTACGTTCGTCAATAGGCTTCGAATTGCCCAGATCGTCGTGATAACTGGGTTTAATTATGTCGTGATCGTCAGCATCATCAACATCGCCCGTGTGGTCGTCATCGTCGTCGGTGCTATCGATGAGAGGGCCATCACCGCTGTGGTGCAATAGAGGACCGCCGCCGGCCTCCTCTTCGTCCAGGTCGCCGTCCAAATCGAAATCATCGCCGTCGCTGTGGTCGGGGTGCGTTGAGGGAGGGATAACTTTGCTGGTTGTGGTGGTGGTAGTGGTGGGTTGATTGTGGTTTTTGTCTGGGGAAAAGGGAATAATATGGGTAGTGTTGTTGTTGTTGGATGTGTCATGTAAAGGCACGGTTGGTGATGGCGGTGGTGGTGTTGGGGTTAGTTCGGTTGGGGAGATTGTGGTTGTGACGGTAAATATGTTGGTTTTTTGTGTGGCAGTGGTAGTGGCAGTGGCAGTAGTGGATGAGGTAGTGGTCGTAATGGTATGGATGGGATTCAACAATGAAATAGAGGAATTAAATTGTTTGTTATGATTATTTGTTTCTAATGATTTGATTCGTTTTGTTTTTTTTTTTTGATGATGAGCAAAAGAAGAATGATTGTTTTGATTTGATTTTTTGTACAAAATATAAAAGAAAATGAAAAAAAAAATGAAAATAAAAAAATTGTTGTAATGAAATCAAAAAATGGCTAAATCATGTTTAGGCCAAAAACAGAAAAGAATCTAGTAGTAGTAGTAGTAGCATTGGTAGTAGTAAAAAACAAAGGTACACAATGACTGAGAAGGTATTACCAATCGTATTGAGACCTGTGGAGCCAACCGAGGAGCCGGAGGAGCTACCCACAGAACTGATGATGCCCGAATTGCCCTGATGGTTTGTGATGCCGCTACCAATGTTTGTGCCACTGGATGTTTGATGATGACTATTCTGATTGTTATTATTTCTACTTGTGGTTATGAAATCGTCGTCATCGATTTTCTTATTTATATTTGATTTACCCGTTTGCGTATGCGTGTGCGAATGATGACCGTAATCACTGTCAGAGTCCTCGTCATCGGGACCAAAACCAGAACCAGAGAAGTCGTGATCTTTCTCTAAATCATCGTGAGGCTGTAACAAAACAAAGAGAGAGAGAGGGGGAGAGAAAAAGAAATGGGTTATTAACATGTTTCAAATTTAAAATATGTATAAATGCAAATTGAAAATTAAATTCACTATTCTCTTCTGTTCACAGTCAATTAACCTATAAACGTTGCATTTGGGTCATTACTTTAGAGCCATATGGTTAAATGTTAACATGACTTTGGTGTACGCTTTGGTGTTAATTGCCTCATAAATCTAAAGGCTATAATATCCTGCGAACCCCCCCTCAGACACACTTTTGCGCACACATAGCGACACCTACATTTACGCCACATTGCCCGCAGCAACTATCCAGCAATGATTTTGTATATGGTGAAGTTTAAAGTACAGTGGGTAAGAATAAAACAAAAATCAAGGCTGAGTTTTAGGGCTCTGGAAACGATCAATTGTGTTCTAGAAAAATAAGTACATAATTGCATATTTTTAGGAGTTATTCGAAACTAACTTATGTTGAATACTTGGAAATATTTGATGTTATATATTTTACAAAAAAAAAATAATTTTTTTATAGGGACTCTTTGATAGAGGGACGAAGCAGAATTTCATTGATTGAACTAATGCTTTATAGTTTAACATACAATGTTATTTAAAAGAACATTTTATTCATTACATAGAAAATGTTTTCCAATATCGTTGACCGAAAAACTATGAAATTGTCTTTCTTAGTGTTTAAGGAAATTCTTTATGCATACTTTTAAGAGTTGTGGTAAATTTTTTACTTATGTTGATTAATTTTTGGGTTAGTCATGATCGATTTTTATTTTCAAAACAATACAACAGAATGCGACAAATTTATCTTTTATCTGGAAAATGTTTATTTTGTAAATTAATGAAGAAAATAAACAAGACCGAGAGACTTAAAAATCGTCCCAAAGAAATTTGGATGTATGTGCAAGTTTTTTTTGCAAGAAGAATATTAAATATTTTTTTGAACATACGAGTATTTTTTTATTTGTAGCTGGATCGTAATAGGCGATACATGTCACCTAATATATTAACGAACACTTCACTTACTGCAGTTTCTACCCCTAAAATATTATTTTTTATCAATATTACAAAATATTGAACATTTTTGTACGCAGTTTTATTAAAAAAAGTTACGCAGATAAATACCAACAGAAAGAACAAATGCCTGTCATAGAGCGTATCCTTGTGTACTCTACAGTAGCTGTTGTTAAAATGAGTAAATAAATAATCTCAGCGAAACCTTTTGAAAATATTGACGATAGCGCCCAAAAGTATGCAATACTTCCCACTAATAATGCAAACCACATGGAAAATCAGTTTTTATTACATCCGTAAATACAATGTTCATGAATTTAAAATGGATTTAATCCTGCATGAATTTAAGTCTTCAGTAGGAAATGACATTGTACATGACCGACATATACAGGGACTTCCAATAAGAGTCATATGATTTCTTTGAAAAAACAACACACTTATTGTTAAGGAAATTCAAAAGTTTTTTATTTAATGTGAAGTACAATTAAGTTCTAAATAAAACGTCATTCAAATGTCCTCAACGACTTCTTCTGCACACACAAAGAAAAAATTCGTTTCTGCGAAACGAAATATAAGACAACTACAATTCTCGTTTACGACAACTGAAATTTCTTTTGATCAGAACAAGTTTCTGTCACAACAAACGAAATTTTAGTTGTCGTAAACGAGAATTGTAGTTGTCTAATATTTCGAATTTTTTCTTTGCGTGCAGGAACGAATTCGATGAACCCAATTTTCGTCATAAATGGCACGTTTAATATTGACTTGTAAAGCTTGAAGAGAGTCTGGTTTATTTCGAAAGACCGATAACTTCAAATAACCCAACAAGAAATAGTCTAGTCTGGGTGTTAAAACACAACTTCTTGGAGGTCATTCAATATCACAATTTCTTGAAATAATCGAATCTGCAAACTTTTCTCGAAACAATTCAATTGTTTCATTTGCAGTGTGGCATGTAGCCACAATCGGTCAATGGCATAAAGGTGGCTCTTAACGAGAGCTAAAATATTGCTCATGGGTGCAAGGTCGTAGGTCGACTGGAAAGTGTCTTTTTTTTGGATTTAAAAAAATGGACTCATAATTTTCAAATGTGAACGGAAAGTTTATTTATGCTCTAGCTCCTTAACGGTACGTCGGCTCGGCAATCGGTCAGTGATAGTCAAAGATAGCTCTTAACGAGAGCTAAAATATTGCTCATGGGAGTTAAGGTCGTAGGTCGACTGGAAAGTGTTTTTTATTTGGATTTACAAAAAAATTGACTTAGCGCAAGAAAAGTTGCTGTCCAATCAAAATAATCGTTCTCCAAGAACAATTATGAATACAATGAAAAACAAATTACAGATCATGCAGGGACGTATCCAGGATTTTGGTTCGGGCGGGGCCCCAACCTTTTTTTCATAACAAAGATAAACAATTAAAAATTGCGTTTATTGTGTAGGTAAGGGAAGTTAAGTTCCTTAGTTTTTTATTGGAATTTTATTCCTAAATATAATTATGTTCTTTAGTACGAGATCATTAAAACTTTTTATAATAAAATACGTAAGAGTTAAAAATGTAATCTTCGATTTTTTAAAGAAATATATCAATTATTTCACTCTCAGCAGAAATGTGTGGCTGTTTGGTCAGTCCAATGAATCATCAAAACAGTGACGACAAGAGAGAGCCACTGTAAAATAAATTTTACTTTGCAGCAGAGCGTAGGCCAGTGCTACCATGTAAGTGCTTTTGGCATTAACTTAGCTGTTTTTGAGACTCCTAAAACGCCAAAATGTCTGGCTAGAACCAAACAAAAAATCGTGAAACATGCACTTTCCTTATTTTTAGTTGTCATTTTGACGATTTTTAGAGGCAAAAAATAGAACATGACGATTTGACGATTTAACGATTTTTGCCTCGAAATGACGACTTCTAAGATATAAAAAAAATAAGGAAAACTTAACAAATTGTTCTTATAATAGGCGATTTTTTGCCAACTTTCTTTTTGCCAGCTTAGTTGGGTTCGTGTTTTCGTCTTTAAACATTGAATTATATACAATTATATGAATTATATTAGACATTTCTCTAAATTTTATTTTTTTTAAATCAAATCCGAAAGCTCTTAAAAAATCACTCTATATTATGGATTTTTTATAATTCCTTTGGAATACAATTTACGCTCCCATTTATATTTTTAAAATAAAAATTAAATATGTACGACAAATTCTCAAATATTATGGATGATCATGGAAAAAATAAAATTGGTGGTAGATTCGGTCAAATTCAATGAAGGATTACTCAGAGGAATTTTGTTAAGTTGCAAAATCGGTAGAGGAGTTTATATGGTTTCTATATCGATAACTCCATGCCAAAGTATGATACGCCGGCTTAGCAAATTTTATCTAGTTTCTATATCGATACCTTCGTTCTAAAGCATGTTTTTAGGGCCATTACATTTTTAAATTCTAAATAATCCAAATTATATTCCGTCAAGTCAATGTTTATCCGTCAATCCAAACCAAGCAAACCAAGAAACTTTATTCGATCTATAAAGGAATTCTATACATATTAAAATAATCATAAAATTAAATACATATTGTCAAAATTCAGCCTAATCGGTCGGTACTTGTTGTTTCCAATGCGAATATATCAGAACCTACAATAATACCATCGATCTACGCTGGACCGTTTCAAGAATGTGAGATCGGCTCAAAAAAAAATAATTTAAGTTCATTTTGATGAACATCAAATCATTTGAGAGTACCTATTAATACATATTTGTCTCTGAAATACTCGTATACTCCTCGCCCTAAAAAACTCAAAAGCTATATTTTAATGCTAGATATCGGTGACGATTTTTTGAAGATTTCGAATTTTTTTTTTGACGATTTTTGTTCCCCCATTTTGACGATTTTCGGCCATTTTCGCCTGGCAACACAGTGCCTTCCAAATATTTTCCGGGTTTTATTTTTTTTGAGTGATTTTGAAAATTGTAAATAGTTTATGCCTATGTTTAAAACATTTCGGGGAGGGCCCGGGCCCATCGGATAATATTCCTATCAAAAAATTTCTGAGATTTATCTGTCGAATTTTCTTATCGAAAAATTTCTCAGATTTATCTGTCGAATTTTTTTATCGTAGCATACCTCTAGGAGTGGTAATGCATACTTTTAGTTTAGAAATGTTTGATTTATATATTTTTTGTTAAGGCTCATATACGTTTTATGTGATTAATATATATAACCTAACTATTTGCATACTTTTTGGCATTTTGCTATATTAACTTATGGTGCATACTTTTTCGATAATTTTTTATATATTTTGTAGTAGCCATTTTTTAAAACAATGTTCTATAATAATTTCTCATTTATTTCGAAAATATTTCTGTTGCATAAAACTACGAGAACAAATGTTTAAACTCGTCAGCCTAAAATGTCTCAAAAGAAGGAATGCAAAATTGTTTCCACGTTCTGGCATCTCCCAGCAGAGTTACCATGTTACATTAGTCACAAAGTGAGGGTATAGCTAAATCTGTTCACCCGACTAAAATGTTCTTACTATTATATGTACCGTTATGAAAGACTCAATAAATTCAAATTTCTTACTTCTTTTATATAGCAAACTTATTGGAGTAACATAAGTAATACAAAACAATATACTTAAAGGCCCACTGTTCCATTACACCACTATTTTACGTTGTTGCACAAAGCAAATGTAGTGAAAGACATTAACTATCCAAACCAACGAACATCACACCAGCGGCAGTGTTCCGATAAAACTAGATTCGGGCAAAACGGGCGCAGTTTACCGAGATCTATAAAGACAATGTGCTCTTGTTTGTAGCAATTAAAAACTGATGGCAAAAACTATTTTTAATGGCTTTAAACAAATGTTACAACAGTACCAAGAGCAGTTGACTTCATGACTTCAACAATTGGGGGAGTGGGTGGAGTAAATGCGAATATGAAATCCTCAGCTAAAAGTAGAAAAAGAAAATTGTACAAAACCTACACAGCGCAAATCCTTTTAAAATTTCTGCAAAAAAATACAAATGAAGAAAAATCCTACAACAATAAAAGCAGCAACTAAAAGCATATATGCAAATGTTGCATTTACAGATTACAAACTAAAGTATACTTTTAGGCTTAGAGGAGAAAACGAAGGTACTGTATGTAAGTAGGGTGGTGAAGGAGGGCAAGTGGGGAAAAAATCAATTGAGAAAAACATTTATATGCGTTTTTTTTTGCCTCCTTTACACTCTTGTACGTTCGTTCGTTCGTTAATGGATGTAGAACATGTTAAAATGGCGTGAAATACATTTCCGGTTTAGACGATTTAACGCCATGTAAAAGTACGTGACCGTGCAAATACATATGGTTTGGGTGGGCTTTTTATGCACTCCAATGACTTGCCACGGCAGGAACAATGTTAAAGAGACATTGTGTTATGGAAATATGTTTTTGAAATATGTATTGTGGAAACTAATTTTTTTATAGTAGTTCTTAAATGTTTTAATGGTTCCTAATGTTTAGATAATGTTGAGATTCTGAGTAAATTTGTTACTTGATTTTTTTTCGGATTATCTCTCGCATTTCCTTATAGAAAATCTCTTCTCTCAATTTATCAGATTTTCTGTAAAACTTTCATATAGAAAATGGCATTCTTATTATTATAATTTCCCAGATTATCTCTGGAATTTTCTTATAGAAAATTTCTCATATTATCTGTCGAAAAAATTTCTCGTCGAATTTTCTTATAGAAAATTTCTCGTCGAATTTTCTTATAGAAAATTTCTCGTCGAATTTTCTTATAGAAAATTTCTCGTCGAATTTTCTTATAAAAAATTTCTCGTCGAATTTTCTTATAGACAATTTCTCGTCGAATTTTCTTATAGAACATTTCTCGTCGAATTTTCTTATAGAAAATTTCTCGTTGAATTTTTTTATAGAAAATTTCTCGTCGAATTTTTTTATAGAAAATTTCTTATCGAATTTTCTTATAGAAAATTTTTCGTCTAATTTTCTTATAGAAAATTTTTCGTCTAATTTTCTTATAGAACATTTTTCGTCTAATTTTCTTACAGAAAATTTCGCGTCGAATTTTCGTATAGAACATTTCTCAGATTATCTGTCGAATTCTCTCATCCAAAAATTTCTCAGATTTATCTGTCGAATTTTCTTATCGAAAAATTTCTCACATTATCTGTCGAATTTTCTTATCGAAAAATTTCCCAGATTATCTGTCGAATTTTCTTATAGAAAACATTCTTAGATTTTCTGTCGAATTTTCATATAGAAAATTTTCTCAGATTATCTGTCGAATTTTCTTATAGAAAATTTTCTCAGATTATCTGTCGAATTTTCTTATCGAAAAATTTCTCAGGTTATCTGTCTAATTTTCTTATCTAAACATTTCTCACATTATCTGTCGAATTTTCTTACCGCATTATTTCTCACAATATCTGTCGAATTTTCTTATCGAAAAATTTCTCACAATATCTATCGAATTTTCTTATAGAACATTTTTCAGATTATCTGTCGAATTCTCTCATCCAAAAATTTCTCAGATTTTTCTGTCAAATTTTCTTATCGAAAAATTTCTCACATTATCTGCCGAATTTTCTTATAGAAAATGTTCTCAGATTATCTGTCGAATTTTCTTATCGAAAAACTTCCCAGATTATCTGTCGAATTTTAAGGTTATCTGTCTAATGTTCTTATCGAAAAATTTCTCAGATTATCTGTCGAATCTTATTATCGCATAATTTCTCACAATATCTGTCGAATTTTCTTATCGAAAAATTTCTCAGATTATCTGCGAATTTTCTTATCGAAAAATTTCTCAGATTATATGTCGAATTTTCTTATCGAAAAATTTCTCAGATTATCTGTCGAATTTTCTTATCGAAAAATTTCTCAGGTTATCTGTCGAATTTTCTTATCGAAAAATTTCTCACATTATCTGTCGAATTTTCTTATCGAAAAATTTCTCAGATTATCTGTCGAATTTTCTTATCGGAAAATTTCTCAGGTTATCTGTTGAATTTTCTTATCGAAAAATTTCTCAGATTATCTGTCGAATTTTCTTATACATTATCTGTCAAATTTTCTTATAGAAAACTTCTCAGTTCTCATTATCTATCGAATTTTCTCTCATTATCCGTTGAATTTTCTCATCGAAAAATTTCTCTGACTTATCTGTCGAATTATCTTATAGAAAAATTTCTCAGATTATCTGTCGAATTTTCTTATAGAAAATTTTCTCAGATTTATCTGTCGAATTCCCTTATCAAAATATTTCTCAGATTTATCTGTTGAATTTTCTTATCGAAAAATTTCTCAGATTTACTTGTCGAATTTTCTTATCAAAAATTTTCTCAGATTTTTTAGATTTATCTGTCGAATTCTCCTATAGAAAATTTTCTCAGATTATCTGTCGAATTTTCTTATAAAAAATTTTCTCAGATTTTCTGTCGAATTATTTTATAGAAAATTTCTTACATTATCTATTGAATTCGTTAGATATGTGTTGAAAAATCATATAGAAATTTGTTTCGTTATCTTTCATTCAACAGCCATTTACGATTTAATCTAGAAAAACCGCCTGCACTACATAAGACCCTTTTAAAATTCCAAGTTAATACTTTAGGCTTAGTTTATTACTCTGGGAGGAGAGAAATAAAACATTCAGCCCCCCCCCCCAAACTGCCACCCTCAACAGCAAAAAAAAAACGTATGTACGATATGAACTTTTGGTGCTCCATTGCTCTGTTATATTGTTTAGATTTTTTCTATTTTTTTGCTATTTGGGGATTTTACGCCAAAGAACAAGAGCAAAAATACAAAAGCAAAAGAGCCATATAGTGTTGAGAGCAGAAAAAATAATAGAAATACAAAACAAGTGCCCAACAATCGGGGTTAAGGTAAAAACAATTGTGTCTGTTACTGTGCAATGGTTTGTTGTTGTTTTGCTTTCCTGCAATAGCGCCGCTCTGTTGTGGCACTCTTTGTTTTAGCAAAAAAATCCAACTGTGCCTAAAAGTATGCAGCAGTACTCACATGAAGCGTTAAACTTCATTGTTCCCATTTCATATGTGAGTGCGAGCGAGAGTGTGCTTATGTTTGCATGTGTGTGGTGAGAATGGGTCCTTTGTGTCGCAGGACAATATCTGAGTACACTCACAAACACATGTGTGTGTGTATGTTTAGTTGTTGTGTTGTATTTGCATTAGAATTTCAAAGTGTCCGTATGTACATATGTATACGAGTATACGTATGACTTGTTACATAGTTTATGTTTTTGCATTTGTTTGCCTCGTATAAATCTTCTAGGTTTTATTTAACCTTTTGAGGCATTTTTAGGTTATTTTATTGGAGGTTTTTATTAAAGAATCTACACTTGGTTTCACAATGAATATTGCTTTGGTTTTGAGGTCATATTTAAATTTGTTGAGACTAATTGTGTTTTTCTGTTTGGGTGTGTATCGGACGTTATAAATTAAAAAAAAATATTCATGGTTTAAATGATGAATAGAGTCCGTAATAAAGGAGTGGTTACAGTGTTTGTAAAACTTTGAGTAAAATAAGAGCCATATCAAAACTTGGACCTATGACGACTATTATGCATACGAATATTTTCAGATAAAAGGAATCGTATATATTTTACTGCCCAATTTGTAGAAATTTGTATTTCCTAATGGTGCTAAGTTTCTATATGGTGGCTATACCAAAACATTATCCGATGTGGTTCAATATAAGAAATATGTCTGCCAAATTTTATCAACATAGCTCTTTTATTATGGACTATACATGTGCGTGCTTTCAGGAGTCCGATTATAGGGTCTCAGATCAAGAGTGTAACTTTGTTTCATTTCCATTTCAAATATATTCCCGTTCTAGTTTAAAACAAAACAAGTAAAACACATCGAAGGAGTTCTGTAAGGTACATAGTGAGATTGGCGGAATATTATTTGAGGTCATTAAAGCGAAGTCCAGTTGGTTATTTACTCCTTCCAATGTGACCAGTTGGGTAATATATTTCTTAGTAAGTGACCAGTTGGCTTATCTACTCTTTAGTTGACGACCACTTCGGTTAGTCCATAGTAGGCGGCCAGTTGGTATTTCTACTCCTTAGTAGAAGACTAGTAGAGATATATACTCCTTAGTAGGCGGTCAGATGGGTTATCTACTCCATAGTTGACGCCCAGTTCAGTTATCTACTCCTTAGTAGATGATCGGTGGTGTTATCTATTCCTAAGCAAATTTATTTCTTAGTACGCGGCCAGTTAGTTTATCTACTCGTTAGTAGATGACGAGTTTATTTTCATATATATTCCTTAATAGACGATCAGTAGTGTTATGTACTCCTTAGTAGATGACCAGTTTTCTTCTCCACCGAGGACGACCATTTGGGTTATCAATTCCTTAGTAGATAACCAACTGGGTTATCAATTCGCTAGTAGATAACTAGTTGGGTTTTTTACTCCTTAGTATGCGGCCAGTTGGTAGACCACCACATGGGTTGTCCTTTTCTTAGTACACGACCAGATGTTTTATTTACTCCTTATATGCGACCAGCTGGTTTATCTACTACTTAGCAGATGACCAGTTGTGTTATCTACTCCTTATTAGGTGACCTGTTGGTGTTTAGACGACCAGTAGTGTTATTTACTCCTTAGTATGCCATCAGTTGGGTTATCTACTTCATAGTTGACTACCATTTGGGTTATCTATTCATTAGTAGATGATCAGTTGGGTTAGATACATCATAGTAGGCGGCTGGTTTGTTATCTACTTTTTAGTTGACTAAAATTTTGGTTATCCAATATGCGGTCGTCGGGTTATCTAATCCTTAGTGGAGGGCCAGTTGGATTAACTACTCTTATGTTGACGACCACGTGGGCTATCTACTCCTTTGTAGACGATCAGTTGAATTATAGGCGACCGATTGGGTTATTTACTCCTTAGTTGACTACCATTTGGGTTATCTATTCCTTATTGGATGACCAGTTGGATTATAGGCGGTTATTTACTTCTTAGTCGACTACCATTTGGGTTATCTAGTCCCTAAAAATCGATCAGTTGGGTTATCTATTCCGTAATATGCGGCCGTAGGGTTATCTTATCCTTAGTAGAGCGCCAGTTGGGTTACCTACTCTTTAGCTGACGACCAGTTGGGTTATCTACTCCTTAGTAGACGATCAGTTTGAATATTTATTCCTTAGTCGGCGGTTGGGTTATTTAGTTCTTAGTTGACTACCATTTGGGTTATCTATTCCTCATTAGATGACCAGTTTGGGTATTTTGTACCTAGTAGACGACCAGTAGGCTTATTTACTCCATAGTAGGCGGCCGGTTCGGTTATTTACTTCTTAGTTCACTATCATTTGATTCACCTACTCCTTAGTATATGACCAGTTGTGTTATGTACTCCGTAGTAGAGGCCGGTTGTGTTATCTACTTCTTAGTTGATTACCTTTTTGGTCATCTAGTCCTTAATAGTCGATCAGTTGGGTTATCTACTCCTTACTATGCGGTCTTCGGTTAATCTAATCTATAATAGGGGACCAGTTGGGTTAGCTACCCTTTATGTGACGACGGGTTGGGTTATCTACACCATAGTAGACGATCAGTTGGATTAATTATTCCTTAGTAGACGATCAGTTGGATTATTTATTCCTTAGTAGGCGACCGGTTGGGTTATTTACTTCTTAGTTGACTACCATTTGGGTTATCTATTCCTTATTAGATGACCAGTTGGTGTATTTAGTACCCAGTAGCCGGTCAGTAGGGTTATTTATTCCTTAGTAGGGGGCCGGTTGGGTTATCTACTTCTTAGTTGACTACCATTTGGGTTTCCTACTCCTTAGTAGATGACCAGTTGGGTTATGTACTCCTTAGTAGGAGGCCGGTTGTGTTATCTACTGCTTAGTTGACCACCATTTTGGTTATCTAGTTCCTAAAAATCAATCAGTTGGGTTATTTACTCCTTAATATGCGGCCGTACGGTTATCTTATGGTTAGTAGAGGGCCAGATGGGTTAGCTATCCTTTAGTTGACGACAAGTTGGGTTATCTACTCCTTAGTAGACGATCTGTTGGAATATATAGTAGACGATCAGTTGGATTATTTATTCCTTAGTAGGCGGCCGAATGGGTTATTTACATTTTAGTTGAATACCATTTGGGTTATGTATTCCTTGGTAGATGACCAGCTGGATTATTTACTGCTTTGGCAGGTGATCAGTTGTGTTATCAACTCCTTAGTAGATGAACAGTTTAGTTATTTACTTCTTAATAGGGTGTCAGTTGGGTTACCAATTCCTTAGTAGATGACCAAATAGGTTATTTACTGCTTTGGTAGATGGTCAGTTAGGTTATCTACTCCCTAGTAGATGACCAGTTGGGTTACCTACTCATTAGTAGACGACCAGTTGGTTTATCTAGTTTTTAGTATTCGACCAGCTGGGTTATCTACAACTTAATATTCGGTCGTTGGTATATCCTCATATCCTTGGATAATCCTCATTCGACAACCAGTAGTTTTATTTACTCCTTAGTAGGCGACCGGTTGGGTTATCTAGTTCTTAGTTGACTACCATTTGGGTTACCTACTCCTTAGTACATGACCAGTAGGTTTATTTACTCCTTAGTATGCCATGAGTTGGGTTATTTGCTTCTTAGTTGACTACCATTTTGGTTATCTAGTCCTTAATAGTCGATCAGTTGGGTTATCTACTCCTCACTATGCGGTCGTCGGTTTATCTAATCCTTAGTAGAGGACCAGTTGGGTTAGCTATCCTTTAGTTGATGACCAGTTGGGTTATCTACTCCTTAGTAGACGACCAGATTGGATATTTACTTCTTAATAGGGTGTCAGTTGGTTAATTTACTCCTTAGTAGACGACCAGATTGGTTATTTATTTCTTAATGGGGTGTCAGTTGGATAATTTACTCCATAGTAGCCGACTATCTATTTCTTAGTATATTACCAGTTGGGTTATCTACTCCTTAGTAGGCAACCAGCTGGGTTATTTGTAGTAGAGGATCAGTCTTCGAAGTTAAACTTTTAAATTGTAAACATTTAATTGGTTTCAAATTTATCTTACGCTGTTTGACTTTGAAGGGACAGATATTGTAATACTTAGATATATCATGAGGAGCAAATTTACCACCTATAATGCAAAGCTATGTTAAAGTTACTCGTTGTTTTCATATAAAAGGGACAATCACTGTTCTCAGTGGATTTAGTTTTGTACTCGTCAGTGTTTAGTTTTGCACCAGTTCAATTTCTCGCAGGATTACTTATTTTCGGTTTATCTCGGTTATTGACCATTTTTATTTAATGTTTATCATTTAAAATCATATATTAAATTTTGAGTATTAAATCCAGAGCATTTCTTAAGTGTCACGATTTTCACTTTATGTTCTCTTTTCATATCTTCATTAAATCTGTCCCTTTTTTAATTTGGAAACTTAAAATTTAATTCTTTTATTGGTCGAACCCTTTTCAAAAACCTGGCAAGGTTTTCCATAGCCATCGTCATGTCATTTATAAAATTATGTAAAATTATTTAACGCAGCATTTCCGAGCAAAATCTTTAAGTCCCTTTTTGAAGATGACGGGGAAACCCCATCAACCGTGTACCATTATCCAGCAATCATTTTCCGCTTATCCTTCGCTGGCATTCCACAATGTTGAGTGGAAATTATATTTTTGAAAAATCTCTCTTTACTTTCATTCCTTCATCTTTAGCTGAGTTTGAAGAAAAAGTAATGTCATATTTAATAAAGTTCGGGAAGAGGGGTTAGGTTGTCAGGATTTTTTTGTTTGGAATGGGAAGTGAGGATAACAAATGCATGCCAATGCTATTCTTTTTGGGTTTGATGGTGGGGAAAAAAGCAGTCATTGTAAATAAATTATTTGTATAAAACCAATTTAAGAGTTTATTAAATTTGTGCGGTCACATTAAAATATTTTCTGGTTAGCGATGTGAAAAACGGAAAATCCGTTCATCTGTTCGTCTGTGCAGCGAAATGTAAGAGATAGTGGAACGGCTTCACTGGAGCAGAAATTGGGAAATGCGGCCAAATTAACGTAACCATTTAAGTAAATATTTGTATGTGCTTTGCAAGTTTTATTGGCGGGGAAGAAGGATATGATTTTTTCCCTCTGCTCTTTAACTAACCGCCATTGAACGATTATGTGTGTCAATCAATTCCATGTTGTCAAGGACTTTCTCCTCCCCTTCCATCATCCATTTTGTCCTTTATTGGCCACCTCTAGCACCAATATCATCACTGTGGGTGGCAATTTCCAATAAATATATTTCAAATAATTTACCAAAAAGTGCTCTGTAAATATTTATCCTGGCCATGATGTAGAAATTGGGTGTGGTTTTATTTTTCGTGTTGTATTATTGATGGGTTCCGCCGTGATTGGGTGAAATCTGTTTGGTGGTTTTTCTATTATCGTTCTTTTTTTGCTTTGCCTCTACCGATTTTGTGGCTTTTCCTCCGTCCTCTGCCCGATTGCCGATATCATCGTTATTACATTGCTTTTTGCGGTTTGGCACAAAACATTTATCAGTCGTTTTTTGGCGGTAATTGAAATTATATTTTTTTATGCTGTCGTGATTTTTCTGAACACATTTCCACTGTAATTTAAATTAATTTTCATTTTCTGGTTTTCATCCTTGTTGTTGTTGTGCTGCGAAATAAAGTTTGACTAAACAGCCACACAGAGAAAAACAACTTTTCTTGTCTTCTATATTGGATCTTCGACGTT
This sequence comes from Eudasyphora cyanicolor, assembly GCA_963930755.1. Classification (NCBI taxonomy): domain Eukaryota; kingdom Metazoa; phylum Arthropoda; class Insecta; order Diptera; family Muscidae; genus Eudasyphora; species Eudasyphora cyanicolor. The sequence goes on from OZ005738.1 coordinate 132,608,824, forward strand.
TTGATTTCAAATGCAGAAAAGGGTTGCGGAAGTCCTCTTTTCCTCTTTGTTAAGAAGTGGAACTCTAGCTCATTAAAAGTTGTAAACTTTTTTGTTTCTGATTTTTTCTTTTTCCTTCAACTCAACTTTGATTTTTTCTTGTGAACTTTAGTTTGAGTTAAGGGTTGACAATGAAATTAATATTACGGTAGACTTTTAGGAAAACGAAGGCCTAAAGCAAATCATTATTGACTTTAATTTTTTGTTGCTTTTTTGGAAGATACTCAATTTACGATATTTAGTAGAGCTTCAAATTCAAACAACTGAGGAAAGTTTAACATTGGTGACTCCTCAACTTATTAATGGTCATGCCCTTATTTCCAGCGATGAAACTCAAAGTGTCTGCCGGACCGTTTATGGAAAGAAACATCGTTATGCAAATGTCTAATTGTTTCTAAGAAATAATTTAAAATTTCAGCCCCATCGCTGGCAAATATGCCAATTTAAACGAAACGCCAGTAAGGAAAGGCAGAAAGTCTGACAGGGCTTGCGATTTTTAAGGCACTGGGTGCACTTTTTTCGGTTAGGTTTGTTTCGCATTTTGTTTCTCCTATTAAATATCTACAACTTTGCTTCAGACACAAAAGAGATATTCCGTACTGTATACCGAGAAAAAACATGGAAAAAGTGCTAAAAAACCACCTGGAGAAAAAAAATTCGTGTGGTCATTAAATTATTAATTGAGCCAACTTGAAAAAGCGATTGCTGCAGAAGTTCTCATTTTTGGAGCTACTGTCACGTCAAATTCTCAGAATTGAGTCCAACAAAAAAAAATATTTTCATGTTTCCCTATGCGGGGATGATCTGTTACACTATGCAACAAAATTTTGTCCAAGGGATGTGGATAACAGTTTCTGGTGCAATTAGGTGTCACAAACACGAAAAAAATATTAAAAAAAAATTGTTTATGGTAATTTTTTTTTTTAAATTTTTTTTAAAATTTTTTTTTCTTAAAATTCCAGCTTTCATGGAAAGCACATTCAGTATTTGGACCATAATTTTTCAAGTCTAAGCCTGATTGAGCCATGTTATGCCTACATATATCGGTTTAGTAACAGTCGTCAAAAATATGAGAAAAAATGATTTTTTTTTAAAAAACACTTTTTCCTGGTACAAAAAAAACCATAAAAAATAGAAAAAAAATCGAAAAATTATTTTATCACATTTTTAAAAAGCCACCACGCTAACGAAGAAAACACTGTCTATTTGAAAAAAAATCTATGAATAGATGTAAAAGTTATGAGCCATTTTGTAAATGTTAGGGAAATTCAAAAAATCTTCTTTCATATTTTATCGTTTTTAAATGATGTTTTTGCTTATATTGAATTCGCCATATGTGAGAGAGACATATAAGAGACATTGCACTTGCATTTTATTTTATGAGGATTGATGTCAGACATTATAAAATTATAGAGAGGACGAGGTTTTATGGCCGTTCGTAACCCTCCATAAAACATGATATGCAATGTGAGAGTTATATTGGATGAGATCCTTCATTCAACAATATTTGTGGTGTTTTTATGAGGTTTCCATTACGCTTTTTAGGGGCATGGACATCCCAGTCGTATATACAGGTAGTAAAATTATATGTACGCAATACAAAGTAGTACGCGGCAGTCTTGAAAATATTGGGTGTCTACTTTCGAAGCAAACTATACAGGGTGGCTGATATGTATTCCAACCAACTTCAGGTTGCTATCATTTCTGAACCGCTAGTCTGATAGCTGACAGATTTATTTCAGTGACAGTTCATTTTATTGTTTACCAGCTTACAAAAGCATTTTGATCTATTGCATTCAGAAAAAAGTTATTCGTGATGGAATTCAAGCGTGATAGTGTGATTGCTTTATATTTGGGTGGAAAAACACAAGTGGCTATCGTTAGAGCCCTCCAGCATTTAAATGTGAATAAATCTTTTGTTTCTCGTACCATTGCTCGTTACCGTGATACTGGCGGTGTTGCATCCCGTCCAAAAAGTGGACGAAAAAAACGGTAACAACACCAGAAATGATCCGAAAAGTGAAGGCCAGATTTGATCGAAATCCACGCCGCAGTGGTAGAAAAATTGCTCGTGAGCTGAACATATCGCGAGAACGGATACAACACATATTCAAAATTTAGCTTGGACTAAAGCCATTGAAGTTCCAAAAAGTGCAAGAGCTCACCGATGCACAAAAAAAGTTAGACTGGAAAGAGCCAAGGAGTTGCTTCGCTTGCACGAAAGTGGCCAGTTACCGAATTTGATTTTCTCCGATGAGGAGCCATTCCAAATTGAGCAGTTTGTGAACAAACAAAATGATCGGGTTTACTTGCCAAAGAGGTCAGCTGAAAATTGACACCTTCGATTGGCCACCAGAACTCAAGCGCCGCCGATGGTAATGGCGTGGGCTGCCGTAACGGCCGATGGTCGCTCCCCGCTCGTATTCATCGACCAAGGGGTCAAAATAAATGCCGAATATTATCGGGAAAATGTCCTAAAGACAGTATTGAAGCCCTTGGCAGACAAACATTTCGGCCGCAGACCATGGACATTCCAACAGGACTCAGCACCATCGCACTCAGCACGCATCAACCAAGAATGGCTTAAAAAGGAGGTTCCTCGCTTCATTTCTACCGCACAATGGCCACCAAGATCTCCGGATCTCAATCCGTTGGACTTTTGCGCCCGGGGCAGTTTAGAGAGTAAGGTTCGCACTAAAAAATACCAAAGTATCGATCATCTCAAGACGGCGCTTCGCCGGGAATGGGCCAAAATACCGCAGAGCCACTTTCGTGCAGCGTGTGATGGCTTTGTCGGCCGTTTGAAGGCCATAATTCGTGCCAAAGGTGGCCAATTCGAACAAATCTAAACTGTTTCTAAAATGTTATGTTATTTCCGACATTTTTTGCTTTTGAACAATAAAATTTAAAAAAAAATTAAAAAAATATAGCGCTTTACTTTGTTGCATTACATATCAGCCACTCTGTATATTATAATGACATTTTTTCGCAAACTAAAAATCCTTTCATACATTTTATTTTTTCAGAGAGGAACTGCAATGGTGGTTGTTGTTTTTTCTCGGTAACGAAATCCCAACGAAAATTTTAATTTAATTAGTTAAGTAGACACGCAAAACTACAATTCGTACCATAAGCGTATGTGTAATAGCAATTAATAATATTCATCATACGCTCTATTGTCCCAATGTATTGATTGCAACCCTTTACTGTACTTTTTATTACTCTATGTAACATCTATTTTTTCCAAAGGTGGATATTAACCAATTAATATCAATCATACGACTAATTGCACAAACCCATTTTGAAGGTGTATTTTTTGATTGGAAATTATATAGCTTTAATTTTGCACCACTTGTTTCGAATGCAAAGCAATTATGGCTTTATTCAAATGAATTTTTTTTCTCAAACTAAAAATCCTTTCATACCATTTATTTATTCAGAGAATGTAGGAACTGCATGGTTGGTTGTTGTTTTTTCTCGGTAACGAAATCCCAACGAAAACATATTTAACTGAAAAATTACAATGCCTCATCATTATGGTTGAATATTTTATAATAGCAGCCCGGCAACATAGTTATTGAGCCTGAGTGGTTTTCCCAAACCGCGCCCTTCCCCCCTCTGCGCTCTATATAGCCGTTGACGCCTTTTGCAAGCACCATTGCCATTGCCGTCTGCGTCAACCTCTCATCCGCATTATCGTCATTGGTATGCAGGAGCAAGAGCAGCAACAGCAACAGCAGTACTTCAATAAAGCCTGGCAATATAGTTGCAGTAAATTGTTTTGTAAATAATTTATAAACATTTCGAATAGTAAATGTAACGATAAATGGGTTGAAGCATTTCGCCTGGTTTTGAGATGCGAAAGGGGACACATAGCAACGATGTCCTGAATGGCTGATGTATTGTGGCAGGGCGGCGCGGGGCTATGTTGAGGGATGACAGTAGGATGAAGCTGCTGCTGCTGATGCCGATGTTGCGGCTGGGTGTGCCATTAAAGCACTATTCTTCAGCCCCGAAAGCCGTAACTAAATGTGTGGTAACTTTTCAAAGGATTTGGTTTGATTTGCATATATTTTACTTGCCACAAAGTTTCGGCTGGCCCCGCCACATCAGATGCAGGGTGCGCTCTGCAACAATATTTGCCCGCTTACTAACAGTGTAATGCAGCAGGTCTTTGCCTAGCACTCCTCCCAATTCGCTCTGTGCTCCAGCTGAGTTTCTAGTTATTTATTGTGTATATATATGTATATACGAGTATGTAAGGATTTTTGCTTTCCTACTCAGGAAGTTTGTAATTGAACTGTTTGTGTATGTAGGATGTTGGGAAAATATTAATTATGATTCTCACTCAGTAGGTTAAATGTGTTAGTGAGGGGGCTCACTATTCTTGGCTCTCTCACACATATTTCATTATCCTTGCGATTCAATCACGCCTCGTGGGTTTATGTAATCATTTATTAAAAGCCATCTAAAGTTATTTTTTTTATCACATCATGAATCACGCTCTTCCCTGACTCTGAAGCAGTAAAGTAAATTAATTCAACTCGCAGCAAACAGGAAAGTAATATGAGGCAGAGTTTTTTTGGCTTTCTTTTCATACTCTCTCTTCTCTTTTAAACAAATATTGATTTTTGATTTGGCCAAAAACCATTGATGCGTATGATGAATATTTATTTTTCCTACATACCCCACGTAACCATGTAATGTAGTGCAAATTACAAATATGTGATGTTTTAGGAGCTTACAAAAAAACTGTGTACTATATATTCAGTTGAATGCTCAAATTAAATTAACACAAACATTAATTTAGTTCACTTATGTCAAGCGGAAATTTAACACAGCGCATAGAATGTGGAATTCGCCTAAAAAAATATGTCACAAATTCTCCATTTAATTTATGTTTGATGGGCGGTAAAAGTATGTCAAATAAATGAACATATCAACAGCATAAACAATGGATGAGTTTTACAAATTTAATTTTGTTTTCCAGCAAAAATATGTAAATAAAGATACTGTTGTGATAGATTAAATTTATCATTTCAACTTGTTCCTTTACTAAAATTAAATGAAACATCAAAAGAAACAGATATAAAGGGTGGGCCACTTAAAATTTTACATTTGAATCGGCTATAAAGATTGTAAATATTAAATTGGAACTACCGATTACTTTGACTTGTGATTTGAGTCCTTTGGATGATTTTCTGTGGGGAGCTATTAAGGCTAAATGTTACGCAAAGCACTCAGAGACAATTGAAATCAAAGTTGCCATTGAGGAGATTCGACCCAACAATCGAAAATGTACTGAAAAGTTGGGTTGATCGGATAAGGTACTGCCGAGCCAGTCGTGGAGTCGTATGAATGCTATTGTGTTCCAATATTAATAGACAAAGTTTAACCTTTCCAATAAAACCAGAATTTTGAAAAAAATTATCAGCACTTTCTTAGAGCCGATTCAAATTTAAAGTTTTTAATTGCCCAACCGTACCTGAGCCCATCCCAACATTTTCAATTGCCGAGCCAGTCGTGGTAGTCGGTGTTCCATTACAACAACACATGATTTTGGGACTCAATTCTGAGAATTGGAAAGTAGCCCCAAAAATTAGAACTTCTGCATCATTTGTTTAGTCAAGTTGCGTCAATTAACAATTTAATGGCCATACGAATTTGTTTGCTCAAGGTGGATTTTTGGCACTTTTTCTATATTTATCTCCATAATACATAATATCTCTTCTGTGCCTAAAGCAAAGTTGTATATATTGAATAGGAAAAAATGCCGAACATACCAGGTGCATCCAGTGCTTTAAAAATCGTAACAATGCCAACAAAGTCATACAATATCTGTCAGTAAAATACTGAAAAATGACAAATTTCAACCTTTCCAATAAAACCATAAATTGAAAAAAATTATCAGTACTTTTTTTTTATAGTCGACTCAAATTTAAAATCATAATAAATTCATAAGCTAAATAAAGCCAGGTACCCTTTAACCTGCTTTTAGATTAGGCCCATTTGGTCCATTTTTTTCTTTTTTGCTCAAAAATAATTTGTAAACAAAGCATCTTTCTTTTTACGATGTATTGAATAAAATTAAATAGAAAATAAATATATTATTAACCAAATGGTCTCTTAATCTAGGATTCGTACATATCTTCTAATCAAACAGCAGGGTTAGATTAAAGCAACTCATAAGGGCTACGAATGTACAGGGTTTTCCAACAAGAGGTGTTATTTTGAATTACCCGGTATTTCGGTAGCTGTCACTTTTGAAGCTTTTATTCTTTGACATTCGACAAGTAGAAACTACGCCATTACTAAAAATGGAACGATACACGATTCAACAACGCAATGAAATTATTAAAATTCGAAAAATCTTGACTGATGATGCCCATTTCCACCTCGGTGGTTACGTCAACAAGCAAAATTGTCGCATCTGGGGCTCGGAAAATCCAGGAGTTATTGTTGAGAAGCCTCTCAATCCTCAACGTGTGACTGTTTGGTGCGATTTATGGTCAGGCGGGCTCATTGGACCTTACTTTTTCGAAAATAAGGTTGGATCAACAGTGAATGGATTGCGCTATCGACAGATGATTAATGATTTTTTATGGTCGGAGTTGGATGGTATTGATCTGGACAACGTTTACTTTCAACTAGACGGCGCTACGTGCCACACAAGCAACGAAACCATAGCTCTGTTGCGGGAAAAGTTTCCGGACCGTGTTATCTCTCGAAGAGGTAATCACAATTGGCCACCGAGATCTTGTGATTTAACACATTGCGACTTCGTCCGTTGGGGCCACGTGAAAGATAAGGTCTATGCCAACAGCCCAGCGTCGATTCAAGACCTCAAAGATAGAATTCGTAAGGCTATCGAGGACATAGGACAGCAACTTTGCAATTTGGTTATGGAAAATTTCATGAAAAAGATATGGTCCTGTAAGCGTGGTCGTGGTGACCATTTGGCTGATGTTGTTTTTCATTATTAACGTCATACCTTCCTCTTTATTATGAAATAAACATTCGAACATTTATCTAAAAAAATTGCATTTTTCTTTGAATACCAAAATAACACCTCTTGTTGGAAAACCTTTTATATATGGGTGGTTTCGACATTACGGGACAATTTCGACATAATTTTTACATTTGAAGTTTTTTGCCGAATTCAATACCTCAGATAGGTAGATAATATCCATTTAAGAATAGCTACTCTATTATCGAAGGTATACGTATTTTTTTTTAACCGAATTATAATTTTTTTTTAAAATTTAGCCCCCATGGTAATGACGGGTAAAAGTATAGTATAGGGTATAGTATAATATCCTAGGCCCCTCGGTCTGATGACATATTTGGATGGAGCACCTCATAAGAAATAAGAAATTTTTTTATCGATATTTTGCTTAGTTAAATAAATTTTTTTCATGGATCAAAACTTGGTTTTCACAATCACCCTTCAAAGCAAAAAAAAAATGTTAAAAAAGTATTGAACTTTAAAAATAAAAGCAGCACAGGCGAATGACGCACATGAGTGTGAAAGCTCATTTCGGAAGAAAAAGCGCGTCTTACATCATTTTAGTAATATTGTTGGCGCAAAACCAGAAACAAGTTTATAATTTTAACTCTTTGAAATCCGGAATGGTTTGGAAATTTGAATTTTACGGAATATAAGATTTGCCAGGGAAATGACGCAAATCTTGAGGGACAGAAAATAATCATGCATAAAAATAGTAATTGATAAAAAATTATAAACATTAATAGAAAACACAAATCAATAAATATTATATTTTACATTGAACCAATACTATTTATTAACTATTTCTGCCAAAAAAATTTGTAAAAATGAGGAGAAAGTAGAATTAGCGACAGCCAGGGGAATGACAATTAAACACTTTGGTAGCCAATTTTTTCCTAATAAATAAATTAAAAAAATATATTTTAGTGACCGCAAAGACCCTTTAAGGCTTTGTAATAAAGTAATTACGAAAGTGGAATATGTTTTATTTTTTCTAATTTAAATAGACAAAGACAGCAAATTATCAAAGTCGATGATAGAAAAAATATTAACACATACCAAATTTGAAGTCAATCGGTTACTCTTGTCGAATATTATCGTGCACACCAGCCAGGCGGACATACGGACAGACTGCGGACATTACCCCAATGGCATAAAATGGCCCAAAATGGATTTCCGCCAAATATTCTTGGTATCTCTTAGGTGAATCCTTCGTTGTGTTACACTTTTGATTTTCCGATTTCAAAATAAATTGGCATATCGATTCTCTGCTCAAAACAAAACATTTTATAGTTGGCGAAAAAAATATAAAAATTTTTTCTAGATGTTATTGGCATCTGAAATCTGAGAAAATAGAAAAATATTCTCAAAGGGAGTACGTTTCGAGTTCTGTATTTTCGGAACGCGTGGACGGATTTTTACAAAAGAGGGTTCTTTTAAAGGTCGTAAGTTCTATTTTTTATAGCAGGAATTTATGTTCGCTTCGTTAACGTTTTTGAGTGTATCCGATGCATCTGCATCTGCAATGAAGTACTCGTCGAGACCAACACATTGATGTATCGCACGTGACAATCGACTTACATACAAACGATTTTAGGCCGATTCAGATTTCAGGTGCTTTTATCATCTGAAAAAAATTATGGTTTTTTTCTCGACAACTAAATACAAAGATGATTAATTTCCATATTAACACTCATATACAAATTTTCAATACAGTCGGCAATGTCGACCAGATTTTTTCCCAAAAATCGTTCGGTTTGATATGGAATGAACAATATACATTCGTTCACAATTGTGGGAATTTAAAAACCGGATTATGTTTTAGAAGTTTTTAAAATTCCTGCAGTCCTGTTAAAAATGGGAGTTATCATCACACCCGTTTTAGTACCTCCCATACAAAACGAACTAAGACAAAACAAATTAAATAGCTCATAATATTAGTACATATTTTAGTTGTTTTTAATTAATGAACAAGCTCGAGTTGAGGAACATCTTCAGGAATATGAGTATGTAAACAAAACTAACACAAAACATAAAAAGACATACGTCCTGCCTTGCTGTCGTCTGTTTTCTTACTTACGACAGCAAGGCAGGACGTATGTCTTTTTATGTTTTGTGTTAGTTTTGTTTACATACTCATATTCCTGAAGATGTTCCTCAAAGAGGAACGAAATATCGAATAAATAATAAAAAACATCAAAACTTGACCTCGAGCTTGTTCATTAATTAAAAACAACTAAAAGACAGAATAAAGGTCGATTATTCAGAAAATACATTTCAAATTAGTACATATATATATATACTCGTACAAGTACACATTTACATAGCTCACAAAGTGAGGGTATACTTAGTCGGTTTAGCCGACTGAAATTCTTACTTGTTTTATTTGCAAATTTTCAAAATGTTGTTAGAAATAAATAGGAAAATAAAAGCACCCTTGCAACATTTGTTTTGTTCTTAAATTACAGCTAAACACACGGTACGGCAATCTTTAATTAGAAATTTGGCCGCATGAAATTTTGGTTTTAAATAATACTCATTATTTATGATAACTAACCCAAGTGTAATTTCTGGCAATATAACAAAATATACAAAAATGAGTATTACGAAAAATTTTATTAAAACCTGACAAAACAACAACAGCTTTCTAACTGAAATAACTCTAACGAAATATTATAATTGAGGTGAATTTACTTTTGTTTAAAATTAATAATTATAGTATCATTAGTTATATAAAAAATAATTCATATATTATTTAAAACTACCCCTAAATGGTTCACAATAAACCACAAACATCTACTTTTCTTTATTCTCTTTCCAGACAGCCATCTAGACATATGAAGAAAATATTTTTGTATAATAACATGAACATACTCGTATTTCATCAATCATACACCCCAACAAGGAATTTAAATTATTCACAAGCTCTTTGTGAGATTTATGTTTGTGAAAATATATTTGTGTGTCAACAAAAGAGTATATCAAATCTGTAATACATATGTCGGCACTCCGACTGGAAGGAAGGAAGCAGTTGCATAATAGTTAGAATTGATAAAAGCCCAACTAAAAATACTTGCCCCTTTTGGCTGCCAAAATTTTATAAACTTTTGTGTAAGCCCCTCGTCCGTCTGGCGGGGGGAAGATTGTGTGCATGACCAACGCTGAGAGTACACACCAAATACCCATAAAACTTCATTAACCCAATTTATGTATTTTTTGCAAACGTCGTCCTTTTTTTGGGGGGTGGGATGCTCGTGCGTTGTCCTATCCCAACAACCCACCAGGACAACATAATATGCACTGGACTGCACTGCTTTTATCGTGAATTATGGATGACCAACAACAGCAAAAAAACACGGGTTATGAAGTCGCATTTGATGCTCCGTTTTCCCACTTTGTGTATGGCAATAAATGGAATTGTATGGACGTGTGTTTTTGTGGTGGCAGAAGTGGGAGAGATGTGGAAGAGGAGTGGGGAGGAGTTTTGGTCGAGACGCTATCGTTATTATATAACAATAATATTAAATCAGTTTATCAATGCTTTTGCAGAGTCTGCGGTCGCTTACATATAAAAACGAAAAAATTATGAAATCGTAAAATCGGAACTGAGTGAAATAAAAAAGGGGATTAACATTTTCTTAGTTTAATAATACGAACATTAAAATAAAATTTGTTATTGTATAAACTATTCATATGAGGATATTAAAATAAAATATAAATATGTTTATTCAGTGATGAAAAACCCGTCTTCCTTGATTGTTTATATAGATAGATAGGTCCCTTTAAAGTTTGTTTTTTAAAATTAAAAAAATTAATAAAAATTATTTGTTTCGGTATATTACACAGTACAACACATGATTTTGGGACTCAAGTCTGAGAATTGGACGTGAAAATAGCCCAAAAAAAAGAACTTCTGAACCAATCGTTTGGTCCAGTAGGCTCACTTAATAATTTAATGGCCATACGAATTTTTTTGCTCAAGGTGGATTTTTAGCACTTTTTCTATATTTTAACACGGTTATATCTCGGTATACCGTACGGAATATCTCATTTGTGGCTAAAGCAAAGTTGTAGATATTGAATAGGAGAAAAAAATGCATAATAAACATACCCGAAAGAAGTGCATCCAGTACCTTAACAAAAGAATTCACAACATCAGCGACCCTCCTAATGCGAACCATATGCGTATGTGGAATTTAAATTATTAATCATACGTACTGTTAGCCTCGTAATAAATATTAATCATACGCACCTATGGTCTAGTTGTAAATATACAAGCAGGGCTTCTAAAATGGAATGTCTAGAGCCCAAACGAAGCCTTTTACAGTTTATAAGGCGAGCCGCGAGCCTTAAAACACACTATGCAAAACAAGTAAAAGCGTTAAGTTCGGCCGAATCTTATATACCCTCCACCATGGATAGCATGAAAACTCAAACCTACAAAATAACTCAAACTTAAAGAAAATAACACCGAAAACACACAAAAAAATATAGTAGATGAGAACAGTAGGAAACATATAGTAGATGAGAACAGTAGGAATAACAACAAGTTGGATGATGTATATGGGAGCTATATCTAAATATGGACCGATATCGCCCATTTGCAATCCCAAACAACCTGCAACTATTAGAAGTATTTGTACCAAATTTGATCAACCTAGCTTTATTATTGCGGACTGTAGCGTGATTACCACAGACGGACGGAGAATTTTACGACGATTAAGAATATATATACAAGGTGGTGCAAAAGTAACCTTTCGATGTTTTTTGGTTGTAATTTAAAAAAAAATGAAAAACTTTGATTCTTCTCGTGGATTATTTTTATTTGGTCTTTTAATTTTTTTTACATCAAGTCGAGAATATGATGTCATGTAAATGGCCGCCGCCACAGTTGATTGTCATTTGAGCCCTTTTTATGGCATTTTCCATCACTTTGGCCAAAACTTCCGGAGATAGGTCCTCACATTCTTGACGGATATTGTCTTTAAGAGCTGCAAGAGTCTGAGGCTTGTTGACATAAACCCGCGACTTCAAAAAGCCCCACAAAAAGAAGTCTGGAGCGGTCAAATCAGGCGATCTTGCTGGCCAGTGCAAATCGCCAAAACGGGAGATTAGGCGCCCGGGAAATGCATCCTTCAGCATATCGGTTGTGGCACGTGCAGTGTGTGCCGTTGCACCGTCCTGTTGGAACCACATATTTTCCAATCCCAATTCATCAAGTTGCGGCGAAAAGAACTCGTTGATCATTGCTCTGTAGCGTCCACCATTCACAGTAACCGTTTGGCCCGCGACGTCTTCGAAGAAAAAAGGTCCGATGACTCCTCCAGCGAAAACAGCACACCATACAGTGACTTTGAGCGGGTGTAATGGCTCTTCGTGGGTTACACGCGGATTTTCAGTGCCCCAGAAGCGTAAATTTTGCTTATTTACGTACCCGCTAAAATGGAAATGGGCCTCATCACTCATTATTATTTTTGATGAAAAATCATCTTCCTCTTGGTGGTGATTAAGGATGGCTTGAGCGTATGTAAGACGCGATTGGCGGTCAGCAGCTAACAGCTGATGTATTCGCATGTATTTACTACACAAATGTCAAAACAGAACTAACATTAGGGGCCAATCGCAAAATTTATAGCATTTTCTGATAGGAGGATTACTTTTGCGCCACCTTGTACTTTATGGGGTCTCAGATCAATATGTAGAGGTGTTACAAACGGAGTGACAAAATGAATATACCCCCCATCCTATGGTGGAGGGTATAAAAATAGAGCAGTGATACCCTTTAAATTAAAGCAAATTGTGAGGGCAACAAATGTTAGGAATATAACTTTTATGTGGAGACAGTGGTTTAGTAACTGTCGTTAAAATTTTGAAAAAATTAAATAATATTTTTATATTATTTATTTAGGAGTTGCTCCCTCCTAGATTTTCTTCAAATCCACAAAATTCACAGAATATTCCTCGCACTCTCACAAATCCAGACTCAATAGTTTTAAATGTTATGGACGAAATACCAAGACTAGTCTGAGTGGTCATAACTTTTGTACTGTTGGGTATATCAGTCATATATGAAATTTTATTGCCCATCCAGACATGTTGATACGGATGAAATCGGTGCATCTTGTGCTCCGATATTTACCAAATACATGCACACGGTAAGGGCAAAAATGAAAAAAAAATCAATTTTCAATTGCAGATATCTCGGTAACTATAGAAACACGAGTTAAACCCGCGTGAACATTTTCTTCACCCGATGTGGCCAACTTTGAGGCCTTCTAGCTCCGCCCGTGTCTGACAAAGGGGGCCAAATATAAAAATTAACTTCTCTAACACCTCTTCATCTACCATGCCAAGTTTGGTCGTAATCGGTTGTTTGGTTAAGAAACGGTCGAATTATTTCCCCTTTCTGAATTCGTACCACTGTGCAGTGTTTGGCATTGTCAGACTAGTCTTGGTATTTCGTCTATACACGCTGAAAAAAATCGCTTCTGTAGTATATTGTCCCAAACATATTCGGCTTGAAACATATATATCTTTAGAGTACGCTATAAACATATAATATTTGGTACACACAAAAATTATATATTTGGGAAGATGTTGTTCTAAACAAATCTTTATGTATAAAAATACACAAAATTATGTAATAACTCGAAATCTGCTTAATTTTCATAAAAAAGGTGAGAAAGGACTTATAGTATTTTTTCGCGAGAAATAGTTTTCTCAACGACGCCTACTAAAAATGTCGACCATATGTATGATTTTTAACACAGGATAAGATTTCATTGCACTTTTTCTGGGTTAAGGGGGTGAGAAGCGTGGACGACTGATTTGAGAGAAATAATTCTCTAAATGTTCCTTTTATTTCGATCTTTGGACTGAAGCGTATATTCCGAAGTCTTCCACTTCAAAATCACCAAAGAGATATGTAACCTCTCTGATTTCCCAACAAACTTTGTGGTCGAATATCGCGAAAACAAGAGCTAACATAGAAAAATGGCTAATGCCACTGGATTCAGCATGGCCGAAATAGGTATATCCATAGGGTCTCATTTCTGTTACATTTTTGGACTAGCACAGAGTAATAATTGAAATCATATAATCTTGGATCGAAATATATACTTGGAGGATTGACAACTAATGATGGCTTGGAATACTCAGAAATTTTGAATGATTGATTTAAAACATAAGTTAATGCTGCATTTGGTATCATGGTTTCTATTCGAAACAAAAAAAAATTAAAACTGAATTTCGAAAAATTCAACAAAAGTTTCGAAAATCTTTGTTAAATAAAATATATTTGAAGCAATTCCTAAACAATAATTTTATTTATATTCAAATACATATTTTATTTGAGAACTTTAGTTTGCAAATATTATATGTTGTAACATATTAATATACGAGTTCCAAATCTATTTTAGTGGTTTTCAAATAAAATTTATTTGCTCAGAAATATTTAATATTTAAAAATTTGTGTTCCAAAAATATTTTCTTTCGATTCAAACATATCAAAAAAGGCAATTTTGCCCCTTGTAACATTAACAAATATAGAGTCTTTGAAAATCCAATTATTATTTGGGATTTGTGAGAGTCTGGCGCATATTCTGTGTAAACTTGAAATTTTTTTATTGGAAAAAAATCGAAGGGGGAGCAATATTTTTAGAAAGTTTAAAAAAAATCGAAAATTTTTCTTTACGAAAGAGTGTCCTCTTTAAAACAACGTCATCTTTGCAAAAATCGGTTCAGCATGTCTAGAGCATTTACAAATTTCGTAAAAACCAAAAAATTACTTTTTTAATTTTTTCTAAAATTAATATACCGATAAAATTTTTTTAAAAACAATTTTGAAAAAAGTGGTATCGAGATTTTATTTTACCTATTTTTAATTGTTTATAAACATTTCAGCCAGAAATGAACTACATAGGTCGATATTAAATATTCTGTTCTTAGTTGAGTTTGTTTATGTATACATAGTTTGTTTGTGAGAGACATAACAGTTTGACGTGTTTTGCTTGTTCGGCGATTTTCTGTTGAGGAAAAAAATGGATCAAAGAATTTGCATAAAATTTTGTGTAACAAATGGAATTAAGTGCTCAAAAGCACTTGAAATATGGAGAGTGGCATATGGTGATTGTACCCTTAGTCGGAAACATGTTTACAAGTGGTACAAGCAAAACACGTCTACGAGTAAATGTTATGTCTCTCACAAACAAACTCAACTAAGAACATATGTTTGTGGCAAGTGTGCCCCCATGAAAAAACGCTAGCCGAATGCAAATTTGAGATGAAATTCACGAAATTCGATTTCTTAATATTTAAAGCTTATTGAAAATCCTGAGTTATTAAGATCGATCACACAGCCAATACCCATTTCACCCCACAGTCCTTTCATGGTAGCATGTAAGACTTTAAGAACATATTTTGGAATTCTTAAAACTCAGTTTTCAATCCTTAACGACAAAACCCGTTTTTTATATTTATCTATACAACATTGTCTAAGATAAATGGTATCCGCGCCATAAAACGCATTAAAATACTTTTCAGTTGAAACCATCAGTTGGAGAAAACTTTTACGCAATTTCTTAAGAAAACCACAAAACAATGTAATTTTTTTTTTCAATTTCCTTGTGACATCAAAAAAGGAAATGTAGTATTTGTCTTTTAAAAAAGAAAAGGGTGAAAAATAAACCAAACACGTTCGCAATAATTTTGCCAACATAAATTTATGCAAAAATGTCTTCTTCACACAACTCTTTGTACGAACGACAATGCCTATAATTTTCCCTCAAAGGTGGTCTGCCTAGAAACCCCTCAATGTCGGCTCTTTGACACCGAAAAATGGGGGCACTAAAGTTTTGCTGAAAATTGTTGAAAACTCCTTTAGGGGGGCAACAAATAACAAGAAAAGAATAAAACGCTACACCGCCATAAAGCAACAAAAGAAAGTCAACAGAAATTTGTTAAAATAAAATACGTGATTGTCGGCAATGACAGAGTCACGCATTTCCACTCATTGCTCTGAAAGTGGCAAAGAAAATGCGTCGGAACTACAGAACTTTTGTTGCTCTTGAAAAGAGCTTTGCAGGAAGCGGAAATGTCGACAACAAGCGGGAAGTATTTTAACTTTATGCAACTCTTTTCTCTCTCTCTCTCCTCTCCACCACTCTTTCCCTTTGATGTTCTTATGTGTTCTAGAACAAGCTCATATATATTAAACACGGCCAATTTTACATACATAGATATGTATATTATTTCATATCTACGTTAAAAGGAAGAGTGTCCTATGTCAGCAAAGGAAGAAAAGAAAATCTATGCTACTAGAAGCACAGTGACGGTGTCAATCATTTTTTTTTAAATGTGATGTGAACAAATCCGGTCTATACAGATATACAGGGTGGCTGATATGTAATGCAACAAAGTAAAGCGCTACATTTTTTTTAATTTTTTTTTTAAATTTTATTGTTCAAAAGCAAAAAAATGTCGGAAATAACATAAAATTTTAGAAACAGTTTAGATTTGTTCGAATTGCCCACCTTTGGCACGAATTATGGCCTTCAAACGGCCGACAAAGCCATCACACGCTGCACGAAAGTGGCTCTGCAGTATTTTGGCCCATTCCCGGCGAAGCGCCGTCTTGAGATGATCGATACTTTGGTATTTTTTAGTGCGAACCTTACTCTCTAAAATGCCCCAGGCGCAAAAGTCCAACGGATTGAGAGCCGGAGATCTTGGTGGCCATTGTGCGGTAGAAATTAAGCGAGGAACCTCCTTTTTAAGCCATTCTTGGTTGACGCGTGCTGAGTGCGATGGTGCTGAGTCCTGTTGGAATGTCCATGGTCTGCGGCCGAAGTGTTTGTCTGCCTAGGGCTTCAAAACTGTCTTTAGGACATTTTCCCGATAATATTCGGCATTTATTTTGACCCCATGGTCGATGAATACGAGCGGGGAGCGACCATCGGCCGTTACGGCGGCCCATACAATTACCATCGGCGGCGCTTGAGTTCTGGCGGCCAATCGAAGGTGTACATTTTCAGCTGACCTCTTTGGCAAGTAAACCCGATCATTTTGTTTGTTCACAAACTGCTCAATTTGGAATGGCTTCTCATCGGAGAAAACCAAATTCGGTAACTGGCCACTTTCGTGCAAGCGAAGCAACTCCTCGGCTCTTTCCAGTCTAACTTTTTTTTGTGCATCGGTGAGCTCTTGCACTTTTTGGAACTTCAATGGCTTTAGTCCAAGCTTAGTTTTTAATATGTGTTGTATCCGTTCTCGCGATATGTTCAGCTCACGAGCAATTTTTCTACCACTGCGGCGTGGATTTCGATCAAATCTGGTCTTCACTTTTCGGATCATTTCTGGTGTTGTTACCGTTTTCGTCCACTTTTTGGACGCGATGCAACACTGCCAGTATCACGGTAACGAGCAATGGTACGAGAAACAAAAGATTTATTCTCATTTAAATGCTGGAGGGCTCTAACGATAGCCATTTGTGTTTTTCCACCCAAATATAAAGTAATCACTATCACGCTTGAATTCCAACACGAATAACTTTTTTTTGAATGCAATAGATCAAAATGTAAGCTTGTAAACAATAAAATGAACTGTCACTGAAATGAATCTGTCAGCTATCAGACTAGCGGTTTAGAAATGATAGCAACCTGAAGTTGGTTGCAATACATATCAGCCACCCTGTATATTTGTCATACATTTAAAGATTGGATTCAAAGATGTCCCGTCGCTTGGGATTGAAAATTGTCACACACCACATGAACTAAGTAGTGAGGTATTATAACACAACACATAGTACAACACATGATTTTGGGACTCAATTCTGAGAATTGGACGTGAAAGTAGACCCACAAATAAGAACATCTGCATCATTCGCTTAGTGGAATTGTCTTAATTAATAATTCAATAGCCATACGATTATTTTGTGGATTTTATGCACTTTTTCCAAATTGTTTTAGTCTTGGAAAAAATAAAAAAAATTATTTTTTGTGTTCTACGAAATTTGCAAATGCTCTCAAACGGCTGAACCGAATTTTTCAAAGTTTACATTGTTTAATAGAGAACACAATGCGCAATTTTTGAAAAAAATTTTTACGAAAAAAAACTTGCTCCCTCCTCGATATACCCAATATACATAGTACAAAAGTTATGACTACTTTAAGTTATATATTCATAAAAAATGCCGACTTTTGTCAATTTTTTTAGGCAAAAAGTATAAATACATATATATAACTTCAAGTGGTCATAACTATTTGTACTATTGGGTATATCGAATCAATTTTTTTTTCGTCGTATCTACACGCTTAAAAAAAATCGGTTCTGTAGTATATTGTCCCAAACATATTCGGCTTGAAGCATATATATGTTTATGGTACACTCTAAATATATAATATTTGGTACACACAAAAATTATATATTTGGGAAGATGTTGTCCTAAACAAATCCTTGTTTTCACCCTAATACCTTTTATTTGGGATTTTAATTCCGAAACAAAAATGTATTTAAATTTAAGTATTCCGAAAATATCGAACCTTAATAGTGTTAAGTTTTTCAGTAATTTAATGATATTTTTTAGAAATTTTTAATTGAAATCGTATAATATTTGATAACATAAATTTACTCGAAGGATTGAAAAAAAATGCTGACATCAAATACCCAGAAATTTAGAATGAGTCCCTTAAAACAGAATGCAATGCTGCTAATGGTATTTTTGACTGGGAGAAATAATTCGAAACGAAGGAAAAATTAAAAATGAAATTAGAAAAATTTAACAAAATTTTTAAAAACTTTCTTAAGTTATATATATTTGAAGATATTCCTAAACAATAATTATATTGGTATATAAATACATATTTTATTTGAGAATATTAGTTTTCAAATATATTTTGTTGTAATATATTAATATATGCGTTCCAAGTAAATTTTGTTGATTTTCAAATAAAATTTATTTACTCAGAAATATAAAACATTTAAAAATTTGTGTTCCAAATATATTTTCTTTCGATTCAAACATATCAAAAAAGGCGATTTTGCCCCGTGTATATGAAATTTTATTGCACATCCAGATTTGTTGATACGGCTGAAATCGGTGCATATTATGCCCCGCTTTTTACAAAATACTAGCACACGGTAAGGGAAAAAATGAAAAATTCAGTTTTCAATTGCAGATGTCTCGGTAACTATACGAGATAATTCTTAGGTGTAAAAAGTTTTTTTTGTAGAGCTCAGTAAGTAGAAAACACATAAAATGAAATTTTATAGATCGCAAGAGAAAGACGAGTACACGCGCTTGAACATTTTCTTCACCCGATGTGGCCAACTTTGAGGCCCTCTAGCTCCGCCCCTGTCTGACATGGGGGCCCAAATGTAAAACATAACTTCTCTAACACCTCTTCATTTACCATGCCAAGTTTGGTTGCAATCGGTTATTTGGTTAAGAAACAGTCGAATTATTTTCCCTTATTGAAATCGTACCACTGTGCAGTGTTTTGCAAAAACTTTTCTGACTAGTCTTGGTATTTCGTCCATAACTTTTATATTATTCTGTGAAAATTTGCAATTTTCTCTAAAAAGGTTTTTTCAAAAAAAAAAAATTTACAAGAAAACAAAGTAAACTTTGCAAAAATCGGCTCAGCCATTCGAGAGCAATTAAAAAATTTCGTAAAACACAAAAACTATTTTTTTTAATTTTTTCAAAAATTAAAATGCCAATAAAATTTTTTTAAAATTTTTTTTCTTAAAGAAAAATATTAGCGTGCTCTTTTTTTACCTATTTGTAACTGCTTATAAACATTTTAGGCAAAAATAAACTACATAAGTCGATATTAAATATCCTGACCCATTTGTAAATTTAAAATTAGTGCTGTAAAGCAAACGCTAGTGCTGCTTATGAATATTTTAACTATAAAGTATAGATCACCCTATACTTAGTAGATATACTTTTTTCAATAGCCTGTTTTTGACCGATCACGTGTGAGTCGTGTCATGCTGTCATGTTATTTTTGTTAAGTATTGTTTGGCATTTCATCTTGGAAAGACTTACGCCTGAACAACGTTTACAAATCGTTCAACTGTATTACGAAAATTCACGTTCTGTGACGAATGTGTTTCGTGCACATCGCTCTACTTATGGTCCAGTAAGGAAAGGCTAAAGTCGGGCGGGGCCGACTATATAATACCCTACACCACTCTCGTAATATTGAATAACTCTGATATATAAATTTTGTTATTCATGCACGGGGCAAAATCGCCTTTTTTGATATGTTTGAATAGAAAGAAAATATATTTGGAACACTAAATTTTAAATATTATATATTTCTGAGCAAATAAATTTTATTTGAAAATCAATAAAATATATTTGGAACTCGTATATTAATATGTTACAACATATAATAATTGCAAACTAAATTTCTCAAATAAAATATGTATTTGAATACAAATAAAATGATTGTTTAGGAATTTCTCCACATATATTTTATTTAAAAAATATTTTCGAAACTTTTGTTGAATTTTTCGAATTTATATTTTTTTTTGTTTTTTTTTATTTTTTTGTTTTGAACCTCCCGGTTATGATACCAAATGCAGCAATAATTTTTGTTTTAAACCAATCATTTAAAATTTCTGAGTATTCCAAGCCATCATTGGTTGTCAATCCTCCAAGTATATATTTCGATCCAAGATTATATAATTTCAATTATTATTTTTTATATTTAAGACGTTAAAATTTTTGAAAAAATTATCTTTGAATTACTGAAAAATTTAACACAAATTAAGATATTTTCTGAATACTTAAATGAAAATAAATATTTGTTTCGGAAAAAATAGTCCAAAATAAACACATTGGGATGTAAACAAAGATTTGTTTAGAACAACATCTTCCCAAATATATATAATTTTTGTGTGTACCAAATATTATATGTTTAGAGTGTATCCTAAAGATATATATGTTTCAAGCCGAATATGTTTGGGACAATATACTACAGAAGCGATTTTTTTTCAGCGTGTGTATAAATTGTTTACATAAATTTACTTTTGGGACATTTTATACTTAAATAATACCCTGTACCACAGTGTGGTGTAGGGTATAAAAACAATTGGATCTAATGAGCCAAATCGGATGAAACATATATATGGGAGCTATAGCTAAATCTTTACCGATTTTCTTCAAATTCGGTAGTATTCGTTCATGGATCAAGAAACTCTACCATTCGAAATTTCAAAACGATTGGATGTAAAATACAGCTTTTATAGGACTAAAGGGCCAAATCGGACGAAACATATATATGGGAGCTATAGCTAAATCTTAACCGATTTTCTTCAAATTCGGTAGTGTTGGTTCATGGATCAAGAAACTCAATCATTCTAAATTTCAAAACGATTGGATGTAAAATACAGCTTCTATACGCCTAAGGGCCAAATCGGACGAAACATATATATGGGAGCTATAGCTAAATCTTAACCGATTTTCTTAAAATTCGGTAGTGTTGGTTCATGGATCAAGAAACTCAATCATTCTAAATTTCAAAACGATTGGATGTAAAATACAGCTTCTATACGCCTAAGGGCCAAATCGGACGAAACATATATATGGGAGCTATAGCTAAATCTTAACCGATTTTCTTCCAATTCGGTAGTGTTGGTTCATGGATCAAGAAACTCTACCATTCTAAATTTCAAAACGATTGGATGTAAAATACAGCTTTTATAGGACTAAAGGTCCAAATCGGACGAAACATATATATGGGAGCTATATCTAAATCTGAACCGATTTCAACCAAATTCAATAGCGATCTTAACAGCTGCGAAATACTCTAAAGGTCGCAAAGTGAAAGTGCGACCTGTAGTCGACGAACAACTTTACATGGACAGACGGACGGACAGACATCCTTAAATCGGACAGACATGCTCAGCTAGTGATTCTGAGTCGATCAGTATACTTTAAGGTGGGTCTAGCTGTGTTATTTTCAGGTGTTACAAACATCTGCCGTTAAACAAACTTATAATACCCTGTACCACAGTGTGGTGTAGGGTATAAAAACAACGGTTTGGTGTGGTTTGTGGGCGGGTGGAATCATCGGTCCATATTTCTTCAAAAATGATGCCGGTGAGAACGTAACCGTCAATGGCGACCGTTATCGTCCCATGATAATTGACTATTTGATGCCTGAAATTGAAGCTCGTGATCTCGGCGACATTTGGTTTCAACAAGGCGGCGCCACTTCCCACACATCGCATCAATCAATGGATTTATTGAGAGAACACTTCGGTGAGCAGATAATTTCACGTTTTGGGCCGGTCGATTGGCCACCAAGATCGTGTGATATCACACCGTTAGACTTTTTCCTGTGGGGATATGTAAAGTCTAAAGTTTATGCGGACAACCCGCTTCACGCGTGTCATTCGCCAGTTACCAGTCGAAATGCTCGAACGAGTCATCGAAAATTGGACTCAACGGATGGACCATCTGAGACGTAGCCGCGACCAACATTTGATAGACATAATCTTCAAAAAGTAAATGCCAGAGAATGTTCTTTCAAATGATAATAAACATTCCCCATTCAATTTGAATTTTCTGTGTTTTTTTTTCTTTAAAAAAAGTAGGGAACCTCGAAATGTATATAAAAATTTTGTTTTCAAAAATAATTTCTTTCAATTCAAACATATCACAAATTACGATTTCCCCCGTGTACATCATTTTTTAATTTTTATTGAGTCACATTTCGTAGAAAAATTTCATAGTGGTGTAGTTATAGTTGTCCAGTGCAATCGGGGGTGAACTTGTTCGTTAGAGTTTCTTATACTCACCTAAAACTACCCTTTGGAAAAGACATTTTGCAAGACGGGTTGTGGCACAATGTAATTAGTAAAATAAAAGGACAAACGAAATATTATTTATGAAACCCAATACTTAATCTTATGACTGAATGCCATTATGACCTCTTTTAGACTTCCCATTTCTTCTATAAACTTACAAATATAACACACCTAACCGCACTTATGCTAAGCTAACACAAAGTACAAAACTGAATATACATAATGTTAAAACCATAATCATAAATTATCCAGAGAGTACAAAGCTATGTAAGTGCTTCTAATGCCTCCCAAATGTACAACAAACCCACAACAATATAGTGAGTATAAGTATTTTTACCGCACTCCCATACTTATACACATTCCCTTAGATGCCTGTTTAAGGATATCCAAAGGTGTGTTTATATATATGTGTGAAGGTACTTATTTCTAAACCATAAATATTCACACACACATCGATTCACATACTCGTACTCATTTACAATTGTAAAGGTGCCAATTATGGCGTAAAGAACACGTATGTATGTACACGCTCATTCTCTATAGTTTTACTTGCTCTCGTTGTATGTATGTACGAGTATGCATACTCGTACGACAAAGACTCGTACATGTATTTTGTATTTATATGAAGAAATTCGTATATAAATTTCTGCACTTTATGATGCCAATTCTATTATTAAAACAATAAGTGTCATATTTATGGTTTATTTTCATAGCAGCAGCAGAAGTGGATAAAATTCCTTCCACTCTCCCTCTCCAAAAAGTTGAGAGAGAGGGAGCATTCGTAATCGAAAGTTGATTGAGGTGAGACGGGCTTTAGGTGAGCCTTTCAGGCACATATAATACTATTATATGCCTTCTCTGATAAATGAGAAATTAGCCGCAATATTTGTAAATGATTTTAGGCAATAAAATATTAATATACTTATCATTTATCATAATGGGTGAAAGTGGGAGGGCATGCATTGAACTACTATAAAATAGCAACAACAATAATAATAATACTATTTAGGGTCATTCATGAAAATTAACAATGATTTTAATTTTAAATGCAGGCGTTGTGAGTTCTCAAGCTGATAGCGATAGAATTAAAGAAGATTCGGATAAGTAGTATAGAAGTTATTAGAGAATCAATACTTCACTAAATTGTAACCCTTTGTGCGGGAGGTACTAGAAGGAGTGGACCAAATTGACCCATCTTCGAACTTAGCCTGAGATAGAAAACAAATAGAAGGTCATGCCGAATCTTATATACCATCCACCATGGATCGCACATTAACGTTTACGTGTACTAATAAACTCATTATATCAATTGTCAGCCCAATTCGTTGAAATTTGAGGTTTTTGTGGCGTTAAGAAGTCAAATCCAGAAGGACTTTTGTATGGTGGCTATATCAAAATATGGACCTATCACTACCGTTGCTTGTGTGAAGGATAGTGGGTATAAATAAATCCCAGTTACCAACTTTCAGCCCGATCAGGGGGCTATATCCAAAATTGGACCGATATTGCCCATCAATCCCAACATACCTGCAGATATAAGAAGTATGTGTACCTAGCTCATGTATTATAGATTGTAGCGTGATTACAACAGACGGACGGACATGGCTAGATCGTCTTAGAATTTTACGACGAATAATAATATACTCGTATATACTCAGATCAATATTTAGTGGTGTTACAAACGGAGTGACAAAATTATTATACCCCCCCCCCATCTTATGGTGGAGGGTATAAAAATATCACCACATACCAAATTTGAAGTCAATCCGTTAGTCTTTTCGAGAGTTATTGTGCGCTCCAGCCAGACAGTCAGACGGACGGACATTGTTCAAATGACTTAACATTTCCTAAAACGGATTTCCGCCGAACATAATTGGTGTCTTAAGTCACTCCTTCGATGTACATATTACACTTTTGGCTCGTAGAAAATGATATATACCCTGTTGAAGTCACAACAGCTGACTGCCGACTTCATCGCCACCTGCACCAGATTTGGAGCCGTCGGTTTTCACCACAACGCCGCAAAACTCGCTAAGTGATGGCAACGCCGTCATTGTTGCATTACTTTAGTGCACCACTCAACCGCTTTTGGCACACTGCCACCGCATACGGCTCACGGCCGAAATAAAATAATAAAATATTTTATAAAATATAATTTTTTTGTGTTTTTCTTTTTTTAACTCCCGCCACTCTGGTGCTGAGTTAAACATACCCTCCTCTCTAAGGTAAATAAAGATATGATATGAGTACTTTATACACGCTAAAAAAATACTTTTGGAGGTCGTTAATGGCAAACATACGATCTACTTTTCCCATAACGGTTGAAATATTTCTAGTGAATGAGAACGTTTATCGTAAACGTAGTTTCTCTTGCTGTAAACGAACATTCTTTCATTCCAAATTTTTTTACGTTTATGGTAAACGAAAAACATTTACGGAAACATATTGTATTTTAACTTGATTGAATATTTCAAATGACATTAATGACTCTATGCAACATGGTTTTTCACTCGAAGTTTTTCATGTTATTTTCTGATGTAACCTGGTATTCTATTCACGGACGTGGAAAAATTGTTAATATTGACCTATGAAGTTAACTTTTATATGTGGTAAGATAACATCTCGTTTTGATCCATACAGTGGCCTTCTACATTTTTAATATGTTCTAAAATACATGCTTTCTTATTTAAAGTTTGTCTAAACTCTATTAGAAGATATAAGCCAAATAATAGCAGATGTGTTTGCCGGGGAGCTCCCGTGTTTACGACAAAATGTGACAATTTTGATTATAAAAATAATTTTATAAAATATATTAAATATCATAATTCAAACAGTTTTTTCTTTTGCGACAAACGTATCCTCAATTACTACTAAACTAGCATTGCTTGTGACGAACGCAATAACCGTTTGCAGCAAACGTTTCACAGGGTTTGAGATAAACAGGCATTGCTTGTGACAAACATAATAATCGCTTGCACCAAACGTTTCACAGGGTTTGCAATAAATATAAATCATTTGAGATAATTACACTAACCGTTTGTTATAAACGTTTCTTTGGGTTTTGGGATAAACATAAATCGTTTGCGACAAACATAGATCACAAACGAAATTCGTTTGTCTAATTTTTCGTTTGGGAGTAACGAATTTTTTCTTTGCGTGTAGGATGTGTTTGCCGAAGGGCTCCCTGGTTTTCTAAAAAATGTGACATTTTTGATTATAAACAAACAAACGTTTTCAGTGCCCGGTATAAACAGACATTGCTCGTGACAAACACAATAACCGTTTGCATCAAACGTTTCACAGGGTTTGTAATAAATATAAATAATTTACCATAATTACACTAACCTTTTGCTATAAACGTTTCTATGGGTTTTGGCATAAACATAAATCGTTTGCGACAAACATAGATCACAAACGAAATCCGTTTGTTTAATTTTTCGTTTGGAAGTAACGAATTTTTTCTGTGCGTGTGTGATGTGTTTGCTGAAGAGCACCCGGGTTTTCTAAAAAATGTGACATTTTTGATTATAAACATAATTTTATAAAACATATTAAATATCATAATTCAAACAATTTATTCTTTTGCGACAAACGTTTTCAGTGCCCGGGATAAACAGACATTGCTTGTGACAAACACAATAACCGTTTGCATTAAACGTTTCACAGGGTCTGTAATAAATACAAATCATTTACGTTTCGTGGGGTTTGTAATATATATAAATCATTTAACACAACAACAAACGTTTCACAGGGTCTGTAATAAATATAAATCATTTACGTTTCGTGGGCTTTGTAATAAATATACATCATTTACGTTGATTACACGGGTTTTGTGATATCCACAAATCTTTTGCGACAAACATAGACCACAAACGAAATTCGTTTGTCTAATTTTTCGTTTGGGGGTTATGCATTTTTTCTTTGCATGTAGGTTCGCTAAGAAATCAGCTATACAATTCAAGGCTCAGATCGGTCCAAAAGCCCTACATTTTGTAGATTTCGTTTAACGAATATTGCAGATCCATACACTGGGAAAAATCGCCATTTTTAACATGTTTGAAATGGAAAAAAATACATTTGGAAGCAAAATGTTTAACTATTATATATTTTCGAACAAGTATGTATATTTATCCCCTCACCTTAGAGAGGAGGGTATACAGGGTTGCCCATATTCGACGGACCCACGGACTCGTTGGGCCCATTCCAATCGACGAGGCTTGTCCGCAGGCAACAATCTTTGCGTCAATTGAATTTTGTACGGGAACAAATGCAAATCAACGCGAATAATCCGTTGTAAAGTGGACCGAGCCATGCCCAACTGCTGAGAACGGCGTTTTTGGGATGTTCTTGGGGACCTCTCAACACTGGCTCGTACGGCAGCGATATTCTCGGCCGATCGCCTTGGTCGACTTTTATTTGGCCTCTTCGGATTAGAAAGAGCCTCACCAGTCGAAAATTTTTCGTATAAACGCTTAATGGTGTTCTTAGAAGGCGCACTTCTCACATTTTTTAATATTTTAAAAGCACGTTGACTTGACTTCTTCTGTTGAATGTAAATTTCAACTATTTCAGAGCGCTCGCGTGGCGTGTATTGTTCCATGGTAAAAATCTGCTTGGACTGACGCTTCAAACGCGGTATGTCATTAAGCGATCTGACATCTCTGTCAAAAGTTATGGCGTTGCCAGATGGGTCCGTCGAATATGGGAGACCCTGTACATATATCATTTGCTACGAACCAAAAGTGTAACACATCGAAGGAGTGACCTAAGACCCTAAGTATGTTCGGCGGATATTCGTTTTGGTTCATTTTAAGTCGAATGAGCAATGTCCGTCCGTCTGTCTGATTCTCGAAAGGAGTAACCGATTGACTTAAAATTTGGTATGTGGTAATATTTTCTTCTATCTCCGGCTTAGTTCGAAGATGGGCGATATTGATCCACTCCTTCTAGTACCTCCCCCACAAAGGGTTAACATTTAGTGAAATATTGATTATTTAATAACTTCTATACTACTTATTTGAATCCTCTGAAATTCTACACATAGTATTAGTTTATTAGTCACTATTCCCTCGAAAAAAAATAGGTGAAGTTGCCACGCCCCTTTTGGTACCTCCCACACAAAGCGACATTTTTGAACCAAAAGTTAATAGCTTATAAGTTTATTACCAGTGCGTACAAATACTTGAAATTTTGTACAGTGTAATGGTTTAATAGTACCTACAATCCAGAGAAAAATGGGCGTTATAGCCATGCCTCTTTCGGTACCTCCCACGCAAATGTACTATTTTGCACCAAAAGTTAACATCTTATAACTTGAATACCAGTGCATACAAAGACTTGCAATTTTGTACAGTGTAATGGTTTTATAGTACCTACAATCCAGAGAAAATGGGCGTCCCTTTTGGTACCTCCTACGCAAAGGTACCATTTTGTACGAAAAGTTTACAGCTTTTAACTTTAATTCTAGTGCCTAGAAATACTTAACATTTTGTACAGTCTAATGTTTTTATAGTACCTACAGTCTGTCGAAAAACAGGCGTTATTATTACGCCCTTTTTGGTACCTCCCACAGAAATGTGCCATTTTATACAAAAAGTTAATAGTTTCTGTGGTGTTATTTACATTGCTCACAAAGTGAGGGTATACCTCAGTCGGTTAACCCACTGAAATTTCTTGATTGTTATTTATAGCGAAGGAGTTGTGAGCAAATTAAATATGGAAAGATATGATATGAGTACTTTATAGGATCGTTTAAAAATCGACTATACGAACAAAACGAGGCTCCGATCGGTCCAATATGTCTACTTTTTGTAGTTTTTGCTTGACAAATATTGCAGATCCCTAGCCTAAATACCTAGAATTGGGATAGCATTTTTCAAAAAATTGCAAAAATTTTCTTCGTGATAGTTCCTATAAATGGCTATAACTTTTAAATTAATTCATAGATTTTTTTGACTATGTCTCTACTTATAAATTACTTTAAATTTCAATTTGTTGCGATTTTTCATTTATTCAATATCTTTGTTGTACTTATCAAAAGTTATCATTTGCTACAGGAACTATCATAACCCCCCCCTCTCCTTCAAAAAACAATGTTGCACAGTATAAATTGTTCATGAAGATTACTGGAATGCGCAATATAAATATGTATGCGGAAAAACATGATCAAAAATTCTGACGAAAATAAAATTTACAAATAAAAACAACAACGACGGTAAACAATAAAAATTAATATTTACACACATATGACCATCGAAGTGTATGAACAATTTTAAATTGCTTTTAATATCACTCATACGTCATGCCATAGGCTGGTAGAGTGTTTAAAGTAATAAACTTCGTACGCTACTGCTGTGTGTGTGTGTGCATGTGTATGTTTTTCATACATTTAATTACAACGCACAGCCCCCTCACACACACACACACACCGAACTAACGATTAAAACGGACATATTGCTTTGCTTAAGGCAAATATGAATATTAAATTAACAACTATCAGTGTGAATGATTGAGTAGTCGGTCGAGCTCAGGCAGAGCTATTAATGTAATGAAAGATATTATGGGTATACTTCATCATCATATGTATTTCCGGAAAGAGTTATTAAATGTCGATTGGCAATGGTGGAAATATTTAATATCCGTAGATGTGCAGCGGTAATGCTGAGATAAATAATACATTGGTTTGGTTTATTTATTTTTTGAAATATAACAAAAATTTTAAATTCTTAGCAAAGCTAATGTCTGCTGAATAATAAGAGGAAAACTTAAATTTATATAAAAAGTTCTTATAAATTCCTGTAATATTATGGAAACGTACATTTTAACCCTTTGAAGCAGGGGACCAATATAGCCCATCTACGAACCTACCCTGAGATAGAAAAAAATTATTACCACATAAAATAAAATATTTAAGTCAATCGGTTACTCCTTTCGAGAGTTATCATGTAGACAGAGGAACAGACAGACGGACGGACATTTTGTTAAACCCCTTCTGGTACCTCCAAAATTGACAGATAAATTCGTATAATAGTCCATATTACATTACTCAAAAAGTGAGAGTATAACTTAGTCGGTTTAACCGACTGATATTTTCTTACTTGTTTTTTGATGGAGGAGGATATGTGTTATATTTTTCTCGTATAAATTTAGTTATTTTAGATAAGTTACAAAGACAGGTCCTAAATGTGTATCCAGACAATATAATGAAATGTCTTTTTAAGCGGAAAACGAAGACCGGGCGATTGGAAGCGAATACTGAAATATATTTTTGCGAAAGCGAATACTTCAAAGATGGTTTTTGCGAAAGCGAAAGCAAATGTTAAAATGATGCGAATAATTCGCGTTCGCATATTCATCCGACTAAATTCTGACTGTTTTATAAAACTTTTAAATTTGCGTGTAATTCCTTTATCATGTAAATCAAGCGACCTTTACTATAATATAACTTGAAATATTTCGAATTTAAAAATGCAATGTCCCTAAAAACATGCTTAGTCTGATTGGCATGCGATTATCGATATTAATGGGACTAAATAAAATATAAACTATGATTTAGAAATTTTTGTTGTGATTAATTCTTGTCATAACGGAATACAAACTAAATTTCTTAGAAAATGTGGTTTAGGGAGCGACTTCTATAGAGACGCTATGTAAATCCAAACACACAACCGTGTAAAAAATGTTCAACTACAACCGCTTCCACCCCCCACAAATAACATTTAATTTTTCTGCAAAAATTTCGTTGAAATAGCATTTTAAAAAGTTTCATTGAATTTGCATTTCTTTGAAAAAAATTACATTGCAATTAAATTTTTCAGCAAAATTTCATTGGAATTGCATTTTTTCTTCAAAATTTCACCATAATTAAATTTTTCCAGAAAAATTCTTGAAATTGAATTTTTTTAGGAAATATCATAAAAAAAGATAAAATTGCATTGTAATTGCATTATTTCTTCAGCATTTTATCATAATTAAATTTTTCTATAAAAATTCTTGAAATTGCATTTTGTAGAAAATTTCTTAAAAAAGATAAATTTTTCTAGAAAAATTCTTGCAGTGAAAATATTCTATTAAAATTGCATTTTTCTAGAAAAATCATAGAATTGAATTTCTCTAAAAAACTAGGTTAAAATTTAACTTTTCTAAAAAATGTCTTGAAATTAAAATTATTCTAGACAATTTTATTGAAATTTTCAAAGAAATTAAAGATTAGGGACCGATGAAGGAAATGTGATTTCAACGAAATTTTCTAGAAAAACGAAGTATTGAAGACATTTGCTACAAAAAATAAATTTTGAAGAATTTGTATAAAAATAGCAATTTCAACGAAATTATTTAGAGAAATTTAATTTCGAATACTTTTTCTAGAAATAGCAATTTTAATGACATTATCTGAAAAAAATAATTTTGACACAATTGTCTAGCAAACATGAAATTTTCGTAATGACAATATTTTGAAAAAATCAATTTTGATGAATGTTTCTAGAAAAATTTAATTTTGAAGAAATTAGATAGTAAAATGCATATTTTCAGCGATACTTTTTTAAAAAATTGCATTTTGTCGTTATATTTAAAAAAAACACCAATTTTGACAAAATTTCCTATAAAAACTCGATTTCTATAAAATGTTTTATAAAAATTAAACTTAGCTGGATTTTTCTTTAAAAATGCAATTTCCACGAAAAAAACAAATTTTCAAGAATAAAATTATTTTCACGAAAATTTCAAAACATTTTATTTTGACGAAATTTTGAAAAAATTTCTATAAAAAATCGGTTTCTATTAATTTTTTTATAAAAATTCAAATTAGATTTAAAAGAAATTTCAATAAAAATATATTTTTACCAAAAAATTTATAAAATTACAATTTCTAGGAAATTTTCTAGCAATTTCAACGAAATTTTCTAGAAAAATTTACTTTCGAATACTTTTTCTAGAAATAGGAATTTTTAACTTAATTTTGTCACAATTGTCTAGCAAATATGAAATTTTCATAATGGCAACATTTTGAAAAAATCAATTTTGATGAATGTTTCAAGAAAAATTTAATTTTGAAGAAATTAGATAGTAAAATGCAAATTTTCAGCGATACTTTTTAGAAAAATTGCATTTTGTCGTTATTTTTTTAAAAACACCAATTTTGACAAAATTTCCTATAAAAATTCGATTTCTACAAAATGTTTTATAAAAATTTAACTTAGCTGGATTTTTCTTTAAAAATGCAATTTCCACGAAAAAAAACAAATTTTCAACAAAAAAATTATTTTCACGAAAATTTCAAAAATATTTATTTTGACGAATTTTTTATAAATACATACCAATTTTGAAAAAATTTCTATAAAAATTCGGTTTCTATTAATTTTTTTATAAAAATTAAAATTAAATTTAAAAGAAATTTCAATAAAAATATATTTTCACCAAAATTTTATAAAATTACAATTTCTAGGACATTTTCAATAAAATTGAAATTTCTACGAAAATGGATTTACTAAGGGCCGATGAAGGAAATGTGATTTCAACGAAATTTTCTAGAAAAACGAAGTATCGAAGACATTTTTTAGAAAAATTAAGTTTCGAAGAATTTGTCTAAAAATAGCAATTTCAGCGAAATTATTTAGAGAAATTTAATTGCGAATACTTTTTCTAGAAATAATAATTTTAATGACATTATCTAGAAAAAAATAATTTTAACACAATTGTCAAGCAAATATTTTCATAATGGCAACATTTTGAAAAAATCAATTTTGATGAATGTTTGTAGAAAAATTTAAATTTGAAGAATTTTTTTTAGAAAAATTGCATCTGTCGTTATTTTTTTAAAAACACCAATTTTTACAAAATTTCCTATAAAAATTCGATTTCTATAAAATGTTTTATAAAAATTTAACTTAGCTGGATTTTTCTTTAAAAAAAATCGGTTTCTATTAATTCTTTTATAAAAATTAAAATTAAATTTAAAAGAAATTTCAAAAAAAATATATTTTCACCAAAAATTTAAAAAAATTACAATTTCTACGAAATTTTCAATAAAATTGAAATTTCTACGAAAATGGCTTTACTAAGGGCCGATGAAGGAAATGTGATTTCAACGAAATTTTCTGGAAAAACGAAGTATCGAAGACATTTTTTAGAAAAATTACATATCGAAGAATTTGTCAAATAGCAATTTCAACGAAATTATCTAGAGAAATTTAATTGCAAATACTTTTTCTAGAAATAGCAATTTTAATCACATTATCTAGAAAAAAAAATTTTGACACAATTGTTTAGCAAATATGAAATTTTCATAATGGCAACATTTTGAAAAAATCAATTTTGATGAATGTTTCTAGAAAAATTTAATTTTGAAGAATTTTTTTTCGAAAAATTGCATTTTGTCGTTATTTTTTTTTTCAAAAAAAAAAAAACAATTTTGACGAAATTTCCTATAAAAATTCGATTTCTATAAAATGTTTTATAAAAAATAAATTTAGCTGGATTTTTCTTAAAAAATGCAATTTCTTCGAAAAAAACAAATTTTCAACGAAAAAATTATTTTCACGAAAATTTCCAAACATTTTATTTTGACGAATTTTTTAAAAATACATACCAATTTTGAAAAAAATTCTCTAAAAATTCGGTTTTTGTTACATTTTTTTATAAAAATTAAATTTAAAAGAAATTTCAATAAAAATATATTTTCACCTTGAGGTGAGTTGGTAGCGAGCTCGCCTATGAGTTTGGGGGTCGTGGGTTCGATTCCCACCAGAGGCTCTGGTCTGTCGCTGCAAAATCTAGCCATATGGTCTTTGTAACCCGGCTTTTCCTTGGACCGTACAATTAGAATATAAATTTACTTTGTATTGTAATTCATATAAATAAATAAATAAATATATTTTCACCAAAAATTTTATAAAATTAAAATTTCTAGGAAATTTTCAATAAAATTGAAATTTCTACGAAAATGGCTTTACTAAGGGCCAATGAAGGAAATGTGATTTCAACGAAATTTTCTAGAACAACGAAGTATAGAAGACATTTTTTAGAAAAATTACATATCGAAGAATTTGTCAAATAGCAATTTCAACGAAATTATCTAGAAAAATGTACTTTTGAATACTTTTTCTAGAAATAGGAATTTTTAACTTAATTTTGTCACAATTGTCTAGCGAACATGAAATTTTCGTAATGACAATATTTTGAAAAAATTAATTTTGATAAATGTTTCTAAAAAATTTAATTTTGATGAAATTGCATAGAAAATGCAAATTTCTTCTTCAAAATACTTCTTAGAAAAATTTAATTTTGTCGTTATTTTTTTAAAAACTCAAATTTTGACAAAATTTCTTATAAAAATTAAATTTGTAATAAATGTTTTATAAAAATTAAATTTAGTTGAATTTTTCTAGAAAAAGGCAATTTTCACAAAAAAAAAAAACAAAATTTTCAATAAAATATTACTTTCACCAAAATTAAAAAGAAAACGAAATTTGGCGAATTTTTTAAAAATACACACCAATTTTGAAAAAATATTCTATAAAAATTCGGGTTATATATAAATTTGTTATAAAAATTAAATTCTGCTCAAATTGTCTATTAAAATTGAATTTCTACGAAAAAAGAAATTTCAATAAGAATGTATTTTCACCAAAATTTTATAAAATTAAAATTTCTAGAAAATTTTCCATAAAAGTGAAATTTCCACAAAAATGGATTTACTAAGGACCGATGAAGGAAATGTGATTTCAACAAAATTTTCTAGAAAAACCAAGTAGGTATCTAAGAAATTCAATTTCAACGAAATTATCTAGAAAAATTTTACGAAGACATTTTCTCGAAAAATTAAATTTCGAAGAATTTGTCTGGAAATAGCAATTATTTTTTTAAAACACAAATTTTAACAAAATTTCCTATAAAATTTCGATTTCTATTAAATGTTTTATAAAAAATAAATTTTGCTGGATTTTCCATAAAAATGCACTTTTCACAAAAAAAAAAACAAAAAATTTTCAATAAAATATTATTTTCACCATCTGTCTATCTAACCATTACAACCGCCCCCAATACATGTCACTTACTACTTCTTTAATTTTTAACAAAGTTGGTTTCATATACTGTAAACAACAATAACGATCTTGAGCCTGAGTACAAAAACAAAATATGTACTATGAAAGCAGATCGAATAAAACAAAAAAACAAAAACAAGAATTTTCACCAAAATTAAAAAAAAAAAAAAAAATTACGAATTTTTTAAAAATATGAATTTCTACGGAAAAAGAAATTTCAATAAGAATGTATTTTCACTTAAATTTTATAAAATTACAATTTCTGGGAAATTTTCAATAAAATTAATATTTCTACGAAATTTTCAATAAAATCATATTTCGCAGAACTTCTCTAGAGCATGACGAATTTTTTAAAAATACATACCAATTTTGAAAAAATTTCTATAAAAATTCGGTTCTATTAAATTTTTTATAAAAATTAAATTTAACAGAAATTTCAATAAAAAAATATATTTTCACCAAAATTTTATAAAAGTACAATTTCTAGCAAATTTTCAATAAAATTGAAATTTCTACGAAAATGGCTTTACTAAGGGCCGATTTTATAAAATTACAATTTCTAAGACATTTTCAATAAAATTGGAATTTCTACGAAAATGGCTTTACTAAGGGCCGATGAAGGAAATATGATTTCAACGAAATTTTCTAGAAAAACCAAGTATCGAAGAAATTCAATTTCAACGAAATTATCTAGAAAAATTTTACTTTCGAATACTTTTTCTAGAAATAGGTATTTTTAAATTAATTTTGTCACAATTGTCTAGCAAAAATTAAATTTTCGTAATGACGATATTTTTTTTGATGAATGTTTCTAGAAAAATTCAATTTTGATGAAATTGCATAGAAAAATTCAAATTTTTAGCAATACTTAGAAAAATTTAATTTTGTCGGTATTGTTTTTAAAAACACCAATTTTGACAAAATTTCCTATAAAAATTCAATTTCTAATAAATGTTTTTAAAAATTAAATTTCGCTTGATTTTCTATAAAAATGCAAGTTTCAAAAAAAAAAAAACAAATTTTCAATAAAATATTACTTTCACCAAAATTTAAAAGAAAACGAATTTTGGCGAATTTTTTAAAAATTTAAAAAATTCTATAAAAATTCGGTTTCTATTTAAATTTGTTATAAAAATTAAATTCTGCTCAAATTGTCTATTAAAATTGAATTTCTACGAAAAAAGAAATTTCAATAAGAATGCATTTTCACTTAAATTTTATAAAATTACAATTTCTGGGAAATTTTCAATAACATTGAAATTTCTACGAAATTTTCAATAAAATCATATTTAACTAATACGTAATAACGTAAATAACTAATCTGAAGGATAAATCCAAATCTGATCCAAATAAATAAAAGGTATCAAAGCTAGATTAGGAGATTATTTTGAGATATAAAATTCGATTTATTTTTTCTACAAAAATTAAATTTTGAATTTTGCAATAAAATATAAATTTTGTCGATTTTAAAATCATTTTTCGTCGAACTTTTCTAGAACACAGTATTGTAATTAAATAGACTGGAAGACTGCTAAGCGCCCTTGGGGAGCAGCGGTTGGGAAGGTCTGAGATAGACATTTCTTCCAAAAAACGAGGTATCGAAGCTATGGAATATCGCTAGGAAATATGGAGCTAAAGAAGATTATTTTGAGAAATAAAGATAATGTCTCCAAAGTTTGTTGTATTTTATTTTGTAGTATATTGAAACATTAATCGATACGGTTCATTATCAATCACAAACGACTGGGAAATATAAGAAATATTTCTGTGACATTTAATAAACCTAGCTCTACTATTACGGGCTAAAGCGTGATTTCAATAGTCAGACAGACATGGCAAAATCGTCAGATGATTTTACGTCGATCAAAAATAAGTTCTCAGATCAATATTTAAAAGTGCTGCAAATGTAATGGAAAAGTTAGTATACCCAATCCCAAGATGTGGGGGTATAAGAAACTGTAACTAAACATCTGGAAACAAATTTCACCCCAGTTATGTAAGGTCTTAGATCACAATATCGATGTGTTTAATTTTTGTTGCTGTAATAAATAGGGGCTCCAAAGCACCGTTCTTACCAAATCCGCATATACGATTTTAGATCAATGTAATAATCAATGCTTACCTGGAATGAGAGTAAAGAAAAAAAATAAAATTAGGAAATTTTCAATAAAAAAAATTATAAAATGTGGCTGTTGTATACACAGAAAAATGCAGAATCACCAGTTTTCCCTTTGTAACTCAGTGTTATTCGATAGAGCTTAAATTTAAGATGATGTTTATAACTTAAATCCGTTTAAACTTTATTGTTGCTATATAGTATTTCAATTTTAATAATGGATGTAATTAATTTTAAATTGAAACCTATTTGCAGTTTTTTTTGTTATGCAAAAAATATGTTAAACTATAAATACAAATGAGTGTAGATTTTGCAGAACAAAGAAGTTAAATTATTCGGGCAGGAAATCTAGGTTAATGTTCATTTTCAATAATCCTCTTAAATGTGTGAGTGTAACTATTCGTGTATGTGTGTACGTGTGTGCTAATAAATTGACATAAATCTTTAGGTCGTAGCTATTATTTGCCATGGCTGCCATTGTTTGTGTGTGTAAAGAAAAACAATTAATTTATTGTTCATTTTTCAGTTGCTCTGTGTGTCGTATCTGCCGGTCGAATACAAAAGGCAAGTGTCATTAACACTACACATGGAAGCACAAAAGTCAAAGGCAATCTCACACATATAGGATCTGGGATCTGGAACCCCTTTATCACACGCACTCTGGCACAGAATTAAACACACACGCACACACACATACATAGCAAATCCTTTAAAATATTGGTTTCCATTGGATAATTTGCTATCCCCAACAGGAGAAGCAGCCACAGCAAAAAGACAAAGTGGTACTTTCTGGTTTCGGGCAAAGGATAACTCGAATGCGCAATACAAAAGCAATCCAAGGGGAAACAGGAAAATCATTGTCTTTTAGCTCTTGTCTCTCCCCATTTCGCTATTTATAATCTCACCACGTTTTTTCCTTATGGACAACCCCAAGGATGTCGATATGGCAAAAGATGGCTGTTTGAAAATGACATAAGATAGTCATAATCATTTTCTCTCTGTGTTGATTGCGTGTTGCGCAAAACGAGCATTCTAAATAAAAATTCCCTGGAAAAATGGCAAAAGGGGAGAAAATAATTCCAAACCACCATCTCCGACGGAAGGATTCGTTTGACAAATACAAGAGCTGTTATTAAAGGAAAACCCCATCTTTTGTTACCATAAAATTTATGGAACCAGTCAATTATATACCAACACTCGTTATTCATGAGGTGTTGGTTTTGTGGCTACGGTCTTATGTGTAACCAGAGAAATGTGGGTCATAGCTACAAATTTAAATTCCCAATGAAACAGTCGTAAAGAGAAATTTCCCGCAATGATGTATTAGGTGGAATAGAAACATTGGATTTATACATTTCGCATTTTAAATTAGTTTCCTTTATATTGACTAAATTTTCCAATTAAGTGTTATTTCTTCTGATTTTACAAGTTAGGCCAAAATCATTAAAACAAGTAGTACATTACCTTGTTAAAAATTAAGACAATTTCCTTGAATTTAAGAAATTTTCCCAATTTTATGTTTTTATTTTACAGATTAGGGAATCTTCGGAGCAAAATTTTTAACACAGAAGTAAGAAAATGTAAGACGGGTAAACCGAGTAACGTAAACTCGTACCCTTACTTTGTGAGAAAAGTAATGTCGAATAGCGGGTGGAAGATAGATGCCACGACGTTGCAAAAAAATTATACACTCTTTGTCTGTCTATAGCAGGCCTTCCCAACCGGTGAGCGGCGGCGGTCTTCCAGGAGAGCCGTTAGTACTTGTTAACGCCAATGCAGAATAGATTTAACTTCTTTTATTCCTATACTACATATAACAATTCGGCGAAATATGATTTTATTAGAAATTTCATAGAAACTGCAATTTTATTAAAAATTACAAAGACATTGCAAATTTTATTGAAAATAACATAGAAATTGCAATTTTATTGAAAATAACGTAGAAATTGCAATTTTATAACTATGTCTTTCAAAATTGACGAATTTGCGATTTTCGAGAGTCTTGCCCAAATAATTTTTTTTTTTTTCAAATTTCTTCAAATTGAATTTTTGGGGAAAATTTAACAGAAATCGAGTTTTTATAGAGAACGTATTTTTTAAAAATTTCGTAATTTTTGGCAACATTTTCTTTAAAAATTCGATTTATATTAAATTTTAGTGAAATTTTCTAGAAAAATGCAATTCTACAAAAAAAAAACAAACACAAAAAAACTTAAAATAATAGAATTTTTTACTATATTTTCAACAATACGTATACAACAGTTACCCCCAATTTCACCCCCCCCCCCCCTATTAGAGCTAAATCAAAGTTAAAAAAGAAAAATGTCATACAATTTGAGAGCTATAACTGTAGGATAGCTCTAACTGTAGGATAACCGGAGATTGAGGAATTGACCGTAAATTAAATTTCGGAGAATTATTCTAGAAAAAGCTATTTCAACAAAATTATTTAAAAAAATTTAATTTCGGCGAATTTTCTAGCAAAAGTGAAATTATTAATAAAAATGTATTTTCGACTAATTAAAAAAAAAAAACAAATTTTACGCAATTTTCTCGAAAACTATAATTTTGAGGAACTTTTCTAGAAAGATCAACTATAACAAAACGATATTTTTACGGAATTTTTAAAAATACTTATACATCATTAAATTAAACTCCGAAGAAATTTTCTAGAAATAACAATTTCAAAGAAATTATCTACTAAAATTAAATTTTGGAGAATTATTCTAGAAAAAGCAATTTCATCGATATTTTTTTGAAAAAATAAAGTTCGGCGAATTTGCTAGCAACAACGAAATGTTTAATAAAAATATATTTTGGACACAATTAAAAAAAATAAAATTTGACGAAATATTCTAGAAAACTGTAATTTTGAAGAACTTTTCTAGATAAATACAACTGTCAACTAAACTTTTTGAAAAATATAAACTTTTGCGAAATATTTAAAACAATTTTGACAAAATTTTCTATAAAAATTAGAAAAAAATTTCCTATAAATAATCTATTACATTTTTTATAAAAATTAAGATTTGCTGAAACTTTCTAAAAAACGCAATTTCCACGAAAAAAAAATAATTTGCAATAAAAATGATTTTCACAAAAAATTTTAAAAAATGAAATTTTGGGGAATTTTTTTTAAAAATGTAAATTTTTTAAAAATTTCCTATCAAAATTAATTTTGTCAAAATTGGTATTTTAAAAATTTCGTAAAAATTCATATTTTCCAAAAAGTTTAGTTGAAAGTTGTATTTTTCTAGAAAAATATTTTTGTAGATATTTCGTTGAAATTGTCATTTCTAGAAAATTTCCTCGAAATATATTATAATGTTGTGTAAGTATTTTGAAAAAAATTGAATTTGTTACAAATTTTCTTATTTTTCGTAGAAATATAATTTTTCTAGAAAATTTCACCAAAATTTAATTTTGATAGAAAATTTTGCCAAAATTGACATTTATAAAAAATTTCGCCAAAATTTAATTTTTTAAAATTTTTGGTGAAAATCATTTTTATAGAAAAAAACTTTTGTTTGTGGAAATTGCGTTTCTATAGAAAGTTTCAGCAAAATTTAATTTTTATAAACACTTTAATAGAAACTCATTTTTGATAGGAAATTTTTTTCTAATTTTTATAGAAAATTTTGTCAAAATTGGTTTAAATATTTTGCATAAATTTAAATTTTTCAAAAAGTTTAATTGACAGTT
The DNA here is from genome assembly GCA_963930755.1 of Eudasyphora cyanicolor. Lineage (NCBI taxonomy): Eukaryota > Metazoa > Arthropoda > Insecta > Diptera > Muscidae > Eudasyphora > Eudasyphora cyanicolor. The sequence goes on from OZ005738.1 coordinate 132,649,550, forward strand.
GTATTTTTCTAGAAAAGTTCTTCAAAATTACAGTTTTCTAGAATTTTTCGTCAAATTTTATTTTTTTTATTTTATTTTATTTAATCATATTTATTAAAAATATCGTTGCTGCTAGAAAATTCACCGAAATGTAATTTTCTAAAAAATTTCGTCGAAATTGCTTTTTCTAAAATAATTCTACCAAATTTAATTTTAGTAGATAATTTTTTTGAAATTGTTATTTCTAGAAAATTTCTTCGAAATTTAATTTAATAATGTATAAGTATTTTTAAAAATTTCGAAACAAACGTTTTTTAAAAATTTTTGTTAAAAATTTGCTTTTTTGGTAGAAATTTAATTTTTTCGAGAAAATTTTACCAAAATTTAACTTTTTGTGAAAATCATTTTTATTAAAATTTTGTTTTTCGTGAAAATAGCGTTTTTGTAGATAGTATCCGCAAAATTAAATTTTTTTAACAAATTTAATGAAAACTCATTTTTTATAGGAAATTTTGTCAAAATTGTTTTTTTTCTAAAAAAATTTCATCAAAATTTTATTTTTCAAAAAAGTTTCGTTGAAAATTAAATTTTTCTATAATTTTTTTTTCAATATTATATTTTTCAAGAAAATTTCGTCAGAATTGAATTTTTTCAAAATTTTATAGAAAATCCAATTTTATTGAAAATCTCGTTTTTGCTAAAAAAATCAATTTTTCTAGATAATTTCGTTAAAATTTCGACTTCTAGAAATTTTCTTAGAAATTTAATTTAATGTTGTATACGTATTCTTAAAAAAATCGTCGAAATTCCGTTTTTAAAATTTTTTGTGAAAATAATTTTTATTGAAAAATAATTATTATAATTTTTATTGAAAAATTTGTTTTTTTTTATATGGACATTGCATTTTTACAGAAAATTTCAGCACAATTTAATTTTTGTAAAAAAATTAATAGAAGCCCATTATTTATAAGAAATTTTGTAAAAATTTATATTTTCCAAAAAGTTTCGTATAAAGTTGTGTTTTTCTAGAAAAGTTCCTCAAAATTATAGTTTTCGAGAAAATTTTGTAATTTTTTTTTTTTAAATTAGTCGAAAATACATTTTTATTAATAATTTCACTTTTGCTAGAAAATTCGTCGAAGTTTATTTTTTTTTAAATAATTTCTTTGAAATTGCTTTTTCTAGAGTAATTCTCCGAAATTTAATTTAATGTTGTAAACGTATTTTTAAAAATTAAGTAAAAAAAATCGATTTTTTTAAAAAAAAAATTGTTGAATACATATTTGCTTTTTTCCGTAGAAATTTCACTAAAATTTAATAGAAATCGAATTTTATATAATCAAATTTATATTTTTAAAAAATTTCGCCAAAATATCACTTATTAAAACATTTTGTTAAAATCATTTTTATTGAAAAATTTGTTTTTTTTTCGTGGAAATCGCATTTTTATGGAAAGTTTCAGCAAAATTTAATTTTTATAATAGAAAATATGATAGAAACTCATTTTCATCGATATTTTTTGGAAAAAATAAAGTTCGGCGAATTTGCTAGCAACAACGAAATGTTTAATAAAAATATATTTTGGACAAAATTAAAAAAAAATAAAATTTTACGAAATATTCTTCAAAACTGCAATTTTGAAGATATTTTCTAGATAAATACAAATGTCAACTAAACTTTTTGAAAAATATAAACTTTTGCGAAATATTTAGACCAATTTTGACAAAATTTTCTATAAAAATTGGAAAAAAAAATCCTATAAATAATCTTAAATTTTTTATAAAAATTAAGTTTTGCCGAAATTTAATTTAATGTTGTTTAATAATGTTTAATGTTATTTTTTTTTGAATAATTTCTTTGAAATTGCTTTTTCTAGAGTAATTCTTCGAAATTTAATTTAATGTTGTAAACGTATTTTTAAAAATTTAGTAAAAAAAAATCGATTTTTTTTAAAAAAAATTGTTGAATACATATTTGCTTTTTTCTGTAGAAATTTCATTTTTCTAGAAAATTTCACTAAAATTTAATAGAAATCGAATTTTATATAATCAAATTTATATTTTTAAAAAATTTCGCCAAAATATCATTTATTAAAACATTTTGTTAAAATCATTTTTATTGAAAAATTTGTTTTTTTTCGTGGAAATCGCATTTTTATGGAAAGTTTCAGCAAAATTTAATTTTTATAATAGAAAATATAATAGAAACTCATTTTTATAAGAAATTTTATCAAAATTGGTATTTTTAAAAAAATTTCGTCAAAATTTTATTTTTCTAAAAAGTTTCGTTGACAATTGAATTTTTCTATCAAATTTCTTTAAAATTATTTTTTTCTAGAAAATTTCGTCAGTTGAATTTTTTTAAAATTTTATAGAAAATCCAATTATATTAAAAATCTCGTCTTTGCTAAAAAATTAAATTTTTCTAGATATGTCGGTAAAATTTCTACTTCTAGAAATTTTCTTCGAAATTTAATTTAATGTTGTATTCGTATTCTTAAAAAAATTCGTCGAAATTCCGTTTTTTTTTCAATGACAGGTTTTAATAATCCCTCAGTTCATCGTTACACCCCAATACATGTATGAACCTAAGAATTAGGTCAACTACAAATAGTTGGAAGGACCAAATTCATAAATGTCGTGTAATATGTGTGAACTTAGTATATAGTATAAATATAATTGAACGAACAACTAAACATAATGAGTACCAACTGAAAAACCAACAAAAGACTTATTAATTACTGAGTCCTTGATATCCTTATGCAACGAAAATCTGGTCTTTATGGCATAAAGAGACCTACATATGGTGACTACATTAAGACATGGATCGAAGTGGTTCTTTTTTATACCATCCACCATGGAATGGGGATATACATATATATTCATTTTGCCTTTCCGTTTGAAACACCTCGTAATATTGATTATGTCAAGTGAGTCAATTTTGAAAAGGAATGTGTTCTGGTCGGGATGAAACTTGCACCAAGATTAGTTTTATTGGATAGTAGTCATAACACAAAATTTCAACGAAATCGGTGTCCGTGTTAAGTTTTGGGCTTTGGTGTGTTCTGACATATATATTAAAATTTTATGGCCAACATTTTTGTAGAACATTTCATCCCCGTCCTCTCATTTTTAGGGGTATTTTTAAGATTTGTTAAAATAGTATTGGTACCATTATTAATATAGATTAAAATATTCTTAAGTACTACAAAATCAATCACCCAACTTTCTTTTCAGGCTAATTAAATCTAGACCGGAGGATAGATAGGGTGGTGTTGTTTCCAGCAGATTTTAGGTGATTTTAATAGTTAATGAAATGTGATTTTGATGGATGACTGGTTGGTGTTCATTATGAAATACTTAATAATTACTATATCCGTAATTCATATAGTTAAAATACAACGTCAACTCTGAGGGGACATTGGAGCTCTCCTTATGTTCCAAAAAATGCAAGAAAATTTTTTAATAGCTGATAAATCTTCTAGGAGAATCCTTTCTACTTTATGTTTTCATTCTACGAATTCATAGGTAATAACTTTGAAATAAAACAAATATTACGAAATAATTACTTATCTCCAGTGTAAAATATGCAACTCGAAATACTTTTCTTTGGTGGAACCTTCAGATACAATTACTACACCTTCGAATCATTTTAAAAACTTTGCTTTATTGCAAAAATCTCACAATGTCTATTCTATTCCAAGTATTTTCTAATTAAATTGAAACCCACTCGAAATTGGAAATGAAAAACAAATCTCAAGTATACTTTTCATTTCGATGGCAAACATTGTTCACAATCCAATTGATTAAATAAGTAAAAGTAACTAAATTCAATATTCAGGATTAAACGGATGGAAACGTTTGCCCATATACAATAGAACATGTTCCATCAATCCTTCACTATTTTTCTCTCTCCCTCCCTCTCTCCCGTCCTCTTCCCCCCCACAGTCCTTGACAGGTACTGTTACCATTTGTTATTGCAGCAAAAAAGAACCCCTCTTCGATTTCACCGGAATAATGGATACGCTACAAAAGTCCTAACTAAACTAAACATTGTTTTTCTGCTTCCGTTTCTAGAAAATGTATTATAAAAACTTTAGCGATTTTTTTCGTTAAACAAATCAATGAAATTAATTAAAATACAAATGCGAGTTTTTCTCTCATTTGCTGCGAGAGAAATTAAAAAAATCTAAGGGAATAAATGTATATAAACATATCTCATCTTGGCGAACGAGGGAGGGGTAGTGGGAGTGTGGGGCGAAAAGCCAAAGAGTTAATTAAAAGTTCATCTTTGTGCGTTCTCTGTATATAAATTGAATCCGTTTGTAGTGTTTGCAAAGGATACAGTCTTTTTTGTGTGAATCACGATTTGTGGAAAAGGGTGATGTAAAAGAAGATTTATTAAAGTAGTTTTTTGCTCTCAGCTGGCAGGGACAGACAGGACGAAATAATGAAAGAGGGAGAAAAGTTGTTGCACAATAACATTTTTACTACCGCTAGGTTAATTTGGGTGTTTTTCACAATCGGGGAGGGAAGTGTGAATTCAGGGGCTCGTTTAAATGATCGGATAGTTTGAATCAAATTAAGTATTAATTGCTTTAAAATATTAAACAAAAACAATCCGATCTAGACACTTTTGTGTCAAGATAGGGGATTTCGATTAAACGGTCACAGAAAAAACAAGTAAAAACGGCGCTAAGTTCGACAATGCCGATTATAACGGGTTTTCCAATAGGGATGATATGATTTTGAAGTGACCTTTCGGCCATTTGTAATATGTCGTGATCTGTCATTTGTTTTCCATTGTATTCAGTAGTGTTTACAATTTCAGAGAGATATACGCAAGAACAATGTTTACAAGTTATTCAGTTTTATTATCAAAATAATCGTTCTCCAATTGCAACATTTCGTGCGCTAAGTCCATTTTTTTCTAAATCAAAAAAAAAACACTTTCCAGTCGACCTACGACATTGACACCCATGAGCAATATTTTAGCTCTCGTTAAGAGCTATCTTTTTGCCATTGACCTATTTCCCATCCGACGTAACGTAAAGGAGCTAGAGCAAAAATAGACTTTCCGTTCACATTTGAAAATGATGCGAAGTCAATTTTTTTAAATCCTTTTTTTTTTTGACTTTCCAGTCGACCTACGACCTTGACACCCATTAGCAGTATTTTAGCTCTCGTTAACAGCTATCTTTGTGCCATTGACCGATTGTGGCTAAGTGCCACACAGCAAATGAAACAATTGAATTGTTGCGAGAAAAGTTTGGAGATTCGATTATTTCAAGAAATTGTGATATTGAATGGCCTCCAAGAAGTTGTGATTTGACACCATTAGACTATTTCTTGTGGGGTTATTTGAAGTCATTGGTCTTTCGAAATAAACCAGACTCTCTTCAAGTTTTACAAGTCAATATTGAACGTGCCATTCATGACATACGACTTGATTTAGTGGAAAAAGTGCTCGAAAATTGGGTTCATCGAATTCGTTCCTGCAGAAGAAGTCGTGGAGCCCATATGATTGATGTTTTATTTAGAACATAATTGTATAGATTGCGTTTCACATTAAATAAAATAACTTTTGAATTTCCTTAACAAAAAGTGTGTTTTTCTTTCAAAGAAATCATATCACTCCTATTGAAAAACCCTGTATAATGTCCCAAATATATTCTGCTTGAAATATATAAATGTTTAGGGTATCGGGAATCGGTCAATGGCAAAAGATTGCTCTTAACGAGAGCTAAAATATTGCTCATGGGTGTCAAGGTCGTAGGTCGACTGGAAAGTGCTTTTTTGGAATTAAAAAAATGGACTTGGCACACGAAAAGTTGAAATTGGAGAACGATTATTTTGATAATAAAACTGAATAATTTGAAAACGTTGTTCTTGCATATATCTCTCCATGATGAAATTGTAAACACTACTGAATACAATGAAAAACAAATGACAGATCAAGACATATTACAAATGACCGAAACGTCACTTCAAAATCTATCATCCCTATTGGAAAACCCATTAAAACAGGAAATCTGGGAAAAATTTAAACTAAAATTCGAAAAATCAAAAAGTTTTAAATTTTTTTTGAATTAAAATATATTTGAAAAAACACATATTTTTCCATGAAAGCCAGTTCGCAAATATATTTTGTTCTAATATATCGTATTAATATATGCTTTCCAAACAAAATTTTGTGATTTTCAAATAAAGTGTATTTGTTACCAAATTTCTTCCATGGTTGTAAAGTAATATTTTTATTTTTTGCTAAATTCCATAGTGATTATCCTTCCTCTCAATTTTAATTTATTTACTCAGACTGAAAGCCAACAGATTTCAAATGGTATTTAAATGCAATGGCTTGGTTATTTAAAAAAAGGGGTCATTCCCTTAGTTTCTCCCACACGGCTTCTAAGCCACATTTTTCCCCATATAGACATTTCCATTAAAAACATTCCTCTTTTTGGAAAATAAAGCTCCAGCCCATAGGGAAGCACGCACTCAAACCGGTGTTTCTTTAGAAATTTTCTAAAAATTTCCACGATTCACATTTTCATCTATCAAACACGTAGACACGTAAGGGGTCATCTTAAAATCATTTTAAATTCCGGTAGCACAAATAGTCGCGAAAGTTGAAAAAAAACATACACAGATAGGAAAACTAAAACAAAATGTGAAACACATCAAAACATTGTCACACGGGGATGTCACATATGTGGCACTTTTAAAAGTCAAACAAGAAAAAAAAACAAACGCATAAACCAACAATAGCAAAACCTCCTAACGGGGTCCCCAACTGAGCCTGCCTCCCCACCAGCCTTAATGCCAACGTCCAAATATACGAAATAAAAAACAACACTGAAAAACGGGGGAAAAAACTAGGGCGAAGGCCAAAAGGGAGGGGAGGAGTATACACAAGTGGTTTCCATACATCTGAGTACATATGAGTGCAGGAGTGTACAGATGGAATCCTGCAAACAAAAACAATGAGGGCCATAAGTGACACATATATGTAATCAAAACAGCAGCGGATACATATATAAAAGGGGTGGGAGGGAAATGGGTAGACAGATACCTATGGAAAAACAAAGTTAGGTACATATACACCTTTGCATCTAAACAGAATCTAGATATGAGATATTACAAATGAGATTTCATCTTCTTCTGTCATAGCGATCAGGACTCCACGGATAATCCTTCTCTTGAAAATAGTTTTTTGATATATATTTTTGAATGGGTAGGGGGCTTCTTTCAATTTGTTTAAGAAATCGCAACCAGCTAATGTTAATGAGCGACGACATTATGTGTTAGCAACAATCTATCGGATTATGACACGTTACACTGATACTGCCCTGCAAAAAAAATATGTAAGTACTTCCTAAGGAATCACATATTAAGTACTTCCAAAATAGAATTTAGTACATTTATTCACTCCCAAATAATTTCTTTTTCAAATGTTGTGATTCGCAATTTTCGAAAAATACTAAAATGTTGTTATTAAAAATAGATTTTTTAAATTTAATGCTTCAGAAACGAAAATAATAAAAAAATAAACAACCGCTGCGGGATTCTAAATCGGACAACACATTTGAATTATTCCTAGATAAATGGAACATCCGAAGCAGTGAAAAAGATCCAATTTTCCACAAGTTACCTATTCATATACGAGGTATGTTCAAAGAAAATCGCGAATTTTTAATTTCCGCGGGCTACGTGTATTTGATTTTTGATATTTTTGAAGCGTTATGTTGGTACTCATGTCCCTTACTTATGCTGACAAGGTCGGCCATTTTTATACCCAACACCAAACTGTGGTACAGGGTATTATGACTTTGTGCATTTGTTTGTAACGCCCAAAAAGAGAAGAAATAGAACCATAGTTTATTATACCGATCGTCATAGAATCAATTTTTGAGACGATTTAGCCATGTCCGTCCGTCTGTCTGTCTGTCCGTCTGTCTATGTATTCTTGTAATCAAAGTACAGGTCGCAATTATGGTCCGATCTCGACGAAACTTTACACATATCTTTTGTTTGCCCCAAGGACGATCCCTATTGAATTTGGTTAGAATCGGTTCAGATTTAGATATAGCCCCCATATATATGTTAGCCCCGATTTGACATGTAAGTGCTGTAAAAACTTTATTTTATAACCGATCAGTATGAAATTCGGCAGAAAGAGGTTTCTTATTACATGAAGGAATACTGCCAAATTCGGAGAAAATCGGTTCAGATTTAGATATAGCCCCCATATATAAGTTACCCCCGATTTGACGTGTAACCGCTGTAGAAACTGTATTTTATATCCGATCAGCGCGAATTTAGGCAAAAAGAGGTTTCTTATTACATGAAGGAATACTGCCAAATTCGGAGAAAATCGGTTCAGATTTAGATATAGCCTTCATATATATGTTACCCCCGATTTGATATGTAAGCGCTGTAAAGACTGTATTTTATATCCGATCAGTATGAAATTCGGCAGAAAGGGGTTTCCTATTATATGAATGAACGCTTTTAAATTTGGAAGAAATTGGTTCAGATTTAGATATATCCCCCATATATACGTTACCCCCGATTTGACATGTAAGCTCTGTAAAAATGTTATGTTATATCCGATCAGTGCGAAATTCGGCAGTAAGAGGTTTCTTATTACATGAAGGAATACTGCCAAATTCGGAGAAAATCGGTTCAGATTTCGATATAGCCCCCATATATATGTTACCCCCGATTTGATATGTAAGCGCTGTAAAAACTGTATTTTATATCCGATCAGTATGAAATTCGGCAGAAAGAGTTTTCCTATTATATGAATGAACACTTTTAAATTTGGAAGAAATAAGTCAAGATTTAGATATAGCCCCCATATATACGTTATCCCCAATTTGACATGTAAACGCTGTAAACATTTTATTTTATGTCCGATCAGAATTAGATAATATGTTTCTACCCTTATCGCATTGTTAGGCAGGTGTAGGGTATTATATAGTCGGCCCCGCCCGACTTTCTGCTTTTCCTTACTGGTTAATGTTTAGTTAGTTTTTGACAGCTGTTGTGCTTGGATGTGTTTTAACTTGTCTTCGATTTTTATCTATTTAAGAAAATGGATCAAAGAATCTGCATCAAATTTTGTGTGAAAAACAAAATGAAGGTGAAGCTACCTTGGACCAAAGCAACGTTTATCGGTGGTACAAAATGTTCTTAGAGGGCCGAGAAGATGCGAAGGACGAACAGCGTGCCGGACGCCCGAGCACGTTAACAACCGACGAAAACATCACAGTTTTCTTTGATTGCAGGGGCGTGGTGCATTATGAGTTCTTGCCACAGGGTAGTACGGTCAATAAAGAATATTACCTGCAAGTTATGCGCAAATTGCGCGAAGCAATCCGCCAAAAACGCCCGGATTTGTGGAAGAACAAAAACTGGCTTTTGCACCATGAATATTTGGCCAAAAACAACACAGTAATGGTGCCGCAGCCACCGAATTCCCCTGACCTAGCCCCCTGTGACTATTTTTTGTTCCCAAAACTGAAAAGGCCCATGAAAGGACGTCGCTACGCTTCGATTGAGGAGATAAAGACGGCATCGAAGGATGAGCTGAACAAGATCACACAAAATTATTATTTGAAGTGCTTCGAGGATTGGAAAAAAACTTTCGGCAGAAGTGTATTATATCCGAGGGGAATTACTTTGAAGGGGACAAAATAGATATTCATGAATAAATAAATACTTTTTGAAAAAAAATACAAAATTCGCGATATTTTTTGAACATACTACGTATATCTTAGGACAGTGGTAAATCGAACATGTTTGTGGCCGTGCGTGTTAACATATCGAGCCCTAACCGCCAAAAAGACGTAAGCGCCACCATGATTTACTTCTAACTTTTTGAGGGAAATCGTTTACTTATGACAAATGGCATCATGTTTCAGAAATTTATAGCTGTAAAATGTACCGTTATTCATATGCATTTGAACAAAAAATAATCGCGAACGAAACCTTCTCCGCAAAATTTTTGTGAGTGGCGCTTACATTTTTTTTTGGCGGTTATGGCTCGATATGATGTTATGCTGCTGCAGCGCTAAAAGAACCAGGTTCTACTCACGGCAAGGTCAAAATTTCACATAAAAAAAAAATTAAAAAAAATATTTTTGGCAAATATCGAGCCATGAGCGCAAATCTATCGTAAGCGACATTTTATCGAACAAACTATTATGATTGGAAATTAATCCCTGTTTGTATCTCCATCGTTGTGTATCTTAAGAATATTCAAACAGTCATTAAAACACTAAAAAAGTTAGGGTTGCATTTTATCGTAAGTGATTGTTTACATTTTTTGTGAAAATACTTTATCGTAATTCACATATTGAACTACTGCGGCGACCGCATATACGTTGCGATGTTGATGAAATTTTGCATACACGCTGAAAAAAACATCTTCTGTAGTATATTGTGCAAAACTAGAAATATATATACATTTGACACAAACAAATATTATATTTTTGGGAAGATTATTCTTCTAAACAAATCTTTGTTATAATTAGTATTATTGTATTTAGGACTATTATTTTCGAAAAAAAATATTAATTTTCGTTTGAGTATTAGAAAATATATTGTTTTTCAAATAAATTGTATTTAACCAAAAATTTATAATATTTAAAACATTTTGTTCTAAATATATTTTATTTCAATTCTAACATATAAAAAATGGTGATTTTTCCCGTGTATATTCTCATTGACGTCCAGGTACAACATTGTTAGATATATTCGTTATATCTATCTATATAATGCGTGATCCATTCAGAGGTTTCCTACTTTTTAAAGAAAAAACACAGAAAATTCAAATTGAATGGTGAATGTTTATTATCATTTGAAAGAACATTCTTTGGCATTTATTTTTTGAAGATTATGTCTATCAAATGTTGGCCGCGGCTACGTCTCAGATGGTCCATCCGTTGAGTACAATTTTCGATGACTCGTTCGAGCATTTCGACTGGGAACTGGCGAATGACACGCGTGATGTTTTGCTCCAAAGCCTGAATCGAAGCGGGTTTGTCCGCGTAAACGTTAGACTTTACATATCCCCACAGGAAAAAGTCTAACAGTGTGATATCACACGATCTTGGTGGCCAATCGACCGGTCCAAAACGTGAAATTATCTGCTCACCGAAGTGTTCTCTCAATAAATCCATTGATTGATGCGATGTGTGGGAAGTGGCGCCGTCTTGTTGAAACCAAATGTCGCAGAGATCACGAGCTTCAATTTCAGGCATCAAATAGTCGGTTATCATGACACGATAACGATCGCCATTGACGGTTACGTTCTCACCGCCATAATTTTTGAAGAAATATGGACCGATGATTCCGGTACGTCGGGTCGGGAATCGGTCAATGGCAAAAATATATTTCTTAACGAGAGCTAAAATATTGCTCATGGTGTCAAGGTCGTGGGCCGACTGGAAAGTGTTTTTTTGGATTTAAAAAAAAATGAACTTAGCGCAATTGGCGAACGATTATTTTGCTAATAGAACTGAATAATTTGTAAACGTTGTTCAGGCGTAAGTCTTTCCATGATGAAATGCCAAACAATACTTAACAAAAATAACATGGCAGCATGACAGGAATCACACGTGATCTGTAAAAAAAAGGCTATTGAAAAATATATCTCTACTCAGATCACCCTATAGAAGTACTTCTGGATCATAATAATTACATTTTCACAAATCTTTTGGAAGTTATTTTTCTTTTCGTGGGTGTTGCCATTAAGAAACGCCATTGAGTTGTTTAATTTTGGTACAAAATGCTGTAAGAGCCCATATGTCTCCTGTTGATATCCATGAAATCGTAGACTTGGGTAGGTCAAATAGAAAGCATAGGCATTCAATATTCCTTCGGCCACTTCTTTCAAGAGTTTCCATGTGCTTCAGACAGACAAACGGACGGGACGGACTTAGCTGAAATGTCTTAAAATTTCCTAAAACTTTTTTTGAAACAAACCTATGTAGGGTTGTACACGGGGGAAAATCGTCATTTTTGATATGTTAGAATTGAAAGAAAATATATTTGGAAGCGATTTTTTTTAAAATACTATACATTTGTTAACAAATAAATTCTATTTTAAAATCAAGAAATTTTGTTTGGAACCCATGAAAAGGGTCGTTAACTTTTAAGGGCCGATGTTGATTTTGAATAAAACACAAATTATTTAGGAAATTATTGTAATTTCTGTTTATTATGATAATATTGGTATGGTTCAATTATGTATGGAACAAAATATCGGCACACCTCCATCCGATGGTCCAAATTTTCGATGACGCTGAGGCATAATTAATGTGCCGAATTATCTCATCGTTTAGCTCTTGAATTGTTGCTGGCTTATCGACGTACACCTTTTCTTTCAAATATCCCCAAAGAATGAAGTCCAACGGTGTCAAATCACATGATCTTGGCGGCCAATTGACATCGCAATGACGTTAGATAGGCCATTGACTTTGTTGCGCAAAAGACCCATTGTTTAGTTAGCTGTGTGGCAAGTGGCACCGTCCTGTTGAAACCAATTCGGGCCATAAAAAGTTCGTTATCATCTCACGATAGCGAACACCATTCACAGTAAATGCCTGGCCGGCCACGTTTCCAAGAAGTATGGCCCGATGACGTCGTCAGCCCATAAGCCGCACCAAACGAACTGGGCGAGCACAGGTGTTTTCACATCTCCTACAGACCCGGTTTGCTGAAATTTGCGCACAATTCTCCCGATTGTGAACACATTTGGTCGATTATGCTGATCAAAAAAACATCACGAAGTGCACGAAATGCATTTTGATTTGAACGCCCATTTTCGTAAAAGGCTTCAACCCGTTGCTCTTTGTGTATCATTCCATGGTTCAAATTGAGTTAGTCTGAAATTGAGAAATGTCAAATGAAATGCAGAAAAAGCTTGACGTTTAGGTGTGGTTCACATTCAACATCGGCCCTTACAATTTAACCACACTTTATTAATATATTAGAACATAATATATTTGCAAACTGACTTTCACAAATAAAATATGTGTTTACACACAAACAAAGTAATTTCCTTAGAAGTTTTCCAAATATATTTTATTTAAAAAAGATTTTTAAAACTTTGCTGACTTTTTCGAATTTTAGTTAGTATTTCCTAGTTTTCGTGTTAAACTTTATGGCTAAAAATATCTTTTAATTTATAAATATTCAAATTCATCACTCAGTGTCAATCCATCAATGAAATTTATATTCACAAAAGATTATACGATTTAAGTTTTAATTAAATTTTACAAACATATAAAATTTATAAAAAAAAACTGATCTTAGAACATCTAAAAAACAGAAAACTTGTCTTTACATTAAGCCATTGACACATTGCCAAAATACTTAAATACTAAAATTAATCTTTGTTTCGGAAATACTAGTTTCAAATAAAAATATATTAGAATGGGAACATATTTTTGTTTAGAACAATATTCAAATATTATATGTCAAATTTTACATATTTGGAATGTATCCTAAACATACGAGTATGTATATTTCAAGCCGAATATGTTTGGAACATTACACAACAGAAACGATTTTTTTCAGCGTGTAGGTCACTTTTCTTCGTAGCAAATAAAATTTACCCTAAGAGTACAGAGACTATAAAAAATGCCTAGCGTTATGCCTGTTGAGAAAATTTGACCTATATTTGTAATACGTTTTTCTCCAATATTCACTTTCAGTGGAATTTATATTGCAAAATATTGTTCACTTGCTAGTTAAACCCGGCGGGCAATGGCCCGCATTTGTTGCCATACATATTTGGGCATACAAACATTTGTATCTGTAGGGGGTAAATGTGTGCATGACGTACATATAAACACACACATACACGGGGCAAAATCACTTTAGATATGATATGTTTGAATCGAAAGAAAATATATTTGGAACACAAATTTTGAAATATTATATATTTCTGAGCAAATAAATTTTTTTTGAAAATCACTCTGGAATATCTCTTTTGTGTCTGAAGCAAAGTTGTAGATATTGAAAAGGAGAACAAAATGCGGGATAAAACTACCCGAAAAAGGTGCATCCAGTGCCTAAGAATCGCAAAAATGTTCTGTTCTAATCTTATGCTTTTTGGTCCCTTTTGTGGAAAAGTTTAAAAATCATCCCTAAAACAGCTGTTTAACGGGTAAAAATGTTTTACAAAAATTGTCGCCATTAAATTCTACTAAGTCTCTGAATACACCAAACACAAAACTCATCCTAAATATCAGAAATAAGTCAATACTTTAACTCCATTTTTAGGTTTACAACCAATTCGAAAAAGGACGAAATTAATCTAAAAATGGTTTTAAGTTTTGACTTATTTCTGGGATTTAGGATGAGGTTTGTGTTTTGGTGTATTTAGCGACTTATAGTAGAATTTTATGGCAAATATTTTTGTATAACATTTTAACCATCTAGCTCCTCAATCTATGGGCCTTATTGGTCCCTTTTATGGGGAAGGGAAAAAATCACCTCTAAATCAAGTGTTTAGCAAGTCCAAATGTTCTGGAGAAATATTTGTCATAAAAGCCTCTATAAGCCTCTGAAGTACCGAAAACTCTATACTTAACCTAAATACCAGAAATAAGTCAAAACTAAGATCCATATGTAGGTTCATTTCGTAATTTTTCGAATTGGTGCTAAACCTTAAAATTTAAGTTGCACTGCGAGTTTTGGTGAATTCAGAGACTTATAGTAGAATTTTATGCCAAATATTTTTGTAGAACATTTTGACTAGCTAAACATATGTTATAGGGTGATTTTCAACCTTTTCAACAAAAGGGACCAAAGAGACCCCATACATTTAGGAGCTAGAGGGTTAAAATGTTCAACAAAAATATTCCTCATAGTGTTCCTAGTAACGCTGCTTATTCCAACTCATCATTTGTTGTCAACTCATCGATCAATGTATCGTTATGTAAAATTATACCATTTAAATTAAAAACGAATTTTACAAACATTTAAAATTTCTAAAAAAAGTGAACGCTGAATTACTGAAAAACATAAAACTTGTCTTAAAATTAAGACATTGATATATTTTCTGAATACTTAAATGCACATAAATATTTGTTTCGTAAATAATGGGCCCAAATTATAAAAAAAGGGATGGAAACAAAGATGTGTTTAGAACATCTTTCCAAATATATACATACTTATAATATTTGTATGTGCCAAAGAATAATATATTTCAAGTGTACCCTAAACATTCATATTGGGACACTATACTACAGAAGCGTTTTTTTCCAGTGTGAACGTAGATATTTTGACAAAAGGTCTCTTTTTGGTGGTTTTGCAATTTGCACCAGAGGTTTAATACACACGTACACATTTGCACAAAAGTAGAATATAAACCACTATTGAGAGAGCGAGACACACACACACATACTTGTACATCAACCGCATTGTACACATAGACAAATAGGCAAACATACTCGTACATATTCCTTGGTTGGCTTCACATGGCCATAAATATAAATGCACCACAAAAATGCGTTTAAAAACACAGAGAGTTGCATTTACAGTGGGGTTTCCACTTGCACAAATACAATCACATACACGCACACATTGTCACACGTACTCATGCTCACACACACACACACACACATTTAGTCTCTGTGGCATAAAAACCCTCTGCTATAGCTATACGAAAGACAGGACACAGATGACACAACATTCGAATTCGGTTAGAAAAACATAACGGGAATGTTCATCAAACACACACATGTGTGCACGTAACTATTATGGATGTGTGCATGGATGTTTTAGTGTGTAGTTTGGTGTCTGTGAAATGGGGGCGGGGATGTTTTTTGTCCCCCGCATAAGAGGGAGGTTCATAAGGAAAGGGAATACATTTTATTAATGGCGATTTCGCTTCTGGAAAAAATATTTCCCCGGCGACATGAAATACTAGAAAATAGTTGCACTTTTTAAGTCGTAATAACGTAGTCTCTCGAATTTAACTGAACTCCAATTTTCAAAGTTCAACAATGTGTTAGAATTGTGAAATTTTCCGGAAATGGGTAAGAAAATGTTGAGCTTGGAGAATTCAAACCCGGTAAAGAAAAGGTAACACCGGGCGAAGCCGACCTTATGTTATCCTACAATCCAAATGTTAGTAACATAATAAGGACATACTTGTTCAATGTTGGTTTATTAACTAATTTTAGCCTGTCTGTCTGTCTGTCTGAATGTTGCGTACAATAACTTTCGATAGAATTAATCGGTTGACTTAAAATTTGGAATGTGTCAATATGTTTTTCTTACCTCAGGCTAACGTCTATGGTAGACTATGTTGGTCCACGCCTTTGAGTACCAACCCCACGAAGGGTCAACATTTTGTGAAATATTGATTCTTTAATATCTTCTATATTGCTTATCAGAATCGTTTACAATTCCCCTTTAGTTGCAATTAATAGTTTATTAGTGGCTATCACCTTGAGAGAAATAGGCGAAGTGGCCACGCCTCTTTTGGTACCTCCCATTCAAATGGACCATTTTACACAAAAACCTTACGGCTTGTAACTTTGATTCCAGTCCATACAAATACTTGACATTTTGTGAAGTGTAATGCTTTTATAGTACTTACAGTCCCATAAAAAATTGGCCATACAAATGGACCATTTCGCAAAAAAAAGATAACGACTTATAACTTCGATTCATGCACATACAAACACTTGAAATATTGAACATTGTAACGTTGTTATAGTACCCATAGTATATTGCCATGATAAAATGCCATAATACAAACCAGTAAGGAAAGATATAAAGTCGGGCGGGGACCACTATATAATACCCTACTCCTCCCTAAAAATGCGAAAATGGGCTTTGCAATAAGAATTTGGCAGTGTTCATACATGTAATAAGAAAACTCTCTTTGACGACTTTCGTACTAATCGGACATAAAAACACGGTTTCAACTGCGCTTACATGTCTAATCGGATCAAATCCGAATTTGGCAGTGTTCATTCACGTAATAAGAAAACTCTCTCTGCCGATTTTAGTACAGATCGGATGTAAAATACGGTTTCAACAGCGCTTACATGTCAAATCGGATGTAACATATACATGGGGACTATATCTAAATCTGAACCGATTTTCCCCGAATTTGGCAGTGTTTATTCATGTAATAAGACAGTGCTTTCTGCCAAATTTCATACTGATCTGATAAAAAATATAGTTTCTACAGTGCTTACATGTCAAATCGGATGTAATATACAGGGTTTTCCAACAAGAGGTGTTATTTTGAATCACCCGGTATTTCGGTAGCTGAAGCTTTTATTCTTTGACATTTGACAAGTAGAAACTACGCCATTAAAATGGAACGATACACGATTCAACAACGCACTGATTATTAAAATACGAAAATTCATCTTGACTGATAAGGCCCATTTCCACTTCGGTGGCTACGTCCACAAGCAAAATTGTCGCATCTGGAGCTCGGAAAACCCAAGAGTTATTGTTGAGAAGCCTCTCCATCCTCAACGTGTGACTGTCCGGCGGGGTCATTGGACCTTACTTTTTCGAAAATGAGGTTGGTGAATGGATTGCGCTATCGAGAGATGATTAATGATTTTTTATGGCCGGAGTTGGATGGTATTGATCTGGACAACGTTTACTTTCAACAAGACGGCGCCACGTACCACAGAAGCAACGAAACCATTGCTCTGTTATGGTAAAAGTTTCCGGACCGTGTTATCTCTCGAAGAGGTGATCACAATTGGCTACCGAGATCTTGTGATTTAACACCTTGCGACTTCTTCCTTTGGGGCCACGTGAAAGATAAGGTCTTCGCCAACAGCCCAGCGTCGATTCAAGACCTCAAAGATAGAATTCGTGAGGCTATCGAGGACATAGGGCAGCCACTTAGCGAGTTGGTTACGGAAAATTTCAGGAAGAGGATATGGTCCTGTAAGCGTGGTCGCCGTGGTCGTTTGGCTGATGTGGTTTTTCATTATTAACGGCATACCTTCCTCTTTATTATGAAATAAACATCCGATCATTTATCTCAAAAAATGGAATTTTTCTTAGAATACCAAAATAACGCCTCTTGTTGGAAAACCCTTTACATATGGGGGCTATATCTAAATCTGAACCGATTTTGACCAATGTCAATAGGGATCGTCCTTGGGTCAAAAAAGAGCACTGTGCTAAATTTCATCACAATCGGGCTATAAATACGACCTGAATTTTGATTACAACGATACATCTACAGACGGACGGACTGATGGACATAATAATCACGCTGCAGTCCAGCATTTTTACTGAATCTTTGCAGTTTGTATTTAATTAAGACACGAATTCATCGAAGTAAACATTTCATTAAATCAGTTCATATTTTGTTATAGTCCACCTATAGATATCGCTCCCAAAAAGTCTTATTTAAGCCACACCCCATTTTCTAAGAAATTTTGCTGAAACTTTGCACTATAGATTCTACTTTGACAAAGAATTCATCTAAGTAACATATAAATTATAAATAAGTAACAAATAAATTTTAATTTTGCTTTAGTCCCCGTGTAGATGTAGCTCCCGAAAAAGCAATTTTAAACCATAAATACCACATGTTCAGGTGATGAGTTTGCTGCGTTCGTTTTTTTAATAATTTAGCTAAACAACAAAAAGGATTGTTTCATGATTTTCTCCATAGCCAAAGATTTTTCCAGTAATAAAAATTTAATGCTTGGAGGCTTGATCTGGGACCCCATAAAGTATATATATTATTAATCGTCGTAAAATTCTAAGACGATTTACCCATGTCCGTCCGTCTGTCTGTTGTAATCACGCTACAATCTATAATACTTAAGCTAGGTGGCTGAAATTTGGTACATATACTTCTCATATCTGCAGGTATCTTGGGATTGAAAACGGGCAATATTGGTCCAATTTTGGATAAAGTCCCCATATATGGATCTTCCCGATTTGACTTCTTAACGTCATAAAGACCACAAATGTCAACTAATCGGGCTGAAAGTTGGTAACTGGGGTTTATTTATTCCCGATATGCTTCACACGAGCAACGGTAGTCATAGGTCCACGTTTTGATATAGCCCCCATACAAACGTCCCTCTAGTTTTGACTTAGTAACGCCACAAAAACCTCAAATTTCAACGAAATTTGCCTGAAATTTGGTATAATGAGGTTAGTAGTACCCGTAACCATTCACGTGCTATCCATGGTAGAGGGTATATAAGATTCGGCATGGCCGAATTTAACGCTTTTACTTGTTTTTTTCATTAGGATGTTAGCTTTCCAAAAATGAAACAAACTATATTTTTGTGGCGATAGTTTTTCTATTTTTTATGGTTTTTCTACGTGCCAGTAAAAAACTATTTTTTTGAAAAAAAAATCAAATTTTTTCTAATTGTTTTAACGATATTCACTAAATTTCCATTTCTATGTGAAAGTGATGTTTTCAGCCTTTATAGCTCTCATTATTTCCTTTAATTTATCGAGCATATACTTCAAAAAATATGGTCCAAATACTAAAGGTACCTTCCAGGAAACTTTGAATTTTAGAAAAAAATTTTTGAAAAAAAACTTAACCATAAAAACAATCTTGTTTTGGTTTCATAAAATGAGGAGGTACTTTTCAAAACTTGACTATTCCACTTCATGTGTTTTTGCACAGTTTGAGAAAATACTATGGCCCTATGTATTTAATCCGAAATTTTGATGCATTATTAAAGATGTCAAGACTAGTTATACAGACTTCGCACAATTTTATTTTCTCTGAGGTTTGAATTTAACGATACCAAACAAAAACAAATCAAAAAATCAGTTCTGTCAAAAGTGGAATAGTCAAGTTTTGAAAAGTACCACCTCACATAACGGGTTTTCCAAAAAGAGTGATATGATTTCTTTGAAAAAAAAACACACTTATTGTTAAGGAAATTCTAAAGTTTTTTATTTAATGTAAAGTACAATCGATACAATTAAGTTCTAAATAAAACGTCATTCAAATGGCCTCCACGACTTCTTCTGCAGCAACGAATTCGATGAACCCAATTTTCGAGCACTTTTTCCAGTAAATCAAGTCGTATGTCATGAATGGCACGTTCAATTTTGACTTGTAAAGCTTGAAGAGAGTCTGGTTTATTTCGAAAGACTAATGACTTCTAATAACCCCACAAGAAATAGTCTAATCGTGTTAAATCACAACTTCTTGGAGGCCATTCAATATCACAATTTCTTGAAATAATCGAATCTCCAAACTTTTCTCGCAACAATTCAATTGTTTCATTTGCTGTGTGGCACGTAGCCACAATTGGTCAATGGCAAAAATATACCTCTTAACGATAGCTAAAATATTGATCATGGGTGTCAAAGTCGTAGGTCGACTGGAAAGAGAGTTTTTTTGGATTAAAAAAAAATGGATTTAGCACCATTTTCAAATGTGAACGGAAGGTTTATTTTTGCTCTAGGTCCTTAACGGTACGTCGGATAGGGAATCGGCCATTGGCAAAAAGATAGCTCTTAGCGAGAGCTAAAATATTGCTCATGGGTGTCAAGGTCGTAGGTCGACTGGAAAGCGTTTTTTATTAATTGGAGAACGATTATTTTGATAACACTGTGCAACAGTGAGAAAAATACATGGATCTGACGGTATAGGTTCGATTCTACTGCCAAATGCTAGTATAACCCTATACTCAGTTTGGCGAGATTGGTGACCAATTTCTTTTTATGGGCCTCGAATGATTCGGAAAATCAGTGGACCCCTTGAAAAAAGGTGTCATCGGTTTTTGAGCAACAGCTACTTCAGACTTGGTGATAGCGCTTAACTATACTTGGCAATAATGTAGCTAAGAATACGTTGAACCAAGTCTGTTAACATTTCATGCCAAAAAATTTTTGTTTTCCTGCACTTTTTTTCGAAAAACATAGGATTAAATTTTTTTTTTTCACTTTTTTTGGCATAACTTTAAGGGATCGCTGATTTTTTACTAACAATATTTGGCAATATTGTAGCCACGGTAAATCTGAACAACTTTTATGAACATATCAGTACAATCTGAACGTGTCTAGGCACCTTAAATAGCTCAAAAATCCACATTGTACCCCAAAAATGTAGGTATTTCACTGTTATGTAACAAAAATATATTTTTCTGGTTTAGGGAATGTTCAGCAATTTTATAGAAAATATTATGTCCAATATTTTTGTGGAACATTTTAACCATCTAGCTCCCCCAAATAACTGTAATTTTTGGCCCCATTTTAACAAATCGTAAAAAACACCCCTTAAAAGGGGAGGGAGGGTATGAAATGTTCTACAAAAATGTTCGCCATAAAATTTTACTATATGTGTCAGAACACACCAAAACCCAAATCTTAACACAAAAACCCAAAAAACGGTCAAATTCCAGTCAACAACGTTCTTTACTGGTATCTTCATTGCTTCAACCACTAGATCGTACGACTAACATTCATGCACGATCAGGAATTTGACCTTTTTTTGGTGTTTGTGTTATGTTTTGAGCTCTGGTGTGTTCTGACACATATAGTAAAATTTAATGGCGAACATTTTGTAGTTATGTGGGGGAGCTAGAGGGTTAAAATGTTCCACAAAAATATTGGACTTAATATTTTCTATAAAATTGCTGAACATACCCTAAACCAGAAAAATATATTTTTGTTACATAACAGTGAAATACTTACATTTTTGGGGTACAATGTGGATTTTTGAGCCATTTAAGGTGCCTAGACACGTTCAGATTGTATTGTTATGTTCATAAAAGTTGTTCAGATTTACCGTGGCTACAATATTGCCAAATATTGTTAGTAAAAAATTAGCAATCCCTTAAAGTTATGCCGAAAAAAGTGAAAAAAATAAATTTAATCCTGTTTTTCGAAAAAAAGAGTATGAAAATAAAATTTTTTTGGCATGAAATGTTAACAGACTTTGTTCAACGTGTTCTTAGCTACATTATTGCTAAAAAAAAACGGTCAAATTCCAGTCAACAACGTTCTTTACTGGTATCTTCATTGCTTCAACCACTAGATCGTACGACTAACATTCATGCACGATCAGGAATTTGACCTTTTTTGGCATAACTTGTTATGTTTTGAGCTCTGGTGTGTTCTGACACATATAGTAAAATTTTATGGCGAACATTTTTGTAGAACCTCCACCTTTTAAGGGGTGTTTTTTACGATTTGTTAAAATGGGGCCAACAATTACAGTTATGTGGGGGAGCTAGAGGGTTAAAATGTTCCACAAAAATATTGGACTTAATATTTTCTATAAAATTGCTGAACATACCCTAAACCAGAAAAATATATTTTTGTTACATAATAGTGAAATACTTACATTTTTGGGGTACAATGTGGATTTTTGAGCTATTTACGGTGCCTAGACACGTTCAGATTGTATTGATATGATCATGAAAGTTGTTCAGATTTACCGTGGCTACAATATTGCCAAATATTGTTACTAAAAAATTAGCGATCCTTTAAAGTTATGCCGAAAAAAGTGAAAAAAAATAAATTTAATCCTATGTTTTTCGAAAAAAAGAGCATGAAAATAAAATTTTTTTGGCATGAAATGTTAACAGACTTGGTTCAACGTGTTCTTAGTTACATTATTGCCAAATATAGTTAAGCGCTATCACCAAGTCTGAAATAGCTGTTGCTCAAAAACCGATGACACCTTTTTTCAAGGGGTCCACTGATTTTCGGAATCTTTCGAGGCCCATAAAAAGAAATTGGTCACCAATCTCGCGAAACTAAGTATAGGGTTATACTACCATTTGGTAGTAGAATCGAAGCTATACAGTCAGGTTCGTGTATTTTTCAAAAAGTGTTCATTTGTTGCATAGTGTAATAAAATAATTTGTAAACGTTGTTCTTGTGTATATCTCTCCATGATGAAATTGTTTCATTTGCTGTGTGGCACGTAGCCACAATCGGTCAATGGCAAAAAGATGGCTCTTAACGAGTGCTAAAATATTGCTCATGGTTGTCAAGGTCGTAGGTCGACTGGAAAGTGTTTTTTTTTTTTATTTTTAAAAAAATGGATTTAGTACCATTTTCTATTTTTGCTCTAGCTCCTTAACGGTACGTCGGATCAGGAATCGGTCAATGGCAAAAATATAGCTCTTAACGATAGCTACAATATTGCTCATGGGTGTCAAGGTCGTTGGTCGACTGAAAAGCGTTTTTTATTTTAAAAAAATGGACTTAGCGCACGAAATGTTGCAATTGGAGAACGATTATTTTGATAATAAAATAATTTGTAAACGTTGTTTTTGTGTATTTCTCTCCATGATGAATTTGTAAACACTATTGATCACAATGAAAAACAAATGACAGATCATGGCATATTACAAATGGCCGAAATGTCACTTTAAAATCATATCATCCCTATTGGAAAATCCGTTATAATTATAAAAAAAATTGTTTTGGTTCATGAAATAGTATTCCTCAATATATGTATACAAAAAAAGTTTTTAGATTACGAACAAAAAAAAAATTTGTTTGTTGCAAAAAAATTTGTTTGTCCTACCGAAATTCGTTTTCCTCTTAAAGTATGGATAAACTTCAGTCAGTCTACTCGAATGAAATATTTCTTACTTGCTTGCCTCATAGCAATAAAGGGACACAAATTATTTATCCTTTAATATCAATAAAACATTTTCTACCATTTATAATGACAATCCCTCTCCCCCCTCTGTTCCCGGTCTGACAACTGGTTAACCACTTTTCATTTGCGGGTTGGGCATCCCTGTGGAGTAACCGCTATGAATTGTCTCTTCTATACTCACTAAAGAGCTTTTTGCCCTCTTTTTCCGCCTCAGCCTTTAGCCCTTTGGGACCCATAGAATGGGACAATGTGTAAATTTTGTGGTTTAGCATTTGAAAAAGTTTTCAGTTTGTGGCTTTTTATACATTTAGTTGGTGGGCCTAAATATGTATGCAACTATGCCAACGAGAGGGATGAAGAGAAGGAGAGATACGAAAGCGATGGGGTTTTGAACTGCTAAAATAAATATTTGAACTGCTAAAATAAACATTTATAACAAATACACTTTATTTATAAATTCAATACAATTTATTTTGGAAAAGGAAATTGTTTTTCTCCTTCAAATACCAAAAAAGAAAAAAGAAATTGTTGAACAAATCAATGTTAGTGGCAATGCCATCAAAAGAAAAAATGGGATTGCAGGAAACGAATGGAGAAAAGTTTTTTTGTTTGATAACATTTCTTGTTAAATAAATAAACTAACTTCTAATTGGAGTTATAGCTGCAATGAAAATTCATGTTTCCTCAACTCCCCTCCACTCCGCCCTCCCCCACTACCCTACACTCCACATAAACGAAACGAAATTGTAAATAAATTTAATGAAAAAAGTTTACTTGGGGAATATTTCTATTTTTTTATATTTGCCAAAAAATAACAAGTTTTTTTCGGAGTTTTTTTTTTGTTGTGTTTCGTGAGTTCTTTATTTCGGCAAGAGGAACCTAGTTCAGTGCAAATTGAAGTTTTTTCCCAGTGGTTGACTTCCAAAAGGGGCTCTGCACACACTTACTTTGTGGCAGTGTGATCGGATAGTTTTTCTATTTTTTATTTTAATATTTTTTTTCGGTGAGTTTTTGTTTCCAACAGACATGCTGCAGCTATTCCTCTGTGGTTTGTAGACATGAACCGGGAAATAGTTGTATGAATTTTGTATGCATCGAGGATATGTGCTGTTGGTTGGTTCCCGCTCCCTACGTTATGAGGAAACGGAAACTGTCTTACAACCAAGTCCACAACCACACCACCACCACCGCCACCACTGCTATCACCACATTGCATCGTATTATATCCACTTCGACCCCCCACCCAACACTTCCGTGTTGGCTATGCCATTCACTCACTCACTCTCTGTTGCACACATTCCAACAACTCAAGGGAAATAATGTGGTTTTCAACTGGAAATTAACATGACTTTTTTATAGTTTTGCACACATTTTTTTTCTGTGTGTATGTGTGTGTGTGCTGACTCGTCTGTTCTGTTCTGTTCCTCTCCAGGACGACATCATAGCTTGTTAAATGCAGATAGAGAAGTGTAATTTTATTAAGAATGCCAGCAATGGCACACCAAGTGATATACCAACAGACAGATTAGGGTGTTCCTTTTGAGGAAAAAAATATATGTATTTGAAGTAATGGGTCTCAAAAGACAAGTACTATGTATTAAATTATGAAGAGGAGTAAAAAACAAAAAGCCAATTATGGTATATTTTCAGGTTGAAGATACAGGGTGTTTTTTTACAGGTTCACAAATTTGAGTTAGTAACACTGATTTATTTGACAAACAATTTAACGCGTGATAAAAAAGGATTTTGATTTAAAAAAAAAAAAAACATAAAATTTAGAGCAATGTATGAAATCTTTATTTGAGTCGATAGAACGGTTCAATTCAATGTTTAAAGATGAAAACTCGAAAAATCCTGAGTTGCCAAAAAATCACCCTATAGTTACTCTTTGTTTAGTTTGGGTTGTAATTTCATCATGGGTACACTTATACAAGAACAACTCTTGCAAATTGTGGAAATTTTCTATCAAAATAATTGATCTGTTCGTCAAACTTCAAACTTTGTTCAGCGATGAAGCTCATTTCTGGCTGAATGTATACCTAATTAATCAAAATTGTCCCATTTGAAGGGAAGATAATTCACAAACATTTGTCTAAACACCATTACATCCACTGGGAATTACTGTTTGGTGCGCTTCATGGACCTGCGGTTCAACAGCTCTTACCTAACCTAAACTTGCCAAAATTCGTACTTTCTTGCAAAGTTAATATAAATTGCATATTTATAGTAAATTTTGTACAAATTGCATTTTTATAGAAAACTACAGCAAAATTTAATTTTTATAAAAAAATTTATATAAATCGAATTTGCGCAGAAAAATTTTTCAAAATTCATATTTATAAAAAAATCGGTCAGGATTTCACTTTTCTGAAAAAAACCTTAAAATTTGAATTCTATAAAATATATTCAAAATAAAATTTTGCATATTTATAGAAAATTTTGTAGAAATTGCATTTTTATAGAAAATTTCAGCAAAATTTAATTTTTATAAAAAATTTTATATAAATCGAATTTGCGGAGAAAATTTGTTCAAAATTCATATTTTTAAAAAAAATCCGTCCGAATTTCACTTTTCTAAAAAAAACCTTAAAATTTGAATTCTATAAAATATATTCAAAATAAAATTTTGCATATTTATAGAAAATTTTTTTGGAATTGCATTTTTATAGAAAATTTCAGAAATCGTATTTGCGCAGAAAATTTGTTCAAAATTCATATTTAAAAAAAAATCCCTAAGAATTTCACTTTTCTGAAAAATTTAATTCTATGAAATATATTCAAAATAAAATTTTTTCGAAAATACATATGTATCCAAAATTTTTTTCTAGAAACACATCAAAATACAAATTTCCTAGAAAATGTCGGTAAAATTAAATTTTTCTAGAAAATTTCACAAAATTGTTGTTCTTTTAAAAAAAATAATTTCAAAGCAATTTAACAAAATTTTCTAGAGAAATGCAATTTTGATGATTTTTCAAGAAAAATTTAATTTTAACAATATTTTGCCGAAAAATACAGTTTCGACGACATTTTGAAGAAAAATCTATTTTAAACGAATTTTTTGTAGAAAAAAAAATTGGGATGAATTTTCTTGAAAAATTATTGTCCTTGAAAATTTATAAAATTGTATTTTTCTAGAAAATCTTGCCAAGTTCGGAAAATTGCATATTTATTGTAAATTTTGAATTTTTATAAATTTGTATAAACAATTTAATAGAAGTTGAAATCGCGCAGAAAATTTGTTCATAATTGAAATTTCGATGAAATTTTCAAGAAACATGAAATTTCAACTAAATTTTGTAGAAAAATACAAATTTGAAGTAATTTTCTAGAATTATTCAAATTTGAAATAATTTCCAAAAATTTTGTTGCGAAATGTAATTTTAAAAAATTTTTCTACGAAAATAGAATTCGGAATTTTTTCTTACAAAAATTCAACTTAAAAAAAAAATCAGAAAATACAATTTCGACGAGGCTGTCTAGAAAATTGCAACATCAAAATTAAATTTTGTTAAAAAAAGTAGAAAAATGCAAATTTTAGAGAACTTTCTAAAAAAAATAATTTGAAGACTTTTTGTAGAAAAATTAAATTATGATCAAATTTGTATAAAATAAGATTTTTCATAAATTTGTCCAAGAACATATAAATTTTGTAGAGAAATTCAATTGAATATTCGAGAAAAGTGCAATGCCAACAATTTTTTTTAGAAAAATACAAATTTGATAATACTAATTTGAATTAAAAAAATTATCTATGAAAATACAATTCAGAGTTATTAATTGATATACACAACGAAATTTTGTAAAACAAGTAGACAAATGCAATTTATGGAACTTTAAAAAAAAATAATTTAAAGAATTTTTGTAGAATAATTTAACTATCATGAAATTTAGTATAAAATCGCATTTTTCATAAAATTTGTCCAAGAATAAATTAATTCCCAACGAAATTTTTTAATTTCAGGAAATTTTGTAGAGAAATGCAATTTTAAAAATATGTTTTAGAGAAATGCAGTTCAATGAATATTCTAGAAAAGTGAAAATTCAACAACTTTTTTTTTTAAAAATTCAAAATTGAGAATGCATATTTGAATTAAAAAATTTTTTCTAAGAAAATACAATTCAGTTATTTCTCAGAAATGCAATTTTCAAAATTGTCTAGAAAATTGCATTATCAACAAAATTTTGAAAAAAAGTAGAAAAATGCAAATTTTAGGAAACTTTCTAAAAAAAATAATTTCAAGAATTTTTGTAGAAAAATTGATTTATGATGACAAAGAATAAAATAATAAAAAAATTAAATTTAGCATTTCCAACGAAATATTCTATTTGTAGAAATGCAATTTTAACAAAATTTTCTAGAGAATGATGTTGTTTAACAAAATTTTGTAGTAAAATTCAATTTCGACGAAATTGTTTTAAAGGAAGTTTCTAGAAAAATTCAAATTTGTTATAATTTCAATAAATTTGGGAGAGAAATGCAAGTTTAAAAATATGTTCTAGAGAAATTGTAAAAATTTTTTTTTAGAGAAATACAAATTTGAAATAATTTTTTTGACAAATTCAAATTTTAAATAATTTTATGAAATTTTGTATAGAAATGCAATTTTAAAAAATTTTTCTTTGAAAATACAATTTAGAGTTATTTCCTAGAAAAATGCAAATTAAAAAAAATCAGAAAAATACGTCTTCGACAAAATTGTCTGGAAAATTGCAACATCAACGATTTTTTTTAAAAAAAAAGAAGAAAAATTCTTAACTTCTAAAAAAAATAATTTCAAGAATGTTTGTATAAAAATTCAATTTTGATGAAATTGAGTGTAAAATTGGAATTTACATTAAATTTTTCCAAAAATAAATTAACTGAAAAAAATTGGAAAATAATGCATTTCCAGCGAAATTTTCTATTTGTAGAAATGCAATTTTAACAAAATTTTCTAGAGAAAGATGCAATTTGAACAAAATTTTGTAGAAAAAGACAATTTCGAAGGAAGGAATTTTCTAGAAAAATTCAGATTTCAAGAAATTTTGTAGAGAAATGCAATTTAAAAAATATGTTCTAGAGAAACGCATTTCAACTATTTCAACGAATATTCTGGAAAAATCCAAATTTGAAGGAATTTTTGAAAAGAAATCAGAAAAATTCAATTTTAAAAAAATTTGAAAAATACATTTTTGACGAAATTGTCTAGAAAATTGCCACATCAACGAAATTTTGTAAAAAGAAGTATATAAATGCAAATTTTAGGAAATAAATTAATTAAAGAAAGTAAAATAATTCATTTGCAAAGAAATTAAATTTTGTAGAGAAATGCAATTTTAAAAATATTTTCGCTATTCAACAATTTCAACAAAAATTCTAAAAAAACGTGAAATTTAAAAAAAAATTAAAAAAAAATTAAAAATCGCGGGTTTAAAAGTATTTTCTAGAGAAATGCAATTCAACGAATATTCTAAAAAAATCAAATTTGAAAGAATTTTCTAGAAAAATGTAAATTCGAAGGAATTTTCTAGAAAAATGCAAACTCGAAGGAATTTTCTAAAAAACAATAATTTTTGTTAAAAATGTAATTATAATACAATTTTGTATAAATTGAAATTTTGGAAAAATTTTTTTAGCAAATTCCATTAAAATTGCAATGATATTGCATTTTTCTAGAAAATTTCACAAAATTTCTTTACAAAAATAATTTCAAGAAATATTGTAGAGAAATGCACTTCAAAATTTTTTGTAGAAAAATTTAATTTTAACAAAATTAAGCAAAAAAATACAATTTCGACCAAATTTTGAAGAAAAACGCAATTTAAACGAAATTTTGCAGAAAACTATAAATTTAAAACAATTTTCTAGAAAAATTCAAATTTGAAATAATATAAAGAAATTTTAAAAAATTCTGGAAAAATGTAATTCAACGATTTTTCCAGCAAAATGCAATTTAATAAAAATAAGTTGCAGAAAGATTTAGTTTTGCTGAATTTTTTTCGAAAACTGCAGTAGCAACGAAATTTAATAAAAAATAGTACATAAATGCAAATGTTAAAAAATTTTCTAAAAAAAAAATAATTTCAAGAATTTTTGTAGACAAATTTAATTATGTGAGATTTTCAATAAAATCGCAGTTTTCATTAAATTATCTAGAAAACGTTAAGGCAATGAGAAATGCTATTCAAAAAAATCTAGAGAAATTCAATTCACGCTAAGCACAAATACTTAAAATTTTGAGCGTAAATTTGCTCTTAGAGTGGCCCAACACAAAAGCACCAAATCGCCCCCAAATTGAAAATCATAATCTATCGCAATAAATAATTTTTCTGATGCTGCATACCTTTGAAAAAAGAGCTTTCCATTGATATAGCTCTTATTGACATTAGAGTGCTGTAAATACCCAAAAAGTGTACCACAAAATCAAAGTAGCTAATTTATAATACACATGCCGATATTTACCCTAATGTCGCTATACACATACCACATCCACACACTCCCCTTTATAGCCATTTGACCAAATGTGTTGTCACTTTGGTGACTTCAAACTACAACACAGACTTTGACTACTATTCGTTCCCTTGTCATAGCCAAGTTTTGAAGTGGCAGAAAGAGTTTTCCCAAGTGCACAGAAATGTTCAAGTGACATTTTTGCTCAATTCACAAAATTTCCACAGAAAATGTTATTAAAGAAAGTTTGCATTTTTTGAGGGAGGGGCGGAGAAGGGGAAATGCTCTTACGCATGAGATAATATATTTTGGTATTTCTGTGTTTTTTTCACTCTTCGTTCACTTTTCCAAGCAACAAATTAACCAAGTGGCAAACGAGGCTAAATTCCCCATTTCGAGTTTCTATGGAAAAGTTCAAAGGAAGCCGAGAGTAGAAGAGGAAAAACCAAGCTTCTGAACATCTTTCAAAGGACCTGTCAACTTGTCTGGAACAACAATGACTTTTTGTGCTCATCATTGACGACACAGCGTCACAAAGTCTTAGTCTTTACAATGTTTTTTTGTTTTATTTCTGCTCCTAAAGGTGGTGACATCATATGAATGGCAGAACGACAAGTACTCGTATTTTGTTGCCGGTGTTGTTGCAGGGGGATTATGTTTCATGTGAGTTGTCGACATCCATAAAATACTTAATTAATTTCAAATTATAATCTTTTTCGTTTCTTGGTGGGGGGGTGTTTCTTTGGTGAAAACTTTGCAAGAAAGGCAATTGACTGGATTAGCTGAAGAATTTTTTGATAAGAACTTCTTGACGATGAACATTTGTTGTGCTTCTGGTAGGAAGCATGAAAAATCCACTATGAAGGGTATTTTTATAAAAAGTTTATACTGTTTAAGAATTTTTTCCCAAAGTAGAACTTCGCAACAAGAAGTTGGACAAATGTTGGAAAAAATTTAAAAAGTTGCTCATCAAAAATAATAAAAAGACAAAAAACATATGGATCAGAATATTTAATATAGACCTATGTTGTTTATTTTTGGCTAAAATGTTTATAATCAGTTACAAATATGTAGGTAAAAATTACAAATAGGTCAAATAAGAACTCTCCATCGTTCTTTTAAAAAAAAAATATTTGAAAAAATTTGAAGCGTATTTTAATTTTTGAAAAAATTAAAAAAATGAGTTTTTGTGTTTTACGAAATTTGCAATTGCTCTCGGACGGCTGAACCGATTTTTGTAAAGTTTACTTTGTTTTAAAGAGGACACAATGTACTATTTTTTGTTGTAAAAAAAATAATGTTGGAAATTTTTTACAGAAGTTATTTTTTTTGGTGGAAAAAAAACCTTTGTAGACGCATTTGCTCCCCCCCTCGATTTTCTTCAATCGAACCAATTTTTTTGTCATATAGGAATTTTTTTCGCCCACCTAGCAAACGGTAAGGGAAAAAAAGGAAAATTAAAATTTCAATTGCAGATTCTCCGTAACTATACAATATACAGGGTGGCTGATATGTATTGCAACCAACTTCAGGTTGCTATCATTTCTAAACCGCTAGTCTTATAGCTGACAGATTTATTTCAGTAACAGTTCATTTTATTGTTTACAAGCTTACAAAAGAATTTTGATCTATTGCATTCAGAAAAAAGTTATTCGTGATGGAATTCAAGCGAGATAGTGTGATTGCTTTATATTTGGGTGGAAAAACACAAGTGGCTATCGTTAGAGCCCTCCAGCATTTAAATGTGAATAAATCTTTTGTTTCTCGTACCATTGCTCGTTACCGTGATACTGGCAGTGTTGCATTGCGTCCAAAAAGTGGACGAAAAAAAAACGGTAACAACACCAGAAATGATCCGAAAAGTGAAAGCTCACGAGCAAGTAGAAATATTGCTCGTGAGCTGAACATATCGCGAGAACGGATACAACACATATTAAAAAATGAGCTTGGACTAAAGCCATTGAAGTTCCAAAAAGTGCAAGAGCTCACCGATGCACAAAAAAAAATTAGAGTGGAAAGAGCCAAGGAGTTGCTTCGCTTGCAAGAATGTGGCCAGTTACCGAATTTGGTTTTCTCCGATGAGAAGCCATTCCAAATTGAGCAGTTTGTGAACAAACAAAATGATCGGGTTTACTTGCCAAAGAGGTCAGCTGAAAATTTACACCTTCGATTGGCCACAAGAACTCAAGCGCCGCCGATGGTAATGGTCTGGGCCGCCGTAACGGCCGATGGTCGCTCCCCGCTCGTATTCATCGACCATGGGGTCGAAATAACTGCCGAATATTATCGGGAAAATGTCCTAAAGACAGTATTGAGGCCCTGGGCAGACAAACATTTCGGCCGCAGACCATGGACATTCCAACAGGACCATCGCATTCAGCACGCGTCAACCAAGAATGGCTTAAAAAGGAGGTTCCTCGCTGCATTTCTACCGCCACCAATGGTCACCAAGATCTCCGGATCTCAATCCGTTGGACTTTTGCGCCTGGGGCATTTTAGAGAGTAAGGTTCGCACTATAAAATACCAAAGTATCGATCATCTCAAGACGGCGCTTCGCCGGGAATGGGCCAAAATATCGCAGAGCCACTTTCGTGCAGCGTGTGATGGCTTTGTCGGCCGTTTGAAGGCCATAATTCGTGTCAATGGTGGCCAATTCGAACAAATCTAAACTGTTTCTAAAATTTTATGTTATTTCCGACATTTTTTGCTTTTGAACAATAAAATTAAAAAAAAAAAATAAAAAAATATAGCGCTTTACTTTGTTGCATTACATATCAGCCACCCTGTAATTCATAGGTGTAAAAAGTTTTATTGTAGACCGTTTTATTCGTACCAATGTGCAGTGATTTGCTAAAACTACTACTACTAACTTTTACAAGTATTGAGTCTACCAAAAATTTTTTACTGTTCTGGATTTGTGAGAGTGCGGCGAATGTGAAAAAAATCGAGGGGGAGCAATTTTTTCTACAAAGGTTTTTTTTTCAAAAAAAAAAACTTTCGTAAAATTCTTTTACAAAATTCCCAAAAAAAAAAAATTAAAAAATGGAGAAGTGCGTCTTCTCTAAAACAAAGTAAACTTTGCAAAAATCAGTTCAGCCGTTCGGGACCAATTACAAATTTCGTAAAACACAAAAACCCATTTTTTTTTATTTTTTTGTTCAAAAATTAAAATGCCCACAACATTTTTAAAATTTTTTTTTTTAGAAAGGATGATAGCGAGGTCTTATTTTACCTATTTGTAACTGATTATAAACATTTTAGCCAAAAATAAACAACATAGGTCGATATTAAATACTCAGACGCAATACGGGTTTTAAAATCGAAAACATTTAAGAAAATATCTAAAATATAACAATTGTACACGTGCAAAATAGTGATTTTTGATATGTTTGAACTCAAAGAAAATATTTTCGGAAACAAATTTGTTAAACATTAATGTTTTCGAAATTTTTTCGTGAATTTTGTGTTATATTTTGTAACTATAAATGTCACAAGCAGCATTAGCTTTAATTTTACATCACTAATTTGTAATTTATAAATATTCCAAATCATCACTTGTTATTCATTCCATCAATGCCATTTATATTTACCTAATATTTGGTTATTTATTTACTTATACAATTATCATTTTATTCGAAATTTACAAACATATAAAATTTCAAAAAATTTCAATTTGAATTTCTGAAAAACTGAAAGCTTTCCTAATAAAAATATTAGGATGAAAACACAGATTTGTTTAGAACAAAGTCCTCTCAATCATATAAATCTTTCAACTTATGCCAAAATATCTTTAAACTTATAAAAACAAATAAAAAAGTTTTTTATATGGGGGATTAATGCGAATCAATTTGGGAATTCGATGTCTTCGGATCAGGATAAAACTTGCACCAGGTTTAGTCCTATTGGCAAGTAGTTATGAAACAAAGTTTCAAGCAGATCAGTTAAGGACTGTCCGAGTTGGGGATGTTGAATATATATAGTAACCCTCGTATTTATGGTTAACATATCTTTTTTGAGAGCTACATCTACACGGTGACTTCAACAAAATAAAATTTAATTTGTGTAAATTTTATTGAGATGAATTCTTGCCAAAATAGAATATAAACTGCAAAGTTTCAGGTAAATTTCTTAAAAAATGTGGCATTTATGGCTTAAATAAACCTTTTTGGGGGGCGACATCTATAGGTATTTATATTTTTACTGCGATGATTTCTTGCCTTAATTAAATACAAACTGCAAAGATTCAGTTAAAATGCTTTGAAAATATGGTATTTATGACATAAATACGCATATTTTGGAGCGACCTCTATAGGGTGACTACAACACCATTGGAAAGTTTGACTTTTTTAGCATAACTTCACTCGGACCGTTTTGTCATTTGAGCGCGAATTGTTTTGGTTACAGTGTGTTGAAAATTCACCTCCAGAACATGGTTTTTGAACGCTTCAACAGCATCTTCTGGCGACGGAAATCGTTGACCACGCATTTTTTGATGTGCGGGAACAAGAAGAAGTATTGCGTGCCAACTCAGGGCTGTACGGCGGATGACCCATCAATTCGACTTTTTGGCCGGTCAAAACGGCTCTGGTTTAAGCCGATGTGTGAGAGCTCGCATTGTCATGGTGCACAATGATTCGTCTTCTCTTGTTGGTTTTTCGAATTTATCCGAAGACTTTTGGCAAACAAATTGTGGTATACCACTCAGGAATTGACCGTCCTACGTTGCTCAAGCGGAACAGTCGCAACATGACCAGTTTTCCCGAAGAAACAGGCGACCATTTGCTTCGAAGTGCTTCTTCCATGAACAACTTTCGTTGGATTTGGCTCGTCTTCGAAGACCCACACGGTCGATTGCTGTTTTGTTTCGGGCTCAAAGCATACATCCCAGATTTGTCAACTGTGACGATCTTATAAACGTCTTCCGAAGCACCGCGATCGTATTTTTTCAAAATTTCTTTGCACCAATCGATACGAGCCTTTTTTTGAGCGATTGTCAAATTCTGCGGGATGCAACGAGAACAAACCTTTTTTACGGCCAGGTGTTCATGCAATGTCGAATGTATGCTGGTGGAAGAAATACCCA
The DNA here is from genome assembly GCA_963930755.1 of Eudasyphora cyanicolor. Taxonomy (NCBI): domain Eukaryota; kingdom Metazoa; phylum Arthropoda; class Insecta; order Diptera; family Muscidae; genus Eudasyphora; species Eudasyphora cyanicolor. The sequence goes on from OZ005738.1 coordinate 132,684,656, forward strand.
AGGATGCCTTTAGCCCACGATATGTCGCATGGCGATCTTGCATTATCAGTTCGCGCACGGCATCCATGTTCTCTGGCACAACGGCCGTTTTTGGAAGACCTACGTCTATGAGCGAGCTTCGGCCACGATTGAATTCATTAAACCAGTTTTTCACAGTGCTATAGGATGGTGCTTCATTGACATACAAAGATTTAAGTTCATCGTTGCACTCTTGTCGTGATAATCCACGTTGAATGTTGTGAAAAATAATCCCACGAAAATGTTCAAGAGTCTGTAAAGTTCAAGTCACTTTAAACAATACAAATGACGGTCGTACGTTAAAACGTCCTGAGTACCTTTATGCTAAAAATGTCAAACTTTCCAATGGAAATGCCAGATGGCGCCAGGCAACACTTAGTATTGCCTAGGCTAGAAATATATATAGTAACCCTCATATTTATGGCTAAAATATCTTTTTTGAGAGCTACATCTACACGGTGACTTCAACAAAATAAAATTTAATTTGTGTAAATTTTATTGAGATGAATTCTTGCCAAAATAGAATATAAACTGCAAAGTTTCAGCTAAATTTCTTAAAAAATGTGGCATTTATGGCTTAAATAAACCTTTTTGGGGGGGCGTCATCTATAGGTGGAATATAAGAAAATATGAACTGATTTAAAAAATTTTTACTGCGATGAATTATTGTCTTAATTAAATACAAACTGCAAAGGTTCAGTTAAAATGCTTTGAAAATATGGTATTTATGACATAAATATGCATATTTTGGAGCGACCTCTATAGGGTGACTATAACAAAATGTGACTATAACAAAAAGTGATGAGTTCTTGTCAAAATAGAATACAAACTGCGACGTTTCTGCTAAATTGCTTTAAAAATGTGGTATCTATGGCTCAAAAACCGTATTTTGAAGCGACCTCTATAGGGAGCCATATCAAAACATTGACCGATATGGCCCATTTGCAATCCCTGCTACTATAAGACATATTTCTACCAAATTTGATCAACCCTAGATCAATTATTACTAGACTATAGCGCGATTACAACAGACGGACATGGCTAAATCGTCTTAGAATTTTACGACGATTAAGAATATATATCGAGACCTAAGAGAGAAAAGGCGCTAAGTGCACTTTTTGTCTAAATGTATTTTTTGAAGCGAAATGCAAGATGAGTTGAATATAACTCGATTTGGAAACAACAAGTCTAAAAAATTACGCTCTGTCATCTTTAATATCAGAATCGTAAAAGCGCTAAGTCCATATACCAATTGTAAAAACATAAATATACAGTAAGTTTAGGGTGATCCATTTCGAGGTTCCCTACTTTTTTAAAGAAAAAAAAAACACAGAAAATTCAAATTGAATGGGGGAATGTTTATTATCATTTGAAAGAACATTCTTTGGCATTTGTTTTTTGAAGATTATGTCCCTCAAATGCTGGCCGCGGCTACGTCTCAGATGGTCCATCCTTTGAGTCCAATTTTCGATGACTCTTTCGAGCATTTCGACTGGTAACTGGCGAATGACACGCGTGATGTTTTGCTCCAAGGCCTGAATCGAAGCGGGTTTGTCCGCATAAACTTTAGACTTTACATACCCCCACAGGCAAAAGTCTAACGGTGTGATAGCACACGATCTTGGTGGCCAATCGACCGGCCCAAACCGTGAAATTATCTGCTCACCGAATCAATCAATAAATCCATTGATTGATGCGATGTGTGGGAAGTGGCGCCGTCTTGTTGAAACCAAATGTCGCCGAGATCACGAGCTTCAATTTCAGGCATCAAATAGTCGGTTATCATGACACGATAACGATCGCCATTGACGGTTACGTTCTCACCGGCATCATTTTTGAAGAAATATGGACCGATGATTCCGGTACGTCGGATCGGGAATCGATCAATGGCAAAAAGATAGCTCTTAACGAGAGCTAAAATATTGCTAATGGGTGTCAGAGTCGTGGTTCGAGAGGAAAGTGTTTTTCTGGATTTAAAAAAAAAAAGATGGACTTAGCGCAATTGGCGAACGATTATTTTGATAATAAAACTGAATAATTTGTAAGCGTTGTTCAGGCGTAAGTCTTTCCATGATGAAATGCCAAACAATACATAACAACAAGTAAGAAAGTTTCAGTCGGGTAAACCGACTTTGTGAGTAATGTAATATTGAATATTACTCGAATTATTCTGTCAATTTGTGTGGGAGGTACCAGAAGGGGTTTATCAAATACACCTTTTTTGCTGAACATTAGATACTTTAAATTCATTGCACTGTGTCGACTTATAAGCATTTATGTGCACTGGTATAAACGTTATGAGACATTAAATTGTGGTATGATTTGGGCATTTTGTGTGGGAGGTACAAAGAGGGGCGTGGCAATAACGCCCATTTTTCACAGGGTTATAGACACTATAAAAACATTACATGTACAAAATTTCAAGTATTTTTATACACTGGTTTTAATGTTATAACCTGTTAACTTTTGGTGCAAAAAGGTACCTTTTTCGACTTAAAATGACCCAAAACGGATTTCCTCCGAACATACTTGGGGTCTTAGGTCACTCCTTCGACGTGTTACACTTTTTTCCGTAGCAAATGATATATACCCTCGTCACACTAAAGTGGGGGTATAAAAATAACATGACAGCATGACACGACTCTCACGTGATCTGTCAAAAAAGGCTATTGAAAAAGTATCTCTACTTAGATCACCCTATATTTTGACTCTCCTGTAAAATTTTAAATATTGGACTTAGCGCCTTTACACTCTAAGGTCGCGATATAAGTACATACTTTATGGGGTCTCAGATCTCAGATATTTAGAAGTGTTACATAGTGGAGGGTATAAAAAAAATTGGGATAATTCTATGAAAATTTTTTATTTTATTTACAATTAACATCGCGCGTTTAATATGGACCACCCAGTATTTATAAACTCAAAAATTTAAAGCAAAAATATTATAATATTTTTATATATTAAATAATATTTGATAAAAAATTGCCTAAATATGACAAAATATAAATATAAATATAAATATATATGTATATAAAATATAATGAATTAGTGATAAATAAGTGATGGCAAAATATTCACGAAAATTCCCTGCTCTAAAAAAAAGGTTTTGGCGCCAAAGACAATAGATCCTTAAAGTAAGTCAATTTTGTACTTAAATTTAAGAGAATATAATTTTTATTAAGTAAATTTTTTTAGCTTAAGTATGAAAGGTTGATATATTAACGTTTGGCACCAAATCAATGTCATTTTTATAATATTAGGACACTTTTTTTCAGTGTGCCATCTTCAGGCATCTCTTTAATCGTCTTACATGAAATTACAAAAATAAAAATAATTTTTTGTACGCCTTTATTTTAAACTGACTAAAATCCCCTTTGTCCCGGCACACAATTGTTGGTATTATCTGTAACTCTTATTGTTGGGAGGACTCATACAAAACGGGAGGGGAAAAAGGATAAACAATACGAAGAATAACAATGGCACCATTAAAACAATATGACTATTGCACTCTGGCAACAAATCCCCAAAGCCATGGCAATAGGATTATTTACTTTCGAGTTTTATATAAATCTACAGAGTACACAGATATTTTCAGAAGAAATGCAAATGAAATCAACTGATTTTGTTGTTGAATTTTTTAACAGAATAAGAAGTTTATATTATTTATTTATTTCTATGAATTACAATACAAAGTAAATTTATATTCTAATTGTAAGGTCCAGGGAAGTCGGGTTAGAAATAGTATGCGGCTAGATTGACAGACCAGAGCCTCTGGTGGGAATCGAACCCACCAGAGGCTCTGCGCTGTCAAGTTTATTTTAAATTGTACAAAAATAAACAAACTGTCTTCTGAAACTGAAATCTTTTTTGTTAATTTTTGTTAGTTATTTCCTTTGACATTTTTGCTGGTCTTTTGTATATAATACCTTATGACAATAACTGTAATAAAACAACGAAACAAAAAGTGTCCTCGTGAATGTGTTCGGAGTGTCAGTTTTATAAATCACATGTACATATACAGAAGCATATATGTATGCGTTTACTAGAGTATTACAAAAAATTAAATATATAAGTTTCCTTTATTTTATTAATTTCCTGGAATTTTAATCTATTTTGAAAAATGAAATATTTAGTTAAAATAATATATGTATTTAATATTTGCAGAAATGATTTTTCTTGTTCCAAGATAAATTTGTTTTTTTTTCCAATTTTACGGAACATCTTAATAAACACCTATGAGAAAAACTCTGAAACAAAGTGCAATAAATACACAGGAAACAACACATTTTTAAAACGTGTGACAACATAAATGGGAGTTATGAAACATGATCTATGCGTGTCCTGATATATGAAAATGCATTAACCCAGTAGTCATTCAGTCAGGTTAAAACCAGCAACTGTTACATATAAATATATATATATATATATATAACCCTCGTAATTGTTGCTAGGTAAATCACTTAACTCTAATAACTTAAAAAAAAAAACAATTAATTGCACACTTACCCCTCCACGTCCTGAACCTTCAAGACCTTCATCATCAATGTAAATTTCATCACGGGGCGATAGACTAGATGATAATGTTGAGGCTGGCGAGGGCTTCAGAGAATTCTGCAAAGAAAACAAAAAGACAGAACAAGTAAATATAAATAAAAAAAATTCAAAGAGTAAATATTTAAAATCCTAAAAATAGGTTAAGTAAATCGAAAGAATTGTAGATAGATAAAGGCCATAGCCGATTGGCCATCTTTGTGGGAAAGCCTAAATGTAGGCAATAACTTTTAAGGGAGACCAGATAGCATAACAGTAGGCAATACGATTTTATTAAAAATGAAATGACCGAATAAGGAAAAGGCTGAGGATGGAGATGGAGATATATAGAAAAACAACAACAAAAAGGCTTAAGGCTTTCATATGTATATTTGGATTATTTACGTTTTCATTCTCCACACATGTAGCCAAACACAAAAAATATATTTTACAGAAAAGAGCATACTTTTGGGAGGCTGCAACACAAACAGAAGAGTGAAAAGAAACATAAACGCAGAAGCAGTATACACAGGCGTACATATATACATCCTTGCTCACAGACAGACATACATACACGTATTAACGTAGTTAAGTAAATACACAGAATCAATACGAGTACAATCAAAACCTCTGGCGCAAAAGAACCTTGATCATCATCAAAATAATAATGAAGAGAATGAAAGATAATGATGATGTTGACGATGTCGACAAAGGCGTTGATGTCTTTGCCAACATCATCCTGTATAATAATGATGAATGAAGTATGACAAAAAGGATGTGTTGTGTTTGAGTTGGTTTTTTTTTTCTTCTTTTGTTTAAACAATAAAGGAAAAGAGAAAAAACGCAAACAACCAACAAACATATTGACATAAAGAAACATAAATGGCACATAAAATTCACATCTCATTTATATAGTCTTACAAACAAATTGTAGCACATACATATGTATGTATATATGTACATAGGGTTGTTCATATTTATATCAATAGAGTATATGGGCAAATCCTGCGTGATGCAAGCTACTACATTCGTACGCGTTTTTGGATAAAAATTTAAAATATTTTTTATCTTTCAAAAAAGATAACTTCAATTTATGCATAGCGTTTAGTGGGATTTAAGTGTACTGTCGAATGGCATAAAACAAAATTGTATAACAGCGATTTTTACCAAAATAATTGATCATTAAAGTTTGTATCGCACGCTACAAAGAGTGGAAGTAACTTTGAAAGTTGAAGAGTGTTTTCGTAAATTTTGCACAATAAAGCGCACAAAATCGAATACCTAAAAGAAAGATGAATATAAGAGAATTCTAAAATTACTTTTTTGTAGCCAAAAATTCTTGTCGTTTTTTTATAAAAAGCCGTGAACCCTTTGCGACGCAGACTAAATGAAGCTTTTTTAATAAAAATATATATAGAAAAAACGTTAATTCGTGTAAAAAAGGCATATTTGTGGGTTTTTTTGTTCAGTTAACATCTATTGATTAAAACCAATTTTATGTTATATTAACTGGTTTTCCAATAGGGATGATATGATTTTAAAGTGACTTTTCGACCATTTGTAATATGGCATGATCTGTCATATGTTTTTCATTGTATTCAGTAGTGTTTACAACTTCATCATGGAGAGAAATACGCTAGAACAACGTTTACAAATTATTCAGTTTTATTATCAACATAATCGTTCTCCAATTGCAACTTTTCATGCGCTAAGTCCATTAAAAATAAAAAAAACACGTTCCGGTCGACCTACGAGCTAGCTCTCGCTAAGAGCTATCTTTTTGCCATTGACCGATTCCCGATCCTACGTACCGTTAAGGAGCTAGAAAAAATAACCTTTCCGTTCACATTTGAAAATGAAGCTAAGCCCATTTTTTTTAAATCCAAAAATACACTTTCCAGTCGACCTACGGCCTTGACACTCATGAGCAATATTTTAGATCTCGTTAAGAGCTATCTTTTTGCCATTGACCGATTGTGGCTACGTGCCACACAGCAAATGAAACAATTGAATTGTTGCGAGAAAAGTTTGGAGATTCGATTATTTCAAGAAATTGTGATATTGAATGGCCTCCAAGATGTTGTGATTTAACACCATTAGACTATTTCTTGTGGGGTTATTTGATGTCATTGGTCTTTCGAAATAACCAGACTCTCTTAAAGTTTTACAAGTCGATATTGAACATGCCATTCATAACATACGACTTGATTTAGTGGAAAAAGTGCTCGAAAATTGGGTTTATCGAATTAAAGAAGTCGTAGAGTCCATTTGAATGACGTTTTATTTAGAAATTTATTGTACCAATTGTTCTTCACATTAAAAAAAAATTTTAAATTTCCTTAACAATAAGTGAGTTTTTTTTTCAAAGAAATCATAGCACTCTTATTAGAAAACCCTTTATAACTTTCGAAGTATATTGTGTAAATATTTCATGAAGAAATATTAACAAATATTACAATGGCAGCAATTATGCGGAAACATCTCGAAAAAAAGTTGAATTGCGGTGTCCATCTTTAATCGGCGATGGATCATCTGAAATCAAACCAGTAAGGAAAGGCTAAAGTCGGGCGGGGCCGACTATATAATACCCTACACCACTCTCGTAATACTGAATAACTCTGATATATAAATTTTGTAATTCATGTATATATTGTTTACATAAATTTACTTTTGGGACATTTTATACTTAAATAATACCCTGTACCACAGTGTGGTGTAGGGTATAAAAACGATTGGATCTAAAGAGCCAAATCGGACGAAACATATATATGGGAGCTATAGCTAAATCTTAAAAGATTTTCTTCAAATACGGTAGTGTTGGTTCATCGATCAAGAAACTCTACCATTCTAAATTTCAAAATGATTGGATGTAAAATACAGCTTCTATAGGACTAAAGGGCCAAATCGGACGAAATATATATATGGGAGTTATAGCTAAATCTTAACGGATTTCTTCAAATTCGGTAGTGTTGGTTCATGGATCAAGAAACTCTACCATTCTAAATTTCAAAACGATTTGATGTAAAATACAATTTCTATAGGACTAAAGGGCCAAATCGGATGAAATATATATATGGGAGCTATATCTAAATCTGAACCGATTTTCTCCAAATTCGGTAGTGTTGGTTCGTGGATCAAGAAACTCTACCATTCTAGATTTTAAAACGATTGGATGTAAAATATAGCTTCTATAGAACTAAAGGGCCAAATCGGACGAAACATATATATGGGAGCTATAGCTAAATCTTAACCGATTTTCTTCAAATTTGGTAGTGTTGGTTCATGGATCAAGAAACTCTACCATTCTAAATTTCAAAATGATTGGATGTAAAATACAGCTTCTATAGAACTAAAGGGCCAAATCGGACAAAACATATATATGGGAGCTTTGGCTAAATCTTAAGCGATTTTCTTCAAATTCGGTAGTGTTGGTTCATGGATCAAGAAACTCTATCATTCTAAATTTCAAAACGATTGGATGTAAAATACAGCTTCTATAGGACTAAAGGGCCAAATCGGACGAAATATATATATGGGAGCTATATCTAAATCTGAACCGATTTCATCAATAGCGATCTTAACAGCTGCGAAATACTCTAAACTGCAAAATTTCAGAACGATCGGAGTGAAATTGCGCCTGTAGTCGACGAACAACTTTACATGGACAGACGGACGGTCGGACAGACGTGGTTAAATCGACTCAGCTAGTGATTCTGAGTCGATCGGTATACTTTAAGGTGGGTCTAGCTGTGTTATTTTCAGGTGTTACAAACATCTGCCGTGAAACAAACTTATAATACCCTGTACCACAGTGTGGCGTAGGGTATAATAATTCCAAAAAAAATGTACAATCGTTAACTGCATATTTGTGGAATTGTAATCCAGTTATTGAGCAAAAAAGGTGAAAACTGGGGTAAAAATTATAAACAACGGGAATTTTTGCGATTTTTAAGGCCCTGGATGGCCTTTTTTCGGGTTTTGGTAGGGTTGTTCCGAAGTTTTTTCTCCTATTCAATAAATACAACTTTGCTTCAGACACAATAGAGATATTCCGTATGGTATACCGAGATATAACCGTGTTAAAATATAGAAAAAGTACTAAAAATCCACATTGAGCAAAAAAAAAATCGTATGGCCATTAAATTATTTATTGAGCCAACTTGACTAAACAAATGATGCAGAAGTTGTTATTTTTGGTGCTACTTTCACGTCCAATTCTCAGAATTGAGTCCCAAAATCATGCGTTTTACTGTGTAAATTAATGATTTAAATACCTAAATATTTTTTATCTTTTTATAACATCAAGAGATTTACGGATGGGTAGGATTTGGTAATAATTTTTTTATTAATGGTCATCGAAATATATATTTTATATTTCATGTCAAGTATGGTAATAATTTTTTTATTAATGGTCATCGAAATATATATTTTATATTTCATGTCAAGTAATTCAATTTTGAAAACCGATGTCTTCTGATAGGGATAAAACTTTCACCAAGTTTAGTCCTATTGGATAGTAGTTATGTGACAAAATTTCAACGAAATCGGTTAAGGACTGTCCGAGTTGGAGGGTGTTGAATATTGATATTTTGGTCAACGGGATCTTTTTCCCATCCATATGTATCTAATTACCTATTGTATTAGGAAAATTTTGCCTAAAGTGTTTTCGAAAGCTTTTCCTTCAATCTTTAACAAAAAAATGCAAAAAATGTTTTAAATTAAAAAATTAAATTAAAATTTGTTTTTAACATAAAAATGTCATGACGTTAAAAAGGTAAAAACCCATGTTTTTATATTTTTTTTGCTCAAACAAAAACTTAGGTGGTTTCCTTTAAAAGCAGTATGGTCTATTAGTGGGGTGTGACTTGTATCTCTATCAAAATAAAGCAAATCTTCTAAGAATTATAGAGGCTGAACCATATATTTTATCATAACTTGAGAACCATTTATCCTAATTGGTTCAGGAAAGCTTTAAAGAATCATAAATTAAGTAGCCTTCATCTAATATCGTTTTTTCATCCCATGAGTGGTTTCGAAGATATCTTCCAAGATATTGCGATAAAATCCCATTTTTGAGAAAATTTTAATAGTTTTATAATTAAAACCTCTTTAAAACATCAAAGCATTCACACTTATTATATTTTTATTATTTTATCGTAAAGTCTGATTGGCCATGAATAGAAAGAGAGCATTCCGAAGAAAATTTAGATTTTTCTTAAAAGTAATTTACTGTATTTTCTAAAAGCTAGCACATAACGATGAAAACAATGTGAACTTCAAAAAAGTTATGGATAAATTAATAAGTTATGGGCCATTTTGTAAAATAAGGGAAATGCTAACAAAATCATATTTCTCATATTTTTTATTTTGACCATTTGGTACCAAGGGTACCCAATGGTATCTGGGTACTCAGGGTCGATGACCTGCGTAAATATAGTTGGCCACAGATTAAGAAAATTTCAAAAAATGCAATTTCAATGGAATTTAGTAGAAAAATTTAGTTTCTGCTAAATTTACTTAGTATATAAAAACAAGTTTTTTTTTAAATTCTTTTACGTCTACCAAAATGATTTTTATTTCGACTTATATACATAGTTTTTTAACATTGTCTTCATAGTTAGTATGCTGGCTTTTAAAAATGCAAATGAAAAAAAAAACAAACAAAAAATTCTTAATTTATAGCAATCTTTAAGTTTTTTTTTTAAGTTTTTGCTACAAAATGTCTAAAAAAAAATAAAATTCGAATAAATGTTGCAGAATTCTAAGCAAGTTTTAATAAAACTACTCTTATTCTCCATTTTACCTATACAAAGTTCCAGAACTTGGTTTAAATAAATTTGATTAAAATATTCTTAATTCAAGTTTTCAAAAACTACACTTGCCCTCCATTTTATCTAAACAAAGTTCTAGAACTTGGTTTAAATAAATTTGATTAAAATAAATACTATTCTTGCACATGTTCCTAATGATAAATAAAGGAAAAACATATATTTTTCTAAAATCCTTTCGAGAAAAAGACTGAAAATCTATTATGAAATGCCCCATATGCTTGCCTTGATGAGTCTTCAATCGAAATGATTGTGTGAAAAACTGGGCCTATAACGAGCTAAAAATTACACAATTACTTTCACACATACTCCCCCATACATTCATAAATACGTACATAAGGACATACGAGTACATGTGTCTATAACTAATGCCTGTCATATACTACATACATACATATGTATGTTTGTATGTATGACAATAAATATTTCTGTATAGAAAAGCAAATGTATATATGTTTGTGTGAGAAAACAGTTTTTCCTATGGGATTTCCTTATATGTGTGTGTGTGTGTGTTGGAATATTGATGGTATCGCTCTGGGATAATGAGATTGACAGGATATTAAATGAAAGTATTACAAACAAAAGTTTTCAGTTTGTTTTTTATTGTTGTTGGATTTTTTTTTTTGTATAAAAAAGTACATTGGTCTTTCAAAATAAAAAAAGAACAGCAACTCAAAACGCCTAAAAGTTGACAATATTTTTGAAATTATATCGAGAGAGAGAGAGAGAGAGAGGGGGAGTTGACACACACACTTAGAGAAGGGGACGAACAGAGACCTCGAAAGTTGTAAGGTTATGCTAATGACATTTTCTGTGTTACATAAAAGTTTTTTTTAAATGTGTTTGAAGTGTAATTAGTAACTTTTTCCTTTTGATATGAACAAAGTGATTTGTGGAAATGATGTCTGTGGTGAGTATTCTTTAGATTATGTTTGCTTCTGTGTTTCTTCATTACCTAGACTATATGTATATTCATAAATTTTTACGAGCCCTAACATAGGCAATGATTTTGTTTAACAGTATTGTGTAATAAAAAACAGAGTACGCTATTAAGGCAGCAAATAAGAATTTATCAAGGGCATTTCACATATAAAAAAGTTTAATAAAAATTTAACAGCAACTTAAACATTTTTACCATACAAAAATGTTAATGAGTTTCTTTGGACTAATAATAACAAAGGAGTAGGGAAAATTAAAATTATGAGCCTTAATGTAGGGAATGCTCGATTTATCATTTGTATAAAATTAAAGCCAACATTAAGGCTGAAGTTTAATAATAATTTAAAAATTAATAAAATTTAACTTCTCCAAAAAGGATGCTACATTTGCGACAATATTTAAATATTTTAGGTATATATTTATAATTCAATTATTGAAACATTATTATGTTAATCAAATCTGCATTACGTGACTTTAATAATGATAAATGTCAATATAACTATATATTACATATTTTATATATTAAATAATAAAAATAAATTAATAAAATAAAATAAAATAAAATAAAATAAAATAAAATAAAATAAAATAAAATAAAATAAAATAAAATAAAATAAAATAAAATAAAATAAAATAAAATAAAATAAAATAAAATAAAATAAAATAAAATAAAATAAAATAAAATAAAATAAAATAAAATAAAATAAAATAAAATAAAATAAAATAAAATAAAATAAAATAAAATAAAATAAAATAAAATAAAATAAAATAAAATAAAATAAAATAAAATAAAATAAAATAAAATAAAATAAAATAAAATAAAATAAAATAAAATAAAATAAAATAAAATAAAATAAAATAAAATAAAATAAAATAAAATAAAATAAAATAAAATAAAATAAAATAAAATAAAATAAAATAAAATAAAATAAAATAAAATAAAATAAAATAAAATAAAATAAAATAAAATAAAATAAAATAAAATAAAATAAAATAAAATAAAATAAAATAAAATAAAATAAAATAAAATAAAATAAAATAAAATAAAATAAAATAAAATAAAATAAAATAAAATAAAATAAAATAAAATAAAATAAAATAAAATAAAATAAAATAAAATAAAATAAAATAAAATAAAATAAAATAAAATAAAATAAAATAAAATAAAATAAAATAAAATAAAATAAAATAAAATAAAATAAAATAAAATAAAATAAAATAAAATAAAATAAAATAAAATAAAATAAAATAAAATAAAATAAAATAAAATAAAATAAAATAAAATAAAATAAAATAAAATAAAATAAAATAAAATAAAATAAAATAAAATAAAATAAAATAAAATAAAATAAAATAAAATAAAATAAAATAAAATAAAATAAAATAAAATAAAATAAAATAAAATAAAAAACATTAGCAACAATACATTTAAATATAATTTAAAAATCAACCGAAAGTTCTGGCCAACCAAATAAATCATAAGAATGAATGTCAATCACTTTGTACAAGCGCGTGCTTGTGATTTATTGCCGCTAATGTTCAAAATGGCTTTAGACAGGAGAATATTTCTCTTGTGACTTTGTGGTACAAATAATATTTATTTAACTTTCGTACAACACTCGTTATATATCATATTCCTTGTTTTCAAAGGTCGTTACACTTATTATTTTTTATTGATAACATAATTGAGAAAGTAAACAGGTCGCATAAATAAAGCATACCTGAAGGCTTATTGCGAGTGGGCAAAAACAGACCCTGCAGCAAGGTTGCAGAACAAATGCCAATCGGTTTGACCCAGAACGATTTTAGAGATTTATAAAATTGTTTGTCGCAATTATGTCAGAAGTCAAGACAAAGCTAAGTTTTTGTATATACTCACTTATAATATATAAAAATCATTGTAATATATAAAAATCCAAATGTAGCTAACTAAAAGAGAACTATTTTTACCTCATCAATTTTTAGAATTATTTATAAATTTTAACTAATAAATAATTTTAAAAACTAATAAATAATTCTTAAAATCAACTTAGCATATTTAGGAAAAGAGGTATCGATACGCTCAAAGTTAATTTAATGGCAGTTCCAAACATTCACTAAAGAATACAAAGTTATTTCTCAACTACTGAAGCGCCACCACGTACTGTTGTATATAATACCCAGACAAACTTCTCACATAAGTAAAGTCTACCTTAGGGCGTTTGTTGACCTGACAGACTAAAGCAGGCAGTTAGGCTGAAGAGAACATGTCAATCATTTTGACATGTTCTCTTAGGCACGTTTTTGTGATTTATTAAAATTTGTGTCCCTACGAATTGCTTTATAATACCTTTAGCCACTCCAGCCTAAGTCTCACAATATTTTCTTTTTTTTTTGTTATTTGTGACAACTTTGAAATATGAGACGCCCCCGGGTAATCACCATTAGTTTCTATAGCCTTGTAATTTTTTTTTATTTTTATCTTTATTGGTCGATTTTTCTTATCGGAATAAAACTGTATCTTTATCGACTGGTTGAAGAGTTACCTCCTCCTTTTTCTACTGTTTGTTTTTCCTTTGGAGTTTTCTTTTTTAATTTTCCTAATGGATCACCAATAAATAAGTGGCTGTAAATAAAAGTGGTGCGTGGTTAGTTTTTTATGTGGCTAACGAGAAAAAAAAACATTTATTCGAAGGCTGGCAAATACTCTCTGGAATGACTATGAATTATCCTGTTGCGGGGAAAAGGCAATGGGACATTTGAAATGTAATTATTGAACACCAATCAATGTCTGGAGAATGGAAAAAATTCTGTTTAAGATCTAGGCGAGGTCGATGACTGAGAGAATTGGTTTGGTTTTTCTATATTGAATTGTTTTCTCACCTAGATTAAATCAGAGAAATGAATAAGCTACAAATGTCTGAAGCATACTAGGTATGAAATATTAAAAATATATTTGAAAAAAGCCACATGAAATGTTGTTAATTTTGCAATTTTTGTTTTCTTCAAACCATTCTAATATTTAACATAATTTTATCAAATTTTAATTTTAATCTATAAACTTTAATGCACATTGAGAAGGTCCAGCATTTCCGATGTAAGCGTTTAATTATAGGCAATATTTTCACAAATGTTCATGAGCCTTAGCATAGGTAATAAGATTTTTTTACATTATTCTGCAATAACAGTCCGTCCGCAGATTTAAGGAGGCAAATGAAATTTTCCATTATCTTTAAGTAATGAGAAAAGATATAAAAATAATGAAAAATGAAACATTTAACAGCGCCATAACGTAGGCAATATTTTGGTTAATTTGTATATGTTTTCGTGGAGGAGGTATTTTTTTAAATTCTTCTGAAGAAATAACCACAAAAACTTAGAAAATAGAACTACATTTGATATAAAAATTAAACTGCTGCGAAAATTAAGCAATATTAGCTAGCATGTTAATAGAAAATGTTATTGCCAATTTTTCTGTTTCTTCAAAACTTTGTATTGTTTCTCCATAACATAACTAAAAAAAGTGAATGGCCCTATGTTCCACACTGAAACAAAGGAAATAAATATACCCGTATATATAAAATTATACATTAAAAAGGTTCACCTCTAAATATAGGCAATATTTTGGCAAAATTTTTATGAGCCTTAACATAGGCAATGATTTTTTTTACTTTGTACAATCGCCAACACGAAACTTTCAGTTGCAACAAATTTAAACTTTTTCGAAAATAACAAGGTTCGGACAACGGATTATGATAGAGGGAGTAAATTGGATATACGTGTATCGGCGTTTTGAAAGTTTACCTATGGAGGTTATTTTAGGAATCAATATTTTCCCCTTTTCGACATTCTTATGGCGAATCGGCATAGGAAACCGTGTGATCCTTATATTTGAAGTTTAGGATGTTTTAAGCAACATTACTTAGAATACTACGAGGAACATTTTTTTGCACATTTTAACGCTTTATCTCCTCAATGTAGGGGTCTTTTTGACCCCTTTTGTGGAAAAGTGTAAAAATCACCCCTAAATCAGGTGTTTAGCATGTCAAAATGTTTTACAAAAATATTTGCCATAAAATTCTACTATAATTCTCTGAATACGCCAAAACTCAAAACTCAACCTAAATGCCAGTTTAAAACAGTTGGTTGTGGCAACTACAACAGATAATTTAAGCCATAATTTTCGTAGTTGGCGCAACCAAATATGATTGTTGTCAACTGGAAGCAGAAGTATACCACAGCCAAAATATTGGTTGTCCTGATGGAATCGAATTAGAGTAGACAGAACCACAAAATTCGGTTGAGGCAACCAAACTGTATTCTGTGTGAAGTCAAAATGTTTTACAAAAATATTTGCCATAAAATTCTACTATAAATCTTTGAATACGCTAAAATTCAATCTTAATGCCAGAAATAAATCAAAACATAAAATCCATTTTTAGGTTTAGCACCAATTCGGAAAAATTATAAAATTAACATAAAAATAGATCTTAAGTTTTGACTTATTTCTGGCATTTAAGTTGAATTCTGTGTTTTCGTGTATTCAGAGACTTATAGTAGAATTTTATGGCAAATCAAAGAACACCCTCCTCTCTAAGGTGAGGGGATAAAAACGGTCAAATTCCAGTGAAAAATTTAATAAATTTTTTTCCGATTTTTAAAAAGAACAATCTTTTTTAATATATTTATTTATATTCCATACATTGGGATATTTCCAACATTTATAGCCCTTATAATTCAAAAAATATAATCCAATTACAAAAGATACCTTCAATGAAAATTAGAATTAAAAAATAGAACATTACAATTACTCCTGGAAATGTTGTGCAAAAAATGTTTGTGAACTGCAGTGATGCCAACTTAGTGCTTTTCGCACCAGATTTTGTGGTTTTCAGACCACTCAATACGCGAAAAGTTGTCAGTTAGTGCCAAATGAAAAAAAACACTAAATGTACGCTTTTCACATTTTTCGTTAGTGCTTTTGACGCTTTTCGTACATTTGTCAGAACAAATCTGGTAACATAAAGAAATTACACTATTTTGTTACACCATATGTATGTACTTCAAGAGTTGCCATCATACGCCACAATTTGCATCAAATCTTTACGAAATTTGGCATAGAGAAGTTGATGGAGCCAATAATGAACTCAGCAAATTTTATGAAATTTGTGGCAGGTTTAGATATATCCGTCATATATACAGATATACCAATTTTGGGTCTAAGCGCCATAGAATACCCGTTTCTCATCAGATCTATAAGTACATACAATTTTGTATATAACGTTTCCTTCAACCAGAAATGGACACATCAAATTTAAAGAAAATTGGTTCAGATTTAGATAAAAACTCCAAGACATAAAGGGTCCGCCAAATAACTTTTTTTTGAAAATGCTATAAAAAAAAAACTACTGAATATTTTCTCAAATTTCTTTTTTTATTTGAAAGTACAATCCTTCCGGTTAATAATGGAAAATAATTTCATTCAAATGGCTGCCTCGGCTGGTCATGCAGTAGCCTACACGATCGGTCCAATTTTTAAGCACATTATCGATTGTGTGCAGCTGTATTTCACCAATGGCTTCACGACTATTGTCCTTTAAAGCGTCAATTGTCTCTGGCTTGTCGGCGTAACACTTATCTTTGAGGGCACCCCACAAATAATAGTCCAACGGTGTCAAATCGCAGCTCCGAGGTGGCCAAACGACATCAGCTCTGCGACTGATAATGCGATCTTCAAAAACAGGGCGCAAAACATCGGGTGTAGCTTCGGCTGTGTGGCCCGTAGCGCCGTCTTGCTGAAACCAAATGTTGCCAATATCTTCCTCTTCAATTTTTGTGAACAAAAATTCGTTCAACACACTAAAAAAAAAATCTGTCATAAAATTAAAGAATTGCTCCAAAGATGTCCTTAGTCTTCAAAATAAGTAAATTTTGTACTTAAAATTAATAAAATTTACTTAAAATTAAGTAAATTACTTAATATTAATGACATTATCTATATTTTAAGTACAAAATGTACATATTTGAAAAACTAATAACGTCTTTGGAGCATTTATTTAATTTTATGACATTTTTTTTCAATGCATGGCCCGATAACGATCGCCATTGACTGTAACGGCCACTCCTTGCTCATTTTCGAAGAAAAATGGCCCAATTATGTATGCCTCTGGACCAAAATCCGCACCAAACAGTGACTCGTTTTGGGTGTATCGGCAATATTGCTTGTTTACATACCCGCCAAGATCAAAATGAGCTTCATCTAAAAAGATGATTTTTTTGGCAAAATCGGCATCTTCTGTAAGTCGATCGCTCCCAGCGTTGTTCAAGCGTATACACAACCATATTCGTTCAGCGGAAGGATACAACTAATTATCTGTCAAATCAGACATGAGCTAAGTGTTACCATTCACGAAATAAGCACTAGTTGAAAAAAAGCGTTAGATTGCGGACCCTGTATATTTTCCAATGTTGAAAATAGGTGCAGATTAGGTATGTTCTGTATATTTCTATATCCTGATTTTGAATCTAAGCGCAATAAAATAAATTTTTTTTAAAATATTATACTAATTAAGAAAACAACTTTGATACAATTTGACAAAACATATTTCTTTTTATTCTGCTCTGCTGGGGGCGGATATAATGTTGTCGTCTCTGCCGACTAAAGCAATATTATAGTTTAGTGTTTTTTTAGGCTTTTTCAATTTTTCATTAAGCTTTTGCTTCGGAAAAAGTTGGCATCACTGGTGAACTGCTGTTATGTGACCCATTAAGTGCCTTAGAGTAGGCAATTATTTTTTTATTAGACCTACAATTCTTAAGAAGCCAAAGCAATACAATAAATTACATATATGACATTTTGAAAGATATTTAATTAAAAGACAATATTGCAATTCAATAGAGACAATTCGAAATAGAGCCAAAGTTTTTTTTTTATAAAACTTAATTAGACAGTATTCTTTTGATTTTAATACTTTGTATAAAATAACACGAATTGTTTGTTTTATTTTATATGTGAAATGCTTAAATGTAGGCAATATTTGTTTATATTCTTTTGAAAATAAACCAATGTATAAGGAAATGGTTATGAGGAAAAATCATTTAATGGTCCATTTGAACATTCAAGGATTTTTAAATATAGCAAAAAAAAATAAATAAAATGTAATTACCTTGAATTGTATATTTACATATATATATGGGGAAAAACACGTCAAAAGGCCCACTTTTTTCAATTTTATTCCGATCGCGTCAAAACTTGGTGGGGTTGCAGAAGTACTTTGGGTATGCTATGTGCTTAAAATACAGCTTCCTAGCGTAATACGTTATGAAGATACAGGGTGTCAAAGTTGGAAATTTTGACCATTGTATCTCCCGACTACGTGGGCCGATTTGAATCAACCGTGGCTTATATGGCAGCTATTTAGAAATGCACAAAATGTGTATTGATAATTATTTGCAAATATTCAATTTTCATATTTTTTTCTCGCGACTTATGTTTTCCTCGCGATTTTAATTGTGTTCCGCGGATGGGATACTATATCTTTAAACTACAAATATGAAGCGAATTCTGTTTACTTTATCAATACGAATTTTCGCAATGGGATGAAAACCACAACAAAAGCTGTGAAGATTTTGAATGTCAAACCTACTATTTTTTCATTACATCTTTCGTATTATAAAGTGAGTTTATTCTAAGATGTGGACCGGAAACACGATTAATAAAATGTAATGGTGGCATTCTATAGCCAAATACGCCAGAACAACAAAAAAACTTATTTCGCAAAAAGTCGACGTCGCATTTTTTAAACTGGCCTACAATATTGCACTGGTCAAATCGAATCCTAGCGAGCAGATATCGGACACGATTTCGAAGTATTTTTAGGTTATAAATCCGAATATAAAATCAAAAATGCAATATATATTCGCGTTTTTGAGATATTGTATTAATTATGTGATAAAAATGCTGATTTTACGCTTTTATGAATACAGAATCGCGACAGACGCACTTTTACCAAAAAAAATTGCAGGTTTCTCAAAATAATCGCTTTCCTATTAAAACGAGTATCAAACGAATTAAAAGTAAATTTTATAAAGGGACAAAATCTTACACCATCTCGTAGATATCATATTTTAATTTTTTTTTATTTTTCCAATTGTAGCTATATTAAAAATACGATTTCTCCGACTAGGTTCCCCGGGAGATACCTCGGAGATGACTAACGATTATTAAAGTTTTTGAATACTCGTATTAATTGGAAAGCGATTATTTTGCGAAACCTGAAATTTTTTTTTGTAAAAGTGCGTCTTTCGCGATTCTGTATTCATAAAAGCGTAAAATCAGCATTTTTATCACATAATTAACACAATATCTCAAAAACGCGAATATATATTGCATTTTTGATTTTATATTCGGATTTAGAACCTAAAAATACTTCGAGATCGTGTCCGATATCTGCTTTCTAGGATTCGATTTGACCAGTGCAATATTGTAGGCCAGTGTAGAAAATGCGACGTCGACTTTTTGCGAAATAAGTTTTTTTGTTGTTCTGGCGTATTTGGCTATAGAATGCCACCATTACATTTTATTAATAGTGTTTCCGGTCCACATCTTAGAATAAGCTCACTTTATAATACGAAAGATGTAATGAAAAAATAGTAGGTTTGACATTCAAAATCTTCACAGCTTTTGTTGTGGTTTTCATCCCATTGCGAAAATTCGTATTGATAAAGTAAACAGAATTCGCTTCATATTTGTAGTTTAAAGATATAGTATCCCATCCGCGGAACACAATTAAAATCGCGAGGAAAACATAAGTCGCGAGAAAAAAATATGAAAATTGAATATTTGCAAATAATTATCAATGCACATTTTGTGCGTTTCTAAATAGCTGCCATATAAGCCACGGTTGATTCAAATCGGCCCACGTAGTCGGGAGATACAATGGTAAAAATTTCCAACTTTAACACCCTGTATCTTCATAACGTATTACGCTAGGAAGCTGTATTTTAAGCACATAGCATACCCAAAGTACTTCTGCAACCCCACCAAGTTTTGACGCGATCGGATTAAAATTGAAAAAAGTGGGCCTTTTGACGTGTTTTTCCCCATATATATGTAATCCTTAGAAAACAATTGTATGATGATTTTCTGAAAAAATGCTCAGAAAATGCAGCAGCGTATAGTATAACACATAATAATCTTTTCTTTTATAACTCGCATGATAAGTACTCGCACCTACGGGTAGGCAATGATTTTTTATATTATTCCGAAAATGAGAGCATTCAAACATATTATGATGGCAAAAAAAAACCTGCAAGAAAGATGTCATCTATATTTCCAAGGATTTTTTTAATAAAGTCACAACATAATTAAATAAAATTTTAACTGCGCCTAAATGTAGGTCATATTCTCGTAAATATTTATAGACCTTTCACGAGGCGTAATTTGTATGGTTTTCCTGTGAAAATAAAAGCTAATACGCAAAAAGTGCTGCTATACATTATTACAACTCTTAACTCTAATGATGTAGATATGTATTCTGCTGTAAGATGCCTCAAAGTAGGCAATGATTTTGATTATCATTTTAAAATTAATGTAAGCAAATAAATTAAGGGGCCAAAAAGAATACAAATATTGAGCTTTATGTAGCAAGCTAACAATTTGTTTGATTTGTGAGAAAAAAGTCCACCGATTCAATGTTTTTGCAACAAAAGATAAGTACAATCGCTGGCTAGCTAGCTTAATGTGAATTAAATAAAAATTGGAGTAATGTATGTATGCCTGATGGTATGCAATATTTTCCCCATCAAAAATATTATAGGATTAAATGGCAATTTAAAAATATAGACATTCGTTTTTTTTGCTTTGTTACATTTTTTAAACGTGAGGATTTTTGTTTATTTTGCCTTAGAGAACAATTTATCTTTGACCACTAAACGGAAGCCCCAACAGGTATGCAAAGCTTTTCTTCAAATATAGAGGTGAGTAAATCCTTAGGAGTTTTCACTTATAAGCTTATATATTTTATGATTTTAGACTCTAGTACTTAAAAACTCAATATAAATTTCAAAATATAGAAATTTGATAACTTTTTTTGAAAAGTAAAGATTTTTGTTCATTTTGCATTAGAAAACAATTCATCTTTGACCACTAGACGGAAACCCCAAAAAGTTACGGAAAAATTTCCTTGAAATCTAGAGGAGCGTAAATCCTTAGGAGTGTTCACTTATCAGCGAAATATTTTAAGGACTTTTAAGGCTCAAATACTTAAGATTTTAAAATTACTTTTTGTGCCTAACAGTATTAACCGCTTTCTCCATCCAACAAAGTGCTTGAGGTGGGCGATTATTCTCCGTATTGTGTGTGTGTGTTGCAATGCCAGCAGATTTCCTTTCTTATTATTGACATATTGTCAGGCAACCGCAAAACCAACAATCACTTTTAGCCTTAAGCCTCCCACACAACACACTGTCAGGTACTTAACTGGCGAAATGTTTGGTAAATATTTGTGTGTTATAATTTTTTGGCTTCAAAAGCGAATACTTAATACACACGAAATGTGTATTCATTCCAATTAAATTTGCGTTGACTAATTGCCCGTTTAAACTTTTCAGGGAAAATGCCAAGGAAATTATGTGTACGCATTTTGATAACTTTGCCACACAAAACTGAGGCCATAAAAATAATTGTTGCATTGCAAAGATAAGGCTGAGAAGAAATTTTATGACAATAATAATGATGTCATAAAATAAGACAATTAACATAAGACATTGGAAGAAATAATATAGAGAATTATTGGCATTTTTTTTATTTAAAAAAAGTGTTTTAAAAAAACATTATTTGCGCCTAAATGTAGGCAGGGTAGTTTTTAGTTAAAGGTTATGCAAAACGAAAATGCTACCTTGCCAAATAAAACACGCCTTCTGAGTCATACAATATGCCAGAAAATATTAAATACATTAGTATTGTTTTATACAGAATAAAATACCCTCACTTTAGTGGAGGAGGGTATATACATAACTTGCTGGGTTCCAAAAGAGTAACACATCGAAGGAATGACCTAAGAGACCCAAAGAATATTTGGCGGAAATGCGTTTTCGGTCATTTTAAGTCATGTGAGCAATGTCCGTCAGCCTGTCCATCTGTCTTTCTGGCTGGTGCGCACTATAAAATTCGACAGGAGCAACCAATTGCCTCCAAATTTGGTATGTGTTAATATTTATATCCTCACTTTAGTGATTGATACGAGGGTATACATATATCATTTGCTACGGGCCAAAAGTGTAACACATCGAAGGAGTAGCATAAGACCCTATGTATGTTCAGCGGATATCCGTTCTAGGTCGTTTTAGGTCGAATGAGCAATGTCTGTCCGTCCGTCTGGCTGTCCGTCTGGCTGGCTGGTGCGCACGATAACTCTCGAAAGGAGTTACCGATTGACTTCAAATTTGGTATGTTTTAACAGTTATTTCTATTTCCGGCTAAGTTGGAAGATGGGCCATATTGGTCCACTCCTTCTAGTACCGCCCTCGCAAAGGATAAATATTTAGTGAATTATTGATTATTTAATAACTTCTATACTACTTATTTGAATCTTCCTAAATTCTACACATAGTATTAGTTTATTAGTCACTATCACCTCGAGAAAAATGGACGAAGTTGCCATGTACCTCCCACAGAAACGGACCATTTTGCACCAAATGTTAACTGCTTATAGCTTTAATATCTCTCCATGCAAACACTTGAACATATGTACAGTGTAATACTTTTATAGTACCTAGAGTTCAATGAAAAGTGGTCGCAATTATCAGGCCCCTTTTTGAACTTCCCACACAAATGTACTATTTTGAACCAAAAGTTTACAGCTTATTACTTGAATACCAGTGCATACAAAGTCTTGCAATTTTGTACAGTGTAATGGTTTTGTAGTACCTACAATCCAGAGAAAAATGGGCGTTTTAGCCATGCCCCCTTTAATAGCTCCCAACGTCATTCAAATAGCCTTCACGACTTCTTCTGCAGGAACGAATTCGATGAAACCAATTTTCGAGCACTTTATCCACTAAATCAAGTCGTATGTCATGAATGGCACGATCAATATTGACTTGTAAAGTTTGAAGAGAGTCTGATTTTTTTTCGAAAGACCAAGGACTTCAAATAACCCCACAAGAAATAGTCTACTCGTAATGGTGTTTAATCACAACTTCTTGGAAGCCATTCATCTCCAATCTCTCCTCGCAACAATTCAATTGTTATATGTTCGAAAACAGTGTAGCGTTTTACAATAAGAGTGATATGATTTCTTTGAAAAAAAAAAAAACACTTATTGTTAAAGAAATTCAAAAGTTTTTTATTTAATGTGAAGTACAATAGATACAATTAAGTTCTAAATAAAACGTCATTCAAATGGTCTCCACGACTTCCTCTGCAGGAACGAATTCAATGAACACAATTTTCGAGCACTTTATCCACTAAATCAAGTCGTATGTTATGAATGGAACGTTCAATATTGACTTGAATAAAGCTTGCAGAGAGTCTGGTTTATTTCGAAAGACCAATGACTTCAAAAAACCACACAAGAAATAGTCTAATGGTGTTTAATCACAACTTCTTGGAGGCCATTCAATATCACAATTTCTTGAAATAATCGAATCTCCAAACTTTTCTCGCAACAATACAATGGTTTCATTTGCTGTGTGGCACGTAGCCACAATCGGTCAACGGCAAAAAGATAGCTCTTAAAGAGAGCTAAAATATTGCTCATGGGTGTCAAGGTCATAGGCCGACTGGAAAGTGTTTTTTTTGGATTTAAAAAAAAGGGACTTAGCATCATTTTCAAATGTGAACGGAAAGTTTATTTTTGCTCTAGCTCGTTAATGGTACGTCGGATCGGGAATCGGTTAATGGTAAAAATATAGCTATTAACGAGAGCTAAAATATTGCTCTTGAAGGTCAAGGTCGTAGGTCGACTAGAAAGAGTTTTTTTATTTAAAAAAATGGACTTTGCGCACGAAAAGTTGCTATTGTGGAACGATTATTTTGATAATAAAATTGAACAATTTGTAAAGGTTGTTCTTGCGTATATCTCTCCATGATGAAATTGTAAACACTACTGAATACAGTGAAAAACAAATGACAGATCATGACATATTACAAATGGCCGAAATGCCAATTCAAAATCATATCATCCCTAATGAAAAACCCGTTATATACTAAAAATGTTTCCACAATGTAGTTTTTAAAATTTCTACAGCCCTGTTAAAAATGGGAGTTATGACCACACCCTTTTTAGTACCTCCCATACAAAAAGAGCCAAGACATACCAAAATTATATAGCTCATAATATTAGTACATAATCGAATACCAGTGCACATTTACATTGTTCACAAAGTGAGGGTATACCTTAGTCGATGTACCCGACTGAAATTTCTTACTTGTTACTGTATATTTTTCTCGCCAGCAAAAACTATTTTTTTTTTGAAAAAATATATTTTTGTTTTTAATTGCTTTAACGACAGTTACTACACCACTATTTCTACGTGAAAGTGATACTCCCATCATTTGTGGCCCTCATAATTGATACTTTCGAGAACCTAGGCCCTATCGGGCGTATACTTCCAAAATAAGGTCCAAAGGACACTAAAGGTATCTGCGAAATGGAATTTTAAAGAAATTTAAAAAAAAAATTATCGTACAAAAATCGATGTTATAATTTCATAAAAAAGTATTTAGGTCCCGGATACAAAAAATAAATGTTTTTGTTGCACAGTGTTATTTGTTCATCAAATTTTTCTTTGAGTAAATTATTTGCAGCGTGTGCTTTGTTGCATGCGGCTCCATCCTGCTGGAACCACACATCAGCAAGTTTAGTGCCAGTTAATTGAGGTACAAAAAAACATGTAATAATTTCGCTATACCGTTCACCTTTGACAGTGTCAAAAAAACATGTAATAATTTCGCTATACCGTTCACCGCTGACAATATTATTATGCCCATTATCCTTTTTGAAGACATATTGAACAATGACACCGCCGGACCATTAGGCGCACCAAACAGTGGATGAAATGTTTTTTTACGGATGTAATGGTGTCTGGACAAAAACTTGTGGATGTTCTTCACCCCAAATGCGACAATTTTGCTTATTTAGGTGCTCATTAGACCGTTTATAGCACATGATGCAAAAAGTGAAAGTTGCTGCGTTTGTGCCGATCGGATAACCCTAGGGTCTGCCCAAAGTTCATTCAAAATGTAGAACACACTTTATAGGGGAAATATTTTTTTTATTCAAAAATCGTATGTTTAAATAAGTAAAATTACATTTCTTTGTATTATTAATTAATAAATAGTTTTTAAATATTAAGATCGGTGAAAAAACAAAAAATACAATTAATTCAATATTTTATTAGATCTGACTTGTTATGTGAGGGACATTTTCTACGATATTCTTCAATGCACTGTAATATAAATTGATTTTGTTCTTCGTCTTTCGTAAGTATTCTGTTGTAATCATTCATAAATTGTACACCGCGTTCAGCAGTGTCGTTAACAACAAACTGATTACGACAAACATCGAGAGTATCTTGATAATCTTCCCAAATGGATGGGTCATGCTTTAAAAATTCAGTACTAAATCCAAAAGCACCGAAAAAATGTTTGGTTTTGTATGAGACGAAATCGCTCAAATTATTACACAGCAATAGTTTCGGGTCGGAGAATTTTCGATCGTTTTCCAGATTTACGACGGGCTCTGTTGATTGCAGATGCCTAACCATTTTTCGTTACTCTTCGAGTGAAACATCCGAATCGAAAAATGCCAAAGACATTGATTCTAGGGCCAAATACCACAAATGATTTTTCCATTTCTTCAAAACCGCTTCAGACACATCTTGTCTTTCAACAAGTGTATACTCGTATCTTGATTTGGTGCTCGTATGGCATTTTGCATGTAAACCACGCCCACTGGACTCTCGTTTTGTCAATGCAAACTGCTCTAGAAATAGGTATATTTTTAAGGCATAAATGCCTTTTCCCATGAACCTTGCGTGGGATGTTGGACCAGGTGTTCGGAAGTTATCGCCGACACCACCAAGAAACAGTATTGTTAACTGTAATAGTTCCTTGTAATCAGCTCGGATTTGTGTTTCATTTAGCTGTTTAATGCAGAATTTCTTAATGACTTCGCAGTCAGTATTACTTATTTTTGAGCGTACAGTCCGTTTTTAAACGATTTGTGGTTGAGACTTACCCAAACGGCAGCAAAACGATTAAAAATAGGCACTTCAGGACCACAAGTCGCCGAAGTTTAACCTCAAACACATGTTTCATTACTATCTCCTATCATGTGATGCAGCGTGTGCTTTGTTGCATGCGGCTCCATCCTGCTGGAACCACACATCAGCAAGTTTAGTGCCAGTTAATTGCGGTACAAAAAAACATGTAATAATTTCGCTATACCGTTCACCTTTGACAGTGTCAAAAAAACATGTAATAATTTCGCTATACCGTTCACCGCTGACAATATTATTATGCCCATTATCCTTTTTGAAGACATATTGAACAATGACACCGCCGGACCATTAGGCGCACCAAACAGTGGATGAAATGTTTTTTTACGGATGTAATGGTGTCTGGACAAAAACTTGTGGATGTTCTTCACCCCAAATGCGACAATTTTGCTTATTTAGGTGCTCATTAGACCGTTTATAGCACATGATGCAAAAAGTGAAAGTTGCTGCGTTTGTGCCGATCGGATAACCCTAGGGTCTGCCCAAAGTTCATTCAAAATGTAGAACACACTTTATAGGGGAAATATTTTTTTTATTCAAAAATCGTATGTTTAAATAAGTAAAATTACATTTCTTTGTATTATTAATTAATAAATAGTTTTTAAATATTAAGATCGGTGAAAAAACAAAAAATACAATTAATTCAATATTTTATTAGATCTGACTTGTTATGTGAGGGACATTTTCTACGATATTCTTCAATGCACTGTAATATAAATTGATTTTGTTCTTCGTCTTTCGTAAGTATTCTGTTGTAATCATTCATAAATTGTACACCGCGTTCAGCAGTGTCGTTAACAACAAACTGATTACGACAAACATCGAGAGTATCTTGATAATCTTCCCAAATGGATGGGTCATGCTTTAAAAATTCAGTACTAAATCCAAAAGCACCGAAAAAATGTTTGGTTTTGTATGAGACGAAATCGCTCAAATTATTACACAGCAATAGTTTCGGGTCGGAGAATTTTCGATCGTTTTCCAGATTTACGACGGGCTCTGTTGATTGCAGATGCCTAACCATTTTTCGTTACTCTTCGAGTGAAACATCCGAATCGAAAAATGCCAAAGACATTGATTCTAGGGCCAAATACCACAAATGATTTTTCCATTTCTTCAAAACCGCTTCAGACACATCTTGTCTTTCAACAAGTGTATACTCGTATCTTGATTTGGTGCTCGTATGGCATTTTGCATGTAAACCACGCCCACTGGACTCTCGTTTTGTCAATGCAAACTGCTCTAGAAATAGGTATATTTTTAAGGCATAAATGCCTTTTCCCATGAACCTTGCGTGGGATGTTGGACCAGGTGTTCGGAAGTTATCGCCGACACCACCAAGAAACAGTATTGTTAACTGTAATAGTTCCTTGTAATCAGCTCGGATTTGTGTTTCATTTAGCTGTTTAATGCAGAATTTCTTAATGACTTCGCAGTCAGTATTACTTATTTTTGAGCGTACAGTCCGTTTTTAAACGATTTGTGGTTGAGACTTACCCAAACGGCAGCGAAACGATTAAAAATAGGCACTTCAGGACCACAAGTCGCCGAAGTTTAACCTCAAACACATGTTTCATTACTATCTCCTATCATGTGATGAGAACATGGGAACTTGTTTAATGTTCGATCTAATTTGTTCTGCAACAAAATGCACGATCCAGTGTTTTGACCTGTATTTGATGAGTGTATCATGAACGACTTTGGCCATCTTTTCTCCAGTACCAGCCGGGATTTTGGGGGCGCCCAAAAATTTTGATGTGTAGATCGATTAATCACAAGCTCACCAACAGTGGTCAGAGGCGTCGCAGTTATCACATCATGAAATATCTGTCTGTTTGACGGCAGTTTGGCTCCAGATATTGTATGTGATACATGCCCAACTGATTCTACGGTGCGAAATTTATCACTGGATCTAGTAACCATTTTGGATGTGGTCGGTCTGGATACAAAAAAGAATACGACTAAAATTAAATTTTATGCTAAGCTGTCCCTTTCTCAATTCACTTAGGCTGGAGGCAGAGCGCGTTTTGTAAACGATCCTGTTGCATGGCCGTATAGCGCGCTGCAAAGTTCTGCTTATGTTTTCTTATTTGACCAGTAGAAAAATGTCAGACTGATGCGAAAAATCAACTATCATGCAAATCCGTTGTTTTTTTTCATGCATGCACAAGCATGATCTATTTTTTATTGTGATTGCATAGAGGCCATGTAGGTGTGCATGCATGCCCTGTCATGACGTAAAATTCAAATGAAAACTGCTGTAACTTTTTCGTTGCTCGGTCGATTTTGATTGTTTACGACTTGTAAGAAAGAAAATTTTATTCAAAGACCATTTAAAAACTTTTCATGCTAATAAAATATTTTTTAATTACTTGAACATGTGACATTTGATAAAAACCCAAAGTTTGTTCATGTAAAGTGAGTTTTGTGTTTTCAAACAACTTTGGGCAGACCTTAGCGTTATCCAAGCGGCACCAAATTTTTTATTGGAGGTTTGTAGGTCAAATGGAAACTTTTTCGGCCCGGAAATCAGTACCGAAAAAATAATAATTGGTCTAGTGCTCATTCAACCAAAAATGAGCTTCATCGCTGAACAAAGTTTAATGTTTAAAATTTGAGGAACAGAACTATTATTTTGTTAGACAATTTCAAAAATTTGCAAGCGTTGCTCTCGTTTAATGGCGATTTCATTTCTGCAAAAAAGTGCTAAATTTTTGCTGCCCTTTTCCCGAAAACTGAACTTTTATACCACATTTCGAGGAATTCGCAACTATCTGTTAAATTGGTTGTCAAATAAATCAGTGTTGCCAACTCAGAGTTATGAGACTGTAAAAAGACACCCGCTATAGTTAATTTTCGAACTTAACTAATTTTGAAGAAAATATTACGAAATGTTCTTTAGCTCTTACATCACCCCGATATATACGAGTATGTATGTTACATGTGTTTTTCCGTAGCAAATAATATCTGTCTACCCTCCTCCTTTAAGGTAGAGAGAGGTATTATATTTATATATAAATCAGGCATAATCATGGCGAGTTTCACTTCACTTTTTATCTTCAGCACTTAGCTTATCTCACTGTAGCATAGTTTTAGGGTTCACGTCCTTATCAAGTTAAATATTTTACCGTTTTTTATAGCCTACTTCTTAGGGATTACATTATGATGAGCAATTTAAAGCATAATTTAAGGCTTAACTAATATTTCTAACTTAACGAAGAGTAACTGAGTGAGGGTATGAGTTGCTGACGTGTTTCTCTTCATGTTAAGCAAAAACCGCATTATACCGCGCTGTCTGCCAAAAAATGAGCCTTTTCACTATTCAACGTTCCCCCGAAATTGTTGGCATTCTATCAAAAAACAGGCTCACAAATGTTAAGAATAAGAAGAAGAAGACAATGGCGGCAACAACGATGTCTAAAATAATGTTCTCAACTTGGTTTGGTTTGGTTTTTTTTTTCCCTCTACTTACTTCGGTTTTTTCTCTGTTGTTGTGATGGCCCCTGCCATGATATACAAACAACTGAACATCAGAAAACCTGACAGAGAACAGCAAAAGAAGTAACGAGCGGAGAGTAAAGGAGAGAAGAGAAGCGCAGCACAGCACGGAGAGGTTTTATCTTTACAATTTTTACACCATCCACACAACATGAATACCAAAATACTTGTAATATTCGCCATTTCAATCCTTCTTTCCAGCTCTGCTCTGCTCTGGCTTTATGTTGAATGTGTGTGTTTGTTATGGATGAATATGGGTCCTGAAAAAGCCTACAAAAGCGTCGGCCAGGACATCAATGGCAAGCACAAACAGGCGGCAACAAATGCTGGCTGTGTGTGCTTTGCCGAGAAGATAGTGTCTGTCTTCTGTCTTCTGAATATGCTAGAATGGCAGTATGTAAAATGCTGTCATTCATGACAACAAATCGTAGTAAAGTAAATTTTCTAAACTAATGTAGATATGTACATTTGTAAGTATGTGTGTGTGTGTGTGTTTTGTGCAAATATGCACATAAATGTTGTGTACATTTGTTCCAAACATGCCAAGCCAACGTGCCAGACATGCCAAAGACATGGGAATGAACTGTGTGTGGACTGGGTGGCAAAAAAAAAGACGCGGCCCCAACACTGACAACAACAGCTCCACACAGAGAAGACATAATGCAGTGCTCTTCAGGAAATGTGGCAGGATTTCGTTTTTTGCCGCTTGTCTTTGATTCTCACCACAGTATGTAGTTGGGAGTTTGCCTGGCAATGAGGGTAGTATGGAAATTTATGGGGAAACTGAGGAAAATGATGCATGGCTCACAGCTTCATTTATTCACAACAACGGTAGCCAAATTCCCTGGACTTAAAATCAATGGATTTTTAGGTATGGCTCATTCTGGAGGCCAAAGTGTTAACTAAAAAAAGTCGGAAATTTAAGGTATGCCCTCACCTTATGAACAATGTAAATATGCACTGGTATATGTACTAATAAAGGGTGGGACATTTAAAATTTTAAATTTGACCCACCTACATATTACTTTGGCATGTGATTTGAGCCCTTTGGTTTATTTTATGTGGGGAGCCATTAAGGATCAATGTTAAGCACAGTATCCGGAGACAATTGAAGCGTTAAAACATGAAATCGAAGTTGCCATTGAAGAGATTCGACCCGCAACAATCGAAAATGTACTGAAAAATTGGGTTGATCGGATGAGGTACTGCCGTGTCAGACGTGGTAGTCATATGATGGATATTGTGTTCCATTATTAAATGACAAAGTTCAACCTATAAAACCCGAAATTTGAAAAATTTATCAGTAATTTTTTATTGTAAAAAAAAGTTTAAGGAAGGAATTTAAAGCAAAATTAAATAAAAACTGGAATATGAATGATTTTGAAGTGACGTTACGGCCATTTGTAATATGTCATGATCTGTCATTTGTTTTTCATTATATTCAGTAGTGTTTACAATTTCATCACATGGAGATACGCAAGCACAACGTTTACAAATTATGCAGTTTTATTATCAAAATAATCGTTCTCCAATTGCAACTTTTCGTGCGCTTCAAAATCCAATCCAAAAAAAACACTTTCCATTCGACCTTCGACCATGACACCTATGAGCAATATTTTAGCTCTCGTTAAGAGCTATCTTTTTATCATTGACCGATTCCCGATCCGACGTACCGTTAAGGAGCTAGAGCAAAAATAAACTTTCCGCTCACATTTGAAAATGATGCTAAGTCCATTTTTCTTTAAATCCAAAAACACACTTTCCATTCGACCTTCCACCATGACACCTATGAGCAATATTTTAGCACTCGTTAAGAGCTATCTTTTTACCATTGACCGATTCCCGATCCGACGTACCGTTAAGGAGCTCGAGCAAAAATAAACATTCCGCTCACATTTGAAAATTATGCTAAGTCCATTTTTGTTAAATCCAAAAAAAAAAAACACTTTCCAGTCGACCTACGACATTGACACACATGAGCAATATGGTAGCCCTCGTTAAGGGCTATCTTTTTGCCATTGACCGGTTGTTGCTACGTGCCACACAGCAAATGAAACAATTGAATTGTTGCGAGAAAAGTTTGGAGATTCGATTATTTCAAGAAATTGTGATATTGAATGGCCTCCAAGAAGTTGTGATTTAACACCATTAGACTATTTCTTGTGGGTTATTTGAAGTCATTGGTCTTTCGAAATAAACCAGACCCTCTTTAAGCTTTACAAGTCAATATTGGACGTGCCTTTAATGACATACGACTTGATTTAGTGGAAAAAGTGCTCCAAAATTGGGGTCATCGAATTCGTTCCTGCAGAAGATTTCGTGAAGGCCATTTGAATGACGTTTTATTTAGAACTTAATTGTATCGATTGAACTTCACATTAAATAAAAAACTTTTGAATTTCCTTAACAATAAGTGTGATTTTTTCAACGAAATCATTTCACTCTTATTAGAAAACCCTGTATATGACTTTTTAAATGTTTTTACACATATACTAATGATTGCAGACTTTGAAGAACGACTTCTTCCTTTGGGGCCACGTGAAAGATTAGGTCTACGCCAACAGCCCAGTGTCGATTCAAGACCTCAAAGATAGAATTCGTGAGGCTATCGAGGACATAGGGCAGCCACGATGCGATTTGGTTATGGAAAATTTCATGAAAAGGATATGGTCCTGTAAGCGTGGTCATGGTGGCCATTTGGCTGATGTTGTTTTTCATTATTAACGGCATACCTTCCTCTTTATTATGAAATAAACATCCGATCATTTTTCTCAAAAAATGGAATTTTTCTTTGAATACCAAATATTCATCCCCATATATTCATCTCCCCGAATTGACTTCTAAACGTCATAGAGACCACAAATGTCAACTGATTAGGCTGAAAGTTGGTTTATTTATACCCTTTATCATTCACACGATCAACGGTAGTCATAGGTCCATGTTTTGATGTAGCCCCCACCAAAAGGTCCATCTAGATTTTACTTCTTAACGCCACAAAAACATAAAATTTCAACGAATTGGGCTGAAATTTGGTGTAATGAGTTTATTAGCACCCGTAGCCATTCACGTGCAATCCATGGTGGAGGGTATATAAGCTTCGTCATGGCCGAACTTAAAGCTTTTACTTTTTTCCTAAAATGAGGTAAGCGCTCTTGCTTTCAGAATAACATCTTTAGAAGAGTTTTTCTGTTGGTTTTTATAGATATATAAATATACTGTATTGAATATAACAGTGGAATGCCGAGGAAGAGGAGACATTGTGAAATTGAGCCCAAAAGTATACTATATATTTTTCTGATTAGTTTAATCTCAAGATTCAAGATTCAAGATTCGATTTATTGAGACTTATATAAGAATTTAAAGGTTGGAATGAATATTGACAAAGAAAACTTAAAACTATTATGTATTATTTTAATTTAATATATATGTTTATAAGCAATGAGCTCTCTGAATTGGTATTGACTATATTATATCGTAATAAAGTTTCAACAGCGCTTGCTCCAGGCGCTTTGACAAATATCATGGAGGTCAAACTCCGGGAAGTAATTAAAAACTATTACATAAAACAGAAAAAAAGTACTAAGACTAAAATCATCTTAAAAAATAATCTAAAACTAATTTAACACTAACTTACTAATAATAAACTAAATAAAGTAACTAACCCCTATGTGTGTTAGGTAGTGTTGATGAGTAAAATTCCGTCAAAATAGAAGGTATTGGATCTGACTCCAGCGTGGTGTTCTCCCTAAAAATTCCGATTGGTGATAGATAATAGACATCCGACCAGCCAAATTCTTTTTGGAAATTAAAAATTTCCAAGATCAAATTGTTCTCATGATGAGCCAGACTTTCCGCAAACTTCCGAAGAAAATTTAGAGAATATTTCCCAATGGGAGTAATGGAGGATTCCCCATAAATGTGCACATTCGAGTATCTCCTCGTTGGGGTTTCAAAAATTCTTATTCACACACTGCCGTATGACCTTCCTTTCACATATCTCCAGCTCCCTAGCAACAGTTGGAGAAATGCTAAACCATATAGGAAATGCGTATAATAAGATCGGCCTTATACACACCTTGTATATCAAAAGTTTAGTTGAAATTGGTAATGATCTATTACATAGTACTCCAGAAAGTGATCCCTTCACCCTACTAACCTTCCTCAACATTATACGCGCATGCTCATTAAACTTCATCAACTTGTTGAAGTGAACTCCAAGGTATTTAAAACTATTCCTAAATGGAATCTCGGTTCCATTTAAGAACAGTCTTAAACCCTTACTCTCGGGTACTACAAACCTAGCACATTTCCCTGACGCATTCCTCAGACATAAAGCCTCACATTTTCCAACATTTATCTTTATACCCCAGGAAGTATAATAATCGTTAACAATAGACAGATGTCGTTGAACCAAGGAAAGAGCAACAATCGGCGACTCAGCATGCGCGTATAATAAAGAATCATCAGCGTATAATATGCTCTTCGACCCACCAGATATGTGAGGGAAATCATGGATAAATACATTGTACAAAAACGGAGCCATTATTGAGCCTTGTGGGACACCACAACCAATATCACCGAGCGAACTGGAGGTACCATCCACCTCAACAAAAAATTTCCGATCGTGGAAGAAGCTATGAAGAAGTTTTATCGCAAACCTATCAAATCCAATATTAATCAGCTTATACAGAATCCCGTCATGATACGCATGATCAAAAGCCTTCTCAATATCAAGGGATACCGCAACAGTACACTTAGATTGTCTCAGGTTCCTGACGACGTCATCTTGAAATTTCAGCAATGCGTGGGTCGTCGAATGACCCTTTTTAAATCCAAACTGGTACTCAGGAATATACAGATCCTCGACAGCCACTCGCATCTTCCCCAAAACAATTTTCTCAAGAAGCTTCCCTAAGTTCGACAGCATAGAAATTGGTCTCAGATTGTTGACATCGGAGTTCCCAGGTTTCTTCGCAATTGGAATAATCCTCGCAATCTTCCATGAATCAGAAAAGTAGCAATTGCTGATACAGTTGTTGAAAATAATTGTCAAAAACTCAAAAGCCCTAGTTGGCATTTTTCTAATCAAATAATTCGAAATGTTATCCGGACCGGAAGATCTCTTATTGTTCAACAATGCTACCTGTTTCACAACACTATCAAGCGAAACCATAGCGGAGTCCGACGTATTCAAAGCCCCAGAATGCCCATCAAATGTTCTCCGTGATAACCGAAACTATTCCAGCAACATCTCTGTCGGGAGTAAATGGTTGATAAACGGAAGCAAAATGGTCCTTCAGTGCACTCAGTCTACGTGGTCCTTCCATCAAAACCCCACCAACGGAAACCTGTCCTAAACCAGATTGACGCCTAGAACCAATTACGCCATAAATCTCCTTAAAGGCCCTAGGGCCCGGCCTTATTCCTTCTAGTTTCCTGTTCAACCGATCAGCCTGTTCCAAATTCACCTGTTCCCTGATAATAATCCCTAGAAGTTGAATCTGCTTCGAAATAAGTAAATAATCCGGATGACACCTATTCAGTGTGCGGTGGTAAATAGTCTTCAGTCTCCTCTGAAGGTCATACTTAATCTGGAAAAGTCTTCGAACATTCCGTGACACAACAAACCTCCTACCCCTTAGATCCACATTCGACGAATGCCTTGAAGTTGTCCCATCCATCAGTGACGAAAACTCACGAATATAAGTATCAATCTCAGAGTTCGAAAGATTCCGAAAGTTCACCGACAAGCCTACCGTCACATCATTACGAAAAAGATCCCAATCAGTTCCATCGAACGACCGAATACCTCGAGGAACCTTTAGCAGAAACCGAAAATCACTAAATCTAAGTCGAAGTCTCAAAAGGAAATGGTCCGAGAAAGTCGACAGACATCCAACCTCGTAATTAATGTCCATGTCATCAAGTAAATCCGAACTAATCAAGAAATGATCCAAAAATGACGAGCCGTTCAGATATGATGGGCTCGAATCACAAAGCCTCGTAAAGTCAGATGAATTACGAACAATCCAATCGTTCAACACAATACAATTCGCATTATTAAATGCATCCCCCAAACGGAATTCTTGGCATTAAGATCGCCACCAATAACCACACCGTCAAAGTTCTGAGAAAAAACGCTAATTGCATAAAGGCCATCAGAAATAGAAACAGAGTTATAATTAGACGGAAAATATACACAACCAAAAAGAAACTTCTTTAATGTACCATTGAAATTCATTTCGACCTTTATAAAAATATTCGGAAAAAGTATGTTCGGAATATCAACCCTTGTATATTCAATAGAATCCTTTACAACAATACCAATACCCTGAGCTCCATCATCCCTAATGAATGAATATTGCTCCAAATTAACACGTTTACGATACCTCAAGTGCGTTTCCTGAATAAACGCTAAATCAATCCCATTATTCCTCAAAACATCACACAATTGAATTCTTGTACTAGTATCCACAAGAGATCTAACGTTAAATGTAAAAAAATTCAAATACCTATGTACCATAAGATTCTGAAACTTCCTTGAGTAATAACAAGCATTCCTGTCTGGCTTGTTCCTTTGACATAGTCTTATAGTTAAGCATAAACTTCTTTATTTTCTCCTCCAATGGCTCCGATCCACAAATAACCTTAGCTATCTCCATAAATTCCGCGATTATTGGCGAAGCTCTCACCGGACTTCTAACATTAGAAAAATACGGGTCACCAGTTTGATGAAAACATGAAGCAAATGACTTTCCTCCACTAACAAAACCTGACTGAAAGATTGAACGAGACACATTTTACGTAGCCACTCGTCTCCTCTCACTGGCCTCCTTCGACAGTTTAAGCCTAAACTCCTGGTATTCCTTGAAAGCCGAACATCCCCTCCAACTCGCCGGGTGGCCCAGTTCACCGCAATTTACACATTTAGGATTCTCGCCGTTCTGACCCCGAAGGCATGCACCCGGCTCATGAACAGAGTCACACTTCACACAGGAAAACGGGCGGCTGCAATTCCGAGCAATATGTCCCCATTTCTGGCATCTCTTACACTGTACTTCCCTAAAATTCCCTAAATCAATTTTCTTTGCGAAATATCACCAGCTTTCTTCCCCGCAAATAACGTGACCTGAAAAAGACCCGTGTCATAATTATGGCGTTTAGAATGAGCCGATTGGAACTTAGAAACAGATTCAATAACCCCGGGGTCAGACCTATCAAAAAAACTTTTTACATCATTCACATCAGTGCCATGAACCAAACCCCGCAAAATCAAGGTCACACGTTTAAACTCCTTCGGGGTGTGTGAATAAGAATCCTTTCCACTATTACGCAAGATCTGCATCATCTCCGAATGTACATGTGGGTCCTCCAAGTACAGTTTGCTTTTAAATCTGCTTTGGTTCACAAATTTGAAATTCACTTTAGGTGTCCATAAGCTGGTCAATCATGCCCTTAACATCAACATTCCTCAAAAAGATGGGAGGACAAAATTTCACAGAACCAGTCTTCGATTTATCAGAATTCACTCTATCATTTACAACTTTTTTCGGTGTATGAACTGGGGCATTTAAATCCCCAACTACGAAATCCTGCAAGATCGCAAATCTATTCTGACTTAGGTTAGGACTAATATCTACCTTAGATGCACCGTCCAATTTTCTTTTAGTCGGAAACTTCTTGAGGTACCAGCTTCACAATTGTCACTATATCGCTTGCGTTTATGTTCAACCAATTGAAAATCTTGTTCTTCTGGATTGAACTGCACTCCAGCAACATTCTCGCTTTGCGATTCAGCTACATCCATTGATGTAGAGCCTTCAAAGTTTTGAGATTCTAAAGATCTTCTTTCATCAAAAACGGCTTGATGCAATGCTTTACCCAAATGAGATTTAGATTGCGATTGCTTCTCTGGAAGTTTAACCGGATTATCCATACGTAAATTCTTATCCGGCGGCTTCTTCTCGCCATCGACTTTCTCTTCCTTCGTCATTTAAGCGCCTTCGACTTCAATCAGAATTTGAAAATAAAATTATTCAATTCTTCGAAGAAAAATTGTTTTTCAAAAATTAAGAAATAATTTTTTTTTGACGTAAAAGGAAATTCAAAAATGTATTTGATTTGCTCCAGAAAACACGTCTGCACGCTTTGGCAGTCAAAAGCAAAACTCCTTAGTTTAATCTCTTTTGTTATATATTCACAATATATTTCCTTCATACTTATTCAGAACAATTTCACTTAGATTTGCGTGATTTAATTAAAGACATTCACAATATATAAGGCATAGCTTTTAAAGCATATGAAAAGGCATATGTGTCATATTTACAAAAGCCTGCTTCTAGGCACAATAAAAAACAATAATAATTTTGTCTTTTTTTATTCCCATCATCAAATTTCATTATAAACTTGGGAAGAAGTTAAATGACTCAATAACATTGCTGTCCTTTATATGCCATTTTTCTCATATTATTAAATTTTAGGGCCCATTTCAAAAGGGATTTTTCCTGTTAATATAGATATTTAGACATTTCCCACATATGTTTGTTGTAAAATTCGTTTGTTTTCAATTCGTTAAGCAGCCGTATAACTATAATTATTTTTAATTATTTGTACGTGATTTCATTAATGGCAACCCTATTAATATATAACAAAGTTTTCAAAGCATATTGTAGGGCGCAGGCATGCGATATTTCGTAAAGTGTACCCTCAAAGGCAAAGAGTACAATATATTTTAATTTTTTATTTTTGTAATAAAATTCCCTTTTATCCTGCATTTTCTTCTATTTATAGCCAATTTCAAAGGGACTTCCCTTCCATCTCGAACATTTTTTAATACATATTTTAGGCAATTTGGCACATGTGTTCTAGAATTGTTGTTTAGCCTTTTGGGTAAAACCATTACGGCGATCACATTTAATTTAATTAGATCTACGTGATTTCATTAATGATGTTAAACAAAATCATATATATGAATGAGTTTTCATATGTTCATATATGATAAGTGTTAGATTTTTCTTGTTAAATGTAAAGCATACTTTTAGGCATGAAATTGTGCGAATTTTATTAACATTGAGAGTAATAAAAATAACAATTTTAGATTTTTTATTTTTCTATATGGGAAGTGGGGAACATTTTTATTGTTATAGAAAAAGCGTTCTAATGCCTATTTAATTTATAACACATTTATTTAATATTTTTTTGTTATAAAACCCAAAAATGTTCCTCCAAAATCTGCAAAACTTAGTATTTGTTTAAAAACTTTTTAAAAGTTGAAATTTTGTTAAAAAATTACACGAATTTTTTTGGAATATTAATTACAACTCTATACAAATATATTGTATGTCAAATATGTTATTTTTATGATATAGCTCTATTCTCAGTTTTTAACTGGAAAATTGGATATTATATACCGTTTTCGGAAACTGGATTTTTTGCCACCTTTACCATGACCAGACATGTTTATTTGTCTTTTTTTATTTAAACTATTCACAGAGCACTAAAACACAAATGTTTAAAGTATAAAATAACCCAGAAAATCTGGGGTATACTTTTAGGTTTAACAATATTATTTTTCTGATAAAAGTCGT
Source organism: Eudasyphora cyanicolor (assembly GCA_963930755.1). NCBI lineage: Eukaryota > Metazoa > Arthropoda > Insecta > Diptera > Muscidae > Eudasyphora > Eudasyphora cyanicolor. The sequence continues at coordinate 132,724,317 of OZ005738.1, forward strand.
TGCCTGATTTAGGGCATTAAACTAAATCAGAAAAATGGTGCCTACTTTTAGGTTCGACATAGAAATAAAGATCTATAGAGAAAGAAGAGCTAAGTTTAAAGACAATATATTTTTAATAAATAGCAAAAGACAGTGAATCTTTACCTCGACCAGACATTTTCACTTATTTTTATACCTTCCAGCATAGGTTGGGGGGTATATTAATTTTGTTACTTCACCTCTCACAACACACCTCTAAATATTAATCTGAGACCCCATAATGTATACATACATATATATTCTTTATCGTCTTAAAATTCTAAGACGATAGTCCGTCTGCCCGTCCGTCAGTCTGTTTTAATTACGCTACAATTTCCAATAGGGATGATATGATTTTGAAGTGACGTTTCGGCCATTTGTAATATGTCATGATCTATCATTTGTTTTTTATTGTATTCAGTAGTGTTTGCAATTTCATCATGAAGAGATATACGCAAGAACAACGTTTACAAATTATTCAGTTTTATTATCAAAATAATCGTTCTCCAATTGCAACTTTTCGTGCGCAAAAAAAAAACCTTTTCCAGTCTACCTACGACCTTGACACCCATGAGCAATATTGTAGATTTCGTTGAGAGTTCTCTTTTTGCCATTGACCAATTCTCGATGCGACGTACCATTAAAGAGCTGTAAACATTCCGTTCACATTTGAAAATTGTGCTAAGCCCATTTTTTTTAAATCCAAAAAAGTACACTTTCCATTCGACCTACGACCTTGACACCCATGAGCAATATTTTAGCTTTCGTTGAAAGCTATCCTTTTGCCATTGACCGATTGTGGCTACGTGCCACACAGCAAAAGAAACAATTGAATTTTTGCGAGAAAAGTTTAGAGATTCGATTATTTCAAGGAATTGTGATATTTAATGGCTTCCAAGAAGTTGTGATTTAACACCATTAGAATATTTTTTGTGGGGTTATTTGAAGACATTGGTCTTTCGAAATAAACCAGACTCTCTTCAAGCTTTACAAGTCAATATTGAACGTGCCATTCATGGCATACGACTTGATTTAGTGGAAAAAGTGCTCGAAAATTGGGTTCATCGAATTCGTTCCTGCAGAAGAAGTCGTGGAGGCCATTTGAATGACGTTTTATTTAGAACTTAATTGTATCGATTGTACTTCACATTAAATAAAAAACTTTTGAATTTCCTTAACAATAAGTGTGTTTTTTTTTCAAAGAATTCATATCACTCTTATTGGAAAACACTGTATAATGCTTGAGCTAGGTGGCTTAAATTTGCTATAGATACTTCTTATAGCTGCAGGTAACTTGGGATTGAAAATGGGCAATATCGGTCCATATTTTGATATAGCCCCCATATATAGCATCTGTCCGATTTGAGTGTTTAACGCCATAGAGATTAGGGATGTAACGAAAGTGACTTTAGCGAAAGCGAATAGTGAAATATGCATTTTTGCGAAAGTGAATGCGAATAAGCAATAAATAATAAAAATAAATTTGATCCTTTAGTACCAACAAAATTAAGGAACTAAATTGATACTTTCCCAGGATATTCAAGTATTAAAAATGTTTTCCATATTTTTTCATGTTTTCGTGGGTATTAATATCTTCAAATTGTGTGAAGCGAATAAGAAGATAACAATTTTAACAAATGGAAGCGAATACTGAAATATATTTTTGCAAAAGCGGGTGCGAAAGCGAAAGTTAAAATGATGCGAATAATTCGCTTTCGCATAGGCGAATGCGAATATTCGTTACATCCCTGATAGAGACCACAAATGTGAACTTATCGGGCTGAAAATTGCTAACTGGGGTTTATTTATACCCAGAAACCTCTATACGAACAACGGTAGTCATAGGTCCATGTTTTGATATAGCCCTCATACAAAGTTTCCCTAGATTTTACTTTTTAACGCAACAAAAACCACAAATTTCAAATATTCGGGCTGAATTTTGGTGATATGACTTTATTTGCGCCCAAAACCATTCACATGCTATCCATGGTGGAGGGTATATAAAAATCGGCATGGCCGCACTTAACGCTAAAGTATAAAATTAAAGTAACCCAGAAAATAGGTGGTATACTTTTAGGTTCGACAATAGTATTTACCTCTTAAAATTTACTGCCAATTTTAAGACATTAAACTAACTCTGAAAACATGATGCATACTTTTAGGTTTCGACATCCAAAAAGAATAACATAAATAAAGAAAAACAAAGCATTAAGTCAGCTTGTTTTGTATATATAGCAAAACGGATTGAACTAACCAAAAAAACATGGAGTACACTTCTAGGCTCAAAGTCACACGAAACCACTTATTGATTCCTCAGTCACCCCGACTTACCTCTACACCCTCGTCATTCTGCTGTTATATTCTATGCAGTATATTTCTATATCTATTATGCCATATTTAAAACCACCAGAAAAACTTTTCTAAAGATGTTGTTCTAAAAGCACAAGCACTTACCTCTTTTCTGGAGAAAAAAAAATAAAGCAGGTAAAGGGTAAAAAACAACAGCAGCAACAAAACAAAACTAAAACAACTTCAAGGTGTGAATAACCGTAAGCTTTTTAACATATCTACTGAAACACCCGTAGATTTTTACCTGTCTTCTGTTGGTGTCGGTGTTTCTTTTATTTTTATTTCTACAGTTCAGGACCCAACCAATTTTATGCCCGTCTGTTTGTCTGTCTGAGTGAATTTCTTTTGGTTCAGTTCACTTGACAAAAGGATTCAAATGGAAGACACCTATAACAACCAACACAAACTCATACAAACCAAAGGAACCACTGCACTCGAAACCTTCATCATCCCAACCCAATCCCGATGTCTTTAGCTGTTTGTATTTCTTTTTTTCTATGTTTATTTCGAATATCATTTGAAATGTTAATAAACTTTGCTGTTCTAAGGAATCCTTTCGTCTTCGTCCTCCATATATATATAGAGATGGAAATCCTTTTCTAGAACAAATTCTTTGGGTTTTTTGTTGAAAAAAAAAAATATTTTTGTTTTTTCTTTTATACATTCGTTAGGTCTGTTGAAGAACTTTTCAAAAAACCACAAGAGCACAAAAAAAGAGTTAACCAAAAGAAGAAGAGATTTTGTGTTTTATTTATGTTGGCCCATAGACTAAGGCATTCATTTTTGAACTCTACAAAAAAAGAAACCGTCTATAGAAAATTCCTAAAAAATACACCATAAATTGATTACTTTCAAAAGCTTAAAGGAAAAAGAAACTCATTAATAAGTGAATGAAAGAAAAATGCACACTTTTGAACAAAAAGAGAAGATATCCAAATGGAGGTGGAATTTTTCTCGTTAACATTTGAATGTTCACATTTTACTCGGCGTCTTACTTTTGTTAGAATTTATTGGGGTAAAAAAATTTAAATAAAGTCATTTTTATTCTGGGGGGAAGAAAGAGTCAAATTTAAGAGCTATTTGGCTTATATTATTACTTATTTATTGCCTATTCTAGGAAGCAGATGTAAATGGAAAATTGTAGCATATTTTTGGGGAAGAAAAATAAGGCATTGCATTTAAAGAATAAAATTGGAAAAATATAAAGTTTTGGTAGAGAGAATATATAACAGCTTAAAATGCATAGATTTATATTAAGAGAAAAAAAATCGTTTCACAGAATAAAATAACATTTAATTATGTGTTCAAAACGCTCTTCATATACTATGTGGTTTCTCTGTATTCCCAACGGAATATTAGAAATTCTAACCCAAAATAATCACTGCCTAGCTTAAGGGATTAAACGCAACGAGAAAATGTGGGGTATACTTTTAGGTTCCATATAGAAATAAAATCTCATATGCATGAACTAAGTGCGAAAGCAAGAATATACTTTTCGACACATAAAAGATAATTCGTACATTAGTTTGGACATTGACTCAATAGAGAAAAAGCAAGTAGAAGAAAATATGTTTCAGATAACAAAACTTTGTTGCCTAACATAAAGAATTAAATACATAGTTTGTTTTTGGTTTCATGTCGAAGTAAAACCTCAACAGAATGGAAGACCTAAGTACGTAGTCAATATGTATTAGATTGCCTAATCTAGGGGATTAAGCTAACCCATTAAAATATAGGGTATGCTTTTAGGCTAGACATTAAAAAATCAAAAGAGGACAGGGTCAGCATCGAATAGTCATTGGAGAATATAACAGGTTTTCCAATAAGAGTAATATGATTTTTTTGAAAAAAAAACACACTTATTGTTTAGGAAATTCGAAAGTTTTTTATTTAATGTGAAGTACAATCGATACAATTAAGTTCTAAATAAAACGTCATTCAAATGGTCTCCACGACTTCTTCTGCAGGAATGAATTCGATGAACCCAATTTCCGAGCACTTTTTCCACTAAATCAAGTCGTATGCCATGAATGGCACGTTCAATATTGACTTGTAAAGCTTGAAGAGAGTCTGGTTTATTTTGAAAGACCAATGACTTCAAATAACCCCACAAGAAATAGTCTAATGGTGTTAAATCACAACTTCTTGGAGGCCATTCAATATCACATAATCTTGAATTATTCGAATCTCCAAACTTTTCTTGCACCAATTCAATTGTTTCATTTGCTGTGTGGCACGTAGCCACAATCGGTCAATGGCAAAAAGACAGATCTTAACGAGAGCTAAAATATTGCTCATGGGTGTCAAGGTCGTAGGTCGACTGAAAAGTGGTTTTTTGGATTTAAAACAAAAATGGTCTTAGCATCATTTTGAAATGTGAACGGAAAGTTTATTTATGCTCTAGCTCCTTAACGGTACGTCCGATCGGGAATCTGTCAATGGCAAAAAGATAGCTCTTAGCGAGAGCTAAAATATTGCTCAAGGTCAAGGTCGAGGTCGTAGGTCGACTGGAAAGTGTTTTTTTGGATTTAAAAAAAATTTACTTAACGCACGAAAAGTTGCAATTGGAAAACGATTATTTTAATAATAAAACTGGATAATTTGTAAACGTTGTTCTTGCGTATACATATCTCTCCATGATGAAATTGTAAACACTACTGAATACAATGAAAAACAAATGACAGATCATGACAAATGGCCGAAACGTCACTTCAAAATCATATCAACCGTATTGGAACACCCGTTATTTTTCGTTTTTAAGAACCCATATTACACATGAACATAACATTTTCACAGCCCTAGTAAAAAATTTTGTAGCACAGTGTAATGAATGTAGACGAATTAAAATATCCATAGAAAACAACAAAGAGCTAAGTGCAAGGCTCATGTAAAATGGCAGGATTTAATGTAGGATAAATTTAGATAAGTGTTGCGAATAGTCCCTAATATTTGTTTCGATATCGAAATAAGAAGACAAAAAGCTTTATTTAAAACCGGTTGCCTACTTAAGGGATCACATAATTCGCGACATTATAACGTATATCTTCAGGCTCAAGATATAATAAAATTAGAATAATCTCCGCTAAGTATTTTCATTTCTACCTTACTTACGACAACCTTCCACCCACCCACCAAACTATCTCTCCCTCCTCATCTTCATCCCAAAGAGATTATTGACAAGCAAAACCAAAATCCAAAACAAAAATCGCATTGCAAACGACCACTTAAAGAATAGCAATTCATAAATTCAAATTTGATTTATGATACAAAACATTTTGGAGCAACCATAATTCAATTTAATTATTTTACGTGACTTATGGTCATGCATATCAGCTTTATTGGCAAACAAACAATATATCATGGCATACTTCAAGGCGTTCAATGATAAAGTAAATATAAACCGTTGCAAAGGTAAGAGGTGAGAGTTGTAGTGTTTCATTCAATTAGTTGCGAACGCCCAAGGCTGGGCATGAACTTTCACAAACAAAACAATTGTTATACAACACAAGATTTAAAGCATACTTTAAGGCGCAATAGCAGAGATTACCTTTTGTTTCTGACAGCTTTTTGCCTTGCTCTACACTGCGGTAATATGACCTTCTAGCAAAACGTATAATAATCCTTATTGTTGCCTTTACTTGAGCATGCGAATTCATACATACATACGAGTATATTGCAAGGATATAATTAAAACTAATTATTGTCTGAGCTTTGTTTAAATTAACTTCTTTGTTGTGTGCCTTAGAATATATATATACGAGTATATATATGAAAGTAATAAATTGTTGTGGCATATTGCGGAGGTTTTATGAATAGTGTATACAGTCTATGAAATGAAATACTCGAATAATAAGTAAGCACAAGTTACCATAAGAAAAAGTAGAAGAGAAAAATTAAAAAAATTTATGGCACAATAAGGATTAATCTTAATTATACTGTGTTTCATTTTTTAGCATAGTTAACAGGCGCAGCTGCATTAAAATATATGTGCACTAATGAAGCTTTATAATTTTAGTTGGGAAACTATAGACAATTGAAGAAATGATAAATTTATTTTCATATTTAAACAAAATTGTATTTCTAAATGGGGAAAAGAAGGTCAAATCTGGTACGATATATGGCGGCAAAAAGTGCAAAATAATTGATTAAAATGTATTGGGACAAATTGTGGCACCATAAACCAGGGATTAATAGAAACAATATGGTGGCGAAATTCAAATTTTGTACGGGCTAAAAGGGACTAACATCCGCCACTACAAGAGCATCACATTTCAAAATAGACAACGAATGGGGTCATCGACTCAATATAAAAAAACGACCAACGACAAATGGGATCATCTACTCTATGTATATTACTAGAGCAACGTGGTCACCTTAACTATAAAGACGATAGCTGGGCTATCTATTCTAAAGTAGACGACCATCGATGTCATTTACTCTATAGCAGACAAAGACTGGGGTCATATAATTATAGTGGACGATCAATGGAGTCATCTATTCTATAGTAGACGACAAAATGGGGTCATGTACTCTACCCCAGACGACCAATGGGGTCATCTACTTTATAGAAGATGACCTATGGGGTCATCTGCTCTATAGTAGAGAACAAAGGGGTTATATACTCTATAGCAGACGACCAATAAGGTCATCTACTCTGTAGAAGACGTCCAATGAGGTCATATAATTCATAGTAAACGACCAATGGGATCATCTAATCTATAGCAATCGACCAATGAGGTCATCTACTCTATAACAGAAGACCGCATGGGATCATCTACTCTATAGTAGACGACCAATTTGGTGATCTACTCTATAACAGACGACCGCTGGGGTCATCCACACTATAGTAGACGACCAATGGGGCCATTTACTTTACAGTAGATGTCCAATGGGGTCACCTACTTAAAGTAGACGATAAATGAGGTCATCTAATTTGTAGCAGACGATCAGTGGGATAATCTACTCAATATTAGACGGCCAGTGGGGTCATCTACTTTATAGCAGACGACCAATGGGTTCATCCACTCAATTATAGGCGACAAATAGGGTCATCTACTCTATAGTAAATGACCAATGAGGTCATCTACTCTATAGTAGATGACAAATGGGTTCATACACTCAATTATAGGCGACAAATAGGGTCATCTACGCTATAGTAGATGACCAATGAGGTCATATACTCTATAGCAGATGGCCAATGAGGTCATCTACACTTTATTAGATGACCGATGAGGTCATCTACTCTATATTGGATGACCAATGAGGTCATCTACTCTTTAGTAGATGACCAACGGGGCCATCTACTCTTTATTAGATGACCAACGGGGCCATTTTCTCTATAGTAGATGGGCAAATGGGCCATTTACTCTGTAGTAGATGACCAGTGGGGTCATCTGCTCTATAGTAGAAGACCAAAGAGGACATCTACTCTATAGTAGATGACCAATGTGGTTATCTACTCTATAGTAAATGTCCAATGAGGTCATCAATTCTATAGCAGATGACCAATGAGGTCATATATTCCATAGGAGATGACCAATGAGGTCATCTACTCTATAGTGAATGTCCAATGAGGTCATCTACTCTATAGTAAATGTACAATGAGGTCATCTACTCTATAGCAGATGATCAATAAGTTCATCGACTCTATAGGAAATGTTCAATAAGGTAACATACTCTATAGTGATGACCAGTGAGGTCATCTACTCTATAGTAGATGACCAATGACGTCATCTACCCTATAGGAGATGACCAATGAGGTCATCTCTATATAATAGACGACCAAAGAGGTCATCACCCTATAGTTGAAGACCAACTGGGCCATTTACTCTATAGTTGATGACCAAAAGGGCCATTTACTCTATAGTTGACGGCCAATGGGGTCATCTGCTCTATAGTAGACGAACAATTGGGTCCTCTGCTCTATACTAGACGATAGTTGGGGCATCTATTCTATAGTAGACGACCAATGAGGCCATTCACTCTATAGTAGATGTCCAGTGGGGTCAGTGCTCTATAGTAGACGACCAAGGGTGTCATCTAATCGATATTAGACGGCCATTGGAGCCATTTACTCTATAGTAGATGACCAATGGGGCCATTTACTCCCATTACATCTACTCTAGTAGACAACCCTCAACATTATAATAAACGACCAGTGGGTTATCTACTTTATAGAGGACGACCAACTGGATCATCTACTCTATGGTAGACGATAAATGGGGTCATCTATTCTATAGTAGACGACCAAAGGGGTCGTCTACTCTCTAGAGGACGACCACTGGGGTAATCTACTCTATAGTAGACAAGCAATGGAGTCATTTACGATATAGCAGTAGTATAATGGGGTTATCTATTCTATAGTAGACGACCAATGGGTTCATCCACTCTATAGCAGACGATTAACGGGGTAATCTACTCTGTAGTATACGACCAATGGGATCATCTACTCTATAGCAAACGATAAATTAGGTCATCTATCCTATAGTAGACGACCAATGGGGTCATCTATTCTATTGTAGACGATCAATGGGATCATATACTCTGTAGTAGACGACCAGTGGGGTCATCTACTCCATAGTAGACAACCAATTGGGTCTTCTACTCTATATAAGACTACCAATTTTGAGTCTCACCAAAGACTAAAATTGAGAAAGGGGATTGTTCACCCCCACATATTTTAAATGCTCTTGTTGCTTGGAGTTATAATATAAATTCAAACAGTGCAATGCAATCACAAAATAAATTAAGAATTTATTGCTGATTTTTTTGCAGTACATATTGAACATTTATGAAATGTTCACCTTCATTTGTTATTCAAAGGTCTATTGTACATGATTTACATTTCAAACTAAATATGGACAAAAGTTCATGAATTATATTCGAATAGGGGATGTCGAATAGTGTTGTGTATTTTGATATACTGAAATAGGGATTACTAAATACAATTGGAATTTCAAAGTACAGCATAAGATTTGCATTGGATAGTCGTAGAGGACACGAAATGTTGGGAGCATGTGTGGCCTAACTAAAGTGGGTAAAAAAACTCGGTTCAATTTCTAAACTACAATCCAGTATACTTTGACAATAACAGCAATTTATTTCGTCATTCCATCTCCGTTCTTTATGCATCCTGTCGAATAATAATGACATATCGCATAGATTTCGAGAAACCAACATGTTGCGATACTAGATAAGCAAGTAGAGGGAAAGAGATGGCTGCTAGGCTAAAGGGAGTAAAGGCACAAGGATTTAGTGAATATTCCAGGCTACATTTAAACTGATATATGATTGTGCGTTTGGGTGTGGGTGTCAAAGCAAGGCAATGCCTGGCGTACCTCAAGGAAACTATTATAGGCAAGAGTGCATAGGTATGTATGTGTGTGTGTGTGTGCAGGGCACATGAATACATGTCATTCATTACACATTTTGTATTTGCAATGACAAGACACACATATACACGCACCTATCAAACTCACAAAAACATATACATCCATACATACATATGCAAATACGAAAGGATAAAGAAATGCTAACAGACACTTGCAAAAGCGGGCTCTCGACCCCCCGGGCCCCAACCCTCATGAGCTTGTCGGTCACACACAGACGGATGCTCGTTCGCTCGAGAGCAGCTACAGAATGACATCAATAACAATCAAAGTCACGGCATAATAAATGTAAATGGAAAAGTATGTTCTGAACTATGCTTACTACACCAACACTATTACACACGCATGGTACAAACCACCACATACAGATGCCAGAATAATTGCATATAAGATGGCTGCGTGTGTGGGTGTGTGCGAGAGACATTAGACACATATCCATACATACCCTTGGATAGATATACAGAATAATATATGCTCTCGCCAGAGTGCATTCAAGTGCATAAGCGAGCTTAGGCAACTTCAGAGGTACGATTTTAAAGTCAATATCATGCAGGGTGATGTTAGGTGAAGCGAAAGCTTTGCATACTTTCAGGTGACAGCACATTGAAATACTCGTATATATAAATCAGTTAAGAATAGCTAAAGTCGGGCATAGCCGACTGCATAAAATCTTACAGCAATCTTTAAAGGCGGTACTCCTAAATCTGTAGCCATTTTCTATTATTCCCTATGATCGTTTGGTCTGTAATTGATATTATTTTAATATAATATTAATTTGCAGACTGAAGATCAAAGGGATTTTTTTATGTTTAGGAAGGATTATTTGAATAATCAGACAAGAAGGAATACAAGTAAAAGCGATAAGTTCGGCCATGCCGAATCTTATATACCCCCATGGTGGAGGGTATATAAGATTTGCATTAAATTTTTATTACTGACAAATCATGAATCGATCTGCTGCAATTTTTAGGCCGCAAATTCTTTAGCCAAACTCTTCACCTGCAAAATGTGGTATTTATAGTTTAAAATAGCTTTTTTGAGAGCCACATCTACAACAAAATAAAATTTTATTGGTATATATTTTACAGAGAATAATTCTTTCCAACATAGAATATAAACTGCAAAGTTTCAGCTCAATTTCTTAGAAAATGTGGTATTTATGACTTAAAGAAGCCTTTTTGGGAGCGACATCTATAGGTGGACTATAACAAAATATGAACTCATTTAAAAAATGCTTACTGCGATGAATTCTTGTCTTAATTAAATACAAACTTCAAAGATTCAGTTAAAATGCTTAGAAAATATGGTATTTATAGCTTAAATACGTATATTTTGGAGCGACCTCTATAGGGTGACTATAAGAAAATATGAACCGATTTGAAAAATTTTTGCTGTAATGAATTCTTATCATAATTAAAATACAAACTGAAATTTGTCTGCTAAATTGCTTTAAAAATGTGGTATCTATGGCTCAAAAACCGTATTTTGGAGCGACCTCTATTGGGAAGCTATATTAAAACATTGACCGATATGTCCCATTTGCAATCCCAAACAACCTGCAACTATAAGAAATATTTATACCAAATTTGATCAACCTAGCTCTATTATTGCGGACTGTAGCGTGATTACCACAGACGGACGGACATGGCTAAATCGTCTTAGAATTTTACGACGATTAAGAATATATATACTTTATGTGGTCTCAGATCAATATTTACCCCTCATCCTATGGTGGAGGGTATAAAAACTGTTCAACCTTTCTCTGAAATTTTATAAACACAAATTAACAAACGACTGAATTTATGAATACATAAATACAAAACTCGAAAAGAATTTCAGCGCCGTTTCTCGCATTCACTCTGACACCCCTAATTTTTCTTCTCGCACGCAAAAGTTCTCCTTTGCGCTCAACTCCGCTCCGCTCAGCTTTGAGCGCCCACTCTGGAAGCAATCTTAGAGTTGGAATTTTTGACCGATTTTGAATTTTTGACTATTCCCCCCACAGAGATTTGGCTATACTTTTTTCGTACAAAATGATACTCGTATACAGTCTTCTCCACTAAAGTGGGGGTGGAAAAAAGCATCAAGTCTGTCCGTAAGTCTGCCAACCATGTAAGCGGATAGTACTTTGTCCCTTTCTCGGCTAAGATCTTACACATTTATTAATGATATATATATATTATTGCGAACGATACATTTCTAATAATTTCCTAAGCAATACGCTTATAATTTAATCCAACGCTGAAAAATATGCTACAATACTTTAATTAATGATCTTCAATTAACATTGAAAGGCGCAAATTAGAGACTGACCTCTATATGATTTCTTTGTCTTAAAGATATATATTTGGCAGCAACCTCTATAGCGGAGCAATATTAAACTATTAATCGATATGGCTCAATTGCAATCCCAAACGAAATGCCACTATAGAATATAATTCTGCCGAATTTTGAGAAATTTTTTAATAAATTATGCTCGTATTTTTAGACGTGTGGTTTTCAAGAAAACATAAAACGCATATAATTTAATGTTATGGCCAAGAATTTAGCTTTATTATAAAGTTAATGGTTTGCCATTATGTTTTAACAATGATTTCGGGCAAGAGGCCCGAAAATTTTAGCCGAGAGGCCCAATTTTCAACCACGTTTTGCAGCATTTGGGGCTTAATGTCAGCCATAACGCGCCGAATATTCTCATCCAAGGCGTCAATCGTGTCGGGCTTATCTGCGTAGACAAGCGACATCACATAACCCCACAAAAAATAGTCCAGCGGTGTTAAATCGCACGATCTTCGAGGCTTCGCCACAGGCCCACGACACGAGATAATGAGCTCACCAAAAATTTCCTTCAATAAATTGAATGTTTCCTTGGCTTCATGGCATGTAGCGCCGTCTTGTTGGAACCAAAGGTCGTCCACATCAACATCCCATTGACTGTAATATTGTGAGTGACTTTTTGTAGATGTAACGGCGTCCAAACAATGGCTTGTGGATTTTGTTTATTAACGTACTCATTGATCCAAAAGTGAGTTTCATTGCTGAACAAAATTTTCTCGTGAAAATCGAAATGCGTCGCGCGAACCGAACGATTATTATTCTTATAAAGAATTTCCCTAAAAGTAGGCTATGTACCCAAAACATTTTAAGCAGATTTATGTTTAAAATAGAGGCATTTACGCAAAATAAAACCAGTAAGGAAAGGCAGAAAGTCGGGCGGGGCCGACTATATAATACCCGATAAGGGTTATTGCGATAATAATTTGGAATATTTGGTAAATGAGTAAGAACATATATATGCGGATATATCTAATTCTGAACCGATAATCGATAAATTAAGCAATATTCGTTCCTAAATTGAGAAACATCTTTCTGGAGAATTTTGTAATGATCGGAAGTAAAGTACAACTTCTATAGCGCTTTGTAACCAAATGAGGAGGAATATATGTATGGAGGTTATATATAAATCTGAATCGATTTTCCCTGAATACTCATTCATGTAAAATAGAAACCTCTTTCTGTCGAATTTCGTACTGATCGGATATAAAATACCGTCTCTACAGCGCTTGAATGTCAAATCGGTGCTAACATATATATGGGGGCTATATCTAAATCTGAACCGATTTTCTCCGAATTTGGCAGTATTCCTTCATGTAATAAGAAACCTCTTTCTGCCGCATTTCGTACTGATTGGATATAAAATACAGTTTCTACAGCGCTTACATGTCAAATCGGGTGCAACATATATATGGGGGCTATATATAAATCTGAACCGATTTCCCCCAAATTTTGTATTGTATATAAGTGTATCACGAGACTACTCTCTGTCAATTTTTGTACAAATCGGTTACAAAATGTTGCTTATACAGTGCATATATGCCAAATCGGAGGTACATATATATGGGAGCTATATGTAAATCTGAACCGATTTTGACCAAATTCAAAAGGGATCGTCCTTGGGCCTAAAAAAGATATGTGCACAGTTTCGTTGAGATCGGACCATAATTGCGACCTGTACTTTGATTACAAGAATACGTCTACAGACAGACAGACAGACGGACATAGCTAAATCGACTCAGAAAGTGATTACAAGTCGATCGGTATAATAAACAATGGGTCTATCTCTTCTCCTTTTGGGTGTTACAAACAAATGCACAAAGTCATAAAACCCTGTACCACAGTGTGGTGTAGGGTATAAAAAATAGTTTCATAAAACAACTGACAATTTCATGCCACTGTTAGGCCACCATTCACAAAAATTCAAATGGGAAACCTTGTGCTGATTTCGGTGTTTTTTTTTATTGTGTCACATACGAGTTGCAAAGAGATACATTTCATTTTGTCCAACAGTCCTTTGGGTTTTTTGAAGAGCAAACGTTTTTACTGTTTTCTCTCATGGTTTCATTTCCAAATTTACATTTTGAAGCCATGAATGCAACAAATTTGGTAAGGGTACACCATTTCGAAAGCAGTAACTGTCGAGAGTAAAGTTTTTGCAAAATACATATATAAAACCCCTAAAACAACCCCAATGCAACATTCATTGCAATATGTGTGAGTGAGCTCAGTGTATTGCGGCAAATTCATTTGAATATTCTCTGAGAAAATGACACCGAATGACACAAAAGCTAAACGAGTTTTTTGGTTGTTTGGAAGAAAATTGTCTGTGTATGTCTTTGCTATGTTGAAGAGAATGTAGTAAATATAATTTACTAAATGGAAGACCATAACATACTTTTAGGCCTTAGCTTGTACTTGCTGTTGTTGCAGACAATAATCAGCAAAACGAAACACGATTTTTCCATTTTTTATCATTTTGTTTTCTCTCTGGATTGCAGATAAAATTGACAGAAGAATATGACTACATGCAGAGCGTATATAAATAACATTGTCTTATCGGCTACAACAGATGTCCAATATCTTTATATAGATATACTTATATATGTAAACAGAATTGTAGGAATGTAGTTCAGTAGGTGTTGGTCATTACGAAAATTCCACATAGAATAATAACTGTCAAATACATACGCACACACTACCAATATATAAAAGGACAGGCTTTGGGGAGTAAAGGAACTAGCCAACGAACGAGTATGAAAGCATCCTTAGATATTTTATGTGTCACTCGGAACGTGACAATGTTTTTTATTCTATTTCATTTTGTGGCTTGTTTCGGGGCTAGTTTTTGTTTAGTTTCTCGTGTTTTTTTGTACGGTCATCATTTCTCTTTGAAAAATTGTCATGTATCAATTTAGACTGTTACCATTGTCAAGTCTTTGTGTTTTTAGCTTTCGCTTTGTCAAAAGCCTTAAATTGTGCTACATTTGACTTGAAAGTCCAAAAGTATGCTTTGGTTTTGGGTGTTTCTCTTTTTGTTTTGGCAAAGAAGCAAGGCAGAATGTCAGATAAATAATCAAAAAGTACTGGAAATCTTTTGAGAATCATTAAAGAACCTAAAGTTCTTTAGTTACACTGTGGAATACAAAAAAAAAATAACAATATTCTGACAACGTATTCTGTTAGAGGAGGTAAAAAAAGAATATACATGTATCGGCGTTTTGAAAGGTCATTTTAGAAGGGGATCAATATTACCCCCTTTTGCATTTTCTAATATCGGCATAGAAAACCGTGTGATCCTTAAATTGTCGGTTTATGATGTCTTCGGCCATATTACTTTAGAACATTTTTCAACATTTTACTCATCTAGCTCTTCAACTTAGGTGTCTTTTTGGCCCCTTTTGTGAAGAAGGGTAAAAATTCCCCTAAAACAGATGTTTAACGGTCACATTGTTTTACAAAACTATTTGCATTAAAATTTTACTATATGTTTCTGAATACGCTAAAACGCAGAACTCAACCTAAATGCCAGAAAAAAGTAAAAAACTATAATCCATTTTTAGGTTTACCACAAATTCGAAAAAATACGATAATTAATCTTTCTACATATTTTTTAATTATATATAAAAATTTGTATTTAACAACACTGGAGCAACAACATTAAACATAAAATAATAAATACTTAATTGCAAAAATAATATCTATTCGAATAATTGAAAGTATGCTAATATTTGAAAAAATGTCCACAAAATGTTTATGCTACAAACAAATAATATTAAAATTGTCCTAGAGATAGGCAATGTTTTTTTAATAATTCCTAATTCTTGTTTTTTTTTCAAACTCTTATGGACATTACAAGAATTTCTACTAACTCTAATACAAAAAAAAATTCTCTGCTATAAAATCAATTTTCGTTTAAATTGTACGGTTTCTTGAAAAATTCCTCGAAATTATATTTTTTTTTTTGCAAAATTGGGGGAAATTTATTTTTTTTTAGAAAACCACATTGAAATTGCATAAACTTGGAAAATTAGAAACCTTTCGAAGCCACAAAGGATGAGTTGAGCAGTGATGGCTCACAAAACTGTGTGGAATAGAGCAACTGTATGAGCAACTGCAAAGATACTGTGGGGTGACCCAAATCAGAAGAAAACAAGTAGCTTTCTGAAACTAAACAAGATCTCGATCTTAGTAAGATGATGAGTGTTCTAACGGGACACTCAAGCTTACAAGCACATCTTCATCGCATAGGACTAGCCGGAAACGACGAATGCAGGGCATGCAGGGAAAACATCGAAACGATGGAACATTTTCTGTGTCACTGCCCAGCTTTCACACATGCAAGATAGCGATATTTCGGTTCCGACATGTGCCTTATCTCAGAGGATATGACTGGAAGATACTGAGAAAATACGTGTCTAGTACCGATTTTCTGTAACCCGTGGGGTATAAAAATCACAAATAATAGCGCACAACAGGCCGAACCACTGGCTTAAGTGTGAGACGTTTAAACGTCTCCTCTATTCAACCTTACCTAACCTAACCTAACAACTACTTATACTCCAGAGATTAGTACCACAAAAGGATACGCGCTAGGGACGGCGTTTGCTCTCTCTGTTTGTATTTCTCTACGTAACATCTTTGTTTTTGAATAAAGCTATGTACACCCAAAGCAAACTGTTAGTGGTTTTTAATGAGCTTTATCCTATAGAAAAAATTTAAATTTTAGGAGTAGAATATATGAGGGAAATGTAGTAGTCTTCGAGACCTGCACAGCGATGTAACAATAAAATTATGATAACAGCATGTTTTTGCAATTGTCTCTATGTGAGCTTTAATACTCCGTATCACATTTAGGACTTTTTTAAAAGGAGTCCAACTCGGTTTATTGAACATCGCAAGGTATAATAAGAACTCTTTGAGTAAAACGTTTTATTGGAGAATAATTATCTCTGGTTGATTAAAAGAGATAATAAAGAGATAGCCTTGAAAGAAATGTTAAAAAATGTACTGCTATGTGAGGCTTAATTTTTGAAATTAATTATGACGTTAATATTATGTTTATGTTTCTGAGAGTGATTAAGTTATTTTCGGTACTTACGAATGATGTTGATTACATTATGTAGCATAAAACGTAGGCAAAGTGAACTTACCTGAAAGATAAGAAAAATTAATTTTTGAGATAAAATGATAAAAATTTTTAAAACAATGTTAAGAAATGTAGCACACTATTCTTTTACGACAACAAATTAAAATTCTGGAAATGCTAATTATATATTAAAAAGTCAGAAGTTATTTTGAAACATTTATGCCAGAGTCACGAAATTGCAATGATATTGCATACATTTAGGAGAACCGAACTAAGCTGAGAAATCTCATCCCAAAAATATGAACTATAAAATATTTTTTCGTTTTTAAAATGCCAAATTACACCCGTAAATGTTATGCGCAGCTCTTTGGCAAAATGTTTGTGAACTACAGGGTTTTTCCAATATGAGTGATATGATTTCTGTGAGAAAAAACACACTTATTGTTAAAGAAATTCAAAAGTTTTTTATTTAATGTGAAGTACAATCGATACAATTAAGTTCTAAATAAAAAGTCATTCAAATGGCCTCCACGACTTCTTCGTCGTCAGGAACGAATTCGATGAACCGAATTTTCGAGCACTTTTGCCACTAAATCAAGTCGTATGTCATGAATGGCACGTTCAATATTGACTTGTAAAGCTTGAAGAGAGTCTGGTTGATTTCGAAAGACCAATGGCTTCAAATAACCCCAGAAGAAATAGTCTATTGGTGTTAAATCACAACTTCTTGGAGGCCATTCAATATCGCAATTTCTTGAAATAATCGAATCTCCAAACTTTTCTCGCAACAATTAAATTGTTTCATTTGCTGTGTGGCACGTAGCCATAATCGGTCAATGGCAAAAAGATAGCTCTTAGCGAGAGCTAAAATATTGCTCATGAATGTCAAGGCCGTAGGTCGACTGGAAAGCGTTTTTTTTTATTTGAAATTGACTTAGCATCATTTTAAAATGTGAAAGGAAAGTTTATTTACGTACCGTTAAGGAGCTAGAGTGTAAAGGTCATAGGGTGTCAAGGTCGTAGGTCGACTGGAAAGTGTTTTTTTGGATTTAAAAAAAAGGACTTAGCGCACGAAAAGTTGCAATTGGAGAACGATTATTTTGATAATAAAACTGAATAATGTAAACGTTGTTCTTGCGTATACCTGTTGAAGTTGTAAACACTAGTGAATACAATGAAAAACAAAGACAGATCATGACATATTACAAATAGCCGAAACGTCACTTCAAAAACATATCATACATATTGGAAAACCCGTTACAATTGAAATTATGAAAAAGTGAAAGTTTGCTATTAAATTTAAAATATTTTGTTTCACAAAAAAAATATAATATTAAAATTGTCCTAAAAATAGGCAATGCCTTTGTCTTAATTCTGAAAAAATAATAATACAGGGTTTTCCAACAAGAGGTGTTTTTTTTTAATCACCCGGTATTTCGTTAGCTGTCACTTTTGAAGCTTTTATTCTTTGACATTTGACAAGTAGAAACTACGATACACGATCATCGAACGATACAAAACGATCAAAAAACGATCGAACAAAAAAACGATACGAACGATACAAAATCATCTGGACTGATGAGGCCCATTTCCAACTCGGTGGCTACGTCAACAAGCAAAATTGTCGCATCTGGGGCTCGGAAAACCCAAGAGTTATTGTTGAGAAGCCTCTCCCTCCTCAAAGTGTGACTGTTTGGTGCGGTTTATGGTCCGGCGGGGTCATTGAACCTTACATTTTCGAAAATTAGGTTGCATCAACAGTTACGGTGAATGTATTGCGCTACCGAGAGATGATTAATGATTTTTTATGGTCGGAGTTGGATGGTATTGATCTGGACAACATTTACTTTCAACAAGACGGCGCTACGTGCCACACAAGCAACGAAACCATTGCTCTGTTATGGGAAAAGTTTCCGGACCGTGTTATCTCTCGAAGAGGTGATCACAATTGGCCACCGAGATCTTGTGATTTAACACCTTGCGACTTCTTCCTTTGGGGCCACGTGAAAGATAAGGTCTACGCCAACAGCCCAGCGTCGATTCAAGACCTCAAAGATAGAATTCATGAGGCTATCGAGGACATAGGCAGCCACTTTGCGATTTGGTTATGGAAAATTTCTTGAAAAGGATATGGTTCTGTAAGCGTGGTCGTGGTGGCTATTTGGCTGATGTTGTTTTTCATTATTAACGGCATACCTTCCTCTTTATTATGAAATAAACATCCGATCATTTTTCTCAAAAAATTGAAATTTTCTTTGAATACCTAAATAACACCGCTTATTGGAAAACCCTTTATATTATTGAGATAAAATGATAAATATTTTTAAGTTAATGTTAAAAAGTGTAGCATAAATTATTATTTTTTTATGAGAACAAATGTAAAACTTGGGAATGCTAATCATATAAAGTCAGTAGTAATTCAGAAACATTTATGCCAGAGCCTTTAGATACAAATGCCTTTGTATACATTTAGGCGAACTTAACTTAACTAAGCAAAGAAATCTCTATAGAAAAAAAAATGAATTATGAGAAATACCTTTAGGCAATTTAAAATGCTTCAATTAGGAAAAAGTAAAAATAATTCTTTTCTATTCTACTTCTAGAAATATCCTTCTTTAACTTGCAAAATAATCAACATTGAAGTATAAAAAATGTTTCTCAGAAAAAACAAATGAAATAAAATATATAAAGTATATTTTTAGGCCTTCCAAGAATTATGGAAATTACATACAAAAAATATAACCATGTCCCGCCCACTTACCTTCTTCAGTTGCCTGATGGAAAAAATATGTAAAACACAAATTATCGCAACGTACTTTTGGGAGCGTAGTAAAACAAATAAATTTGATAATTTATTACTGCTAACAGCATAATATTGCCTACAAAATTCATGTTTACCGAATTATTTTCTTTCGTATTCTTATTGGCTTTCCCTTGAAAGCGGAGTGGCGGGCGAGTGGGAGAACAGAAAAAAAAACAATAAAAATCCAATTTTCATTTAACTTTTCGTTACAAACTGCCAATAAAGTTAAGTGAAGGTTTTGCAAAATTCCAAGTATGCGAGAATTGATGTTTTATTTCTGTTCGGTTCGGTTCAGTTTTTTTTTTGTTTTTTGTTCTTTTTTATTGTGTTGTAAAACAATTTTCACTTTTACTTATTTGTGGGGCCGAACACAACGACACAAGGCATCAAGACATTCGAATTTTCCGAATTAACGGTTTGGGTGTGTTTGGTTTATTGGATGTTAAGGGTCATCTCAGATTCTTGCGGATGGATGGATGGATGTATGTGTATTGGTGCTTCTTGACACTTTTTTGTGGGTGTGTTGTATAGCATTGGGGTAAACTTTAATACCTGGGGAAGCTATAAAATTTACACCTTTCCAGTTTTGTTGTTTTTTTTTCAGGAACAATTGGTGTTACAGAGAAATTGAATTTTTGCTTGATGTCTTACACAGTGGGGTTCGGTCATGCTGAATCTTTTATACCCTCCACTATGGATCGGATTCCACAGTATAAGAAAGAAAATTGGATATTATGTATATACAATATTAAAAAAATACGGGTATATGTATATTAGGGCGGGTTGATTTTTTTTTTCTTAAAATCGTATAGCAAAAACTTAAACTACATAAAATTCTAAGAAAATTCTCCGAAGAAACCATGTATCTAAAATAAAATCCTAATCCGCGCCTCTCGACTTGAAAATTTATATGCCCGCCTTTGTCAAAAAAAATAAATGTTACAAAAAATAGCTTTTTCCAAAAAGAAATCGAATTTTCTAAATAAAATTGTTTAGTAAGGTATTTCCTTGGCACTTTATATCTTTTCTACACTCAAAATTTTTTCATTAAAAAAAAATATTCACCCAAGTAAAAAAATGATTAAAAAAAAATGATAAAAAAATTTACAAAATTTCAAGTCTTTTTGTGCATAGGTATTCAAGTTATAAGCTGTTAACTTTTGGTAACAGGTAACTTCGCCTATTTTTCTTGAGGTGATAGTGACTAATAAAATAATATTATGTGTAGAATTTCAGAGGATTCAAATAAGTAGTATAGAATTTATTAAATAATCAATAATTCACTTAATATTAACACTTTGTGGGGGAGGTTCTAGAAAGTTCTAGAATATGACCCATCTTCGAACTTAGTTGGAGATAAAATATTACCACATACCAAATTTGAAGTCAATCGGTTACTCCTTTCGAGAGTTATCGTGCGCACCAGCTAGCAGATAGACAGACAGACGGACGGACATTGGTCATTTGACTTAAAACGACCTAATGCGGATATCCGCCAAACATACTTAAAATCTTATGTCACTCCTTCGATGTGTTACACTTTGGCCCGTAGCAAATGATATATACCCTCGTATTACTAAAGTGAGTGTATAATAAAACATAATATATTCCAAAAAAAGAAAATAATATAAGCGAAAGAAGAGGAAACAAATTTTCAAGTCGTGAGGCGCGGATTAGGTTTTGATTTTAGACCCAGGGTTTCTTCGGAGAATTTTCTTGGAATTTAATGTAGATTACGTTTTTGCTATACGATTTTTAATTTTTTTTCATCTATGCAAATCAACCCGCCCTAATGTATATACTAGTCACGTAAAAAAATGAAAGGTTCCCTTTACAAATTAACTCATATTACCAAATTTCATCCTGTACAGTTGACTATGGCCTCTATAGCGTAATGAAGTAAAATAGGAGAAACACTTCCTATGGGGGCTATATCAAAAAATTTACCGATATTTTCCATTTTCATAACAGACGGACGGACATGGGTAAATCGTTATGTACTTTATGGGCCATCTGATCAATATTTCTATGCGTTACAGACGGACTGATTGAAATATATTTGTATATTATTCTAATTTCCTAGATGTCAGCTTCGACTGTCTTCGAAAGAGTTCAATAAGGCCCATTTCTGAAAAACTATGCTTCAAATTTAATATTGTAAACACCGCCTAAAAGTCGGCAATAGTTTTCTGGAATTTCGTTCAAACAATTCAGTGGACTAATATTTTTAACAAGTTATAATAATATACACAGTCAACGACTCCCATGTATATGACACACCCCTAAAAATCGGCAACATTTTTTTTCGAGAAATAAACTATTAATAATTTTCCCAAAAAATATGAAAATATAACATGCATCAACAAAATACACCGACATATTTTCTCTAATTCCACATTATTAAATTCAGCATTGACAAGAAAATATTTGTTAATTCTAGTGTTTTATTTGACAAATTAGCTTTTTCACTTTTTTTACATAAAAATGTATACAATGAGTTGTCACCGTTTAGGCTCAAAACTATACCTCGGCGGCGTTTGTTTTAAATCTGTCGCCAATCTAGAGAATTTTGCAGATTTGCGAATATTAAAAAGTTATTCATTTCTTTCAAAAACTTTTATTACTGTTAATCACTGTACCTCCACTGCGTTCTCTTCTGTTGTTGGGATGGCTTTACCTTTTTTTTTAAAGAACTCCAACTCTGTGGGGGGAGTGGGGGTGGTAATGTCAATGGTTGGCGTTTTCTCGGTACGTGTATATCTTTACAAATTGATATTAAATACAAATAAACAGTCGTTAATATACCCAAGCAATAACAGAACATATTAAACAGCTAAGGATGCTTTTAAAACTGTTTGGGATTTTGTTGGCATTTTTATAGAGTACACGCTATGCGTATATTGGGAAAACGTGCCACACATTCCACCTGCTTCGCTGGATAATGAATTCCCACACACAGACTTAAATTCACATATACGTACATACATATGTATGAGAAAACAAATATACCTAAGCATATGGGCCATTGAGGAAGGGATTTATTTCGCGCTGATATTTTGATTGGTATTAAAAAATTCGATAGCCGTTCGTTGTGTTACCAGTTAGAATGCTTTAATGTTGTGGTCTAGTAGTATTGTGTCATTCCACTATGCAGAATTTTTTTTATGTCCGAGACCTAAAAACTAGTTTTTTGGTGTAAATACTATTTCATAAAATCAAAACCAAACATTTTTTTATTTTTTTTTTAAATGCCAGTGTTTATGGAAGGAGCCTTTGGTTTTTTGACTATATTTTGAAGTGTTAGCCCGATAGAGTCGTAATACGCGTTATATTTAAGGTAATTATGATGGCTAGAATTTTATTACTTGAAAAATATTTGGATATGGAGCAAATAATGAAACAATCCGTTTTGTTTACGTAAATTATTAAAAAAATGAACGCTACAATTTTTAGCCAAATTTTAGACCGGAAATTCTTTATCCAAACTCTACACATGAACAATTTGGTATTTATGACTGAAAATAACTTTATTGAGATACATAATTAAATTAATTAAATACATACTGCAAAGATTCATTTAAAATGTTTAGAAAATGTGGTATTTATGGCTTAAATACCTATGTTTAGGAGCGACCTCTATAGGGTGACTATAACTAAATATGAACCGATTAGTAAAATTGTTGCTGTGATGAATTCTTGTCAAAATAGAATACAAACTGCAAAGTTTTTGCTAAATTGCTGTAAAAATATGGTATCTATGTAGAGTGATCAAACCGGTTTAAAATAAACCGGCCCACCGGTTTTTTGCTTCCTCCGTCCCCGGTTTTTCTCAAAATCATGAATTTCGAACAAAATCATGAATTTTCGTTTGTTTCCACCGGTTTTCCGGTTTTTTTATTACCACTAAGATATTAAAAATTATTTACAACTTTATATACAAAATATCACAAATTAAGATAATAATATGAAAGATCTCCTTATATGGCCTTAAAAGACTCGGCAACTTTGCTAGAATACGAAACCATTCACCAATTTCTATACAAATTACAAAAATTTAAAGAAAATAAATGATTCATACGCGCAGAAGTTATGTGAAAACTAAACGCTTTCTCCCACTTCCAAACCGAAACAAAATCAAGTAAGAAAATTTCAATTGGGTAAACCGACTAGTGTATACTCTTATATATTTATATACTCGTATATACCCACCTGCACTAAAGTGTGTATATAAAATATATATGTATAAAGATTTAGTACCTCTATTAAATATTCTATTTAATACCCCGAAATATTAATATTTTCTTGACTGAACTACATAAGGGGAATTTCATGTCAAATGGGTTAATTTTAAAAATGCGATGTCTTCTGTCGGGATGAAAATTGCACCAAGTATCCCTATCAGATAGTAGTTATGAGACACAATTCCAAAGAGATCGGTTAAGGACTTTCCGTGTTGGAGGGTGTCAAATATTGACATTTTTATCAAATGGTTGTTTTTCCCATCTGAAATGCTAAAATGTTTGGTTGAACGTTAATTTTTTTTCAGAGGTTTATATTTATTTTGATAGATCAACAGGTCCCATCCCATTAATAGGTCACAAAGCTTTTAAAGGAAATTTTCTAAGCATTCTTTTGAGCAAAAAAATCAAAAATTAAAACATACGTTTTTACCAAAATTTCAAAAAAGTTTAATTTTGCAAAAAAGTAATGAAAATATAATTGCTAATTTTTTTAAAAGGTTGAAGAAAAGACTATCGATAACACTTGGAAAATGTTTCTAAATACAATAGCTAATTAGTTATAAGTATGAGATAAAAGGACCGTTTGACTCAAATGACAATATTCATCACAATCCAACTCATAACTACTATCCAACAGGACTAAATTTGGTGCAAGATCAGAAGACATAGCTTTTAAAAATTTAATATTAAAAAATCGCCTTTTTTGTTATTAAAAAGGAAAATGTTTTACAAACGGCAATTTTCATACGGTTTTGTTATGCAGAAAAAAACCGGTTCTACCGGTTTCCCCGGTTTTCTTCGAAGAAAAAAACCGTCCACCGGTTTTTTTATAACTTAAATAAACCATCCACCGGTTTTTTATTTTTTCAAAAAAACCGGTTTTTTGATCACTCTATATCTATGGCCCAAAACCCGTATTTTGGAGCGACCTCTATAGGGGAGCTATATCAAAACATTGACCGATATGGCCCATTTGCAATCCCAAACAACCTGCAACTATAAGAAATATTTCTACCATATTTGAACAACCTAGCTCTATTATTACGGACTGTAGCGCAACAGACGGACATGGCTAAATCTTCTTAGAATTTTACGACGATTAAGAATATATATTAGACCGGGTCACCGAAAAAAGTTATCAAATGCAAGGCGGAATATTAAAGTCAACCTCGAGACAAACGCAAAAACATTTTTTCAATTTTTTCCGAGTCCGCGGAATCGCCCCAAAATCATATTTTTATCGTAACTTTTTTGTTTGTAGCTCGATTGTCACATGCGAAACATTAATTAGTTGGTCTCGACGAGTACTACATCGCCTCAAAGATGTCGCCGATGCACAATGACGATTTTCAAATGGCGACTTAACATTTTTGTTTTTGAAAAAAGTGCGTACACCCAAAGTAAAATGCTCATGGTTTTTAAAGAGTTTTAATCCTTAAAAAATATTTTTAAATTTTAGGGGTAGAAACTGCAGTAAGTGAAGTCTTCATTAGAAAATGACTTTTTACATCAGCGACATCTATGAAGCAAATGTAGCACTTTTCGAGGCCGATTTTGGGCCAATTCCTCCCCATTCTATGGTGGAGGGTATAACAATCTATGGATAAATGTCGAAATTATAACCTTTGGTATATATCATTTGATAGGGGCCAAACGAATAACACATCAAAGGAGTGACCTAAAACCTCAAGTATATTTGGCGGAAATCCTTTTTGGGCCATTTTAAGTCATTTGGGCAATGTCCATCCGTCCGTCCATCTGTCTGGCTGGTGCGCACGATTACTATCGAAAGGAGTAGCTTAAAACGTTGAAATTTTGCACAGTGCAATGCTTTTCTGTCGTACTCACGGTCCATCAGAAAATTTGCGTTTTTGCCACGTCCCTTTTGGTACCTTCCACACAAATTAACCATTTAGCAAAAAAATGTAACGGCTCATTACTTTGATCACAGTACATACAAGTACTTTAGGTCCCAAATAAAAAGTTTACGGTGTTGAAATGGTTTATTTTTTATAAAAAATAAATCTGGAGATCGGCAGTTTCATAACAAGTCATGAAAAGAGAAAATCGGACCAAAATTGTGGAAATTATTTCCGATTTTGTAAAAAATGCCCTAAAAATTGCACTAATATTGAGACAAAAGTGACTTTATATTGCAAGGAAGTCAAGTCGCCCTTTAAATAATGACCGAGATTTGAATGTCCAATGGTCAATTCCTAAAAGGGAAAACCTGCTTTTTAGAGGTTATTTAAACTGCAAATAGCCCCTAATTTCGCGATTGCAGAAACGAAATATTTTGCGAATATAACGGGTTTTCCAATAGGGATAATATGATTTTGAAGTGACGTTTCGACCATTTGTAATATGTCATGATCCGACATTTGTTTTTCATTGTATTCAGTAGTTTTTACAATTTCATATACGCCAGAACACCGTTTACAAATTATTCAGTTTTATTACCAAAATAATCGTTCTCCAGTTGCAACTTTTTGTGCGCTAAGTCAATTTTTTCAAAAAATCCAAAAAAACACTTTCCAGTCGGCCTACGACCTTGACATATTTTAGCTCTCGTGAAGAGCTATCTTTTTGCCATTGACCGATCCCTGATCCGACGTACCGTTAAAAAAAAAGTACTTTCCAGTCGACCAACGACCTTGACATCCATGAGCAATATTTTAACTCTCGTTAAGAGCTATCTTTTTGCCACTGACCAATTGTGGCTACGAGCCACACAGCAAATGAAACAATTGAATTGTTGCGAGAAAAGTTTGGAGATTCTATTTTTTGAAGAAATTGTGACATTGAATGGCCTCCAAGAAGTTGTCATTTAAAACCATTACACTATTTCTTGTGGGGTTATTTCAGTCATTGGTCTTTCGAAATAAACCAGACTCACTTCAAGCTTTACAAGTCAATATTGAATGTGCCATTGATGACATACGACTTGATTAAGTGGAAAAAGTGCTCGAAAAGTGGGTTCATTGAATTAGTTCCTGCAGAAGAAGTCGTGGAGGCCATTTGAATGACGTTTTATTTAGAACTTAATTGTATCGATTATACTTCACATTAATTAAAAAATCTTTTGAATTTCCTTAACAATAAGCGTGTTTTTTTTCAAGAAATCATATCACTCTTATTGAAAAACCCTGTATTTATACATTTATTCCCTACGTTCCAGTGTGGAGTTTAGGGCCATTACAAATGTATTCGATTGTGACATATTATGTGCTATTAGTGTTATTTCATTCCAGGTCTTATGCGTCATTGCTATTTCAGTATCCAGTTGTCTTTTCAACGTATGAGCTAGTCTTCCTCTTCTCCTGCTTCCCTGTGGGTTCCACCCAATGGCTGTTCGTGCTAAGTCATCTGCTGGTTGGCGTAGTGTGTGGCCTACCCAGTTTCACCTGCATTTCACTACTTCGATGTAGTGCTTGATTTGTAAGTTGATAGCTAAGCTATTTCTTAATTTAATTTTTATAAAAAAAATCGGAAAAATCGCTCCCAAGATAAAAAAAATAATAATTTATCCATTTATCCTACTATAAATATGTATAGTTTATTCTACTATTTAATTCCCACTTTAAAGACACTTTAATAATAGTAGAATAAGCAACGTCTGGCGAGGTCGAGCTAATTATTGGCGCAGCCACGAACGCTCATCATACTATCTGGAGTAGTACGGATATAAACAATAGGGGTGATTCGCTTCTTGACTTTATTCTAACTACCAACCTAAGTATTTGTAACATAGGTAATAAACCGACCCTTACAATTAAAGACAGACAAGAAGTACTCAACGTAACGTTTGCTACTGACCGGTTGTCAGACAAAATTATTGGGTGGAATGTACTCGTACTGGACGACCACTCATTCTCAGATCACCATTATATTGAGTTCAAACTCGCTGAAAAAGCGCCTAAACCTGCCGTCTACAGAAATGTGAGGAAGACAAAGTGGCAACTGTATGAGAAGAATTTCAAGAAAGTCCTCAACTCCAAACTTCTGTACGGACCGAATGACAAAGCCGGCCTGTCCAAAAATACCACTCTGAGTAAACGACTACTGGACATACTGGAGTCGGCTTTTTTAGGCAGCCTAACAGATCTTTCCAGTACCGATATTAGTACTATCGATAAATTTGTATATGAAACAGGTTGGTTTCGATGAGGGGCATTTCAGGCCGTGGTAACACTAGGGACCTAAAATGTTCTATGTGAGCTTGTATAAAAAAAATACGGCTACCACCCTAACCTAATAATATCCATAAAGTTATAGTGGAGCAATTACCCTCTTCCAAAACTTACATATCGCCCCACGCACACATTTGGCTATCATCTCATAATCAGCATTTTATTGACGTACTACAACAGATTTTGGATGGCATTATATTTGTTTTCATTAAAGTTAAGCTCTCTGAATGTTAAGAAGCAAAGAGCGCCAAAGAGTTGAAGAGAATGAATGAATGAGTTAAGCAACACTCCCGCTCACAAGTACTACTTAATCACATCTCTCGCCGCTGGTATGCAAGTGAACAAACAACAGGAATACCCATTGTATTTGCAAACGAAGCCAATGTGTGGTGGCGGCAGCAGCATCTGTACAAGTACAATTCTCCCAGCGAAAGGGGGAGTCATGTAGGGATTTCATGTTTCAGGGAGAACATACTCGTACATCGGCATACGAAAGTAGATATGTACTCGTATGTACATATCTGTCTCCGTTCATTTTGGTATAATCACCGTTATTGTTGTTGTTCTGTATTGTACGTATTTGTATACAAGTTTCATAATAGCATATGTGGTGATGGCGGCGGCGACGACGAAGTCGACATCTCTTCACTGTGAGGGTATTTCTATGTGAAGAGTGCGAACAAGACAGGTTCTTTGTAGATAAGTGCGTGTGTTGATAGGCCCCTTAGTAGCATGTAAGCAGCGCAGTGTAGCTTTGAGCAGAGCAATGCTGCGTTGATGGTGTTGTAAGTCAAATACAATTTGCGTAAGCACGTTTCTGCTCTAAGTACCTTTACATGCTTAGGCAAACGAGAGGAGAGTTCAGGCAAACACGAAGCCGTGTTTATGAGTTCATAGGAGTTGGTCGTTGAGGGAGGTGAGATAAAATACTCGTATGTAGAAATTGTAATGATAACACGACCTAAGTTTACCTGCAAAAACTCAATATATATATATACGTACAAACACACAGACAATGCGGCTGCCAAGTTTTCTAAGATATCCTATCATAATGTTGTATATGTATGTGGCAAAGAAATTTTTTTTACCCTGCCACATGACTTGCCACACTTTGGCGACTGTTGATTTTGGCAATTTATTTTCTCTCGGCCCCCCCCCCCCCCCTCGTTACATCGATTTTCTTTTTTTTCTTCGACGGGAGTAGAAGTTTTATTAAAAAATGCATAATGAGAAACAGTGTGTGTGTGCGAGTGGAGGCTGTGGAAGAAAGGAGGCGACAAGAAGAACAAGTGCTCCTCTCTTACACATTTGGTAATTGAAGAAGTTAGGAAAAAGTTCTAAAGAAAAAGAAGCATATTTTTTGGAAGCGTGAATTAAATTAAATCAAGAAGTAACTTCGAACTGAGTTTCAATTAGAGAATGCGGAAATATTGTAGTGACTTAACAATTGACATTAATAACAAAGAAATGATGTGCATGAACTAAAGTTTTGTAATAAGTGTGGTAAAATGAGACAATATGAAAATGTTGCATACTTTGGGGATGGGAGGGGTCTATTGTTTTGAGAAATGTTGTGTACTATCAGGGATGTTGTCCTTTGCGTAAAGAAAAAATATGTGTATTTATTGAAAAACAATAAACAATATAATTCCCTTGTGCAAATTTCTTTGTAGATTGGTATACATAAAGTGTGTCCCAAGAAGAGCGCAATTTTTTAATTACTGATGCAGCAATTGAATTGTTTCTCTGGCTGTATGACATGTGGCGCCGTCTTGTTGGAACCACATGCCCTCCACATTCATTTCTTCAATTCTAGGCAAGAAAAAACTGGTTATCATTTCACGATACCGAACACCATTGACTGTTTGCGCTTGACCTGCCTCAAAGGTCCAATGATTCCTCCAGCCCAAAAACCACACCACACAGTGACACGTTGAGGATGCATTTGCTTCTCGTGAATCACTCGAGGATTTTCCGCACACCAAATGCGACAATTCTGCCTATTGACGAAGCCATCAAGATGAAAATGGGCCTCGTCACTGAAGATGATTTTATCGGCAAAATCAGCATTTTCATGTTGTCTCTCCAATACCCAATTAACGAACTCCCTTCGCTGTCCTTCTCCATTTTTACTAACCTCGTACCTTCTACTAACAAACAATAACAATTATTCAAATGTCAAACAATGACACTTCGAATGTTGCGAGATTTAAAAATTGCGTTCTTCTTGGGACACCCTTTATATACAAGTGATGATCGCCACAACTACAAGCTCACACTGTGTCATGTATAAGTCCCTATGATGATATCCCCGCACAGGATTGAAATACGTATAAGGGTATGTGTTTACATGGCATTCAAAGCGCGGTATCTTATCTTTTCCAATACACCACAAAAACCTCTCTTTCGAATGGAAGAGTTGATCGAAAATGCTGAACAATTCGAATGTGAAAACATTCAATAAATCTAACAAAATTAAAAATTAAAGCGTTAAGGTCGGCCGTGACGAATTTTATATAGCATCCACCATGGATTGCATTAAATTCTATTACAGGAAAAGTAAACGCGTTAAGTTCGGCCATGCCGAATCTTATATACCCTCGACCATGGATTGCATTAAATTCTGATACAGGAAAAAATTTTGGATATGGAACAAACCATGGAACGATCCTTTTTGTTTAAGCATATTATTAAAAAACCGAACGCCGCAAATTTTAGCCAATCTCTTCATCTGAAAAATGTGGTATTTATGGATTCCTCTACACGGGGACTACAACAAAATATAAATTTGTATAAGATACGTTACATTTTATTGAGATGAATTCTTGCCAAAATAGAATACAAACTGCAAACTTTCAGCTAAATTACTTAGAAAATAAGGTGTTTATGGCTTAAGCAAGCTTTTTTGGAGCGACATCTATAGGTGGACTATAACAAAATATGAACTGATTTAAAAAAATTGTACTGCGATGAATTCTTGTCTTGTCTTACTTCAGTTAAAATGCGTAGAAAATAGGGTATTTATGGCTCAAGTACGTATATTTTGGAGCGACCTCTATAGGGTGACTATAACAAAATATGAACAGATTTGTAAAATTGTTGCTGTGATGAATTCTTGTCAAAATCGAATACAAACTGCAATGTCTCTGCTAAATTGTTTCAGAAATCTGGTATCTATGGCGTCAAAACCGTATTTTGGAGCGACCTTTATAGGGGAGCTATATCAAAACATTGATCGATATGGCCCATTTTTTTTTCGGACTAAAAAAAAATGTTCTTGGCATAATTTTCAAATGTGAACGAAAGTTTATTTTTGCTGTAGCTCCTTAACGGTACGTCGGATCGGGAATCGGCCAATGACAAAAAGATAGCTCTTAATGCTCATGGGTGTCAAGGTCGTAGGTCGACGGGAGTGTTTTTTTTTTGGATTTAAAAAAAATTGACATAGTGCACGAAAAGTTGTAATTAGAGAACGATTATTTTGATAATAAAACTGAATAATTTGTAAACGTTGTTCTTGCGTATATCTCTCAAAGATGAAATTGTAAACACTACTGAATACCATGAAAAACAAATGACAGATCATGACATATTACAAGTGGCCGAAACGTCACTTCAAAAACATATCATCCCTATTGGAAAACCCGTTATTAAAAACTGCTTTTAGTGAAGAATGTCGTCAAGAAAATCCATAAAACTTTTTTGTCATATATTTTACGGTTTGACATGGTTTGAGACTCATATACCTATTTCTCGATTTTTCATGTAGAACTCACATTTATTTCCATATAGGAATCTCCAGACTTGGCAACTAATTGTTCTTGGGGTCGACTTCTCTAGTCCCTGTTATCCAGTCATATCCTCATTTTTTGGAGGAGAACACTGAAGGTGTAATCGAAATCCCGATGTATGTGTGAACGAGGCCGGTCCCAAAATTAGCCGAACTGACATATAGATGGCAATAGCTGTTTGAAAAAACCTACTTTTGTGAAAAGTGACAACCTTCTAAAACATTTGTTTTAAGTTTCAAGGCGCCACGTTGTTTAGTTTTTTTTGTAAACTTGAAAAAAATTGGTCACCAAATTGTAACACACTACTTTCATTTGAAAGGTCTAAAGGTTCTACTTTGGGTGAGTCTGCTCCTTCGTTTACAACTATATACTATTGGATGGCACATTTTAAACGGGGC
This sequence comes from Eudasyphora cyanicolor, assembly GCA_963930755.1. Taxonomy (NCBI): domain Eukaryota; kingdom Metazoa; phylum Arthropoda; class Insecta; order Diptera; family Muscidae; genus Eudasyphora; species Eudasyphora cyanicolor. The sequence goes on from OZ005738.1 coordinate 132,756,918, forward strand.
CATACGAGCTGCCAGGAGGTGTCCACTACAGTAGTGGTTAAAAAATCCAAAAAAGGTTCAAGGTTCGTGTGCTAGCTGAAGTCATGGGCATTTCAAAAAGTGCTACACGGGGCAAAATCGCTTTTTTTCATATGTTTGAAACGAAAGAACATATATTTGGAACTCACATTTTTAAATATTATATTAGCAAATAAATTTTATTTGAAAATCAACAAAATATATTTGGAACGCATATAACGGGTTTTCCAATAGGGATGATATGATTTTACAGTTACGTTTCGGCCATTTGTAATATGTCATGATCTGTCATTTGTATTTCATTGTATTCAGTAGTGTTTACAATTTCATCATGGAGAGATATACGCAAGAACAACGATTACCAATTATTCAGTTTTATTATCAAAATAATCGTTCTCCAATTGCAACTTTTCGTGCGCTGAGTAAATTTTTTTTAAATCAAAAAAAAAAAAACTTTCCAGTCAACTTATGACCTTGACACTCACGAGCAATATTTTAGCTCTTGTTAACAGCTACCTTTTTGCCATTGACCGATTCCCGATCCGACGTACCGCTAAGGAGCTAGAGCAAAGATAAACTTTCCGTTCACATTTGAAAATGATGCTAAGTCCATTTTTTTAATCAAAAAAAAAAAAACGCTTTCCAGTCAACCTACGACCTTGACACCCATGAGCAATATTTTAACTCTCGTTAAAAGCTATCTCTTGGAGATTCGATTATTTCAAGAAATTCTGATATTGAATGGCCTCCATGAAGTTGTGATTTAACACAATTAGACCATTTCTTGTGGGGTTATTTGAAGTCATTGGTCTTTCCAAATAAACCAGACTATCTTTAAGCTTTACAAGTCAATATTGAACGTGGGTTCATTGAATTCGTTCCTGCAGAAGAAGTCGTGGAGTGCATATGTTTAGAGTGTACCCTAAACATATATATGTTTTAAGCCGAATATGTTTGGGACAATATACTACAGAAACAATTTTTTTTCAGCGTGTATGCATCGCTTATTGACGGTCAATTTAATGATGAGAAAGTTCTGCGCAAGATGGGTGCCGCGCTTACTCACTATCAGGAAAATGCACTACTTCACACATCCACTACTGCGATGGCCAAGATCAATGAACTAAAGAATCGAATTCGCCAGATTTAGCTCCCACAGATTATTTTTTGTTTCCAGACATGAAAAAAATGGCTTAGCGTCGAAAGATTTGCCAGAGAGGTTGAAGTTGCGGTTGATGGCTATTTTTAGGAGCTAGACAGTCGTTACTATAAACAGGGTATCGACGCTATTTTAAATCGCTGGTAAAAGTGTATCGACCTAAAAGGAGATTATGTTGAGAAATGAAGAAACATTTTCCCAAATTTGTTGTGATTTATTTGTTAGGTCGGCTAATTTCGAGACCGCTTTGGTATATCTGGTGGATATCCTATGCCAGTCCGTCTGTCAGGCTGTAGCCCACGATAACTCTCGAAAGCAGTGTCCGACTGACTTCAGATTTTGTAAAAAAAATCTGCAATCTCAGGCTAAGTTGGAAAACGAACCCTTCTATCAGTCTTTCTGTCACTTCAGAAAGGACTGACATATTGACAAAAAAATTGTTATTTGCCCCTATCTCAGACTTGGCCTAAAGAAATGTACTGGTGCAAATTGATTGATTTTCCGCATTTCACCGTAGGTAACATATGTTTTTTAGTATTAAAATCGTTATTCAATTTAACTTTCTTAATCAAAAAACTAACCATGATATTTGCCATATTGTTGCCTACATCTGGGTAGCTTTCTTTATTGCTCGAACTTATACTTTGCTGAAACGTGTTAGATGCTCCATTGGCAATATTGCATTTATAAAGTATACTTTTGGGATTATCTGAGTTTATTGGTAACACCGGAGAAGTACCTATGCGAACATTGTCGTGACTACCGTAAGTTATTTTATTTGTACAATTGAAACTATTATAACTATCGAAGGACCACAACTGTTGCATATGTTCAGGAGTTACAGTTTTTCTATGTTATTTGTGGAAATATGAAACCGGTAACATGTGTTAGCATGTACGATATGTAAATATTGCCCAATATTTTACAACATACATGCAAACTGTATCAAACACAGTTTGAGGTAGAGGAAGACGTAATATTATAGACAAAGGAAAAAATAGTTGCCTACTGTTAGGGAGGAGATTCATTGTAACATGCTTTAAGGAAAGGTGTTTCCCTGCTTTCAAATGCTGTGGACTTTCGTGGGAGAACTGATAAATAGTTAAACTTTGAACAATATTCGTTTAAATGAAACTCGAGCTCAAGGTCTAGTTTTTGTAGATTTATTAATCTTTTATTTGATATTTCGCCTTTCAACTAAAGAGTATTGATCTGACGTCGTTGCCGTCTGTTTTATGTATTATTGAGGCTAAGTGTAGGCAACACGGGACATTGTGACACAAGTATGCATGCAACAAAATAAGCGAAAATGCTCGTTTTTCAATTAAAATACCCCTGACGTTTTCTCCGCATACATTTTGGCGAATATATTGAATTTGCTATACTTGAGATGAAACTTGCATCCAAAAATACATGTATTTATTATAAAATGTTTCGAGGTATCCACACAGCTCATGTCTGCATTAATGAAGCGAAAAATATTGAAAAATTGCTCAATAAAATAAATATAAATAATTCTCCTTGTCAGACAACATACCACAATTTTCATAGGCTTCGTCTATGATGTTCGATGAAGATAAAAAATTCTTTTCCCTGAAAAATGCCGCAATATCTTGCCTCCCAAAAATTGGGAAACATTTTTCACTAGAACTTTGTTGATAATTTTATTTTTCATAACATTTTTATATTAAATGACATTTTATACAAACAATGTTTAGCCACACATTTTTAACGACATTGAAAAAGAAAACCTAAGATAATCATAATATTCCTGCTATGTATTTGAAATATCCAAAATGTATTGGATGTCGATTAAAGAAATATAAGATTGTCTTTTTCATATCGCACATATCTGTCACATACTTCGGCGCAAGAAGACGGGGAAGAAACCCGACACTTTTTCTTTGCCAATAATTTGTAGTATAAACGCATTTTTTAACATATAAGAAAAGTATAATAAACCATGTGCCTTTAAAAATAAAAATAAACAGTAAGGAAAGGCTAAAGTCGGGCGGGGACGACTATATAATACCTTACACCACTCTCGTAATATTGAATAACTCTGATATATAAATTTTGTAATTCATGTATAAATTGTTTATTATACATTTCAAATCGATTGGATGTAAAATACAGCTTCTATAGAACTAAAGGGCCAAATCGGACGAAACATATATATGGGAGCTATAGCTAAATGTTAACCGGTAGTGTTGGTTCATGGATCAAGAAACTCTACCATTCTAAATTTCAAAATGATTGGATGTAAAATACAGCTTCTATAGAAATAAAGGGCCAAATCGGACGAAACATATATATGGGAGCTATAGCTAAATCCTAACCGATTTTCTTCAAATTCGGCAATATAGGTACATGGATCAAGAAACTCCACCATTCTAAATTTCAAAACGATTGGATGTAAAATACAGCTTCTACAGGACTAAAGGGCCAAATCGGACGAAAGACATATATGGGAGCTATATCTAAATCTGAACTGATTTCAACCAAATTCAATAGGGATCTTTACAGCTGCAAAATACTCTACACTGCAAAATTTCAGAACGATCGGAGTGAAATTGCGACCTGTAGTCGACGAACAACTTTACATGGACAGACGGACGGACGGACAGACATGGTTAAATCGACTCAGCTAGTGATTCTGAGTCGATCGGAATACTTTAAGGTCGGTCTAGCGGTGTTATTTTCGGGTGTTACAAACATCTGCCGTGAAACAAACTTATAATACCCCGTACCACAGTGTGGTGTAGGGTATAATAAATTAAGAAACTAAGTTTGACTCAAGGCACACAAAATTTAAAAATTTGTTTAAAATAATTGTTAATACAGGGTTTTCTAATAAGAGTGATATGATTTCTTTGAAAAAACACACACACTTATTGTTAAGGAAATTCAAAAGTTTTTTTATTTAATGTGAAGTACAATCGATACAATTAGGTTAGGTTAGGTTAGGTTAGGTTGAAGAGAGGAGACGTTTAAACGTCTCATGTCCCTGGACATACACTTAAGCCAGTGGTTCGGCCTGTTGTGCGCTCCTTATTTATGATCTTTTTATACCTCATGATCTTTTATACCCAGATACAATTAACTTCTAAATAAAACGTCATTCAAATGGCCTCCACGACTTCTTCAATTCGATGAACCCAATTTTCGAGCACTTTTTCATGAATGGCACGTTCAATATTGACTTGTAAAGCTTGAAGAGAGTCTGGTTTATTTCGAAAGACCAATGACTTCAAATAACCCCACAAGAAATAGTCTAATGGGGTTGAATCACACCTTCTTGGAGGCTATTCAATATCACATTTTCTTGAAATAATCGAATCTCCAAACTTTTCTCGCAATAATTCAGTTGTTCCATTTACTGTGTGGCACGTAGCCACATTCGGTCAATGGCAAAACTATAGCTCTTAACGAGAGCTAAAATATTGCTCATGGGTGACAAGATCGAACGTCGAATGGAAAGTGTTTTTTTTGCATTTTTTAAAAAAGTGGACTTGCACTAGTGGAAGCGCACGAAAAGTTTTTTTTTTTTTTTTTTTTTGTACGAACGTTCCCAACGCAGCCACTCTTACCCGCCCCTTCCGACCGCGGGGGCCACATCCCCATAACGTAGGGATTGCGTACACACCATGATCCGAACCATGGCGGGTTAACAGTAGAGGGTGGAATACCAGCTACAGAATATATATCAACAGCCGGTATGTACATACATACATGCATAAAAAGTGTTAACTTTGTTTAGTTAAATAAAGAACACACATAAAACAGAATTTCACTACTGATTTAAATAACATATGATTCTAGATTTCACTATATCTATTCCTACATTAAAGTCAATAATATCATATAAAGTGTTAAAGTTTATGCACATTCTACGGATAGGCTCTGCAGATGCGTAATTTGTACGTTGAAAATCAATATGCAATAATTGGTAATATCTGGAAGATCTGAATGGTACGTTAAATCTTATCTTAGAAAGCATGTATCCAGAAAGCACATCACAATTTATAACCTTCAATATCATTGTGGTGTTCAGCATAATACGTCTGCTCTTAAGAGTAGGCAATCTTATCAAGCTCAACCTATTAGTATAGGGTGGAAGAACAAAATCACTATTCCAATGCAGGTGCCTCAAAGCAAATAATAAAAATTGTTTCTGAACGGACTCAATTTTATCAACATAAATCCCATATTGGGGGTCCCACACAACAGAACCATATTCTAGAATAGGTCTAACAAGTGAAGTATACAACTGTTTCGTTACATATGGATCCGAGAATTCTTTCGCCCATCGCTTAATGAAGCCAAGGACACCATAAGCTTTGTTCACCATTGTAATTATGTGATTATTGAAGTTAAGTTTAGGATCCATTAATATACCAAGATCCACAAAGGATTCAACAGTTTCTAAATTGGAACCAAGAAGACTGAATTTAGATGGAATCAATTTCGATCTAGAGAAACACATATGTTTACACTTCTTCAAATTAAGGTCCATGCAATTAATTTCACACCAATAACCAAAGTTGTCTAAGTCATTTTGAAGAAACAAAGAATCATCAGATGTGTTACGAGAATAAAATATCTTAACATCATCTGCATACATCAGTAATCTAGAACTAATAATTGAATCTGGTAAGTCATTTATAAATAGTAGAAACAGCAAAGGGCCAATATGACTACCTTGGGGTACCCCGGATGAAACCAAAATCGGACCTGAGAAGTAACTACCAAATTTAACAATCTGAACACGACTGTTAAGATAAGAGGATATCCAACTCAACAAGTTATTACTAAAACCAATGCGATTCAGCTTATACAGTAAGAGCTTATGATTAACTCTATCAAAAGCTTTACTAAAATCAGTATAAACCACATCTGTCTGATTACCAAGAACAAACTCATCAATTACCTGGGAGGTAAATTGAACTAAATTTGTCATAGTCGAGAGTCCCTTACGAAATCCATGTTGGAATGGACTAAGAATAGGTGAAACACTATGAGATAAAATCTCAGTGATCATTTTTTCAAAAAGTTTTGGAATTATACTTAATTTCGCAATTCCACGATAATTCATAACATCAATCAAGCTCCCAGATTTATGAAGTGGAGTTATAAAAGATTTTCTCCAAATAAATGGGAAATATCCAAACTTCAACGAATTATTGAAAAGCAATGTGAGCGGGACAGCAATACTCTGAGCACATAGCTTCAGGATTACACTCGGTATACCATCTGGGCCAGCACTGTTAGAAGTCCTAAGCTTGCCTAAACTTGACGATACAAAAGATAAATCAAAATAAGGAATGTTCAAATGATTCAATGATGGAATATTGTAAGGATAGGAAACTAGATGACACTGTTGACGAGAATAGGTTGATGCAAAGAACTTTGCAAAACAATCGGCGATTGATTGATCACCACAGAATTCCTCACCATCAATTCTAACCCTTGAAGGCCTTGGATTAGACTTACGTTTCATATTGACAAAATCATAGAACGATCTAGGGTTCATTTTAAAATTGTGAGCTAACTTCTCCAAGTAGAGCTCATTGCACTTACGTGATTCAATGTTATACTGTGATCTGGCAACAGAGTACCTGACATAATCAACATCGGATCCAGACTTTTTGAATTTCCTAAATAGTCTGCTCTTTACGTTCCTGAGAGCAGTCATATTAGAAGAATACCACGGTGGTCTATTGGTATTCTTAATACGAATCTTTGGTACAGATTGTACCAAACATTCATTCAATACATTGTAAAATCTATCAATAGATACATCAATATCAGTCAGATGATTACAACAACAAACTAAATCCCAGTTAGTATTCAAGAGCAGAGAATTTAGCAACTCAAAATTTGTTCTTTTGAAACAAAAGACTGTACCCTCTTCACGTGGGGGGTAAATAGAAGAAGGGTCCGAAATGTCATACATCATGGAAATACCCAACGTAGGATGGTAACCATCTTCCGGGGTAGAAACCGGAGAAATTCTATGAATATCAAAAATCTGAGCTTTATTCACAAATACTAAATCAAGTAATTTTCCAGACGAATTAGAAATCCCGTTAATCTGCAATAGTCCGAGATCGGAAAACCACCTTACCACATCATAAGTCCACTCGAACGTGATCGAAGAAGAATTCAAGGGAGTAAATGCCTCAGTATCTGGCAATGAAAGCCAAGAAACAGAGGGTAAATTAAAATCCCCCAAGACTAAGATATGGTCCACATCCCTCAACATCAAAACCAATCTGCCTATAGCCTTTAAGTGGCCATCATAAACAGATAATTCCGAGTTTGGAGGGATGTAGGAACATGAAACCAATAATTTAGCTTTACCTAAATTAATAGAGACAACAATAAGTTCAATATCTTCAATCTCATCAAGAATGACACGCTCAGAAGAAAGCGAACTTTTTACAGCAATAAGAACTCCACCACCAATTTTTTGAATGCGATCTTTTCTATATAGAACATATTCATTCGACAGTATCTCTGAATCAAATATTGAAGGTTTTAACCAGGTCTCAGTGAAACACAAAATTGAAAAATCAAAGTCAAAGCTATCAGTAAATAGTCGGGTTAATTTAGTATTAAGCCCTCTTACATTCTGATAAGCTATGACCAAAGAGCTATTCAGTTTTTTGATGAATTAGAACTAGGAGGCCTCAAAGGTAATTGCGCTAAATTGTCGACCCTATCAACAAATTCTTTAACAAATGCCTTAGGCGGCCAAAAATCAGAAGATATCAGTTTATCAAAGATCTTCGGTTGCACGATGATCTTAAATGATGACCTAGAATTAGAGGAAGACGAACGAATCTTAAATGTCTTAAGATAAAAGTCACCTTCAATCTTAGATCTAATATAAAAGTCTATATCTTCGGAGGATGTGTCGGGAGCAAAGCGCGAAACAAAAACGACTTTCTTGGCTGGGACCACAGTCAGAGTTTTCGATTTCCCACCGGCTCGTGATGCTACATTTGCAGGAGGTTTAGGATTCATTTCAAGATTACCCATTGAATTCCCCTCCTGTATAGAGACAACCTTATCAACCCTTGGTGTTACAGCGAGAGCAACCCTCTGCTGATCAACAGAAACTGAACAAGGAGCACTGACAGAAGCTGATGATGTTGTAGGCTCATCCGACGACGTACGGTCAGAAGCACTCGGTGTACCGACATCGAGCTTCTTAGGAAGCGTCTTTTTCGTCGACCTTTTGCGCTTCTGCCCGACAACGTCAGGCGAACACACAAATGCATTCAATTCCGGGAACCTATCAAACAGAGATGCATATTTATTAAATCTCGAATACAAAGACCACATTTCCTTACCAATTTCGGCCATTTCCGAAGAATAATCTTTAACAAATTTGTAGAACTCTACATTAATTTTCCTACAGTTCTTACAACACCATTTAAGACCACTATCACTATCTCCGTACATAACATCTACAACCTTTGCAGATAAACCTGCACACTTAGAATGCCAAATGTTAGTACAAAGCCAACACTCTATAGATCGTTCGGTTTCCGAAACAATCTTACAATTTACATTTACACACGACATTTTTTAATTGTAAATTAATTGTAAAACGAACTAACAAACAGGAATAAGAAGTACAAAGAATAATACACGAAAATTAGATTTAATATTTCACCCTCTACTATAAGGAGTTAAAGATGAGAATATTTGGCAAAAGAAAAAATGCTCGATGGCAACTCTGTTTGAACAAATGAAACAATGTGAAAGCACACACACGAAAGGAGGGAGTAAGTATAACAACAACAAATGACACAAATGGAACACAACAGTTGTTATCTAATTGCAATAGCAAATAAATCCCAACTTAAAACACAGGAATTTTCACAGAAAGCAAATAATTAATAAAAACAATAGGTGCACTTAATGAAAAATACACTTATCTGTACTTAAACACAATTTTAAAAAAGCAAGAAACTATTAAAATCGGTTAAAATTAATTATTTAAACTATCACAGGAGCACAAACTCAAAAAGCAAACTATTGGAACAGGGTTGCCAACGTGAAACGTGAAAAAAAGTTGCAATTAGAGAACGATTATTTTGATAATAAAACAGAATAATTTGTAAACGTTATTCTTGCGTATATCTCTCCATGTTGAAATTGTAAACACTACTGAATACAATGAAAAAAAAAAATGACAGATCATGACATATTACAAATGGCCGAAACGACACTTCAAAATCACATCACCCCTATTGGAAAACCCGTTATGTTTTAAAATTGCTTAGCGTAGTCCTGAGCTAAAGTGAAGTTACTTAGCAAAAATGTGTTTATTTTATACCTAAGGCTCTTATCCCAAATTTAGGAAAACATTTCTTTTAGAAAAAGGTTCAATATTTTTGTTTAAAATGAGAAATCTACATTCCAAAGTAAGTTAAGTTTTTAGGAATATTGTATTTTAAAATTCTAGGTTTTCTAATTAATATTTTGTCTGAAATACCATATTTATGTACAAAACAGAGTTAAAATCGAATAAATTTACAAAAAGTTGAATGAACTTTCTGTAAAACTATATGATTCGACATACATTTGCACTGCGTAAATGGAAAATAAGATTAATTTCTGGCTCTGTAGCCAGAAATGTATATTTCACCACTAGAAATGTGTCTTAAAGTATGCTATAAGAAATAAGATAACCAATTTCAATATTTTACTTTTTGAAACATTTAAAATAAACGAAAACAAGCAAAAGCAATCTTAACCTTCCAATAAGATAGACAATGGTTTTTAAAATGAAAAAGTATGAAATTTCTGCAAGATTATATTAAAAAATTAATGTTGAAGAAATGTTCTAGAGCTAAATCAAATTTAAGTGTATTCTTAGCATTTTCCTTATAAAGGAATTTCATACAATATCAAAATTGCCATATAACTTGATATGCCTCTCCTGCAAAACTATCCGATTTAGCAAGCATTGGAATGGAGGTATGTACGTATGTATATGAAGGTAAATGTCCGGAAATATTTATCGCACCACAAGAAATGTGCCTTGAAGTATGCTACAACAAATATTTTCTACAAAGTAAAGAACAAACGTTTAAGACATATAAAATATACGCACGCAACAAAAGCAATCCTCACTTCTCCTTAAGATAGGCAACAAATTGGAAAAAGTATGTCAGTTCTGGAAGATTATATTAAAAAACAAGTAAGAAAGTTTCAGTCGGGTAAACCGACTAAGGTATACCCTCACTTTGTGAGTAATGTAATGAATATTACTCGAATTATTCTGTCAATTTGTGTGGGAGGTACCAGAAGGGGTTTATCAAATACACTTTTTTTGCTGAACATTAGATACTTTAAATTCATTGCACTGTGCCGACTTATAAGCATTTATGTGCACTGGTATAAACGTTATGAGACATTAAATTGTGGTATGATTTGGACATTTTGTGTGGGAGGTACAAAGAGGGGCGTGGCAATAACGCCCATTTTTCACAGGGCTATAGACACTATAAAAACATTACACTGTACAAAATTTCAAGTATTTTTATACACTGGTTTTAATGTTATAAGCTGTTAACTTTTGGTGCAAAAAGGTACCTTTGTGTGGGAGGTACCAAAAGGGGCGTGACAACAACACCCATTTTTCCCTGGACTGTAGGCAATATAAAAGCATAATACTGTACAAAATTTCAAGTATTTTTATACACTGTTATTAATGTTATAAGCTGTTAACTTTTGGTGCAAAATGGTGCATTTGTGTGGGAGGTACCAAAAGGGACGTGGCGACTTCGCCCATTTTTCTCGAGTTGATGACGACTAATAAGCTAATACTATGTGTGGAATTTCAAAAGATTCGAATAAGTAGTATAGCAGTTATTAAAGAATCAATATTTAACCCTTTGTGGGGGAGGTACTAGAAGGAGTGGACCAATATGGCCCATCTTCGAACTTAGCCGGAGATAGAAAAAAATATTACCACATACCAAATTTGAGGTCAATCGGTTACTCCTTTCGAGAGTTATCGTGCGCACCAGCCAGCAGACAGACAGACAGACAGACAGACGGACGGACATTGCTCATTCGACTTAAAATGACCCAAAACGGATTTCCTCCGAACATACTTGGGGTCTTAGGTCACTCCTTCGACGTGTTACACTTTTTTCCGTAGCAAATGATATATACCCTCGTCACACTAAAGTGAGGGTATAATTAATGTTACAGAAATCTCTTAGTGCTAAATCACAATTAAATGAATTCTTGGAGATTTGAGTCATAAAGGAATTTCATACAAAATCAAAATAGTCATACAACATTAAATGACTCTCCTTGAAAACTATCCGATTTGGCATAAATTAGAAAGGAGGAATGGATATCAAGATAAATATCCGGCTCTGCAGCAAGAAATGTACCTTGAAGTATGCTACAACAAACTGTTCTACAAAGTAGAAAAAACAATGATAGGACTATCACATAGTTTATCCTATCTTTAAAGACATAAAATATAAAATATACCAACACAAGCCAAAGCAATCTTAACTTCTCCTTAAAATAGGGAACAGTTTTTAAAGTGGAAAAAGTAAGCCAACTCTGGAAGATTATATTAAAAAATGAATGTTACAGGAATCACTTAGTGCTAAATAACAATTAAAAGAATTCTTGAAGTTTCGGTCATAAATGAATTTGAATTAAATTTCGTACAAAGACAATTACATTGTCTATTCTATATTTTAAGATATATAAAATATACCAACACAAGCCAAAGCTATCTTAACATCTCCTTAAAATAGGCAACAGTTTTTAAAATGAAAAAAGTAAGCCAACTCTGGAAGATTATATTAAAAACTGAATGTTACAGGAATCCCTTAGTGCTAAATAACAATTAAAAGAATTCTTGAAGTTTCGGTCATGAATGAATTTCATACAAAATTCCCATGCAGCATTAAATGCCTCCCCTATAAAACTATCCGATTTGGCATACATTGAAATGGAGCCATGGATATGAAGTAAAATGTCTATTTCACCACAAGAAATTTTCCTTGAAGTATGCTACAACAAATATTTTTACAAAATAGAAGAAAAAACAATGATAAGACAATTACATTGTTTATTCGTTGATATCTTTTGAGACTTTTAAAATATACCAACACAAGCCAAAGCAATGTTAAATTCACCTTAAAATAGGCAACAGTTTTTAAAGAGGAAAAACTAAACCAATTCTGTAAGATTATATTAAAAAATAAATGAAACAGAGACCACTTAGTGCGTAAACACGATTAAAAAAATTCTTGAAAATTCGTACATGAAGTAATTGCATACAAATATCTTGTAAAACTATCCAATTTGGCAAACATTGAAATGTAGGCATGTCTATGTAGTTAAATATCCGGCTCTGCAGCCTAAAATGTTTATATCACCACAAGAAGTGTGCCTTGAAGTATGCTACAACAACAAAAATCTTCTACGAAATAGAGAACAAGACAATTGCTTTGATTATTTTAGCTTTTAAAGTATGTAGACAAAAATTTCTTTCGCAACAAAAAATAACAACAGCATCCCTAGCGTCTCCTTAAAATATGCAACAGTCATTAAAGTGGAAAAATTAGGCCAATGGTGGAAGATTTTATATGCCACAAATAGTATTATAATATTAAAAAAAGCCTATTTTTCAAGAGTGCAAAAAACTGTTGAATTTTATTATTTCGCGATAATTTCAATATGATATGAATTAGGAGTTCGAAGGTATATTTTATATACATTCGTATACATAATTCATTCATATAAAAATTATCGCAAAATAATAAAATTCAACAGTTTTTTTGCTCTCCTGAAAAATTGGCTTTTCTTGTATAGCATCGTTTGGATTAAGCCATCGATATACTATATACATTCTACAAAAATTAGCAATTATTTTTATTGCGTTAATTTTGCCTTTCAAAATATTTGTAATATTGAAAGGATTCTATTAGTCAATAAAAGGCTTCTATTCTTTACACTAATTCCTCCTGAAAGTAGGCTTCATATAGAAAATAAGAAAATTCTGAATGACTACACATACTTGGAATTATAACACCAGTTTACAAAAAACCCAAAGGGCTGTGCATAATATTTTGTGAGGTAAATTATTTTTATTGCGTTAATTTTGCATTTTAAAGTATTTGTGATATTGCAAGGCTTCTGTTAGTCAATATAAGGCTTCTGTTCTTCAAAATAGTCCCTCCTGAACGTAGGCTTCATATAGAAAATAACAAATTCTGTATCACATACTACTACTGCACATATTTGGAATTATAACACCAGTTTACAAAAAAAATCCCAAAGGGCTGTGCATAAAATTTTGTGAAGTAACTTGGAAAAACATTTTTTGGTAAAGTTATTTTTTTATTTTTGTTAATTCCAATTTTCATAGAATGTACCTTTTTTGTATTTGGACCATATTTTTAAGTATAGGCCCGATAGAGCCGGCAATATAACGGGTTTTCCAATAGAGATGATATGATTTTGAAGTGACGTTTCGGCCATTTGTAATATGTCATGATCTTTCATTTGTTTTTCATTGTATTCAGTAGTGTTTACAATTTCATCATGGAGACATAAACGCAAGAACAACGTTTAGAAATAATTCTGTTTTATTATCAAAATAATCGTTCTCCAAATTAAACTTTGAACGCTAAGTCCATTTTTTAAATCCAAAAACACACTTTCGATCGACCTACGACCGTGACACCCATGAGCTCTCGTTAGGAGCTATCTTTTTTTCCATTGACTGATTCCCGATCCGTCGTACCGTTAAGGAGCTAGAGCAAAAATAAACATTCCGTTCACATTTGAAAATTATGCCAAGTCCATTATTTTTAGTATGAAAAAAAAAACAGTTTCCAGTCGACCTACGACCTTGACACCCATGAGCAATATTTTAGCTCTCGTTAAGAGCTATCTTTTTTCCATTGACCGATTGTGGCTACGTGCCACACAGCAAATGAAACAATTGAATTGTTGCGAGAAAAGTTTGGAGATTTGATTATTTCAAGAAATTGTGATATTGAATGGCCTCCAAGAAGTTGTGATTTAACACCATTAGACTATTTCTTGTGGGGTTATTTGAAGTCATTGGTCTTTTGAAATAAACCAGACTATCTTCAAGCTTTACAAGTCAATATTGAACGTGCCATTCATGACAAACGACTTGATTTAGTGGAAAAAGTGCTCGAAAATTGGGTTCATCGAATTCGTTCCTGCAGAAGAAGTCGTGGAGGCCATTTGAATGACGTTTTATTTAGAACTTAATTGTATCGATTGTACTTCACATTAAATAAAACCTTTCCTTAACAATAAGTGCGTTTTTTTTTTCAAAGAAATCACATCACTCTTATTGGAAACCCCTATGTATACAGTCAATATATAGTTAATTTGCATTTTCAATTTTGCATTTCCTGGTTCTGTTGCCCTTTAAAAGGACTTCAAACTTTTATAGGATACATTTTTTCAAAAAAATATTTTAAATTTTTATTAGAGCCCTACAATATCGATATTGGTGTCAAATTAAAAAGGAGAATTTTGGCTATTTCTAATATTTTGTTTAAATATTATTCCCGGTTAAAAAAGATTCCCTTTGCAAATTTCCAAGAATTAATACGAAAAAAAATATGAATTTATTACAAAAATAATTTACAAAATTTGTTCGAAAAAATATGACATTTTTTAAATCAATTTTATTCTGGAATAGTATGTATAAAAAATATTAGAAATAGCCAAAATGCTCCTCTTTCATTTGACACCTATAAATGAAAATGACAATTAACTCAATTTTGTCTATAGTTTCAGACGTATATCATCCGGTTTAAGTGTAACGACCCTCAAGGATAGGCAACAGTTATATTCTATTTTCTACTGCAAAGATAGATTTAATTACTTCCCGGAGTTTGACCTCCATGATATTTGTCAAAGCGCCTGGAGCAAGCGCTGTTGAAACTTTATTACGATATAATATAGTCAATACCAATTCAGAGAGCTCGTTGCTTATAAACAAATATATTAAATTAAAATAATACATAATAGTTTTAAGTTTTCTTTGTCAATATTCATTCCAACCTTTAAATTCTTATATAAGTCTCAATAAATCGAATCTTGAATCTTGAATCTGCAAAGATAGACAACAGACATTTTTTGTTTTCTACTGTATAAATTAATAAACTGATTTTTTTTTCAAAATCTATGATGTGTACTACTTTAAAAAGTTTTTAATGGAAATAACCATAAGCATAAAACAATGCTTTAAAATTTAAAGCAGAAACTAAACTAAAACATGTTAATCAAATTCATACTTTTCCAAGTAAAATTGGGCTATCAAATATTGCAATAAATTAAATCCTTAAGATGTGCTTTAGAATAGATAAATTCAAAGACTCGCCATTTCGTAGGCTACATTTTTGAAAGTAGACACAACTGTGAGATTGATATGGGAAATTGTGTATATCAAAATGTCAAAAATAAAAAAAGACACAAAATCCAGTTTTATAGTTTCCAGAATATGCCAGAAATAATAGTTTTCTAAAAACAGGCAAATATATTTATTGCAATTTTTTGTGTGTATTTTGTATTTCTAAACATTCATAATAATGACTGAATTATGTGATATTGTTATATTTATATTTTTTACAGAATATAGTAAAATTGAACTGAAAGAAAGCTTAATTTTGAGAAAAAAAATTGTGGCATCACAAAATTCACTACACAATTTATTCAATAAATGAAACTACAAACACATGCTTCATCCTAAAATATTTCCTATAAAGACTAGATTTTCTAAAATCCTAAAAGTATGCAATGGCTGCAAGAAAATTACAAAATAACAAAACGTGTCTATAGAAAAGATTACATAAAAATACATATTTCTCAGTGCGACATGGATGATGGGGTTAAATGACATTTTGTTTGTTTTTTCTAAACCTATATATTTTACTGCTTTTAATTAAAGCTTTAATGGAAATAACCATAAACATAAAATCTTAAAACATAGATGTTACTACACAAATGTACGTTATGCAAATTCAAATTTGTATAAATATTTTGACACTTGAAATTAGGCCATCAAATATTGTAATAAATGGAATCCCCAAGGTATGCTGTAAAATGTCACTACTCGCCATTAAGTAGGTAACAGTTTTTAAATTTGCTCAGGGATGAAATGTAAATGCCAAACATTTGGAAATGTAAATGGGGAGATTTAAGTAAACCAAAAATGTGTTTACAAATTAAAATAACGAAAGCAGAAGAACAATGAATTAAACCATAAAATGTTAGGGCAGTTAAAGAGGCAGTGAACAAAGTAACCTAATTTCTGTAAACCGTTTTAAACTTAGCTATGGTCGAAAAGAAATAACTACCGCAAACTATATTGCAGTGAAAATAATGCTAGTTTTTTCACGACAATTGCCAGTAATTTACTTATGCAATAAGATATTAAACAAAATGTATTTTTTCACAAAGAATGTATAGAAATTGTGGCAAAAAGGGAGAACCCAAAAGCAAAATCTAGTCTAAAAAATATATAAACATTTCTAGAAATTACTGCACGTGTACTTACTATTTAGTTACATTAGAATCAATTATTTAGTATGTGGGAGTATTGTACCGCAATATTAAAAAAATACAATGAAAATTGGTGGCAGGGGCGGAGTCAAAGTTCAGAGAAATTGATTTTTTCCCTCTGGTCTTTTTAAGTTAATTTTAAAGCTACAAAGCATAAGAAATTGAAAATACAAAATAATGTCTTTTAAAGGATTTTCCGTGCACTTTTCATAAAAAATATTAATTTCTTCTTAAACGATTTATTTGGGTCACTTTACGCGGAAAAAATATAAATTGCGATATCTCAGAATCGATCTACCTTTTTTCCTTAAATTTTTTATAAAAAGTGGTCCATATGTACTCTACCGATGGTGTAAATTTTGTAGTACAAATCAATATTACAAAAATTACAGAGTTTGATATATTTTTTTTTTGTTTAATTTTTTTTCACCTTTTTAATCACTTAACGCCTAAAGTTTCATAATTTTACTCTAGTTCAGTTCATCCGTCCTCCTTTTGCCCGCCATCTTCAATCTGGAAGAGCACAGCAATCAGAAGAAAAAAAAACTTGGCAAAAACCTCCACCCGTTGTTTGGATAGCGTTTTTCTTAAATATCAACAAAGGAATTCACATATCCTGCTTGTTTTCGATGCGTAACCATAACCTTCTGACAGTTAGGAACATTTAATGAATATTAACCAGATAAAAGTAAAATTGTTTGTGACAACAAATTAGGTATGCATTTCGCCGAAATTTCATTTAAAAAGAGAGGTTTCCCCCCACTTCTAATGTTCCCCAAAAATATGCTTGAAAAACAATAAACAAAATATGACACCTAAATGTAGACAATAGAAAATTTCTGTTTGGATATTGTTTAATTAAAGAAGAAGTCAGAAATATGTGTCACGAACAGGAAAATATAAACAATCTATTATATTTTATTAAAAATTTGTTAAAAGAAGCAATAAAGATTTGTTGTGGATATTTTGAAAAAGTCCAAAGCAACATTTGGGATTGAAAGCATAAATAAGAATTAACATATTTTGAGATAAGTGAACAAGAAAATTATAATTATGGTATCTATATAAAAAAATAAAAATAATTTAGGTTTTGATTTTATGGAATACTCGTCAACTTAACTTTTGCGATAAGTCAAATTGTATCACATATTAAAAAGACAAGCACAGGTAAAAAATAATCATAAGCCTAAAGGTATGCTTTGTAAAAGCTAGTAAACCTCCATGAAATGAAATAAGAACATAATATTAAGTTTCCCTGTTGACGACATTTTCGCAAAGTTGTTAGGGTATCATTTGTGAGTATAAAGATATTTAATAATTTTAATCCTAGGTAGTCTTAACCCCTAAAGTATAACAATGATCCCGTAAATGTAGGCAACATTTTTGGAAATCTAATTAAATGATTGTGTATGTCTTTTATTACAAATGTTTACGGCCATTAAAAAAGTCCGACTTGGGAAATTAATTAGAATTAAATTTGAAATTTGCAGAAAATTCTGAAAATGGTTTAATGGAAATTATTAGTAACGTTACGTTTAGGCATATATTTGTGACGACACAGTTAATATCATTTGACAATAACCAATGGTATATTACTGTAACTTTCGAGTATGTTGTGCAAAAATTTCATTGAAATAATATTTGAAAATATGGCAACGGCAGCAATTATTAGGAAGCGTGTCGGAAAAAATTTGAATTGCTGATTTTAAAATACAAAAATATTAATATATAAAAAATATAAACATGTAAAAAAAATATAAAAATGTTTAATACAAAAATATAAAAATTTTAATATATAAAATAAAAATATAAAACCACGAAAACATGAAAATATAAAATTATAAAAATATAAAATTATAAAAATATGTATAAAATTATAAAAAAAATATAAGAATGTTAATATACAGGGTCCGCCATCTAACGTTTTTTTTCAACTAGTGCTTATTTCGTGAATGGTAACACTTAGCTCATGTCTGATTTTACAGATAATTAGTTTTATCCTTCCGCTGAACGAATATGGTTGTGTATACGCTTGAACAAGTGGGCCTGCTATCGACTTACAGAAGATGCTGATTTTGCCAAAAAATCATCTTTTCAGATAAAGCTCATTTTGATCTTGGCTGGTATGTAAAAAAATTGTCGCATTTGGGGCACAGAAAACCCGCACGCATACATTGAAAAGCCGATACACCCAAAACGAGTCACTGTTTGGTGCGGATTTTGGTCCAGAGGCATAATTGGGCCATTTTTGTTCGTTACAGTCAATGGCGATCGTTATCGGGCCATGTTGAATTTTTGTTCACAAAAATTGAAGAGGAGGATATTGGCAACATTTGGTTTCAACAGGACGGCGCTACGTGCCACACAGCCGAAGCTACACTCGATGATTTGCGCGATGTTTTCAAAAAAAAAAAATTATTTGGCGGACCCTTTAAAAAAAAAAAAACAAATTCAAATGTATAAAAATCTACAAATATAAATATATACAAATATAAAAATATAAAACAATACATAAATATTTACAAAAATATAAAAATTTTAATACATATAAATGCAAATACACGGTGGCTGATAAAAGCTGCTACCAAAAAAAAATTTAATTACTTTTTTTCTATTTAATGAATCTGGTTAATTTCTTTTTATTTTGCAGACTGATTTTTAGATTTAACAAAAATGGATAACTGGGACACTGAAACAAGAATTTGTATTGTCCCCCGCTATTACGCACTGAAGTCCGTAGTTTCGGTTCTAAGAGAGTATAGGGGCACGTTTGGCGGCAATCCTCCGAGCAGATGGTCCATAAAGAGACTTGTTAACAATTTTTTCGAGCATGGGACAGTCAACAGAAGACCTTACCATCGAAACCCTTCAGTTCGGACGGAGGAAACAATCGCTGCTGTAGCTGATGCCATACAAAACAATCCGAAGAGTTTCGACAAGAACCTTATCTGCTCAAATGGGTATAAGCAGGCAGTCATTGCAGTCAATTACACGCTGAATAAAAATAGCTTCTGTAGTATATTGTCCCAAACATATTCGGCTTGCAACATATATATGTTTAGGGTACACTCTAAACATTTAACATTTGGTACATACAAAAATTATATATTTGGGGAGATGTTGTTCTAAACAAATCTTTGTTTACATCCCAATATATTTTTATTTAGGGCTATTATTTCTGAAACCAATATTTACTTGTATTATTAAGAAAATACCTAAACTGTGTTAAATTTTTCCGTAATTTAAAGTTATTTTTTAGAAATTTTTAATCTTCGTAAATAAATAAATAATAATAATTGAAATCGTATAATGTTGGATCAACATAAAATACTTGGAGGATAGACAACTAATGATAGCTTGGAATACTCAGAAATTGGAAATGATTGATTTAAAACAGAAGGTAATGCTGCATATGGTATCATAACTGGGAGGAACAATTCGAAACCCAAGAAAAATTGAAACTGAAATTTGAAAAACTCAGCAAAAGTTTTGAAAATCTTTTTTAAGTAAAATATATTTGGAGAAATTCCAAAACAATAATTTTATTTGTTTCTAAACATATATTTTATTTGAGAAATGTAGTTTTCAAATATATTTTGTTCTAATATACTAATATATGCGTTCCAAGTAAATTTTATTGATTTTTAAATAAAATTTATTTGCTCAGAAATATATAATATTTAAAAAATTGTGTTCCAAATATATTTTCTTTCGATTCAAACATATCAAAATACGCCATTTTGCTCCGTGTATGCACAAAGATTTGGAGTTATTTCCATATAAAATTCAAATGGCCAACGAAGTGAACTCAGCAGACTTCCCGATTCGCTTGGAATTTTGCCAGAAGATGCTCCAAATGGTGGAAGAGAACGGAAACATGTTGAACTGTCTTTTCATGTCTGACGAGGCCCATTTCGATTTAAACGGCAACATAAACAAACAAAATTGTCGAATATGGAGTGCTTCCAACCCACAGATACTCCATGAGACGGAATTGCATTCACTTCGAGTCACACCGTTGTGTGCAGTTTCATCACGCTGCATTGTCGGTCCCTACTTCTTCGAAGAAAACGGTCACACCGTTACAGTGTGGAGGCCGTTACTTGAGCATGTTGAGAGAGTTTTTCTATCCAGAATTATGCCGAATGAGAATTTCTTTCAACTCTGCGTGGTTTCAGCAAGATGGTGCAACTCCTCACATAGCCCGGCCTGTTATGACAGAATTGCGGCGAAAATTTTCCAATAAGCTGATATCCAGAAACTCCACATTCCGTTGGCCCCCCAGGTCGCCTGACCTTAATGCACCTGACTTTTTCTTGTGGGGTTATTGCAAACAGGAAGTCTACAAAGCAAAACCAACAAATCTGAATGAACTAAACCAATCCATTCGAGAAACAATTGCGGCTATTCCCGTCTCAACTCTCCAAGCAGTAATGAACAACTTTTTGGTAAGATGCCGCACATGCATCAACGAGCAGGGGGGCATTTAAATTCCACTATTTTTAAAACTAATTAAGCTATATTTAATTAAATTTAATGAGCTTTAACATGAATAAAAGAAAACTGAATTCCATACACTGAAAAAAAGTTATTTGAGTTTCTTAATGTAGCAATATTCATCAGCCACCCTGTATATAAAAATATACAAATATAAAAATATAAAAAAGTATACAAATAAAAAAATATAAAAAAAACTAAAATGTAAAAACAAAGAAGGCAGTAATATTTTAAACTATTTTATTTACTGATTATATTATTATTGCTTAACAGTGTCCTGATCAATATAAAAAGGTAAATATTAATAAATATAAAAATATGTACAAGAATATGAAAGTATAAAAATAAAAAATTATAAAAATAAATAAAATACAAGATTATGAAAATATAAAAAATACAAACGTAAAACTACAAGATTACGAAAATATAAAATATAATAATATACAAGTAAAGAAATATAAAAATTTAAAAATAAAAAAATTTATATATATATATATACATATAAAAATATACAACTATACAAATATACATATATAAAAAAGTATAAAAATATAAAAATTAAAAATATCAAAATATAAAAATATGAAGATATAAAAATGTAAATACGTTAGTAAAGACTGTGATATTTTAGCTATTTTATTGTACTGATTATGTTATTATTAGATTTGTTCCTTAACTTTTTTAATAGTAAAACTAGCAAAAGAGAAATAATTCAAAATTCTCTCAGAGTAAACATATTTTGAAAAAGTACGGGAAAGGAAATCTGGTAAAAATAGTAAGCACAGAAAAATGTCTTCTATTTGAAGTTTTTGTTATACTACTTTCAATGTATTTTGAAAGCTACTACTTTTACTCGGAAAAATTTGTCGAGTAAAAACTGGCGTTACGAACTAAGTCCCCAATGAACTTAGTCCCCAAAACAAAAATGAACTAAGTCCTCAAAAGTTTATACTTGAAGACAACAACAACTATTTTGGGGACTTATTTCATTTTTTGGGGATTTATTTCATTATTAAATTTGGGGAATTAATTAATAATGAAATAACTCCCAAATTTGAGAGAATGAAACAAATCGCCCAAACAAATTTTGGGGGCTACCTCATATTCTTTCATTGTTGCAATGGGGAACACAATTACTCATTCTGCATGATTTAGTCATTAACAAAATTTACCTAATTAAAGAAAATATATTTTGTTACAAATCAGACATTCCTGATAGACGAAACTTTTAAAATTATTCCTCATGGATGCTTTAAGCAAGTAAGGATACAATTTGTTTAATTATAGCAGTAATAAAAACTACATATTGTGTATTAGATTTTTCCAGTATTTTTTGTTGGGATGCGAACATTTTTTACGATAATCGCGCGCGCTTTTTTCATAAGAAATGTTCCTCGAGCAAATCTGTAATTTTATATTTTCTTCTATATTTTTTTCCATTAGAAATAATGTTTTTTTTTTGAAAGTAAACTCAGTCTGATTCACAGGGATCACTTAAAAGTCCAAATCGCGCGCGCGATTTTTTATAAAAAATGTTCGTCTCCGACACTTTTACTGCCCTTCAAGTAATGATTTCTTTTTACCGGACTTTCAAATGATCCCTATTAATAGTATGCAATGCAGGTTAAAGCTATTATATTCTTAAATACCTTCATTAAATAAATACAAACATTAAAATGGTTAAATTTATTTTTCTTTATGTTTTAGGTACTGATATTGAGACATTTATTTCCTTATTAGGTTTCATTTTTGCCAGGCTGTTAGACGAAACAGAAAGCTTTATTGGAATATATTAGGTCTTCAAAAAGTAGCTGTTTCTAATGGCGATTTCGATTCAAGAAAATTTGCAAAATTTTCTTTGTCATTTTCCCGACAACTGCACTTTTCTAACACATTTCGCAAAATTTAAGTTTGGAGTTAAGTTCAATTTGAGGTACTACATCATTTGGACCTAAAAAGTGCAAATATATTTAAGCATTTCACATCGATGGGTTAACATTTTTTCAGAAACGCATCGCCATAGTGGTTCCCAAACTACAACTGCCCGTATTACGGCAAAGTTGTCGAAGACTCTATGCAAGTAAACACGTAATGCATTGCATAAAGTACTATTTTCTGGAATAAATTTTTTAAGAATAACATTTGGGGACATATATTAATTTTTGTAATTGAAAAAATTGGGGTTTTCATTAATTTTCATTTTGGGGCCTTATTTCATTGCATTGGGGATTTGGTTCACTTTAATTTTTGGGGTTTTATTTCATAATGAATTAGGTCCCCAAATTTGGGGACTTAGTTCATTTTTGTTTTGGGGACTAAGTTCATTGGGGACTTAGTTCGTACCGCCGTAAAAACTAGTAAAAAAGTAGTAAAAGAGAACGGCATTTTGAATATTATCTCTTAAATTTGTCTACTATTTTTACTAGTTTTTCGAGTAAAGGAACGCTTTTAGGAGTAAAACTGGTAAAAATGGTAAAACTAGTAACTTGTAGTAGGTAAAGGAACAAAGCTATTATTTAACTGTGCCGTGATGAATATAAAAAGGTAAATATTCAAAAATATAAAAATACATATTAATAACACTGTGCAATAGTGAAAAAAATACACTGACTTGACATTATAAGTTCGATTCTACTACCACAGCGTAGTATAACAATGTGTTTTTTTGAGATATTTAGTGTACATAGACACGTTCAGATTGTATTCATAGGTTCACAAAAATTGTTCAGAATTACGTTGGCTACAATTTTGCCAAACATTGTTATTGAAAAATGTTGAGTCCCTGAAAGTTATGTTGAATTAGTTGTTGGACAAAAGCTGATGACACCTTTTTCGAGGGGCCCACTGATTTTCAGAAACTTTGGAGGCCCATAAAACAAAATTGGTCACCAATTTCGCCAAACCGAGTATAGGGGTATACTACCCTTTGGTAGTAGAATCGAACCTATACTGTCAAGTCCGTGTTTTTTTCAAAAAGTGTTCGTTTGAAGCATAGTGTAATTAATCTCATTGAAAAATTTTAAGATACTTAGGATAGCGCCCAACAGTATGCAATATTTTCCACAAATAATGCAAACAACGTGGAAACATATTTTTATTATTTCTGTAAATACAGTGTACTCGTATGTATAGCAATGTGTAATACATATTGTCTTACGTAACATTTATGCTTTTGAATAAAACTCGATACACCCAAAGGAAAATGGGCTTTTTTGTATGTCTAATACTATAGAAAAAATTTTAAATTTTAGGCGTAGAAGCAAAGTTTTCATTAGAAAATGATACTGTATCTCAGCGACATTCATACTTATACATATATGAGCAAATGTAGCACTCGTTGAGACCTACAATGTTTTTGAAATTGTCTCGATGTGAACTTTAATATTCCATTTATCGCATTTTGGGTTTTTATTGTTGGTGACCACCCCGTTTAGTATATATAACGCACTGTGCGTATACGTATTGTGAATTATATTAATAATAACTATACGCAGCCAAGGTCAGCATGTATTATGGGTACTATTTGAAATAACTATTAATTTTAATTGATATCAAGGTCTATGTTGAAGGTTAACTATCGCTAAATAAAAATTGTAGGCAATTTTCAGCCCAACATTTCTGAAGACAGATAAACGGATTTTTTCAAAGGAGGATTTATTTATTTAGTATAACTAATTAACGACATCAAATCGAAAATAAAATCACCTGCATAAATTTCGCAGACAACGGATAATCTCTGAAATTTGATTTGATTTTTTAACTAAATCATTAATAAAAAATTCTATATGACAATTTACCAACTAAAGGACATCCACTTTACCTATGCCGTCTATTAAGCTCACATCCGTTTCTGTTGCCTACTCTTAGGCTAACAACAAAAATGGTTGCCTACTCTTAGGCTAAGCTTAAAATTATAACGTTTTGTGAGAAAATCTGAACAAAACACCGGTACATATTTACTTAATTTTATATTATGATTACCAAGACAGTTTATGCGATGTCATGAGGATGCCGAACTTAATACCTCGAAGTGCGCTATGTACTAAACTTGGCATAAAGTTGAGAAAAGTATTTACAAAGTTAAAAGGCAGATAGCAGTACTGAAAAGAGCCCCGGAACGAATAAAAAGTAATCTTCTGTACCCGTGGAAACCCGAAACAAAGAAACAGGTAGTACAAATTACAGTTTTCTGTTGTTGCCCTTATTTTGTCTTCAACTAAAGCATAGCAGAAGCCAAACATCAAGATGACGTAAATGCGCTTCTTCTTTGTTTTCGTTAAAGTACAGAAAAAGCAGGAAAAATAAACTTTATAAGAAATTTATGTGTTTGCCTTAAAGTAGGTCGTAAAATTGTGTCTCCCCCCAAAAAAAAGGTCTCCCCTAAAGTAGGTGAGCATTTTTTGCTCTATGCAAATTTAAAATTTCCGTTTCAACTATGACAAACACAAAAAATAACGAGAGAGATACAGAGTGGCAAGTGATGGAGCACAGGAGATATTTGTTTATTTAGATGACATTGTCTGTATTGTATGCGGAGGTGAGGGTAGGGAAATGTTTTAAACAAACCTTTAAAGCTCTAAAGGTATTGTGACTAAAAGTAGGCAACATCTATTGACATTGTTTAGAAAGGCCATAGAAATAACACGGCATCATACTATGTTATTGGAAAGTTGTTAAGAGAATGTATGCATGAAACACTTATGACAGAGGGAGAAAGAAAGTGAGGGAGAGACAGAGAGGGGAGCTGAAGGTAAACAGGAGGGATAGTGTTTTCAGTTATTTTCAAGCCGATTTCCTGTCTGCTTGTTTTTTAATATGTTCATTGTAGAAAGTAATGTCAACAATATGTTACAGAAAGAAATTGTAATTTTCTTTCATTTCACTGAAATATGTAGTTAGATTTGCCTTAATGTAGGCAATAATACAATTTAAGGGAAATGTTTTTTTTTAAATAGGCAATGAAACAACATTTGTTTGTCTTGTATATATGTATAATGTCGCTAGTTATAGATTTTGAAGAGGTCTTTGGATAATAATATTAATTAAAATAAGAATATTTGATAGGAAGTATATTTGGAAAAATTAGCTTTCACCGATTTGACCCCGTCCAAGAAATAGTCTCTGTACGTATACTTATTATTAATTATATTAAAATCAATTATACGCCACCAAATAGACTAACACTAGAAGAATAATAAAAAAGAATCGTATATTCATATAACATTTGCTACAGAAAAAGGTAAGAAAATGTCGACTCACTTTGTAAGAATTATAATACAACATTTTCGTACTTTGTGTGGAAGATTCCTTCAGAAGGGTGGACAAGTTTTGCTCGCAACATTTTGTTTAAAAACTATGACCGTTAATTTTAACGCAGCTCTTAATTAAGCTCTTATATCGAAATAACCATAAACATAAAATCTTTAAATATTAAAGCTAATAACTGAGAGCGCGCACTCAAGTTTGTATAAATATTTTGACACTTGAAATAGGGTCATCAAATATTGTAATAAATTTAATCCCAAAGGTATGCTTTAGACCAGCAGCACCACATTCCAAGGCTCGACCTGAAGTAGGCATTGTTTTTTACTTAAATATTCCAAGGGATGATATGTAAAGTTAAAATACTTTCAAAGGCTAATGAGGAAATTGAAGTAAACCTAAAAACGTGTTCACAAATTAAAATCCTAACTGGGGGCAACGAAGTGAAGCATAACATTTGGCTGAGGCTACTGAGGCCGAGAACATAGTATTTTCATTTTGGTAAACAGTTTTAAGGGTTGCTTTGGACAAAGGCAAATATAACTGTCCTAAACTCTTCAGGGATAATAATAAGAGCTCCTCGCACACACGTAGTTAAATGTGGTCATCAGTAGGTAACTACACTGTAAAGACAATTAATCCATGTACAATAAATGACTCCACGGGTACAGAAGAATAAACAATACCACGTCTCATCTACTTTATCTATGACTCCATAATAGTCTAATACAGGGTAGATGAATTCACGGGCCGACTACCATGACGACTTCACGAGACACCCACTGTAGAATAGAGAATTCTGTGCATTAAATGAATCCAGACGCCTTCTACTGTAGAGTGTATGACTCCACATATCGTCTTCTACAATATAGTTAGTGACTTTAGGAGCCATCTACTGTAGATTTGATGAATCTATGAGCCGTCTACTGTAGGATAGATACACGAATCCACGAGTATTCTACTACAGAAAAGATGACACCTTGCCTCGTCTACGTATAAACGTATAGAGTAGATGATTCAACGAGTCTTCTACTATAGTGTCGTCTACTACAGAGTAGATGATTCCCAGAATAATCTACTATAGAGTAGATGACTCGGCACCTATGGAGTAGATGCCTCTACCATTCGTCACCTAAGAATCTACTATAGCGAAGATGGCACTGCGAGTCGTCTACTGTAGAGTAGATGACTCCTCCAGTCATATACTACAAGTTAAATGTGACTACGAGTCGTCTACTATAAAGTAGGTGACACCACAAGTCGTCTACTATAAAGTAGGTGACACCACAAGCCGTCTGCTATGGAGTGTACTGAAGAGTAGATGACTCCAAGAATCATCTACTATAGGGTAGATGAAGCCAGAGTCGTCTACTATAGAGAAGAGGACCCTGCGCGACGTCTACTATTGAGTTAATAAATGACGAGTGGTCTGCTATAGAGTAGATGACTCCTAAAGTCGTCTTCTATAGAGTAGATGACTCCAAACTTCGCCTACTATAGAGTAGATGAATCCTAGAGTCGCCTACTAAAAAGTAGATGACTCCAAGAGTCGTCTACTATAACGTAGATGACTCCACGAGTCGTCTACTATAGAGTGGATGACTCCACATGTCGTCTACTATAGAGTGGATGGTTCCACAAGTCGTCTACTATAGAGTGGATGACTCCACATGTCGTCTACTATAGACTCCAAGAGTCGTCTACTATAGAGCATATGACTCTAAGAGTCGTCAACTATAGAGTAGATGAGTCGGCACCTATGGAGTAGATGCTTCTACCAGTCGTCACCTAAGAATCTACTAAAGCGAAGTGCCATCTTCTACTATTGGAAAGAACTACTCTATTGTAGACTACTCTTGGGGTCATCTACTCTATAGTAGACGACTCTTGGAGTCCTCTACTCTATATTAGACGACTCTTGGAGTCATCTACTCTATATCAGACGACTTGTGGAGTCATCCACTCTATAGTAGACGACTTGTGGAATCATCCACTCTACAGTAGACGACTCGTGGAGTCATCTATTTTATAGTAGACGACCCTTGGGGTCATATACCCTGTAGTAGACGACCCTTTGAGTCATCTACTCTACAGTATACGCCTCTTGGAGTCATCTACTCTTCAGTACACGACTCTTGGAGTCGTCTACTATAGAGTAGATGACTCCACCAGTCATGTACTACAGGTTAAATGTCACTACGAGTCGTCTACTATAAAGTAGGTGACACCACAAGTCGTCTACTATAGAGTAGACGACTCCAAGAGTCGTGTACTGAAGAGTAGATGACTCCAAGAGGCGTATACTGTAGAGTAGATGACTCAAAGGGTCGTCTACTACAGGGTATATGACCCCAAGGGTCGTCTACTATAAAATAGATGACTGCACGAGTCGTCTACTATAGAGTGGATGATTCCACAAGTCGTCTACTATAGAGTGGATGACTCCACAAGTCGTCTGATGTAGAGTAGATGACTCCAAGAGTCGTCTAATATAGAGTAGAGGACTCCAAGAGTCGTCTACTATAGAGTAGATGACCCCAAGAGTAGTCTACAATAGAGTAGTTCTTTCCAATAGTCGTCTACTACAGATTAGATGGCTCCAATAGTCGTCTACTACAGATTAGATGGCTTCAATAGTCGTCTACTATAGTGTAGATGACTCCAAGATTCGTCTACTGTAGTGTAGATGACTCCAAGGGTTGTCTACTATAGAAGTAGATGACATCACAAGTCGTCTACTATAGAGTAGATGACCTCAAGAGTCATCTACTATAGAGTAGATGACTTTAAGAGTCGTCTACTATAGAATAGATGACTCGAAGAGTCGTCTACCATAGAATAGATGACTCGAAGAGTCGTCTACTGTAGAGTAGATGACTCCAAGAGTCGTCTACTATAGAATAAATGACTCCAAAAGCCGTCTACTATAGAGTATATGACTCCAAGGGTAGTCTACAGTAGAGTAGTTGACTTCAAGAGTCGTCTACTATAGAATAGATGACTTCAAGAGTCGTCTACTATAGAGTAAATGTTATCACGAGTCGTCTACTATAGAGTAGATTACTTCAAAAGTCATCAACTATAAAGTAGATGACTCCAAGAGTCGTATGTGATATAGCAGATGGCCTCAAGAGTCATCTACTATAGAGTAGATGACTCCAAGAGTAGTCTCCTGTAGAGTAGATGGCTCCCAGAGTCATCTACTATAGAGTAGATAACCTCAAGAGTCGTCCACTATACAGTAAATAACTCCATGAGTCGTCTACTATAGAGTAAATGACTCCACGAGTCGTCAACTGAAGAATAGACGACTTCACGAGTCGCCATCTACAGAGTAGATGACTCCACTAGTCGTCTACAGCGGAGTAGATGACTATACGTGTCGTCTACTACAGAACTTATGACTCCACGAGTCTTATGTTATAGAGTAGATGACTCCACGAGTCGTATGTTATAGAGTAGATGACTCCACGAGTCGTCTATTGTTAAGTAGATGACTTCACGAGCCGTCTACCGTAGAGTAGATGACTCCACTAGTCGTTAACTGTAAAGTAGAGGAATTCTCGAGTCGCTACCTATAGAGAAGATGACTCCACGAGTCGTCTGCTATAGAGTAGACGACTCTGCGCGACTTCTACTATTAAGTAGATGACTCCATGAGTCTACTCTCGAGTTGATGGCTCCAGCTAGACCTTTTTTCCTGCTTCTCCCGTCTTTCCTTTTCGTAGCTTCAAAGTATGCCATACAATTTTAATACACATCACACTGTTCTTAAATATAGGCAATGCTAAATTTAACAAATTAAAAATGTTGACACGCGAAAATTCTCAAATAAAATGGTAATTGGTTACAATAGCAAAGTCAGGGCAATTTTTCGAATGTTCAAGCATTGCTGTCCGACGAATAACATCACTGTTCAATTTTTTCCTCCACCCGCTCATTGATCCCTTGACCCCCTAGAATGCGCTGTAATTTGCACCTGATCTGCCACAACATTACCAGAGTATTTGGGAAAATTTAATGTAATTTTAAGCCAAAACATGATAATTTGGTAATACCAATTTGTACTACATATAACAACAACAACTGCGACTGTCGCAATAACAATTCTGACAAACAAATTGTTGGGGCTTATCGTCATTTTTGAATACATTTTAATTATTGACAATAAAAACCTGGAGACCTTTTAAACAAAAGCAACAAATTTTATATTTTGACATTTAAAAGTATGCTCTTGTTCCCTACCCCCCCCCCCCGCCATCCTTTTTGTCGTAAACCCAACACACAAATGTTGTGTAATAAACTTAATGCCCAAAAGTATACAACAATAAAAATTTGTTACGAAAAACATGAGCAGTTATTGAACATGACCAGGCTTGCTGTGTGTGTGTGTGAGAGAGATGAGCAACGGCAACAGCAGCAGCGACAAGAATGAACGAAAGAACAACAATATTACAATTTACATAAAAACTATAAAATGCAAATGATAACAGCAGAGCGAAAAAAATAATGTTTATAGCTCTCAGGACTTACAAATTATTTACAATTGAACACAATTTTGAGCAAAATGAGCATTGCACACTCTGGCACTCTTTTCTATATACATATGAACGAGTAGTATATGCTTTCAAGCTTATACTTGTTGGCAACAGTTTACAAAATCTTGGCCAAAATGAGAAAGCTGAAATTGTTGCACAGTGAAAACGGATGTGAAATATTGGAAATATCTTCTATGTTAAATAAGAACAAGAAAGAATATAAAGAATAAGATAGTATATTTATTTATCACATAGAACTAATTAGATTTAGAATAAACTATTTTAGCGGAACAATTTTAATATTTTTCAAAGAAATCAATATTCAATTTAAAACTGTAAATGTTTGGCTTTTTGTATCTTTTTAAAGCAAAGTTGTGAGAACAAATACATTAATTGCCAATATACTTATGATAAAATATGTGAATAGCGATTCCTTAACAAAATCCGATGTGCATAAGGTATACTCGTACATATATATTCCCAGAATTTCCTAGCAAGTGACTTATTTTTCATAGAATTTATCATACTTATAATATAATCGATAGACTTATATTTATGAATTTTTATTTAGTATTATCTATTATTTTATTTAGTATTTTTTTATAATTCCATATTTTTAATTATAATATTTTGATATTTTAATATTTTTATGTTTTTATATTTTTAAATTTTTATATTTTTTTATTTTTACATTTTTATATTTTTATACTTTTAATTTTTATATTTTTTTATTTTTATATTTTTATTTTTTTATATTTATATATTTTTATATTTTTCTGTTTTTATATTTTTATATTTTAAAATAGAGAAAATGGGCGATATTGGCACGCCCCTTTTGGTACCTCCCACACAAATGGACCATTTTGTACCAAAAGTTACCAGCTTATAACTTTAATACCAGTACATACAAATACTTGAATTTTCGTACAGTGTAATGTTTTTATAGTACCTAGAGTCTATCGAAAAGTGGGCGTTATTGACACTCCCCGTTTGGTACCTCCCACACAAATGAACCACTTTACACCAAAAGTAAACAGATTATAACTTTAAAACCAGTACATACTTTAAAGTTATTAAATGCAATTTCTTTTTATAATAATAAATAATAAAACAAAAAAATAAATACATTTACGAATATTTTTTTGGGACTCATGGTGAGGGGACTCATAAGTCGGTTTACCCGACTGAACTTACTAACTTGTTTTATATTTTAATATTTTTATATTTTAAATTTTCATATTTTTTATATTTTTATATTTTATGTCTTTATATTTTCATATTTTTATAGTTTTATATTTTTGAATTTTTATAGTTTTTATTTTATTATATTTTTTAAAATTCAATACTTAAAAAGTTTTATATTTTTTATTTTATAAAAATTTATATTTTTTAAATGTTTGTATTTTTATTTTTGTGTTTTTGAATTTGTATATAATCACATTATAAAACATATTATTATATTTTTAAATTTTTATAGTTTTATATTTTTATATATATTTTTTTTATATTTTGATATTTTTATTTTTATATTTTTAATTTTTAAATTTTAATATTTTATCAATTTAATATTTTTTTATTTTTGCATTTCTATATTTTTATAGCTTAATATTTTTATGTTATTGTATTATTATAGTTTTATATTATATTTTAATTTATTTTAATATGTATTTTTATATTTTCATATTTTTATGTTTTTATACTTCTATGTTTATATATTATCATATTTTTTTATTTTTGTGTTTCTAAAATTTTATATTTTTAAATTTTTATATTTTTTATAGCTTTATATTTTTAAATGTTAATATATTTATATATTTTTATTTTTTTTATTTTTATATTATTATATTTTTAATTTTGTATATTTTTAAATGTTAATACTTTTATAGCTTTATATTTTTATATTTTGATAGTTTTATATTTTAATGTTTTTATATTTTTATATTTTTATATTTTTATGTTTTTTTATTTTTATATTTTAATATTATTATATTTTTGTTTTTATATTTTTTAAATTTTGAAATTTTTATGTTGTTATATTTTTATGTACTTGTATTTTAATTTTTATATATTTATATTATTATAATAAAAATATCGTTCATTTAATAATTATTATATTTAATTTTTATATTTTTAAATTTTTATGTGTTTGTATTTAGACATTTTTATATTATTTTATTGTTATTGTACTATATTTGTATCTTTTTTGTAAATGGTGGTTAAATTTTGAGGGCCGATGTTGATTTTGAATAAAAAATATCGGCCAAATGGCCCCCGCGATCTCGGCGGCACACATCCACCCGATGGTCCAAATTTTCGATGACGCTGAGGCATAATTGAGGTTCTATGCCGTTAATGTGCCGAATTATCTCATCCTTTAGCTCTTGAATTGTTTCTGGCTTATCGACGTACACCTTTTCTTTCAAATAACCCCAAAGAAAGAAGTCCAACGGTGTCAAATCACATGATCTTGGCGGCCAATTGACATCGCCATGACGTGAGATAACACGGCCATTGAATTAGTTGCGCAAAAGTGCCATTGTTTCGTTAGCTGTGGCACCGTCCTGTTGAAACCACATATTGTCCACATCCATATCTTCCAATTCGGGCCACAGAAAGTTCGTTATCATCTCACGATAGCGAACGCTATTCACAGTAACTGCCCGACCGGCCTCATTTCGAAGAAGTATGGCCCGATGACGTCGCCAGCCCATAACCCGCACCAAACGAACTGGGCGAGCATGCACAGTTGTTTTCACACAACCCCTTTATTTTCAAATTTTAAAATTTTTATGTGTTTATAAGTTTATAATTTAAAGATATTATTTTTTACATCTTTATATTTCAATATATTTATAATTGTATATCCTTATATTTTTACATTTTTATATTGTGATAGTTTTATATTTTCTTCATCCTGCCGTGTATTTAATTGACCGTTAATACACTCATATAACTGCCCATCATCCTTCCGTCCTAATACCGTCTCTGTGGTTTTTGAAAAATGTGTATATTTTTTTTCTACTCCCGAAAACACTGTACTTCACACACACTTTGCCATCCGCAGTGCCCCTGTTTTTGCTCATCGCTTATTGCCAAAAGCCATGTTTACGTAAAAACGAAAATTTCTATGTCTATCTTAAATACAAATATTTGCATATTCAAGAGAAACTAGAAGATTACCCCCGCAGAAGACACACGTTGTGAACTGCGACCGCCAAGAACTGCAATCATTAGAGATTTGTTGCGGCTTAAATTGGAAGATAAATTCCTATGGCACCGAATCGTCCGTCATTTGATTGGTAGAACGCCGCAGCGGCACTGTGATGATACGAGAAATTGAATTTCCGGTTATTTATGGGAGGCTAAAAGCAACCACTGCAAATACTGCAGGAGAAGGATACGGATATACAAACGAAATCATTGTAAACGATTTCTGTGGTGAACTGCCATGCTGCATCGTTATTTCTCAGCAGTATATGAGTAGCTGTCGAGATCCTTAAGGTTTGCTAATCTTGAAGTATAATTAGACATCCGTAAACTTTGCCGCGGTTTTCAATGATACCTATCAATGTTTGCTTAAAATTATCAACTACATTTGACTTATTAGAACAGGCAGGAAATATAAATAGCTTTTCGTATCAAAATTTCGTAGATCGTAAGAGCGATGAGTTATTGCGATAAGAATTCAATTCAATTAAGTATATTTCCATTAATAAGAGATAAAATATAAGCAGATGATATACTCGTATATGTAATAATCTACATAATTTTTATATATTTTTGGACTCTTGTATTTATATAACTCTTTATAGTACTACGGAAAACACGGGACAAAAAATACATACTTTTAAATTTAATTTAATTTATATTTTTACATTTTTGTATTTTCATATTTTTATATTTTCATATTTTCATATTTTTATATTTTTATATTTTTATATTTTTATATTTTTATATTTTTATATTTTTATATTTTTATATTTTTATATTTTTATATTTTTATATTTTTATATTTTTATATTTTTATATTTTTATATTTTTATATTTTTATATTTTTATATTTTTATATTTTTATATTTTTATATTTTTATATTTTTATATTTTTATATTTTTATATTTTTATATTTTTATATTTTTATATTTTTATATTTTTATATTTTTATATTTTTATATTTTTATATTTTTATATTTTTATATTTTTATATTTTTATATTTTTATATTTTTATATTTTTATATTTTTATATTTTTATATTTTTATATTTTTATATTTTTATATTTTTATATTTTTATATTTTTATATTTTTATATTTTTATATTTTTATATTTTTATATTTTTATATTTTTATATTTTTATATTTTTATATTTTTATATTCTTATATTTTTATATTTTTATATTTTTATATTTTTATATTTTTATATTTTTATACTTTTTATATTTTTGTTTATTATATTTTTATATTTTTAAATTTTTTTATATTTTTATATTTTTATATTTTTATATTATTATATTTTTATATTTTTATATTTTTATATTTTTATATTTTTATATTTTTATATTTTTATATTTTTATATTTTTATATTTTTATATTTTTATATTTTTATATTTTTATATTTTTATATTTTTATATTTTTATATTTTTATATTTTTATATTTTTATATTTTTATATTATTATATTTTTATATTTTTATATTTTTATATTCTTATATTTTTATATTTTTATATTCTTATATTTTTATATTTTTATATTTTTATATTTTTATATTTTTATATTTTTATATTTTTATATTTTTATATTTTTTTATTTTTATATTTTTATATTTTTATATTTTTATATTTTTATATTTTTATATTTTTATATTTTTATATTTTTTATATTTTTGTTTATTATATTTTTATATTTTTTATATTTTTGTTTATTATATTTTAAAATTTTTATATTTCTTTTATATTTTTTATATTTTTATATTTTTTATATTTTTTTATATTTTTATATTTTTTTATATTTTTATATTTTATATTTTTTAATTTTTATATTTTTATATTTTTATTTTTGTATCTTTATATATTTTTTATATTATCATATTTTTTATTTTTATACATTATATATTTACATTTTTTACATTTGTATGTTTTTATTTTTTAATATTTTAACATTTCTATATTTTTATAATTTTATATTCTTAAATTTTTGTATTTATACATTTTTATATTTTTATTATTTTAAATTTCAATATTTATATAATTTTTACGTTTATAATTTAGATTTTTTACATTTTATTGTTTCAATTATTTATTTTTTTTTTATTTTTATATGTTTATATTTTTATACACATATTTTAGTTTTATATTTTTTTTATTTTTGTATTCTTATATATATATATATATATATATATATTTTCTTTTTTTTGAATTTTTATATTTTTATTACTATTTAATTTAAATATAATTTACTATTAAAGTCATTTGAGCAATGTCCGTCCGTCTGTCTGTCTGGAGCGTACGACAACTCTCGAAAGTAGTAACGGATTGACTTCAAATTTGGTATGTAATAATATTTGTGTCTATCTCAGGCTAGGTTAGAAGATGGGCCACATTGGTCATCTCCTTCTAGTACCTTCCTCACAAAGGGTTAACATTTAGTGAAATATTGATTCTCTAATAACTTCTATACTACTACTAATTAGAATCTTCTGTAATTCCACACATAGTAATAGTTTATCTGGCCCACACAATGTTTGATAGCGGCACAAATGTACTATTTTGAAGAAACAGTTAAGGGCTTATAACTTTAATACCACTGCATTCTTTAAAGTTATTAAATGCCATTTAAATTATGAATAATTTAATTAAAACAAAACAAAAATAAATTTACAAATATTTTTTGGGACGGAAGGTGGGGGGATCGCCATTTCGGGTTTCCCGACTGAACTTTCTTATTTGTTTTTATGATTTTTCATACTTTTCTATTTTGTATTTCGTGGTTCTTAATTTCGACGTTTATGTTATGCCTCGAGGTATACTATAGTTTTCATAAATTTATTACCCACCTATTAGTTGCAGATGTTCTTAGTTTTCTGCCGTTTTATATTAGAATTTATAATTTTCATTAAATTGCTAAACAATTAGATACATATATTATTATTTTTTGCAATGCAAATCGTATGACTATTTAACGCAAATATCTACAACAATAAAATAGTTTTAAGAACTAAAAGGTCCGTTGCATTTGTTTTTTTTTTGTATAAATAAAATTAGTTTATGCAAATGAAATTTTCTATTTACGTGTTTTGGAAGTGCTAATTGCATTTTAAAATCAAAAGGTATCCTATGCAGATATTTGTTCGTAATAATACGTACGTAACTGCTACAAATATCCTAAAAATATGCCATGTTTTTTGTTATTGTTTTAAAAACTTTTAATGGAAATAATTGAAAAATGGCATTCGTTTCGAAATAAATGTTACGCTAATCTGATAAAACGACACCGATAACATTGGCATAGCGTAACTTATTGAATTTATATAATCCTATTTAATTACCCAAAAAGTATGCAATGTGTTGGTTTGATTCAATTTTATAATACCTAAAAATATGTAAATGAATAATGAATGGCTGGCGGGAGATATAAAATTAAATGGCCCTTATTTAGTTACAGTGAAACTGAAATCATTAGAAATAAAATACAAATAAGCTTAATAAAATACATGTCAAACGCTTTAACCGCTCTTACCAAAAAATAGATTAAATATGTATATGTAATTTCACAATAATTTCTAGCCATCCCATAAATAACGTTTTCCATCTTTTCCAATTTATAATAGGATTTATAGTTTTCATTTCCATCCCCAAAACAATTATATAAAATATTTAGCACGTTCGGTTAAGCAAATCGAGTGACATTTTAATGCAATAAGTCAAATATAATAGAATATGTAGTTGTAAACCCAAAAGACTTTTATTTTTATTTAATATAAGCAAAAAAATTGGTTTATGCAAATGAAATTTTCAGTTTCGCAGTTCTAATTGCATTTTAAAACAACAAGGTAAACTGATTATAGCAAACCTAACCACAATAATAGCCTAAAAGTAAAGTTATTTATTTATTTTATATTTTTTTTTTGGTGTTGCTTTAAATACTTCCAACGAAAATAATTGAAAAATACCATTAACTTTTTTGTTTTACTCAAAAACCAAAATCAAGAGAAAAAAATTGTTCTCTTAACATTTAATAGTCTAATCGGATATAACAATGTCGATAACATTGCCCAGGCGGTATTTATTGAATTTGTATAATCTCTTTTAATTACCAAAAATGTATGCAGAGTATATTTTTTTCAATTCGATAAAACCCAAAATGATGTTTATAGATTATGAAAGGTCTGCGGCTGGAAATAAATTAAATGGTTTTTATTTCGTAAATGTGAAATTGAAATTATAATTATAGACAATAAAATAAAGGCTCCCTCCTGGAGTTTTACTTTATATTATGGGCAATAAAATTAAAATGCCTGCGTAGAAGTATGCTTTAATTTGCGTTTGCAATCTTTTAGTCATTACGGCTGAATTGATATCTCCTCCCACAATGGTGTAGCAAAATGTTTATGTTTGGTATTTAAACATTTTTTATTTCAATTTCTACACAAAGCATCTAGCCTATACAACGGTGTGGTAAAAAAACATTATTTTCAGAAAAAAATATTAATTGATGGAAATTGCGTTACTCAGCAAAACTATTTCTTCGTTTATCACTTCTGCAGAAATGGCTTATTTTCGTCTTATTTGTATTTTTCTATTTTTATGAACATTAACTAGCCAATAAAAATCGATTTTTCAAAAATATACAATTTTCAATTATTTGCCTACTTCTTTAGAAACACTATTCTTACGCAAAAATTATGTTCATAAAATGGGTTGCCTTTAATTTTATGTATTGGATTGGACGTCTCCTTCTGAAAGTATACTTCACATTTATTGCTAAGAACAATTTTGCCTGATAATATGCGTTATTTGTTGATTGATTTTATTTGCAATGTTACTGAACTTATATACGATATTTTTGCAGATAAAGAATACATTATTTTAAAACAATTTTTTTTCGAAACTTTTTGACAATTTAATTTCTATATACTTACAAATGATAAGAACTGACTTATAGAACAAAATATATCGTGAATTTACCTGAAAAGAAGAAAGAGAAATACAACTTCATTATTTTTGAATAAAATTACAATAACACTATGCAACAAATAAATTGTGTTCGAGACCCAAAAACTTGGTTTCTCTGTGTAGATTGAGGCATACTATTTCATAAAATCAAAACCCACATATTTTTGTATGGTAAATTTTTTTTCAAATTCAAATTTTAATGCATAGCACCTCTTGCATTTTGACTATAGGTTTTGAAGTACCCGTTACTTTCCAATAAGAGTGATATGATTTCTTTAAAAAAACGCACTTATTGTTAAGGAAATTCAACAGATTTGTAATTAATGTGAAGTACAATCGATACAATTAAGTTCTAAATAAAACGTCATTGAAATGGCCTCTACGACTTCTTCTGCAGGAACGACTTAATTGAACCCAATTTTCGACCACTTTTTCCACTAAATCAAGTCGTATGTCATGAATGGCACGTTCAATATTGACTTGTAAAGCTTGAAGAGAGTCCGGTTTATTTCGAAAGATCAATGACTTCAAATAACCCCACAAGAAATTGTCTAATGGTGTTAAATCACAACTTCTTGGAGGCCATTCAATATCACAATTTCTTAAATAATCGAATCTCCAAACATTTCTCGCAACAATTTAATTGTTTCATTTGCTGTGAGGCACATAGCTACAATCGGTTAATGGCAAAAAGATAGCTCTTAACGAGAGCTAAAATATTGCTCATGGGTGTCAAGGTCGTAGGTCGACTGGAAAGTGTTTTTTTTTTATTTTAAAAAATATTGACTAAAAGTTACAATTGGAGAACGATTATTTTGTTAATAAAACTGAATAATCTGTAAAGGTTTTCGATTTTAAATTTATTTTATTTTTTCTTTCAGATTATATAGACAACACTTGGAGAATTTATAATGGAGAGGTTCACAATTGAACAGAGAACCAGAACAATAGAATTTTATTATTTAAACCAGAGATCAATTATTTTAACGCAAAGAGCATATCGTCGACATTTTAACGTCAGAATTTCGCCCTCTGAAGCAATGATTCGTTGCTTAGTTGATCGTCATCACCAACATGGCAGCGTAAGAGATTTGCCTCGAACCGCTAGACCACGTGTAAGTCGCACTGCGGAAAATATTGAACGAGTACAGCAAAGTGTTAACGAAGCACCAGAAACATCTGTCAGAAGGCGTTCTGCTCAGCTAGAAATGTCTCGTACGTCACTACGGCGCACAGTGGAATATTTTCACACAAGACGCGGCAAAAATTAGAAGGAGTTGAGCTAGGGCTTTGAAATTTCGTACATATCATTTATTTCGCCAAATTAGCTAAAAACCAATTTTTTGTTGATATCCGCCCATAACCACGCCATCCTCCCACATAACCTAAAATTAAAAATGTTAGTATTTTTCACAATTTCACATTTATATTAATACAAATCGCTGGAAGAGATTGTATTTGAGTCCTCAATTATATAAAATTTACAAGTGCCACGCCCAACGCCAATTTATCAATTTAAATTTTATACGATGTTCGAATTTACAGGATAATTGTGCATAAAATGCTTTGTATCTTCTGATCGGTGTAAAGCAGTACATACAACTAAGTACATAACTAAAGCGTAAAATATTAGCTCAACATTTTCAAAAACATCATTATGCAATGCGTTTACAGTTTCTTGTCAATTAATCAATCATTACAACTATCCAGAAAAAAACAACATGGATTTAGCAATGTGTTCATTAATAATACATCATTTTTAAAGCATACTTTTAGGAATATGAGGAAAGGACACACAAATAAATTGTAGTCACAATCATAAATTTTTTGAACCTTTAAATATATTATAAACACAAATACCAATTACAGCATTGTTGAATTGTCATTCGTTTTATATTATACTAGGATTTGGCCCTTTTTTGGGAAATGTCAAAAGGGTTTTGCCAACGACAATCTTTAGTTTGCCCCTTAAGGTATGATTTTAGAAATATGTTCAACACACAGTAACATTGAGTAAAGAATGTGAATTTTGGGTTGTTTTTTGCCGACTAAGTTTTACCATTTCTGTAATTAAATTAACATAGGCAGAATTTTCTTTTTGCAATGGTTAACTGAGAACCTAGTTTATCAATTTTTGTTAATGCCAAGACCTCGGTCGGCCTCGCGATTATAGTTTTATCCTGAAGAAAATGAAACACCCTGAATTTTGGCAACTTGCAGGTAAACCGCTGCATAAAAAGGAAAATGAAAACATAATAATAGTTTTTTTAATGCAAAATGATACTTCAAAAGGTTCTGAATTATATGAATTAAACGAAGTTCCAATGCGTTTCATTGTTTCGGAGATATGGGCTTACAAAATACTCTCTAAAATGATAAACTTTGAAACCATTTTAACATTTATGAATTTTAAATGCTTGTACAGCAAGATTTCGCCAAGTTATCGCCAAAACCTTTTAAAATATAGTTAATTGGAATGTTCTTTATAGATTGGAATCAAATATGCAGAGATTGGAGCTCATGAAAATTAGGAGTTTTTGCCGCTCATAATACACTGTGCGGCGCATTTAAAAAAAAGATTTACAGTTATACCCATATAAGGTCCAATTGGTGCAAGAATTAAAACCCCCAGATCATCGGCACGTCTAAATTTTGCAGTTAAATTCCAAGAGTTGGCCAGAAATGAAATCAAATTTATTAAAAATTTGATTATAAGTGATGAAGCTCATTTTCATTGGCTTTGTTAATAAGCAGAACTGTAGGTTCTGGGGTTCTCAAAATCCAAGAGCCATTCATCAACGCCAATTGCACCCCATCAGGTTTACAGTATGGTGTGGGAACACATCTGAAAATGTCATTGGGCCTTATTTCTTCGAGAATGAAGATGGAAGTGCTGTAACCGTAAATGGAAAGTGGTATCGGTTTATGATAGAAAATTTTGTACGTCCTGCTCTTGAAAACAGACCTGGTATGTGGTTTCAGCAGCACGGAGCCACTGCCCATACTGCCCGAGACACAATGGCACTTTTAAGTCAAATTTTTGGAGAGCGAATAATTTCCAGAAATTCGGAAATTATTTGGCCCGCGCGATCGCCAGATTTGACAGCACCCGACTATTTTCTTTGGGGTTATTTGAAGGAGCGAGTGTATGTGAACAAGCCAGAGACAATCCTTGAACTCAAGGCAAACATTGTTGCAGAAATTCGAACGCTACAGCCACAAGTTTTGAAAGGTGTTATGGAAAATGCTCTAAAAAGAGCCCATCAGTGCGAAGCTGAAAACGGTGGTCATTTAAGAGACATTATTTTTCATACTTAGTGTAAATTGCATATCCAGATTATATAATATGCCTTTTGCATATTATATAATCTGGAAGAAAAAATAAAAAAAAAATTAATAAACGAAAAAGTTATTAAACTTTTACACCCCTTGGTTTCTTTAGGCCCACCCTGTAGTAAAATTTTATGGGCAACATTTTTGTAGAACAGTTCATCCCCGCCCTCCCCATTATTAGGGGCGCTTTTTACGTTTCGTTTAAATATGACCAAAAATTACAGTTATGTGGGTTCATATTAGGAATGTAACGAAAGTGACTTTAGCGTAAGCGAATATTGAAATACATTTCTTGCGAAAGCGAATAGTGAAATATGCATTTTTGGGAAAGCGAATGCGAATAATAGTTTGACCCTTTAGTACTAACAAAATTAAAGAACTAATGGAATGGATACTTTTCCAGGATATTCAAGTATTAAGAATGTTTTCCTTATTTGTAACTCCTGTTACCACAAGGACAAGCATATTTTTCAAAAGATTTGAAGAGAAGTGGAAGAGTTTTTCCCTTCACCAAAAAAAAAAGTATATTGTTGTTTTTAGAGTTACAGAATAGTGAAATGCTAACATTTTGGAGGCTCAATGTGGTCTTTCTGAGCCATTTAGGGTGCCTAGGCACGTTCAGATTGTATCAATATATTCACAAAAGTTGTTCAGGTTTACCGTGGCTATAATTGTGCCA
This sequence comes from Eudasyphora cyanicolor, assembly GCA_963930755.1. Classification (NCBI taxonomy): domain Eukaryota; kingdom Metazoa; phylum Arthropoda; class Insecta; order Diptera; family Muscidae; genus Eudasyphora; species Eudasyphora cyanicolor. Next base: position 132,800,178 of record OZ005738.1, read on the forward strand.
AATATTGTTATTAAACCAGTAAGGAAAGGCAGAAAGTCGGGCGGGGCCGACTATATAATACCCTACACCTCCCTAACAATGCGATAAGGGTTATTGCGATAATAATTTGAAATAATTTGTAAATGGGTAAGAACATATATATGCGGATATATCTATTTCTGAACCGATAATCGCTAAATTAAGCAATATTCGTTCCTAAGTTGAGAAACATCTTTCTGGAGAATTTTGTAATGATCGGAAGTAAAGTACAACTTCTATAGCGCTTTGTAACCAAATCAGGAGGAACATATATATGGAGCTTATATATAAATCTGAATCGATTTTCCCTGAACACTCATTCATGTAAAATAGAAACCTCTTTCTGTCGAAATTCGTACTGGTCGGATATAAAATACAGTCTCTACAGCGCTTGAATGTCAAATCGGTGCTAACATATATATGGGGGCTATATCTAAATCTGAACCGATTTTCCCCAATTTTGGCAGTATTCCTTCGTGTAATACGAAACCTCTTTCTGCCGAATTTCGCTGTAATCGGATATAAAATACAGTTTCTACAGCTATTGAATTTCAAATCGGGGGTAACATATATATGGGGGCTATATCTAAATCTGAACCGATTTTCTCCGAATTTGGCAGTATTCCTTCATGTAATAAGAAACCTCTTTCTACCGAATTTCGTACTGATTGCATATAAACTACAGTTTCTACAGCGCTTACATGTCAAATCGGGTGCAACATATATATGGGGGCTATATATAAATCTGAACCGATTTCCCCCAAATGTTGTATTGTATCTAAGTGTATCATGAGACTACTCTCTGTCAATTTTTGTATAAATCGGTTACAAAATGTTGCTTATACAGTGCATATATGCCAAATCGGAGGTACTTATATATGGGAGCTATATGTAAATCTGAACCGATTTTAACCAAATTCAATAGGGATCGTCCTTGGGCCTAAAAAAATATATGTGCAAAGTTTCGTTGAGATCGGACCATAATTGCGACCTGTACTTTGATTACAAAAATACGTCTACAGACAGACAGACAGACAGACGGACATAGCTAAATCGACTCAGAAAGTGATTACAAGCCGATCGGTATAATAAACAATGGGTCTATCTCTTCTCCTTTTGGGTGTTACAAACAAATGCACAAAGTCATAATACCCTGTACCACAGTGTGGTGTAGGGTATAAAAATGGGGAGCCACTCACTGTTAGTTACGCTGAATAATGTGAACAAAATATTTGTATCCTTCACTATTTCAAAAAAGTGCAAGAAAATATATTTTTTTGGCATAGAATGTTAACAAACTTTGTTCAACATATTCTAAGCTACAGTATTGCCAAATATAGTTAAGCGGTATCTCCAAGTCTGAATTAGCTGTTGGACAAAAAACGGATGACACCTTTTTCGAGGGGGCCCACTGATTTCCAGGATCTTATAAGGCCCATTAAAAAAACAACAGTCACCAATGTCGCCTAGTATAGGTTTATGCTACCATTTGGTAGTATATTCGAGCCTATACTGTCCGTGTATTTGTCAAAAAGTGTTCATTTGTTGCATAGTGTAATCAATCAATAGGTGGATGGTAATAATATATGCATTGCAGAATCTTTTATGCTGCTGCCCTTTATAAATATTTCTAGCTAATGTTTGTGTTGAAATCAATTGATGTTTTTCCTTTGTGGCCTAATACATACACGAGTACATATAAAACTTTCTTTAGAAATGAAACTTTTTTCTAAGTCTAAAATAATATACGTTCTTCATTTGTGTTTCCTCTTTCTCTTAGAGAGCCTTTCTACTTCCAGTTTTATACATTCAAGGCTGAGTTGAAATACATTTGAATTAACATTTTTTCTATTGTGTATGCATCATATGTATCAGTTAAGTTTGAAAACGAATTCAATACATACGTACACGGGGCAAAATCGAATTTTTTGATATGTTTGACTCGAAAGAAAGTATATTTGGAACACAAATTTTGAAATATTTTATATTTCTGAGCAAATAAATTTTATTTGAAAACCAATACAATTTATTTGGAACGAATATTTTAATATATTAAAATAAAATATATTTGCAAACTAAATTCCTCAAATAAAATATGTGTTTAAATACAAATAAAATTATTGTTTAGAAATTTCTCCAAATATATTTTATTTAAAAACGATTTTCAAAACTTTGTTGACATTTTTTAAATTTCAGTTTTAATTTTTTCTTTAATTCGAATTGTGCCTCCTAGTCATGATACCATATGTAGCATTAACTTCTGTTTTAAATCGATCATTTTAAATTTCTGTCATCATTTGTTGTCAATCCTCCAAGTAATTTATTTATATCCAACATTATACGGTTTCAATTATTAATATTTTTATACCCTCCACCATAGGATGGGGGGTATATTCATTTTGTCACTCCGTTTGTAACACCTCTAAATATTGATCGGAGACCCCATAAAGTATATATTCTTAATCGTCGTAAAATTCTAAGACGATTAATCCATGTCCGTCTGTCCGTCCGTCCGTCCGTCTGTGGTAATCACGCCACAGTCCGCAATAATAGAGCTAGGTTGATCAAATTTGGTACAAATACTTCTTATAGTTGCAGGTTGTTTGGGATTGCAAATGGGCCATATCGGTCCATATTTAGATATAGCTCCCATATATAGCATCTAACTTGTTGTGATTCCTACTGTTCTCATCTACTATATTTTTTTGTGTTTATCGGTGTTATTTTCTTTAGGTTTGAGTTATTTTCTGAGTTCACATGCTATCCATGGTGGAGGGTATATAAGATTCGGTATGGCCGAACTTAACGCTTGTTTATTTTTAATCTAAAAAAAGAACTTTGAATTGCTGAAAAATGTAACGCATTTAAGATATCGATATATTTTCCGAATACTTAAATGAAAATAAATCTTTGTTTCAGAAATAATAATCTCAAATAACAAAATATTGGGATAGAAACAAAGATGTGTTTAGAACAACATATTTCCAAATACATATATAATTTTTGTGTGTACCAAATATTATATGTTTAGAGTGTACGCTAAACATATACATATATGTTTCAAGCCGAATATGTTTTGGAGAATATACTACAGAAGCGATTTTTTTCAGCGTGTATATACGTACATATATATATATATATATATATATATATATATATATATATATATATATATATATATATATATATATAAATGAAGAAAGTTGCATATTTTGTGGCACTTCTTCTATACTTCTACTTTCTTTTATAAGCAGCATCAACTTAATACAAGAATATGCAAATAACTATGCCTGAAATATGCATTCAATTGAAGTTTGTTGAGCAAAGCAAAGCATACTTTCAGTTGTCTTTCGGTATGTCGTTAAGAAAACTTCTTTTCTTGTGCCTCTCTCTCTCTCTCTGCTATCAGTACAATGTATTTTTCTGTGAAAAAGGCTTATTTCATATCAAAAGTATTCATTCAATTCAAACGAAAGCTCATAATCCGAAGAAAGCATACAAATATGCAAAATATCTTCGTTCATTCCTCCTAGAAGTATACTTCACTATTTGTATAACAATTAAAAGTATGCCACAAAGAGAAAACTAACATGTATAGACATTCAATTGGAATAAATATAAATGAAGTTTTGCATGCGGAAGTATTCTTAGAAATCTTTAGGGGTTATTAATTCTTAATTTGACAAATAATTATACTTTATTGAGGGTTACCATAAAGCATTAAATCATTAAATATATATATGTTTCTTTGGCAATACATTATAAATGAACCCACATAAATTTTCCCCTTTTACAGTTATGATATTTTTATTAAAGCCACAGCATACCCCTAGGATAAACAATTGCATAAATATGTATTTATGTATATATATGTATTAATCATGTTAATATCTGATTATAACCCATATTTGGTTAATATTAAAATTCATTTAAAACCACATTTATTTCCAATTATTTACTCAGTTACGCAAGTGTGAGTGTCATTTATATATTTTACACGCATACATGCATACATATTTGTTTGTCATACTTTTTTGCGGTCATTCGCACACAATTGAATTAATGAAGGATCATTAATAATATAATAATTATGGATATAAAGGGTGGTTAAATTGTAAGGGCCGATGTTGAATGTGAACCACACCTAAACGTCAAGTTTTTTTCTGCATTTCATTTGACATTTCGAAATTTAAGACTAACTCAATTTGAACCATGGAAAGATACACAATCGAGCAACGCGTTAAAGTTTTCTAAGGCTTTTACGAAAATGGGCTTTCAAATCAAAATGCATTTCGTGAACTTCGTGATGTTTGTTTGATCAGCATAATCGACCAAATGTGTCCACAAACGGGAGAATTGTGTGAGATGTGAAAACACCTGTGCATGCTCGCCCAGTTCGTCTGGTGCGGCTCATGGGCTGGCGACGTCATCGGGCCATACTTCTTCGAAATGAGGCCGGTCAGGCAGTTACTGTGAATGGTGTTCGCTATCGTGAGATGATAACGATATTTTTATGGCCCGAATTGGAAGATATGGATGTCGACCATATGTGGTTTCAACAGGACGGTGTCACTTGCCACACAGCTAACGAAACAATGGCTCTTTTTCGCAACAAATTCCGTCATGGCCGTCATGGTGATTTGACACCGTTGGACTTCTGTCTTTGGGGTTATTTAAAAGAAAAGGTGTACATAGGAAAGCCAGCAACAATTCGGGAGCTAAAGTATGAGATAATTCGGCACATTAATGGCATAGAACCGCAATTATGCCTCAGCGTCATCGAAAAATTGGACCATCGGATGGAGGTGTACCGCCGAGGTCGCGGTTGCCATTTGGCCGATATTTTGTTCCATACATAATTGAACCATACCAATATTATCATAAAAAAAGAAATTACAGTAAATTCCTAAATAATTTGTGTTTTATTCAAAATCAACATCGGTCCGTAAAATTTAACCACCCTTTATTTAACAAAGGTAATTTTTTTAAGGATTAAATAATAATATTGTGCAAAAGTGTGAAGAATATTGATAGGATAAATTTGTTTAAAAATAGCTGCATGAATTGCATATTGCTGTCTCAAAATACAGCTAGAAACTTTTCACAATAAATAGTATTCAACAAAAAAATTGAAAAATTTTGTCATCCAGAACTAAAGGGTTTTCCAACAAGAGGTGTTATTTTGGTATTAAAAGAAAAATTAAATTTTTTGAGATAAATGATCGGATGTTTATTTCATAATAAAGAGGAAGGTACGTCGTTAATAATGAAAAACAACATCAGCCAGATGGCCACAACGACCACGCTTACAGGACCATATCCTTTTCATGAAATTTTCCATAACCAAATCGCAAAGTGGCTGCCCTATGTCCTCGATAGCCTCACGAATTCTATCTTTGAGGTCTTGAATCGATGCTGGGCTGTTGGCGTAGACCTTATCTTCCACGTGGCCCCAATGGAAGAAGTCGCAAGGTGTTAAATCACAAGATCTCGGTGGCCAATTGTGATCACCTCTTCGAGAGATAACACGGTCCGGAAACTTTTCCCGTAACAGAGCAATGGTTTCGTTGTTTGTGTGGCACGTAGCGCCATCTTGTTGAAAGTAAACGTTGTCCAGATCGATACCATCCAACTCCGACCATAAAAACAACATTAATCATCTCTCGATAGCGCAATCCATTCACCGTAACTGTTGATCCAACCTCATTTTCGAAAAAGTAAGGTCCAATGACCCCGCCGGACCATAAACCGCACCAAACAGTCACACGTTGAGGATGGAGAGGCTTCTCAACAATAAGTCTTGGGTTTTCCGAGCCCCAGATGCGACAATATTGCTTGTTGACGTAGCCACCGAGGTGGAAATGCGCCTCATCAGTCAAGGTGATTTTTCGATGATTTTCGAATTTTAATAATTTCAATGCGTTGTTGAATCGTATATCGTTCCATTTTCAATAATGGCGTAGTTTGTACTTGTCAAATGTCAAAGAATAAAAGCTTCAAAAGTGACAGCTACCGAAATACCGGGTGATTCAAAATAACAGCTCTTGTTGGAAAACCCTGTACTACCACCACCTTAAATGGAGAAGGGATAAACTGGGTTGGCCTTCATGTCCCAGATGTGATACGGAATAATAAAGCTCAACTAGAGTCAATTGCAACATTTATTTTTTATTTTTTATCGTATTTTTTTGTTTCTAGGTGGATCATAACTTGCGACACATCTCCGTCTAGGTCTCGAGGAATACTATTGCAACGGGTGTTTTTTTAGACGTGTGGTTTTCAAGGAGAAATAAAATGCATATAATTTAATGTTATGGCCAAATTTAGCTTTATTATAAAGATACGGGTTTGCCATTATGTTTTAAAAATGATTTCGGACAAGTGGACGCCGCGGCTTGCTGGAATAAATTCAAGCCGAGAGGCCCAATTTTCGACCACTTCTTGCAGCATTTGGGGCTGTATATCAGCAATAACGCGCCGAATATTCTCTTCCAAGGCGTCAATCGGTTCGGGCTTATCTGCGTAGACCTGTGACTTCACATAACCCTACAAAAAAATAGTGCAGCGGTGTTAAATCGCACGATCTTGGAGGCCACGCCACAGGCCCAGGACGCGAGATAATGCGCTAACCAAAAGTTTCCTTCAATAAATTGATTGTTTCGTTGGATTTATTGCATGTACCGCCGTTTTGTTGGAACCAATTAATGTCCTCCAATTAATGTACGAAAAAGTCATTATTCATGGCTCTACAGCGTTCCCCATTGACTGTGACAATATGGCCGGCGTCATTTTTGAAGAAATATGGACCAATGATTCCCTCTGCCCATAGAGCACACCAAACAGTGACTTTTTGTGGAAGTAATGGCGGCACAATGGCTTGTGGATTTGCATTACATCAAATGCGACAATTTTGTTTACAACGTACTCATTCAACCACAAGTAAGCTTCATCGCTGAACAAAAATTTTCTTGTGAAAATCGGAAAATTTATTACCATTATTTTGCTAATAAATTTGCACGATTTGCAACCTATTCATTATGAAATGGGAAACCAAACTGAGCATAAATCAAGTGATAGCTGTCAAAAATACCAACTTCGAAAAAATTATTGCTAGATTGAAGACAACACGTCTAAAAAAAACACCCTGTATGACCCCATCGAATTCATTTATAAATACAGACTTTTCCAATAAGAGTGATATGATATCTTTGAAAAAAAACACATAAAACAACACACTTAATGTGAAGTACAATCGATACCATTAAGTTCTAAATAAAACGTCATTCAAATGGCCTCCACGACTTCTTCTGCAGGAACGAATTCGATGAACCCATTTTTCGAGCACATTTTCCACTAAATCAAGTCGTATGTCATGAATGGCACGTTCAATAATGACTTGTAAAGCTTAAAGAGAGTTTGGTTTATTTCGAAAGACCAATGACTTCAAATAACCCCACAAGAAATAGTCTAGTGGTGTTAAATCACAACTTCTTGGAGGCCATTCAATATCACAATTTCTTGAAATAATCGAATCTCCAAAATTTTCTCGCAACAATTAACCCCCTATACATTTTCATGCATTTGTATGGCAAAAAGGGTACCGTAACTTTGAATTTCTAAGTATGTTCGTATATTATTTTGGTCTTTAGACTAAATGTAAAAAACATTATTTTGTATTATAATTTTTTATTTATTTTGTTGAATGCATGAAAAACAAGTATAATCAACTTTAGAATGTTGTTGGCACACAGGATTAGTGCATTTGGTGCAGTAAAAACGTGTCTTCCTACGCAGCTTTTCGTCTTGCGTGAAACAAATTCTGCAATCTTTTCTAGAACTTAGTGTACTAGGGCCGCTTTGTTGGTTAGGCAGCATGTTGCTGGGAATATTCAACGGCCTTCCAAAGAAAGATTCAATGGCCAAACGAGTTGAATGTTGGCCCAAAATATATACCTTTTGTTGGATCTAATGGTGCCTAGTAATGGTACGCTAGTCCAATCGACGAAAGACGTTTAGCTGCGTCTAATGTTGTAAAGAAGTTATCAGCAATAATAGTTCTGCCGCTGTTGGTATATCGATTAGCCAAAGTTATGAGCACATTTTCGCCTTGGTTTGTCTCTTGTTGTTCTCCCTCCTTATCAGTGTACAGTTTTCCTTGCAACGGATAGTTGGTTTTCGCATCGCATGCCCACCATACTGTTATGCCATACTTTGCGGGCTTTGATGGGATGTATTGCGTGAACTTTGTGCGCCCACGGTATGAAAATAGCTGCTCATCGATGGTTGCACTTTCGTATGGTTCAAAATTACTGGCAAGATTGTTATTCAAGAAGTTCCATATGTCGCGAATGGGAGCAGCTTTGTCGGTTTGTTGACGAAATGCGCGCGTACGACTGTCGTCAAATCGAATACAGCGCATCAATGTAACAAATCGTCTATATGACATGGCTGCAGGGAATATTGGAAGTGTATCAGTTTGCCACATCAATCTTGAGAGCTGCATAGTACAAGGTGGCGCAAAAGTAATCCTGCTATCAGAAAATGCTATAAATTTTGCGATTGGCCCCTAATGTCAGTTCTGTTTTCACATTTGTGTAGTAAACACATGCGAAATACACGTTAATAAACAATGTTACGCTACATTGCTCCAGAACGCGGAATATTGCTGACTAGTTATTTGACCAATAATCGGTCGGTGACTTTGGTACAACGTGAATTTCGTCGCAGATTTCCTGGCCGTCCAACGCCTACTGGTGAAACACTGCTCGCCTCGAAGAGACTGGCACAACACGAGATGCTGCCAGGCGTGGCAGACCCCGGAGTAGCCGTTCTGCTGAGAATATTGCTGCTGTAGCCGAGGATGTCAAATGGGTATCAGTCGACGGTCTCTACAGAGAATTTTGGTACAAGATTTGAAGATGTTTCCGTAGAAAGTCCAGACGGTGCATCAGCTGTTAGCTGCTGACCCCCAATCGCGTCTAACATACGGTCAAGCCATCCTTAATCACCACCAAGAGGAAGATGATTTTTCATCAAAAATAATCATGAGTGATGAGGCCCATTTCCATCTTAGCGGGTACGTAAATAAGCAAAATTTACGCTTCTGGGGCACTGAAAATCCGCGTGTAACCCACGAAGAGCCATTACACCCGCTCAAAGTCACTGTATGGTGTGCTGTTTTCGCTGGAGGAGTCATCGGACCTTTTTTCTTCGAAGACGTCGCGGGCCAAACGGTTACTTTGAATGGTGAGCGCTACAGAGCAATGATCAACGAGTTCTTTTTGCCGCAACTTGATGAATTGGGATTGGAAAACATGTGGTTCCAACAGGACGGTGCAACGGCACACACTGCACGTGCCACAACCGATATGCTGAAGGATGCATTTCCCGGGCGCCTAAACTCCCGTTTTGGCGATTTGCACTGGCCTTGCTGGCCAGTGCAAATCGCCTGATTTGACCGCTCCAGACTTCTTTTTGTGGGGCTTTTTGAAGTCGCGGGTTTATGTCAACAAGCCTCAGACTCTTGCAGCTCTTAAAGACAATATCCGTCAAGAATGTGAGGACCTATCGCCGGAAGTTTTGGCCAAAGTGATGGAAAATGCCATAAAAAGGGCTCAAATGACAATCAACTGTGGCGGCGGCCATTTACATGACATCTTATTCTCGACTTGATGTAAAAAAAATTAAAAGCCCAAATAAAAATTATCCACAAGAAGAAAAAGTTTTTCATTTTTTTTTAAATTACAGAAACATCGAAAGGTTACTTTTGCGCCACCTTGTATTATGACCAAAAGCCAATGTATCCCAATAAAAGCGTCAAGCTCAACACTTGTCATATCAACCCATACTCGTGGTGTGCAGTTTTCATGATCTGCGTTCCATTTGCGTGCAACTTTTTCTCCATATATGTACGTAGATTTGTTTGTGTTCGATGATGAACGTAATATTCGGTGAAAAGAAAAGCTTGAACACCTCAAGCGGACTGGTCAGGTTTGTTTTTGGACCACCTCCGAAACGCATGATGTTGTGCTGGCGGGTTCAGTTGTACTCCACTTGGTACCATCTTTTCCAAGCAAAAAACCGTCTGCAGCTTGAGTTGGTGCATTCTCACTTTCTTCTTCGGATTCTTCATCGCTGTCGAATATTTCATTTGCTTCAATTTCCAATTCATATTCAATGTCCGAGGCGTCATCTTTGGGCACAAAATCTGTGTTTTCACCGCTTTGGTCTTCAAATAAATCTAGTTCTTCGTCTGCTTCTGTGTGAACGGCGAAATCACACTGTAACGCTGATGATAGTTGTTGTTGGAAATTATCGGTAAGGCTGCCTGTGTACGCAAAGAAAAAATTCGTTTCTGCGAAACGAAATATTAGACAACTACAATTCTCATTTGCCGGAACTGAAATTTCGTTTATTGTGACAGATATTTATTTCGGGTAAGCAATTGCTAGTTCTGACCAAAAAATTTCAGTCGTCGTAAATGAGAATTATAGTTGTCTAATATGTATTTCGTTTCGCAGAAACGCATTTTTCTTTGCGAGTACGCAAGCGCGTATTGTACACAAAGTCTAAATCCTCTGCCATAATAATAGTAATAATTACACTGTCGCACAAAAAATTTATATTTCGGACTGTCGCTGGTTGTATTTTCAGCATTCAATAATAAACTAACTGAACTCAAAACCAAAATCACAAACGAAAGAAAGAAATAAGAGAAAAATTAACATAGAAACTACCTGTAAGTAAACATCTGCATTGAATTCACAGAAAAACAACCCAAAATTTGTATAATAATAATTTATTTCATACAAATTGTATAGGGGTCTGGTCAGGCATATGTCACTCCGTTTGTAACACCTCTAAATATTGATATGAGACCTCGTAAAGACTTCTTAATCGTCGTAAAATTCTAAGACGATTTAGCGAGGTCCGCCTGTTCGTAAGTCCGTCCGCCTGTTGTAATCATGCTTCAGTCCGTAATAATAGATCTAGGTTGATCAAATTTGGCAGAAATATTTCTTATGGTTGCAGGTTGTTTGTAATTGCAAATGGGCCATATTGGTCAATGTTTTCACATAGCTGCCCTATAGAGGTCGCTCCAAAATACGGGGTTTGAGCCATAGATACCACATTTTGAAAACAATTTAGCAGAAACTTTGCAGTTTATATTCTATTTTGACAAGAATTCATCACACCAAAAATTTTCCAAATCGGTTCATATTTGGTTATAGTCACCCTATAGAGGTCGCTCCAAAATATAAGTATTTAAGCCATATATACCATATTTTCCAAGCACTTTGTCTGAATCTTTGCAGTATGTATTTAATTAAGACAAGAATTCATCGCAGAAAAATTTTTTTAAATCAGCTCATATTTTGTTGTGGTCCACCTATAGATGTCGCTCCCAAAATTTCTTATTTAAGCCATAAACACCACATTTTCTAAGAAATTTAACTGAAACTTCTATTATGGCAAGAAATCATCTCAATAAAATTTATGCAAATAATATTTTATTGTATATACACGCAAAGAAAAAAATTCCTTCTGCGAAATGAAGTATTAGACAACTAAAATTCTCGTTTACGACAACTGAAATTTCGTTTGCAAACGAGAATTGTAGTTGTCTAATATTTCGTTTCGCAGAAACGATTTTTTTCTTTGCGTGTATTTATTTATTGTAGTCCCCGTGTAGATGTAGCTCTCAAGAAGCTATTTTAAGCCATAAATACCACATTTTTCAGGTGAAGGATTTGGCTAAAGAATTTGCGGCCTACAAATTGCAGCGTTCGTTTTTTTTAATAATTTACTTAAACAAAAAGGATCGTTTCATAATTTGCTGCATATCCAAAGATTTTCCAGTAATAAATTGAATGCCTATTATCCCCTTCACCAGTATATAAGATTCGGTATGGCCAAACCTAACGCTTTTACTTGTTTTTATTCCAAACAGATTATTTGTTTTCTTTTTTTTATGAAATCTGTTCCTTAGGATATGCTCTAAATTGCACTATTTACCATTTTGTACTATTTGAACTCATCACCAAGCACTTATTTAAGTTTGTGATATAAAATTGAAATGAGTTCTTTAGGATATGCTCTAAATTTCGCTATTTACCATTTTTTGCATTCAAACTTAACACCAGCCACTCATTTAAATTTATGATACGAAACATTTCACAAGCTGCAGTCATATGTTATTAAACATATCGCTGTCCTGCTGTATGCCTAAGATTTGGACTTGTTAGTGAAGCCTTTATTAGTTTGTGTAATACTCTAAATTTCATTTATTTTCCTTTCAAATCATTCACTTGCATCTCAAAGTAGGCAATGACTTTCTATCTATAAGATCAGCCCCTTAGCGTATGCACCAGATTTCACTCTGATCTTTCTTTTCCCCCTTTTTTGTATGCAGCAGATATTATTTAATTTGACAATGTTGACAGTGTAGCTTTAAGGATAATACGAAGATGACGAAGAAGCAGAAGAAGTAGATAGCAAATCCGTTGTTATTGAAATGTTTTCCGGCAATTTAATTGTTCGCGCAAACTGTCAGGCAAACATATTTACGCAATGCTCATATATACACAGAAATACATACAGAAATAAATATCTACGCAAATACATGCATACATATATATGTATGTATGTAAAGAGCATGACCAAAGGGCATTTGAAATGGAATGAAAACTAGAACAACGTGCTCAATTGAAACTTGTTATTCAGATCAACAATTTTTTTCCCTTCATCTATGTGCTATATAGATGATATAAACATAGATATGTATGTATGGAGAGGATATACTACATATATGTATATGTATGTGCATCATAAAAATATTCTTTTTTTTTCGAAAAAAGGCAGCCAAACAACGAAAACAGCAACAAACTCTATGGCAAAGGAGGGACTGAGTTGGGGAGCAGGAGCAGGAGTATAAAAAAATAGAACACAATAATAAACGTGAAGAGAAAATAAATTTGCTGCTGCTTGTGAGTGTTTGGCCTGAGTGTGATTGTTTCAAAAAGTGGCAGCCTTACTCTGAGCGACCGTAAAATTAAAGATGACAATAAAAGCATACTTTTAGGGAGAATCATTTTAATCCAATACTAGACAAAGCGTAAAGCGTATAGCAGCATCATCGTCATCGACATCAATTTTAGTAGAACAAGAAAAAACGCAGTATCCTTTTTGGAATTGTTGATTTCTTTGGGGTGATCAGAGAAGAGGAGGGAGAGCAAATAAGGTATTCATGTTTAAAATGAGCAAAATTATAATTAAATGTCCGACACGAAAGCACAAAAAAACTGAAACGAAAATTCTAACAATAACACCGAAACTAACACATTTACTCTGGCTCACATATTTACGCCCTTAGGCTCACACACACACAAACACATTCACGCACTCGGTTCAATGCAAACAAAACAGACCCACAATACACTCTCATTTAAAGGAAAACCATACCTTTTTTCCTGTCCTTGTCGAGAGTTAAGTTTGGGGGGTGGGTTGGGGATGCTTGGTTTTAAACTTAACCCACAAAAACCTTCAAAAGTTTATCTTAATCTCGCTTTTTTCCTTCTGTTTAACACTGAAGTTGATGTCCTTCTTTTAACACTTCGGGTGTTTGCTACTGTTGTTGTTGAATATTTTTGTGGACCATAAAAGTGCTTCTTTAGAATTTTTTCTACCGAATTCCTGTGATTTTTTCTCCACCTTTTTTGTCAAAACACTTTTAATTAATACACTCACACACAGGAAAGCACACAGACGCGTTTACGAGCCATAAAGCGAGCAAGTTAGGGAGCAATAACATTAAACAGGCGACGACCGCGACACGACCTTATGCTTCGCAGATACAATTTAAACTGACACCAAAACATACTAAACACGGCATCAATTTACGTGAATAACACAAACTTTGTTATGTTCGTCCTGCCGAAACACAACACAGAAAAGCGGAGAGGGCTATAAAGCCAAAGAGAGCGACACAGAGAGAAAGCATAAACCACAAAAAGTGGGGTTGCTTTCACTAGAGAGAGAGAGAGAGAGAGCGAGAAAAGTAATACAAGTCCTAGCAAAAGCCGCATAGAGATTGAGAACAACTGCAAATTAATTTCAGGCAAATGTCACAAGAGGCTGCAGTCATCATTGTCACACTTTTCCTTGACTGCTAAAAACAAAAAGCACAAACTACACTACAAATATTAATAACAACAACGTGAAAGTTCTTATTGGCAAAGCATGTGGCATTAATTTAGTTAGGCTGAAAACTGAGAGAGAGAGCTTTTTTTAATTAATTTCACCAACTTTTATCTCAATTGCAAGTTTTTGAGAGAGTTTAACTGACAGTGACAAATTTTTGTAAACTTAATAGATATGTATATAGTATAGGGAGAAAGCATTGATGAAAGCTTTTTGAAAGCTTTACAGTTAAATTTCTCCAAAATAAAGCTATTTGTTCAAGGTGACCATATGTGATAAGGGAAAACTTTTTGACTATTTTCAAGGAAGGATATCAATACCTGCATTCTAAACTATGCTAAGTGCAAAAAGGTAGTTTTTTAGGAAAGGCGATCAAAGTCTGATGCATTTTTTGAATTTGTGTGGAATTCCTTTATAACGCAAATCGAATAACCTTTACTGTTTTGTGAATAACTTTTGATTGGGTTGACGGATAAACACCAAATTTTGACTGAATATAATTTGGAATATTTAGATATTAAAACCAGTAAGGAAAGGCTAAAGTCGGGCGGGGCCGACTATATAATATCCTACACCACTCTCGTAATATTGAATAACTCTGATATATAAATTTTGTAATTCATGTATAAATTGTTTACATAAATTTACTTTTGGGACATTTTATACTTAAATAATACCCTGTACCACAGTTTGGTGTTTCAGCCAAATCGGATGAAACATATATATGGGAGCTATAGCTAAATCTTTGCCGATTTTCTTCAAATTCGGCAATGTTGGTTCATGGATCAAGAAACTCTACCATTCTACATTTCAAAATATATGGGATGAATATCTGAATTGATTTCGTTCATGTTAAATTTCAAAACGATTGGATGTTAACTACAGCTTCTACAGGGCTAAAGGACCCAATCCGACGAAACATATATATGGGAGATATAGCTAAATCTGAACCCAATTTCTTAAAATTTGGCATTATTGGTCCATAGATCAAGAAACTCTTCCATGCAAAATTCCAAAAGAATTGGATGCAGAATACAACTTCTATAGGGATAAAGGGTCAAATCGGACGTAATATATATATGGGGGCTATAGCTAAATCGGAACCGATTTTTTTTCAAATTCGGCAATATTGTTCCATAGATCAAGATACTCTACCATGCTAAATTTCAAAACAATTGAATGTAAACTACAGCTTCTACAGGGATAAAGGGCCAAATCTGACGAAACAAATATATGGGAGCTATAGCTAAATCTGAACCGATTTTGTTCAAATTGAGTAATGTCAGTCCATGGGTCAAGAAACTATACAAAGCTAAATTTGAAAACAATTGAATGTAAAATACAGTTTCTATAGGTCTAAAGGGCCAAATCGGATGTAATATATATATATGGGGGCTATAGATAAATCTGAACTGATTTTCTTCAAATTCGGCAATGTTGGTCCATGGATCAAGAAACTCTACCGTGCTAAATTTCAAAACGATTGGATGTTAACTACAGCTTCTATGGGGCTAAAGGGCCAAAACGAACGAGGAATACATATGGGAGCTGCATATAAATCGAAACCGATTGCAAGCAATTTCAATAGGGTTCTTTCCAGGCGTGAGAGACTGCTAACTGCAAAATTTCAGCACGATGGGAGTGAAATTGCAACATGTACTCAACGAACAACAGAAGATGGACAGACGGACGGACAGGCATTGTTATATCAACTCAGCTGATGATTCTGAGTCGACCGGTAGATTTTAAGGTGGGTCTAGCTGTAATATTTGTAGGTGTTACAAACATCTGTCATGAAATAAACATATGGTTATACCCAGTACCACAGTGTAATGTAGGGTATAAAAATTTTATAAAATGTTTGTCTCATGAAAATCTCATTATTTTCACAATACACACAATAATTCCCAGAACTTTAAATCATATAATGTTCAGAACGCAATCATATAATGGACAAGACACAACCATGTTATGGTTACGGGGACCATATTATGGTCGGTGGATTCTGATAAGAGAACCAGATTAAAACCATGGTGATCATAACATGATCAGGGCGCAAACATGCTAATTATAGGACACAACCATATTATGGTCTTAGGATTCACATGTCGCTAGATACAAACCATAAAATTGTTGCGAGAGAGCCATTATAGTTATAGGAACCATATTATGGTCAATGAAGTTATTATAATTCATAACACTCACAAAAAAGGTTTGAATGAACGGCAACCATTCTCAACTAAAACGTGGATGCAGTAATAGACTTGACATATCCCCAAAAAAAAATTCCAAAGGTGTATACGGTGGCCAATTTACCGTAGAGAAACGTGAAATTGAGTGCTCATTAAAATGTTTTCTCAACAAGGTCATTGTTTCATGCGCTGTATAGCTCGTAGCGAAGTCTTGTTGAAACAAGACTATGTGCTTGAATTTCAGGAAGCACATCGTCCGTTAACAGGGTGCGATAACGGTTACCATTGACGGTAACATTCTGATTTTCCTCATTCTTGAAGAAATATGGACTAATGATTCCACCAGCCAATAAACCACACCATACTGCTGTTTTTAATGGATGTAATGGTAGCTCTTGGTAACCTTCGGGTTGCTCATCATCCAAAATACGGCAATTTTGTTTCACATATCCATTGAGCCACAAATGTGCTTCATCACTGAATAAAATTCCACGATTCCTCGGTTGTTTCTTTGAAACAGAGAAGTATTTTCGAATGCCAGCTATTAAAAGCTTTTTGGGTATTTTTTGTCTTTAAGCTTATAGGAAATAAATATGAGATATTTGTTGATAAAATTCCCATTATTCTTAGCCAATGCTGTTTATAGAATATATGTAGAACTAATTAGCTTAAAACTTTCAGAAGCTTGAAGAGAATGTTAACCATATCAAATGTACAAACCAATACATATTAAGCTTTAGTAGGAATTTAAAGCAATCTTTCCGATGAAAAGTCCAAGGATTTTTTGTACTAATATGTATAAGTTGCATAGAAATTACACCAGGATATGTTTGGTATATTTAGTGTATAAACAAATGTATATAAAGCTTTAGTAGTTTATGCACCAAGCATAAAGGACTTTATTTCCAATATAAAATAAAGCTTTATGAAACTTTTGTTCTTTCGCTAAACTTTATTTAGTTAATACAAAAACCAATACTAGTGAAGTAACTTTTCAGAGAGGAAAAGTTCTTCACTTACCGCCGTTTTCAGAAAGCTCCGTTAACGCTAATGAACCGTTATAGAAGTCAAACTCCACACAAACTGACAGCAGTAACTGTCGGTTAGCACTAACGGAGCCCTAACCGAGCTTCCTGAAAACGGGAGTAAGAGTGACTGGTTTAGTACATATTCACAATAAGTACGTCACAGTCGTATGACTGCAAAAAGTCATGATAAAATCTACATCTCCCCGATTTGACGCTAGATGGAGTTTGAACAAAAGTATATATTTCGCTTGGCATATTAATGGTTTTATATATTTATTATATTCAAATTTTAATAGACCAATATGATATGAGATTTTGAACTTTGTGTGAGATATACCAGAAATTTTATTTTTGCTAAATAACTGATGTTTTTTAGAGTTACAGAAATTTAAATTTAAAGAAGCAAAAACAAATGTTTTTAATATCAATTAATCCTTATATACATATTGTATAAAAAAAACAACAACTTTAAGTCGTTCCATAACAGCTTCTCTTTTGTTTATCAACAAAATGGAAATATAAATTGAATGAACAGTACAAATTGCAGATTCTATAGGGCTACAGGGTCAAATCGGACGAAACACATATGTGGGAACTATATCTACATCTGAACCCATTTTCTTCAAATTGAGCAATGTTGGCCCATGGATCAAAAAACTGTTCCATGCTAAATTTCAAAACGATTGGGTGTAAACTACAGCTTTTATAGGGCTTAAGTAACAAATCGGACGAAACATATATGTGGGAGCTCTATCAAAATCTGAACCGATTGTGTTCAAATTGAGCAATGTTGGTCCATGGACCAAGAAACTCTACCATGCTAAATTTCAAAACGATTGGGTATAAACTACAGCTTCAATAGGGTTAAAGGGCCAAATTGGACGAAAAATATATATAGGAACTATATCTGAATCTAAACCGAATTTCTCCAAATTGAGCTATGTTGGTCCATGGATCAGGAAACTATACCATGCTAAATTTCAAATCGATTGGGTATAAACTGTAGCTTGTATGGGGTTAAAGGGCCAAATTGGACGAAATATATATATGGGAACTATATCTAAATCTGAACCGAAATTCTTCAAATTGAAGCATGTCAGTCCATGCTAAATTTCAAAACGATAGGGTGTAAACTACAGCTTTCATAAGGCTATATGGATATAGGGCTAAAGGGCCAAAGCGGACGAAACATATATACATATGGGAGCAATATCTAAATCTGAACTGATTTTCTTCAAATTGAGTAATGTTGGCCCATGGATCAAGAAACTCAACCATGCTAAATTTCAACCCAATTGGATGAAAAATGCAGCTTCTATAGGGATAACGTGCCAAATCAGACGAAATATATATATATGGGACCTCCTTAGAAAGGGTTTTCCAATAGGGATGATATGATTTTGAAGTGACGTTTCGGCCATTTGTAATATGTCATGATCTGTCATTTGTTTTTCATTGTATTCAGTAGTGTTTACAATTTCATCATGGAGAGATATACGCAAGAACATCGTTTACTAATTATTCCGTTTTATTATCAAAATAATCGTTCTCCAATTGCAACTTTTCGTGTCCATTTTTTTAAATCAAAAAAAAAAACGGGGCCGACTATGTAATACCCTACACCTCCCTAACAATGCGATAAGGATCATTGCCGTAATAATTTGGAATAATTGGTAAATGGGTAGGAACATATTGTCTAATTCTGAAACGATAATCGCAAACTTAAGCAATATTAGTTTTTACAGCGCTTACATGTCAAATCGGGGTTAACATATATATGGGGGCTATATCTAAATCCGAACCGATTTTCTCTAAATTTGGCAGTATTGCTTCATGTAATAAGAGACCTCTTTCTGCCGAATTTCGCACTGATCTGATATAAAATACAGTTTTTACAGCGCTTACATGTCAAATCGGGGGTAACATATATATGGGGGCTATATCTAAATCTGAACAGATTTTCTCCGAATTTAGCAGTATTCCTTCATGTAATAAGAAAACTCTCCTTGCCGAATTTCGCACTGATCGGATATAAAATAACATTTTTACAGCACTTACATATCAAATCGGGGGTAACATATATATGGGGGCTATATCTAAATCTGAACAGATTTTCTCCGAATTTAGCAGTATTCCTTCATGTAATAAGAAAACTCTCCTTGCCGAATTTCGCACTGATCGGATATAAAATAACATTTTTACAGCACTTACATATCAAATCGTGGGCTATATCTAAATCTGAACCGATTTCTTCCAAATTTAACAGTGTTCATTCATATAATAAGAAACCTCTTTCTGCCGAATTTCATACTGATCGGATATAAAATAAAGTTTTTACAGCGCGTACATGTCAAATCGGGGCTAACATATATATGGGGGATATATCTAAATCTGAACCGATTTTAACCAAATTCAATAGGGATCGTCCTTGGGCCAAAAAAAAGATATGTGTAAAGTTTCGTCGAGATCGGACCATAATTGCGACCTGTACTTTGATTACAAGAATACATGCACAGACAGACGGACAGACGGACATAGTTAAATCAACTCAGAAAGTGATTCTAAGTCGATCGGTATAATAAACGATGGGTCTATTTCTTCTCCATTTGGGTGTTACAAAAAAATGCACAAAGTTATAATACCCTGTACCACAGTGTGGTGTAGGGTATAAACACTTTCCAGTCGACCTACGACCTTGAGAGAAAAGTTTGGAGATTCGATTATTTCAAGAAATTGTGATATTGAATGGCCTCCAAGAATTTGTGATTTAACTCCATTAGACTATTTCTTGTGGGGTTATTTGAAGCCATTGGTCTTTCGACATAAACAAGACTCTCTTCAAGCTTTACAAGTCAATATTGAACGTGCCATTCATGACATACGACTTGATTTAGTGAAAAAAGTGCTCGAAAATTGAGTTCATCGAATTCGCTCCTGCAGAAGAAGTCTTGGAGGCCATTTGAATAACGTTTTATTTAGAACTTAATTGTATCGATCGTACTTTACATTAAATAAAAAACTTTTGAATTTCCTTAACAATAAGTGTGTTTTTTGTCAAAGAAATCATATCACTCTTATTGGAACCCCTATATATCTAAATCTGAACCGATTTTCCTCAAATTGAGCAATGGTGGTTCATAGATCAAGACTAGTGATTCTGAGCCGATCGGTATAATTTAGGAAGCGTCTAGCTGATGTAGTTCTAGGTGTTATAAACATCAGCCATGAAACAAATTTATAATACCTAGTACTCGTACCACAGTGAGGTGTAGTCTATAATACCCCGTAGCACAGTGTGGGTATAAATATGTATTTACAGCGCTGTAAAATAAAATAAATCTGAACCGATTTGTTTAAAATTTGAAACTGCTTATTCATGAATTAAAAAATATATGCGTATTAAATTTCATTTAAGATTAGTTGAATTAGGCTTTGGCTTCAAGTTTGGTATGTGATAATTACCTTCACTTTAGTGTGACGAGGTTATATATCATTTGCTACGGTCAAAAGTGTAACACATCGAAGGAGTGATCTAAGAGCCAAAGTATGTTCGGCGGATATTCGTTTTGGGTCATTTTAAGTCGAATGAGAAATGCCCGTCCGTCTGTCTGTCTGCTGGCCTGTGCGCACGATAACTCTCGAAAGGAGTAACCGATTGACTTCAATTTTGGTCTGTGGTAATATTTTTTTCTATCTCCGGCTAAGTTCGAAGATGGGCCATATTGGTCTACTCCTTCTTGTACCTCCCACACAAAGGGTTAACATTTTGTGAAATATTGATTCTTTAATAACTTCTATACTACTTATTAGAATCTTCTGAAATTCCACACATTGTATTATTTTATTAGTCGCTATCATCTCGAGAAAAATTGGCGAAAATGCCACGCCCCTTTTGGTACCTCCCACACAAATTGACAATTTTGCATGATAATTTAACTGCTTATAACTTTAATACAAAATTACTTGAAATTTTTTACAGTATAATGTAATTGTAGCGCCTATAGTGCGGTAAAAAATTGACATTATTGTACAGCCCCTTTTGGTACCTCTCACACCAAGGAACCGTTTTACACCAAAAGTTAACAGCTTATAACTTTAATACCAGTACATACAAAAACTTGAAATTTTGTACAGTGTAATGCTGTTACAGTGCCTACAGTCCTGTGAAAAGTGGGCGTTATCACCACGCCCCTTTTTGTACTTCCCACACAAAATGACCAAATCATACCAAAATTGAATAGCTCGTAACGTTAATATACCAGGGCACATAAACACTTTTAGTTCGGCACAGTGCAATGTATTTAAAGAATCTACTGTTTACCGAAAAGTAGCTGTATTTGTTAAATCCCATCTGGTACCTCCGACACATACTGACAGATTAATTAGTGGAATGTTATATACTACTTTACTCACAAAGTGGGGGTATATTTTAGTCGGTTTATTCGACTGAAACGTTCATACTTGTTTTTCTACCTCAGGCTAAGTTTGAAGGTGGACCATATTGGTCCACTCTTTCTAGTTCCTCTATCGCAAAGGGTTGACATTTCGTGAAATATTGATTATTTAACAATTTCTATACAACTTATCCAAATCTTCTGTATTTCCGCATATAGTAATAGTTTGCCCCTTTGGCACCTCCCACACAAAATCGCCAACTTATGGCAAAATTTAATGGCTCATGATAGGCACGCTGACTGGCCACTGTAATGTTAGATCTTTAACATCAAAGTGGCAGAGAGATTCTGTTGACTGCTGTCGACTCTGTGATGATGAGGAGGAACTGGAAACAATCGAACACCTTCTCTGTCAATGTCCTACTCTATCAAGACGAAGACATCGCTACCTAGCTGATTACACGATACAAAATCTGGAATCTTTATCATCCCACGATATTGATAGAATCATGGGTCCTTAACCTAACCTAATGGCTCATAACGTTAATACCAACACACATAAACACTTGCAATTCGGTACATTGCAATTTCTTTGAAGTATCACTGATCACGGCAAAATAGCCCTATTCGTCAAACCACTTCTGGACCGCCCACGCAGATTGACAGATGCATTCAAACACAACATGCTCATAAATATTTTCGTATGGCTTTCACAGACTGGCAAAGACTGATTTTTTTTGTCATCGTTCTGTCATCTTCTAGCCAGTTTATCATATAACATTACTCACAAAGTGAGCGTATACCTTAGTCGGTTTATCAGACTGAAATTTTCTTACTTGTTTCTTTTTTACACTCCATTCGCCCTGCAAGAGCCATACATTGTACGGCATTTCTACCCAAACTATCATTAAAAATACCAAAAAAACTTAATGATGTTGTGATACTCCAGGCGGAAGTTATACGAGAATAGATTTACATTCCCTTTTTGTTTTTACCCACAAAAAATCAAACGAATGTAGGGGAAACCTAAGAATGATGACATTTTAATCTGGTCCTTCCTTTATATATTCAGAAAAAACGTAATATAAAAGATACCCCTACACACAAATATACAAATGTCACAGCCAAACAAATTGTGGTTAACAAAATTTGTCAAATACTTTAAAAGGTTCATTGCATTTATGCCGTGAAAAGACAAACAAAAAATCCGACTACCCTCGCTCTTTCTCACACTCACTCTCAAATATCCACAGAAATATGCGGCGAGAAGGAACAAAGCATCATCATCTATATACGTATGTATGTGTGTAGTGGTGAATGCTTAGGTTGTTCGTTGCTGCACAGGAAACGGAAATGAAATGCAAAAAAAACGACTCCCCAAAAGTAAATGATAATTTCATGTCGCTGTGAGAGTGTGTATGTTGCGGTATGTTGAGAAGCAATGGAGTGTTGCCGAGACATACAAAATCCGTTTGTGTGACATGATGATGATGGAGATTTTTCGTGATATGCCACTGACTCTGCTAGTGGCACCGCTGACACTGACTCTCTGACTCCAAAACTGAGGGACTCACTCTCCACTCACACAGTGTCAGGTATCCTCTCCGAGGTATGTGAGTGTGTGTGTGAGTTCCTTTGACTTTGTACGCCAGTAAAAAGATATGAGAAATGCTGTTGCTGTTGTTATTGCTACTGTTGATGTTGTTTTGACAAATGATATGTCAAAAAATGTGAACCTTATAAGCAAAACATGTTTCTGGTGAAAAAAAAGCAAACAAATTGGACCAATACATATACAGTGGGTTGCAAAAGAAGGCGAAGTGTATGAAAGTAATAATAAAACACACACACGCATAAGGCATTTTACTACGTTTTTAAGGAATTTATTGAAATTCTATAAAATTTTATTATTTTTGTTCATTAAGTTAAACTTGGACATAAATTGTTTACAAAATATCTTTAAGAGACGTTTGTATGTGTGGTATTCCGCGTTATGTATTGCTCTAAAATTGTATTAGTGGATGACATTTGTCTAAATTGAAATTTGGGAACTGCGAAGCGCACCCATGAGTACGAACTGTGCTTGTTCAGATTTTTGATGTTGTTCATTATGAAACTATTGAAACGGACCTTGGGCGGGAATTGACAGGATGGGATTTACCCCGGATGCGAACAAAGCTATTAGAGGGATGGGACTTGTTTATCTGTTAAAATAGACATAAACATCAACAAAACAAGTAAGAAATTTCAATCGGGTAAACCGACTAAGGTATACCCTCACTTTGTGAGCAATGTAAATATCCACTGGTATATGAACTCATATTATGAGCTATTTAATTTTGGTATGTCTAGGATCTTTTTTATGGGAGGTACTAAAATAGGTGTGGTTATAACTCCCATTTTTAACAGGACTGTAGGAATTTTAAAAACTATACACTGTGCAAAAATTTTGAGTAATATATGCCTTGACATTCACGATATAAGCTGTGAACTTTTTGTACAAAATGGTGCATTTGCGTGGGAGGTACCAAAAGGGTCGTCATAATAACGGCCATTTGTTGACAAACTGTAAGTACAGGGTTTTCTAACAAGATGTGTTATTTTGAATCACCGGGTATTTCGGTAGCTGTCACTTTTGAAACTTTTATTCTTTGACATTTGATAAGTAGAAACTATGCCATTACTAAAAATGGAACAATGCATTGAAATTATTAAGGGCATGTTTCTGTAACTTATTTTCGTTCGTCTACGGCAAACGATCAAAAATCACTCAATTATTCCGAGAAATCTATAAGTCACAGCACTTTATAATTCGGTGTGTCTATAGAAAAGCACGTAAAAAGCTCGTACATAAAATATTTTTAACCTGCGTTTTATAGAATTCAAGTAATAGTTGAGAGATTTTTGATCGTTCTCCGTAGACGAACGAAAATAAGTTAGAGAAACAGGCCCTAAAATTCGAAAAATCGAAAATCATCAAAAAATCATCTTGACTGATGAGGCCCATTTCCACATCTGTCTGCTGGCTGGTGCGCACGATAACTCTCGAAAGGATTAACCGATTGACTTCAAATTTGGTATGCGGTAATATTTTTTTTTTATGTCCGGCTAAGTTCGAAGATGGGCATTATTAATCCACTCCTTCTAGTATCTCCCCCACAAAAGGTTTACTTTTAGTGAAATATTGATTGTTTAATAACTTATATAGTACTTACCCAAATCTTGTGAAATTTCACACATAGTGATTTTATATATTTATATTTTTGTATTTTATGTTTTTATATTTTTATGTTTTTATATTTTTATGTTTTTATATTTTTATATTTTTATATTTTTATTTTTTTATATTTTTATATTTTTATATTTTTATATTTTATATCTTTAAATTTTTATATTTTTATACTTTCATATTTTTATATTTTTATATTTTTAATTTTTATATTTTTATGTTCTATATTTTTTATATGATCTTATATATCCTTATATCTTTTTATTTTTATATCTTTACATTTTTATATTTTTATATTTCTATATTTTTAAATTTTTATATTTTATATTTTTTATATTTGTATATCTTTACATTTTTATATCTTTATGTTTTTATATTCCTTATTTTTATATTTTTACATTTTTGTATTTTTATAATTGTATATTATATATTTTTATATTTATATATCTTTATATTTTTATATCTTTACATTTTTATAAAAATATATATATATTATATTTTTATACCTTTATATTGTTATAATTTTATATTTTTATATTTTTATATGTTTAAATTTTTATAATTATATATATTTATATTTTTATCTTTTTATATTTTTATGTTTTTATACCCTACACCACACTGTGGTACAAGGTATTATAAGTTTGTTTCACGGCAGATGTTTGTAACACCTGAAAATAACACAGCTAGACCCACCTTAAAGTATACCGATCGACTCAGAATCACTAGCTGAGTCGATTTAACGATGTCCGTATTTCGCGGCTGTTAAGATCGCTAGTGAATTTGGTTGAAATAGGTTCAGATTTTGATATAGCTCCCATATATATCTTTCGTCCGATTTGGCCCTTTAGTCCTATAAAAGCTGTATTTTACATCCAATCGTTTTGAAATTTAGAATGGTAGAGTTTCTTGATCCATGAACCAACATTGCCGAATTTGAAGAAAATCGGTTATGATTTAGCTATAGCTCCCATATATATGTTTCGTCCGATTTGGCCCTTTAGTCCTACAGAAGCTGTATTTTTCATCCAATCATTTTGAAATTTAGAATGGTAGAGTTTCTTGATCCATGAACCAACACTACCGAATTTGAAGAAAGTCGGTTAGGATTTAGCTATAGCTCCCATATATATGTTTCGTCCGATTTGGACATTTAGTCCTATAAAAGCTGTGGTTTACATCCAATCGTTTTGAAATTTAGAATGGTAGAGTTTCTTGATCCATGAACCAACACTACCGAATTTGAAGAAAATCGGTTAAGATTTAGCTATAGCTCCCATATATATGTTTCGTCAGATTTGGCTCTGTAGTCCTATAAAAGCTGTATTTTACATCCAATCGTTTTGAAATTTAGAATGGTAGAGTTTCCTGATCCATGAACCAACACTACCGAATTTGAAGAAAATCGGTTAGGATTTAGCTATAGCTCCCATATATTTGTTTCGTCCGATTTGGCCCTTTAGTCCTATAGAAGCTATATTTTACATCAAATCGTTTTGAAATTTAGAATGGTACCTTTTCTTGATTCATGAACCAACATTGCCGAATGTGAAGAAAATCGGTAAAGATTTAGCGATAGCTCCCATATATATGTTCCATCCGATTTGGCTCTTTAGATCCAATCGTTTTTATACCCTACACCACACTGTGGTACAGGGTAGTATTTAAGTATAAAATGTCCCAAAAGTAAATTTATGTAAACAATTTATACATGAATTACAAAATGTATATATCAGAGTTATTCAATATTACGAGAGTGGTGTAGGGTATTATATAGTCGGCACCGCCCGACTTTAGCCTTTCCTTACTGGTTTTACTTTTATATTTGTATTTTCATATTTTTGAACTTATATATTCTAAATTTTGGTATTTTTATATTTTTTATTTGTATACTTTTATATTGATATTTTATTTATTTTTTTTATTTTTATATTTATTACATTTTTATATTGTTATATCCGTATGTTTATATATTTATTTAATATCGTTAATATCGCGATATCGTAAGATAGTTTATCTCATGAAAGTCACTGTATCTCGTGAACAAAATATGAAAATCTGATGGAGTACTTGGATATTTTTCAAAACAACAGCTAAAAAACGAAAAACAGACTAGACGTGATGTGATGTGAGTTTTCACTCGGAAATGTTCCCAATTCTAATGGATGTTTGATAAGGATATAGCGAATACAACGAGAAAAAACGCAGTGCTGTGAAAGCGTTTATTTCCGCTTCAAAAACGGATGTAACTGCTATACGCATTTCTGCATTGCTTTGCTCGACACATATGTATATATGTAAGTGTGAGTTGTTGTTTTTCAGGACTATTGAAAAACAAAATGGCGAAACAAATAAGAACCGTTGTATCATTTAGCTTTGATATTGTTGTGTCAGTAGACTTTACAAAGATGAAAGAGAAATTCAAAATGAAATAAACTCATTAAGAAAAAACGAAAGGAAAAACGATAAAAAAAATAAGAAAAGAAAAACAGTACCCGAAACCAAAAGAACTGACCTCTCGCCGTTTAGCTCGGGTTGGATGCCTTCAGGCAAAAGCAAAACAAAATTGGTTGTTTTATTCGAAGGACGGCAAGAAGGCATAGAAAGACAACAAATTTAATTCAGAAAAACAAGTCAAGACAAAAACATTCCTAAAGGCTGAGGATCCCGGTAAAGAAGGGGTCCCAGAATTTCCGTTTTTTGTCCAGTCATCGTCGCCGTAAACAGAGCAACAGACTCAGCCTCATTACATCCTGAAATGGAGAATGTGGTATAACAGTGTTCTAAAGTAATTCTTTATCTCCATAAACAACACAAATATCTGCAAGAGAAGAAGAGCTGTCGTAAAAGAAATCAACAAGATTTTTTACAGTTACCCCCACCCTTAGATACTCTCATTAAAGCACTCTCCCCATTGCGTTCTTTGTTTTCTTTTAACATTTCTGTGGAAACATAATTAAAATCGTATACATACAGACGAAGTGTGGACACGGTGGGACGGAAGAAATTGAAATGGATATTTTTTCTAAAATAATTTTGAAATTTTTACTTTTAAGTTGTATATTCTAAATTAGAAAAACCTTATACTTTTATGCGAAAACTGTGGACTACATTTACTTTCAACTAACATTAAGTTGCTTTGTGAGCTCTTTTTGCTATTGATAACATTATTTAATATATTATTAGTTCTTGTTTGAAATAGTTGTGTTGTCCTTAAACCGCTATTTTGAGAAGTTTTCAGATTTTGCACAATTTGTGACCTAATTTTCAGTGGGGATCTTTTTATCAAACCTCTTGCAGTACCGCTCTCTAAAAGTAAGGATATACAAAAGTCGACTGGGAATATTCTATACATATTTTAGTTTCCTTATATTACTGTGCACTCGTCAGTTCAACTAACAAAAATATTACAAATATCTCTGACAACTCCAAGTTTGGAGTAATTTCTTCTTGGCACTTCGTGTCAAAGCCACATTCACTATAAACAATCAAAATCTCTTGGCAGGAGAGAGGAGTCGAGGGGTGTTGGCATGAGGATGGGGTGCCCTTCTGACATTGTTTACAAAAATAAATTACGAAAAATTCAAAATAAAAAACTCCGCCATCGTTGGTCTTCCTCATCTCCAGAAGACATCCTTTTTAAGAGTTTTTAATGCTCTGCTACTGTTTTCCATCTCCCGGCAGTTTCTTCCTGTGTTCTTGTCCCTGATGATGAAACAAAAAATAATAATACCCAGGCAGAACGTCAACAACAACATCATGGCGGCGGCGGCAGTGTGGAATCCATCTAATGATAACAGATAAAAGTTTTAAATACTTTCGCGTAGAGATACAGAGAGTGGCAGGACGTGGGAAACACTAACACTAACAGAATTCCGGAAACAACGATTACTGTAACTAAATGAAGAGAAACAAAATAGCAAAAACCAAACAAAGAAGAAAATTACTCCCACCCTTTGGATTTGGAATGGAGATGAAGAAAACAAGTATACAAACATGACAAATTGTTTAAGGGCTAAATTTCCTGTGACGGTCATTCTTTGGTTTGCTTTTCCCACTCCATTTGGCAACGCCATTAAGAAATGACAGCCCCACTTGATACCTCCACCTAATTACATGCCCACATTTCCGGCGTTCACCGGCTAATTAGTGACAAAAGATGAACTTAAGTGGAAAATTATAGGAATTGATATAAACGAGCAGCCCAGGTAAGTTTGAGTGCCCTGTTTTTTAAAGGAGAGGGGTGGCAATATGGCCAGATGGCGGTCAAGAGGAATGTTTAATATTTAAATAAATTCCCTAAGATGTCTTAAGTTATTATAACACGATGAGGTTATTTCTAGAAAAGTAGAAAATGTCGATACCAGACATACAATTATTTGTTCCTCTTTCAATCGGTTCCAAGCACAAGAAACAGGTTCAAGTTTAGATTAAAAGTGGCAGATTGTATACCAAGATCACCTAGTCTATTTTTATAAATTGCGCTACCACAGGAACAAAAGTTAAAACCTAAGTTTCTTCTAGCCCCATCCGTTGAACCAATTTGATTGCTCTGGAAACTCAAGGTTTGACAGATTTTAACATCAGTCAAGTTTGCCAACTCTTCAAGTAAATAAGAGCCTAGGGTAGCCAACCGCCTTCTGGAGTTCGCAGAGCCCAGACACATATGGTGTTCTATTGATTCCTCCCCGTCTTTATCTCCACTGGTTCTGTAAAAGCCTATTCCAAAGACCTTCAATCTATTAATACTGGGATCAGCAGACTTGGGTAAATTGGCACTTCATTTCCTGTAGGGTAGCTCTCAGGAAGTCATCGCTCTATGCGATGCAATCGATGAATTAATTAACCCTCAGTTTTTGTAAAACGTTTTCGTTCGTCTACGACGAATAATCAAAAATCACTAAGTTGATATGCGAAATATTTATATATAAACCAAATAAGTCAATAATTCGCCATGTACTATAAAAAAGCCTGAAAATATTTCGTTTTTGTATTATTGTATTTTTTTAGTATTGTGTTTTCGTTTTTTTTTTTAATTTTTGGTTTTCTTATATTTTGTTTTTTAATTCTTATATTTTTATATTTTTATATTTTTAAATTTTTAAATTTTAATATTTTTTTATTTTTAAATTTGTTTCTTTTCATATTTTTTAATTTTTATATTTTTATATTTATATATTTTTATATTATGTATTTTTATGTTTGTATTTTTTTATTTTTGCATATTGTTATATTTGTATATTTTTATAATTCTATATTTTTATAGATTTAATATTTTTATAGATTTAATATTTTTATATTTTTTTATATATTTTTTGTTTATATATTTTTATATTTTTACGTTTTTATATTTTTTTTATATATTTGTATATCTTTATATTTTTATACTTTTTATTTTTATATATTTTTTTCTATTTTTAATTTTTTAAATTTTTCTATTTTTATATTCTTATATTTTATATATATATTTTTTTTTTACTTTTGTAGTTCTATATTTTTTTACTTTTATATTTTTATATTTTGTTACTTTAGTATCTATGTATTTGGTACTTTCTTTTTTGTATATTTATATTATGTTATTTTTGTATTTATCAGTTATCGTATTATTGTACATTTGTATTTTTGTGTGTTCGTATTTTTTAGTTTTAGTATTTTTCTACGCCGAATCATCAAAAATCACTGTTGATATGCGAAAAATATAAGCCAAATGAGTCAATAATTCGCCATGTACTCTAAAAAAAAGCCTGAAAATATTTCGTACATGAAACATTTCATTTTTGTATTTTTTTAGTATTGTTTTTTTCGTTTTTTTTTTTTAATTTTTGGTTTCGTATATTTTGTTTTTTAATTCTTATATTTTTATATTTTTGTTTTTATATTTTTATATTTTTATATTTTTATATTTTTATATTTTTATATTTTTATATTTTTATATTTTTATATTTTTATATTTTTATGTTTTTATATTTTTATATTTTTATATTTTTATATTTTTATATTTTTATGTTTTTATATTTTTATATTTTTATATATTTATATTTTTATATTTTTATATTTTTGTATTTTTGTATTTTTATATCTTTATATCTTTATATTTTTATATTTTTATACTTTTACATTTGTATATTTCAATATTTTTATATTTTTAAATTTTTTAATATTTATAGTTTTAATATTTTTGTATTTTTATATCTTTATATTTTTATACTTTTACATTTGTATATTTCAATATTTTCATATTTTTAAATTTTTTAATATTTATAGTTTTAATATTTTTATATTTTTGTATTTTTATATTTTTATATCTTTATATTTTTATACTTTTACATTTTTATATTTCAATATTTTTATACTTTTAAATTTTTTAATACTTATTGTTTTAATATTCTTATATTTTCTTTATATGCATTTTAATGTTTTTTATATTTATACTTTTTTTTTTTGTTATATGTTGTCATATTTTATATTTCCATATATATTTTATATTTTTATATTTTTATTTTTTTTTAATTTTTTAAATGTTTGTATTTTAATATTTTTACATTTTTATACTTTTATATTTTTATATTTTTACATTTTTATATCTCTATATTTTTTGTATTACTGTATTTATTTCTATTTGTATTTTTGTGTTTTCGTTTATTTTGTTTTTAATTCTTATATTTTTAGTATCTTGTATTTTTTTAAATTTCTATATTTTGAATTTTTTTTAAATTTCTTTAATTCACAATATATGTATAAAAGCAATGGAAGCAAATATCACTATCATATAATTAATTTGTTGCTCTTTTGCAAATATGTTAATTTTTACATATCCGTTCCACTTCTCATCAATCAACTTTTTCAATTTAAAGAAAATTAATTTCGAACTTCTATCTGTTCGATCTTCCATCTTACGGGCATACACACAAGAGGTGTATTTCATCTGGAATATAATTCCAGTATTGTATCTAGGCTCTGTCAAAAAAAGGATATTAACTTGGCATGTGTGTTGTGTGAACGAGTGTGTGATGATGAGTACATCCAAGTGTCCTTGTGAAGATTTTAAGCTTCCTTGCATACCGATTTCAATTTTCAATATGGAATTTAAAGTTGTTACCTTAGGGAGATACCACTCACACGCATGACTACTCACTCACTCATACTCACACAAATGTTAGCAAGAACTCATACATATCTACGTATAAAAAGATGCAATTTATATTCCTACGGATTCAAGTCAGACAGACAGTCGAATTCATTCCTTTTGCCAGAAGACCTCATGCGAGTCGAGAAAGGATGTTTTTGCATCCTTTTTGGGTATTCCTGTCACCACCGTCCAACAACATCGAACATCGAGACTTGGATAGAGTGTATGTGTGCCCAAGGATGTGTAGGTGTTGTGTTGGACCAAAAACTTTTAAACTCCCATCTGTGAGTGGAATTTATGCTGTTTGTCCTGCATCTCTGTGTCTGTTCGTCGAGTGTATGTGTGGGCCTGCTCCTTCTGCACATTTCCTGAGGTGCAAATTTGAAAGGCCTTAACAAGTTATTTGGGGTATTTGCCATTTCTAATAAACAGTTAAATGGAAATCCTTATGTGTTCGTCACACACATATACACACACTAACAAGACCATAAATATTTCTCAATCGGTTTTCGTCCCGGCATACATCGGCGTGCGTGTGTGTATGTGTTAGCAGTTGTAAGGCAAGGTGAGCATCTCTGGCGTTTTGTATGGGTGTGCAATGAAACGTTTGTCAGTTTCCGGTTTGTAGAATTGCATACGTTAAGTGTTGAGGGACTTATTCATACTCGTACACACACACATACACTCAAAGGACTGCTGACACACATGCATACATTAATTTTCCTCTGTTATTTGGCAATAAATGGTCTTCCGTTCAAAGTCTCCAAGTAGAGTTAAATGGGTACGATGAACAGTGTTTCACAATCAATTTTTATAGCAAAAAAATTAATGGTTTTGGATCTGATAAACAAACAAAGTACATATTCTAAAAAAAACGTTTGCGTGAACTGTTTAGCATTTCACGGTGTTTGCTACAAAATTATACATTTTTATGGAAGGTACCATAATAGTAGCAGCAATTACTAATACGTTTTCTCGAGTTGTTGTGATGTGGTCCATATTCGAACTTTGTTTGAGATATATGACAATATTACCAAATGCAAAATTTAATCGGTCACTCCACTTAAGAGTTATCGTACCGATCAGCCAGACGGAAGGACGGATATACCAAAAATTACTTAAAATGTCGTGAAAGTGTTTTCGCTCCTTTGTCACCTTTGACCGGTAGTGAAAGTGAGGGTAGTAAAATTTCAACTGAATAGATATACTTAAGTAAGTCAAACTATTCGCCACCACAGTGTAATTGAGAGAAGATGTACCTGCACTTTGTTAAATTATATTTAACATTCCATTTTCTACAGCCGCAGTGTTTCATCCTTCGGGAAATATAGAAGTGTCTAACTGCGGTCAAAAAACTGCGTTGTCTCTTTTGTGGTCTTCATTTGGAAAACTCTCTTAAATGCATTCGAACATTTTGAGTTCTCTAAAAGAATTCTGAATTGGATTTGAATGAACCAATGTAAAATTTCACAAATGGTTGGCAAAATTACCAAACTGAAAACATATTAATTTATTTTGAAAGATTTGTTTATTATGCAAAAAATTGTCCTATTTTTAATTACGGAATGTTTCGATTTCAACAATTACTAAAATATTTTAAAATACGATAACATTTTTTAGTGTAAAAGCAAAAAATTATTAGAGTATACAAATATAAAAGTATACAAATTTAAAATATGAAAACATAAAAATGAAAAATTTAAATATGTATATAAAAATAAAAATGTAAAAATATAAGAATATAAAAATAGAAAAATAAAAAATTATATAAAATATAAAAATTTCAAATAATAAAAATTTCAAAATATAAAAATATAAAAATATAAAAAAATAAAAATATAAAAATATAAAAATATAAAAATATAAAAATATAAAAAAATAAAAATATAAAAATATAAAAATATAAAAATATAAAAATATAAAAATATAAAAATATCAAAATATCAAAATATCAAAATATCAAAATATCAAAATATCAAAATATAAAAATATAAAAATATAAAAATATAAAAATATAAAAATATAAAAATATAAAAATATAAAAATATAAAAATATAAAAATATAAAAATATAAAAATATAAAAATATAAAAATATAAAAATATAAAAATATAAAAATATAAAAATATAAAAATATAAAAATATAAAAATATAAAAATATAAAAATATAAAAATATAAAAATATAAAAATATAAAAATATAAAAATATAAAAATATAAAAATATAAAAATATAAAAATATAAAAATATAAAAATATAAAAATATAAAAATATAAAAATATAAAAATATAAAAATATAAAAATATAAAAATATAAAAATATAAAAATATAAAAATATAAAAATATAAAAATATAAAAATATAAAAATATAAAAATATAAAAATATAAAAATATAAAAATATAAAAATATAAAAATATAAAAATATAAAAATATAAAAATATAAAAATATAAAAATATAAAAATATAAAAATATAAAAATATAAAAATATAAAAATATAAAAATATAAAAATATAAAAATATAAAAATATAAAAATATAAAAATATAAAAATATAAAAATATAAAAATATAAAAACATAAAAATATAAAAACAAAAATAGAAAAATATAAAAATTTAAAAATATAAAAATATAAAAATATAAATATATAAAAATACAAATATATAAAAATATAAAAATATAAAAATATAAAAATATAAAAACATAAAAATATAAAAATATAATATATTAGTCGATTGATTTAATATTTTATATTTGAATTTCTGTTAATATATTTTAAGTTTGTATTTTTATATTCTTAATCTTTATAGTTATAGTTTTATTTATAATTTTAAAATTTTATTTTTCATATTTAAAATTTCCATATTTTATATTGTTACATTCTTACATTTTTAAATTCTGTATTTTTGTATTATTATATTTTTATATTTTCATATTTTTATATTTTTATATTTTTTTATTTTTTTATTTGAATTTCTGTTAATATATTTTATGTTTGTATTTTTATATTCTTAATCTTTATAGTTAGTTTTATTTATATTTTTAAAATTTTATTTTTCATATTTTTAATTTCCATATTTTTATATAGTTATATTTTTACATTTTTAAATTCTGTAATTTTGTATTATTATATTTTTATATTTTTTATTTTTATATTTTTATATTTTTTATTTTTATATTTTTATATTTTGTTATTTTTATATTTTTATATTTTTATATTTTTATATTTTTATATTTTTATATTTTTATATTTTTATATTTTTATATTTTTATATTTTTATATTTATATATTTTTATATTTTGATATTTTTATATTTTGATATTTTTATATTTTTATATTTTTATATTTTTATATTTTTATATTTTTATATTTTTATATTTTTATATTTTTATATTTTTATATTTTTATATTTTTATATTTTTATATTTTTATATTTTTATATTTTTATATTTTTATATTTTTACATTTTTATATTTTTATATTTTTATATTTTTATATTTTTTAATTTTATATTTTTATATTTCTATATTATATATATATTTTTATATTTTTTATATTTTAATATTTTTATACTTTTATATTTTTATATTTTTATATTTTTATATTTTTATATTTTTATATTTTTATATTTTTATATTTTTATATTTTTATATTTTTATATTTTTATATTTTTATATTTTTATATTTTTATATTTTTATATTTTTATATTTTTATATTTTTATATTTTTATATTTTTATAATTTTATATTTTTATATTTCTATATTTTTAAATTTTTTATATTTTTATATTTTCCTATTTTTATATTTTTATATTTTTATATTTTTATATTTTTATATTTTTATATTTTTATATTTTTATATTTTTATATTTTTATATTTTTATATTTTTATATTTTTATATTTTTATATTTTTATATTTTTATATTATTTTATTTTTATATTTTTAAATTTTCAAATTTTTATATTTCTATATTTTTATATTTTTTATCTTTATATTTTTATGTTTTTATATTTTGAAATTTTTATATTTTATATAATTTTTTATTTTTCTATTTTTATATTCTTATATTTTTACATTTTTATTTTTACATACATATTTAAATTTTTCATTTTTATGTTTTCATATTTTAAATTTGTATACTTTTATATTTCTATATTGTAATAATTTTTTGCTTTTATAGTTTATTTTTTATATTTTTCTGAATTTAGATTGTGGCATTTTTGTAAAAAATCGCTACTGTGTTACGGGTTGGGCCATAGTTACACACTGTTTATTGTTTTTTTTCTGTATTTTTTATGTCTTTAATTTGTTATCTTTATATTTTATATTTTACATTTTTATTTCTATATTTTTATATTTTTATGTTTTTATATTTTTTATTTTTATATTTTTATATTTCTATATTATATATATATTTTTATACTTTTATATTTTTATATTTTTATATTTTTATATTTTTATATTTTTATATTTTTATATTTTTATATTTTTATATTTTTATATTTTTATATTTTTATATTTTTATATTTTTATATTTTTATATTTTTATATTTTTATATTTTTATATTTTTATATTTTTATATTTTTATATTTTTATATTGTTATATTGTTATATTTTTATATTTTAATATTTTTATATTTTTATATTTTTATACTTTTATATTTTTATATTTTTATACTTTTATATTTTTATATTTTTATATTTTTATTTTTATAATTTTTATTTTTATATTTTTATATTTTTATTTTTCATAAGTTTGTTTTTATTCGACCTTTTTAATATCCAAATTGTTTTAAGTAATAGTCAAGCTCGAGGTATTTTTATATTTTTATATTTTTAAATTTTAAAATTTTTATATTTTTATATTTTTTATTTTTATATTTTTGTGTTTTTATGTTTTTATATTTTTATATTCTATATAATTTTTTATTTTTCTATTTTTATATTCTTATATTTTTACATTTTTTATTTTATATACATATTTAAATTTTTCATTTTTATGTTTTCATATTTTAAATTTGTATACTTTTATATTTGTATATTGTAATAATTTTTTGCTTTTATAGTTTCTTTATTATATTTTTCTGTATTTAGATTGAGACATTTTTGTAAAAAATCCCTACTGTGTCACAGGTTGGGCCATAGTTACACACTGTTTATTGTTTTTTCTGTATTTTTTATGTCTTTAATTTGTTATCTTTATATTTTATATTTTACATTTTTATTTTTATATTTTTATAATTTTTATATTTTTATATTTCTATATTTTTATATTTTTATAATTTTTTTATATATTTATATTTTTATATTTCTATATTTTTATATTTATATATTTTTATATTTTTAAATAATTAAATTTTTATATTTTCATATTTTTGTAGTTATTTTGTGTAGTTGCTTATTTGTGTATTTTGTGTTCGTGAATTTTAGTATTTTGTATTTTTGTATTTTTGTCTTCTTTTTTGTTTCTTTTTGTATATTTATATATTTTTTTTTCTATATATATATGATTGTATCTTAGTATATTTTTTTGTAGTTTTGTGGTATTGTATTTTTGTGTTTTTATATGTATTGTGGTATGTTTTATGTTTGCATTTTTACAATCTAATATTTAATATTGTAATTTTTTATATTCCTAATTATTATAATTTTGTATTTTTAAGCCTTTTAATGCAAATGTAAACTTTCTTATAGAATAAAAAACAGTTAACACAGTTTATCCCAACACCATGTTACTAA
This sequence comes from Eudasyphora cyanicolor, assembly GCA_963930755.1. Lineage (NCBI taxonomy): Eukaryota > Metazoa > Arthropoda > Insecta > Diptera > Muscidae > Eudasyphora > Eudasyphora cyanicolor. The sequence goes on from OZ005738.1 coordinate 132,838,107, forward strand.
TTTTTATAGAGTTTTTGGATTAATCCTCTTACCTTTTTATCGTTAAATGTGTTATTGGACCATAAAGTTGTTATGGAATATGAAACGAGATAGAAAGGAAAAAAACAGAGGAATATTAATTAATAAAAAGAATTTTTAATAAAAAATATAAATGACTAATTATTTGCTGCATACACACAACAGTGCAGCGATACTTGTTTTTAATAAAATTGTTAACACTATTTTAGAGAAAACAGACAAATTAAGTTAAATCGTACGAAAGTTTGTCGACAAGCATTCACACGAGTATATTCAAATTATATTAAAACTCTTTAGTAGTTGCAATTTGTTTTTTTTTGTGTAATTTAACGCCAACAAAAAATAATAATAATTGTTGACAATGGGCAATATAATAAATTGCAGGAAATGAACGGAAATTAATTTGTTTTTTCACCGAGGCAGAGAGAAATTGTCTGGGGATCGGTCAAATAAAGAAAAAAGGATCAATGTAACATGTATATTCATATGGAATTCGATGAAATGCAATGTACCAAATATTATTTTTATCCCTTTTACTCTTTTTTATTCTCAAAAATTTTAACAATTTAAACAAAAAATCCCAACAAACTTTTTTCATTAACATTGTGGCCAACACAGAGGTAAAGCTCTTATAATAGCGAAAATTGTCATTTATTTTAAATACAGTAATTAGTATTAATTATAACAATTTAATCATAAAAGTAGATTATCTACGTTATAATGCGCTTCCATGGAAATTATTTTAATTAAATTTCTCATTTGCCATGGGTAACTGTAAATGGCGATTAATGTAAACGAAAACAATAATGATGTTATTTTGTGGAGTGTGGGGGAGGGAAAGTTGTGAATAGTGGGTGATGGGGTTGGCAAAAGATAGAAAGCGTTAATTATGCATTGAATGATATGATAAACATTTACACGATGGAAACAGAACACTGACATACAATAATGGAAAATTAAATTCAGTAATATAAATTGAATTTCCTGCGATTGATGTCATTTATTAACCTTATTAAAGTGTTTACGTTAAACAAAAAAAGAAGAAATATAAAATGTATGAATTCTACTGAAACTCTACGCTATTTTATTGTTCTTATATTAATTGGTCGTTGCATTAATCATGAACATCTTATGTCTTTAATATAATGATATTGGGCACTGCCAATTTGTCAATGCCAAAATGTCATATGTTCACAAGTGTGATCCGAATTCTTAATTCATTCGTGACATACTGAAGTTTCTTTAGTGGTATTCTGTTATAAAATTTATGTCAGCTTTACATTGCATCGATGCTAATATGTATAATAATTATACCTTACATATGCTCATGTTTTCTATGTCATTAATACACTGATAGAAAAACCGTTCGTCACCATGACGAATCAGTTTCGTCAATATATCTTCGTACTGTGACGAAATGTTTCGTACATGCGATGTTTTTGTACGTCAAAGAAAAGATTTATTTGGCCATTTTGCTGAAAATATGATCAAACGATGCAATCAAATTATAGTTTCTGCTTAAATGTACTGTTCTATATGCGTTCTGATTACCTTAGTTAAATAATTTGTTGTAAAAGATCAATTTAAAAAATCTAATAATTAATGACGAACACCTTTCGTCAATAAGATTATCCATTCATCATGAGAACGATCGACTTATTCGCCCTTTACGGCGAATAAGTCGATCGTTCCTACAGAAAAACAAAGTAAGACATGCGACGTTGTTATGTTCGTCCACGTGTGTGTTCCACGCAGCACCGATTTGTTCAAACAACCGCACTGGCACGGCCTAACTGATGTTTCCCTGCAGGGAAGTTAATTGGTTTAAAAGTAACTTAAAACTATTTTTTTAGTAAACACAACTAGTCATTTAACGATTATTTTCCATAAGTCCAACTGACTTTTTTAACATGGGCATGCGCTAGGCAGTGGACAATTATCCATCCCTGCATGACTTTTCAACTAGTTAAGAACTAATTATTTTTGACTGATTTATATTGAGATTAAAAAAATACAATTATTTATCTGACGGAATGAAGTTAATTTGTATTTAGAATTATTCAAATGATTATAAATGGGTATATTTTAAAGTAAATATGTATTTACGAGTACTAACTTAATTTGACTAAACGTGTATTTAGACCAGAAAAATATCATTTTTTATTAGATGAAATGAAGTTAGATTACATCTCATTTCATTAAAATAATTTTGAATTGAGAATTGAAATTGAGATCATTTAATTTTTTTTAAATTTCAATACTATTCAAAAAGTAAAACCATAAACATTAAAATTTTTAATACTGATTTTTATACATTATGAAAGCGTATTTTTTTAATAAAATGCAAGGCTTTTCGAAATTCCTTATCAGGATCTACTGACAGCGATCGCAAAGCTTCCATTATACATTTGAAAACGTTTCCGAAGTCCTTAATCCGCTTCTTTCCATGAGTGCCATCGATGCTAAAGTCACGTCTTTATCCCTTGGACTTGCATAGCGAATGACTCTTTTCGTTCTTTATGTCGCTCAACCAAGTTTTTGTTATTTATGGAATGCAATTCTAACTGTTTCATGTTTTAGTGGAAAGAAGGATGACGAAATTACAAGTGTTTTGTTTTTGCACTTTGGAGGAACGAAAATGTTTTTGTGTTCAATTTGGTTAAGCTGTAGATAATTTTTCAACCAATTTATAGTTAGTTGTAGAATAATTTCTTTATAACTGACATTTTTTAAACCAGTTGATAAAATTCCCACAGGGAATTGCTTAGAAAAACATCAAACACATGCATACTTGTACGTGCATCTCGACAAGCTGTATAAGTGTGATACATTTGTGCTAGTGGTCTGTTGGCAAATACATTACTTGATGTGATTATTTTTGATTTAAAGCAGAAGTATGAATACTTCTCGTTTGTTTGATGTCAGCCTTACCTGATAAGAACTGCGTCTCGAAACGAATATTCACAACTGAACCTAGCAATGCAGTCAAATAATTTTATTTTCCATACCATTTTAAATGGTTTAAAACTAGAAGAACATTAATTTGAATTTTTAAAATTTAAATAGTCGTGGGAATGAATTCGTCGTGGTGATGAAAGGGATTCATCGTGATAATGAATGGGATTCGTCGTGGTGACGAATGGAATTCGTAGTGATGACGAATGGGATTCGTCGTGATGATGAATGGGATTCGTCGTGGTGACGAATGGTATTCGTCGTTGTAAATAATGGAGTTCAGCATGGTGATGAATAGAGTTCGTCGTGGTGATGAATGCTATACGTCGTGATGATGAATGGGGATCGTCATGATTATGAATGGGGTTCGTCGTGGTGATGAATGGATCATCCTGAGGACGAAAGTTTTTGGAAACAGAAATTCGTCATGGTGACGAACAAATTCATCAAGAGGATTATTCCCTACGTTAGCTGACTTTTGACGAAAAAATAATCGTGATGATGTAGAAATTCGTCGTCATGACGAAGCTTTTTCTATCAGTGTATGATATTGGGCACTGCATCATTTGCCAATTTTTCAATGCCATAATGTCCTAATGTCGCAAGTGTGATCCTAATTTTTAAAGCATTTGTGACGCAGTGAAGTTTCGTCAGTGGTATTCTTTCATAAAATTTATGTCACCTTGTCATTGCATCGATGCTAATATGTATAATAATTATACCTTATATATGCTCATGTTTTTATGTTTTAATTTGGATGATTTAAACTGAGATACTATCTCGGCTTTTGTATTTTAATTTTTATATTTTTACATTTTAATATTTTTGTATTTTAATATTTTTGTATTTTAATATTTTTGTATTTATATATTTTTATATTTGTATATTTTTATATTTTATACCCTCACTTTAGTGTGACGAGGGTATATATCATTAGCTACGGCCAAAAGTGTAACACACCGAAGGAGCGACCTAAGACCCCAAGTATGTTCGGCCGAAACCCGTTTTGGGCCATTTTAAGTCATTTTAGCAATGTCCGTCCGTCCATCTGTCTGTCTGTCTGGCTGGAGCGCACGATAACTTTCGAAAGGAGTAACGGATTAACTTCAAATTTGGTATGGGCTAATATTTGTTTCTATCTTAGGCTAAGTTCGAAGTTGGGCCATATTGGTCCACTCCTTCTAGTACCTCCTCACAAAGGGTTAACATTTATTGAAATATTGCTTCTCTAATAACTTCTATACTACTTATCCGAACCCTCTGTAGCATAGTAATAGTTTATCTGTCGCTATCAACTTTTGGAGGTACTTTTTGGTACCTCCCACACAAAGTGACCATTTTGTACAAAAAGTTAACAGCTTATAACATTAATACCAGTGCATAAAAATACTTAAAACTTTGCACAGGGTAATGCTTTTGTAGCTCTTACTACCTCATTGCCACGCCCCTTTTGGTACCTCCCACACAAACGTAACATTTTGTACAAAAATGTAAAAGCTTATAGCGTGAGTACCAGTGCACGAAAATACTACAGAATTTTGCACAGTGTAGCGCTTTCGAAGTACCTATAGTCCAGTGAAAATTGTTAAAATTATACCAAAATTAAATAACTCATAACGTTAATATATTAGTGCACATAAACGCTTGTAGTTCGGCACAGCGCAATGTATTTAAAGTATACCCCTTCAGGTACCTCCTTTTATATTATTATATTTTTATATTATTTTATATTATGTATATTTTTATATTTTTAAATTTTTATATTTTTATATTTTCATATTTTCATATTTTCATATTTTCATATTTTCATATTTCTATATTTGTATATATTTATATCCTTATATTTTTATTTTAATATTTTCGTATTTTTATATATTTATATTTTTATATTAATATTTTTTTGATTTTTATATTTTTATATATTTTATTTTATATTATTTTGATTTATTTATATTTATATATTTTAAATTTTTTTATTATTATATTGTCATAATTTTTATTTTTAAATATTTATGTTTTTATTTTAAACAAATTGTTAAATGAAAGTTAAATGAATATTTTTATATTTTTGTATTATTATATTTTTATATTTTTATATTTTTATATTTTTATATTTTTATATTTTTATACTTTTATATTTTTATATTTTTATATTTTTATATTTTTATATTTTTGTATTTTTATATTTTTATATTTTTATATTTTTATATTTTTATATTTTTATATTTTTATATTTTTATATTTTTATATTTTTATATTTTTATATTTTTATATTTTTATATTTGTATATTTTTATAATTTTATATTTTTATACTTTTATATTTTTATATTTTTATATTGTTATATTTTTGTATTATTATATTTTTATATTTTTATATTTTTATATTTTTATATTTTTATATTTTTATATTTTAATATTTTTATATTATTATATTATTATATTTTTATGTTTTTATGTTTTTGTATTTGTATATGTTTATATTATATATGTTATTTTCTACATATATATATATATTATATATATAAATTATAATTGTGTATTTCTCATTATTTTTCATTTTGTAATTTTTGTATTTTTACATAAATTTTTGAGGTTTTGGATTTTTCTATTTATATTGGTAGTAGCTTTGTAACTTTTGTGTTTTTTAAAGTAATTTGTTGATATCTCCATTCTAAACTATGCTAAGTGCAAAAAGGTAGTTTGTCAGGAGAGGCGATCAAAGTTTGATGTTTTTTTTTTTAATTTTGTGTGGAATTCCTTTATAATGCAAATCGAATGACCTGTACTGTTTTGTGAATAACTTTTGATTGGGTTGACGGATAAACACCAAATTTTGGCTGAATATAATTTGCAACATTTAGAAATTAAAAATGCAATCTCCATAAAACTATTCTAAGTCGACTTAGCATGTTTTAGAATGAACGAATCGATATATAAGTACATGAACTACTTTTCTCATCATATGGATAAGTATTAATCTGGTAACTACTAACTATGGGTTGCACTTTCCATTATGGAAAATCCTGCTTATGTCTTAATAGAAACAGCGTCTCTTAAACTTTGTGATTAAACAAATTTACTTTACGAAATTTGCAAAGTTGTAATGACAAAGATGTGCAATAATTTTTTTTTGGTAGTCAATGTGGGGAGAGACTGGTTGAGAAACCACTATGCATACTAGATTTTAAGATGACCCCCTCTCCAACAAATGGTATGCCAATGTGCAACCATTCTCCTTAGTCTCTCCCAAAAGCTAGAATTCCTAATGACATTTTCTTCGTTTTTCTGACTTCTTTGTTTTGGCCACCACCAGCGCATTTTTGGCGTATGAAAAAGCTAATACTAAATGATTTACAATTTCCATTATAAATGAAAAACGCGTTTAGTTCCCTTCGTCGTTTCATTTCACTTTTTCACCCCATGGTTTTCTTTATTTTACAGAGTCGCGGACATTTATTTTCGTTAGAATGGCGTTTTTGCGTCTTCGCTTGGTGAACATAAAGGGGGTATTCAAAGGCAGAGGTCATGGTTTTTGGAAATAATGCCATTAAATTCTTTGGGGGCACTGAGTAGAACAGACAACCGAGCAACTGCTCAAGAATATCTTATTCGAATTCAAGAGAAAGGTGTACCACATTTACCACAGAGAGTGGGGAGAATATTATCCGTTACCATTCCTATGCAGAGATGATAGTATTTATTGGTGTAGTTGCGATGACCAGTTGTTGCTGGTTGCCAGTTAATGATGATGGCGAGGACGATGTCGGTGATAATGGTGTCCAAATGATGCATGGCTCGGTAATACCACCGCCATGGCCGGGAGTTCATCAATATCTATTAAAGTGTGGCCATGGTCATGGTTGTTATACGAGTATGACTGCAGTTGGGCTTCTCAACCCTCACAAAAAAAAAAACAAAAGTACATATATTTTGTTGTACGAGTATGTTAGTTATTAGGTATAATTAAAATTTATGATGATGCACGATGAAAAGTAAAGATGGATGTCCAAAAAGGACAACTGATGGCACTTTCAATAAGGCTCAATGGGAGACGGTGATAGAGGCTTTTAAATTGACATGCTTCTTTTGGTACCTTGTTGAGGAGCACTAAGAATGTAAGCACGAGTAGTTTAAAATAATATTCCCGCACACTCTTCTAAATACTTTATTTATATACTCAACATTTTTGCACAGTGTATAGCTTTTAACGTTTCTACAGTCCTATTAAAAATGGGAGTTACGACCACACCTATTTTAGTACCTCTCATAAAAAAAAGAGCCCAGACATACCAAAATTAAATAGCTCATAATATTAGTTCATATACCATTGCCTATTTACATTGCTCACAAAGTGAGGGTATACCTTAGTCGAAGGTTTCAAAAAAATTTCAGTTTTGACTTTTTCAATTTTTTTAGTACCCCCGCAGAAATGCTTTGTGGACTTCTTTAAGATTTTTCGTAAAATTCGTTCAGAAGTTATTGATATTTAAAAAATCTATATCTTCTGAACGAAGTTGTTGACACTCTGTGTATCTGGATTTTGGTTATAAATTCTTAAGTATTAAAAAACCGTTGTCATAAAAGTTTATTGTGGGCATCTATAGCGATTTTTTACAAGGAATCTTTTTGTCGAATACTTCACCTAAAAAAAAATCCATCGATTTCTACTACTTTTGATATATAGTTATTTTGTAGTGGGATTATCAGGGGTAAGGGGATCAGCGGAGGTGGATGGTGTTTTGGAATAAATACTTCCTGAAGTGTCTCCTTTATCTTGTTCTTTGGCATGGAACATCTAGTCCGAAGCCTTCAAGTCACAAGCAAAAGCGACCAGCAGCGAAATGTTTTCTTTTAAAAATTGTAAACAATTAAAAAAAAATATATAAATAATTTTAGGCCTACTTCTATTCAAAGCTATATATTAGAGAATAAACAGAAGTTTAAAATATAAAAAAATCGGAAAAATCGGAGAGTACAAACAATTTAAAAAACAAGTAAGAAAGTTTCAGTCGGGTAAACCGACTAAGGTATGCCCTCACTTTGTGAGTAATGTAATATATAACATTACACCAATAAATCTGTCAATTTGTGTGGGAGGTACCAGAAGGGGTTTTCCAAATACACATATTTTTCGGTAAACAGTACATTCTTAAATACATTGCATTGTGCTGAAGTATAAGCGTTTGTGTGCACTGGTATATTAAAGTTACGAGCTATGTAATTTTGGTATGATTTGGTCATTTTGTGTGGGAGGTACAAAAAGGGGCGGGGTGATAACGCCCACTTTTTACAGGACTATAGGCACTACAACAGCATTACACTGTACAAAATTTCAAGTATTTGTATGCACTGGTATTAAAGTTACAAGCCGTTTACTTTGGTACGAAACGGGCCATTTGTGTGGGCGGTACCAAAAGGGGCTGTACAATGATGCCCATTTTTTACCGGACTATAGGCGCTACAAAAACATTATACTGTAGAAAATTTCAAGCATTTTTATGCACTTGTATTAAAGTTATAAGCAGTTAAATTTTGATGCAAAATGGTCCATTTGTGTGGGAGGTACCAAAAGGGGCATGCCAACTTCACCCATTTTTCTCGAGTTAATAGCGACTAATATACTAATATTATGTGCAGAATTTCAAAAGATTCGAATAAGTAGTATAGAAGTTATTAAAGAATCAATATTTCACTAAATTTTAACCCTTTGTGTGGGAGGTACCAGAAGGAGTAGACCAATATGGCCCATCTTCGAACTCATCCGGAGATAGATCAAAATATTACCACATACCAAATTTGAAGTCAATCGGTTACTCCTTTCGAGAGTTATCGTGCGCACCAGCCAGCAGACACACAGACAGACAGACAGACAGACGGACGGACATTGCTCATTCGACTTAAAATGACCCAAAACGGATTTTCTCCGAACATACTTAGGGTCTTAGATCACTCCTTCGATGTGTTACACTTTTTTCCGTAGCAAATGATACATACCCTCGTCACACTAAAGTGAGGGTATAATGACACTTAAATTGTAAAATATAAAGATCGCACACAAAAATTGTTTTAATTATACCCTCACTTTAGTGTGACGAGGGTATATATCATTTGCTACGAAAAAAAGTGTAACACATCGAAGGAGTGATCTAAGACCCTAAGTATGTTCGTCGGATATTCGTTTTGGGTCATTTTAAGACGAATGAGCAATGTCCGTCCGTCTGTCTGTCTGTCTGTCTGTCTGTCTATCTGTCTGTCTGTCTGTGTGTCTGCTGGCTGGTGCGCACGATAACTCTCGAAAGGAGTAACCGATTGACTTCAAATTTGGTACGTGGTAATATTTTTTTCTATCTCCGGCTAAGTTCGAAGATGGGCCATATTGGTCCACTCCTTCTAGTACCTCCCCCACAAAGTGTTAAAATGTTGTGAAATATTGAATCTTTAATAACTGCTATACTACTTATTCGAATCTTCTGAAATTCCACACATAGCATTAGTTTATTAGTCGCTATCAACTCGAGAAAAATGGGCCATGTTGCTACGCCCCTTTTGGTACCTCCCACACAAATGCACCATTTTGTACCAAAAGTTAACAGCTTATGACATTAATAGCAGTGCATAAAAATACTTGAAATTTTGTACAGTGTAATGCTTTCATAGTACCTACAGTCCAGTGAAAAATGGGTGTCATATTCACGCCCCTTTTGGTAACTCTTACACAATGGTACCATTTTGCACCAAAAGATAACAGCTTATAACATTAATACCAGTGTATAAAAATACTTGAAATTTTTTACAGTGTAATGCTTTTATAGCGTCTTTTGCACTGTGAAAAATGGACGATATTTCCACGCCCCTTTTTGTACCTCCCACACAAAGGTACCATTTTGCACAAAAAGTTAAGAGCTCACAGTATGAGTACCAATGCCCAAAAATGCAACAACATTTTGCACAGTATAACGCTTTTGAAGTCCCTATAGCCCTGTAAAAAATGGCCGTTATCACCACGCCCCTTTTTGTAACTCCCACACAAATTGGCCAAATCATACCAACATTTAATATTTCATAACGTTAATATACCAGTGCAAAAAACGTTTATAATTCGGCGCAGTGTAATGTATTTAAAGAATCTACTATTCAGTGAAAAATAGGTGTATTTGTTAAAAACATTCTGGTACCTCCCATACAAATTGACAGAATAATTCGTTTAATATTCCATATTACATTACTCACAAAGTGAGGGTATACCTTAGTCGGTTTACCCGACTGAAACTTTCTTACTTGTTTTTTTTCTAAATTTTGTTCTGAAAAGTATCGAAAATACCAACATTTCAAAAATAAGATTTTTCAAATCGGAACATCGGAATAAGAAGTTATGACCAAAAACCCGATACACAGAGAGATATCTGAATGATTTGTATACCCTCGCTTTAGTGATACGAGGGTATACATATATCATTTGCTACGGCCAAAAGTGTAACACATCGAATGAGTGATCTAAGACCCTAAGTATGTTCGGCGGATATTCGTTTTGGGCCATTTTAAGTCGAATGAGAAATGTCCGTACGTCCGTCTGTCTGTCTGTCTGCTGGCTGGTGCGCACGATAACTCTCGAAAGGAGTAACCGATTGACTTCAAATTTGGTACGTGGTAATATTTTTTTCTATCTCCGGCTACGTTCGAAGATGGGCCATATTGGTCCACTCCTTCTAGTACCTCCCCCACAAAGTGTTAAAATGTTGTGAAATATTGAATCTTTAATAACTGCTATACTACTTATTCGAATCTTCTGAAATTCCACACATAGCATTAGTTTATTAGTCGCTATCAACTCGAGAAAAATGGGCCATGTTGCTACGCCCCTTTTGGTACCTCCCACACAAATGCACCATTTTGTACCAAAAGTTAACAGCTTATGACATTAATAGCAGTGCATAAAAATACTTGAAATTTTGTACAGTGTAATGCTTTCATAGTACCTACAGTCCAGTGAAAAATGGGTGTCATATTCACGCCCCTTTTGGTAACTCTTACACAATGGTACCATTTTGCACCAAAAGATAACAGCTTATAACATTAATACCAGTGTATAAAAATACTTGAAATTTTTTACAGTGTAATGCTTTTATAGCGTCTTTTGCACTGTGAAAAATGGACGATATTTCCACGCCCCTTTTTGTACCTCCCACACAAAGGTACCATTTTGCACAAAAAGTTAAGAGCTCACAGTATGAGTACCAATGCCCAAAAATGCAACAACATTTTGCACAGTATAACGCTTTTGAAGTCCCTATAGCCCTGTAAAAAATGGCCGTTATCACCACGTACCACGTACTTGTAGTACCTCCCCCACAAAGGGTTCAAATATTGTGAAATATTGATTCTTTAATAACTGCTATACTAGTTATTCGAATCTTCTGAAATTTCACACATAGTATTAGTTTATTAGGTGCTATTTGGTACCTCCCACACAAATGCAGCATTTTGCACCAAAATGCTAAAAGCCTATAACATTAATACCAGTGTATAAAAATACTTGAAATTTTGTACAGTGTAATGCTTTTATAGCGCCTACAGTCCTGTGGAAAAAGAGCGTTATTGCCAAGTCCCTTTTGGTACCTCCCACACAAAGGATGGTACCTTTTTGAACCAAGAATTAACAGCCTATAAAATTAATATCCGTGTATAAAAATACTTGCAATTTTGTACAGTGTAATGCTTTTATAGTGCCTACAGTCCAGTGAAAAATGAGCGTTATTGACACGTCCCTTTTGGTACCGCCCACACAGAGGTACCATTTTGCACCAAAAATTAACAGCCTATAAAATTAATACCAGTATCCAACAATACCAATCGGTTCATATTTTGTTATGGTACCCTTATACATAGAGATTCGGCATGGTCGAACGTAACGTTTTTACTTGTTTGATATAGCCCCCATATATAGAATTTATCCGATTTTTCTTCTTAACGCTACAGAGACCACAAATTTCAACTGATCGGGCTGAAAATTGGTAGATTGGGGTTTATTTATACCCGGAACGAACAACCGTAGTCATATGCCCATGTTTTTAAACTTAAAGCTTTTACTTGTTATACCATCCACCATAGCATGGGGGTATATCAATTTTGTCACTCCGTTTGTAATACTTCTAAATACACTGTCAAACAGCATTTTTGGTACAGAATTGCGACCCTATAATTTTGAAAGGGCATGAGTATATCATTTTTGTAGAATAAACTTATGGTCCAGCTGGTCTGAGTTTTTTACAGGGGGTCAAAGTTTTTATTTTTTCGTCGAAGGGAGCATTATATAAATGAAAAAATGCGGTAGGTTGATGTCTGAGAGATTTCTAATTGCCAGGGTTACATAGTAGAATTTTATGAGGATCTTTGTGGAAGTTCTTAACCCTCTAGCTCCCATATTAATGGGTCAATTTGGCCCTTTTTCGATAAAATCAAAAAAGGCCTTTCAAAAGGGACATTTAAGGATTATAATTTCTACGAACATTTTTGCCGGAAAATTTGAGTGGGGGTCGTCAAAGACACCACAGTTGAAAATATAGCTTTTTACGCTTAATTAGCAAAATAACAAGCCAACTTATACAAAAAATACTATAATGTAAATTTAAAGTCGTGATATCTATGGAATAATTGGAGCAGAAGAGCGACTCTATAATTCTAAAAGGGCATTTTGAGTAGATTATTTTTGTAGAATAAATTTGTGGTCCAGCTGATCTGATTATTTTTTTAAAGTGGATCAAAGTTTTCATTTTTTGTTCGAAGGGAGCATTATACTAAATGCAAAAAATGCTGTAAGTTAATGTCTGAGAGATTTCATATTGTCAAATTTATGTAGTGGAATTTTACGAGGAACAGTTTTGTGGAAATGGCCCTTTTTCAGAAAAATCCAAAATGTCCTTTCAAAAAGGACATTTAAGGATTAAAATATTTTACGAAAAACTTTGCTGGTAAAGACACCAAAGTTGTAAATATAGCTCTTTTCGCCAAAAATTACCGGCCAACTTATACAAATAAATAATACAATGTAAATTTGAACTGTTTATTTTGAATGTGGCGTAAACGCCATTCTGCTTTACTCAATTCACCATTAGAAAAAGAGAGTTAATAAAACTAAAATGCGAAAATGTTTAGTGTATATAGAAACATTGAAGTCGTGAGATGAACTGAATGTAAATAATATATATCTATTATTCACATAGCTTTTTAACGATACTAATCTTGGTTCAAAAACAGAATGACGTTTACGCCACTTTCAGTATAAACAGTTCATTTAAAGTCGAAATAAATTAAAATATGTTTAACGAAGTCTGATTGCTTAAACTTTTCTTAAGAAATGACGAGAAATATTTGGTTCCATCTTCATAATTTTTTTAATAGTATGTATTTTTGTTGCTGCAAAGTTTTCGAGTAACATGGAATTGGTAAATATTAAAAAGAGAAAAATCGCAATATGGTATCTGTGGGTAAATATATAAGTTAATACCTATATTGTAAAAATAAGGGAAATAAAAAAAACATTTTTCATATTTTTTTATTTTAGCCATATTGTTTAGGAGGTACCAAAAGGGGTATAGACTATGGGTAATATAAACGCATTACACTGAACAAAATTGCAAGTGTTTGTATTTTAATTTATCACGACTTTAAATTAACATTATAGTATTATTTGTATAAGTTGGCGTGTAATTTTGGTAATTATGCGTAAAAAGCTATATTTACGACTTTGGTGTCTTTGGCGACCCACACTGAAATTTTTGCAGAATATTTTAATCCTTAAATGTCCTTTTTGACAGGACTTTTTTATTTTTTCGAAACAAGAAGGGAGCTAGAGGGTTACGATCTTCCACAAAAATGATCCTCATAAAATTGCACTATGTAACTCTGACAATAAGAAATCTCTCAGACATTAGCTTATACCTTTTTTTTTCAATTAGTATAATGGTCCCTTCGACCAAAAATTTAAAACTTTGACCCACTATAAAAATAACTCAGACCAGCTGGACCATAAGTTTATTCTACAAAAATTATACCTTTTTTTTTTCAATTAGTATAATGGTCCCTTCGACCAAAAATTTAAAACTTTGACCCACTATAAAAATAACTCAGACCAGCTGGACCATAAGTTCATTCTACAAAAATTATCTACTCAATATGCGCTTTCAGAGCTATAGGGTCGCTATTCAGTTCCAATCAAAAAGTCTTAATTTGTTGGACTGTGCTGCTAATGACAGAAAATTGTTGTATACTTATACTGCGACCAGGGATGGTCCCTCGTAAACTGTGACGTATATGACATACATTTGAGACGTATTCGACATACGTATACAACGTCGTAAACCTAATGTCGAAAACTTGATTTTGTCACTAACAGTAAATAATTAGCAAATCAATAGAAAAGAAAGAATATATATTTTGAACTTTATTGGTTCAAATAAATTATTATTTGTTTATAAATTAGGTTTATTCTTCACTCGAATCTCTTCAATGCCTTCAAAGTTGTCTTTTTTTTCGCCTATTTTAAGTGAAAAGTAAACTGCCAGCAACTTTTTAGATCGTTCCGATTCTAATAGATTTCGAAAATCAGAATGCACATGAGACCAATTGGAGAAATGCCTTCTAATTATGCAGTTGACGCTGGGATCATCAGTAATTTTAGAGCAAATGATGCCAATGCGTTATGTCGACTTTTAGCCATATTCCAGAAAAAGTCAGGCCTTCTATTTTTTGAAGCAAGCACAGGAATGGGTGGGGTGTCAAAGTTTGTTGGAGAGCGGCAGACAGACTACAAACTTTGAAAAAAATGTCTCGTGTGAATCAGAACTTACATAATATTTTGCAAAAAAAAAAACTGAAACTGAACGATTTATTGTTGATGTGAAGAAAAGTGAATTTTTATGATCTGAAAAGATCATAAAAAGATCATTGTTGAAAAAGTAGATTTATCGGCGAAAGTAGTTGATTTTCCGATTTGAACTTAATAATTAAGGGTTGTACACAATATCATACCATTGCGTAAATATTGGTATTCGATAAAAAACATATATTTTCTCAAAAAAAAAAAATTAAATGAAATTAAATTAAATTAAATTGCGTAAATATTGGTATTCGATCAAAAACATATATTTTCTCAAAAAAAAAAAATTAAATGAAGTTGTACCTCGGATTTCGATTAGTTTTTATATGGTGTCTACCAGATTTTTACGTGAAGGGCTGAAGTCTGCAGCGTCCTTAGAATTGATATTACAGTTTACGACATTTCATACATTTCAGTCGGGTTTATGACGTATGTGACGTTTACACCTTTCTGACAGTCGTAAACCTACAAAATCATGTCGTGGACCATCCCTGACTGCGACAGTTCCAGTCTATTAATACAATTTTTTTCAGATTTGTATACCCTCCACCATAGGATGGGGGGTATATTCATTTTGTCACTCCGTTTGTAACACCTCTAAATATTGATCTGAGAGCCCATAAAGTATATATATTCTTAATCGTCGTAAAATTCTAAGACGATTTAGCCATGTCCGTCTGTCCGTCCGTCCGTCCGTCTGTGGTAATCACGCTACAGTCCGCAATAATAGAGCTAGGTTGATCAAATTTGGTACAAATACTTCTTATAGTTGCAGGTTGTTTGGGATTGCAAATGGGCCATATCGGTCCATATTTAGATATAGCTTTCATATATAGCATCTAACTTGTTGTGATTCCTACTGTTCTCATCTACTATATTTTTTTTGTGTTTATCGGTGTTATTTTCTTTAGGTTTGATTTATTTTCTGAGTTCACATGCTATCCATGGTGGAGGGTATGTAAGATTCGGCATGGCCGAACTTAACGCTTTTACTTGTTCTACTTAAAAATGTTGAGGATATTCAAGGATTAAAGTTTTAAGGGAAATTTGTATATTCCCTTTGTCCTTGGAAAATTATTCCGAACATTGTAATGAATAGTAGACATTCTTCTCTTTCATTTGAAAGGCATGTTGATGACATTCGTTTTGTAATAGATGTAAAAAAAATATTTCAAAACTGTTATCCTTGTAACTTTAAAAGTTGTGTAAAAACGACAAGCGATCACGAAACAAAAAACTGAGTATGCAGTTTTGGTATGGGTAGCGCCTATAGTTTCACTTGTCTACAGTTTCGCTGATGGGTGACAAAAAAAAATTGACATTTGCACGATGTAATAAACAAAGTCTCTCTATCTATTCTACTTTAAGGTTTTGTGCATTTCTTGCGATCAATGCTCAAACTCATAATATCCTGTCCCACAATGTGGAAATGTTTTTGCAAAAAAAATCTATTCGCTATATGAGCACGAGTATCACCATTTATATGCTTTCATATCACCAAAACACTTCGTCATTCACCATTTCACAGTTAATGGCCATTTGAATGCATGATTAATTTCCAAATTGTTTTCAATTTATTTGAGTGCTGGCGTTGCTGATATAAATGCTATGGTGTGTTAACATAAAAATACATTAATTTTTATGTATTTATTAAGTGGATGAGGGTGTGTAGATATACACAATAACAAATACGTAAATTTATGAACATTATGACCATTTGACACAACAGACGTGAGTGCCGTCAAGTCTGGCCCTTTATGGGAGTTAGTCACGCACACGATTCGTGGTCGTACAGACCATCATCATTATGGGTACCGCAATCCTTAAATTGTGGTATATGTACTTGTCCTTACTCTGGAACTATGGACTCTGTGTAGGTGGTGATTATTATAGTGTTGTCTATGAGAATATTACATTATTCAACATGAAGGTATATCAAGTGGAGTTTGAGGCTGCTCAGGAGACATGTCTGTGTCTGGAATGACACACATATAAACACACCTAATTATAACCGAATGAATATGCTTACATTTACACAATGATAATCGCATTCAAATTCTGATATTCCACACACACACATTTCCATATAAACTTTTCTCTTTGGAAAACCAGTTATTGGCCAAAGGCATTCAAGGATATGCCAAGTGGAGAATGGAAGATGATGAGAGTGAACAATTCCTGGAAGTTTTCAAATATACACTGAACAAAAATATCCATGTTGTTAAAGATTCTGGCTCAAAGTCCTGCTATTCCTTAAAATAAGGACATTTCATATTTAAACATAAGATAATTTCATTTAAATTAAGTTAAATCTTCCGTTTTAAAGCACTACATATTCTTATGAAAAAATATTTAAACTTAACGTCCGTAAGCCTCTGGCGCCAAATTAATGCCGCTGATTTTAATATTGGGTCACTTTTATCAGTGTATCTGCTTAACAAAATTAACTGCGCTTTCCTGAGTTTTTCAAACTTCATTAGCAAAATCTCTGCCCTCAAAAGATATGTAATAAATCTCTAGCGTATTTCCTAAAACACCAAAAATCTCACACATAACGTTCCCATCTTTGTGGGAGATTTCCATAAATTGGCCGTCCTTCGGGGGAAAAGGGAAAAGTTTTCACACTCCACATAAACATTTCTCAAGCGTTCTTCATATTCTCAGTCGTACTTTGATTACAATAAACGTTAACTAAAAAAATATATTAGTATTCATGTGATTTATCAATAAAAGTTATAAATGATTTTGGGAAATTTCCTGAAAAATATGCCTTGGTACTCAGGTCAAGCACACATCCTCACGCTTGCCACACCACCGTGTGTTTTTAAACATAAATGTTAATAACTGAAATTTTGTTCAGATGTTGCTTCAATCCATAATCTCTGTATCATAAATGTTGTAGTTCCTTTGTGAAAATGTGAAAGCAAAAGCTGAGCAAAAGCCCTCAGAAAATATCAAAAGTTTCCTCTTTGGCTGGAGGTATTTTTTATCCAACGATAGTAAATGGCACACACACCCAACTATAAACACAGCCCTATGATACGAGTATATGAGTCTTTCCACAAACTAAATAAACAAATTACGGAAACATTTTCTTGGTTGTTGTTTAGACACTCTCCTACTTTTATATATTGAAAATTGTATAATTTCTTATTTTTATGTCTTTAGATTTCAATATTTTTACTTTTTTATACTATAATATATATAATACTATAATATATATAATAATAACATAATATTATATTTATATTTTTAAAATTTAATTTTTTCTAAATTAATTAAATTTTATAATTACGTATTTTGAAATTTTTATCTTTTTTATTTTTATCATATTAAATTTTTATAGTTTTAAAATTATATTTTTTTAATATTTATATATTTATATATATTTTGATATTATTATATCTTTTTTATATTTCTATATTTTTATATTATTTTTTTTTGTATTTATAATTTTTATATGTTTATGATTGGATAATTTCTAGATATATTTTTAAAAATTAAAATATTTTATAAAATTATATCAAAAATCTTAAAATTTTATAATTTAAAATTTTTTTATTTTTATATGTTTATACATATTTTGACATTTTTATATTTCAACATTTTTAAATTTTACATCTTTAAATTTTTTATGTTTATATTTTGATATTTTTATTTTTTCATATTTTAAAATTTTTATATGTATTTCTATATTTTTATATTTTAAATTTTAAAATTTTTTTATATCTATAATTTTATAATTTTTATACGTTTATTATGATTTGACATTTCTTACACATATTTTAATACTTTTAGATTTTATTATATATGCGCATTTCCGGCGTTGCGGACGGCAGGGATTTCA
Source organism: Eudasyphora cyanicolor (assembly GCA_963930755.1). Taxonomy (NCBI): domain Eukaryota; kingdom Metazoa; phylum Arthropoda; class Insecta; order Diptera; family Muscidae; genus Eudasyphora; species Eudasyphora cyanicolor. The sequence goes on from OZ005738.1 coordinate 132,856,803, forward strand.
TTAGTTGTTCCCCCATAACTTCCTTGATATTGATCTAAGGAATATTATTATTATTAGCTAATTTGTAAAGTTTATCGGGCTTAATGACACTTAATTTATTGAATGTTGAAAACTTTTTGAGTTTGCATAAAAATCGACAAATGGAGGGTACGAAAAAAAGACACGATTCTTGAGGTATATTGAGTGATTTAACAATTTGAACGAAACTTTTTATATAAATAATACCTATCTTTGTGCTTGCATATACTAGAGGCAATGTTTCTTAAATATGTATTTTCCATTTTTGTTGAATTCCGGACGGCATGTTCCGGACAGCACGAAATTCATATAGAAAACGGGTTGTCTTTTAATGTCAATATTATATAATATTTATAAAAATTTTATACGTAGAAAGATCAACAAGGTATAAAGCAATAATTTCATGTCAAGATTTTAAAATTTTTTTATTTACATAATGCGTAAATAGGGCGCAGAAACTTTAAAGTACATTGCTAAAAAAAAAACTCAAGAAAGAGTTACAAAATTGTAAGGCATTTTTTGAGTAGCCCAGAGAAATTCCCATATGTTTATACATATATTGATGTATATTTCAATATTTTAATATTTTTTATGTTTATATTTTGATATTTTTATATGTTTATATTTTTAATTTTTTATATTTCTATATTTTTATCTCTTTAATTGTATATATATTTATATGGTTATATTTTATATATTTTTATTTCTTAAATTTTTATGTCTTTATACATTTATCTTTAATATTATATGTACATATTCTGATATTTCATCATTTCTATATTTTTATGTTTTATATTTTTATATTTTTATATCTTTATATTTTTATATTTTTATATTTTTATATTTTTATATTTTTATATTTTTATATTTTTATATTTTTATATTTTTATGTTTTTATATTTTTATATTTTTATATTTTTATATTTTTATATTTTTATATTTCTATATGTTTATATGTTTATATGTTTATATTTTTATATTTTTATATTTTCATATTTTGTTATATTTTTATATTTTTGTAGTTTAATATTTTTATATTTATATATTTTTATATTTTTATATTTTTATATTTTTATATTTTTATATTTTTATATTTTTATATTTATATATTTATATATTTATATATTTTTATATTTTTATATTTTTATATTTTTATATTTTCATATTTTGATGTTTTTATATTTTTATATTTCTATATTTTTATATTTTTATATTTTTATATTTTTATATTTTTATATTTTTATATTTTTATATTTTTATATTTTTATATTTTTATATTTTTATATTTTTATATTTTTATATTTTTATATTTTTATATTTTTATATTTTTATATTTTTATATTTTTATATTTTTATATTTTTATATTTTTATATTTTTATATTTTTATATTTGTATATTATTATACTGTTATATTGTTATATTATTATATATTTATATTTTTATATTTTTCATTTTTATATTTATATATTTTTATATTTTCATGTTTTTATATTTTTATGTTATTATATTTTTATATTTTAATATTTTTGTATTGTTATATTTTTATATTTTTGTAGTTTAATATTTTTATATTTTTATATTTTTATATTTTTATAATTTTACATTTTATATTTTTACATGTTGATATTTTTATATAATTATATATTTTTATATTTATTTTTTTTACATTTTTTATTTTAATATTTTTATCTTTTTATATTTTTATCTTTTTATATTTTTATGTTTTTATATTTCTTTATTTGAAGATTTTTATGATTTTATAATTTAAAAATTTGTTATATAATTATATTTTTATACGTTTATATTCTTATATTTTAATATTTTTAAATTTTGTTATTTTTACATTTTTGTAGTTTAATATTTTTATATTTATATATTTTTATATTTTTATATTTTTATATTTTTATATTTTTATATTTTTATATTTTTATATATATTTTATTTATATTTTATTATTTCTATGCTTTCATATGTTTATATTTTTATATATCTATGTTTTGATATATATTTATTTTATTTATTGTGAAATTTCTATATATTTATATTTCTATATTTTTAAAAATTTAATTGTTTTTATTTTTAATTTTTTAAATTTATTTTTTTTATATTTTTAATTTTTTGTTGTTTGTTTTATATTTTTGCAGATTTATACCTATCATTTATTTTGATATTATTAAAGTTTTGTATCTTTAGATTTGTATATTCTTACATTGTACATACACATTGTTACATATATTTATAAAATATATTTTGTATTATTACAATTTTGTATTTTTAAATTTTTTTATGTTTCTATGTAAATATTGTAATATTTTTTATACTCTAAAATCTTTAAAATTTTATATCATTATAATTTTATATTTTAAAATATTCACATTGTTTTATTTCTGTTAATAATTTATTTATTTATATTTTTATATTATAAGTTTTTTATACTTTTATATTATTAATACTTTGTTGTTTTTGTATTTTTTATTTATACAATTTAATATTTTTGAATTTTCTTATTTAAATATTTTTATATTTTCATATTATTCTATTTATATACCCTACACCACACTGTGGTACAGGGTATTATGACTTTGTGCATTTGTTTGTAACACCCAAAAGGAGAAGAGATAGACCCATTGTTTATTATACCGATCGACTTGTAATCACTTTCTGAGTCGATTTAGCTATGTCCGTCTGTCTGTCTGTAGATGTATTCTTTTAATCAAAGTGCAGGTCGCAATTATGGCCCGATCGCAACGAAACTTTGCACATATCTTTTTTTAGGCCCAAGGACGATCCCTATTGAATTTGGTTAAAATCGGTTCAGATTTACATAAAGCTCTCATATATATGTACCTCCGATTTGGCATATACATATGCACTGTATAAGCAACATTTTTGAACCGATTTGTACAAAAATTGCCAGAGAGTAGTCTCGTGATACACTTAGATATAATACAAAATTTGGGGGAAATCGGTTCAGATTTAGATATAGCCCCCATATATATGTTACCCCCGATTTGACATGTAAGCGCGATAGAAACTGTATTTTATATCTGATCAGTACGAAATTCGTCAGAAAGAGGTTTCTTATTACATGAAGGAATACTGCCAAGTTCGGAGAAAATCGGTTCAGATTTAGATATAGCCCCCATATATATTACCCCCCATTTGAAACGTAAGCGCTGTAGAAACTGTATTTTATATCCGATCACAGCGAAATTCGGCAGACAGAGGTTTCTTATTACATGAAGTAATACTGCCAAATTCGGAGAAAATCGGTTCAGATTTAGATATAGCCCCCATATATATGTTAGCCCCGATTTGACATCCAAGCGCTGTAGAGACTGTATTTTATATCCGATCAGTACGAAATTCGACAGAAAGAGGTTTCTATTTTAAATGAATGAGAATGCAGGGAAAATCGATTCAGATTTATATATAACCTCCATATATATGTTCCTCCTGATTTGGTTACAAAGCGCTATAGAAGTTGTACTTTACTTCCGATCATTACAAAATTCTCCAGAGAGATGTTTCTCAATTTAGGAACGAATATTGCTTAATTTAGCGATTATCGGTTCAGAATTAGATATATCCACATATATATGTTCTTATCCTTTTACCAATTATTCCAAATTATTATCGCAATGACCCTTATCGCATTGTTAGGGAGGTGTAGGGTATTATATAGTCGGCCCCGCCCGACATTCTACCTTTCCTTACTGGTTTTGTTTTGATATTTTATATTTTTTTATTACACGTTATAATTTTTTATATTTTTACGTATCAATATTAATATATCATTTACTATATTTTTTATATTTTTTTGTGGTTATCATTTTATATATGTTCCTATATTTTTAATATTTTATTTTTTTCCATAGCTCTCCTGGAGTACCCCATGTGTTTCATATTTCATTCTTTAGAGAAAAACTAATGCAAAAAACGCAGAACCTGTAGCAGGTATATGCAGCTAAAGATAAGGCTTCTCTGCAGAGCCATTGACTAAGCCAAAGAAGAACAACTTTAATGATAACCTTAAGGGCATGTTCTTGCTCCTTCATACAAATACAAGGAACGTTCAAGTTGATGTCCTTACGGTACATGACTCGAAGAAAAGGGTTTTGTCTTTTAATCTGAATATGGGTGTGATACAGTTCCGGAAGATCGGTGTTAAGAGTATTGGCCTTAAAAGTTTTCGCTTGACAAGGAAAAAAAACGTAAACGAAAATCCTTGAAAACGAACCGAGCAACTTAGGACATTTATGAGATGTGTATGATTGTAGTATAGGTGAAGGATAATAAATGTTTTGTGATAGCACACATCCGAATACACCTTGATACAAGGGTATCCTTTTCTCCTTTTGGCTCCATATGAATATGTATATGATCCCATTTGCCTCAAATGAGCTTAGTGCTTTTGGTGCGTTACGGATTCTTGTTTTTTGTTGTTGTTGTTATGAGTATCAACATTATGAAAAAGGAATGTTGTTGGAGATGTTTGTCTTATATTTCTTAGAACAAAAAAAAAAAAGAAAACGTGTATGTAAATACCAAGGTATAGAATACACTGACAGACACTTGTATCTTTATGTTTTAAGGATAATAATACAAGGACATTAAGATATTTGTTGTTTCTACATGATAGGCGGTAGTCCAATCACGTAAATCTGGCTAAATGTGAACATTTATTAGTACTTAATGATATTCTTTAATGTATTGGAAACAAAGAATAAAGTCATATTCCCAATATGTTTCTAATGGCAATAATAAATATAATAAATTTTTTAAAAAGAAAATTTTTGAATTTTCATGAAAAAATTTCAAAATTCGCAAAACCAAAAAAATTGTTTCCGTAGAACAAAATATTTTTTAAAATCTGTAAGAATTTGTATTTTCAGTTTGTGAAAAAATCTTTGTTCTCAAAAACTGTTTGATAGTTTTTATTTGAAAAATTTCTTCACACAGATCTAATAAATCACAGATAAACTAAACTTCAAGGAGTGGTATGTAGAAATAATAATTAAATATCTTAATCCTTATCAGTTGTATATTTGCCATGTTTGTCATAATAAGCATTAGTAAATTTAAGATCCCTTGAATGAAATGATCCATACAACGAAAAAGTAATATGTTCAAGAGAGCGTATAATTTATATAAATTAATTTTCACTCTTGGCGTATGATTGATAGTAGTAACAATTTAAATCCCACGAGGCGTATGATCGATGTTTAGATAATAGTAAGTATTTGTTATTAATATATTTTACATAAATTAGGTCTGAAACTATTTTAGAAACATGAATGATTCAGAGCTTATTCACACAGAAACATTTATTGAAGTATACAATGCGGACGTATGATAAGCATTAATTAAGATATAGTGGAGGCGTATGAACGATGTCAATATACGAGTAATACTATGTATTCATAACTGCCTATTTTATATTTTACAGAGCCTACAAAGGAATGTACATAATATGGAGTTTGTTATTTTGAGAGCGAGAAGGAGAAAGAATCCGTCTGACGATTTGTGAGAAAGGTAACAGAAAAGACTATAGGAATCCTTTCTGTTACTTTAATTGATTGTGACAAAGAATCAGTAAATACGTGAGAAATTACGGGAAATTCGATTTTTGACTATATGGTCCACCTTCGAATAGTCAATCGTCGGATAGACTACTAACGTAAGCCAAAATAGACGGACGAACATAGCTTAGATTAAAAAATAGGAGGTGACCTATAGTACTCCTTCACGTGATTCTAACTAGGATACTCTCCCGGCTTCAAGACCATTTTGTTTCTATATTATTATAGAAACAAGTATTTTATACATGGCGGTGTATAAATATGTATTAAAAATTGGCAGCACACATACTGGATCATGATTTCTGAGCCGTGACACTCGTTATCAACAGTTCTGCTGCAACAGTTCTGCCTTCACAGCGAATTTTTTTCTCGACTATACATCTTGTGAAATTACCTGATTTCTAAAAGAATATGCCATTCGTTATGTGCCACAAATGTTGTATTTCAGACTCATCTGTATCAAATGCCCCTCTTGAAGCTAGAAAAGAGACTACATATTTTGAACTATATTTTAATGTCCTGTGTTTATAACCCAGGAAACCCCAGGAATTTTACTTTTTTTGGCTGCACATATATTCCAATGGGGGCATATCTTGGCCCTTATTTTTGCCGCACTAATAGTGATTTCGATTCTGACGAAATGTATCCATGTCGACGCGAAATTCTAAAAAATATTTGCCCTCTTTTGGTGGAACTGATGCAGCCCTTCGAATTAAACTTTGCTCCTATGTCAAAATTCCAAAATGTGGTATGATAATCCACTTTTCAGAAAAAGAACAACGAAAATGTTCCAGAAACTAAATCGACATAAGTTGATTACACTAAGGAGCGTATACGTGATATTAATATAGAGCCTTCGAGGCGTATAATTGATGATAAACGAATATTAAGTATACGTTATTATTACCAACATATTGTTTTTGGAGTTTTTGAGTTCGCTGATCAAGACAATACTTAATCAAAGCTATTTCTTGGATTTTAATAAATAATTTTTAAAGACGTGTTCGATTTATATAATGAAAAAGTGTTAGCAGTACATAAATGAAAAAAAAAAATTAGGTAGCACAGTAACACATTTGAGCATTCCGTACAACTTTACTCTTGAAACAACAAACTTGCAAGAAAACTAAAAATAATATTCATCATCTTCAAAAACAAAATGTAATCTCCTAACTCCTATTGCGAAAATTAAATTCCTCCCTAATGTACCTTAAATATAGCGACCTTATTACTGTAATGCAGAAAATTTCTTACATTCCACATTTGTCGTCAAAAGAAAAAGGTAAAACTTTAGACAACATCTCCATGGATTGGTTTGACGATTTGTAGCGTTGACATGAGCTTAACGCTCTGGCCCTGACCCTATTTGTTTTGCGATGAAACAGAACGTGGTACAGACGACGGACATATTGTTTATTTTTCATCTAACATATGTAATTACCATACTCCAGACAGAATAAAAACAAAGGAGAAATCCAATAGCTTCAAACATACCTGAAATGATAAGAAAAGACAAGAAAATGGAAATTAGAAACGGAATTTATTTACGTAAACAGACAACAACGCAACAACAATGAAAATGAAAAGTAAACAATAATTTGGAACGCACAGAAAATGAAATGGTAAATATAAGCTGAGATAAAAATACGAATAAAAGAGAGATACTTATTTTTAGGAAAACAAGATTTATTTACCCCAAAAAGGATTAAGGGAAAAAACATTGTCATGACAGCTTCAAAACAAAGGTTTCTTTAAGAACAAAATTTGTTTTCAATGTCATGACAAATTAAGAAACTTTCTCAATAGCGGCTAAGCTCTATAAAATATAAGTGGGCAAAACATTAAATAAATATATAGTTCAATCGCAGGCAACTGCAATGGCTTTTAAAGCTTATTTTCGAAAAAAAAAATTAAAATGCAAAGCAGGTTTTTCATTACTAGCTTAATTGAAGAACATAAAAGATATGAGCTAAAAACAAAAAATTCTAAAATTCGCATAATATCGGAAATATTATGTTTTAGTTTTTCTTCATTATAATGTAATTTCATTTATCTATTACTTAACAAACTGTTGTATACATTTAGGCCTCACCAAGCAGTATGTAGAAATCCAAAGCTACCTTTAGGTTTTTTCTTTGCTATTTCTATAGGATGATCTGTGATGATAGTGCCTAATCCTTTCATCATCTCGTGAATAATTAAAACCCAAGCAACATTATTTATTTCAAACACACAAATCTACGCTCCACTAAACAACTCAGAACATCAACACCAACTTCAAGAAAAGTAGTTCGTGAACAAGGATAAAGACAAAAGGAGGAATATAACGAAAAAAACCAGAAAAACCTGTATCTATATACATTTAGTCTTTGGTGCAGTCAGTGATAATGTTACATAGCAGATTTCCTGTTTTAATATCGACGACAATAAAAGACATTGTGAAAACTTTAGAAGACTTACATTTCCTTTCCGGAATACTTTGTATAGGTGGTGGTGTAAAAGTTGTAACAGAATATGTATTAAACTAAATTTCATGAACACTTTGTACAAATTAATTATTTAAGTGTAGAACGTTGGACTTTTTTTTGAGTGGCCATGGAATTGTTTTTCGTAATGGTACAACGAAAGTAATATAGCCATAAGCCCTGCAAACATTTTTGATCGTGAAAATCGTTTTAATCGTTTAAGGCTTCATCTGGATCTCAAAGCGATTCGCGATTAGTTAACTAATACTAATACTAATACTAATACTAATACTAATACTAATACTAATACTAATACTAATACTAATACTAATACTAATACTAATACTAATACTAATACTAATACTAATACTAATACTAATACTAATACTAATACTAATACTAATACTAATACTAATACTAATACTAATACTAATACTAATACTAATACTAATACTAATACTAATACTAATACTAATACTAATACTAATACTAATACTAATACTAATACTAATACTAATACTAATACTAATACTAATACTAATACTAATACTAATACTAATACTAATACTAATACTAATACTAATACTAATACTAATACTAATACTAATACTAATACTAATACTAATACTAATACTAATACTAATACTAATACTAATACTAATACTAATACTAATACTAATACTAATACTAATACTAATACTAATACTAATACTAATACTAATACTAATACTAATACTAATACTAATACTAATACTAATACTAATACTAATACTAATACTAATACTAATACTAATACTAATACTAATACTAATACTAATACTAATACTAATACTAATACTAATACTAATACTAATACTAATACTAATACTAATACTAATACTAATACTAATACTAATACTAATACTAATACTAATACTAATACTAATACTAATACTAATACTAATACTAATACTAATACTAATACTAATACTAATACTAATACTAATACTAATACTAATACTAATACTAATACTAATACTAATACTAATACTAATACTAATACTAATACTAATACTAATACTAATACTAATACTAATACTAATACTAATACTAATACTAATACTAATACTAATACTAATACTAATACTAATACTAATACTAATACTAATACTAATACTAATACTAATACTAATACTAATACTAATACTAATACTAATACTAATACTAATACTAATACTAATACTAATACTAATACTAATACTAATACTAATACTAATACTAATACTAATACTAATACTAATACTAATACTAATACTAATACTAATACTAATACTAATACTAATACTAATACTAATACTAATACTAATACTAATACTAATACTAATACTAATACTAATACTAATACTAATACTAATACTAATACTAATACTAATACTAATACTAATACTAATACTAATACTAATACTAATACTAATACTAATACTAATACTAATACTAATACTAATACTAATACTAATACTAATACTAATACTAATACTAATACTAATACTAATACTAATACTAATACTAATACTAATACTAATACTAATACTAATACTAATACTAATACTAATACTAATACTAATACTAATACTAATACTAATACTAATACTAATACTAATACTAATACTAATACTAATACTAATACTAATACTAATACTAATACTAATACTAATACTAATACTAATACTAATACTAATACTAATACTAATACTAATACTAATACTAATACTAATACTAATACTAATACTAATACTAATACTAATACTAATACTAATACTAATACTAATACTAATACTAATACTAATACTAATACTAATACTAATACTAATACTAATACTAATACTAATACTAATACTAATACTAATACTAATACTAATACTAATACTAATACTAATACTAATACTAATACTAATACTAATACTAATACTAATACTAATACTAATACTAATACTAATACTAATACTAATACTAATACTAATACTAATACTAATACTAATACTAATACTAATACTAATACTAATACTAATACTAATACTAATACTAATACTAATACTAATACTAATACTAATACTAATACTAATACTAATACTAATACTAATACTAATACTAATACTAATACTAATACTAATACTAATACTAATACTAATACTAATACTAATACTAATACTAATACTAATACTAATACTAATACTAATACTAATACTAATACTAATACTAATACTAATACTAATACTAATACTAATACTAATACTAATACTAATAAACCAATAAAAGCCTGTTATTGATACCATCTTTTTTGTTTAAAACATTAAATTCATTCAATCAAATACGTGATTGAAATCGTGTACTCGTATATACTTTTATGAAAAACTACATTTAAATTTTGTTTTTTTTTTATGTACAAAAATGATATATTATATACATTTATTATTTTGTTGAATTTAACTTTGACGGAGTGTAATTTTCATCTAGACCAAAAAATCCAAAAACTAGCTCCGTGAATTCTATAAATAAAGGGTTGTTAATCAAACGATATTATTTTTAGCTGATTGGCCTAACTTATTAGTGAAGAATTATCGATCAATGTTAAAATCTGCTAAATGCTCATTGTGGTCTGGCTGGACCACAACATTTTCATGCGGAGATTTCATAAATTTTAATGAATGCTATAAATAAATTATATAAATAAAAGTTTCTTAACAAAATGATACTGTTTTTGAGCTGATTAGCCCAACTTTTTAGTGAAAAATGATCGATCAAAGTTAAAACTTGCTAAATACTCATTGTGGACTGGCTGGTCCTCATTTGAAGAAGTTTTTTAATAAATGTTAATATCGAGTTTTGGTATCTTCTTTTTACGATTCCGATAAAAATAATGAGATGAAACGGTAATTACATTACCAATAGTTCATATAAAAAATGTTTTTAGACATTTTAACAGATCCGATAAAATTAATCAGTTCGTTTTAATTAATTGTTTACTAATTTTTCTCTTGTGGTCTGGCTGGACCACATTGAGCATTTAGTGGTACAAGAGTCATTGACCATCCTAGGGTTAAATATTTCCATGGTGTTCAGTTTTTGATCTTTTCTTCGTATCTTTTTTGTTTTACTAAGTATCCCTCCAGATATTATCTAGCTTTTTCTCCTTCCGCCACGGCGATTCATGATAAGTTTCGAAATAGGTAAATCAAGAAAAATATAAGGCAAAAATAAATTATCATTAACAACACTTGAGTAGCAATGAAACTCAAGTTGTTTGCTTCCTGGCGCAGTGTCCATGGAATGAAATTTGTTTAACAAGCAACTTAGTTCCGAACAAGTTAAGGGTATTTAATACTCTTAACGAAGTACTGCATGAATACGGAAACGGAAAAAATGAAGCGCTGAAAAGTTTTATAAGAAGTTACAGTAAGTTTAGTGTAAAAGCAGAACAATATTAATAATAAGTAACATTAGTCCTCAACAATTAGTTGAGAGAATTTGCAATTTATTTGTAATAGTTATCTTAGACTCTTAAATAATTGCACAATTTTGGAAGCGATATATTCCATTGAAAAATAAAGTAGTTGATTTTACATTTAAATGTATAGTCAAGCATTAATTCGTGTCACGCTGCCTCAGTTTAGGTTATAAATTTCGGTATTTCCTTTTAAAATAGAGATAGATATATAAGACAAAATACATTGCATAAAAAGCGTATAATAATTTTAATAAACAATATATATCAAAAATAAGAAAATTAATTCAGACAAAATATATGGAAAAGAAAACGTATAATCATCTAAAAAAATTATATTAAGTCAAAACAATTTTAGTAATCGTGTTTATCTTTTTATCTCAGAACTGAGAACAAATTATCTGTTTGTTTTGAATGTGGCGTAACGGGGGTTAATTAAATTCAAATGCGAAAATTTGCACCTAATATAACTGGATTTCCAATAGAGATGATATGATTTTGAAGTGACGTTTCGGCCATTTTTAATATGTCATGATATGTCATTTGTTTTTCATTGTATTCCGTAGTGTTTACAATTTCATCATTGAGAGATATAACAACACTAGTTCTTAGAGCTTTAACCATTAAAACTTAACAAAATAAATCGGAAATATAATCCTGCAGATCTTTGAGTACATAGCTACCCAATGAACAACGTTTACAAATTATTCAGTTTTATAATCAAAATAATCTTTCTCCATTTTTTTAAATCCAAAAAAACATTTTCCAGGTCGACTGGACTGAACTTGACACCCATTAGCAATGTTTTAGCTATCGTCAAGAGCTATCTTTTTGCCATTGACCTATTCCCGATCCGACGTACCGTTAAGGAGCTAGAGCAAACAAAAACTTTCCGTTCACATTTGAAAATGATGCTAAGTACATTTTTTTAAATATTAAAAAAAAACACTTTCCAGTTAACCTACGGCCTTGACACCCATGAACAATATTTTATCTCTCATTAAGAGCTATCTTTTTGCCATTGACCGATTGTGGCTACGTGCCACACAGCAAATGAAATAATTAAATTGTTGCGAGAAAAGTTTGGAGATTCGATAATTTCAAGAAATTGTGATATTGAATGTCCTCAAAGAAGTAGTGATTTAAATATGATCAAAGAAATCATATCACTCTTATTGGAAAACGCGTTAAAACCCGGAAGTCTTGAGATGAATTAAACCATAATAGTATATTGATATTATTCGCCCAGCCTTTTAAAGATACTATTCTTTGTTTAAAAGCTAAGAGTTGCTTACTTTCAAAATAAACAGTAAAAATAATAAACATAAATAATTTACTTTTCTGTTGAAACCAAATATTTCCTCCGAAACAGTTATGGTTACTCAAATAATTTGTGACCAAATACTGTCTACTTTTAGGGAGGTATATTTTCAAAATGTCTGCCTACTTTCAGTTGTGCTGTACATAAATCACAATTTAACGCCATAAACATAAATTACAGTCATTTCTAATTTCAATGGCTTCTTCTTTTCCAGGCTGACTTCTTGTTATATTATCATCCAAATGATTAAATTTCCGTTTCCTTTGGAGATAATAAAACACCGTTCTCTCCTCCCAAAATGATGTCGAGAATATTTCCAAAGGGAAACGAAAAACAATTAGAATTCCGAAAAAAAAGAAGTCCAACAAAATGATAGACAAGAAAGTAACACGAAACGAAATGGAAAGAAGAAGACCAACAAGAAACCTTATAATTTGAAATGAGACTCCATTAAACTACAAAATTAACATTTACATGACATAATTAAAATGGGCTTCTGTGGAAGCAATCTGACTACTAATAGTACACCCAACCACAGCACAAGAAAATTAATTCATTTTATTTGGTCCTTAAAGATAGGCAAATATTTGCACTAAAACTTGGAGGAACAACAAAATTTTATGTCGGCTTAAAGGATCATTTGGCAAAGCCTAAAAGTATGCTACAGAAATATAGAAAAAGCCTTTGCAAAATCTCTGCCCATCTCTGCCCTCGCCTATGCCACACTTTAGCAGTTAATTTGAGTTGTTTCATTGTTCATTCATTCAGTCAGTCAGTCATTCATTTAAATGAGATTGTTTGGAATATGAACTTCAGAAAGAAATAATAAACAGCGCACAACAACAAAAAACTCTATAGCTATAGTATAAACAATAATTAACGCACTTTATATAGAGAGCCGTCGGAGCACACTACTAGATATGGCAACTGATAAAAATTGCAAATAAACTGATAAAAACAATAACAACAACAAAACAATTAAAACTACAACAATAGAGTAGGAAAACTGTAAAAACAAACAAACAACATCGACAATTATTATACATATTTATACACAAATGAAGTTGTGTTAATGAAGAAGTCAACATGAACAGCAGTAAAATCAAATTAAAATTAACGCCTGAAAGTATGCCGCAGTTTTTGTATCGCGGGTGAGAGCGCTTCTTGTTGGCGTGCGTCGTGTGTATGACTGAATTTATATGCTGTGCCAGTGCGTCGTGATTGTGCGTGATTGTGAGTTATTGTTCGTGTTTGGAATTTGTATATGTCGAACGTTGTGTCATCTCTAAGAAATGAGCATAAAGCTCAGATACTAATGTAAGTTAATTATGACCTCAGTGACAGGGTAAAGTCTTGTAAACATGTTCAGACAAAAATAATACATTTTGACAGAAATACACGTACAAAATAACATGTGTGTATTTTCAAATCTAAATCAAAAATAATCAAAAGTTAAAGACTATAAACATATTAAGCCTAGAATTGTGCGACGAATGCATTACAAAAAGAATATCGCCTTTTTTATAAGATATTTTGTACTTGAGATCTCTTAAAAAGTAATACAAAAAGTGTGTCATAAACTAAATATTTCTGATTACCGAGAAATATCAAGGAAAGACTAAAGTGAGCGGGGTCGGGGGTCTTTGCTTGCTAATCAATGCACAGAGAAATATTTAGGGGCCATTTGAACCTATTAAACTGCGCAACGGTGTAAAAATGACAAGGACTTGATAGTATAGGTTCGATTCTACTACCAAAGGGTGGTATAACCCTATACTCGCTTGGCGAAATTGGTGACCAATTGTTTTATGGGCCTCTAAAGTTTCTGAAAATCCGTGGGCCCCTCGAAAAAGGTGTCATCTGCTTGTGTCCAACAACTAATTCAGACATGGTGATACTACTTAACTATATTTGGCAATAATGTAGCTAAGAATGTGATGAAAAAAGTTTCTTAACATTTTATGCGAAAAATATTTTTTCCCCTGCTTTTTTTGAAAAAGTGAAGGAAAAAAATATTTTTTATACCCTCACTTTAGTGTGACGAGGGTATATATCATTTGCTACGGAAAAAAGTGTAACACATCAAAGGAGTGATCAAAGACCCCAAGTATGTTCGGCGAATATCCATTTTGGTCCATTTTATGTCATTTGAGCAATGTCCGTCCGTTTGTCTGTCTGTCTGCTGGCTGGTGCGCATGATAACTCTCGAAAGGAGTAACGGATTGACTTCAAATTAGGTATGGGATAATATTTTCGTCTATCTCAGGCTACGTTCGAAGATGGTCCATTTTGGTCCTCTCCTTCTGGTACCTCCCTCACAAAGGGTTAAAATTTAGCGAAATAGTAATTGTCTAATAACTTCTATACTATTTATCATAATCCTCTGTTGTTCCACACATAGTAATAGATTATTTGTCGCTATCAACTTGAGAAAAATTGGCGAAGTGGCCCCGTCCCTTTTGGTACCTCCCACACAAAAGGACCATTTTGTAGCAAAAGTTACCAGCCTATAACAATAATACCAGTGCATAAAAATACTTGAAATTTTGTACAGAGTAATGCTTTTATAGTGCCTACAGTCCAGTGAAAAATGGGCGTTATTGCTACGCCCCTTTTGGTACCTCCCAGGTACCATTTTGCACCAAAAGTTAACAGCTTATAACAATCATACCTGTGTATACAAATGCTTGAAATTTTGTACAGTGTACTGTTTTTCTGGTGCCTACAGTCCAGTGAAAAATGGGCGTTATTGCCACGCCCCCTTTGGTACCTCCCAGGTACCATTTTGCACCAAAAGTTAACAGCTTATAACAATCATACCTGTGTATACAAATGCTTGAAATTTTGTACAGTGTACTGTTTTTATGGTGCCTACAGTCCAGTGAAAAATCGGCGTTATTGCCACGCCCCTTTTGGTACCTCCCGCACAAAGGTACAATTTTGCACCTAAAGTTAGCAGCTTATAACATGAATACAAGTGTATAAAAATAATTGAAATTTGGTGCGGAGTAATGCTTTTATAGCGCCTATAGCCACGTGAAAAATGAGCGTTATCACCACGCCCCTTTTTGTACCTCCCACACAAAATGGCCAAATTACACCACAATTTAATATCTCATAACGTTAATATACCAGTGCACATAAACGCTTATAATTCGGCACAATGTATTTAAAGTATTTACTGTTCAGCGCAAAATAGGTGTATTTGTTAAACCCCTTCTGGTACCTCCCACACAAATAGACAGAATAATTCGTGGAATATTCAATATTACATTACTCACAAAGTGAGGGTATCCCTTAGTCGGTTTACCCGACTGAAACTTTCTTACTTGTTTTCACTTCTTTCAGCCTAATTTTTAGGGACTCGTAATTTTTCACTAACAATATTTGGCAAAATTGTAGCCAACGTATATCCGAACAACTTTTGTGACCATATCAATACAATCTGAACGTGTCTAGGCACCCTAATTAGCTAAAAAAAACCACATTGTACCTGAAAAATTTTAGTTTTTCACAATTATGTAACAAAAATATTATTTATGTATGTATGTTCAGCAACTTTATGGAAAATATTATGGCCAATAGTTTTGTGGAACAAATTAACCCACTAGCTCCCCCACATAACTGTAATGTATGGCCCTGTTTTAACAAATCGATTCTGACATTCAGTTCTATGTAAATTAAATGAAGGAATTTACATAGAACTGAATGTCAGAATCTTTATTAAAACCTGAAAGCACAATTACTGGCATTTAATTTTTAGGGATACGTAATTTCATTAAAATATTGGCCGCGAATATCCAGTAGGGTAGTTCATGCCAAAGGTTCAATTTAGAAAATCCACACATTGGTATTGAATGCGTGTGTTAGCTGAAAGCTTTTGAAAAAAATGCTTTATGCCGCATACTCGTATTGACCGAAATTTTGAAGACTGAATAGAAAGCTCTGCGCATGATGGGTGCCGCGTTTGCTCACAAAAGGGACGGCTTCGTGAATATCTTTCAATAGAGTGTTTGGCGATGTTTCAACGCAGTAAAGCGGAATTTTTGCGTAGATTCGGAACCATGGATGGGACATGGGCCCATCATTCCACACCCAAGACAAAATAACAGTCAAAACAGTGGACTGGAACGTTAGAATCGTGTCTAAAGAAGTCGAAGACAATTCCTCGAATTATTTTCTATTGAATAAAATCGTTGGGTATCAGACTATTACACCCTACAATGATACTGAGCGCAGCAAATGGATTTTAAACTAGCTAACTTATGAAAAAACACTGTCAGACGCCACAAAAAAATGCCACAGTTTTTGTAACCCCTAAAAAGAAAACATGCATGATTGTGCTTGTCCGAATACAAATATTTTAATATTAGGCCTGTTTTATTGTATAAACTATATCCCCCTGTAACCAATCTAGAAACATTTTTTGAACTTGCCACCTAAAAATCTGCAATTTTAGTTAAATTTCACGGCAAATGACATATATTAGCTTTTTAAGACTACTTTTCCAAGACATTGTTTGATGTGCGATAGTTTTTCGGGAATTGCTATGCATATTACAGTTTGTTGATTTTCAGATGGAAAAGTTGTTAGTTGCCGGTGTGTTCTTTTCATAGTTTTACTGACTGCTGTAATGCAGAATATTAAATTTTGTTGCAAAAGTATTGTTTGAGTTGATTTTATTGGTTTGTAGTTTTTTTTTGCTGTTGTCATTTTATGGCACAGTATTTCGCATTCTGTGTATAGAACTCGTAAATTTGAGGAAGAAAACGTAGACGTAAGACGTATGTTCCAGAGAAAAAGAGGCCAATTTTGATTTAACTACTCCATAGTATATGACACATTGGGTTATGTATTCGCGAGTAAATGGTCACTTTAGTTATTTACTCCTTAGTAGATGACCAGTTGAGTTATCTACTTCTTAGTAGAGGACCAGTTCGCTTATCTTCTCCTTTGAAGAAGACCAGTTGGGTTAACTCATCTCTAGTAGAGGACAAGTTGGGTTATCTACTCTTTAGTAGACGGCAAGTTGGGTTATCCACACGTTAGTAGAGGACCAATTGGGTTATCTACTCCTCAGTAGAGGACCAGTTGAGCTATCTAATTCTTAGTAGAGGACCAGTTGCGTTATCTACTCTTTAGTAGGTGGTAATTTGGATTATCTACTTCTTATTTGGCGCCTTTTTTAGATTTAACTACTCCATAGCAAATGATACATTGAGTTAAGTACTCGTTAATGGAGGACCATTTGGGTTATTTACTTCTTAGTAGAGGACCAGTTGGGCTATCTACTTCTTAGTAGAAAAACAGTTGGGTTATCCAATCCTATGTGGTGGCTAATTAAGATTTTATGAAACATTGGGTTATGTAGTCGTTAGTTAAGGTCCTCCTGGTTTGTTTACTTCTTAGTATATAACCAGTTAGGTTATCAATTCCTTAGAATACAAGTTGGGTTATCTTCTCCTTAGTAGAGGCCCAGTTGGGTTATCTACTATTTAGTAGGATACCAGTTGGGTTATCCACACTTTATTTGGCGTCTAATTTAAATATAGTTACCCCATTGTATATGACACTGTTATCTACTTAGTAGTAGAGGACGACTTGGTTTATCTACTGTTTCGTAGACATACAGTTTGGTTATCTACTCCTTAGTAGAGGACCAGTTGGGTTATCTACCCCCTTATTTGGCGTCTAATTTTTAGTCTTTAGAAGAGGACGAGTAGGCTCATCTATTCCTTATTTGGCGGCTAATTTAGATTTAACTACTCCATAGTATATGACACGGTTATCTATTCAGTAGTAGAGGACTACTTGGTTTATCTACTGTTTAGTAGAAGAGCAGTTTTGTTATCTAGTCTTTAGTAGAGAACCAGTTGGGTCATCTACTCTTTATTTGGCGGCTAATTTAGATGTAACTACTCCATAGTATATTACACGGTTTTCTATTCAGTTGTAGATAACCACTTGGTTTATCTACTGTTCAGTTAAGGACCAGTTGGGTTATCTACTCTTTAGTAGGATGCCACTTGGGTTGGATCCTTCTTATTTGGCGGCCAAATTATATTTAACTACTCCATAGAATTTGATACATTGGGTTATGTACTCGCGAGTACAGGTTCAGTTGAGTTATTTACTCGTTAGTAGATGACCAGTTGGGTTATCTTCTCCTTAGTAGAAGACCAGTTGGGTTACCTACTCCTTAGTAGGATGCCAGTTGGGTTGTCTACTCCTTATTTGGCGGCTAATTTAGATTTGAATACTCCATAGTATATGATACATTGGGTTATGAACTCGCGAATTGAGGGTAAGTTGAGTTATTTACTCGTAGGTAGATGACCAGTTTGGTTATCTACCCCTTAGTAGAGTTACAGTTGGGTGTTCTTCTCCTTAATAGAATACCAGTTTGGTAACTTACTCAATAGTAGAGGACAAGTTGGATTATCTACTCTTTAGTAGGCGACCATGTGGGTTATCTACTCCCAAGTGGACGATTAGTTTGGTTATCTACTCTTTATCAGAGGAACACTTGGGACCAGTTTTTCGAAGTTGAACGTTTAAATAGAGAACATTTAATTGGTTTCAATTATGACTTACGCTGTGCTTAATATTGAAGTATCAGGTACAGTTGGCATTCCTTCAGATTTATCTTTAGACCAGTACATGAATATGTAAAAGAATAAAATCCCTGGCAGGACAGCTTGAAGCTAAATTCATTGGTGAGCACCCAATTTTGAACCAAGTGCGGATCACAAGAAGCTTGAAATGCTTCTTATTGCAAAGAACTATATAAAAATATAAGTGTTTAGGCGACATTTTTGCTTAAACGGTAAAACGTTTTTTATCCGCCATATGTGCCACACTGACGCAGCACAGCTGAGCAACAATAGACGATTAAGTCACCATTGTGAATGGCACTTAATTGGCCGTCAGCTGTTTTATGTTTTTCTTTGGTTGGTTCGTTGTTGTTTAACCTCTCATCACTTTAGACACACCGCGCCACATAATAAATAAAATAATGAAAGTAAAATATTGTGTTATTTTTTAAAGGACTTGAACAATAAGTTCGCAATATATATGACATATGACAAATTTTCCTAATTTTTCTTATGCCACAACACACTGTGCAATCGTTTTCTGGGATGTAAAACTAAAGTTAAAGTTTACTATGTACTCTTGAAGTGGCCGAACACAAGGACGCTTTTCACCAGGAACAGTTTGAACTCTATATGAATGAATAAATGAAAAAAGGAGTACAAGCACTTTTCTCAGTTTGTCTTCATGCAAATACAACAAATCATATTTATTTTGATTGGGAATTTCGAGTCAACTTCTCAGAATGCTTTTATATACCAATGCAATTCAAAGCTTCCTCTTTTTTTGAAAAAAAAAAGAAAATAATAAAACGAAGAAATATGCAAAGTTCAAGAGAAACATTTCTTGATGTCTTTTTCGGTTGTCGTTGAAAGTTGCAAAGTCATAGATTTTGTTGCCATAAAGTTTTTGGTTATTGTTTTTTTTTTCCGAAATGGACAAAAATAAGTGAATTTCTCTTTTTTCGGGACTTAGTAAAGGAGGTGGCTGCAATTTTCCCAACTTTACTTAAGGCAGGGAGGGGCTGGCTATGAAAAACACCGGGAGTCCTTTTTGCAAATAAAAGTTTTTCTTTGCAGCTAATGTTACTGATATTGTTGGTGTTGCTCTTGTTGTTATTGTGACCTATATCAAAGTATTAAAAGTATTGAAACTGTTAAGTTCGTTGGTTATTCTCCTGGTCTCCTTTGATACAGGATATTATCAACTATTATTGTAAAAAGGTCCTATCTTGCCTATTGTCAGAGACAACAGTTGTATAAACAATTAATCATGGATTTTTGTCATCATCTCGATTTTTGTTGTTGTTGATGATTATTGCAAATGTCATCAATTATTCAAATAAATGACAAACAAATGGGAATTGTTTTTGTTTTTGACATCTGTTCAATGCAAACAAAGTTTAAGCCGTGGTCGGATCATATTGTCAAAGAATAAAGAAAAAGAAAAAAATTCAATCGAAGGCCAAAAAAGAAAACAATCATAACATATCATTTTTCATTTAATTGTAATTCAATGAATACTAATGGATTAAGGGGAAACTTTGGCTAGAACTTTTTTCTTCTTTACTTAGTATGTATAGCAGAGGAAAATATATGGTTAAGATATTAAATAAAAATTCTCGATCTTGTGAATAGACACATTTATTTTTATAATCTGGGTAAATCACAAATATAATATGTAACTAAATACCTACACGCTGAAAAAGTTCGCATCTGTAGTATATTATCCCAAACATATTCTGCTTCAAACATACTTATATTTAGGGCAGTGCTGCTTATGACATTTTTGTCTATAAAGTATAACACGACATCTAGGAAAAATGTAAACAAAATTCGAAAATATGAAAAAATTAAAATTTTTTAAACAGAATATGTTTTGAAGACTTCTTGAACAAAAACTTTGTTTGTGTGTAAACACATATTTTATTTGTGAAAGTCAGATCGCAAATAAATTTTATTCTAATATATTAATATACGCGTTCAAAACTAAATTTCTTGATTTTCAAATAATTTGTTCACAAAAATAGTCGTATAATATTTAAACATTTTGTTTCTTTCAGTTCAAACATATCAAAAATGTCGATTTTCCCCGTATTTAACTCAAGTTCGTTCACAAGATATAAAGAAAATGTTGAAGCCTACTTCAGGGCAACCAGAAACATTTTATTTTCAGGATAATACATTCATTCTGCATTTGGCAAATGATTATACTACACCCTTTTCAACTGTAATTCGAAAAAAAAACAATTCAATTTCGAATAAGATCAATTGAAATTCGAAGATTCCATTTGAAATTCGAAAAAGGTCAATTGAAATTCGAAGATTCCATTTGAAATTCGAAAAAAATCAATTGAAATTCGAAAAACATCACTTGATATTCGAAGAACATCAGTTGAAATTCGAAAAACATCAATTGAAATTCGAAGCACATCAATTGAAATTCGGAATACATCAATTGAAATTCGAAACACATCATTTGAAATTCGTAATACACCAATTGAAATTCGGAAAGCATCAATTGAAATTCGAAATTCATCATTTGAAATTCGAAAAATGTAAACAAAATCAATGGTGTATATTAGATGGGGTAGCATTTAAGTGATACAATTTGTCTGTGTTAAACCTTTAATATTAAAATATTTAAATATGTTTTGTTTCAACTAATTTTGAATAAATATTCATAAAAGATAAGATCATCACATTATATGTTAAGATTTAGTCAGCAAATGTGTTTAAATAAATTCTACCCAATCTAATGTGCAGATTTGTTTACATTTTCGAATTTCAAATGATATATTTCGAATATCAATTGATGTTTTTAGAATTTCAATTGGTGTATTACGAATTTCAAATGGAAAAATTCGAATTTCAATTGATATATTTCGAATTTCAATTGATGTATTTCGAATATCAATTGATGTTTTTCGAATTTCAATTGATGTGTTTCGAATTTCAATTGATGTATTTCGAATTTCAATTGATGTGTTTCGAAATTCAATTGATGTGTTTCGAATTTCAATTGATTTTTTCGAATTTCAATTGATTTTTTTCGAATTTCAAATGGAATCTTCGAATTTCAATTGACCTTTTTCGAATTTCAAATGGAATCTTCGAATTTCAATTGATCTTATTCGAAATTGAATTGTTTTTTTTCGAATTACATTTGAAAATGGTGTAGATTGGGTAGAATTTATTTAAACACATTTGCTGACTAAATCTTAACATATAATGTGATGATCTTATCTTTTATGAATATTTATTCAAAATTAGTTGAAACAAAACATATTTAAATATTTTAATATTAAAGGTTTAACACAGACAAATTGTATCACTTAAATGCTACCCCATCTAATATACAGCATTGATTTTGTTTACATTTTTCGAATTTCAAATGATGAATTTCGAATTTCAATTGATGTTTTCCGAATTTCAATTGGTGTATTACGAATTTCAAATGGAAAAATTCGAATTTCAATTGATGTATTCCGAATTTCAATTGCAATTTTACGAATTTCAAATGATGTGTTTCGAATTTCAATTGATGTGCTTCGAATTTCAATTGATGTTTTTCGAATTTCAACTGATGTTCTTCGAATATCAAGTGATGTTTTTCGAATTTCAATTGACCTTTTTCGAATTTCAAATGGAATATTCGAATTTCAATTGACCTTTTTCGAATTTCAAATGGAATATTCGAATTTCAATTGATATTTTTCGAATTTCAAATGGAATCTTCGAATTTCAATTGACTTTTTTCGAATTACAATTGAAAATGGTGTAGTTTACAAAAATGTTGCCGAAGGGATGTACATAACATTTTTTGGTGTAATTTCATATCCTAAACACGCACCCTGAAAATAATTGGTTGGAATTCGATTGTAACAATAAAAAAAATAGTACTAGCAACAAAAAGTATATTGCCTACATCGTGTGTCGGTTGTATTTATATATAAATAGTAAAACAACAATAATAACATGGATACGATCAAATGAAAATGCTTGCAACTAAATCGATGGTTGTATCAATCAATTTAAGATTGTTTTTTTCATTGTGATTCTAACTAGGATACTCTCCCGGCTTCAAGACCATTTTGTTTCTATATTATTATTGAAACAAGTATTTTATACATGGCGGTGTATAAACATTGACACTCGGTTAGTTGTGGTAACTACTTTTAACTTTTCATTATAGTACCATATGATGGATTTTTGGTTGTGACAACCAATGTTTTATTCTTGACAACAGAAATTGTATCAACGAATAAATGGTTACTACATACAACAGAAAAAATATTAATAAATATTAGTTTTTTGGTTATCCCAATAATTTCCCAAATTTAGAATAATTAATGTAGTAATAAGTAAAGTAGTCAAAAATAATCTCTTGTGGATAATAATGTGTGGAATGAAGAATATGTTGTGCAAAATGTTTTACATAAATAAAAAATAAAAGCAACAATCATGAAATTGAAAGCAAAGGGTTAAGCAATAATTGCATAAATGTTTTGTGTTTTTTTTTTTGTTTACTAAAAATTTGCGTCAAATATTTCCACATCTCATAATAGTGATGAATTTGTAATATGGAATTTTTAATTTTGTTATGAATTGCTTGATTTTTTGGTCAATAAATAAAAATTAATGAAAACTGTTTTTAATTAATTGTCGGCAGTATATGACAGACAAATTGTCAGAACAACGATTTTTTAAAACAGTTGGTTGTGGCAACATACAACATATATTTTTAGCCACCATTTTCGTAGTTGGCGCAATCAAATATGATTGTTGTCAACATGGAAGCAGAAGTATACCACAACCAAAATGTTAGTTGTCCTGATGGAATCGCATGATAGTAGACAGCACTACCACTATTCGGTTGGCAAATAATTCGGTTGAGTCAACCAAACTCTATTCTGTGTGCGATAAAAATAGTTTACATGTTTGTATGGTATTTTATTAATCTAATTTACCTTTTGTATCTGGACCATGAAGTATAAGTCCGATAGAGCCGGGACACATTATATTCAAAGAAATTACAGATGTTGGAAATATTCCATTCGAGTCGAAATGGTGAATTAGAAAGAGTAGATTTCTAAAAATAAATCGTTATTTGCTGGCACCAAAAAACATACCAAATAGAAAAAAAAAAAAAAAATTATTTTATTTATTTGAGCGCCCCAGTAGGTGAGTTGGTAGCGAGCTCGCCTATGAGTTTGGGGGTCGTGGGTTCGATTCCCACCAGAGGCTCTGGTCTGTCGCAACACAAATTAACAAGCAACATGGTCTTTGTCACCCTGCTTCTCCCTGGACCTTAAAAATTTGAATATAAATTTACTTTGTATTGTAATTCATATAAATAAATAAATAATAAAAAAAAATATTTTATTTATTTTTATAAAATCTAGCATTTTAACGAAGAAAACAATGCCAGAATGAAAAAATATATATATGGATAACTATATATGTTATGCCAATAATGCCCCTTTTCACTGGACTGTAGGTTCGCCCAGTTCGTTCTGCGGAAAACATTGGTGCTGAGCGATGGTGTTGCAGAATAGCCGTCAACCTCGACTAGTCGTCGTGCCCAACATTTGAACATCTCACAAACATCACTGATGCGAATTTTGAATAAAGATTTGAATTTACACGCTTACAAGGTTCAATTGACTCAAAGGCTGAAGCCTACTCATCATTTCAAGCGTCGTCAATACGCTGAATGGTTGATTGAATAGACATAAGTGAATGGTGACTTTACAAAGAAAATCAACTTCAGCGCCGAGGCACACCCAGACCTCAGAGGATTCGTTAACAAGCAGAATTGTCGCTTTTGGGCAAATGAGTATCCACCAGTGTTTGTCAAAAAGCCGATGCATCCACAAGGAGTGACTGTTTGTGGCGGTTTATGGGCTGGCGGCGTTATTGGACCGTACTTCCTTCGAAAATGAGGTCGCGAGATGATAACTGACTTCTTGTGGCCAGAAATTAAGGATATGGACCTGGACGATATGTGGTTCCAACAGAATGGATCAACTTGTCACACAGCCAATAAAGCAGTGGCTCTTTTGTACGAGAAATTCAATGGCCGTGTTATCTCACGTCATAGCAATGTTAATTGGCCGCCACGATCATGTGTTTTGACACCGTTGAACTTCTTTCTTTGGCGATAATTAAAAGAAAAAGTGCACGTCAATAGGCCAAGAACAATTCAAGAGCTAAAGGATGAGATAATTCGGCTCATTAACGACTTTGAACCTTAATTATGTCTGTCGGATGGAGGTGTGCTGTCGAGGTCGCGGTGGTCATTTAGCTAATATTTTGTTCCATACATAATTTAACCATATCAATATTATCATAATAAAAAGAAATGACAATAATTTCTGAAATAATTTGTGTTTTATTCAAAATCAAAATGGCCCTTACAATTTAACCACCCTTTATAAATCGGAACAGATTTTCGTCAATTTCAATAGGTTTCCCATCTGGGCTAAAACAGTGCGTTGTGCTAAATTTTATCACAATCGAACGATAAATACAACCTGTACATCTAGGATCAGGATACATCTACATAAAGACGAACGGACGGACGGACAGACGGATATGGTCAAATCGAATCAGGAAGTGATTACAAGTCGATTAGTATAATAAACGATGGGTCTATCTCTTCTTCTTTTTTGCTGTTACAAACAAATGCACACACCTATAATACCCTGGACCACAGTGTGGTGTAGGATATAATTAAATGAACCAAAAAGTTAGTCCGTTTTGAACTAGGGCACTCAATTAAGGAGTTATATATCGACAGTTTATATTCAATATCCTCTATCTTAAAAAACACAATTGTTCAGTAGAGCCAAAAAACCGTTTATATCCCTAAATTTAAAGAAAATTAAAATTGTTTGTTTTACAATGTTTATTACACCTAACTACGTGAACTACTAAATAATATTTTTTTTTTAATATTTGCACCACGAGCCATTTTATGGAACATAGAGGGTATTGCTATTCAAAAATTCTTCATGTATAAAAAAAGATAGAGGGTTTTGCATAGTAACAAAAATTATTTATGAATTCCACAATTTTTTTTAATATATAATTATACATATTATAATAAAAATAATAAATAATAATAACAATGAATTTATGACTAATTTTTTATTTAAGTATTATCTATTTCTTGGGGTTCATTTTTGAATCCATTTTCAAATTGTCATAGAAAAAATGGTATTCTTGTGGAATCACAGTTTAGATATAAAAATAGTCATAATTTGAAAACTAAAGCTTCGACTAAAAAAATTAAGCGAATTCGGGTTTAGCATACTCTTTTCAGCAAAGAACCATCTTTTAAAAGAAAAAAAAAATAGTCCCAAATTATATGAAGAGATAGAGGGTATTGCATTCAGAAAAAATAAGTGTGTAAGATAGAGAAATTACAAAAATGACCATAAAATCTCAATTTTTGTTTTTTTTATTTCCAAATTAGTACCATTGATGCGCCTTATTTTACCGAATATTTTAACATAAAAATATAAATAAAATATATAATATTTTAACAAAAATTGAAGATAGAGGGTTTTGAATATAAGCTCTCGATATATACATTTTAAATTTGGTTAGGGAAAATCAACATTTCTTCGTACCTTTTGCTCTAAGAACATATTTAAGGAGCTCAGATACATTTTTATAGCTCTGGAAAAAATAACGCATATTCAAGGAGTAATAGCCATTTCAAGTTTTGCTTTAAAAATTAAAAACTGGTTTGTTTCTTTCGATTGACTTGAGGTAAAAAAAACTGGCGTTGTTGTTTTATTTTATTTAATTAATTTTCCAATATTTCGATTGAATTCTTCAATCATCTTCAGTGATACTAAAAAAATTAACAATAAGCCCAACGATACAAACAGACAAATACCAAATACATACACACAAAAACAAATTCAAAATTTTCACCAGAAATTAAGTGATTACAAATCTTTTTTCCGTTCGGCTTATTTAGGGAATTTTGGTTCAGATATATACATAAGTATTTTTTAACGCTATAACCCTTCTTTATACAAGTAGTCCACCACAAAAATTAAATCGTTTTTATTATAACTAAACATAGACATTGTAAGCTGAGAAAAATGGTAGTAAATATAGCTAATGTTTTGTGAATCCCACACGTTTTTATTTAAGATATATTCTTAACCTTTTTAATGTATTCTCTACTCTCACACACTAGTACACAACTTTTATGATAGATATTAAAATTTCCTAGATTTATATAAAAACCAGTAAGGAAAGGCAGAAAGTCGGGCGGGGCCGACTATATAATACCCTACACCTCCCTAACAATGCGATAAAGGTCATTGCGATAATAATTTGGAATCATTGGTAAATGGGTAGGAACATATTATCTAATTCTGAGCCGATAATCACTAAATTAAGCAATATTTGTTCCTAAATTGAGAAACATCTTTCCGGAAAATATTAATGATCGGAAGTAAAGTACAACTTATATAGCGCTTTGATACCAAATCGGGAGGAACATATATATGGAGGTTATATATAAATCTGAACCGATTTTCCCTGAATAATCATTCATGTAAAAAGAACTCTTTCTGTAGAATTTCGTACTGATCGGATATAAAATACAGTCTCTACAGCGCTTACATGTCAAATCGGTGGTATCATATATATGGGGGCTATATCTAAATCTGAACCGATTTTCTCCGTATTTGGCAGTATTCCTTCATGTAATAAGAAACCTCTTTCTGCCGAATTTCACTCTGATCGGTTATAAAATAAATTTTTTACGGCGCTTACATGTGAAATCGGGGATAACATATATATGGGGGCTATATCTAAATCTGAACCGATTTCTTCCAAATTCAACAGTGTTCATTAATATAATAAGAGACCTCTTTCTGCTGAATTTCATACTGATCGGATATAAAATAAAGTTTTTACAGCGCTTACATGTCAAATCGGGGCTAACATATATATGGGGGCTATATCCAAATCTGAACCAATTTTAACCAAATTTAATAGTGTTCATCCATATAATAAGAAACCTCTTTCTGCCGAATTTCATACTGATCGGATATAAAATAAAGTTTTTACAGCGCTTACATGTCAAATCGGGGGTACCGTATATATGGGGGCTATATCTACAGCTGAACCGATTTCTTCCAAATTTAACAGTGTTCATCCATATAATAAGAAACCTCTTTCTGCCGAATTTCATACTGATCGGATATAAAATAAAGTTTTTACAGCGCTTACATGTCAAATCGGGGCTAACATATATATGGGGGCTATATCTAAAGCTGAACCGATTTCTTCCAAATTTAACAGTGTTCATCCATATAATAAGAAACCTCTTTCTGCCGAATTTCATACTGATCGGATATAAAATAAAGTTTTTACAGCGCTTACATGTCAAATCGGGGCTAACATATATATGGGGGCTATATCTAAATCTGAACCGATTTTAACCAAATTCAATAGGGATCGTCCTTGGGCCAAAAAAAAGATATGTGTAAAGTTTCGTCGAGATCGGACCATAATTGCGACCTGTACTTTGATTACAAGAATACATGCACAGACAGACGGACAGACGGACAGACAGACGGACATAGCTAAATCAACTCAGAAAGTGATTCTAAATCGATCGGTATAATAAACGATGGGTCTATTTCTTCTCCTTTTGGGTGTTACAAACAAATGCACAAAGTTATAATACCCTGTACCACAGTGTGGTGTAGGGTATAATTATATTAAGAACAAAATCTGTTCGCTGATGGAATTTCATTTTTATTGAAGACCCAAAAAGTGTACCACAATAAAAGTAATTACATAAAGTATATTTATACCCTCACTTTAGTGTGACGAGGGTATATATCATTTGCTACGGAAAAAAGTGTAACACGTCGAAGGAGTGACCTAAGACCCCAAGTATGTTCGGAGGAAATCCGTTTTGGGTCATTTTAAAGCGAATGAGCAATGTCCGTCCGTCTGTCTGTCTGCTGGCTGGTGCGTACGATAACTTTCGAAAGGAGTAACCGATTGACCTCAAATTTGGTATGTGGTAATATTTTTTTCTATCTCCGGCTAAGTTCGAAGATGGGCCATATTGGTCCACTCCTTCTAGTACCTCCCCCACAAAGGGTTAAAATGTTGTGAAATATTGATTCTTTAATAACTGCTATACTACTTATTCGAATCTTTTGAAATTCCACACATAGTATTAGCTTATTAGTCGTTATCAACTCGAGAAAAATGGGCGAAGTCGCCACGTCCCTTTTGGTACATCCCACACAAATGCACCATTTTGCACCAAAAGTTAACAGCTTATAACATTAATAACAGTGTATAAAAATACTTGAAATTTTGCTTTTATATTGCCTACAGTCCAGGGAAAAATGGGTGCGGTTGTCACGCCCCTTTTGGTACCTCCCACACAAAGGTACCTTTTTGCACCAAAAGTTAACAGCTTATAACATTAAAACCAGTGTATAAAAATACTAATTTTGTACAGTGTAATGTTTTTATAGTGTCTATAGCCCCGTGAAAAATGGGCGTTAATGCCACGCCCCTCTTTGTACCTCCCACACAAAATGCCCAAATCATACCACAATTTAATGTCTCATAACGTTTGTACCAGTGCACATAAATGCTTATAAGTCGGCACAGTGCAATGAATTTAAAGTATCTAATGCTCAGCAAAAAAAGGTGTATTTGATAAACCCCTTCTGGTACCTCCCACACAAATTGACAGAATAATTCGAGTAATATTCAATATTACATTACTCACAAAGTGAGGGTATACCTTAGTCGGTTTACCCGACTGAAACTTTCTTACTTGTTTTATTCGCTTTTTCCTAACTTGTTTCCACTGTTAGCCATGCGTATTGTTTCAAATTTCTGTTGAAATAAGGATAAACAAAGTTTGTAACCTTTAGACACAATAATACACAAAATTGGGGGGAACACAGCAGTACAACATTTACCATTGCCAGTTTGTGTTGGCAAACATTAATTTCAATGCAAAATACAAAATATACTAAATTTACATATTTCTAATATATATTTTATATACGAATCAAGACACACAAATACGAATACATTATATATGAATGCATGCATTTGGGTATGCTTGAAAATATTGGTAGAGAAACAGGATATTATGGCACTCACATCCGGCACATCCACATACCGTCATATTGAGTACATTAAAGTAGGTCCTGGTAAGTACTTAGATATATATAATAGGTTTTCCGTTTTATATTCCAGTATAAAATCTATAACCAAATTATATCATAGCTTTCGAGGCTTTCTGCACCCGGAAAAATGCCAATATTTAAAATTTCGATTTAAAGAAAAAATTCCGATGCATATGAGGGCGTTCCGAAAATTAGGATTAAAATTGGATTGAATTAAAAAAAAACACAAAACAGTATTGAATGACCGTCAGTTGAAGGGTCGTGAACTAGCTGGAGTCATGGGCATTTCAAAAAGTGTTGTACCTCGCATATTGACGGAAAAATTGATGATGAGAAAACTGTGCGCAAGATGGGTGTTGCGTTTGCTCACAATCAAGACAAAGCACCAGTTCACACATATACTATTGCGATGGCAAAAATCAATTAATTATTCACCAGATTTAGTTCCCTCGGATAATTTGTTGATTCCAAACTTAAAAAATGGCTCGGCAGAAAAATATTTTCCAGCAATGAAGAGGTGGAGGTTACGGTTTATGACTTATTTCAGAAACTATTGAAGCTATTGAATATCCCCCTAATATATTTTTTAACATTTCACTTTATTCTGCTGTTCTCTGGAATTTTATTGTCCTAAGCAAAAAAGAACACATTCAAACACGAGTGTTTTTAAAAATCAAAAAAAATATCAATCCCATTCTATTATATGTGATTTAAGTAGCAGCGGCAGACTGCACAAAAACTTTTTGTTGAGGATTTTTGAACTGAAAATCAAAACAGAAACCAAATGTGAGTGACTATTTTTTGCACATAATGCAATTTTATTGTTGTGGCATACCATTAGGAGAAGACGCGCATGATTTAATGCAAATTTCTGTTGCATAGTTTGGGGAGTTGGAAAATACTTATAAAAGTTATTGCATACTTTATGGGTGATGTTTTCATTTTGCATCCAATGTAGCATAACAAAATCAAAAAAAAAAAGACGAGAAGACATAATAGGATTAAAATAATAAAACTCAAATTGTAGACATTGTACAATTCTATGTAAAATACATATTTTATATCATAGAGCTTTAAGATTGGAGAAAATTGGCATTTTGATCTTTGCACAATTCGATACAAAAGACTTATTATTTTTAAATAAAAGTTTGAAAATAGCAACATTTTTGCATCATTTAACAAATTCAGAAGTCTTTAATTGAAAATTTATAAAAAGGTTAATCTAATTAAAAGTTGAGCGAATACTGTTTCTGTTCAGTAATAACTCAATGAAACAAATGAACAGTTTGTGAAAAATACACGGTCTTGACGCGTATTAGATACTACTACCAAAGGATAGTATAACCATATACTTAGTTTGTCGAAATTGGTGACGATTTTTTTAAGGGCCTCAACAGTTTCTGAAAATCAGTGGGGCCCTCGATAAAGGTGTCATCAGCTTTTGTCCAACAACTTATTCAGACTTGGTGATACCGCTTAACTATATTTGGCAACAATGTAGCTAAGAATATGCAGAAAAATATTGCTAACATTTTTGTTGTAAAATATTGAAATATGAACGTTTTTGAGGTACAATGTGGTTTTGAAGCTATTAAGGGTGCATAGAATTGTATTGATATGTTCTCAAAAGTTGTTCAGATTTACAGTGGCTACAATTTTGCCAAATATAGTTAGCAAAAAATTACGATTCACTGCAAGTTATGCTAAAAAAATTTAAGAAAATATTTTTTCTTTCACTTTTTCAGAAAAAATGCAGGAATATTTTTTTTTCGCATAAAATGTTAAGAAACTTTGTTCATCATATTCATAGCTACATTGTTGCCAAATATAGTTAAGCGGTATCGTCAAGTCTGAATTAGTTGTTGACAAATGTGACACCTTTTTCGAGCGGTCCACAGATTCTCAGAAACTTTTGAGGCTCTAAAACAACGGAGATATCAGATTTAAACGGTTTTCCCAGATTTAAATGCTCTGAAGGCATAGTTTAGGATGTTTGAAAATACATGCAATTTTTGCATAGCTCACTCAATTGCAATATTTTAAATTAAAGATGAAACAATGTATTTATATGTTATACTCGTACAAGGCCCCATTGTTGGGCTATAATCTTAATTTTTTTATTAAAATTCTAGAAATAGTTGAAACGAAATTTGGAACTTATTTTGATCCGGGGTCGATCTGTAATTGACGTTATTTTGTGTAAAATATTATGAAAATATTTTGTACATAATACAATTTTATTGTTGCTATTGATTTGTCACTAGGATTGATTAGTTGCTATACCATTAGGAGGAGACGTACATTATATTTGATACCCTACACCACACTGTGATACAGGGTATTATAAGTTTGTTTCGGAGCAGAATCACCAGCTGAGTCGAAAGTACGCCAACAGCCCAGCGTCGATTCAAGACATCAAAGATAGAATTCGTGAGGCTATCGAGGACATAGGGCTACCTTGCGATTTGGTTATGGAAAATTTCATGAAAAGGATATGGCCCTGTAAGCGTGGTCGTTTTGGCCATTTGGCTGATGTTGTTTTTCATTATTAACGGCATACCTTGCTCTTTATTATGAAATAAACATCCGATTTTTTATATCAAAAAATAGCATTTTTATTTGAATACCAAAATAACACCTCTTGTTGGCAAACCCTTTATAAGTTTCGTCTGATTTGACTACAGATGCAGACGAGACTTGCCAAATGTAAATTGGTAAACAAATTTTAGTTGAAGTATACATTACATACAGGGTATCATATAGTCGTCACCGCCCGACTTTAGCCTTTCTTTACTGGTTTAATTTTACATTTCTAAGCATAGTTTAGGGTGTTGGGAAATTCACCCAGTTATTGTTTATTTTTATATTTTTATTTATAAATTTATAATTTATAAATGCTGCACTTTTTCTATAATAGTCGTATTGGTACTTAAAAAAAGGAAATCTGTTAAATTTAAAAATGTATTATATCCCAATTAAAACAATAATCAATTTACTCAGCATCTTATATTAAATGACAAAAGCTAGCAGGTAATATTGTTTTATACCGCCTTGGTAAAGTATTTTTTTAATTGCCTCAGTATAGTTCACGGCATCATGGCACAGGTGAAATGTTTACATATTTATGAAACCCGGACGGAGAGACAGTTCATGTATGAGTTCATATAAGTAAAATGCTGAATATGAAATGTTAATATCAATAGCCTTGATAAATTTAAAAGCAAATAAATGGTAATGACTGAATTGTACCTGTAACACTAGTTTACAAAAATTTTGCCGGAGGGTTGTACACAAAATTTTGTGGTGTACTTTAGTGTTCTAAACATAAAAAATATGCTATTCAAAGCGCACCAGTAGATGAGTAGGTAGCGTGCTCTCCTATGAGTTTGGAGGTCGTGGGTTCGATTCCCATCAGAAGATCTGGTCTGTCGCTGCAAAATATAGCTATATTGTCTTTTATACCCTCCACCATCGATAGCATGTGAATGGTTACGGGTACTAATAAACTTATTATACCAAATTTCAGCCCAATTTGTTGAATTTGAGGTTTTTGTGGCGTTACGAAATCAAATCTAGAATGACCTTTGTATGGGGGTTATATCAAAACATGGACCTATGACTACCGTTGTTTGTGTGAAAGATTCCGGGTACAAAAAATCCCAGTTGCCAATTTTCAGTCCGATCAGTTGATGTTTGTGGCCTCTATGAGAGAATTAAGAATTTAATGGCCATACGATTTTTTTGCTCAAGGGTGACATATTGCACTTTTTTCTATATTTTTTCTCGGTATACCGTACGTAATATCTGTTTTGTGTCTTAAGCAAAGTTGTAGATATTTAATAGGAGGAAAAAATGCGCAACACCTATCCGATAAAAATGCATCCAATGCTTCAAAAATCTCAGAAATGTTCTGTTCTTTTTTATAATCTTCTGTTTTAATGTTATTTTTTATACGTATACGTATATTTCAATATTTTACTGACAGATATTTTATGATCTTTGTGAGCATTTTTAAGATTTGTAAGGCACTGGATGCACTTTTTCGGGCAGGTTTGCTCCGTATATTTTCTCCTAATAAACATCTACAACTTTTATAGAAAATGTGCAAAAATTCCAACTTGAGCAAAAAAAATAGTATGGCCAATAAATTAATTAATTGAGCCAACTCGACTACGCTCAGAAGTTCTTATTTTTGGGGCTACTTTCACCTCCAATTCTCCGAATTGAGCTCCTAAATCATGTGTTGGACTGTGTATTTCTCATAAAGTGATGATTCTTATTCTTATTTTTTAGATTTCAAAAATGATTCAATTTCTATGATTTTTTTAAACTGCAATTATTCATTGAAACTTCTGGATCCGTATCTTATCTTTTATTACAAATATAATTTTAGTTGAAAAACAAAAAGAAAACGAACAATATTATACATACCCAAAAGACTTATCATTAAAAGTTTCAAGTTTACAACATACCTGTAAAAGAAAGAGAAAAAAAATAATACAAATTATTTTCTACATCGTATCGATACCTCCATTATAAACTATGCTAAGTGCAAAAGGTAGTTTTTCAGGAGAGGCAATCAAAGTATGATGATTTTTCTAAATTTGTATGGATTTTCTTTATTATGAAAATCGAATGACCTGTACTGTTTTGTGAATAACTTTTGATTGGGTTGACGGATTGACACCAAATTTTGACTGAACATAATTAAGAATATTTAGAAATTAAAAATGCAACCTCCCTAAAACTATGCTAGGTCGACTTAGCATGTTTTAGAATGGAGGTATCGATATGATTTTGTATTAAAAGCATATAGGGTTATTCAAAAGCAGTTCAACCAACTCCAAAAAAATCAACCCTTTTAATTTTCGCAAAATTTAGCACAATAATTCTACTAGTGTGCGGGAATTTTTTGTCGTTTTCAGTTTTCAAAATTCATTGCAGTTATTGTGGTACAGAACTCCCAAATTACCTATCTCAAGGATTTTTCTCAAAATGACTATTTGGGTCATATTATTTAATATCGACCTAAGTAGTTTATTTTTGGCTAAAATGTTGATAAGCATTTACAAATAGGTAAAATAAGATCTCGCTAACATCTTTTTCTTTCCAAATTTTTTTTTTTTAAATTTTGTGGGCATTTTAATTTTTGAAAAAATAAAAAAAAAATAGTTTTTGTGTTTTACGAAATTTGTAATTGCTCTCGATCGGCTGAACCGATTTTTGCAAAGTTTACTTTGTTCTAAAGAGGACACGAAGCTGCATTT
Organism: Eudasyphora cyanicolor; assembly: GCA_963930755.1. Taxonomy (NCBI): domain Eukaryota; kingdom Metazoa; phylum Arthropoda; class Insecta; order Diptera; family Muscidae; genus Eudasyphora; species Eudasyphora cyanicolor. The sequence goes on from OZ005738.1 coordinate 132,892,729, forward strand.
TTCGTAAAAAAATTGTTATTGAAAATTTGTAAAAAAAATTTTTTACGAACGTTTTTTTTTGAAAAAACCTTTGTAGAAAAAATTGGCCCCTCGATAGTACAAATAGTTATGACCACTTGAAGTTATATATAGGGTGATCCAAGTAGATATACTTTTTTCAATAGCCTATTTTTGACAGATCACGTGTGAGTCGTGTCATGCTGTCATGTTATTTTTGTTAAGTATTGTTTGGCATTTCATCATGGAAAGACTTACGCCTGAACAACGTTTACAAATTATTCAGCCATAAGCAATATGTTAGCTCTCGTTAAGAGCTATCTTTTTGCCATTGACCGATTCCCGATCCGATGTACCGGAATCATCGGTCCATATTTCTTCAAAAATGATGCCGGTGAGAACGTAACCGTCAATGGCGACCGTTATCGTGCCATGATAACCGACTATTTGATGTGTGAAATTGAAGCTCGTGATCTCGGCGACATTTGGTTTCAACAAGACGGCGCCACTTCCCACACATCGCATCAATTAATGGATTTATTGAGAGAACACTTCGGTGAGCAGATAATTTCACGTTTTGGGCCGGTCGATTGGCCACCAAGATCGTGTGATATCACACCGTTAGACTTTTTCCAGTGGGGATATGTAAAGTCTAAAGTTTATGCGGACAAACCCGCTTCGATTCAGGCCTTGGAGCAAAACATCACGCGTGTCATTCGCCAGTTACCAGTCGATATGCTCGAACTAGTCATCGAAAATTGGACTCAACGGATGGACTATCTGAGACGTAGCCGCGGCCAACATTTGATAGACGTAACCTTCAAAAAATAAATGCCAAAGAATGTTCTTTCAAATGATAATAAACATTCCCCATTCAATTTGAATTTTCTGTGTGTTTTCTTTAAAAAGTAGGGAACCTCGAAATGGATCGCCCTATATTTATACTTTTTTTTTTGTAAAAAAATTGACAAAAATCGGATTTTTTTACAATATAACTTTAAGTGGCCATAACTTTTGTACTATTGGGTATATCGAACTAATTTAGGAAATTTTATTGCCCATCCAGACATGTTGATACGGATGAAATCGGTGCATATTGTGCTCCGCTTTTTACAAAATACTAGCACACGGTAAGGGGAAAAATTAAAAATTCAATTTTCAACTGCAGATATCTTGGTAACTATACGAGATAATTCTTAGACGTAAAAAGTTTTTTTGTAGACCTCAGTTAATAGAACACACACAAAAAAGAATTTTTATAAATCGTAAGAGAAACACGAGTTACACGCGCTTGCACATTTTCTTCACCTGATGTGGCCTAATTTGAGGCCATCTAGCTCCGCCCTTGTCTAACATAGGGGGCCCAAATATAAAACTTAACATCGCTAAGACCTCTTCATCTACCATGCCAAGTTTAATCGCAATCGGCTGTTGGGTTAAGAAACGGTCGAATTACTTCCCTTTTTGAATTCGTACCACTGTGCAGTGTTTTGCAAAAACAAACGAAAATTGTCACACAAGTCTTGGTAGTCTTTCGTCCATAACTTTTACAACATAGTGAGCCTCCCATACTGTTCTGGAATTGTGAGAGTACGACGAATATTCTTTGAAAATTTAAAGAAAATCGAGGGGAGAGCGAGTTTTTCTACAAAGGTTTTTTTCGAAAAATTTTGCTAAAATTTTTTTTGAAAAATTTCCAAATTAATTTTTGCTTAAAATGGCGCATTGTGTCCTCTTTAAAACAAGTAAAGCAAAAATGGGTTCAGCCGTACGAGAGCAATTACAAATTTCGTACAACACAAAAACTATTTTTTTTAATTTTTTCAAAAATTAAAATGAACATAGAATGTTTTCAAAAAAATATTAAAAAAAATGATTCCGAGATTTTATTATACTTATGTATTTGTAACTGCTCCTAAAAATTTTAGCCAAAAATAAACTACATAGGTCGATTTTTAATATTCTGACCCATTTGTTAAGTTAGCCATATCTTCTTAACCCCTTCACGTATTTGGAAGACATTAAAACCAATGCTCTGTTGTCAAACTATGCTACTCCTCTTCAATGTTGCAGAATAAAATATTTATCTCCTTTTGGTGGAAGGAGGTTAAAATATGGACAATATCCTTAATCCTTGAATATCCTGAACAAGTATCAATTAATATCCTTGATTTTCGTGGTACTAAAGGGTCACACTATTATGAACTGACTAGAAAAACTCAAAATAGAACTGTGATGATGGACCAAAAGAATATAGCAATTTTATTGAGTCAATATTATAATATTTTTTTAATTTTTTTTCTTCAAAATACGTAAAGCGTTTCAGAAGAATGGCTAATTTAACAAATAGCAATATGAGAAAAATTCTTGAGATAGGTAGCTTTGGAGTTCTGTATCACAAAAACAACAATGAATTTTGAAAAACTAAAACGCCATAAAAATCACAAATTTTGAAAACTAAAACGCCATAAAAATCACAAATTTTGAAAACTAAAAACGTCATAAAATTCTTGCTCATTGTTCCAAACCTCATTTAAATCAAAAGTGGTCATTTTTAAAAAGGTATGATTTTTGATTCCTTTGCTTTGGAATTACTCTGTAATTAAAGGATTTGCCAACTAGCGGTGTTATTTTGGTATTCAATGAAAAATGCCATTTTTTGAGATAAATGATGGGATGTTTATTTCATAATAAAGGTGAAGGTATGCTGTTAATAATGAAAAACAACATCAGCCAAATGGCCACCACGAACACGCTTACAGGACCATATCCTTTTCATGAAATTTTCCATAACCAAATCGCAAAGGGCTGCCCTATGTCCTCCATAGCCTCACGAATTCTATCTTTGAGGTCTTGAATCGACACTGGGCTGTTGGCGTAGACCTTATCTTACACGTGGCCCCAAAGGAAGATGTCGCATGGTGTTAAATCACAAGATCTCGGTGGTCAATTGTGATCACCTCTTCGAGAGATAAGACGGTTCGGAAACTTTTCCCGTACCAGAGCAATGGTTTCGTTGCTTGTGTGGCATGTAGCGCCGTCTTGTTGAAAGTAAACGTTGTCCAGATCAACACCATCCAACTCCGACCATAAAAAATCATTAATCATCTCTCGATATGGCAATCCACTCACCGTAACTGTTGATCCAACCTCATTTTCGAAAAAGTAAGGTCCAATGACCCCGCCGGACCATAAACCGCACCAAAGAGTCACACGTTGAGGATGAAGAGGCTTCTCAACAATAACTCTTGGGTTTTCCGAGCCCCAGATGCGACAATTTTGCTTGTTGACGTAGCCACCGAGGAGGAAATGGGCCTCATCAGTCAAGATGAGATGGAATTTCGATGGAATTCCGGATCATTTTCATGCATTTCAAGGACCCAATCTGCAAAGACACGACGTTGTTGATGCTCGGCCGTCTTGAGTTCTTGTGTTAACTGAACTTTATAAGCCTTAAGACCCAAGTCTTTATGCAAGATACGGTGTAATGTCGTTTGTGGAATGCCCAATTCCAAAGAACGACGAGGAATGGACAAACCTTGGTTTTCTTCAACACTTTGGGCTACAGCAGCAATATTCTCAGTTGTTCTTGAGCGACATGCACGGATTTTATTCTTCACATCACTAGCTTGTCGCAACAGCTCGAATTTTTCCACCAATTTCTGTATTGCGGTGCGACAAGGTGCTTCACGACGACCCAAAAATGCTTTAGTTTTGCGAACTGTGACTGCAAGATTTTCACCATTGAATTTTAATAATTTCAGTGCGTTGTTGAAACGTGTATCGTTCCATTTTTAGTAATGGCGTAGTTTCTACTTGTCAAATGTCAAATAATAAAAGCATCAAAAGTGACAGCTACCGAAATACCGTGTGATTCAAAATAACACCTCTTGTTGGAAAACCCTGTACATATTGTACAAAAGGTAAAACATACACATCAAAATGTTTAAAATTATCAAAAAAAAAACGCAACAACTATAAATTGAACTTAGTTACGAGCAGTTTTTAATTACCAACTTTAGAGTAAGTGGCCATCTTGAAAAACTTCTTTAATAGCAAAATACATACATACATTACTAACTCCTCTTCAACTTGGCTTTATGATAAATTTAGTTGCAAAAGCCTTGAATTTGCAAATATTTCGTAAGTGGGTGTGAGTGTATGTGTGTGTGTGTGCACAAGCCTGAAAGTATGCAACATAACAGGCAGTACAAGTGCATGCTTGTTCAGAAACTAATTTGTATGCCAAAAGCAAAGATGTATACTTAACTCAAGAAGCAAGCAGTCCCAGCCCCACCAACCCCACCTCAACCACCCGCAACGGCAACAACTACAACAGCAATTTGTATCTAAAAATTGCGTATTCCAAAATATTGCACAGCTCAGAGCTGACAGAGAGAGAGAGAGAGAGATAAAGCAGCTGCACAGGGTGTTATTGTTTTGTTGCATACATTAAGGCGCGACCCAAAAAACCCAAACATTTTTCGGGGGTAAAAGTGTGCAACAACGGCATTCAAATCTAAGAGGTCTTGGGTATAAAAGTAGCAAAAGCATGTTGTTGAACTATGCAGATTAGTTGATGCTTTAAGCAGTAAAGTGCGTTATATTTCCCAGGAAGGAAACCTTAAATGTGGAGGGAGAGTAGTCGGGTTAAGGGGTAGGGGGCACCAGAGAATGCTGCATCATAACTACAACTATGTTATCATGTCGATATACATAGTTGCTTCACGGAGTCTTAATGTACAGATTTCTGTTGACTGTTGGCCTGGTGCAGTTCGGCTTTGTTGCAACTACAAAATAATATTCGCTGTAGTGTTGACAAAGCGCATTGAAGTTTTCGAGTTTCAAAAATTTTCCATTTTAGCAACATAAATCCAGAACACTCACCCCCCTCCCCGACTCATCGCTGAGAAAAACAAACATACGAAATTTTATGCACTCAACTCTTCCAACACTAGTCGCCTACATATATATATTTGTTATGCTTGAAATTCAACGAATGCAGTGATAAAAACTTCCATTTTCAAGTGAAATTCTTTGACTTACTTTTCGCGACATGCAAAGTCTAGCTGGAGTTTTTGATCTCTAGCAATATATGTTTATTATAACGATTTATGTACCCAACTATTCAGTAATAACCTTAGAATGGCGCCCAACAAGAGAGCCGATTTTTGATGTATGTATTAGGATTTTTTTAAACATAAATTGCAATAAATATTTTTGGCAGCCATTACAAGGTTTTTATACCCTCACTTTAGTGTGACGAGGGTATATACCATTTGCTACGGAAAAAAGTGTAACACATCGAAGGAGTGACCTAAGACCCCAAGTATGTTCGGCGGAAATCCGTTTTGGGTCATTTTAAGTCGAATGAGCAATGTCCGTCCGTCTCTCTGTCTGTCTGTCTGTCTGTCTGCTGGCTGGTGCGCACGATAACTCTCGAAAGGACTTCAAATTTCGTATGTGGTAATATTTTTTTCTATCTCCGGCTAAGTTCGAAGATGGGCCATATTGGTCCACTCCTTCTGGTACCTCCCCCACAAAGGGTTAAAATGTTGTGAAATATTGATTCTTTAATAACTGCTATTATACGTATTCGAATCTTCTGAAATTCCACACATAGTATTAGTTTGTTAGTCGCTATCAACTCGAGGAAAATGGGCGAAATTGCCACGCCCGTTTTGGTATCTCCCACACAAATGCACCATTTTGCACTAAAAATTAAAAGCTTATAACATTAATACCAGGGTTTAGAAATACTTGAAAATTTGTACAGTGTAATGCTTTTATAGCGCCTACAGTCCAGTGAAAAATGGGCGTTATTGTCACGCCCCTTTTGTTACCTCTCCCACAAAGGCACCATTTTGCACCAAAAGTTAACAGTTTATAACATTAATATCAGTGTATACAATTACTTGAAATTTTGTACAGTGTAATGCTTTTATAATGCCTATACACGCTGAAAAAAAATCGCTTCTGTAGTATATTGTCCCAAACATATTCGGCTTGAAATAAACATATGTTTAGGGTACACTCCAAATATATAATATTTTACACATACAAATATTATATGTTTGTGAGGATATTGTTCTAAACAAAAATATGCTCCCATTCAAATATTTTTTATTTGGAACTAGTATTTCCGAAACAAGGATTCATTTGTAATTATTTATTTTGGTAATGTATTAAATGCCTTAACTTAAAGACAAGTTTTCAGCTTTTCAGATTTTCAAAGAGCAATTTTTTTTATAAATTTTATATATTTGTAAAATGTAATCAAAACTTAAATAGAACAATCTTTCGAAAATATAAACGACATTGATGGATTGACAAAAAGTGATGAATAGGAATATTTATAAATAAGGACATTTTTAGCTATAAAGTTTAACACGAAAACTAGGAAAAACTAACTAAAATTCGAATAAGTCAGTAATGTTTTAAAAATCTTTTTAAATAAAACATATTTGGAAATCTTCTTAAACAATAACTTTGTTTGTGTGTAAACACATATTTTATTTGTGAAATTCAGTTTGCAAATAAATTATGTTCTAATATATTAATATATGTGTTCCAAACAAAATTTTTTGATTTTCAAATAAAATTTATTTGTTAACAAATATATAATATTTAAAAAAATCGTTTCCAAGTATATTTTCTTTCGTTTCAAACATATCAAAAATTACGATTTTCCTCCGTGTAGTCCAGTGAAAAATGAGCGTTATCACCACTCCCCTTTTTGTACCTCCCACACAAAATGGCCAAATTATACCACAATTTAATATCTCAACGTTAATATACCAGTCCATATAAACGGTTACAATTCGGCACAGTACAATGTATTTATAGTATCTACTGTTCAGCGAAATATAGGTGTATTTCTTAAACCCCTTCTGGTACCTCCCACAAAAATTGACAGAATAATTTGTGTAATATTCAATATTACATTACTCACAAAGTGAGGGTATACCTTAGTCGGTTTACCCGACTGAAACTTTCTTACTTGTTAGGATTTAAAATGCGTGGTTCCAAATTGCTTAGTGCGTTAGATTTGGATTCCAGAGGTGCTGGGTTCGATTCCCAGCCAGGGCCTAGGAGCCCTATTCGCATCCTTAGGCAGCATTTTACCCTTTATGTCCCATATCTGTGACACGTTTAACTTTTTACGGTTAACATAGAACCTTCGCACTCTGGCCATGAATCATAGTACTACTTAACTTAATTCAATATTTAATTATTCCACTCTTCTTCTAGAGTACGAAATTCTATACATATAACACATTTTTCCCCCACTTACCACATTTAATAATTTTTAACCCTTTCTGCTTCACTGTACCATATTTAACCCTTTTTGCTACAATCAGTGCTATTTAGCTCCTTTTAGCCACTCTGCATCATAATTTTAAACTTTATCTAAAAGCCTAACATTTGAAAAAAGGAATTCATATTTAACACCTTTTTGTCCTACAGTACCATATTTAACTATTTTTTTCCTACTGTACCATTTTTAACCATTTTCCCCACTGTACCATATTTATCATGTTGACCCACTGCACAATAGTCAATAATTTTTTCACATTGTACCATATTTAATCATTTTTGTCCCACTGTACCATAGTTAACACATTTTTGGCTCACTGTTTCCGAGGTAACGCTTTTTGGCCCACTGCACCACATTTAACCCATTTTGTCCCACTTTACCATTATTACCTATTTTTCCCCGCTGTACTATGGTTAACCCTTTTTTGTCCCATTGTGCAATATTAAACACTTTGCCTCACTGTAACATATTTAACACTTTTTGCCCCACTGTATCATATTTAATCCTATTTGCTACACTGTATCATATCATAGCTAACCATTTTTGTCACATTGTTCCATATTTAATCCCTTTTCCCCCACTGTATCATACTTAATACATTTTTCCCCCACTGTGCCATATTTAATCCATTTTGTCCACATGTGCCATATTTAACCCTTTTTGTCTCACTGTACCATAGCTTACAGTTTTTGTCCCACTGTGCCATATTTAAAAAATTTCACCAATCTACCATACTTAACCCCCCTTTTTGACCCACTGTACCATATTTAACACGTTTTGTCTCACTGTACCGTATTTAAAATTTGTCCCCACTCTACCATACTTAACCCTTAACGCACACTGTACCATAATTAATCACATTTTATCTAATGTACCATTTTTGTCCACTATACAATATTTAATGTTTTTGACCCACTGTGCTCTTCATATCTCAAGTTGAAGTTCCGATTTTGCCAGATTGATTCATTTTTGCCCCAATGCATCATAATTAACCCGTTTTGCCTCTTAAAGTTAGAATTTCCAAAAATCACTTCCGATCTCTAGTTTATGTTACAAAAGCTACCCTAGAACCATGGGTCCATATCTAACATTTTTAAACCGCTGTGCCCTATTTTACACTTTTTGTCTTACTGTGCCCCGAAAAGTACGATTACAAAAAAAAGCTGACTACCCCGAACCCCTGTCCTAAGGACATCCCACGCTTCAATTTTCACCGTTCTAATTCTAGACTACCCTCACACCAAATTTCACGATTCTGGCTGATTCCGTTTAAATTTGGCGGTGGTACCATATTTATCCCTTTTTGCCCCATTGTACGAGTTTCGAAAAATCCCGTCTTATTGCTCGTCTACATCCCAAGGGCTACCCCCACCAAATTTCATGATTCTAGCTTCAGTCGTTTGGTCTGGGCGATGATCAGTCAGTCAATCAGTCAGCCAGTCAGTCAGCCAGTCAGTCAGTCAGCCAGTCACCCAACAATTTTATATATATAGATATTTGAAATATTACAAAACTTATTAAATGTATTCCCAGGATTTTTGAGCTTTCTAAAAATTTCTTGTCATTCCTACAATCAAATAAGACATTTATCCCACAATCAGTGGAACATTTCTGCGAACGAAAATTTCTATCACTTTTAATATTTTAAATCAATTCTACAGTTTTGAGTGGATGAATGACGGGACGGAAGAATACTAAGCACCAGATGCCACCACTAAAACCACCAGAGCAGCTGGGCTCTCGGTCGGACTTAAGAAAGAAATGAATTAAATTAGTTTGCAGCCAAAAAGAACGAACACAAGCCAGGATACCGACAAGAGCCAAGCCAAAATTTTCAGTAGGAAAAACTCCCACCACAGCAAATGGCTGATAGTATTGCTTGAAACTAAACAAATGTTCAAAACAAACAATCTTACTGGGCAATTTTTCTTCTCTGGATATTGTTGTATTTTATGTGTGTTTCTTGTTTTGTTGTTTCTCATTTTAGGGAGTCTTATTTTCTCAAGGACGGAGGAGTTCTCTGTCAACCCACAAAACAGCACAAACCCTAGGACAAACAAAAGCCACATCCACAGTCCTCGTGTTGAGCTGCTGTTTTTACAACAGACAAAATGCATTTGGCTTAATGCCCACTCAACAAAAAGAATAGAAAAAATTGCCAACTCATTTGGTCCACTCCTCGAAAAATAAAACAAAAACAAAAAATTCAAAAAGCCAAAAAGTAAAACATGAAGTAGACAAAAGTAGTAGAAAGTCCGCCCCCTGGGAGAGGAAGGGAAAGGATTTTCCAAATACGTCAATAATGTTAACGGATAAACGGATGGTTGCAGGAACGGCCAGCCAGACCGACAGACAGACGGACATTGCATGACGTTTAAAGTCGGTCAGGACAGAACATTGTTGATTAGATAGTTTTTGGTTGTAAATTGCCAAATTTGTGGGTTATTTTCAAAGAGCTGAAGCAAACAAAGTAACCACTCGTACACTGGAAAAAATGGCCCAATATTACCGAGAAATAATTTAAATTTAGTTGTAAATTGCTAAAGTTGTTGGCTATTCTCAGAGTGCTGAATCAATCAAAGTAACAACTCGTACACTGAAATAAATGTCATAATATTACCAAAAATTACTTTGATTAGGAGCCAAAATGAATAAAATATTAATAACGGGTTTTCCAATAGGGATGATATGATTTTGAAGTGACGTTTCGGCCATTTGCTTTTCATTGTATTCAGTACTGTTTACAATTTCATCATGGACAGATATGCACAAGAACAAAGTTTACAAATAATTCAGTTTTATTATCAAAATAATCGTTCTCTAATTGCAACTTTTCGTGCGCTAAGTCCATTTTTTTAAACCAAAGAAAAAACGCTTTCCAGTCGACCTACGACCTTGACACTCATGAGCAATATTTTATCTATCTTTTTACCATTGACCAATTCCCGATCCGACGTACCGTTAAGGGGCTAGAGCAAAAATAAGCTTTCCGTTCACATTTGAAAATGATGCTTAGTCCATTTTTTTAAATCCAAAAAAAGACACTTTCCAGTCAACCTACGACATTGACACCCATGAGCAATATTTTAGTTCTCGTTAAGAGCTATCTTATTGCCATTGACCGATTGTGGCTACGTGCCACAAAGCAAATGAAACAATTGAATTGTTGCGAGAAAAGTTTGGAAATTCGATTTTTTTAAGAAATTGTGATATTGAATGGCCTCCAAGAAGATGTGATTTAACACCATTAGACTATTTCTTGTGGGGTTATTTGAAGTCATTGGTCTTTCGAAATAAACCAGACTCTCTTCAAGCTTTACAAGTCAATATTGAACGTGCCATTCATGACATACGATTTGATTTAGTGGAAAAAGTGCTCGAAAATTGGGTTTATCGAAATCGTTCCTGCAGAAGAAGTCGAGGAGGCCATTTGAATGACGTTTTATTTAGAACTTAATTGTATCGATTGTACTTCACATTAAATAAAAAACTTTTGAATTTCCCTAACAATAAGTGAGTTTTTTTCAAAGAAATCATATCACTATTATTGGAAAAGCCTGTATAAAGATAGTTCATATTTAAATTGAAGGGAAATTTACTTAATACTACACCATTTCCAAATGTAAGTCAGAAAATATCAATTGATATTCAGAAATTATATTTGAAATTCAGAACTCGTCACTTTAAATTCAGGTTTTCCATTTAATTTTCAGAATTCGTCAATTGAAAATCAGAATTTTCATTTGAAATTCAGAACTCGTCAATTGAAATTCAGATTTTCCATTTGAAATTCAGCACTCGTCAGTTGAAATTCAGATTTTCTATTTAAAATTCAGAATTCGTCCATTGAAATTCAGATGTTCCATTTAAAATTCAGAATTCGTCAATTAAAATTCAGAATTTCCAGTTGAAATTCAGAACTCGACATTTGAAATTCAGAATTTTTCATTTAAAATTCAGAACTCGTCGTGTTGGAACGAAATCTTTGATTTTTTTTACAGATAGAAAGCCAACAATATTTTAGGCGGCTACCAGGAAAGACAGGTATCTACCTAACCTAGGAGTATGTTTAATTAAAGCTCAAAAATGAAATATGTCTGGCCAGAACCATGTATTTGTCCAAGGTTTAAAGTATTAATTGACCCAACATGACTAAACGAATGATGCAGAAGTTCTTATTTTTGGGGCTACCTTCACGTTCAATTCTCAGAACTGAGTCCCAAATCAATTAGATACAAAATTCAGTCAAGTGTTATCTTAAGTTTAAGTACAAAATCTGCTTATTTTAATGATCTGTTGTCTTTGGAGTCAAATCTAAAACAACGTTTTTTTCAGTGCATATACGAGAATACACACAAAAAATCTAAGGGCTCATCCCCAGCAGTAACTTTAGTTTTCAAATACTCCAAGCGATTATTTGTGATATGTCATAATAACAGCCCAAAAGCCTTAAAGTATGATACAATTTTTTGGTGTTTTCTATCTCTTTCTCTCTCTCGCACAACAACAACAAGTGTGTGTATATTGTGGTACAATAAAAACACGTGATACCGACTAAAGAACTAAGCTTTTGTTAAGCTTATTACAAAATATAAAAAAACACAATGTGTTTTTTTTTGTTCTCTATTGTATGCTTTTAGGGGTGGTAGTAAATACAATTACTTTGGCATACTTTTAGGTTTGGAGCACACAGAGACACATACTGATAGTACCCATTCATGTCAGGGCAAGCAAGAAAGCCAAATACACTAAGGGAGCTCGGTCACCAGAGAAATACGGAACTGATACACCAAAAAGAAACACAGAAACTAACTCACATACGAGTACGTTTCTTTGTTTGGTTTGTTGTTTTTGTGTAGTCATTATGAACCTAATTAAATTTTACAAATCACTTGTACAATTGTTGAAGCAGCAACAAGAATCAAAGAAATAATGTCAACCGCATTGTGGTTTTGGAAATAAGCAGATACATGTGTATGTATGTATATTCGTATGAAATCGCACAGTGAGCTAAAGTCATGTGGAGCATGATGATGATGATACTTGACATACAGTCCCACTACTTACTAGCGCCATCTAGATGTAGAATTGTGTGTACACAACAACAACTGTAATATAAATTGCAACTGACTATAATCTATGAGTTAATTAAGGTAACTAAGTACACATATTCTTCTCTTGATTGTCGTAATGATAACTTGGGATTAGAGGAAACTATTTTAGTGGGAGGGGTTGTAGACTGTAAAGGCTTTAGGACAAATCATCAATGGTTGTTAGTAAATTGAGCTTCTTTAATGATCACAAATTATAATTGGAATGTTCCAATCAAACAAGCCGACCTAAAATATAACTGGTTTTCCAACAAGAGGTGTTATTTTGAATCACCCGGTATTTCGGTAGCTGTCACTTTTGAAGCTCTTATTATTTGACAAGTAGAAACTACGCCATTACTAACCAGTAAGGAAAGGCAGAAAGTCGGGCGGGGCCGACTATATAATACCCTACACCTCCCTAACAATGCGATATGGGTTATTGCGATAATAATTTGAAATAATTTGTAAATGGGTAAGAACATATATATGCGGATATATCTAATTCTGAACCGATAATCGCTAAATTAAGCAATATTCGTTCCTAAATTGAGAAACATCTTTCTGGAGAATTTTGTAATGATCAGAAGTAAAGTACAACTTCTATAGCGCTTTGTAACCAAATCAGGAGGAACATATATATGGAGCTTATATATAAAACTGAACCGATTTTCCCTGAACACTCATTCATGTAAAATAGAAACCTTTTTCTGTCGAATTTCGTACTGATCGGATATAAAATACAGTCTCTACAGCGCTTGAATGTCAAATCGGTGCTAACATATATATGGGGGCTATATCTAAATCTGAACCGATTTTCTCCAAATTTGGCAGTATTCCTTCGTGTAATAAGAAACCTCTTTCTGCCGAATTTCGCTGTGATCGGATATAAAATACAGTTTCTACAGCTATTGAATTTCAAATCGGGGGTAACATATATATGGGGGCTATATCTAAATCTGAACCGATTTTCTCCGAATTTGGCAGTATTCCTTCATGTAATAAGAAACCTCTTTCTGCCGAATTTCGTACTGATTGGATATAAAATACAGTTTCTACAGCGCTTACATGTCAAATCGGGTGCAACATATATATGGGGGCTATATATAAATCTGAACCGATTTCCCCCAAATTTTGTATTGTATCTAATTGCGACCTGTACTTTGATTACAAGAATACGTCTACAGACGGACAGACAGACAGACAGACGGACAGACGGACATAGCTGAATCGACTCAGAAAGTGATTACAAGTCGATCGGTATAATAAACAATGGGTCTATCTCTTCTCCTTTTGGGTGTTACAAACAAATGCACAAAGTCATAATACCCTGTACCACAGTGTGGTGTAGGGTATAAAAATGGAACGATACACGATTCATCAACGCATTGAAATTATTAAAATTCGAAAAATCATCTTGGCTGATGGGGCCCATTTCCACCTCGGTGGATACGTCAACAAGCAAAATTGTGGCCTCTGGGGCTTGGGGAAAACCCAAGAATTATTGTTGAGAAGCCTCTCCAACCTCAACATGTGACTGTTTGGTGCGGTTTATGGTCCGGCGGGGTCAATGGAGCTTACTTTTTCGAAAATGAGGTTGGATCAACAGTTACGGTGAATGGATTGCGCTATCGAGAGATGATTAATGATTTTTTATGGTCGGAGTTTGATGGTATTGATCTGGACAACGTTTACTTTCAACAAGACGGCGCTACGTGCCACACAAGCAACGAAACCATTGCTCTGCCACGGGAAGAGTTTCCGGACCGTGTTATCTCTCGAAGAGGTGATCACAATTGGCCACCGAGATCTTGTGATTTAACACCTTGCGACTTCTTCCTTTGGGGCCGCGTGAAATTTAAGGTCTACGCCAACAGTCCAGCGTCGATTCAAGACCTCAAAAATAGATTTCGTGAGGCTATCGGGCCACTTTGCGATCTGGTTATGGACAATTTCATGAAAACGATATGGTCCTGTAAGCGTGGTCGTGGTGGCCATTTGGCTGATGTTGTTTTTCATTATTAACGGCATACCTTCCTCTTTATTATGAAATAAACATCCGATCATTTATCTCAAAAAATGGAATTTTTCTTTTAATACCAAAATAACACCTCTTGTTGGAAAACCCTTTAGATGACGGTAGTAGTTTGAAAAAATCACTTTCGTGAAAAGTGGCACCTTCTGAAACATATGTTTTAAGTTTCAAGGTGCCACGCTGTTTATTTTTTTTGAGCCCTCGAAAGTAAACGATCTCAGTATATTTGTAAACATAGAAATAAATTTATTGGTCACCGATATGTAATACAATACCTTTATCTGAAGGGTCTCAGTCCAACCAATATTAAAACCGAGCGAGATTCTACTTTGTGGGAGTCTGCCCCTTTGTTTACGGAGCCGAACAAGCTGCCAAGACGAACACCGTAGTGGTCGACCAATTGAGGTGTTCACGCCAGAAATGATTAAATAAATCCACAAAATGGTATTCGAAGGTTCTTGGACTAGCTGAAGTCATAGGCGATATATGTCAAAGTGCCATACCATCGCATATTGATGAAAAATTGGATGATGAGAAAGCTGTGCCCAAGATGAGTGCCATATTTGCTCACAATCAAGACAATGCACCAGTTCATACATTCACCCAAGCGATGGGCAAAATCAATGAATTAAAATTCATATTGCTTCAGCAAGCATCTTATTCGCCAGATTTAGCTACGTATTATTTTTTGTTTCCAAACTTGAAAAAATGCGTCGGCGGAAAAAGATTTCCCAGCAATGAAGAGGTGGCGGTTGCGGTTGATGACCATTATCAGAAGCTAGACGGTTCTTAAACAGGGTATCGAAGCTATTGAAATCCGCATCAAAAAGTGTATCGAGCTAAAAGGAGATTATGTTCAGAAATAAAGAAAAATCGGCAAATTTGGGACCGCCCTGGTACATTCCTTAACAGAGGCATTCTTCAAAAAATCATGCAGTTCAGTTTCGGCGAACTTGTCTTTGTTGTTGGCATGCTGTTGATTGGACCTCTCGTCTGTGATTAATTGTAGTCCTAAGGTAAATATGTATATATATACATATTAATTTCTTCAGGGCTTTAAGGAAAACTAGACAAGGTCTTGATTGCTAAGGTTATTACCTATGCAGATAACTTGGCAAAAGCTGTTAGAAGGAAATTTTGCGATTATTAAGGCAATGGATGCACTTTTTTCGGGTAGGTTTGTTCCGCATTTTTCTCTCCTATTCAATATCTACAATCTTGCTGCAGACGCACGGTATACGCATGGTATATAAAAAATATTGATAAGTGCAAAAAATCCACCTTGAGCAAACAAAGTCGTATGACCATTAAATTATTAATTGAGCCAACTTGACGGAAAGAATTATGCAGAGGTTGTTATTTTTGGGGCTACTTTAACGTCCAATTCTCAGAACTGATTCCCAAAATCATTTATTGTACTGTGTAATAACGGGTTTTCCAATAGGGATGATATGATTTTGAAGTGACGTTTCAGCCATTTGTAATATGTCATGATGATATGTCATTTGTTTTTCATTGTATTCAGTAGTGTTTATAATTTCATCATGGAGAGATATACGAACAACGTTAAGTTTTTTATCAAAATAATCCTTCTCCAATTGCAACTTTTCGTGCGCTAGGTCCATTTTGTTTAAAATTCAAAAAAAAAAATCACTTTCCAGTCGACCTATGACCTTGACACCCATGAACAATATTTTAGCTCTCGTAAAGAGCTATCTTTTCACCATTGACCGATTGAGGCTACGTGCCACACAGCAAATGAAACAATTAAATTGTTACGAGAAAAGTTTGGAGATTCGATTATTTCAAGAAATTGTGATATTTAATGGCCTCCAAGAAGTTGTGATTTAACACAATTAGGCTATTTCTTGTGGGGTTATTTGAAGTCATTGGTCTTTCGAAAAAAAACAGACTCTCTTCAAGCTATACAAGTCAATATGGAACGTACCATTCATGACATAAGACTTGATTTAGTGGAAAAAGTGCTCGAAAATTTGGTTCATCTAATTCGTTCCTGCAGAAGAAGTCGTGGAGACCGCTTGAATCACGTTTTATTTAGAACCTAATTGTATCGATTGTACTTCACATTAAATAAAAAACTTTTGAATTTCTTTAACAATAAGTGTGTTTTTTTCAAAGAAATCGTATCACTATTATTGGAAAACCCTATAGTAGAATTGTATAGCAAATATTTTTGTAGAACATTTTGACCCGTTAAACACCTTTTTTAGGGGTGATCATTGCCCTTATCCACAATATGAACCAAAAAGACCCCTAGGTTGAACAGCTAGAGGGTCAAAATGTTTAGCAAAAATGTTCCTTGTAGTGTTCTAAGTAATGTTGCTCAACACATCATACACCTAAAATGTGAGGATCACACAGTTTCCTATGCCGGTTCATTATCCCCTCTATCAGAATCCGTTTTCAGAACCTTACACAGTGTTATAAATAAATATATGTATACAGGGTGGCTGATATGTAATGCAACAAAGTAAAGCGCTATATTTTTTTAATTTTTTTTTTAATTTTATTGTTCAAAAGCAAATAAAGTCGGAAATAACATAAAAGTTTAGAGATCTTGGTGGCCATTGTGCGGTAGAAATGAAGCGAGAAACCTCCTTTTTAAGCCATTCTTGGTTGACGCGTGCTGAGTCCTGTTGGAATGTCCATGGTCTGCGGCCGAAATTTTTGTCTGCCCAGAGCTTCAATACTGTCTTTAGGACATTTTCCCGATAATATTCGGCATTTATTTTGACCCCATGGTCGATGAATACGAGCGGGGAGCGACCATCGGCCGTTACCGCGGCCCACACCATTACCATCGGCGGCGCTTGAGTTCTGGTGGCCAATCGAAGGTGTAAATTTTCAGCTGACCTCTTTGGTAAGTAAACCCGATCATTTTGTTTGTTCACAAACTGCTCAATTTGGAATGGCTTCTCATCGGAGAAAACCAAATTCGGTAGCAGGCCACTTTCGTGCAAGCGAAGCAACTCCTTGGCTCTTTCCAGTCTAACTTTTGTTTGTGCATCGGTGAGGTCTTGCACTTTTTAGAACTTCAATGGCATTAGTTAAAGCTCATTTTTTAATATGTGTTGTATCCGTTCTCGCGATATGTTCAGCTCACGAGCAATTTTTCTACCTCTGCGGCGTGGATTTCGATCAAATCTGGCCTTCACTTTCTGATGTTGTTACTGTTTTTTTCGTCCACTTTTTGGACGCGATGCAACACTGCCAGTATCACGGCAACGAGCAATGGTACGAGAAACAAAAGATTTATTCACATTTAAATGCTGGAAGGCTCTAACGATAGCCACTTGTGTGTTTCCACCCAAATATAAAGCAATCACACTATCACGCTTGAATTCCATCACGAATAACTTTTTTCTGAATGCAATAAATCAAAATGCTTGTGTAAGCTTGTAAACAATAAAATGAACTGTCACTGAAATAAATCTGTCAGCTATCAGACTAGCGGTTTAGGAATGATAGCAACCTGAAGTTGGTTGCAATACATATCAGCCACCCTGTATACAACTTGTACAAAATAAATTATTAGGGAATGAAATAATTTACTAACATCTTCTTTGGAAGTACTTTAAAAGTGATTCATTAGGAACGACTTCCACATTTGGTTTGCTGAGTTCGGCTATTTTTGGAAGAACTGCTGAATATGTCTCCAAATTTTTCCCAATTGCCTATGACGATTGCTTAGCTAATTTTAAATTATTTTGACTATTTCCATATTTTTTTGCATTTACTGCCCACTGTTCTGGCGTATATAAAACAAATTAAAGGACTTTACAACGCCACGTCAACAAAGTAAACCCCCCAAAAGAAGACTTTCACAGCCAAAAACCCCTTTAAGTACGCTTTAGTTTTTGTTCCAAACGTCCCTTTTCTTCCAAACAAATACCACAAAATATGCAAAACTTTATGTTAAGTTTTGCATCACAAATTCCCTAAAGTATGCAACTGGTATTATTTTTCGTCGTTTTTGCCAAGAAAAAAAAAACAAACACGAAGAAGAACGAAACGAAAACTTGGAAATGGATTTCTCTAGCAATTTTCCCGGGCCCTCGCCTTCTCTGTGTATGCAAAATTAAATATTTTTAAACATTCTCTCTGACAAACGACAAATAACAGAACGTAATAATGCGGAGACGAAAAAGAAATCACGTTTCGACTACGAGTAGCGAGAATTTGGTAAATGTGATTTTCACACTTTTATTAAAAATTCTGCAAAGAGATGACAAAATGCAAGAAAAAGAATGTTTGTAAGAGAGGGACAAATCAATGGCACTCTATGTCTGCTTGAAAAGGGGGAACATTTCCGGAAACTTTCTAAACGAGAAATGAAATTGCATACAACGTATAAAAATCCAAATATGGGTTACCTATCCAAGAGTTGAGGGAAGAGAGATTTCTGAGGAAATGGACTAATATAAGCCCCTTATAATTGTGTGAAGAAAAGCTAAGAAATCCTAGAAACACTAAAGGACTTTAGAGAGAATATTTGTTTATTTTTTTTGCATTTCTGGTAAAAGATTTTGATCCAATATTCAAATGTTTCTCAGAATTTCTCATAAACGAAACATTTTTTCTTGTCAGCTCATGCTATTGATGGTGTCGACATTTTTCTATGCACTTCCTCCTCCTGCTGCTCCTCCCCGTCCCCCATAAAAGTTTGTTCACCTTAGTTTGACAAGTTCCTGATATCTTCCGTTTGTACTCCATTTGGATGAAATGAAAATCAGAGTCAGAAAAAGAAAAATATCCTGACAAATTGCAAATGTGAAAGACATGTTTTGCAATAAGCACACACACACACACACATATTTGCAATCGAAAAAGACGGATGTTGTCTCTTTTGGGGAAAATATGTAAACTCCCTCGAGTTTGTCCGGGAGATATTCCCAGGCATCTTTTCCGTTCAACAATAGACCCAGAAAATCTCGCAAACGGTATAAGCAAATCCGTAGGTGTGACAACAAATAAGTAAAAAAACTGGAAAGCGATTCACAGGTTTTTAATAAAAAAATTTCATTTTACAGCAATTGAGATTCTTATATTAAATAAAGAATACTCTTTGAATTGTATTGCATACTTTTAGAGACTTTCTATGAATGCAAGCATAGTTTAAGGGGGTAGATAATCGCAGTTATTATTACTATAAAAAACAATGTTTGGGGAAAAATATTTCATACAAATCATAAAATTAATCTGTAAGGAAAATCTAAAGTCGGGCGGAGCCGTCTATATAATACACCGACACTACTCGAGTAATATCGAATAACGCTGATTACAGGGTTTTCCAATAAGAGTGATATGATTTCTTAAAAAAAAACACTTATTGTTAAGGAAATTCAAATGTTTTTTATTTATTGTGAAGTACAATCGATACAATTAAGTTCTAAATAAAACGTCATTCAAATGGCCTCCACGACTTCTTCTGCAGGAACGAATTCGATGACCCCCATTTTCGAGCCCTTTTTCCACTAAATCAAGAAAAAGTCTAATGGTGTCACAACTTCTTGGAGGTCATTCAATATCACTATTTTTTGAAATAATCGAATCTCCAAACTTTTCTCGCAACAATTCAATTGTTTCATTTGCTGTGTGGCACGTAGCCACAATCTGTCAATGGCAAAAAGATAGCTCTTAGCGAGAGCTAAAATATTGCTCACTGGAAAGTGTTTTTTTTATTTAAAAAAAATGGACTAAGCTAAAACGAAAAGTTCCAATTGGAGAACGATTATTTTGATAATAAAACTGAATAATTTGTAAACGTTGTTCTTGCGTATATCTCTCCATGATGAAATTGTAAACACTACTGAATACAATGAAAAACAACTGACAGATCATGACATATTACAAATGGCCGAAACGTCACTTCGAAATCACATCATCCCTATTGGAAAACCCGTTATATCCAAGTTATTCTTCGGATAAAAATTGTTTACAAAAGTTCAAATTGGAAGGCTTCACAAAAAAAAGTAACCAAATGCGAGGCGTAATATCAAAGCACATCTCGAGACAATTGCAAAAAAAAAATATTTTTTTTCCAGACCGCAGAATTAACCCAAAATCGTTTTTTATTTTAATTATGCCCTCACCTTAGAGAGGAGGGTATATATCGTTTGTTACGAGCCAAATGTCGAAAATCGAAGGAGTGACCTAAGACGCGAAAATTCGTTTGGCGGAAATCCGTTTTAGGCCATTTTAGTTCATTTGAGCAATGTCCGTCCGTCTGTCTGTCGGTAGAAGTAACGGATTGACTTCAAATTTGATGTGTAATAATATTTTTTTCTATCTCAGGCTAATTTCAAAGATGGGCCACATTGGTCCACTCCTTCTAGTACCTCCCTCACAAAGGGTTAAAATTTTGTGAAATCTTGATTCTCCAATAACTTCTATACCAGCGATGGGCACACAATACTTCTACAACATGTTTATGTATTTGTGAGAAGTGTTAACACTCTCTTTATGCACTGCGAGAAATGGTATTTGCATTTTCCTAACATATATTTGTTGGGTAAGATAATAAATAAAGTGGACAACGAACATCATTATGTAGATTTGGGGTTATTATACGCGTACATAAAGAAATCGAACTTTAAATATGTTATCATTAGCCACATATTTATTATGCTATGTAAGTAATCAATACAAATTTTCCAATAAAAGTACTACATACTCGTATTGATTATGCCATATTCTTTATTTAATTCTTCATCTTTTCTATTAACCGTTTTCGAGTGTCCAACTTTTTTTTTGGTTAGTATATTTAGGTGTTTATACAAATTTTATTGAAAAATCGTTAAAAGATAATAATATATACATTTAAAATTATTTTAAAAAATTCATTACTTTATTTAATTTTGACAAAAAGAAAATAATATATACATTTCTGCAGTAACATAATAAATAATTTAAACTTGTATTTAGAAATGTTTATAAATTCTTCGGTAAAAATACAATACATACTAAACTTTATTCCTATACTTGAAGTATGTATTGTAATAATTGTATCATCCATTTTTTCTTTATGTGCACGCTAAGCAACAACCGACGACACAACCTCGTCGATCGAATGTCCAAGCGCGACTGAATGATAGTGAACTCTCATTCAATGTGTGTGCTCATGTACACGTGAGAGGAAAAACCCCGGGTAGTGATTTTGCCCATCGCTGTTCTATACTACTTATCCGAATCTTGTGAAATTCCACACATAGTAATAGGTTATCTGTCGCTATAAGCTTGAGAAAAATGGGCGAAGTGGTCCCACCTCTTTTGGAACCTTCCACACAAAGGGGCCATTTTGTACAAAAAGTTAACTGCTAATAACTTTAATACCAGTGCACACAAATACTTGAAATTTTGTACAGTGTAATGTTTTTATAGTACCTAGAGTCCAGAGAAAAGTAAGAGTTATTGGCACGCCCCTTTTGGTAACTCCCACACAAAGGGACCATTTGG
The DNA here is from genome assembly GCA_963930755.1 of Eudasyphora cyanicolor. NCBI lineage: Eukaryota > Metazoa > Arthropoda > Insecta > Diptera > Muscidae > Eudasyphora > Eudasyphora cyanicolor. The sequence continues at coordinate 132,914,645 of OZ005738.1, forward strand.
AACAAAAAGTTAACTGCTAATAACTTTAATATCAGTCCATACAAATACCTGAAATTTTATACAGTGTAATGTTTTTATAGTAACTACAGTCCAGTGAAAAGTGGGCGTTATTGGCACCCCCCTTTTGGTACCTCCCACACAAATTGTAGCAACATTTAACGGCTATAACTTTAAAACCAATGCAAACTTTAAGGTTATTAAATGCAAATTAAATTGATAATATTTAAATTAAAAAAAATTAATATATATGGTTTTCCAATAGAGATAATATGATTATGAAGTGACGTTTCGGCCATTTGTAATACGTCATGATCTGTCATTTGTTTTTCATTGTATTCAGTAGAGTTTTCAATTTCATCATGGAGAGATATACGCAAGAACAACGCTTACAAATTATTCAGTTGTATTGTCAAAATAATCGTTCTCCAATTTTTTTTGAAATCCAAAAAAAAAACACTTTCCAGTCGACCCCCATGAGCAATATTTTAGCTCTCGTTAAGGGCTATCTTTTTGCCATTGACAGATTGTAGCTACGTGCCACACAGCAAATGAAACAATTGAATTGTTGCGAGAAAAGTTTGGAGATTCGATTATTTCAAGAAATTGTGATATTGAATGGCCTCCCAGAAGTTGTGATTTAACACCATTAGACTATTTCTTGTGGGGGTATTTGAAGTCATTGGTCTTTCGAAATAAACCAGACTCTCTTCAAGCTTTACAAGTCAATATTGAACGTGTCATTCATGACATACGACTTGATTTAGTAGAAAAAGTGGTGTTTTTTTTTTAAACTTAATTGTATCGATTGTACTTCACATTGAATAAAAAACTTTTGAATTTCCTTAACAATAATTGTGTTTTTTTAAAGAAATCATATCACACTATTTATATTTACGAATATTTTTTGGTCATGAAGGTGAGGGGATTCTTAAGTCGGGTTTCCAGACCAAACATTCTTACTTGGTTTGTAGCTCGATTGTCACATGCGATACATCAATGTGTTGGTCTCGACGAGTGCTACGTTTGCCTCATAGATGTCGCTGGTTTACAGTTTCATTTTCTAATAAGGACTTCACTTACTGCAGATTCTACCCCTAAAATTTCAAAACGTTCTGCTATAGCATTGAAGCCCTTTAAAAACCATTAACATTTTGCTTTGGTTGTATAGAGTTTTAAACAGAAACAAAAAAGTTTCGTATGTCAATAGGTATTAAATATTGCTGTATAAATGTTGTTTCAAGCTATTATAGAAATACGTTTCCATGTTGTTTCAAATATTATTCACAAAAAATTGCATACTTTTGGCAGCTGCAGTAAGTAAGGTCTTCATTAGAAAATGACATTTTACATCAGCGACATCTATAAGGCAAATGTAGCACCCGTCGAGACCAACACATTAATGTATAGCGTCTGACAATTAAGCTACAAACAAAAAAATACGATAAAATATCCATCTTGGATACGATAAAAGTTCCGCGGGCTCGGAAAAAATTTTAAAAAAATGTTTTTGCAATTATCTCGAGCTTAGCTTTCATATTCCGCCTCGCATCCGGAATTTTTCTTTCATTTACAGGCCAACTCGAGAAAAGTGTATGTGATTTAGGGCCTGCATGACATGGTCATTCATGACAATGTCATCAAAGGTCATAACGTCAACTGGGGTATGCTTCAATCTACAAAAAAAGAACGTTTTTTTGCATAGTATTATTATCAATATTGTAGCATACTTTAAGGCAATTAATAAATTACACGAAATTTATTCAATTTAATTGGTTTGGGGCGTGTAATTAATTTAAAAATTAAACCCCCGATGAGACAGTTTACAATATTTTGGACTACACGTGTCAAGAGTTCTCTGAAAAACACAGGCAAAAGTTTTAATGCAAAGTAAACCTAATCACTTCTAGGAAAACCAACCGTTATTAATTCAAATTATTACGTCTCTGTAAGGATAATTATGCAAACAAAAGCAATTCTAAGAATTGTAAAGGTCATCATTAAATTTGTTGTTTTAAACCTCACTGATGTACATATCAATTAAATTCTATGCAAATTTCATGCTAGGTATTAAAAAGAATGTAATAATTTAATAAATTCCACTCCCTACTTTTAGGGAGTATATTATTAGGTTTGTTGATATTTGCCCCGTTTTATTTGCGTGGGTAAGATTTGACTAGATTGGTGACAAATAAAGCACAAAAGCCAAAGATTCAATATGTTTGCGCCTAACTGCAGGCTACATGAATGGGAGAGTGTAGCCCAGGTTTATGCAAGCAATAAGCAAAAAAACTAAGCTGTCAAAGAACAAAACAAACAATTGCCTACTGTGTCCCGAACAACTAAAGTATGGCTTCATTTCAAAACATAAACCATAATCATGGAAACTGCATATTAATTAGAAATTAAAGCAATGCCTAACTATACATAGCTAGACATTACAGAATTTACTAAAAAAAAAAATTATAGCCTATTTTTCGGGATTTAAATAAATAGAAAATATTTTTTGTGGTTTAACTTTGTGGGGGAGGATTTGACAGAATTTTTGTGTAATTAATCCCATAATTACCAGAGAAGCCGAGAGAAATGCTGAAAATTATATCATCATGCGCAAAAGTCAGAATGTCATTACAAAACTACGCGAACGCCGCCTCATTTTATTTCAGTTCAGTGGGGGATTTGCAATTTAATTATTGTTTAAATTAAAAGGCAGCACAGTTTCGGCATTAAATTGGTGAATAAATTCAAATGAGGAAAAATGCGACTAAGGAACAGCTTTGATCAAATAAAAAGCAATCTTTAAAGGGATGAAAAAATCAAAACAGTAAAAGCTAAATAAATATTGTAGTTTAATAAATTACACAGTACAGCATTTTTCAGCTCATTGGCTCAATTAATAATTTAATGGTCATACGATTTTTGTTGCTCAAGGTGGGTCTGATAGACGGACGGACGGGCGGACATTGCTCAAATGACTTAAAATGAGGCAAATCGTATTTCCACCAAACATACTTGGGGTCTTAGGTCAATCCTTCGACGTGTTACACTTTTAGCTTGTAGCAACTGATGTATACCCCCTACCTGTAAGGTGAGGGGATAAAAATGGCTTTGCTTTAGCGCAACAGAAAAAAAACATTAACATAACGACAGTAAGTACAATAGTTAAAGAAAATGTAAATATATAATACTAAATGTATTATTTAAAATTTAATTACAATATAGATTAATTTTTCAGTTCCAATGTGTTTTCAGTGTTCATTTCGTATTTCACTTAAATTAAAGTCCACCAATATAATTTATTGTATGCTTATTTTTTTTTTGTACTCATTTTACAATTTAAAGAGAATTCTATAAATAACTCTATATATTTTAAATAACTCAACAATATTCCACTCTATACAAAATAACAACAATTTAAGGATAAAAAAGTCAATTGTGCTTTTAAATGGTATTTGTGGTATTATTTTCTATAAATTATCAAATTAACATTTTGTAAATTGATGCCGCCTACTTATGCCATGAAGTAATGTAAAGTAGCATTGCATACTCTTTTGCGTATGATCTGTTGTCAGAAACCAATATACAAACTGATATATTTTAATTGATAGCAACCACATTTAAAGTCACGGGCAATACCACAGCAATATCCAAACAAATAATTAACGAAATGCCAGTACGATGGATACATTTTGATCATTCTTTTTTGACTACAGTCATGAAATAAGATTCCTATGAAATTGCTAATTTGTGTGGGGATATCATAGGGGGTCTGACAAATATGCCCAGGGCTGTCATAAATTTCCCCATTTTTCTGCAGATAACAACGAAGAAGAAACTATTGTGTAAAATTACAGAATATTGGACTAAGTGCTATAGAAGTTGTATAGGAATCCGCATTTCATTAAATTTTAATTTTAGTGGACTGAGGTACCATAACCAGTGGCTCAATATGGACCTTATATGAACTTATTTATTATTCCATTATTTCATTATTTTATTATTTCATTATTTCATTATTTCATTATTTCATTATTTCATTATTTCATTATTTCATTATTTCATTATTTCATTATTTCATTATTTCATTATATCATTATTTCATTATTTCATTATTTCATTATTTCATTATTTCATTATTTCATTATTTCATTATTTCATTATTTCATTATTTCATTATTTCATTATTTCATTATTTCATTATTTCATTATTTCATTATTTCATTATTTCATTATTTCATTATTTCATTATTTCATTATTTCATTATTTCATTATTTCATTATTTCATTATTTCATTATTTCATTATTTCATTATTTCATTATTTCATTATTTCATTATTTCATTATTTCATTATTTCATTATTTCATTATTTCATTATTTCATTATTTCATTATTTCATTATTTCATTATTTCATTATTTCATTATTTCATTATTTCATTATTTCATTATTTCATTATTTCATTATTTCATTATTTCATTATTTCATTATTTCATTATTTCATTATTTCATTATTTCATTATTTCATTATTTCATTATTTCATTATTTCATTATTTCATTATTTCATTATTTCATTATTTCATTATTTCATTATTTCATTATTTCATTATTTCATTATTTCATTATTTCATTATTTCATTATTGCATTATTTCATTATTTCATTATTTCATTATTTCATTATTTCATTATTTCATTATTTCATTATTTCATTATTTCATTATTTCATTATTTCATTATTTCATTATTTCATTATTTCATTATTTCATTATTTCATTATTTCATTATTTCATTATTTCATTATTTCATTATTTCATTATTTCATTATTTCATTATTACATTATTACATTATTTCATTATTTCATTATTTCATTATTTCATCATTTCATTATTTCAATATTTCAATATTTCAATATTTCAATATTTCATTATTTCATTATTTCATTATTTCATTATTTCATTATTTCATTATTTCATTATTTCATTATTTCATTATTTCATTATTTCATTATTTCATTATTTCATTATTTCATTATTTCATTATTTCATTATTTCATTATTTCATTATTTCATTATTTCATTATTTCATTATTTCATTATTTCATTATTTCATTATTTCATTATTTCATTATTTCATTATTTCATTATTTCATTATTTCATTATTTCATTATTTCATTATTTCATTATTTCATTATTTCATTATTTCATTATTTCATTATTTCATTATTTCATTATTTCATTATTTCATTATTTCATTATTTCATTATTTCATTATTTCATTATTTCATTATTTCATTATTTCATTATTTCATTATTTCATTATTTCATTATTTCATTATTTCATTATTTCATTATTTCATTATTTCATTATTTCATTATTTCATTATTTCATTATTTCATTATTTCATTATTTCATTATTTCATTATTTCATTATTTCATTATTTCATTATTTCATTATTTCATTATTTCATTATTTCATTATTTCATTATTTCATTATTTCATTATTTCATTATTTCATTATTTCATTATTTCATTATTTCATTATTTCATTATTTCATTATTTCATTATTTCATTATTTCATTATTTCATTATTTCATTATTTCATTATTTCATTATTTCATTATTTCATTATTTCATTATTTCATTATTTCATTATTTCATTATTTCATTATTTTATTATTTCATTATATCATTATTTCATTATTTCTTTTTTTTAATTTTCTCATTTTTGCATTATCATTATTATCATCACATCATTATTTTATTTAAATATCTAATTATTCCAAAAACAGTTTATCAAGGCATTCGGGCTTAAAAACACAACAATAAATCGTGTTCACAGGATATGCTTTTGATTTTAAAATATGTTCATATTTTATTCATCATCTCAATTAATCCCGGTTCTTATTCCTTAACTTTTCGACAAAAAACAGCTGTTCCACAACTACTGTGGCCACAATTTCAACAATCTGCATTTAAGGACCAAGTCCCCCAGATACGTATATTATATTGAGTTCAAAATCCCCACTTAAATCGTTTATTTTTCTCACTCACTACTCATATTCCACTGTCATAGCCAACTATAGACTTTATGTTTATCCTCTTTACGAGTATTCAGTGTTATAGTGCCCAGGACACCATTGTTTGTTCTCTCCCGCTTATCCTGGCGATGTATTTTCCCCATAACTTTTTGTTAAATCCTGTCGGATCCTTTTTTCGTTTATTCTCCGTTGGTTTATTTTTAAATTCCCATTGTTTATGGACCACATTTGACCATTGTTAAAACATTACCCTGCGTGAGGATTAAGTTTAACTTGGCTTTAAGTCAAAAGAATTGCGGAGAGAGTGGGGCGGCAGTCTCTGCGAAGAGGTGTGGCGGAAAAAACCCGAAATCACAATAACAACGCGGAAATGATGCCTTAAAAACGAAACGAAACGTAAGGTACTGACTGCATTAAGCCAAACACGAGTACATGTTTGTGAATACGTACACATACATACTCGTACATACCCGTACATGTAAATCATTTTATTTTACGAGTGGAAATAAAAAATGAAAATATTTGTGTGTGTTTTCCACAAAAACTCATATTAATTAAAAGTGTATTTGATACAGAAAACAAGTTAGCATTTTTTCCACAGAATATTGTTAATTCCGTACTTATGCACACGCTGAGCATCAATTACCTGAAGTGGGTCAAATTTCCTGTTTAATAATATTAAGAGGAATAATGAAAACGAAAATTAAAGACCATATTTGGAAAACATTACAAGAATTGTATTAAAAATGCTGTCGCAATATGTACCACTTAAAAGGTGAGGTTTAATATCAAAATTGATATCATTACACTTTTCAAGGTAATAATATACTCGGGATATAATGACAAGTACACTTACAAATAAATAAATATATATGGACAGTTCCTGCTTAGCGGACGGCAGGAATTTCATTAGATTTTCCCCATAACTTCCTTGATATTGATCTTAGGAATATTATTGTTATTAGCTAATTGGTTAAATGTATCGAGCTTAATAACACTGAGTTTATAGAATTTTGAAAACTTTTTTAGTTTGCAGAAACATGGACAAAATGGCGGCGTGACGTACGGCACGAATAAAAATGCGATTCTTGATGTATATTGAGTGATTTAACTATTTGTGTTTAAAGTTTTCTGAAGTATTTAAAATTTTTAAAAAAATCTCCAAGATTTCATATTTTACTGTCCTGTGATTCCATATTTTCACCCAATATAATCATTTAAAATACGTACGAACATATTGAAAGAAAACTTTCACAATCTCCTTGTGGAAGACATAAATGTGACAATACATTTCTTAATAAATTCATAATTAATTTATTCTCATTAATATGAAATTACATATTTAATTGAACAATAAGCACTGTACATACATAATGCCCACGAGTCGTCTCGGTATCTTGTGGAGCTTTAGTGCCACAAGGACTCCAGATACAATTCAATTGTGATGGTAGGTAAAAGAGACAACAAAAAGCCGAACTCATTATCTCACGTTGACTTGTTTTCTTGTGATTATTCCCCAGGAGAAGATGTCACGCCAACATGATATATAAATCTGATATATAAATTTTGTAATTCATGTATAAATTGTTTACATAAATTTACTAAATTTCAACACGATTGGATGTAAAATACAGCTTTTATAGGACTAAAGGGCAAAATCGGACGAAACATATATATGGGAGCTATATCTACATCTGAACCGATTTTCTTCAAATTCGGCAATGTTGGTTCATGGATCAAGAAACTCTACCATTCTAAATTTCAAAACGATCGGATGTAAAATACAGCTTCTATAGGACTAACGGGCCAAATCGGACGAAAGATATATATGGGAGCTATATCTACATCTGAACCGATTTTCTTCAAATTCGGCAATGTTGGTTCATGGATCAAGAAACTCTACCATTCTAAATTTCAAAACGATCGGATGTAAAATACAGCTTCTATAGGACTAACGGGCCAAATCGGACGAAAGATATATATGGGAGCTATAGCTAAATCTTTACCGATTTTCTTCAAATTCGGCAATGTTGGTTCATGGATCAAGGAACTCTACCATTCTAAATTTCAAAACGATCGGATGTAAAATACAGCTTCTATAGGACTAAAGGACCAAATCGGACGAAAGATATATATGGGAGCTATATCTACATCTGAACCGATTTTCTTCAAATTCGGCAATGTTGGTTCATGGATCAAGAAACTCTACCATTCTAAATTTCAAAACGATCGGATGTAAAATACAGCTTCTATAGGACTAAAGGACCAAATCGGACGAAAGATATATATGGGAGCTATATCTACATCTGAACCGATTTTCTTCAAATTCGGCAATGTTGGTTCATGGATCAAGAAACTCTACCATTCTAAATTTCAAAACGATCGGATGTAAAATACAGCTTCTATAGGACTAACGGGCCAAATCGGACGAAAGATATATATGGGAGCTATATCTAAATCTGAACCGATTTCAACCAAATTCAATAGCGATCTTAACAGCCGCGAAATACTCTAAACTGCAAAATTTCAGAACGATCGGAGTGAAATTGCGACCTGTAGTCGACGAACAACTTTACATGGACAGACGGACGGACGGACATAAAATCGACTCAGCTAGTGATTCTGAGTCGATCGGTATACTTTAAGGTGGGTCTAGCTGTGTTATTTTAAGGTATTACAAACATCTGCCGTGAAACAAACTTATAATACCCTGTACCACAGTGTGGTGTAGGGTATAAAAATAAATAGAACTGAGCCCTTTGTCCCGCAAAACCGACTGCATCACTAGTGGCATAAGGACAATTGCTATTACAATAACCTGCTCGGCAGACTCCTTCATTTCAATTTGAATATACGGCTCATTTGCCCCCATCCCCCACAATTTAATTTTTTTTACAGCAAGGAAGGGAAATAAAATGAAGTCAGGATATGAAATACAATTTTTGGATGCAGTCATTGACGTTTTCCGTCTCTTTTACCGCTGCTTGAGAGCACGTACGGTTATGTGCCGGCACCACCCACACATTTACATCAATCCTTGTCCATATACGTACACACAGTGACATTAAAATTCTGCGATTATCCTGAACATATGAAATACCTGCTGCTTTTCGCTTTTCTCCCAAACTGTTTTTTTTTCGGTCCTTCCTTTACCGAGTTCAGTGAAAAAGTGATAACTGTAAAGCTGTCGATCAAACATGAAATTATGTCTTATTAACATGTAAAACAGGCTTTATTGTATGCATATGTGACATATTTTCGGTCCGTGTTATTATTATTGTCATCATCAGCAGCAGCCGAATTATTGTCATCTGAAGGAAGGCAGCATTTTTTCCCGCTGTTCTTTTAATGGCATTCATTAAAAGTACAACAACAACAAAAAACACGACTAAAGGATATGTCACAGGTTGCGGTTGTTACGGTGTTCTTTTATTCCCTGTGTAAATTACCGAGTGACTGACTGATATGACATGATTTCTTCAAATATTTATTTCATAAAAAATAGCGATTTTTGATAAATTGGTATATATTTAAATATGTATATGGGTAGTTCTTTCTCAAGTGTCACAGGTCAAACATTAGATCTTTCTCAAGCTCTCAGAAAATGTTGCCCTGGGAGTAATGACCCACAATATTAAAAAATAAATGAGGTCAAAGTACAGAAATATTGACTTTTTCCTCCTCCTCTTAATGAAGTTAATTTTAATTCTAAAAAGCATAAAAAATTGAAAATAGAAAATATTGTTTCTTAAAGGATTTTCGTGCACTTTTCATAAAAAATATAATTTTTGTCTTAAACCATTTATTTTTGTCATTTTCGCGGAAATAAAAATATATAACTGCGATATCTCAAAATCGATCTAATTTTATTTCTTAAATATTTTATAAAAATGGTTCGAATGTATTCTACCGGTGTAAATTTTGTAGTGGAGACTACTTTGGTTCAAAAGTTACATTGTAATAATTGAAAATCTTCACCAAATTACAAAGAAAAAAATATTTGTATGTGTTTTCAAATATATTTTGTTTGTAGATTTTTTTAAATATAGGATTTTCCAATAAGAGTGCTATGATTTCTTTGAAAAAAACCAGACTTATTGTTAAGGAAATTCAAAAGTTTTTTATTTAATGTGTAGTACAATCGATACAATTAAGTTCTAACTAAAACGTCATTCAAATGGGCTCCACGACTTATTCTGCAGGAACGAATTCGATGAACACAATATTCGAGCACTTTTTCCACTTAATCAAGTCATAATGTCATGAATGGCACGTTCAATGTAGACTTGTAAAGCTTGAAGAGAGTCTGGTTTATTTCGAAAGACCAATGACTTCAAAAAACCCCACAAGAAATAGTCTAATGGTGTCAAATCACATCTTCTTGGAGGCCATTCAATATCACAATTTCTTAAAAAAATAAAATCTCCAAATTTTTCTCGCAACAATTCAATTGTTTCATTTTCTGTGTGGCACGTAGCCACAATCGGTCAATGGCTAAAACGATAGCTCTTAACGAGAGCTAAAATATTGCTCATGGGTGTCAAGGTCGTAGGTCGACTGGAAAGTGATTTTTTTTTTATTTAAAAAAAATGGACTTGGCGCACGAAAAGTTGCAACAGAGAACGATTATTTTGATAATAAAACTGAATAGTTTGTAAACGTTGTTCTTGCGTATATCTGTCCATGATGAAATTGTAAACACTACTGAATACAATGAAAAACAAATGACAGATCATGACATATTACAAATGGCCGAAACGTCACTTCAAACCCTTTAAATATTGACGCATGGCAAATATATAATTGAGTACCAGTCTTTGCCAATTCGAGAGCTTTCTGAAGAAGCACAGGAGTCTCTTAACAAATTCTACAAAAAAATATAGATTGCAGAACACGTTTAAAGCATCACGGGTGAGGCAAAATGAAAACCTCTTCAACATGTTGGCAGCATCTTCCGATCCACGTATTTCTTCCCGGCGGCATGTGAAGTCACAGAAAGAGTTAAGAGTTAATAATTGTAAAGGGTTTTCCAACAAGAGGTGTTATTTTGGTATTCAAAGAAAAATGCCATTTTTTGAGATAAATGATCGGATGTTTATATATTTTTCCAATATTGTAGTATACGCGTGCAAAATTTCATCCAAATCTAAATTCATTAATATTCAGAATGGGTCGAATTACCCCATAATTTCCATACATTTAGGCAATTTTTTGGCTTAATTTTGAAATCATCCATTTTTCATTTTTGTGTCATGATTTTTTAAATAGTATTGACATATCCTTCTGATACTTCGCATTTTTGATTCATATATCGCATTTTTTTGCATATTTTTTCATAGTTTTTGCATAGTTTGCTATATTTTGCATATCACGATAGCAAACATAAGCAAATATGCAAAAAAGAAAAATATGCACCTGTTTTTCAATTCCTTTTTCTTTGAAACGATTTTTGGTCAAATCAGAATTTTTCTATCAAACTGCTAAAAAAAATATGCAATTGCATAGAATCCGACACGCAAAGAAAAAATTCGTTACTCCCAAAAGAAAAATTAGACAAACGAATTTCGTTTGTGGTGTCTGTTTGTCGCAAACGATTTATGTTTATCCCAAAACCCAAAGAAACGTTTATAGCAAACGGTTAGTGTACTTATCGTAAATGATTTATATTTATTACAAACCCTGTGAAACGTTTGGTGCAAACGCTTATTGCGTTTGTCACAAGCAATGCCTGTTCATCCCAAACCCTGTACAACGTTCGTTGCAAACGGTCGTTTCGTTTGTCACAAGCAATGTCCGTTTAACAATATATGAGAAAACGATTGTCGCAAAAGAATAATTTGAATTAATTATGATGTTTAAGATGTTTTATAAAATTATGTGTATAATCAAAAATAACACAATTTTTAGTAAAATGTACCCGAGAGCTCTCCGACAAACACCTCTGCTCTTATTTGGCTGATATATTTTAATTGAGTTGTGGACAAAATGTAAATAAGAAAGCATGTATTTTAGAACATATTAACAAGTAAGAAAGTTTCAGTCGGGTAAACCGACTAAGGTATACCCTCACTTTGTGAGTAATGTAATATATAACATTACACCAATAAATCTGTCAATTTGTGTTGGAGGTACCAGAAGGGGTTTTCCAAATAAACATATTTTTCGGTAAACAGTACATTCTTAAATACATTGCATTGTGCTGAACTATAAGCGTTTATGTGCACTGGTATATTAAAGTTACGAGCTATGTAATTTTGGTATGATTTGTTCATTTTGTGTGGGAGGTACAAAAAGGGACGGGGTGATAACGCCCACTTTTTACAGGACTATAGGCACTATAACAGCATTACACTGTACAAAATTTCAAGTATTTGTATGCACTGGTATTAAAGTAACAAGCCGTTTACTTTTGGTACGAAACGGCCCATTTGTGTGGGAGGTACCAAAAGGGGCTGTACAATAATGCCCATTTTTTACCGGACTATAGGCGCTACAAAAACATTATACTGTAGAAAATTTCAAGCATTTTTATGCACTTGTATTAAAGTTATAAGCAGTTAAATTTTGATGCAAAATTGTCCATTTGTGTGGGAGGTACCAAAACGGACGTGGCGACTTCGCCCATTTTTCACGAGTTGATAGCGACTAATAAGCTAATACTATGTGTGGAATTTCAAAAGATGCGAATAAGTAGTATAGCAGTTATTAAAGAATCAATATTTCACAACATTTTAACCCTTTGTGGGGGAGGTAGTAGAAGGAGTGGACCAATATGGCCCATCTTCGAACTTAGCCGGAGATAGAAAAAAATATTACCACATACCAAATTTGAGGTCAATCGGTTACTCCTTTCGAGAGTTATCGTGCGCACCAGCCAGCAGACAGACAGACAGACAGACAGACAGACAGACGGACGGACATTGCTCATTCGACTTAAAATGACCCAAAACGGATTTCCTCCGAACATATTTGGGGTCTTAGGTCACTCCTTCGATGTGTTACACTTTTTTCCGTAGCAAATGATATATACCCTCGTCACACTAAAGTGAGGGTATAAAAATGTAGTACTACATTGTGTGGATCAAAGCGAGATGTTATCTTACCATCAAACTTTTTAGTCAAAAGTGAATTTTATAGGTCAATAGTCTGACCCAAATGCTGAAAATTCAAAAGTTTCCACGTCCATGAACTAAACTAATCAGAAAATAATATGAAAAACTTCGGGTGAAAAATCGTGTTGCATAGTGTCATTAAAAAACAAAGTTTAACTGTTTAGTGTTGAAAATATCAGCTGTTTCCAGAAGTGTCCAGTTGTATTGTGCCTGAATAAATTTATTTCACAATTACCATTAGCAGCTTCAGTATCTAAACGTGTGATGATTGATTGTCAATGATTTTAATTTGCTTATTCGCAATTTAAGACGTGTGGAAAAATAACCAGTTAGTCGTTAACAAAAGCAATAGATGTTCTCAGTTTTAGTTAAAATCTATTGTTTTTGTTATTAAGGCTTTCCACAAAATATTCAATATTTTCATGCAGTGCTCGATCCATTTTTTGCTATTAACTGTACACATACATACATCTTCACATATTATTCCGTCATATAAATAATAAAAAAAAAGTTATAAAACCGCACTCTCACAAAATGAAAACAAGTTTAGCTCTTTGTTCTCTCAACTCTCTTTTATATATTCAATCATGTTTAAACACAATATGGTTCCGTAAACGTTTTTCGTTTACCATAAAAGTAAATTACGAAAACTTTTGAATGAAAGAATGTTCGTTTACAGCAAGAGGAACTACGTTTACGATAAACTTTTGTATTCACCGCAAATATTTCAACCGTTACGGGAAAAGTATAGCGTTTGAGACACAGAAAAATGTTGGCGATAAACGACGCCCAAACGTTTTTTGTCTTTGCATGCAGTACAACACATGATTTTGAGACTCAATTTGAGAATTGGACGTGAAAGGAGTCCCAAAAATTAGAACATCCGAATCATTAGTTTAGAAAAGGTGCAAAAAAACACCTTGAGCAAAAAAAATCGCATGGCCATTAAATTATTAATTTAGACAACTTGACTAAACGAATGATGCAGAAGTTCTTATTTTTGGGGATACTTTCACTTCCAATTCTCAGAATTGAGTCCCAAATCAAGGTGCTAAAAATTCTGTACTGTGATATGCATACTTGTTTTTAATATATTTCAGGATTGCTTTATTTCCAAAACAAAGTATATTCACCTAAAAGTAACTGAACTTAAAAGTGCCTAACAAACATCCTTAGTAACCATAACGTAATTTAACCTAAATCTTTACATAGCAATTTTCGTGCCAAACTTAAAATATATTTCTATTCCCTTTTGGAAAATGCAACATGGTCATAAAATCCTCCTTTCCTTGGAGATTCTCGCCCAAAAAGGAGCACATGTTTGTGTAATCTCGAAACCAATCCCTTGAAAACCAAACACACACCATGTGTAACCATTATTTCAATATGCCATTATAAAAATCAAATCAATCACATTACCAAACAATGGGATGATGCACGCAGCAATAGCAGCAGGAGCAGCAGCAACACAAGGATAATAACTCTAAAATGTAATGCTTTGCGATATTATTTAAACTACTGCAGGATATAAATCATGGCAAACCTATTTCTCTATTTTATCTATCCTTGTGTGTGTGTGTGTTCCTCTGCTCTCGCTCTGTTCCAAATGTTTGCAATTTTATTGAAGATGATAATGTGTGAGTGTATGTGTGTTTTATTGTGAGACCATAAAATTTTACAAACTACTCTGGGACGATCATCATTGATGAACGAAAAGGGAGACGTGGTAGCGACAGGAAGAGGAAGTGACGAAAAATATTGTACCGGAAACACAAAGACAGACAAAGCGATTGCGTTGCATATGAATGGGCTACAGAAATCAGGGTGTAGTACCACTACATAAAAAAAATTGAAAAATATACAATACAAAAGTACATTGCATATGTATGTATGGCTGTACTTATACAAGCCATATGTACATAAGTATATATGTGCGTATAATCTGGCTGTATAACAACTGTAATAACACACAGAGCAAACACATTTGCAAACATAATGTTTCCGGTATTGGCAAAATTGGCGGCATAAAAGTAAGAAAAATGACAGAAAATGTCTGACACGTCAAGTGAAAGCCTCAACACAAGCTTTAGGAAAAATTGCTCGGAACTGAGCAATTTCTTATAGAAATTTTTTTCACAGAATCGAAGGAATTTTTATAGAAAAAATGTGCTTTGAATTCAGCACTTATTTATTGGAAAAAATTGCTGCGAATTTGAATTTTTTTTAGAGAAAAATTCCACATGATTGAAGCACTTTTCTGACCTCTGAGGGTTCCTATATACTAGAGTCGACCTCTGAGTCCTTCGTCTATACTACAGTCGACCTCTGAGGTCTGGCTCTATACTAGAGTCGACCTCTGAGGTCTGGCTCTATACTACAGTCGACCTCTGAGGTCTTCCTCTATACTAGAGTCGACCTCTGAGGTCTTCCTCTATACTAGAGTCGACCTCTGAGGTCTGCCTCTATACTAGAGTCGACCTCTGAGGTCTGCCTCTATACTAGAGTCGACCTCTGAGGTCTGCCTCTATACTAGAGTCGACCTCTGAGGTCTTCCTCTATACTAGAGTCGAACTCTGAGGTCTTCCTCTATACTAGAGTCGACCTCTGAGGTCTTCCTCTACACTAGTGTCGATCTCAGAGGCCTTCCTCTATACTAGAGTCGACCTCTGAGGTCTTCCTCTATACTAGAGTCGACCTCCGAGGTCTTCCTCTATACTAGAGTCGACCTCTGAGGTCTTCCTCTATACTAGAGTCGACCTCTGAGGTCTTCCTCTATACTAGAGTCGACCTCTGAGGTCTTCCTCTATACTAGAGTCGACCTCTGAGGTCTTCCTCTATACTAGAGTCGACCTCTGAGGTCTTCCTCTATACTAGAGTCGACCTCTGAGGTCTTCCTCTATACTAGAGTCGACCTCTGAGGTCTTCCTCTATACTAGAGTCGACCTCTGAGGTCTTCCTCTATACAAAAGTCGACCTCTGAGGTCTTCCTCTATACTAGAGTCGACCTCTGAGGTCTTCCTCTATACTAGAGTCGACCTCCGAGGTCTTCCTCTATACTAGAGTCGACCTCTGAGGTCTTCCTCTATACAAGAGTCGACCTCTGAGGTCTTCCTCTATACTAGAGTCGACCTCTGAGGTCTTCCTCTATACTAGAGTCGACATCTGAGGTCTTCCTCTATACTAGAGTCGACCTCTGAGGTCTTCCTCTATACTAGAGTCGACCTCTGAGGTCTTCCTCTATACAAGAGTCGACCTCTGAGGTCTTCCTCTATACTAGAGTCGACCTCTGAGGTCTTCCTCTATACTAGAGTCGACATCTGAGGTCTTCCTCTATACTAGAGTCGACCTCTGAGGTCTTCCTCTATACTAGAGTCGACCTCTGAGGTCTTCCTCTATACTAGAGTCGACCTCTGAGGTCTTCCTCTATACTAGAGTCGACCTCTGAGGTCTTCCTCTATACTAGAGTCGACCTCTGAGGTCTTCCTCTATACTAGAGTCGACCTCTGAGGTCTTCCTCTATACTAGAGTCGACCTCTGAGGTCTTCCTCTATACTAGAGTCGACCTCTGAGGTCTTCCTCTATACTAGAGTCGACCTCTGAGGTCTTCCTCTATACTAGAGTCGACCTCTGAGGTCTTCCTCTATACTAGAGTCGACCTCTGAGGTCTTCCTCTATACTAGAGTCGACCTCTGAGGTCTTCCTCTATACTAGAGTCGACCTCTGAGGTCTGGCTCTATACTAGAGTCGACCTCTGAGGTCTGGCTCTATACTAGAGTCGACCTCTGAGGTCTTCCTCTATACTAGAGTCGACCTCCGAGGTCTTCCTCTATACTAGAGTCGACCTCTGAGGTCTTCCTCTATACTAGAGTCGACCTCTGAGGTCTTCCTCTATACTAGAGTCGACCTCTGAGGTCTTCCTCTATACTAGAGTCGACCTCTGAGGTCTTCCTCTATACTAGAGTCGACCTCTGAGGTCTTCCTCTATACTAGAGTCGACCTCTGAGGTCTTCCTCTATACTAGAGTCGACCTCTGAGGTTTTCCTCTATACTAGAGTCGACCTCTGAGGTCTTCCTCTATACAAGAGTCGACCTCTGAGGTCTTCCTCTACACTAGAGTCGACCTCTGAGGTCTTCCTCTATACTAGTGTCGACCTCTGAGGTCTTCCTCTATACTAGAGTCGACCTCTGAGGTCTACCTCTATACTAGAGTCGACCTCTGAGGTCTTCCTCTATACTAGAGTCGACCTCCGAGGTCTTCCTCTATACTAGAGTCGACCTCTGAGGTCTTCCTCTATACTAGAGTCGACCTCTGAGGTCTTCCTCTATACTAGAGTCGACCTCTGAGGTCTTCCTCTATACTAGAGTCGACCTCTGAGGTCTTCCTCTATACTACAGTCGACCTCTGAGGTATTCCTCTATACTAGAGTCGACCTCTGAGGTCTTCCTCTATGGTAGAGTCGCCTCCTGAGGTTTTCGCCTGTACTAGAGGTCTTTCTAGTACAATGCGATTCCATAACCTATTTTCACTTCAGGAACCCAAAGTAATGCAAAGAGGGATAACTAGGTGAAAATCATACTTCGCAGTTGAAAAAATATAGAATTTTTAAGTCGATAATAACTATCGAAGCAGTTATCTTTTTCACATATCCAGTAGATGGGCGAATAGAAATGCAAAAGGTGATGGAACTAGCCATTTGGGGCTATTTATATCGCCAGTCTAGTACTACTTCGCATTCCTATGGGTGATAAACATTTATCTATTTCTATGTCTTTCAATATATGTCCCTAGTGTTTATATCCTCATCCACTTGTTCAACTGCGGCGATGACAGTGTGTTCAGAGTTTTTAAAAATCTAACCATCTTTGATAAGGATGATGACGATGACGCTGATGACGACGATATGTGGAAAATGCATTTAGGTCGAACGAAATTGGTGAAACTTTTGCCAGTACTCCGAACGTGACAGCGGCAAATGACAAAAATCTGTCAACGAAAATGTCGTTTGTGGTTTTTTCGGTTTTGCCCATGGCCGCACCACATATCGATGATGTTCCTCCTCCTGTTGCAATATTTCAGGATCTATGTTTCTTTCCTTGTTTAGTTTTGGCATTTGATGATTTTCCTCCAAAAATATGTGCAACAATTCGGAGAAAATGTGAAATATGTTTCGATAAATGTGTGCGATGGGGGAATAGTGCTGAGTGGGAATAGATGAATGGCTGAATCTAAACAAACTCTATAATAGCACAAAAAAGGACATCAATCATCAAATATTTCCAAAGTTATTGACACAAATGTCATTTCGATTTTTTCCAATTTTTGTTATTGACATGTATGTGAAATGGAATACTCGGTAGTGTAGTATGGCGATATTAAACCATATTTTCAAGTAGGTTCTCTATAGTATCATGTCACCACAAGGACGATTTAAGGCAATTCATAAATTAATTTAAGCAAAAAAGAGAAACTTATTATATTAATTATAATAAAAACTAAATTAATTTTCGAATTATAAGACCTATAAATTGGGTATTAATTTTTGGGATTTCAGTGAAGGGACTAAGGTAGGAAGGATAGCTTAGAGCTAACCATTTTTCCAGAGGCCTATACAAGTCATTCATATTATAAATGCGTTACGCTAACTTTTGTAATACACTTTTAGTTATTTTGATGTCCTTAAATTCAGACAAAATTTATATCAAAGGAAATTTATTTTTCCAAGAATTGCACAAACAAATATTTAGAATCAATACTTCATTGTACACAATTTGTTTACAACGATGTCAAACTCGATAGTCAAAAATAAAACTATGATTTTTTACGTCATTTACTCTAAAGTGGTCAACCTGCTGATTGCTCTACTATATAATTGAAGACCTATTGAATCACATACACAATACTATACGAACCTTTAAAACTCGATTCTTAAGTATAAACGTCTTGTGCCAACGGCTCTGTACTAGACGAGCAGTTGGTACGCCGTGCGGAGTTACCTACTCCATTATTTTGTACTCTATTGATGACCTGCTGAGTCATCTACTTTATAGTAGACGGCAAGGTGAGTCACCTACTCTATAGTATATGTCCTGCAGAATCATCTACATTATATAAGATGACCTGTTGGATTATCTACTCTACATTAGACGTCCCGTAGGTCATCCACTCCATAGAAGATCATTACTGCTTGGATCATTTATTCTGCAGTTAACGATCTTACGACTTGTGGGCCATCTGCTATGTATATAGTAGACAACCTTTTGAGTTCGTCTTATCTATTGTAAACGACACGTTGAGTCGCCTACTCATAGTAGACCGTCTGCTGGTTCATCTACTCCATTATAGACGACCTGATGAGTCATCGACTTCAAATTGGACAAACTGTTGGGTCATCTACTCGACCTGTTGGATCGTACATTCTACAGTAGAGAACCTGTAGAACCACCAACCCTATTTGAAATTATGCTGGGTCATTTACTCCATATTATACGTGTTTTCACCTACTCTATAGTAGACGGCTTGTTGATTCATCTCTTCTATAGTAGACGACCTGTTCGATCATATATTCCTTAGTACACGTCCTGTTGAGTTATCTACTTTATCGTAGATGGACGTTTGGTTCATCTTCTCTACAGTAGACGTCCTTTGGAATCATCAAAATTATATTAGACGATCTGTTGGATCATCTAATCTATATTAGACGTCCCGTAGGGTCATCCACTCCATAACAGATCCTTACTAATTGGACAATTTACTATGCTGTAAACGACCTATACATTTTTTCGGGTCATCTACTATGTATATAGTAGACAACCTGTTAGGTCGTCTAATCTACTTATATATCTATATTATACGTGGCGTCACCTACTTTATAGTAGACGGCCTTTTGGGTCATCTGTTCTATAGTAGACGACCTTTTGGGTCATATATTCCTTGGTAAACGTCCTGTTGAGTCACCTAATTTATAGTAGACGGCCATTTGGGTCATCTTCTTTACAGTAGACGGCCTTTGCAATCATCAATATTATATTTGACGGCCTGTTGGCGCATCTTATCTGTATTAGATTATTACTGATTGGGTCATTTACTCTGAAGTAAACGGTATATTCAATTTTTGCTCATTTACTTCATAGTAGTCAACCTGTTGTTGGTCGTCTACTCTATACGACATGCTGGTTCAATTACCCAAAATCAACCATCTGTTGGGCCATCTACTCATAGTAGACGACATACTGGGTCATCTGTTCTGTAGTATATTTCCTGTTGAGTCATCTATTCCATAGTAGACATCCTGTTGACTCACCCACATTATAGTAGACGGCCGGTTGGAAATGATATCTTGGGTTATTTGCTCTATATAAGACGTCTTGTTGTGTCATCTAGTAGATTTCCTTTTGAGTCATATATTCCATAGTAGACGTCCTGTAGAGTCACCTACTTTATACTGGACGTAATAGACGTAACATAGGTCATCCACTCCATAGTAGACGACACTGTGGGTTATCTACTCAGAGTAGACGACATGTTGGGTGATCTACTCATAGTAGACGACATTTTGGGCCATCTACTTCATGATCGACTACCTGCTGAGTCGTTTATTTCATAGCAGACGACGTCTTGGGTCATCTACTCCATAATAGACGACCTGTTGTGCCATGTGTTCTACAGTTCAAGTCAACCCGTTGGACCATCAACCCCATAGGAAATTATATGTTGGGTTCTTTACTCCATATAAGACGTTTACAGCAGACTTACAGGTCCGTTGTGTCACCTGTTCTGTAGAATATTTCCTGTTGAGTCATATATTCCACAGTATACGTCCTGTTGTGTCAACTACTTTATAGTAGACGGCCACTCCATAGCAGATCATTACTTATTGGAGCATTTACTCTGTATTAAGCGACCTATACAACGTCTTGGGTCATCTACTGTTGTAACATTTACTCTATTGTAAAGTTTTGGGTGATCTACTCATAGTAGACCACTTGTTGGGACTCCATTGTAGACGACCTGCTGAGTCATATATTCCATAGATATATGACCTGTTGGGTCATATATTCTACAATAGACAACATGCTGAGTCATTTCTTCCATAGTTATATGACCTGTTGGGGTAATATATTCTACAGTAGACATTCTGTTGGACCATCAATACATAGCAAATGATGTATTGGCTCATCTACACCAAATTAGACGGACTGTTGGATCATCTATTCCATAGCAGATGACCTCTTGAGTCATATCCTCTTCAATATACAACATGTTGGGTCATCTTCTACATAGAATAGGACCTTTAGGTTCATATATTCTGTAGCAGATGACATGTTGTATCATCTATATTTTTTTCTAATCGACCTGATCTATATTTAGGGTCATAAAATACTAGCAGGTGACTTGTCGGACCCTATAGTAGATGACATGTTGGGCCATCTACTCTATAGTAAACATCCTGTGGAGTCAACTGCTTTGCACTGGATAGCCTGTTGGGTTACGTACTCTATAGTAGATGTCCTATGGAGTCATATACTTTATACTAGATAGCCTGTTGGTTCATCTACTCTATAGTAGACGTCCCGTTGGGTCATCCAATCCATCCAGATCATTATTTATTGGACTATTTACTCTGCATAAACTTTGGATTGTCTACCTGTTGGGTTGTCTATTCTGTTGTAAACGACATGTTGAGTCATCGTAGAACATGCATTGGTCCATTTACTTATAGCAGAAGACCAGTTGGGTCATCTACTCCATTGTACACGATCTGTTGATGGACGTCTACTCAACTGTATATGATCTGCTGAGTCATCTATTTGGTAGTAGAAGACTTATTGGATCATCTAATCCATAGTGGACGACCTGTTGGATTATATATTCTGCAGAAGACAACCTGTTGGGCCATTAAACTATTGGAAATAATATTTTTGGTCATCTAACCCATAGTAGATGGCCTATTGGGGCATTTGTTCTGTAATACTCTATTGTAGACGATCTGTTGATGGACGTCTACTCAATTGTATATGATCTGCTGAGTCATCTAGTAGATAGCAGAAGACTTATAGGATCTAATCCATAGTGGATGACTTGTTGGATCATATATTCTGCAGAAGACAACTTGTTGGGCCAGCAACCCATAGCAATTAATATTTTTGTTCATCTAACTTATAGTAGCCGGCCTGTTGGGGCATCTGTTCTGTAGTAGATGTCCTGTTGCGTCATCTATTCCATAATAGTTGTCCTTTTGAGTCATATCTTCTGTAATATACAACAAGTTGGGTCATCTACTTAATATAGGGTGGACCATTTAAAATTTTAAATTTGAACTACTGATTACTTTGACTTGTGAATTAAACCCTTTGGATTATTTTCTGTGGGGAGCCATTAAGGATAAATGCTACGCAAAGCATCCAGAGACAATTGAAGCGTTGAAACATGAAATCGAAGTTGCCATTGAAGAGATTCGGCAATTGAAAATGTACTGGAAAAATTAGGTTGATTGGATGAGGCACTGCCGAGCCAGCCGTGGTAGTCATACGAATTATATTGTGTTCCATTACTAAATGACAAAGTTCAACCTTTTGTCATTTAATTTTTTCAAATAGAAATTTGAAAAAATTATCAGTACTTTTTTTATAGCCGATTCAAATTTAAAAATTTAAATGGCCCACCCGAACCTGAGTCTATCCCTAAAATTCTCGATTATCGAGCCAGTCGTCATATGAATGATATTGTATTCCATTACACAGTACAGCATTTTCAGCTCATTGATTTGATACTCAATTCTGAGAATTGGACGTAAAAGTAGCCCCAAAAATAAGAACTTCTGCATCATTCGTTTAGTCAAGTTGGCTCAATTACTAATTTAATGGTCATAGGAATTTTTTTGCTCGAGTTGGATTTTTTCTATATTTTTTCTCGGTATACCGTACGGAATATCTCTTTTGTGTCTGAAGCAAAGTTTTAGATATTGAATAGGAGAAAAAAAAATGAGGAACAAACCTACCCGAAAATGTGCACCCAGTGCCTTAAAAATCGTAAATTTTAAATTTTAAATGGCCTACCCTTTGGTACAGGACCTGTTGGGTCATCTAACCCATATTATAGGACCTGTGGGATCATCTACTCCGTAGTAGGATAATTTATTCTGTAGTAAGCGACATATACAACTCGTGGGTCATCTTATATTTAGTAGAAAACCTGTTGGGTCGTATATTCTGTTGTTAATGACATGTTGGGTCATCTACTCCATTGTATCAACCTGTTGGGTCATCTGCTTCATTGTATATGATCAGCTAATTCATCTACTTCATAGCAGAAGACTTATTGCCTCATATACTCTATAGTGGACGGCCTGTTGTGTCATATACTCCATAGTGGTCGACCTCTTGGGTCATATATGTATTCTACATAGAGACCCACTGCTTCATCGACTCTAAATATAGTAAACGATTGCCTACTGGCAACCTATTCTATAAGCAGACGACCTACAGCGTCATCGACTCTGGGGTACACAGCGCTCTGTGTCTTCTACTTTAGACATATTAGATGACCTGCTAAGTCTCTGAAGACCGAGAGAAACATTTTGAGTTTTCTAATATGCATAAGTACTTATATTTTAAGATATAAATGTCTAGGAGTTTCCAATTTATTCATTTACTTAATGATATCCATATTAATTATGCTTGATTCTGAGAAATTCATTTCTTAAATTGTTGTGGTCATTTGTTAAATTTTGCGAATATCTCACAACCACAAATGTACCAAAATAATTGACATTCATTAGTACTGTCTTTAGACTTAACATGAAAAGTCGTAATTTCATTGACATTTATCAAAGATGAATGAACAATCACAGTACTATAACGTCGTATGTGCACTCAAAAAAATGTATTGGATAAATTATTATTTCAAGCCTAAGAGAGTATATGTTTAAAATAAGTACCCCACATACTTAAATTGAAGACAATTAACCTAAAATTAAATAAATTTTTTTCATATTAAGTTGATTATTTTAAATTTTTATGCAATGGGCTAAAGTGCAGTTTATCAAGGTCAGCTCAGAAATTAAAAATTTTTTCACCACCCCTTCAAAATGACCCCAAAAACACAAAATTTGTCGGACGGACCCATGGGGCCCTCAAAACCCAAAAAATGGACCCGGTCCCGGACAGGGTCAATATTATACTCAAATTAAAGGAAATTGTCCGTAGAAAATGTCAAGCGCCCTCTAGGAAAGGCCCTAGAGGGCCTTGAAAAATGACCCTTGGGTCCATATAACATGCGACCCCTCAAATTAAAGGAAATAATCCGTAGATTACGAATATGCAAGAATTAACTTCACGCGCTTTCTAGGGAGGCCTTAACGGGCCCTCGAATGTGGACATTAAAATATTTTACTTGGCAAAAATTTAATTAGACGTAAAGAAAAATGAAAATTATTTTCAAAAATTCGCGCGATTTTTTGAAAAAAAATTTCGCCTGCAGCGCTTTTCCCAACAAAAAGAAATTTCTAATACAACCATTAATAATTATACAGTTTCATTGCTAAGTTTCCATTTGTCCAACTTTTATTTTTGCATAAGCGCCCTCTAGGGAATGCCTTAACGGGCCCTCGAAAGTGGACATTAAAATATTTTACTTGGCAACAATTTAATAAGACGTAAAGAAAAATGAAAATTTTCGCCGGCGGCTCTTTTCGAAATAGAAAACAAACACAAATACAACGATTCATAATTATACACTTTCATTACTAAGTTTCCATTTGTCCAACTTTTATTTTCGCATGGGACGGAGTTTTATTTTTTGAAATTGTACATAATTTATTTAAATATATTAAATAATTTTTTTTTGTTATATTATTCCATAAAAATCGTTCATTTATTTAAAAAGGATAGTATAAAACATTACTTTACAATTTTATAGCGTCATTGGTAAATTTACTTTTGTCCAACTTTTATTTTTGCATGGATAACATTTTGCATGCATAAACATTTCCAAGTTTATTCTTACATATTCGTAATGTACGGAAAATTTCCTTTAATTTGAGGGGTCGCATGCTATATGGACCCAAGGGTAATTTTTCAAGGCCCTCTAGGGCCTTTCCTAGAGGGCACTTGACATTTTTTTGGACATATTTGAAATCTATTTTCTTTAATTTGAGTATAATATTGACCCTGTCCGGGACCGGGTCCATTTTTTGGGTCTTGAGGGCCCCATGGGTCCGTCCGACAAATTTTGACCTCATGTTTGTGTTTTTGGGGTCATTTTGAAGGGGTGGTAAAAATTTTTTTTTTCTGAGCTGACCTTGATAAACTGCATTTTTGCCATGCAATGTATTCCATTGTTTTCTTAGACTCCGAAACAATATCTTTATTATTTTCGGTGTATGAAATAAATTTAAAAATATTGTCATACTTTAAAATGGTTATTTGAAAATTTCGTACATTGTATTCCCTTGTTTTCTTAGACTCCGAAACAATATCTTTATTATTTTCGGTGTATGAAATAATTTTAAAAATATTGTCATCCTTTAAAATGTTTATTTGAAAATTTCGTACTCACACAAAGCAAATCACATCACATTCCTGTCACACTTCCCGCAAAAACAACAACTTACCTAAAAATAAAAGAAAATAGGACATTTATTATATGTAAATCAATTGAAATGAAATTAATTAAATGACATTAAAATGTTATCATATCGACCACCATTTGGCTTCATCACAAAATCGTGTCTACAACAATTGATGTCCAAAGCATATGTCCTCAAATGAATTTATTATCACATAAAAGTTGATTTAAAAAATATATACATATACATATATGTATGTGTGTATGTACGAATGTGTTTATATCTAAATAAAAACATATCACATTGAATTTATGTCATTTGGTATTTATTACAAAATCGGAATTTAAATAAACATAGGGCCTGTTTCTGTAACTTTTTTTCGTTCGTCTACTGTGAACGATCAAAAATCACTCAATTGTTCTGAGAAATCTATAAGTCGCAGAAGTTTATAATTTGTTGTGTCTGTAGGAAATCATGTAAAAAGCTTGTACCTAAAATATTTCTAACCTGCGTTTTATAGAATTCAAGTAATAGCTGAGAGAATTTTGATCGTTCGCCGTAGTCGAACGAAAATATGTTACAGAAACAGGCCCATAAACTTGAGAATGATATGTGCACAGACCTTAGATTGTATAGATGTGCCGTCCCCGAGCGAGTAAGTTATCAGTTACGAACGAATAAAAATTTCAACGAGTAGGACTTCAAAGAGTGATGTTTTACGAGGATTTCGAACCGATTTTCCCGAATTTTTTGTAATTGTCACAATTAAAAAATTAATATCAATCGATTAGTGCAAAAAAAGTTCAAACTATGTTCGCGGAAACCTGTTTTTTCGCGTGTGACAATTCATTCCTATTCGTTCGTAACTGATAGATTTTGACGTTTCTGGCTGACGGCACATCTATACAATCTAAGGTCTGTGGATATGTGTATACAAAAAAAAAATAGAAACAAAACCAAACAATGAGACAGAGAGACATATTTGATTGAAGAACTATAAATGACTTTTAAAAATAATTGAAGTGATTTTTAAATAGAATATAAATGACAAAATATGTATCTTAAAGCATGTCTGAGCATAAGGACGTGTTGAGAACGTATATCAGAAAATTTCGAAGCATACTGTTTGGCGCGATGTAGAATGAAAGAGACAGAAACCAAATTCAATAATTTCAAAAATTGAATTCACATAATAGCTATAACTGGTTTAAACATTTTGCACTGGTTTAAACATAGCTATAACTGGTTTAAACATTTTGCACTGCGATGAATTCTTGTCTTAATTAAATACAAACTGCAAAGATTCAGTTAAAAAGCTTAGAAAATATGGTATTTATTGCTTATATAAGTCTTTTTGGAGCGACCTCTACAGGGCGACTATAACAAAATATGAACAGATTTCTAAAATTTTTGCTGTGATGAATTATTGTCAACATAGAATACAAACTGCAAAGTTTTAACTAAATTGTTTTGAAAATGTGGTATCTATGGCTCAACAACCGTATTTTGGAGCGACATCTATAGGGGAGCTACATCAAAACTTTGACCGATATGGCCCATTTGCAACCCAAACAACCTGCAACTATAAAAAATATTTCTACCGAATTTGATCAACCTAGCTCTATTATTACGGACTGTAGTGTGATTACAACAGACGGACGAATGGACGGACATGACTAAATCGTCTTAGAATTTTTCGACGATTAAGAGTATTCATACATTAGGGGGTCTCAGATCAATGTTTAGAGATGTTACAAATGAAGTGACAAAATGAATATACCCCCATTCTATGGTGAAGGGTATAAAAAATTAAATTAACATATGAGAATTAGAAGGGACAATGGCTTACTAACGGGTTTTCCAATAGGGATGGGATGATATGATTTAGAAGTGACGGTTCGGCCATTTGTAATATGTCATGAACTGTCATTTGTTTTTCATTGTATTCAGTAGTGTTCACAATTTCATCATGGAGATATATACGCAAGAACAACGTTTACAAATTATTCAGATTTATTATAAAAATAATCGTTCTCCAATTGCAACTTTCGGTGCGCTACGTCCATTTTTTTAAAAATCCAAAAAAAATGACTTTCCAATCGACTTTGACAACCATGAGCAATATTTTAGCTCTCGTTAAGAGCTATCTTTTTTTCATTGACCGATTCCCGATCCGACGTACCGTTAAGGAGCTAGAGTTTCCGTTCACATTTGAAAATGGTGCTAAGTCCATTTTTTTACAAATCCAAAAAAACACATTCTAGTAGACCTACGACCTCGACACCCATGTGCAATATTTTAGCCCTCGTTAAGAGCTATCTTTTGGCCATTGACCGATTTTGGCTACGTGCCACACAACAAATGAAACAATTGAATTGTTGCGAGAAAAGTTTGGAGATTCGATTATTTCAAGAAATTGTGATATTGAATGGCCTCCAAGAAGTGATTTAACACCATTAGACTACTTCTTGTGGGATTATTTGAAGTCATTGGCCTTTCGAAATAAAACAGACCCTCTTTAAGCTTTACAAGTGAATACTGAAGGTGCCATTCATAACATACGACTTGATTTACTGGAAAAAGTGCTCGAAAATTGGGTTCATCGAATTCGTTCCTGCGGAAGAAGTCGTGGAGGCCAATTGAATGCCGTTTTATTTAGAACTTAATTGTATCGATTGTACTTCACATTAAATAAAAAACTTTTGAATTTCCTTAATAATAAGTGTTTTTTTTGTCAAAGAAATCATATCACTCTTATTGGCAAACCCGTTATAAGATTTGTGACATTAAACATTGCAATTAGCCTGAAGAAAAAAAATATTTTTTTCAATATGTTTTTTTGTATATTTGATCGTCATTATTAATTGATCGTCAATTAATTGATCGTCAATGATTTGCTGCAAGAAAGTGTCTTGCACGACTTTTTTGTAACTTGGGTGAAAATGTCGCCGATGATTCTCTTTGTCTGTCCTCTAAGTCCAAAGATTTATAAAGGATCTTGCACCCGCTTCATTGATGTCTTTAAGACATTCTCTACTGGGGAGTTACTTGAATCCCATTGACAATGGCGCCCAACGAAAGCATTCCTGGATGTTATGTCTTTATGTTTACTTTATAATTGAAGCATACCTTAAGGCTTTAAAATGAAAATTGTGTTTCTCCAAAGGGAATAAGTATCGCGAAACATTTGTATGTAATACTTCTTATAATTCTGATACCATTGCCATTTTGTGCTGAAATTGAATTTGCAAAAAGATCAATCTATCAATTTATTGCTGCCATTGGGAAGTTTTGGCAGAAGCGTTCTCTGTTTGCTATTTTGCATCATTACAGTAGTGGATAACCATATACAGGGTGGGCCATTTAAAATTTTAAATTCGAATGGGCTATAAAAAAAGTTGTAGCTAATTTTCTCAAATTTCGGGTTTTATTAGAAAATTTTAAGTTAGTCATTTAATAATGGAACACAATATCATTCATATGACTACCATGACTGGCTCGGCAGTACCTCATCCAATCAACCCAATTTTTCAGTACATTTTCGATTGTTTCGTTTCGAATCTATTCAATAGCATCTTCGATTTCAAGTTTCAACGCTCCAATTATCTCTGGATGCTTTGCGTAACATTTATCCTTAATGGCTCCCCAGAGAAAATAATCTAAGCGGCTCAAACCGCAAATCAAAGCAATCGGTAGTTATAATTTTAAATGACCCACTCTTTACCAGTAAGATGAAAATTTCTTGCATCGAGAGTAATTTTTGAAATTGAAAATTTTATACTTTATAAAAAAAATATACTTTTGGTTTGGTTAGTAGTTCTTGTTACATTCAATTTACTACTTCCATAAGTATTTTAGCTGATTTAAGTTAAAGACATACATTATTGCTATTGAAATCTGAAGATAACAGAATGGTGTCTATCGAAACTGTAGTCAATTCTACCAAGCAATTAATACTCTCTACCAAATTTTGTATTTGTTTCTATTACTTTTTTGCAATTGACAGAAAGTAACTGAAACATATGGTCTTAAACCGAATAAATTCTGACTGAATAAAAATTACTAATTTAATGTTTGCAAACGTTTTTCCCATTTCCTTCCTAAATTCATTTATTTATATTTAGCTCTTGTTACTTGACTTTGCATTTTCATTTTTTCTTTGCTATTTCTGCCATCTTTAGAGTGTCTATCTGCCATTCATTTCTGCACTGAATAAAAATAGGAACAACAAAAACAACATAGTAAAATGCCAATATTCACAAAAAAACATATTCTAAAATTTCATTTAGCAAAAAATCACTTTAATGGTCTTTATAATTAAGTTAGCACGTCTCATTGAAAAATCACAAAAAATAAAATCAACACGAAAATTGCCAACAATATTGATAAGTTGCCGTCTTTCAAACATTTTGCTCGCCTCATTTCATTTTTGCCAAAGACAATAATTGACATACACACATAGTAGTCCATTTGATTTATTTAATTAAATTTCTTTTCACAGAAAACTGAAGAAAGAATTTTCATTCCATTATTTATTGTCATGTCCTTCACTTTTCGAAGCCTGTCAATTCAATTCACAATTTAGTCTATATTCCTTTGACGGCCAATGTGTTAGATAACAAAGAAGAAAAGTTTCAATCAATTTTCCACTTGACATAGAGACAAAAAGTTATATGAACTTAAAATCTATTGCTACGACAAAGATAAAAGAGCTATTGTCTGTGAAAATGCACTCAAAGTGAAAGGCAGTGAGAATGTTTAGGTTTTGCTAAGCCTAAAAATATGCAAATATTTTACGATACAAATTAATCTTATGCTAAGCCTGCACAGAAGCTAGTTTTTTTTGATGAAAATGAACCTATTAATTATTGATTGACCCTCGGAAAATTTCTAATCAAATGTTTATTTGTGACAATTAACTTATGGTTGATGTTAGGTGCTTGGATTAATAGGTTTTGTTAAGCCTACAAATATGCAAATATTTTAAGAGACAATTTCAACTTATGTTAAGACTGCTTTAATGTAGAGTTAAAATCCAGCTCGAATGACCAATGTCTCGAATGGATGGCTAATAATGGTTACGGCCTGAGGGAGGTGAGGCTATCCCAATAAAGCCTATACTTTCCCTTCAACAAAAATATCCGTCCCGAAGGACCAAAATTGTCCATTTGAGGCTTTTTTTTAATTTTTACCCATTAAAATTTTTTTTTTTTAATTTCGGGAACCATGTCTTTTTTACCTCTAGAAGCCAAAGTGGCGCCTAGAGGCAGATAAAACCTTTTGAATAATGTAAAGGAGTAATCAAAGAATATATTTTGAAAATATGACAAATATAGAAAAATATAAATTATTGTTTTATTTATTTATATGAATTACAATACAAAGTAAATTTATATTCTAATTTTACGGTCCAGGGAAAATCCGGGTGACAAAGACCATGGTGCTTGTTCATATTTGTTGCGACAGACCAGGGCCTCTGATGGGAATCGAACCCACAAACCCCAAACTCCTAGGCAAGCACGCTACCAACTCACCTACTAGGGCGCTCATTGGGGATAATTTTATTTTTTGGGTTCGGGGAATACTTTAACTCATTCATCTGACAGATTGATTGTTGCAGTTTTCGTTCCTCCATAAGTCTGCCTTAAGCATAGGTTATAAGACAATGAAAAGCTTTGCAATTTTAGCTGTAAAATCATTGCGTCTCGAACTTCTTCCTTCGTCGTGACTTCCTTTATGTACCCTATTTCGTACACCGACTTCTCTGTCGAGCTTCGTAATGGGGTACTCTCGCCCAATGTGTCACCAAGCGCTCTATTAAATTGGTCTGTCCTATCATAGTTTCCACTAAGCTCTAGGAGAAGGACGTTATCTTTTCGGTTTTCTTGATTGTAGTAAACGCTTTGACAAGCTTGGCTAGCTTCAGGATTTCGGCATACGATATTTCCTCATTTTTTCTTCGGGGGTGGCTTTCTCTTGGGGTTTGGCTTTCTATTTTGCCTTCTTCTTGGGCTTAACTCTTGTCCAGTTACTGCCGTTATCATTTTCTTTCACGGTTTCATTGACAACCTCTTCTGGTTCAACGTTAGCGACTTTTTTATCTAGACGTCGCTTGGCTACTGGAGTACCTTCACCATTGTCCTGCTTTCGCTTCTTCTCCGCGGGTTTTACCCATGGTGACGTTTGGGAGGATTTGTGTAATATTCCAAATTACATTGCACACAAAGTGAGGGTATACCTCAGTCGGTTTACCCGACTGCAACATTCATACTTGTTGGGATACCTATTTCGCTACACTTATGGTGATTTCGTTTCTGAAAAGTAATATCACCACATCATGTTGCGACATTTTAAAAATTCCCCCTGCATTCGTGCGGTGAGTAAAACCCATACCTACATTATGGCGCAACCATATGATAGTGCATTAAGAATGTACGCTTTCAATTAGGTTTGGTTCTGATGTTTGCTTTTTGACGGTGCAACACTCCACACCGTGGACTGCGCTGAGTGTGGAAAATGCGATATTTTCGCATTTACGGAGTGTAATAATTTTACAAACGAAATCAAATCCCGTTCATACGGCTGCACCATTTTTACAAACGAACCTAAAAATGCGGTTTCAGAGTAAAATGTAGAACAAATTTTACAATTTTTTTGCACAAACGAAATCACAATTAGTGTTTTCATTACAAATTGCATGAAATGATATCTCCGACAAAAAAAATAAATAATATTAAGAAGAAAACGTAATTTCCGTGAAAGAAAAAAAACCTCTCCTGATATAATGTCAAAAGTTTCATTATTAGATTACTTGCGAAAAAAAATCCCAGGAGAATTTCCGAGGAAATAACGCTCAACGAAATGTTATTTCTTTCTACTCATTGCAATTCTGAGAAACTGTAGCAGATGAAAAAACATTAGCATTCATATGTTACCTGTAGCAGAACAGAAAAAACCAACAGAAACATTTTCTCAGAAAAGAGAAATCAAAATAAAATGTCGATATATTTCGACAAATGAAATCGCCACAAGGATGAAACGAAAAGCCAGAGAAGGAACCGAAAAAGGAATGAAAATCCAGTAGTTCGATTGAAGGAATCAGTCACAAATGATTTTTATTAAAATGAAATGGATTTTGTTTCCTTTTCATCGCAGATATCCTCTTACGTTTTCGATTTCTTCTGCTCCAATTTTTGTTCTTTCTAAGCTATCATCAATACAAGAAAAATTTCATAAATCAACATTATGACAATGTTTATCGATATGTAAATCGGGCAGAAAGAAGGAGGTTTTGCTGCAGGAAAAGATTCCAATCCCCAGAAATATGTAAGAATAAAAACTGTTAGCTTTTCTTTTAACCAAATGTAAACACTGGTATATACGTGCTTAGACCATTTTTGTTTTGCTACGGCCTCTTATATCCTTAGCCCCTCTTTAAGATCTATCAACTCGTACTCTTGCTATTTTCTTTAGGTGAATGTTGCACAGTGGGTGGATTCCGCAAAAGAAAATGGGTATAAATTTGCCGTTTCTTTTACAGAACATAGGACATACGAAGCTGGGCACACGTTTAAAAGAGATATTGTAGAGCTCAGTTTGGAGCAGGTTTGAGCTCTAAAAAGGGAACATTTTAAAGAAGACTATCATTAATGCATTTGTAGCCTTAACAGTTTATTTTGATGTTAACGCAGAAAAGTCAACAAGTGCTATAGTTATTAATATTTCTTTTGGAATGTACAGGGTTTTCCAATAGGGATGATATGATTTTGAAGTGACGTTTCGGCCATTTGTAATATGTCATGATTTGTCATTTGTTTTTCATTGTATTCAGTAGTGTTTACAATTTCATCATGGAGAGATATACGCAAGAACAACGTTTACAAATTATTCAGTTTTATTATCAAAATAATCGTTCTCCAATTGCAACTTTTGCGCTAAAACACTTTCCAGTCGACCTACGACCTTGACACCCAAGAGCAATATTTTAGTTCTCGTTAAGAGTTATCTTTTTGCCAGTGACCGATTCCCGATCCGACTTACCGTTAAGGAGTCATAGCAAAAATAAACATTCCGTTCACATTTGAAAATTATGCTAAGTCCATTTTTTTTAAATTCAAAGAAAAACACTTTCCAGTCGTCCTACGACCTTGCCACCCATGAGCAATATTTTAGCTCTCCTTAAGAGCTTTCTTTTTGCCATTGACCGATTGTGGCTACGTGCCACACAGCAAATGAAACAATTGAATTGTTGCGAGAAAAGTTTGGAGATTCGATTATTTGAAGAAATTGTGATTTAACACCATTAGACTATTTCTTGTGGGGTTATTTAAAGTCATTGGTCTTTCGAAATAAACCAGTCTCTCTTCAAGCTTTTCAAGTCAATATTGAACGTGCCATTCATGACATACGACTTGATTTAGTTGAAAAAGTGTTCGAAAATTGGATTCATCGAATTCGTTCCTGCAGAAGAAGTCGTGGAGGCCATTTGAATGACGTTTTATTTAGAACTTAATTGTATCGATTATACTTCACATTAAATAAAAAACTTTTGAATTTCCTTAACAATAAGTGTGTTTTTTTTTTCAAAGAAATCATATCGCTCTTATTTGAAAACGCTGTATAAGAAATTAAAATTGTTTAGCATTTTTTCGAAATCCCTCCACTGTACCTTGAAATGTAACCAAACGATAAAAAACATACAGCAGCAGGAGGTAGGTATAAAAGGAAGATGGAAAATATATAATTTCATGGAATATGAATTTAAACTAGAGACAACAAAGATTTATGTTCTGACGACGACAACAACAACAACAAAAATAGCAAAGAGAAAAAGCTATAAGAGAAAATACTATATATAATTATGGCATAAAAAGCGTTATGTATATGCAGGCATATTTCTACAATTACGTATAAAACACAAGGCACTAAACTGTATATGTGCGTGTGAGAGAGAAGCAGAGCTATAGAGAAAAACTGTTGCTTTTTTCTAGCCTAAAAGTAGGCTACGATTTTCTTTTAGCCTTCTTTTATGCTTCTCAGCTAACGTTAAAAATGCTGCTTTTCTCTTTTTTGTGAGAACCTTTTCAAGTGTTTAAAAAAGAATTATTCAAAAAAGAAAAACTGTAAAGAACCCAAAAAAAAAGCAAACGAAAAACATTTTCTCCTTCTTTGCAAAGGATTCCTTCTCTTCGGCCTTAGATAAATCCTTATACGTAAAAGCCTTTGTAAGCAAATCCCAATCCTAGTCTCAAGTGTACACAAAACCCATATAACCAACAAAAAAAAAACCCGAACTACGGTAGATATCCATTATTTGTGGAGATTGTGGGGTTAAAATGTTTACAAAAGCCGCAAAGTAAGGGATGAAATTTTCCCTCACGCCATTCTCAATCATTCTCCGCTTTGTCCACATCCAGGGGAAAAAAACGATTTATAATGTTCCATCATCACTGTGAAATATTTCCGTTTTCCGGTTATGAATTCATAAAAGAATTGGGGGATAATATTACGGAGCTATTGCCTCTTACTAAGTAAGACCTTTGAGAAATTAATTTATCCTATTGACTTTAATGTTTGTATAGAAAATATGTAGAACCGTCCAATCTATTTGAGTTTTTTTTTTAAATGAAAGAGCAAAATCAAAACGAAACAAAATATTGAAAGGGACCTAAAAAAGCAAATGGAGGGAGAATATATATTTTTGGGCAATCAATATTTGAAAACAAAACAGGCACTTTGAGAAACAAGGGAGAAGACGGACAAACGGATCCAAATGAAAATGGTCAATATTAATGAATAATAAAGAGATTTGATTTGAAGGATTGATGAATTTAGCCCAGAGAAAATAAAAAATTAAGAAAATGAGGACCCAAAAGTGAAGAAATAAATTCCAGTAAGCAGGTGAGGAAAGGGCCAACAGATAATAAATGGATAAAGCAGGAGTTGTCCGCAACTCCTGCTTTAAAAAATAGGGGGAGCTACATTCAGGGCAGATTTATGTGAGAAAAATTGCTTACCTATTGACAGGCCATCAAGGAAGCAGCAGATCCCCTTAACTATGGTATACCGGATTAACGAATATTTGAATTGACGCAACTTGGCCAAACACTACAGTATTCTGTCTCCATAGTAACGAGAAGTGACTCTTTGCCGAAATGGCTGGCATGCAAATACCGCGGCAAGTCTCATGACACGTTCAACTTGCGTTACCATTAATTTGGCAGTGCAGTGTTGGCCAGTTGCCCAACACCCAGGAAAATAATTGGTTGGAATTCGATTGTAACAATACAAAAATAGTACTAGCAACAAAAAGTATATTGCTACACCGTGTGTCGGTTGTATTTATACATACATAAATAGTTGGAACAACAATAATAACATGGATACGATCAAATGAAAATGCTTGCAACTAAATCGATGGTTGTATCAACCGATTTAAGATTGATTTTTTCATTGAAACTCGGTTAGTTGTGGTAACCAATTTTAAACTTTCATTATACAGGGTCTCCCATATTCGACGGACCCATCTGGCAACGCCATAACTTTTGACAGAGATGTCAGATCGCTAAATGACATACCGCGTTTGAAGCGTCAGTCCAAGCAGATTTTTACCATGGAACAATACACGCCACGCGAGCGCTCTGAAATAGTCGAAATTTACATTCAACAGAAGAAGTCAAGTCAACGTGCTTTTAAAATATTAAAAAAATGTGAGAAGTGCGCCTTCTAAGAACACCATTAAGCGTTTATACGAAAAATTTTCGACTGGTGAGGCTCTTTCTAATCCGAAGAGGCCAAATAAAAGTCGACCAAGGCGATCGGCCGAGAATATCGCTGCCGTACGAGCCAGTGTTGAGAGGTCCCCAAGAACATCTCAAAAACGCCGTTCTCAGCAGTTGGGCATGGCTCGGTCCACTTTACAACGGATTATTCGCGTTGATTTGCATTTGTTCCCGTACAAAATTCAATTGACGCAAAGATTGTTGCCTGCGGACAAGCCTCGTCGATTGGAATGGGCCCAACGAGTCCGTGGGTCCGTCGAATATGGGCAACCCTGTACTAGTACCATATGATGGATTTTTGGTTGTGACAACCAATGTTTTATTCTTGACAACATAAATTGTATCAATAGATTATTACTGCAACGAATAATTGGTTACTACAACAGAAAAAAAAATATTAGTAAATAATCGTTTTTTGATTATCCCAATAATTTCCCAAATTTAGATTAATTAGAATAATTAATAATAAATTTGGGAAATATAACCGAAAGATTTGTTGCTGTTTTTCGCTGATACATGACAAACATAAAATAAAATTACTCGACATAAATAAATCATCAACATTTTGTTCAAGAATTGTATAGGTAATACAAAATAATCTCGTGTGGATAATAATGTGTGGAATGCAGAATATATTGTGCAAAATGTTTTACATAAATAAAGTAAGGAAAGGCAGAAGTCGGGCGGGGCCGACTATATAATACCCTACACCTCCCTAACAATGCGATAAGGGTCATTGCGATAATAATTTGGAATAATTGGTAAATGGGTAGAAACATATTATCTAATTCTGAACCGATAATCGCTAAATTAAGCAATATTCGTTCCTAAATTGAGAAACATATTTCTGGTAAATTTTAATGATCGGAAGTAAAGTACAACTTCTATAGCGCTTTGATACCAAATCAGGAGGAACATATATACGGATGTTATATATAAATCTGAACCGATTTTCCCCGAATACTCATTCATGTAAAAAGACCTCTTTCTGTCGAATTTCGTACTGATCGGATATAAAATACAGTCTCTACAGCGCTTACATGTCAAATGGGGGTAACATATACATACATGGGGGCTATATCTAAATCTGAACCGATTTCCCTCAAATTTGGCAGTGTTAATTCACGTAATGAGAAACCTCTTTCTGCCAATTTTTTTACTGATCGGATATAAAATACAGTTTCTACAGCGCTTATATGTCAAATCGGGGGTAACATATATATGTGGGCTATATCTAAATCTAAACCAATTTCCCTCAAATTTGGCAGTATTAATTCATGTAATAAGAAACCTCTTTCTGCCGAATTTCGTACTGATCGGATTAAAAATACACTTTTTACAGGGCTTACATGTAAAATCGGGGGTAACATATATATGGGGGCTATATCTAAATCTGAACCGATTTTCTCCGAATTTGGCAGTATTCCTTCATGTAATAAGAAACCTCTTTCTGCCGAATTTCACACTGATCGGTTATAAAATAATTTTTTTACGGCGCTTACATGTGAAATCGGTGGTAACGTATATATAAGGGCTATATCTAAATCTGAACCGATTTCTTCCAAATTTAACAGTGTTCATTCATATAATAAGAGACCTCTTTCTGCTGAATTTCATACTGATCGGATATAAAATAAAGTTTTTACAGCGCTTACATGTCAAATCGGGGCTAACATATATATGGGGGCTATATCCAAATCTGAACCGATTTTAACCAAATTAAATAGGGATCGTCCTTGGGCCAAAAAAAATATATGTGTAAAGTTTCGTCAAGATCGGGCCATAATTGCGACCTGTACTTTGATTACAAGAATACATCTACAGACAGACAGACGGACATAGCTAAATCGACTCAGAAAGTGATTACAAGTCGATCGGTATAATAAACAATGGATCTATCTCTTCTCCTTTTGGGTGTTACAAACAAATGCACAAACTCATAATACCCTGTGCCACAGTGTGGTGTAGGGTATAAAAAAAAGCAACAATCATGAAATTGATCGAAAGCACAAGGTTAAGCGATATTTGCATAAAAGTTTTGTGTTTTTTTTTTCGTGTACTAAAATTTGTGTTAAATATTTGCACATCTCATTATTGTGATAAATTTGTACTATGGGATTAGCCACTATGGGATTAGCCACCATTTTTGTAGTTGGCGCAAGCAAATATGATTGTTATCACAATGGAATCAGAAGTATCCATTTAGCTGTCCTGATGGAATCGCATGATAGTAGACAGAACTACCGAAATTCGGTTGGCAAATAATTCGGTTGAGGCAACCAAACTGTATTCTGTGTGCACATGCCTCTTAGAAAAAATGGACAAAATCTTGGAGAGAATCCTTTACGCATCAGCAGTCGAAGGAAAAGGCGCCCTATTTGAAAAACAATTTGGTTTTAGGAAAGCACGGTCTACCATCGACGCGGTGAAGGTGGTATAGGGTGGGCTATTTAAAATTTTAAATTTAAGCTACCGATTACTTTGACCTGTGATTTGAGCCCTTTGGATTATTTTATGTGGGGAGCCATTAAGGAAAAATGTAACGCAAAGCTTCCATAGACAACTGAAGCGTTGAAACATGAAATCGAAGTTGTCATTGAAGAGATTCGATCCGAAACAATCGAAAATGTACTGAAAAATTGGGTTGATCGGATGAGGTACTGCCGAGTCAGTCGTGGTAGTCATATGAATGATATTGTGTTCCATTATTAAATGGCAAAGTTCAAGCTTTCCAATAAAATCAGAAATTTGGAAAAATTATTAGTACTTTTTTTATAGCCGATTCGAATTTTAAATTAACCACCCTGTATATTGTTATCCAAACAGAGAACGCTTCTGTCTTATTGAGATGTTTTGGCAGCAATAAATTGATAGATTGATATTTTTGAAAATACAATTTCAGCACAAAATGGCAATGATATCACAATAATAAGAAGTATTACATACAAATGTTTCGCGATTCTTATTCCTTTCCAAAAGTTAACAGCTTATAGCTTTCATTTCAGTCTATACAAAAAATTCTTTAAAATTTAAGAAAATTAATGGTTTTACAGATTCTATAGTTCCGTGAAAAATGGGCGTTATTACCACGTCCCTTTTGTTACTTCCCATACTAATGGACCATTTTGTACCAAAAGTTAACGGCTTACAACTGTAACGACATGTTTACACTATTAGCTGGGGTAAGCTCATCGGGTGTCCAGGGTCGTTACAAACAATTTATTTTTACTGGCAAGAGAGAAATCACATACACACTTTCTTTTTCAATTACGTTATAAACTTTATTAAACTAATTATAATACCCGTATTTTGGAACGACCTCTGTAGGGGAGCTATATCAAAACATTGACCGATATGGCCCATTTGCAATCCCAAACAACCTGCAACTATAAGAAATACTTCTACCAAATTTGATCAAACTAGCTCTATTATTACAGACTGTAGCGTGATTACAACAGACGGATGGACAGACGGACATGGATAAATCGTCTTAGAATTTTACGCCGATTAAGAATATTTGGGGAATTCCACGACAAATCAACGGGTTCCAAACAATTTAGGTTTCGATTTTCCCATTTTTTTATAATTTTTAGTACACCTTAAGTAACGCTTGGGGGAATTTGTTAAGATTTTTCCGATAACTCGTTCAGAAGTTATCAGTATTTAAAAAATCGTTAAGATATCACTCTGTGTATCGAGTCTTTGATTCGGACCTACTTAAGTAATGGTCCGAAAAAAAATATTAAAATTTTATTTGTTTGCGATTTTTAAGTTTTACAATTTAAATGTAGTTTTTTAAATTGTTTGTACTCTCCGATTTTTGCGAATTTTTTATATTTTAAACATCTATTAATTCTCTAACATATAAGCTATGGATGGAAGTGGGGCTAAAATTATTTATATTTTTATATATATTTAAGTTTAATTTTTTAAAATTTGTAAAAAGGATTTCGCTGCTAACAACTGTGCTGGTGGCTTGAAGGCTTCAGAATAGATGTTCCATGCCAAAGAACAACATTAAGGAGACACTTCAGAAAGCATTTCTTCCAAAAAACCCGCCACTCGCCACCTCCGCTGATCCCCGTACCACTGATAATCTCTCTACAAAATAACTATAAATCAAAAGTAGTTGAAATCGACGGATTTTTTAGATGATGTATTCGACAAAGAGATTCCTTGTAAAAAATCACTATAGGTGCCAACAATACACTTTTATGGATATTCAACGGTTTTTTTTTAATATATCGTATTCGGAACGAGTTATCGGAAAAATCTCAAAAAATTCCACAAAGCGTTTCTAAAATTCAAAAAACCGACCATTTGTCGTAGAATTCCACATATATACTTTATGGGATCTCGGATCACTATTTAAAGGTGTTACACACTGAGTGACAAAATGAATATAAATATTACCGCATACTAAATTTGAGGTCAATCGGTTAATCCTATCGAAAGTTATTGTGCGCTCAAGCCAGACAGGCAAACAGACGCACGGACGGACTTTGCTCAGATGACTTAAGGTAGCCCAAAATTGATTTCCGTCAAAAATTCTTGGGGTCTCTTAGGTCACTCCTACGATTAGTTACATCTTTAACACGCAGCAACTGACACATACCCTCGTTCACAATAGTGGGGGTATAACAAAATGATTTTGTTCAAATACCAAAAAGGATATAATTTCTACATTTATCCATAGACTTTTCTAGCATTCAGAAAACGGAAGAAACAATTTTTTTGGCGATTTTTTTATATTTTTGATGGCTTTTTTCTTGTCAGGAAAAAACGAAATTTTTGAAAAACTTAATTTTTTTCGAATTTTTTAACGACTTCTGTTTCTACGAGAAAGATAAGTTTTAAGCATATGTAGCCCTCATAATTAATTAATTTAATTGAGATGGTATAGCGGCTTTATCTAACATATAAAGGGTTTTCCAACAAGAGGTGTTATTTTGGAAGAAAAATGCCATTTTTGAGATAAATGATCGGAGGTTTATTTCATAATAAAGAGGAAGGTATGCCATTAATAATGCAAAACAACATCAGCATATCCTTTTCATGAAATTCGAATTCTATCTTTGAGGTCTTGAATCGACGCTGGGCTGTTGGCGTAGACCTTATCTTTCACGTGGCCCCAAAGGAAGAAGTCGCAAGGTGTTACAACACTAGATCTCGGAGGCCAATTGTGATCACCTCTTCGAGAGATAACTCGGTCCGGAAACTTTTCCCGTAACAGAGCAATGGTTTCGTTGCTAGTGTGGCACGTAGCGCCGTCTTGTTGAAAGTAAACGTTGTCCAGATCAGTACCATCCAACTCCGACCATAAAAAATCATTAATCATCTTTCGATACCGCAATCCATTCACCGTAACTATTGATCCAACCTCATTTTCGAAAAAGTAAGGTCCAATGACCCCGCCGGACCATAAACCGCACCAAACAGTCACACGTTGAGGATGGAGAGGCTTCTCAACAATAACTCTTGGGTTTTCCGAGCCCCAGTTGCGACAGTTTTGCTTGCCACCGAGGTGGAAATGCGCCTCATCAGTCAAGATGATTTTGTATCGTTCGATGGTCGTGTATCGTTCCATTGTTAGTAATGGCGTAGTTTCTACTTGTCAAATGTCAAAGAATAAAAGCTTCAAAAGTGACAGCTACCGAAATACCGGGTGATTCAAAATAACACCTCTTATTAGAAAACCCTGTACTTTGAATAATATGAATCAAATACTGCCTGTAGTCTTCCAAGAAATTCGGAATTAAAAAAAAATTACTGTAAATTTTTTTATATATACTTTTCGTGTTTCGGAGACCATATTACACCCGAAAATGTTATGCACAACCCTTCGACAAAAATTTTGTTGCATAGTGTAATTAGTTACATGAAAGGGAAAAAGGGTCGCTTCGCCAAAATTTTAAAATTCAACACCCTTCAACTTGGACAGTCCATGACTGATCTCTTTGATATTGTGTGTCATAACTACTATCCAATAGGACTAAACTTACAAAACTGCCACACTTGATGTGAAATTCTCCTAATGCATTTTATTCCTATAGTATCGTTTTTTTCTCCAAGGTATAGTATATATATGGGCTTCCGCTTATTATTCACAAGATTTTTCATAGAAATAATGTGAGATGACCAATATGGCCTTCAATACTTATTTATATGAATTACAACACAAAGTAAATTTATATTCTAATTTTACGATCCAGAGAAAAGCCGGGTGATAAAAACCTTGTTGTTTGTTATGTTTTTTTTTTTTTTTGTAGCGACAGACCAGAGCTTCTAGTGGGAATCGAACCCACGACCCCCAAACTCATAGCCGAGTACGCTACCAACTCACCTAGTGCGCTACCAAATCCTAATACTATATATCCACAAGCATTTAGTTCAATTATTTTAAATGCCACTGCGTTGCAACCCTCGAACACAAATCTCACAATATTTTTTCTCACAAATTTGTCTGATATATTCTGCGGTTATGCTGATATTGCGGTATGTTTAACATTAACTCTGCAACCATGCAATTGATTGGCAATTATGTTCAACCAAATATTCATCTGAATATTGTGTGATGAATAATACAATTTATAAAATTGTCCTCCATTTGTATAATTGAGATAAAATTTACAACGACCACATACATGATAATTTGTGATATTTAAAATGCAATACACGAATAGTTTACAAACACTGGCTATTTGTTTTATTGTAGTGAATGGGAAAACATTTGATGTAGAAATTAATTGTATTACCATTGGCCAATAAAATATAAACATATATAACATAACTAATACAACTATAGGGAAAACAACAATATCAAATGGAATTACATAACCACACTTAAGCGCAGTAACGGCAATAAGAGAGAGGGTTATAAAACTAGTAATAAGAGTAGAATCAGAAGATTCATAAATTGTTGTTTTGGTTTCATAAAATTGTTCGCCTTAATTTATACAAAAAAAACACTTTTTTGGTCTTGGAAACAAAAAAAAATTTTGTTGCATAGTGTAAGCATTGCATACAATTGTAATTATCAATCAATGTGATCGTCTAACAAATAGAAATAACAATTCTTTATACATCTTACCTCATCCAGTTAGACGTAAAAATGTACCCTATTTAATAAGCCTTTAAAACTATTTACCCTATCCAAGGATATGGCAATAATTCCCACACAAATGTAAATGCTTCTGGAGGTTCAGAGAGAGAGAGAAAGAGCGGAAATGTTAGATACGAACGTGGCCATAATAAATAGTAAAGAAAAGTTACCACAAAAACACGTCAAATAAATGAA
The DNA here is from genome assembly GCA_963930755.1 of Eudasyphora cyanicolor. NCBI lineage: Eukaryota > Metazoa > Arthropoda > Insecta > Diptera > Muscidae > Eudasyphora > Eudasyphora cyanicolor. Next base: position 132,958,440 of record OZ005738.1, read on the forward strand.
CTTAATAAAAAGAGATGAACCGATATAGACAAGTAAAAATAGTTCTTCTACTGTGCTAACCAGCACTACAAACACAGACATTCAGAGAAAATTCTACCACAGCATTGTAAGCAAAGAAACAAAATCTATTACATACATAAATATCAATAAAAGATGAAATACGGAAAAGAACTGAGAGCGAATCAACGATGAACACCGTAATTGAAGTGGAAGACGTGCACGGAATTTATTTTCTTCATTGTCCCGCAAGTTATGAACTTTTTCTTTGGGGAGTCAAAACAAATAAAATGAATGTGGATGTGAAGCCTTCCAGAAGTATCAGTTATACATTTATTGATGGTTTATGTAGTTTACTCTGTGATTATTATATTAAAATGTCTGAAAGTATAGCATGTTTGAGCTGTCAAATTGTGGTAGTTTAGCAGCATCTAAAAGTATGTTTCATTTGTTTTCAGTGCGGACAGTTTAATCTCTTCATTTCCAGTTATCTCCTTCTCTGCGGAAAGCAAATAACTGTTGGTCTTGCTAAATATGTTGCATATCGTCACCTGAAATCCAAAATAACGTAACCCACATGTTCATTATTTTTCAGGAAAAGCAAAAAAATAAAATAAAGTAATTTTAAACTTTTGACCAAATTTAGGGATTTCAGACTATTAAGGCGAAATCAAATAACAAATCTAGCGCAATTAGTTGTGGCGTACATTCTGAATTAAATAAAATTTATGAATCTTTCCCTTTTTTTTAATGACCTTGTTTTCTTTAACGTCATTTTGAGTATCAGTAATAAAATGGTCAATTTTTGATATTGAACTCCAAAATTTTGTAGGAATGTGTAGTTTAACCTAATAGACTAATTTTTTTGATGTTACATGATTTTGGATTTTAGATGACGATATATTTTAGGCGCCATGGCGATCATATAATGTACTCTACGACTCATGGAGTCATCTACTCTATAGTAGACGACTCGTGGAGTCATCTACTCTATAGTAGACGACTCGTGGAGTCATCTACTCTATAGTAGACGACTCGTGGAGTCATCTACTCTATAGTAGACGACTCGTGGAGTCATGACTCGTGGAGTCATGAGTCGTGGAGTCATCTACTCTATAGTAGACGACTCGAGGAGTCATCTACTCTATTGTAGTATCTCGTGAAGTCATCTACTCGATGGAAGATGTCTCGTGAAGTTATCTACTCTATAGTAGAAGACACATGTAGTCATCTACCCTATAGTAGTCGACTGGAGGAGTTATCTACTTTATAGTAGACGACTGCGGGCGGCATCTACTTAACAGTACACGCCTCGTAGTCATCTACTCTGTAGAAGACGACTCGAGGAGTCATCCACTCTTCAGTATACGACTATTGGAGTCATCTACTCTACAGTATACGACTCATGAAGTCATCTACTCTATAGTAGACGACTCGTGGAGTCATCTTATCTATAGTAGACGACTCGTGGAGTCATCTACTCTTTAGTAGAACACTCGTGGAGTCTTCATAACAGACGACTCGTGGAGTTATCTACTCTATACTCCACAGCAGAAGAGTCATATAATCATCTACACTATGGTAGATGACTCGTGGAGTCATCTACTTTATAATAGCCAACTCGAGGAGTCATCTACTCTATAGAAGATGACTCGTGGAGTCATCTGCTCTATACTAGACGACTCTTGGAGTCACATACTCTATAGTAGATGACTCGTGGAGTCATCTACTCTTTACTGGACGACTCGTGGAGCCATATACTCTACAGCAGAAGAGTCATATAATCATCTACTCTATGGTAGACGACTCGTGGAGTCATTTACTCTATAGCAGACGACTCGTGGAGTCATCTACTTTATAGTAGACGGCTCGTGGAGTCATCTACTCTCTTGTAGACGACTCGTGGAGTCATCTACTCTACAGTAGACGTCTCGTGGAGTCGTATACTCTCTGGTAGACGATTCGTGGAGTCAAAGATTGATGCATCTTTTAAATTTGTGTGGAATTCCTTTGTAATGCAAAGCGAATGACCTGTACTGTTTTTTGAATAACTTTTCATTGGATTGACGGATAAATACCAAATTTTGACTGAATATAATTTGGAATATGTAGAAAATAAAAATGCAATCTCCCTAAGAGTACTTTAAGTCAACTTATGTTTTAGAATGGAGGTATCGATATACTCCATAGTAGACATCTCGTGGAGTCATCTTCTCCGTAGAAAATGATTCGTGGAGTCATATACTCTTTAGAAGACGATTCGTGGAGTCATATACTCTATTGTAGACCACGCGATAAGTCATCGACTCTATAGTGTACGATTCTTGGAGTAATCTACTCTATAGTAGACGAGCCGTGGTGTAATCGGCGAGTCATCTACTCTATAACAGACGCCGAATAGTACACTATTCTATCTACTCTATATTAGACGACTTTTAAAGTCTCTGTATTGGAGGATATGCGAAATCATCTAGTGTACGCCTTGAAGAATCATGTACTCCATTGTGGACGACACGTGAAGCCACCTACTCCATATTAGATGACGTAGTGTCAGTCAGAATGTAAGGGTATACTTTCTATTATTTCTTGTCCTAAAGTAGACTTTGTTGAAACTTCGGTTTCCTTCTATACTTAATTTCTTCTTTTTTAACAAATATTATCTCCACTATCAAATGCAGTGTACTTTAACATAAGCTTTAACGTATGTACTTTTCACATTTGCTTCTTAACGTATTTGTTAATTACTTCACAAATGTATAGAATACATTTAGGATTAAGTATAATTGCAAATCGTTCAATCTACAAAATGATTAAGGGTCATTTAAGGGACTCTTCCCTCACATTGACATTTTTTTAAAGAAAAAATCGCTAATGTCTTCTCACTTATTGGTAAGGTAGTCATTTGAAGTACTAGGTTTTTAGATGCTTTTACCTAAAGCTATACTTCATTCAGTTTCTTATTGGCCAATATCTCTGTAAATAATCTATTAACTCAATTTCCGGTTGCATTCGATTTCTTGTTTCGATTTGTTCATCTACTCCTTTTGTACAATAAATTTAACTGTTTAATTTAGTTTTTCTTTTTTTCTGGAAAATGTATAGCCTATCTTTAGGAAAACCTTGAAGATATTTGTATGTAGCCTATCTTTAGGGACGTGTTGAGGATATGCTTTAGTCTTTATTTTATAAAATGTAATTTCCTTTTAATTTCCTTTATGTGTACGATTTGCCTAAGGTGTATGGGAGGATTGACTAACAACTATTTCTAGGTATTATATATGCATAGATATAAATCTAAGCATAGAAATCCAATTCTACCCGAGGCTGTGGAAGACTTTATTAAATTTATTTTCTTAATTTATGGCATTAAGTGATAATTGTGAAAAACTAACAACCAAAAGCAACAAATGACTGCAGCAATGAATTGCAATGATTTTATTTCATTTTTCAAACTAACGAAATAACAATTTGAAAGTGTAATTAAACATTGTGTGACTGGGTCCATGCTTTTAGGCTGAACATTTTGATATTGAAGACATCAGCAATTTTAAAGATTAAAAAAGTTGGTTTAATTGTTGCAAAAACAATTTTTTTTTATTAATTTATTTTTAATTATAAAGTATATTTTGCTGAATAATTGAAAAAAAAGAAACATATGTCCGAACTCATCACCGTCCGTCCTTACTTGTTTTCTATGTACGACCTAAAATTTCAATGTTTTGAATATTCTATTATCTATTAAAAGTCTTCTTCTTTACAGTATATTTTCACATTATGCTTTGCCGAGTACATTTTTTTTACTATGTCAATATTGCACTTCACATAAAAATCTGTTATCGGATTAAGTTAAATTTTATTTCTAGTACATTTTATAGGTCACCAATGCACTTATCTCTCCTCCCCTCTCAAAATCTTCCCAACATATCCTTGGTTCTATACTATATGTGAAATAAAATTTAAATCCTCAAAGTATACTATGCTTTTGTTACTACAGATTTGCTTTGACTGCAGCAGCAATAACAAAACTTGGGTACCGTTACAAACACCAGAGGGAAAACTTAGTTATTTACTCTTGCTTTTAGATTTATTTACTCCGCTTCATTAGCATAAAAATTAACTTTCAGCAAAATGTTGAGTTGAGTCATCATTCTTATGGAATAGGCTAACATAAACTTAAACTTGGAGTGGTAATGAATAGACGAATTTCTTTTGAAATGTTGTTTTTTTGCTTGTGTCTAGAAAATTTATTTGGCAAATGTCAAATTAGTTTTTTGTTCTGTTATTATGTGCGTCCTCCCACCCGGAAAGTATGCTCTAGCTTTTATATCAAATTAAATCAAAGTTGTTTTCTAAAAATATGCAGTAAAATGATGCTACAGTTTAAGCAGAGACAACAACCATATTTTTTAGTTATATATGGGGTATACTTGTAGGGAATTGTTTTCTACTTTTATATTTTTATAAGACTGCAGACAGCAAAATTTTAGAAAATTAAAAAACCAGTAAGGAGAGGCAGAAAGTCGGGCTGGGCCGACTATATAATACCCTACACCTCCCTAACAATGCGATAAGGGTTATTGCGATAATAATTTGGAATAATTGGTAAATGGGTAAGAACATATATATGCGGATATATCTAATTCTGAACCGATAATAGCTAAATTAAGCAATATTCGTTCCTAAATTGAGAGACATCTTTCTGGAGAATTTTGTAATGATCGGAAGTAAAGTACAACTTCTATAGCGCTTTGTAACCAAATCAGGAGGAACATATATATGGAGCTTATATATACATCTGAATCGATTTTCCCTGAATACTCATTCATGTACGTACTGATTGGATATAAAATACAGTTTCTACAGCGCTTTCATGTCAAATCGGGTGCAACATATATATGGGGGCTATATATAGGGCTATATATAAATCTGAACCGATTTTCTCCGAATTTGGCAGTATTCCTGCATGTAATAAGAAACCCCTTTCTGCCGAATTTCGTACTGATTGGATATAAAATACAGTTTCTACAGCGCTTTCATGTCAAATCGGGTGCAACATATATATGGGGGCTATATATAAATCTGAACCGATTTCCCCCAAATTTTGTATTGTATCTCGGTTACAAAATGTTGCTTATACAGTGCATATATGCCAAATCGGAGGTACATATATATGGGAGCTATATGTAAATCTGAACCGATTTTAACCAAATTCAATAGGGATCATCCTTGGGTTTCGTTGAGATCGGACCATAATTGCGACCTGTTATTTGATTACAAGAATACGTCTACAGACGGACATAGCTAAATCGACTCAGAAAGTGATTACAAGTCGATCGGTATAATAAACAATGGGTCTATCTCTTCTCCTTTTGGGTGTTACAAACAAATGGACAAAGTCATAATACCCTGTACCACAGTGTGGTGTAGGGTATAAATATAGATTTCTGACACATTTTACGCCTAAAAATCGGCAATGCCGATAGTTTTGCGTAAAATTGAATGCAAAAAAGTATAAACGTGAGAATATTGCATTCATAGATCTGATTCAATCCTAAATATAACGGAAAAATGTCTGAAGTGTAAATAAGATGTCAAGTCAAAAAGCAAGATCTTTCGGAGATATATAGCAGAACTTTAAGCAATTAGGACCATTGTTCGTAAGTGACAAACTGCCAACCAATAGGTTGGAATGAATAACCGCTATTTTGTCAAGAATTCAAATCGAGAGGGATATTTGTACCAGGGCCATATAAAAACATGGATTTAAACTGTCCACAAATCATCCGCAATCATCATCATGAGTTTTATCCAAAGAATGCTACATTTAATCTACATTCCGGCTCAGTTTCAATATTCCAACTCTGCATATTGCCTACCTGAGTGGTACACATCATTTCTGTTTATATTTACATACAAACTGGACATACTATTATACAAACTCTCAAATATCCCAATTGTGATGTTTACCCAGTGTTATCCTTTAGGTTCGACAAGGTGTGAGTGTATTTACTGACTGTGGGCCAGAGACAGAGATAGAGAGTCGGAGAGTAACCACATACAATTACATAATTATATGTTGACATCTTAAAATGTTAAGTAATTCCTTTGGTCTGTTTAACAAACAAATTTATTTCAAAGTACTCTTGAATGGAGTATAATTTGCACAAATGCTGTGTCATTTGTGCATTTATATCATGAAAGTTGAACTATGGCAAAACGTTGGAGGAAGTTGATGTTAATAGGTTTTGCACTGCAATTGGAAATTTCCATTGAGAGAGAAGTTCTTAATAATAATCCCACAATAATCATAAAAAAATTTGAGTAATATTGTATAAATCCTTTTCTCCCATTTAAAGGAAATTAATTTTGTGGGATAATTTTTGAAAATTGCGTTTGATTCGTAACTTTGAAAATTAAATAATGTAAGACTCTTAACCAGCAAAAAGTGCAAATTATTTATATGACTTACAATTTTTAAACGGCGGCTAAATATGCAAATTTTTTCAAATTTGACAATGTCAGTTCTCGGATTAAGGCATCCCCCGGTCAAATTTTATACTGATTGATAGTAATTACACCACCTATAGCGCTTAGATGACAAAACGGAAATACCACATATATATTGGACATAAATCTCTATATCTGTACCGATTTTCAAAATTTTAATTTCGATAGTCTTCTTTCTAAATGAGATATTTTTACAGATTGTCCATTTATATGAAAATAACAGGTAAGTGTAACTCTGGTTTGTCGTTGGGGTGCTGAATTCCCACCTGGTGAAATATCCAACTGGTACTGACCTAAAAAATGTCCTATTGTACTACTGAATACGTTACATTTTGTTAACTACATATTTACTGGTTGCACTTCGAAAAATGGTCCCAACTGGTCTTCTACTAAGGAAACTATAGCCTAACTGGTCATCTTCTAAGCAGTAGATGACCCAAATGACCGCCTACTAAAGAGTAGATAATCCAACATGTCGTCAACTAACACATTACAGAATTTTTCAGCTCATTGATTTGGGACTCAATTTTTAAGGTTTGTTCCTCCTTTTTTTCTCCTATTAAATATCTAAAACTTTGCTTCAGACACAAAAGAGATATTCCGCACGGTATACCGAGAAAAAAATTTAGAAAAAGTGAAAAAATTCACCTCGAGCAACAAAATTGGTAAGGCCATTAAATTATTAATTGCGCTAACTTGACTAAATGAATGATGCAGAATTTCATATTTTTGGGGCTACTTTCACGTCCAATTCTCAGAATGGAGTCCCAAAATCAAGTGTTGCACTGTGTAAGCAGTAGATAACCCAACTTGTAATCTGCTAGGGGATAGATAACCTAACAAACTGCATACTAGGGAATACGAGTATATTACCCAACAGGTCGTCTTCTAGGAAATAGATAACCCAACTGAACGCCTACAAAGGAGTAAATAACCAACTGGTCATCCACTAAGAAATAACGGGTGAACCAAGTAGAGATAGTTTTTTCAATAGCCTTTTTGACAGATCACGTGTGAGTCGTGTCATGTTATTTTTGTTAAGTATTGTTTGGTATATCATCATGGAACGTCTTACGCCTGAACAACGTTTACATATCGTTCAACTTTATTACGAAAATTCACGTTCTGTGAGGAATGTGTTTCGTGCACTTCGCTCAACTTATGGTCAACATAATCGGCCTACTGAGCGTACTATTCGCAACACCATACCCCATCTTGAGACCCAGCATTCATTATTGGATAATATTCGACCGAATAGACCACGTCCAGCACGCAGTGAAGAAAATGTAGCGGCCGTAGCTGAGAGTGTACACGAAGACCGTGGAGAGTCGATTCGGCGCCGTTCGCAGCAAATCGGACTGACGTATGGAACGACTTGGCGCATTTTACGTCGAGATCTTAAATTGAAAGCATACAAAATACAGCTTGTGCAAGAACTGAAGCCGCCCGACCTTCCATAGTGACATCGCTTCGCTCTATGGGCTCTTGAAAAGTTCCAAGAAGATCCGACGTTTTCGAGCCAAATTTTGTTCAGCGATGAGGCCCATTTCTGGCTCAATGGGTATGTAAACAAGCAAAATTGCCGCATTTGGGAAGAAGAGCAACCTGAAAAGATTCAAGAGCTGCCACTTCATCCAGAAAAAACAACGGTTTGGTGTGGTTTGTGGGCCGGTGGAATCATCGGTCCATATTTCTTCAAAAATGATGCCGGTGGGGATATGTAAATTCTAAAGTTTATGCGGACAAACCCGCTTGGATTCAGGCCTTGGAGCAAAACATCACACGTGTCAATCGCCAGTTACCAGTCGAAATGCTCGAACGAGTCATCGAAAATTGGACTCAACGGATGGACCTGAGACGTAGCCGCGGCCAGTATTTGATAGACATAATCTTCAAAAAATAAATGCCAAAGAATGTTCTTTTAAATGATAATAAACATTCCCCATTCAATTTAGATTTTCTGTGTTTTTTCTTTAATAGATAACTCAAGTGGCTGTGTAGTGCGCAGAAGCAAAAACAACATGTCTCAAGTTTAGTTTAGTTCAGTTTAATTTATTGAGCCTTTTATACAATTATTATTGGAGTAACTACATTAATAATTTAGAAAATAACTTAAGATTATAATGTGTTATCTTAATTAACATAATAGTTACAAGCACCTTGCTTTTTCATGAAATGGATTGAATACTGTGTATAAAAATGGACTGTGTTGGCGCCCTTGCTCCCGGGGCTGGACAAAAATTAGAGAGTAAGTTCTCAAAGGTTAACTTAAAACTAAAAACAAACAAAATAATCAAAATAAGGATATTAAAAGAAAATAACAAATAATTTGAAATTAGAAAATTTTTATAGTAGGAAGTGTTTATAAAATAAATGGCGTGAAATTGAATTTATCCCCTATGAGTTCCTGATAGAACTTTGTCATAAAAAGGATGCCGTACACAATCATTAACATTAAAAATTGGCGCGCAACATGTCTCAACTCAATTGGTGGACTACTAGGGTATACGTAACTTAAATGTCCGCCTATTAAGGATAAAATAGCACTACTGGTCATAGTATACATAGTCGTCTACTAGGAAGTACATAACCCAACTGTAATCCTTTACTAAGCAGTAGATAACCCACCTGGTTGACTAATGAGAGGTAGATAACCCAACTAAGGCCTCTTCTAAACAGAAGATAAACCAATATGTCGGCAACTAAGGAGTAGTTAACGCAACTGGTTGACTACTGAGGAGTAGATAACCCAACTATGGTCCTCTACTAAAAAGAATATAAACCTATATGTCAGCAACTAAGGAGTAGATAACCCAACTGGTTGACTACTGAGAAGTAGATAAACAAACTATAGTTCTTTACTAAATAGAAGTTAAGAAATATGTCGGCAACTGTGGAGTAGATAACCCAACTGGTGGTCTACAAAGGAATAGCTATCCCAAAAGTGGCTCCCTACAATCCAGTAGAAAGCCAAACTTGTCGTCTACTAATAAGTAGATGACCCAAATGGTAGTTTGCTAAGGAGAAGATAACCCCATTGACCGACTACCAAGGAGTAAATAACCCAGCTGGTCATCCACTAAGGAGCACATAAGCCAACTTGTCGCCTACTAATGTATACGTAACCCAAATTACCACCTACTAAGGATAAAATAACTGAACTGGTCATGTACTAAGTATAAAAAAGCCCAACTGGTCATCTACTAAGGAAAAGATAAATCAACTAGTCGTTTACTAAGAAGTAGATAATCAAACTGGGTATCTAATAATGTGTAGATAACATAACCGGTCGACTACTAGGAAGATGATAACCCAACTGGTCCTATATTAAGGAGTAGATAACCCAACAGTAACCCTTTACTAAACTGTGAATAACCAAACTGGTTGAGGAGGTGTTATCTACCCAAATATGGTCCTGTACTAAACAGAAGATAACCATGTATATCGGCAACTAATGTGTGGATAACCCAACTGGTTGATTACTGAGGAGTAGATAACCCAAATATGATCCTCCAGTAAACTGAAGACAAACGATGTCAGCACCTTAGACCAGCACCTTAGGCAACCTTATTGGTCGCTAACTAAGGAGTACATAATCCAATTAATGAACAGATAAAGCACGTCTATAAGGAGTCTATTAAGGAATAAAACATGTGATTTTCAATCGCACGATATAGGCGGCCAATTGACCGGCCCCGGACGTGAAATATACTGTTCACCGAACTCAAAATTCAATAAAAATAAATAAAATTCAATTATATGCAAGCGTTGTTCGTTTGTAAGTCGATTCATGGTTAAATTATAGACCAAACTTAATATGTTTGGCAGTATCATGTTACACGCAAAGAACTGAGCTGCCTAAGATAGTGTTGCCAAAAAGAAAGTTGCAAAAAATCCCGCGTTATGACCAACAGGTCATCTGGTAAGAAGTAGTTAACTCATCGTGTTTCTTTACTAAGCAGTAGATAAACAAATTATGGTCATCTGCAAGAATAGATAACCCCAAAGAACCTTTCCTAAGGAGTACAGAACATAACTGATAGTATACTAAGGAGAAGATAACATAACGGGTAGTCTACTAAGGTGTAGATAACCCAACTGGTCCTTTATTAAGGAGTAGATAACCTAGATATCGTCAACTAAAGCGAATATAACTCAAATGACAGCATGCTACGTAGTAGATAACCTAACTAAGGAGTAGATAATCTAACTTGTAACTGTATATGTGTAAATCCTATCTGTTTGATATTATCTAACTCAAATGCCAGCATACTAGTCAGTAGATAACCCAACTAAGGAGTAGAGAATCCAACTTGCTGTATATTTGGGAGTGGATAACAAAACTGTTCGTCTACTAAGTAGTAGATTCAGGCGAGGCAGTCGAATGATCTACGTCATCAAATCAGTGATTGGTTCCAATTTAAGCACTACGGCGATCAAATTCAGGTAAATTGGCACTTCATTTCCCGAAGATTGAATCGAGACATATCACGACTAGCTGTATAAATATGGTAGGGCAACATACTCGTACACCTACCCCAACCCATCGAACTTTGATATTGCATTAATTAGTATGAATTCCGAGTAGTTGATATATTAAGATTTCTCATTTGTATAAATGCACTAAGTAATTTTCTCTCAGGGTAGAAACTGTATCATTATTTTAACAAAATTTTACATTAATGACAAAATATTGCTAGTCATTCTTTCTGGCAGTCTCCCACTCCCGTCAATATGTCATTTGCAATCAACCATAAGCTAACCAAAAAATCAAAATAAAATCTATACATTAACTCTTATTAAGCCGTAGTCAAATATCATAATATTACACATACGTATATAAGTATATGTATATGCATATCAATTAAACAGAGATTACATTATATTATTTGGTTATAATAAAGACTTAACAAAATTCAAGTCGATCATTATTACTAGGAGAGATGACAAGTAGAGAAAGGACAGGATTGGGTAGGAGACATAAGGTTATGAATTTAATTGTTTCCATATTAATATGGGACAATTTGTAAAACTGCAAAGGATGCGAACACACACACATATAGAAACTTTATAATCACATACACAAAGACATAATGAATTTCATTGAAATGAATTTATTTTAATATGCCTATGTGGCATTAGTAAAATAATTACAAAGACCATAAAGGACAATACGTACTCACACATTTCACATGACCCTATGCAATTTTGAGAATAATGTAAATTTTCAATTTGCCAGAATTTTTGGGTGGAGCGTGTTGTGGGGATACAATTATACTCAATTGGTTTGCTGGTCATACGGGACAAATGATTTTGTGCTGCAATATGAATATGTATGAACTGGAAAATCCTTTAAGTTTCATAGATTAGCTAGAAACTAGTATTACATAAAGACATTGCCCACAAGTGGCAATTTTAACGAATTATTAATGTCATAAGAATAAGCATGCAGTTTAGATACAATGATGCAGAAGTTTAGCCAACTCAAGACATGTAGACGATAATTTACCAAAAGGATTTGTATTGAGAGATTAAATGGCAAAGAAGGATTACTGTATTGCAATTGTTCGTTTATGAAATTTCTATTGTTCTTTTGAATACAAAGTAGATAAGTATAATTAGAGCCTTAAACCTTTACATTGTATAAATTATAAATGAATAATAATTTGGAAAAATTAACCATTAAAATTGTTTTTTTTTTTTAGATTTTCTTTCTTTGAGAGAAAAACAAAATATAATATGAAATATGGTACTTTGTGTGAGAGATATCAAAAAGTTTGGAAAAATTTCGCAAGAGTCATTCAAAAATACCACCGAAAAATACATTGACAACATTTTCTAAATACTATAGGTAACACTGTGCAACACATGAACACTTTTTGCAAAATACACAGACTAGACTTTATATGTTCGATGCTACACTGTTTTCCAATAAGAGTGATATGATTTCTTTAAAAAAAAACGCACTTATTGTTAAGGAAATTCAAAAGTTTTTTATTTAATGTGAAGTACAATCGATACAATTAAGTTCTAAATAAAACGTCATTCAAATGGCTTCCACGACTTATTCTGCAGGAACGAATTCGATTAACCCAATTTTCGAGCACTTTTTCCACTAAAGCAGCTCGTATGTCATGAATGGCACGTTCAATATTGACTTGTAAAGCTTGAAGAGAGTCTGGTTGATTTCGAAAGACCAATGACTTCAAATAACCCCACAAGAAATAGTCTAAAGGTGTTAAATCACAACTTTTTTAAGGCCATTCAATATCACACTTTCTTGAAATAATCGAATCACCAATCTTTTCTCGCAAACAATTCAATTGTTTCATTTGCTGTGTGGCACGCAGCCACAATCGGTCAATGGCCAAAAGATCTAGCTCTTAACGAGAGCTAAAATATTGCTCATTGGTGTTTTTTGGATTTAAATGAAAAATGGACTTAGCATCATTTTCAAATGTGAACGGAAAGTCTATTTTTGCTATAGCTCATTAACGGTACGTCGGTTCGGGAATCGGTCAATGGCAAAATGATAGCGTAGGTCAAATGGATTTTTAAAAAAGTGGACGTAGCCCACGAAAAGTTGCAATTGGAGAACGATTATTTTGATAATAAAACTGAATTATTTGTATACGTTGTTCTAACGTACAGATATCTCTCCATGATGAAATTGTAAAGACTACTGAATACAATGAAAAACAAATGACAGATCATGACATATTATATTTATTATTATTATTATTATTATTTACTAGCTGAGCCCGGTGCGCTTCGCTGCCCATGTCAAAATTCGCGCTGTAGAAACTGTATTTTATATCCGATCAGTACGAAATTCGGCAGAAAGAGGTTTGTTATTACATGAAGGAATACTGCCAAATTCGGAGAAAATCGGTTCAGATTTAGATATAGTCCCCATATATATGTTACCCCCGATTTGAAATTCAAGCGCTGTAGAAACTGTGTTTTATATCCGATCAGTAAGAAATTCGGCAGAAAGAGGTTTCTTATTACATGAAGGAATGCCGCAAAATTCGGAGAAAATCAGTTCAGATTTAGATATAGCCCCCATATATATATGTTACCCCCAATTTGACATGTAAGCGCTGTAGAGACTGTGTTTTATATCCGATCAGTACGAAATTCGACAGAAACAGGTTTCTATTTTACATGAATGAGTATTCTAGGAAAATCGATTCAGATTTATATATAACCTCCATATATATGTTCCTCCAGATTTGGTTACAAAGCGCTATAGAAGTTGTACTTTACTTCCGATCATTACAAAGTTCTCCAGAAAGATTTTTCTCAATTTAGGAACGAATATTGCTTAATTTTGCGATTATCGGTTCAAAATACATTTACCAATTATTCCAAATTATTATCGCAATGACCCTTATCGCATTGTTAGGGAGGTGTAGGGTATTATATAGTCGGCCCCGCCCGACTTTCTGTCTTTCCTTACTGGTATTGTAATAAATTCACTGAATGAAAAAATACCGAATTCAGTGGAAAGTCCAGAAAATAGAAATGTATACTTATAAAATTTCCAAATTCTTGTTTCATTGATATTGCATCACATTATCATATTGCGATTGTATTGGAGTGAGCAGCTGTAATTATCGCATACCGAGCATTTTTGTTCATGTGTTTCCTATATAATACTTGCAAGATATATCAAAATATGGGCTGGGCCACGCCCACTGGTCCTATTCCGCCCATTTGAAAGCCAATCACGTAGACTGCTACCAGATACATATACGCAAAATTTCAACACTCTCGCTAACAAAATGAGCAAGATAATTCAATTTCAAAATTTGGCTTATATGGGCGGTGGCCCGCCCATTGGTCAGATCCCGCCCATTTTCTGACCAATTACGTAGAATGCCACCAGATACACATACACAAGATTGCAGCACTCCCGATAGCAAATTGTGCAAGATATAAAAATTTCAAAATTTGGTCATTGTGGGCGGGGCCACACCTATTGGTCCGAACCCGCCCATTTTTGGACCAATCACGTAGATCGCCAACGGATATATATACACAAAATTCCAGGTCTCACGCTAACAAATTGTGCAAGATATCACATTTTTTAAATTTGGCTTATATGGGCGGTGCCACGCCCATTGGTTCGATCCCGCCCGTTTTTGGATCAATCACGTAGACTGCCACCGTTTACATATACACAAAATTCCAGCACTCTCGCTAACAAATTGTGCAAAATATCTCAATTTCAAAATTTGGCTTATATGGGCGGGGCCACGCCCATTGGTCCGATTCCGCCCATTTTTGGAAAATTCACATAATTTGCCATTAAATGCATACAAACAAAATTTCAGCGCTATACCTATAATAGGAGCAGAAATATCGGATTTTTAACCTGCGATTTGTATGGGAGGTACCACGCCCCTTTGTCCAATTAATTTTTTTTTCTATATAAACCATCTCGTGAAAATTTAGAATCGAATAAAAAAAAAATTATCCAAATCGCTCCAGCCGTTCTGACGTGATGCCATTACACAGATGGACCGTTTCATTTTTATATATATAGATTAATAGATTTTTCAACAAACATTTATAATTCATTATAATGTAATTCAAAATAAGTACATATGTTTACTATAATCTATATTTGGCGTAACATTGAACGTTGTTTGCCAGAATGGCATAATAAAATAGTTATTAATTAAATTCATTTAAAATCAATTTTCTGTATTTTAAACAGCTTTCTAGATAATTGTATAAAGGTAACATATTTGTTCCATTTAACAAGGCAATCACATCATCATAATCAAGGGTAGGTTTGCCAAAACAACGGAATCTAGTGTTTTTGTATATAGGACAAACTCCTATAAAGTGGAAGGTGTTCTCAGATTGGTCCAAATTACAGATAGTACAAAAACCAAGGGTGTTATTTTTAAAGGCTCTCGCGTTGATGTTAAGTAATACGCCTCTGGCCATACACGCTGAAAAAAAATCGCTTCTGTAGTATATTGTCCCAAACATATTCGGCTTGAAACATATATATATTCAGGGTACACTCTAAACATATAGCATTTGGTATATACAAAAATTATATACTTGGGAAGATGTCGTTCTAAACAAATCTTTGTTTACATCCCAATATGTTATTATTTGGGACTATTATTTCCGAAACAAATATTTATTTGTATTTAAGTATTCGGAAAATACATAAATTGTGTTAAATTTTTCAGTAATTCAAAGTTAATTTTTTTTCGATTTAAAACGGAAGTTAATATGGTATCATAACTGGGAGGTCTAATTCGAAAACAAGGAAAAATTAAAACTGAATTTCGAAAAAGTCAGTAAATGTTTTGAAAATTTTTTTAAATAAAATATATTTGGAAAAATTCCTAAACAATAATTTTATTTGTATTTAAACACATATTTTATTTGAGAAATTTATTTTGCAAATAAATTTTGTTGTAATATATGCGTTCCAAATACATTTTATTGATTTTCAAATAAAATTTATTTGCTCAGAAATATATAATATTTAAAAATTTGTGTTCCAAATATATTTTCTTTCGATTCAAACATATCAAAAAAGGTGATTTTGCCCCGTGTAATAATAATGCTTGTAGCACGAGTTGACCAACCAGGAACGTAGTATAGGCTAGACATATCATAGTTGAGCTGTGAATATAAGTCGTGAAACTGCGAACTTCTGGCTTTTTCAATGGCGTCATTGCGTTCCTTTTTACAAATTAAGCTCAATATTTGTTTGCTATATGAACATAGAGGCCGATAAAAATTTACAGGAGAGTATTGAAGGTCTTGGTACGTATTTAACCATTCCTCAGCCCAAAATATTTTCTTCTCTATAATTTCGGTAGCCAAAACCCTGGGTAGTCTACTTGTTGGAAGTTGAAGAACTTTGTTGATATATGCAAAATGTAGCTTTAACGTTGATGTATATATAGAATCCATACCAGTCTCGAGATTAAGCAAATAGTTTGGCGTGTTAGTTGGAAGATGTAACATTTTTTTGATGAAAACCCTAAACAGCTTTTCAACCTCATCGTAGTTTTTGAAACCCCATACCTGGCCGGCGTAAAACATGATTGAAGTAGAAGCAGCATTGAATATTTTCAACTTATTTGTCATGGATAATGAGGGATTATTAATGTATTTGCTCCAGGTGGAAGAAATGGCCAGCTTAGACGAAGCCTGTTTGTAATTTAAGTGATCCTTAAATGATAAGTTGTATGCAAAATCAACCCCAAGATATTTATAATTGTTAACAACCTTTATATTATCGCCACCATAATTCCATCTTAAATTGGATGATATTCGAGCTCCAGTTCGAAATATTAGTACCTTCGATTTATCCAGATTGACTTTCAAACTCCAGGTTAAACAATATTGGTATAATCCGATAAAATTACGATGTCATCTGCATATAGTAGAATTTTTACACATACACCAGCAACTTCTACACCACCTGGTAGTATATCAGCAATGTCGTTTATATACAATGAAAATAGATTAGGGCTTAAAATACAACCTTGTTTGACACCCAACTCCACAGAAAAAGATTCTGACATTCTAGACCCATCCCATATTGTGCTATTAGTGTTGATATATGAGTTTTGTATGATACGTATTATCTTCGACAATAGGCCCATACAGGAAAGCTTGTAAAAGAGGCAATTTCTTGGGATCATATCGAAGGCAGACGAAAAACCGACAAAGAAAGCATACGTTTTTTTACCTTTTAGCTTGTTTAAGTGTATAATATTAACAAGGTTAAAAATATTATCAACAGTCGAGTAATGCTTCCTAATACCAGCTTGGTACTCATTTAAAATTTGTTTATCTTCAATCCACTCATTCATGCGGTTCAGTATGACTGTGTTAAATATTTTCCCCAAAGCATCCATTAGAGACAAGCCATGATAGTTTGTTGGACAGTTTGGGTCACCTTTCTAAAAAAAGGGGAATGATAACGGAATTACGAAAGCTTGTGGGAATTTCTTCTCTCAAAAATATTTTATTCAGAACAGAGAGTATTGCGATTCTAAAACCATGTGGAGCATATTTGTGAAATTCGTAGCAAATTCCATCTTGTCCTGGAGCTTTATCATGTTTCAAACCTCTCAAAACGCTGGCTAGTTCACATAATTCGATTGGAGAATCCAGAATTTCATCACTGAAAAGGGGCATACACAAAGATAGCATTTGACTGTTATGAGATCGCTGCAGCAACGAACTGAAATGTAGGAGAAAGTCATCGGCGGTTAAGTCACCCATAACAGCTTTTGGTTTTACACCTAATGACTTGGATATACACCACCATTCCTTGCTATCCTTAATCCAGTTGAGCCTATCCAGAGTTTTATTATAAAAATCAAGTTTTTTGCTTTTAAAAAGCTGTGTGCATTTAGCTCTAGCAGATATATAACGTGCTTTATTGACCGTGTTATGACAATTTTTCTGTAAGCGAAGCCATTTCATCATACATTTACGGGCTCGAGCACATTGCCAGTCGAACCATTCGTGTTTTGGTTCAAAAAATGCTTTATTTGATTTAATAGCCGCAGCTTGCGATATTATGTTTGTGATTCTCCTGACCAATTCGTCCACCGGATCATCCACGCCAAAGACTTTACTAGCAATAAGATTAGAAAGTCTGTTTGTATAAGTTTTCAAGTGTATCTTGTTCCAGCGTAGTTTTTGCAGACCAACCTTGACATATTACAAATGGCCGAATCGTCACTTCAAAATCATATAATCCCTAATGGAAAACCCGTTACTACCACAGGGTAGTATAACCCTATACTCGTTTTGGCGAAATTGGTGACCAATTTTTTTATGGGCCTCAAAAGTTTCGGAAAATCAGTGGGCCCCTTGAAAAAGGTGTCATCAGCTTTTGTCCAACAATTAATTCAGACTTGATGATACCGCTTAACTATATTTGACAATAATTCAGTTAAAAATAAGCTGAACAAAGTTTCTTAAGATTTTAGGCGAAAAAAATTGTTTCCTGCACTTTTTTTGAAAGAGTGAAGGAAAAAAATATTTTTTCACCTTTTTCAGCATAACTTACAGGGACTCGTAATTTTTCAGTAGCAATATTTGGCCAAATTGTAGCCAAAGTAAATGTAAACAACATTTGTGAACACTTTAATACAATCTGAAGGTGTCTAGGCACCCCAAATAGCTCAAAACCCCACATTGTACCTAAAAAATTTTAGTATTTCATTATTTTGAAACAAAAATATATTTTTGGTATAGGGTATGTTCGGCAAACTTTGTAGAAAATAGTAAGGCCAATATTTTTGTGGAACATATTAACTCTCTAGCTGCCCCACATAACTGTAATTGTTGGCCCTATTTTAACAAATCTTGAAAAACACCCCTTAAAATGGGGAGGGCGGGTATGAAATGTTCTACCAAAATGTTGGTCATAAAATTTTACTACATGTCTCAGAACACACCAAAGCCCAAAACATAACAGAAAAACAAAAAAAAAACGGTCAAATTCCAGTCAAAAAAGCTCTTTACTGGTATTGTTATTGCTTTGAACACCAGGTCGTATGACTAACATTGCTGCACGAAATGGCCAAGGGGGTTTTCGACTGGAATTTGACCTTTTCTTTGGTTTTTGTGTTAAGTTTTGGGCTTTGGTGTGTTCTGACACATGTAAATTGTAAGGGCCGATGTTGAATGTGAACAACACCTAATCGTCAAGTTTTTTTCTGCACTTCATTTGAAATTTTTCAATTTCAGACTCAATCTCAATTTGAACCATGGAAAGATACACAATCAAGCAAAGCGTTAAAGTTTTTTAAGCCTTTTACGAAAATGGGCGTTCAAATCAAAATGCATTTCGTGCACTTCGTGATGTTTTTCTGATCAGCATAATCGACCAAATGTGTTCACAATCGGGAGAATTGTGCAATCCGGGTGTGTAGGAGATGTGAAAACACCTGTGCATGCTCGCCCAGTTCGTTTGGTGCGGCTTATGGGCTGGCGACGTCATCGGGCCATACTTCTTCGAAATGAGGACGGTCAGGCAGTTACTGTGAATGGTGTTCGCTATCGTGAGATGATAACGAACTTTTTATGGCCCGAATTGGAAGATATGGATGTGGACAATATGTGGTTTCAACAGGACGGTGCCACTTGCCACACAGCTAACGAAACAATGGCTCTTTTGCGCAACAAATTCAATGTTTATTTGTGTGAGTCAAATATTATGTATTTGGAGTGTACCCTACATACAGGGTGGGCCTAAAGAAATCAAGGGGTGTAAAAGTTTAATAACTTTTTCGTTTATGCATTTTTTTTTTTTATTTTTTCTTTCAGATTATATAGACAACACTTGGAGAATTTATAATGGAGAGGTTCACAATTGAACAGAGAACCAGAACAATAGAATTTTATTATTTAAACCAGAGATCAATTATTTTAACGCAAAGAGCATATCGTCGACATTTTAACGTCAGAATTTCGCCCTCTGAAGCATCACCAACATGGCAGCGTAAGAGATTTGCCTCGAACCGGTAGACCACGTGTAAGTCGCACTGCGGAAAATATTGAACGAGTACAGCAAAGTGTTAACGAAGCACCAGATACATCTGTCAGAAGGCGTTCTGCTCAGCTAGAAATGTCTCGTACGTCACTACGGCGCATTTTAAAAAAAGATTTACAGTTATACCCATATAAGGTCCAATTGGTGCAAGAATTAAAACCCCCAGATCATTGGCAACGTCTAAATTTTGCAGTTAAATTTCAAGAGTAGGCCAGAAATGAAATCAACTTTATTAAAAATTTGATTATGAGTGATGAAGCTCATTTTCATTTGAGTGGCTTTGTTAATAAGCAGAACTGTAGGTTCTGGGGTTCTCAAAATCCAAGAGCCATTCATCAACGCCAATTGCACCCCATCAGGTGTACAGTATGGAGTGGGATCACATCTGAATATGTCATTGGGCCTTACTTCTTCGAGAATGAGGATGGAAGTGCTGTAACCGTAAATGGAGAGCGGTATCGGTTTATGATAGAAAATTGTTTACGTCCTGCTCTTGAAAACAGACCTGGTATGTGGTTCCGGCAGGACGGAGCCACTGTCCATACTGCCCGAGACACAATGGCACTTTTAAGTCAAATTTTTGGAGAGCGAATAATTTCCAGAAATTCGGAAATTATTTGGCCAGCGCGATCGCCAGATTTGACAGCACCCGACTATTTTCTTTGGGGTTATTTGAAGGAGCGAGTGTATGTGAACAAGCCAGAGACAATCCTTGAACTCAAAGCAAACATTGTTGCAGAAATTCGAACGCTACAGCCACAAGTTTTGAAAGGTGTTATGGAAAATGCTCTACAAAGAGCCCATCAGTGCGAAGCTGAAAACGGTGGTCATTTAAGAGACATTATTTTTCATACTTAGTGTAAAAAAAATTGCCTTTTGTATATTATATAATCTGGAAGAAAAAATAAAAAAAAAAATAATAAACGAAAAAGTTATTAAACTTTTACACACCTTGGTTTCTTTAGGCCCACCCTGTATACATATGTATGTTTCCAGCTAAATATGTTTGGGACAATATACTACAGGAACGATTTTTGTTCAGCGTGTACTCTTTAGTGGTAGAATCGAACCTATGTGTATTTTTTCACTGTTGTACAGTAAAATTACCTATACTTATGGATGGGGAAAAAGGGCTGCTTGAGCAAACTATACAAATTCAACACTCTCAAATGGGGAGAGTTCTTAACCGATCTCGATGAAATTTTCTGTCATAGATACTATCCAAGAGGACTAAACTTGGTGCAAGATTCATCACGATCAGAAGAAATTAGTTTTAAAAATTCACCCACTTGACTTGAAGTCCCCCATATAAAGTATACCCGTATAGTTTATAGGGAATTCGATCAAAATTTCAATGTGGCCAACGGAATATTAAAATTACTATACACCCCCATCCTACAGTGGATAGTATACAAATTTAAAGCTATATTTTTATTTTTTGTTTTTGTGCACTATTAATGCTTTGGCAACATCCTAAACAATTTGAAACGATGTAATTTCTATTCGTTTGACATTTCTTCTCCGAACCTTAGGCAGTCTGTGGCTATTCGTTTTGTTTTCCCCTCAAACAAATAATTTTATGACCATTCGAAAAGTTTTTCTTTGTTTTTTTTGTTTGCTACGGAGTTGCTCGTATGTCGACCGACAAACACTATCTATGTTTGCCAGGAGATAAAAGCTAAAAGCAATTTGACATAGTTTTTAATACACCTAAACTTTGTCCGATATGTTCTTTGCTTACCACTTAGCTCTGCTATTAGGATTTTGGCGGGTTGATGTAAGTCAGAATAAGTAAATACAAATTTAGAGCATAGTTTTTGAAATAACAAAAAAAAAATCAATATATTTTTTTTCGTGTAGCAACAAAATCGTATAATAGGTGGGAGTAATTTTTCCAATTCTAATTTTCAAAAAATAACACAACCTTTGTAGTTAAATGCCAAATACATAGTTGATGTTAGTATATAACGGGGTTTTCAATAGGGATGATATGATTTTGAAGTGACGTTTCGGCCATTTGTAATATGGCATGATCTGTCATTTGTTTCATCATGAGATATACGCAAGAACAACGTTTACAAATTATTAAGTTTTATTATCAAAATAATCGTCCTCCAATTGCAACTTATCGCGCGATTTTTTAAATCCAAAAAAAAAACACTTTCCAGTCGACCTACGACCTTGACACCCATGAGCAATATTTTAGTTCTCATTAAGAGCTAGTTTTTTGCCATTGACCGATTCCCGATCCGACGTACCGTTAAAGAGCTACAGCAAAAATAAACTTTCCGTTCACATATGAAAATTAAGCTAAGTCCATTTTCTTTTTAAATCAAAAACAAAACACTTTCCAGTCGACGTACGACCTTGAGACCCATGAGCAATATTTTAGTTCTCATTAAGAGCTATCTGTTTGCCATTGACCGATTGTGGCTACGTGCCACACAGCGAATTGTTGCGAGAAAAGTTTGGAGATTCGATTATTTCAAGAAAGTGTGATATTAAATGGTCTCCAAAAAGTTATGATTTAACACCATTAGACTATTACTTGTGGGGTTATTTGAAGTCATTGGTCTTTCGAAATGAACCAGACTCTCATCAAGCTTTACAAGTCAATATTGAACGTGCCATTCATGACATACGACTTGATTTAGTGGAAAAAGTGTTCGAAAATTGGGTTCATCGAATTCGTTCCTGCAGAAGAAGTCGTGGAGGCCGGTTGAATAACGTTTTATTTAGAACTTAATTGTATCGATTATACTTCACATTAAATAAAAAACTTAACAATAAGTGTGTTTTTTTTCAAAGAAATCATATCACTCTTATTGGAATACCTTGTATATTGTATTTTCGTTTTTGTTTTATTTTGGATTTTAGATCGTTATTGATTTGATATGTGCTGTAATACATAATAGAGGCAAAGATGGTCTAAAGCCAGAAGAATATCCTAGTT
Source organism: Eudasyphora cyanicolor (assembly GCA_963930755.1). Taxonomy (NCBI): domain Eukaryota; kingdom Metazoa; phylum Arthropoda; class Insecta; order Diptera; family Muscidae; genus Eudasyphora; species Eudasyphora cyanicolor. The sequence continues at coordinate 132,981,455 of OZ005738.1, forward strand.
ACAAATGAATAATAAAATATTAATATTATTTTTTCGGTGTAAGTTCAAATGCAATGGAATTTTGCTGGTGCACTGAAATGCCTTTGAATGTTTAGCAACAAAAGTAACTACATATTTGTTTTGAAACAAAATATGAAGCGCAATATTTAAATAACATTTTATTCGAATAGCGTTCATGTTCACGCTATTCTGCTGGTTTTTCTGGCCAAAGCCATTTAGAGGCGAGACTTTCCTTTCAGTTTATCCCACTTTGATATATCCATCCAAATAAGTTGGAGCGAACTAACAACATGTCGGAGAGCAGAAGTGTATTAGTTGCGGCGTCCTTTTTCCATGAAATAATACCAATGCACATACACAGACAATCACACAACCACACACACATAAAGTAACCGCCATTTTATGGTTTAGAATGTTATTCACAAGAATTGGAACAACAACAAAAACACTGAACATCAGCTAAACTATGTGATTTTGTTGGCGCTATTTTCAAATAGTTGATGTGTTTCTATATATGTGAGAGCCGGCATATATGTGTGACTATGTGAGCGCCACCGCAACACAAGGATCCATGACGGGCTTTATGGTGGCAAGGATATGTAGGAAGAAGGTGTAATAAGTGTACGACGATTACGATTAAATACACTGTGAATGCATAAACGTATAAATCATATGTAAGTAAATCTATATCAAATAGCAAAAATGGGAAGAACATCTTTTTTTGATCCTTCGAATTTTCAAATGAATTTAGAATAAAAAGGTTTTTTCAAAAGAATTCCAACTTGAAAAAAAGGAAGGAAAGGTTAAAGTAGGGGGGAGCCTCTACATCACTCTATTAGTGCAGAATAAACACACAGCACCTCATAATTTCCTTTACTTTAAATGCTATCTTGTCTTTATCGAGCCTATACTTTAAAAAATATGGTCCAAATACTGAAGGTTACATCCACGAAAAACTGGAATTCTAAAAAAAATTTGTTTTGGTTTCAGGAAATAGTATGCCTCAATCTATACAAAAAAAGTTTTTAAGGACCGGAAACAACAAAAAAATTTTAATGACTGATTTCCTTTAAAAAACTTTTTTTAATACCAAAATTTTCTTATTGGAAGAACCTTTAATTTAGCTGAAACTTTGAGGAATGTTTTTAATTTGGACAATAACATAGATAACTCATTTTTCATGCGATGTGTCTGAATTTATGCAGTCTGTGTAATGACATAAAATTATCTAGAATGTTGTAACTGAAGAAAAATGTCCTTTGTTTGTAGGTACAGTTGAACTTCGATTAACCGTGATGCTCGGGACCGGGCTAATCACGGATAACCGAAAATCACGGTTTAAAGAGGTAAAATTTTACATGTATAAATTTTATTATTTTTATTTATTTTTGACAAAAACGTAAATCTGCGTCTATAAACAACTTATCATATCTCTAGGAATACATAAATTTATTTAAAAAAATCTTTTATGGAAGTCTGTCTTATGTTTTTAGCTTTTGATTGTTCTTCCAACAAATGAGTTTGTATGTGATATATTTGCATTTTATCTGGTTCTGAAATACTACTTGGACAATTAAAGTTTTCTAAAAAACCTAATAAAATACTACTAGCCTCTATTGCCTGAGCCAATGTAGGCGTTTCGTCCGCATTTCCTCCATCTGATTCCTCGGAATTTGAATCAAGCTCATCTTCTTGGCTTTGGGTAACCATCTCTACGATTTCGTCTTCAGATATAATAGCAAACGGAGCGACATCAGAGTCGCACACCATCCACTTTTCGACAGCATCAATCGTACATCCAGACGGTATGGTTATATCTGGTTGTATCTCAACAAGGCTATTTGGAGCATCTTCATTATGAGATAGTAAGTTATTCCAAACTCTTTTTAAAACTTGTGGAGTTACAGAGTCCCACGAAGCTGCGGCTGCCCACAAAGCTGTCTTAATATTCAAAGATTTAACGTTACTCCTTGATCCATAGGCTGAATCAAGGACGTGCAATTCGGTGGGAGATATTTTACTGTAACGTTTTCAGATATCATAGCATTTACATCTGGGTGTGCTGTCTAATAGTAAAAGTATTTTACAGTTATTTTTGAGACCGATGCGCCGTTGATGTTCCTTTGCTTCTGGTACAAAATTTTGATTAAACCACTCCAGAAATAGCTGTTGTGTTACCCAAGCTTTCTTATTAGATTTGTAAATCACAGGAAGGTGTTCAACGTTTTTTAAAGCTCTTGGATGGGCACTTTTTCCTATTATCATCAATTTACACTTGTGAGTTCCTGCAGCATTTGAACAAACTAGCACTGTGATTCTCTCCTTGGATTCCTTGTACCCTTCAATAGAATATTCATTACCACTAGCCAAAGAACTCTGAGGCAAACACCTCCAAAATAAACTGGTTTCGTCTGCATTGTAGATCTGTTCAGTTGTAAGTTGTTCGTTTTTAATGATTTCATCCAAGTCGTCCACAAACATCGTAGCAGACTCATAATCAGCACACTCCTTTTCTCCCGTAGATTTCAGTCGACGGATTCCATGACGTTTTTTGAATTTATCCAACCAACCAAATGAATAAGTGCACTCTGAATTCATGTTTAACTTCAAATGGAACATTTTTGCCTTTTCGACAATCATTTCGCCTGAAGTTCAGAAGCAAATTTCAGTTTATGTTCATACAATATCTCGATTTCAGTTAACTTACCTGAAATTGGAGTTCCCTAAAATCTTTCTTGCCGAAACCATTCATATGTTGCGAAATCAACTTTTGGATTTTCGGATGTTTTTAGTGTATATCTGCGTTTAAGGCCAATCATTGAATCAGTATCGGAGCAAAATTTTAAAATCCGATCTTTGTTTTTTATTAAATCAAATACAGTTTGAATGCCAACTCCATATTTTTCAGACAACATTTTAAAAGGTACTTTACGTTTTGAGTATTCATTAATCAGCTCCATTTTTTCTTTAATTGAAAGAACCTTTCTTGCTTTTTTCGCAGATTTAGTTTTTGACGGTGGCATGATGTAAGGAAAACACGTCTTGACAGATCAAATTTCACACTGATGAATGAATACATATGAAATTTGATATGAAAATTACACTTTCATGAAAAAGGGGAATCACCGAATTTTAATATGAGAGATGTGTGAGTATTATACGAAAAAAAAACAAACAAGCCGTCATATGGACATGTGCATCACGGATAATAGAGGTAAATCACGGTTAATAGAGGTAAAAGATCAACCACTCAGCATCACGGATAATAGAGGTAAAAAATCAACCACTCAGCATCACGGTTAATAGATAATCACGGTTAATCGAAGTTCAACTGTATTCCCAAATTTCCATACCCAACTCATATTTACATATACATACATACATTCTTTACTATGCTTATGTATGCCACGACAACGGAAATGCCCGAGGACATTTTTTACACTATTAACTAGTGTTATACATAGAAAAAAAAAACAACACAAACCCATACACACATGTGCCTGGCCAACATAAATTCAGCTTCAACTCTGCAAAAAAAATCATATACTCTTCCAGTCTGAGTTGATGTTGGTTTCATTTTTCAGCTGTAGTCACAGTGGGTGGCACAGCAAAATGTTTAAGCATTGTTTTTATTGTAACCAGCCATCGTTTTTTTTTGTCAGTGTTGTCCTCTATGTTGCCTTTAAAAATAAAACAAACTAAAACAGAAACAGGAATAGAAATAGAAACACTGCTCATGAGGACACGTCGGGGAAGGGAATGAACGGGAAGGCCTTAACAGGACGAAAGATTGAATTTTCTGGGTCATTAAACTTTTACATATGAAAACAACAGGAGCAGTAGCAGCAGCAGTAAGAGCTCCAGCACCAGTATATGGAAACGAATCATAGAAAACAATAGAATTCCACCTTAGGGAAGAAATGTTGTCGTTCTATCTTCTAGTATTTCTCAGGTCGCTTCGTCGTTTTTCTTTTTTACGTTACTTTACTTTGCATTGCATTCACAAACAAAAGACGATTAGAATACACTGTTTCTTGCAAAGCAATAGCAAAAAAAAATATTAAAATAATTGGGGGTCCAAATGGCAGAGAAAATCTCGAGTATTGTTAAGAAGAACAAATGTTTTCATTTCAATTTGTACGGGGGAGAACCTAGTAGTTTTTGTAGTAATCAATTTGCCAGAAATAGAACGAAGGAGAATATAGTAAGACAAAATATCTGAAGTCTTGGATCTTTAATTTTCTCCGAATGGAATTGTAATAGTTATGGAAAATAAAACATACACAAAGGCGGTTAAGAGAATAAAAAGCCTAGCTAAATGGGCTCAATTAAGGGGCTTACGATTAAGGGACGGGGGAGTGAAGTAAAAATCCTTAATTTCATTTGAAATTAAAATATTTTTTATATACTCGTTTATGTGGGAGACCTCTTTCATTTTTATTAACGTTCATCCTTAGAACAAGTTATTCTTAGACCTACACTGCAAAAAAAAAAGTAATATTATTAATGACGACACATTCTTAAATTAAGTATGCAACCGCGGCATCAATTCAATCATAATTTTCATTAAATAATTAAAAAAAATTCACATCTTTTTTAAGAAATTGTCCTTGACTTAATCACACACTAATCATAAGATTTGTGCACCCCCCTTCTTTACATGTGCGCCTTAAAACTAAAGAAAAAATGGCAATTTCTGTGACAAGCTTCCTTATTTTAAGCAATATTTCAATAGCTTTAAGGATTTCCCACATTAAAACAATGATGCAGACAATTAATAGTTTTAAACGTGGATCGAAACGAATTATCAGTATACAAAATTTGAGTACTAAATTTAAGGTTGTGCTGACTTTAAGTTAATTTTATGGCTGTTGCCATTATTTCAAAGAATACTTCTTAAATAGACTCTATATGAGGGATAATTATACTCTCCCCCTCTCAGAGTTAATTATATTCTATCTACTCTTCTCTGAGCATCAGGGATATTTTTAACGTTTAAGTCACGATGACTTTTAAGGATTTTCAACATTAAAACAATGATGCAGACAAGTAATAGTTTTAAAGCCGGATCGGATTTAATTATCAATATGCAACATTTGAGTAATAAATTTAAGGATTTTCCACATTAAAACAATGGTGCAGACAAGGAATAGTTTTAAAGGCGGATCAAAATTAATTATCAGTATACAAAATTTGTGTAATAAATTTAAGGCTGTGCTGACTTTAAGTTAATTTTATAATAGTTTTAAAGCCGGATCGGACTTTATTATCAGTATGCAAAATTTGAGTAATAAATTTAAGGCTGTGCTGACTTTAAGTTAATTGTATGACAGTTCCGTTATTTTAAAGAATACTTCTTAAATTGACTCTATATGAGAGATAATTATACTCTCTCCCTCTCAGAGTTAAGTATACTCTTTCTACTCCTCTCTGAGCATCAGGGATTTTTTTTATCTTTTTTAAGAAATTGTCCTTGACTTAATCACACACTAATCATAAGATTTTTGCACCCCCCTTCTTTACATGTGCGCCTTAAAATTAAAGAAAAAATCGCAATTTCTGTGACAAGCTTCCTTATTTTAAGCAATATTTCAATAGCTTTAAGGATTTTCCACATTAAAACAATGATGCAGACAATTAATAGTTTTAAACGCGGATCGAAATGAATTATCAGTATACAAAATTTGTGTAATAAATTTAAGGCTGTGCTGACTTTAAGTTAATTTTATGGCTGTTGCCATTATTTTAAAGAATACTTCTTAAATAGACTCTATAGGAGAGATAATTATACTCTCCCCCTCTCAGAGTTAATTATATTCTATCTACTCTTATCTGAGCATCAGGGATATTTTTAACGTTTAAGTCATTAAAGATGACTTTTAAGGATTTTCAACATTAAAACAATGATGCAGACAAGTAATAGTTTTAAAGCCGGATCGGATTTAATTATCAATATGCAAAATTTGAGTAATAAATTTAAGGATTTTCCACATTAAAACAATGGTGCAGACAAGGAATGGTTTTAAAGGCGGATCAAAATTAATTATCAGTATACAAAATTTGTGTAATAAATTTAAGGCTGTGCTGACTTTAAGTTAATTTTATAATAGTTTTAAAGCCGGATCGGACTTTATTATCAGTATGCAAAATTTGAGTAATAAATTTAAGGCTGTGCTGACTTTAAGTTAATTGTATGACAGTTCCATTATTTTAAAGAATACTTCTTAAATTGACTCTATATTAGAGATAATTATACTCTCTCCCTCTCAGAGTTAAGTATACTCTTTCTACTCTTCTCTGAGCATCAGGGATTTTTTAACGTTAAAGTCATTAAAGATGACTTTTAAGGATTTTCCAAATTAAAACAATGATGCAGACAAGTAATAGTTTTAAAGCCGGATCGGACTTAATTATCAGTATGCAAAATTTGAGTAATAAATTTAAGGATTTTCCACATTAAAACAATGATGCAAACAAGTAATAGTTTTAAAGGCGGATCGAAATTAATTATCAATATACAAAATTTGGGTAATAAATTTAAGGCTGTGCTGGCTTTAAGTTAATTTTATGACAGTTCCCATTATTTTAAATAGTACTTCTTAAATTGACTCTATATGAGAGATAATTATACTCTCCCCCTCTCGGAGTTAATTACACTCTCTCTACTTTTCTCTAATCATCACGGATTTTTTAACGTTTAAGTCATTAAAGATGGCTTTTAAGGATTTTCCACATTAAAACAATGATGCAGACAAGTAAAAGTTTTAAAGCCGGATCGGAATTAATTATTAGTATGCAAAATTTGAGTAATAAATTTAAGGCTGTGCTGGCTTAAGTTAATTTTATGACAGTTGCCAGTATTCATTAAAGATGACTTTAAAGGATTTTCCACATTAAAACAATGATGCAGACAAGTAATAATTTTAAAGCCGGATCGGACTTAATTATCAGTATGCAAAATTTGAGTAATAAATTCAAGGATTTTCCACATTAAAACAATGATGCAGACAGGTAATAGTTTAAAAGGCGGATCGAAATTAATTATCAGTATACAAAATTTGAGTAATAAATTTAAGGCTGTGCTGACTTTAAGTTAATTTTATGACAGTTGCCATTATTTTAAAGAATACTTCTTAAATTGACTCTATATGAGAGATAATTATACTCTCCCCCTCTCAGAGTTATTTATACTCTCTGTTTAAGTCATTAAAGATGACTTTTAAGGATTTTCCACATTAAAACAATGATGCAGACAAGTAAAAGTTTTAGAGCCGGATCGGACTTTATTATCAGTATGCAAAATTTAAGTAATAAATTTAAGGCTATGCTGACTTTATGTTCATCTTATGACAGTTGTCATTATTTTAAAGAATACTTCTTAAATTGACTCTATATGAGAGATAATTATACTCTCTCTACTCTTCTCTCAGCATCAGTGTTTTTTTGTTAACGTCTAACGTCATTAAAGATATGAGCGGAGTATAGTTTTTGCGACAATAGAGAATCTGTTGTTTATTTATTTTTGAATGATCAGTTTTTGAGAAATGGTATAATAAGAAAGTGGTGTTTTTTGCAGTGTTCGTCGTGGTTGTGTTAAAATTAAATTGTCATAAAGATGTAAGTAATATGTGAATAGAAAGATGTAATTTTATTTTAAAATATTTTACATTTATTCATAGCAACAAGAACAAAGGAAAACTCAAGGATGGTGTACACAATAGCGGCGATTAAATATTATTTCATGTATACGTGTGTATGTGTTATTGTGTTATTGTGTCCTCTATGTCGCCTTCTACTTTTATTCGGGAAACTTATATGTATTTCCTGTGCGTCGTAGTTATTTTGACTGTAAAATACAGCTTCTATTGTCCTAAAGAAGCCAATATGGGGCTATATCTAAATCAGAACCGATTTTCATTAAACTTAGTAGTCTTTATTATTGGGTAAAGAGGTATGTCTCTGCCAATTTTTATTGGCAGAGACATGATCTGGTGTAAAATACACCTTCTATAGGTATTAGAAGCCATATGGAATATATATGGGGCCACAACAAAATCTGAACCGATTTTCACTAAATTTAGTAGTCTTTATTAATGGGAAAAGAGAAATGTCTCTGCCAAATGTTTACCTCGATCTGGTGTAAAACACATCTTCTGTGGGCTTTAGAAGCCAAATCGGAAATATATGGATTTAACTAAATCTTTACAGAGAAAAGTCTCTTGATACACTTAGAGACAATACTTAATTTGAGGAAAATCGGTTCAGTACGAAATTCTCCAGAAAGAGATTTCTTAATAAATAAATGAACACTGCCAAATTTGGGAAAAGTCGGTTCATATTTAGATATAGCCCCCATATATATGTTTCTCCAGATTTGGTATCAAAGCTATGTAGAAGTTGTACTTTACTTTTACAATTGGGTTTGTCCAAAATTTGGCAAAAAGAAGTTTCTTAATTAAGAAGCGAATACTGCTTAATTTGGGAAAGTCGGTTCAGATTTAGATACAGCCATAAGTATATATAAGTACATATATATATGTTCCTGCCTATTTATGCCTGCCTATTTATTATTTAAGCTCTATTGATATTGAATTTTTCGTCCGATCATTATAAATTTGATCCGAGCTGATGAAAATCTAATCAGATTATATATATTCCCATCTATTTGTTCCTGCCGATACTTGATATATGAAAGGATTCTGCGCATTTTAGGGGTATCGTTTCAGATCCAGTTTATTATGATCAATATCTAAAACTCCTCTTTGGAACAAAATCTTGATGAGGAGGTACAGCGAAGTAATTTGTTAACTGAAAAAAACCTTATAAGGTTTCCAAATTATTATTGGCGCATTGCTAGAAAGGTGTAGGGTATTATATAGTCGCCCGACCTTATGTCATTCCTTGCTGGTTTTATTTAAATTTTTTAAATTGCATTATGTAGTCGACAAGTAAGACAGCAGAATGGTATCAAAAATTGTCCATAAATGTACTACAGATCGGAGTATGGGCCCATCAAAAAAGTGTCAAAAGAACTTATTGACACCAACTCTTGTGAGGAAATTTATTTTTATTTTTTTTTTCTAAGTTATTGATAGAAAATAATTAAATCTTGAACAAATATCGAAAGCAAATATTTTTCGGTCACGCCTCTGAAATCATTATATAATTTGTAACTGTATTTAATTCACAACTCAAAAATAAACAAAAAATAACAGCATTCTGTAATCAGAATAGAGACAATGATGGTCTAAAGCCAGGAGAATATCCCAATTTCTTAAGCTTAATCAAAAATTCAAATTATTCGGTGAGTAAAACGTACTTTTACTTTTTTTTTAATATTTCGTTCATCAATTAAATAGGTTTTATGTACATTTTTATTTTTCAGAACATATTTACTCACCAATATTATGCAAAATATTAAATATTTTTCATATCTCTTATATCAATAAAACATACCTGAAATTAAATTAAAAATAGTAAATTAGTATATATTTTGTAAAAACTTTATTTTTTTTTAATTAATTACATTTCTTTATTCGATCTTTCATAATAGAATGAAAATAACAATATTTTTTCCAAATCTTAACCTAAATACATTTATCTGGAGGTTGTTGCCAGTGCAATAAACCCTTTGAGAATTTGCAAAGGTTTAACAATAATGGATTTCAATGGAATTCATATGAATTTGTGAAATTTCTACTACAAAGTAATCTTTAATGTATAATTATAAACATATGTTAAAATAAGTCCAGTGTATTTCTTCTTCAAAGGCGAGTATTTCTTTTATTGCATTGATGTTAAACTATTATAGAATTATTTACTGCATATATTTTATTACGCATTTGTGTGCTTTTGAAGACAAATTTGCTATTTAATTTCCGCTTCCCTAATATTCGAAGCTGTTCTTAACAGACAAATGAGAAATTTCTAGACTATATGTGTAATGAGAAAGAAGCGCTTACGAAATATCATCCCATCAAACATCGACCAAAATATTATGGAGAATAATCAAAATATCCATATAATAGTGGTTGATATTTAGTATGAAAAATAACTCAAAAAATTGAGCCATTATTCATAACTCTCGGATGACATTTAATATGGGTAAGTCCCAGAGACAGCCCATCTACCAACAATTTTTGAAATTGACCCAGCTTTATTTTTATTGATGTATGCCATCTATCATACAATTAATGACAAGGTGTTTATGTTAATATGTCATCAATGCAATGACAGTTATTTCGAAATCTGCCAGATCTAAATTCTCAGCTCCGATGTGTTATATTTTTGGATCATGTGATATACTTAAAATGTATACCATTCGCTCTGCAGATAGAGATACGAGCTGTATAGTGCTCTATGTCATTTGTCATGGCTTTGATGTCAAAGTGTTTATAAAAGCTTATCATCAATGTAGTGATAAATATATTTCAATAAATGAGTGATCTTAGTTCACGCCATTGATATGTTACTCTTTTGGTCCATATCAAATGATCAATGCCACTCTGCAGAATGAATCCATATAAAGCTGTATATTATTCAAAGAAAGCCAAATTGATATACAATACTGAATTATAACATTCTCTGTAGAAGTTTTTTTTTTGAAGAATTAATCTGCTGAACTTTAACCACCAAATCTACATTATCAAATCCGGCAATTCATTCGAAATCTCGCCAAAGCACAAAAGAACCAAAAACTACATTTTATAATTTACTCAATAAGTCATAACTCATGGATTACTCGAAATGGCTGCTAAGTATATGTGTGAGAGAGTGTGTGCTTTGTTAGCGCTTTATGGGGAATAATGGCACCACCATGTGGTGGTGCTTGTCCTGCATCAATGAACGATCCGCATATTGAAGGGGAGTGGGAGGGCTTTCGGACTAAGAGAGATTTTGATTTGAAGTAAGTGTATTTGCTGCTAGAGAAATATAGGGACCACTATAGCAGCTACATCCAATATTACAGAAAATAAAATGGAAATTGTAAAAAATACGACAAATGGAATGGACTGGGAAAAAAGGGCGAGTACATTAATCTACATTTACGTTAACATCATCATCAGCGTCATCGCAACGAATGGAGAAGTAGTGCATAGGGACAGGGGCTAAATGCGCCAACAAATGGTCAGAACACATACTAGAGGAGGGGGGAGGGGTTGGTCTAAAGTAACCATGACATTAAAAAACCCAAGCTTTTCCCAAATGAAAGGATAGTAGCGGTGGTGACCCAAATGGGGGCAGGAGTTGGAAAGGCTTTGGCCCTGCTCGTGGAGCAGTTCAGTCAATGACAATTGTAAATTCACCATTTTCCGAGGATAGAGCAGTAAACCGCATTACAATGATTTCAAACAAGCCATATGCAAGAGTCATATGGCGCATCTGTTTCCACAATCACTATTCTTTCATTCATTTGCACAAAAAAGGGAAGGGTGCAGGCTCAACGGAAACAAAAATGAATCTCACTTCCTTAATCCCATTACAATAAGAGGGTAATGTGATAATTGGGGCTGCTATAATTTAAAAAATTATAAATTATATAGAGGAGTCAAAATCAATGTGAAAATCAGCAGAGCAATAAATGCCAATAATGATTTCACAATTGATATGGAAATCAAGACAAGTTTTGGAACAGATATTTAAATCCAAACAAAATTTCGAAATACGTATTAAACCAGTAAGGAAAGGCTAAAGTCGGGCGGGGCCGACTATATAATACCCTACACCACTCCCGTAATATTGAATAACTCTGAAATATAAATTTTGTAATTCATGTATAAATTGTTTACATAAATTTACTTTTGGGACATTTTATACTTAAATAATGTAAACACATCTTCTACAGGACTAAAGAGCCAAATCGGATGAAACATATATATGGGAGCTATAGATAAATCTTAACCGATTTTCTTCAAATTCGTCAATGTTCTGAAAATCTACCATTCTAAATATCAAAACGATTGGATGTAAACTACAGCATCTATAGGACTAAAGGGTCAAATCGGACGAAAGATATGTATGGGAGCTATATCTAAATATTAACCGATTTTCTTCAAATTCGGCAATGTTGGTTCATGGATCAAGAAACTCTACCATTCTAAATTTCAAAACGATTGGATGTAAAATACAGCTTCTATAGAAATGAAGGGCCAAAACGGACGAAACATATATATGGGAGCTATAGCTAAATATTAACCGATTTTCTTCAAATTCGGTAGTGTTGGTTCATGGATCAAGAAACTCTACCATTCTAAATTTCAAAATGATTGGATGTAAAATGCAGCTTCTACGACCTGGACTACAGAGCAAAATCGGACGAAACATATATATGGGAGCTATAGCTAAATCTTAACCGATTTTCTTCAAATTCGGCAATGTTGGTTCATGGATCAAGAAACTCTACCATTTTAAATTTCAAAACGATTGGATGTAAAATACAGCTTCTATAGAACTAAAGGGCAAATCGGACGAAACATATATATGGGAGCTATAGGTAAATCTGAACCGATTTTCTTCAAATTCGGCAATGTTGGTTCATGGATCAAGAAACTCTAACGTTCTAAATTTCAAAATGATTGGATGTAAAATATAGCTTCTACAGGACTACAGAGCAAAATCGGACGAAACATATATATGGGAGCTATAGCTAAATCTTAACCGATTTTCTTCAAATTCGGCAATGTTGGTTCATGGATCAAGAAACTCTACCGTTCTAAATTTCAAAATGATTGGATGTAAAATACAGCTTCTATAGGACTAAAGGGCTAAATCGGACGAAAGATATATATGGGAGCTATATCTAAATCTGAACCGATTTCAACCACATGCAATAGGGATCTTTACAGCTGCGAAATACTCTAAACTGCAAAATTTCAGAACGATCGGAGTGAAATTGCGACCTGTAGTCGACGAACAACTTTACATGGACAGACAGACGGACGGACGGACAGACATGGTAAAATCGACTCAGCTAGTGATTCTGAGTCGATCTGTATACTTTAAGGTGGGTGTATTTTCAGGTGTTACAATTATCCGCCGTGAAACAAACTTATAATACCCTGTACTACAATGTGGTGTAGGGTATAAAAATAGTCAATCCTGACCGTTCCGTTTGACATGTATTGGGTTCAATATTAAATTCAAAAAATTCTTACATTTCGACTTTCAGCACAAAATTTTCTATATATATCTCCGCTGACGTTATATTTCATTTTGCTCTTTCATAGGAAATAACACTATTTTAGTATTTTAGTACGCTGGAGAGTTTTTTTTCAAATTTTTTAATTTTTTTTTTACTTTCAAAACAAATTGCCGATTTTTTCATTAATCGCAATTTTCATTTCAAAGTATTCCCAAAAATTGGAGGAGGAAAACGATTACCCAACGAAAAATTTTTTTTGGTGATTTTTGCTGATCCATCACCGAGTTATGATGGACTTTTTTCCGAGACGCTTCCGAATAATTGCTGCCATATCTTTTAATAGTTCTTCATGAAACTTTTCCGCAGTATACTTCGAAAGTTGTACAATAATATACCATTGGTTTTAGTCAAAAGAGTACAACTGCGCCGTCACAAAAAAAATACAACAAATTGCCTTTTTTGAACGAATTAGCGTTAAATTAAAATTTTAAAAAAATTCAGAAAAAATTATTTTTGGGTTTTTCGAAATTTTGAACTGGGATTTGACCCTTTTTTGGTGGTTGTGTTAAATTTTGGGCTTTGGCGTGTTCTGACAAATATAGTAAAATTTTATGGCCAACATTTTTGTAGAACATTTCATCGCCGCCCTCCCCATTTTTAGGGATGTTTTTAATGATTTGTTAAAATAGGGCAAAAAATTACTAGAGGGTTATTATGTTCCACAAAAATATTGGACTTAAATATTTTCTATAAAATTTCTGAACATACCATATACCAACAAAAATATGTTTGTTACAAAATAGTGAAATACTGACATTTTTGAGGTACAATGCGGTCTTTTTGAGCTATTTAGGGTGCCTAGACACGTTTAGATTTTATTGATATGTTCAAAAAAGTTGTTCAGATTTAGGTTAGGTTGAGAAGAGAAGGCGGTCAAATTCCGCCTCATGTCCTTGGACATACACATAAGCCAGTATTCGGCCTGTTGTGCGCTCTAAGTGTTAATGACTGGTCCTTGGAAAGTTATGTTAGGAACTCGGTAATATCGACATAGTCCTTAATAGTTTTCCAGTCTACGCCCCTAAGTTGGGTCAAGTCTGGTATAGTATCATTTCCTATGAAACGGGATCTATTGTTCGCGAACGCTGGGCACTGGCAGAGGAAATGCTCCAACGTTTCGTCATCCTCCCAGCATGCCCTGCATACGCTGTCATCTACAACTCCTATCCTTGTAAGCATGTGTGTCCTGTAAGGACACCCATGATCTTACTGGTTTCTACCTGTCTCAATCCCAGCAAGGTCTTGGTCTTGTCCTCGTTTGGGTCACCCCGCAAGACTTTCGTTGTCTTCCCAACGTTTTCACTATTCTATAGCGTGATATGGGCGTTCTTTGTCCATATTTTTCAAATAAGTAACCCAAATATCTACAATTTTAAAGAATAGAATGTTAATATTTCCTAACTTAGAATCATAGGATAAAGCAATATTTGACATACAGTGGTGGTATTGCTAGTCTCTCTGTCGGTCTAATCCGTTGCTTTGGCGTAGTTAACTCATATTTTATTAATGTTAATAACAAATTAAAAACTGCCATAGGCATTCAAGTGTCCGGCTTTCGCCCAGTCATTGTTTATAGGACGTCCACCCCATCTACTTATCCGACAATATTTTCTTGATTACTTTTATTGTAAATTCTGCACAGATTTAAAAAACACAAATTTATAAACATTCTTTTTAACTTCATTTTTAATAAACCTAAACAAAAAGAAATCGCGGCTTTTTTGTTTAATTATGTGTTGTTGTTGTCAGAACATATGACTCGTTTTCTCAACGTTAGCTAATCGCTCAAACGGGCAACGTTACGGCAACGGTAAAGATAAATTACGGTTACGTATGCCTAACCCGGCCTTTAGAAACGCTTCAGAACGCGCTCTCTTGCTGAAAATGACGGAATGTGTTACTCTCATCAAGAGAGCGCTTTTTGAAGCGTTTCTAGCTCTGCTTTGCTCCGTCAGAACACAAATGCAAGAAAGAAAGAGAAAAAAACACTTTCAATCTGATATCTCACTTCAACACATGTGTAAATTCTCTCTATCTCTGCAGTCGGCATGACATGTTGCGTCGTTGTTTTAGCAGTGACTTCGAGCAGTTTTCGCATTGCTCTGCTTCGGTGCGCGGTCTAGCGTCAGCCTTATGGTCGGGCAGATGGAATAAGATTTCGGTTTCCGGTTCCTCGATATAAATTCCTGGCCTCGTTCTCTCCCCTAGTTTCGATCCATCTGTATAACAGCAAATTCCATCTGTATAACATCCATTCCAACAATTGTTTGCACTACGGTTCCATCAATCCAAGATTGTCTGTCTGGTATCATGGTCTCACACTCAGCAACTATTGATTTTTCAGGTATTCTGTCGATCAAAATCAAAAGTTGGCAACGTGGAGCAAATCTTTTATGCGTAGCCTCTCCTGTTTCTAAATTTATAGATGAAAATAAGCACCAAGAAGTGAAATTAAACCCCAAAAATCTGACAAAAAATTAAATTAGGCCCCAAAAAATATTGTTGTTGTTTGACATGTTATATTTTGGGGCCCATATTCATAAAAATGTTGGGGTGTAGTTTCCTGGGGCCCAATTTCATTCCGCCGTCCACCACACTACTGATGCGTAAGTTAGAATGGGTCTGATTACGCTCTTGTAGAGTCATTGTGTCATACTAGGATTAAGGCCCCATTTTGAGCCAATGGCTCTTTTATGTGGCACTTCCAATATAGTTTCCATTCCAGGATTACACCTAAGTATTTTACCCTGTTGGATACTGGAATTGGTTTGTTTAGAAAAAGTGGGTCATCATATTGACCGATCTTCATTTTCCTTGTGAACAGACATATCTCTGTTTTTTCTGGGTTTACATTTAGAACTCTCGGTCGAGCCCAGTCATATGCAATTTTTAGAGCCGTTTCGGCCCTTGTTGATTAGGATTATTTTCCCTCAGAAGTATTATAACGTCGTCTGCGTAACAGACTGGTTTAAGTCCTTCATCCGTTAGGATCCTTAGGAGACTATTTAAAGTAGTGACTCACAGGAGTGGTTATAATATACCACCCTGTGGTGTTTCCTGTGCTACTCTGTCTCTTATTTTTATGTCGTGAGACCCGCAATTTATCCAACTATTCCTTAGCATGTGGCTTATCCAGTCTCAGAGAGCCCGGTCCACCTGAAACTGGTCTAAGGATTGGATGACTGTGTCGGCCGTACATTATTGAACGCCCCTTCAATGTCAATACATACCGCAAGTGTATACATCTTTCCATTGAAGGATTCTTCTATATTGTGTACTACCTCGTGGAGGGCAGTGTCCACTGATCGCCCTTTAACATAGGCATGTTGTCTAAATTTTAGCATTTCGCCTGGTATCTTACTTTTAATCATGGTATCCACTATACGTTCCATGTTTTTGAGTAAGAAAGATGTTAGGCTTATTGGTCTATATGTAAGCCTTAGGTGTTGCATAACATGCCTTGCCGGGTTTAGGTATGAAAACTACTCTTGCCTCCTGCCAGGCTTTCGGTGTGTATGCGAAGTTTAGACATGCTGTGAAAATAGCGGCTAGATGAGTTGATATGTAATCCACCTCCATCTTTAGTCGTTCCGGAAATATTCCGTCAGGTCTTGATGCCTTAAATGGTGAAAAGCTTCTTACAGCTTCTTTGACCCTATGGTCTGTTATGATATAACTTTGTTGTTCTTCATTATCTCTGTAGTTCGATATATCAGTCTGGACCGTCGTACCTTGCGGAAAATGGGTGTTCATCAGATTTACTGTGGCTACATTTTTGCCAAATACTGTTAGTGAAATATTACGAATCCCTGTAACTTACGCTGAAAAACTGAAAAAAATACTTTTTCCTTCACTTTTCAAAAAAAAAGTGCGTAGCAGTATCACCAAGTCTGAACTAGTTGTTGGACAAAGCTGATGATAGCTTTTTCGAGGGGCACTGGATGCCCGTTTTTCGGGTAAGTTTGTTCCATATTTTTTCCTCCTACTCAATATCTAAATCTTTGCTTCAGACACAAAAGAGATATTCCGAGAAAAAATATAGAAAACGGGCAAAAAAATCCACATTGAGCAAAAAAAATCGTATGGTCATTAAATTATTAATTAAGCCAACTTGACTAAACGAATGATGCAGAAAAATATTTCAAAGAAGTAAGCAATTCTTTAATAAAGTTTGTATCTAAAAAAAATATAAACAAGTAAATTAAGATTTTTTTTAATATTATGTCAGACATTTTCTCGCTTCTGTACACTTCTTCCTCCTTCTCACCAGTCCAGTGTACCATGCCTCGTTTATGGCATATTCATTCACCTGACATTGTCTCTCAGATAATAAAGCTGTTCTGGCATCACAATTTCCTGTACGGTCCAGTTAATTATGAGGTCATGATAGATATTCTCTTTACCTGTACTCTGAGGACTCTTCACTCGCACACACTCGCGCTTGGTGTGGGTGGCGAAAAAGGCACCGTTTTGCCACCTACCCAATAGTCACCATATGCACTGTATGCACTACTGAGATAGTTACCCTCACTCACTTGGTCATTGGTTTGTGGGATCATGCCACCTGGACGCTCGTAATAATCCCATATGTGTGGCATTTGACTTTAAGCTTCGAGCAACCGTTCGACGGACGTACAGTCCATCCAACCGACCTACAAATATGTATGTTGCATTTTCTACCTTCCACACATTACGAGCTGGGCAGGGAAATGGAATGCAACCTCAGCTGGGGTCAAATGAAACATGCCCAGTGGAGTGTAAAAATGGTTTGGAAATATCACCCAGCAAAGGCAGCGGAAAGGTAACAACAAAAGAAGCCGCCGCCACATTAGGAACTATTGGAGTTGCAAAGAAGAATCAGCTTTATTTTCAATTGCACCTGCATTAGACAGCCATAAAGAACAAACGATTCTGGCGGAGAGAGGAAGCGCAAATTTCTAGCCATGGGTTAGGTGAGCTAGAGTGTACCCATACATCTGGTGTCACACACGAAGGGGAACAGAGGACGTTAGCAGCTACATTACGTGGCTGCAATACTTTGGCATGCATAGTAACTCTAGAGAGTAGATGTTTAGGGCGATTTGAATAATAAAAATCCAATTGTACACATTTCATTGGAGATGACCAAAGAAGATGTGGTCAAATAAATTTAAGAACGAAGAATGAAATTACTTTGTCAAGTACTTCATTTTACTGGGCATGTGGAGTCCAGTGATGCCTCATTGAGGCCAATTGGAGTTTAATCAGTCTTCTCCTAATCACTTGAGCTGGTGCCAATTGAGTATGAAACCTTAATGGAATTTAGATGAATGCGATTTAAATGGATTGAGGCTTTTTTCCCTCAAAAAGAAGCAACTAAGAAAATTTCAGTGGAATAAACCGACTGAAGTTTAGAATCACTTTCAGAGGACGGCTTGATAAAAGCTTGATAAATCATTGATAAATGTTGGGTAAAAGCTTTATAAATGATTGATCAAAGCCAAGCCCTACTTTCAGACGACGGTAGAAAATGAGGCTTGATAAGTGCTTGAAAAAGGCTTGATAATTGGTTGAAAAGGCCTGATTAATAGTTAAGAAAAGCTTGATAAATTATTGACAAAGCTTGATAAATGATTGATAAGATTTTTAAAATAAAACCATTAAAAAAATCTTAGTTGAATAAAACGGCTGAAGTTAAGCCTCACTTTCGAAGGATGGTATCAGATGAGGCTTGATAAATACTTGATAAAAGCTTGAAAGGTAATGCTTGAAAGAATGATTGATAAACGCTTGATAAAATTTCTAAAATAAAATTAACAAAAGTATTAAGAGGAGTAAACCGACTGAAGCTAAGGCTCAATTTCAGACTATTTCAGCAAAAAAAGGCTTGATAAGTGATTGATAAAAGCTTGATGAATGGAACAGATTGATTAATACTTGATAAAAGATTTAAAAATGATTGAAATGAAACAATAAGGAGAAAGAATTGAAAATACGAAGGTCAACAATTAAAAAAAAACAACTGATTGATAAATACAGGGTTTTCCAATAAGAGTGATATGTTTTCTATGAAAAAAACACACTTATTGTTAAGGAAATTTAAAAGTTTTTTATTTAATGTGAAGTACAATCGATACAATTAAGTCCTACATAAAACGTCATTCAAATGGCCTCCACGACTTCTTCTGCATGGAAGGAATTTGATGAAGCTACGCCTCAATTTCAGACTATTTTAGCAAAAGAGGCTTGATAAGTGATTGATAAAAGCTTGATGAATGGAACAGATTGATTAATACTTGATAAAAGATTTAAAAATGATTGAAATGAAACAATAAGGAGAAAGAATTGAAAATACGAAGGTCAACAATTAACAAAACAACTGATTGATAAATACAGGGTTTTTCAATAAGAGTGATATGATTTCTTTGCAAAAAAAAACACACTTATTGTTAAGGAAATTTAAATTTTTTTTATTTAATGTGAAGTACACTCGAAACAATTAAGTTCTAAATAAAACGTCATTCAAATGGCCTCCACGACTTCTTCTGCAGGAAAGCATTTGATGAACCCAATTCTCGAGCACTTTTTCCACTAAATCAAGTCGTATGTCATGAATGACACGTTCAATATTGACTTGTAAAGCCTGAAGAGAGTCTGGTTTATTTCGAAAGACCAATGACTTCAAATAATCCCACAAGAAATAGTCTAATAATGGGAAATCACAACTTCTTGGAGGCCATTCAATATCACAATTTCTTGAAATAATCGTATCTCCAAACTTTTCTCGCAACAATTCAGTTATTTCATTTGCTGTGTGGCACGGAGCCACTATCGGTCAATGGCAAAAAGATAGCTCTTAACGAAAGCTAAATGGGTTTGGCACAGGACTTAGCATCATTTTCAAATGTGAACGGAAAGCTTATTTTTGCTCTAGCTCCTTAACGGTACGTCGGATCGGGTATCGGTCAATGGCAAAAAGATAGATCATAACGAGAGCTAAATGGGTTTGGCGGAGGAAAAGTTGCAATGGAAGAATTATTTTGATAATATAACTGAATAATTTGTAAACGATGTTCTTGCGTATATCTCTCCATGATAAAAGCGTAAACACTACAGAATACAATGAAAAACCAATGACAGATCATGACATATTACAAATGGTCGAAACTTCACTTCAAAATGCATCTTCATCCCTATTGGAAAACCTGTTATAAAACAGGAATTAATTTTTTTTTTACATTTTTATAGGATTCAAAATTACAAAAAAAATTTTATGTCGACAACTTTTTTGTAAATTACTGTTATGTACATATGGGCAATTTCCAGAAACAGACCACTAATATTTATACCCTACACCACACTGTGGTACAGAGTATTATAAGTTTGTTTCACGGCAGATGTTTGTAACACCTGAAAATAACACAGCTAGACCCACCTTAAAGTCTGTCCGTCTGTCCATGTAATGTTGTTCGTCGACTACAGGTCGCAATTTCACTCCGATCGTTCTGAAATTTTGCAGTTTAGAGTATTTCGCAGCTGTAAAGATCCCTATTGAATTTGGTTGAAATCGGTTCAGATTTAGATATAGCTCCCATATATATGTTTCGTCCGAATTGGCCCTTTAGTTCTATAGAAGCTGTATTTTACATCCAATCGCTTTGAAATTTAGAATGGTAGAGTTTCTTGACCCATGAACCAACATTGCCGAATTTGGAGAAAATCGGTTAAGATTTAGCTATAGCTCCCATATATATGTTTCATCCGATTTGGCTCTTTAGATCCAATCGTTCTTATACCCTACACCACACTGTGGTACAGGGTATTATTTAAGTATAAAATGTCCCAAAAGTAAATTTATGTAAACAATTTATACATGAATTACAAGATTTATATATCAGAGTTATTCAATATTACGAGAGTGGTGTAGGGTATTATATAGTCGGCCCCGCCAGACTTTAGCCTTTCCTTACTGGTTTTTTTAAATTTGTCGCGCTTTATTTTTATTATTATATATATATGTAAAAAAAATATTTCGATAACCATTAATACAAACACTTTGACCAAATCCTACCCCATCTTTTGGTGTTATAAAAAAAAATAAAATTTTTAGGTGTTCAAAAACATTTTTAAACATATATTCATTTATAAATTAATTTAGAAACGTTAAATGGTTATAATTAAATGTTATTTAAAAAATAATATAAATTATTTTGTTAAAATAAACACACATTTTTGTTTATTTATATACTACTATATAAACTGTAACGTGCGTTACATGGCGTGCGTCACAAAGTGTTCACGGACTTTTATAAACAATGACAAACATTTTGAGCTGCAAATAAATTATTTATTTGATTCTTTTATAATCATCTTTCTTTTATGTATTCGATTTTGTGTGCTTTATTATGAAAATTTGCGAAAAATTTCTAAAACACACTGCAACGTTCAATTTTTGTAGCGTGCGTCACAAAACTTTGTGATCTATTTTTTTGTAACAAATACAAGTTATCAAATTATGTTTTATGTCATTCGAAAGTACACTTAAATCCCACTAAATGCTATGTATTCATAAGTTGATGTTACTTCTTTTGTAAAACAAAAAAATTATATTTTTTTTTTTGAAAAAAAAAAAGCGTACGAAAGTAGCTTTCGTCATGCAGGATTTGCCCATATTTGTATTTAAAACGAATTTTGTTAAAGAATAGTTTCCGGAGCAGTACTACAGTTTAGTTCCTCTAAAAACTTTATGAAAAATTATTTAACACATTTTTCTAATTCAAAAGAATATTAACTTTTCTAAAAAATTTTATTTTAATTAAACAAAACTCAGAAATATTTTTAATATATGGTACTTACGAACATATTAAAATAAAAATGTCACATCATTTATTAGTGACAAAAATTCATTTCATTTATTAAAAAAAAGTAACTAAAAGTATGCTTTATGCAAATAGAGCAACTAAAAGTATGCTATACTTTCTTTTTTTCATTGTGAATTTTAGTAACAATACGGCAATTTACATATAAATTTCAGATTCAGAAGAATATTCAACTCTTTTGTCTCTAAACAATTTTATTTTGAGTAAATAAAACTCAGAAATATTGTTAATATATGCTACATATGAACATATTAAACTAAAAATGTCATATCATTTAGTAAAATTCAGAAAATATACTTCAATCCATCCCAGTAGTGACATAAATGCAAAAAAATAGAATAACTAAAAGCATGCTTTATGCAACTAGTGCATTTAAAAGTATGCTTCAGTTTTTGTCTCATTGGGGAATTTTGTAACAATATTTCAATATGTATTACATATATAAATATTATTAAATTCATTGAAATTTAACAACTCGTTTACAAGATTATTGGAAAAAATGCATAAAACATAACAACAAAAACAAAATTTAAATAAAATATAATACACAATAACCCCAAACCGAATGCGTACAAATGTATGGGAAAAAACCACACATGTTGGCTGCCCAAAAGTATGCTACATTCAGTAGCTACATCAAGTAGCAGTAGCCGTTTACACGAGGAGACAAAACGATTCTTGGTCTGTCTGTATGTCTGTCTGCTCTGATAGTCCCTACAACACTTTGTGGCATAGCAAACATTGTTAAATAACTGTGCACAACACGACAAAGCATTGTGGGGCATATGGAAATATTCATTTTGTCACGTACTAAATTGCCATTGTTTGTTCGAGTAATCGAATAAAATGAAAACGAATGCACAGATACGAACGAATACCATGAACCACGGAGTGTGGTTACTGAGAGTGCCCTAAAAGCCAGAGTGAAAGGGGTCTAAAGAGGAGTTAGAATTTAAAATTTGTCCATTAAAAATACAGTCTTTTTGCGAAAAAAAAAATTGAAAAAAATCCTTTTCGAACTATCTAGCACACCTACATATGGATAAATCATACTTAAATTCTAAATATCTCAAAAAAAACAAAAATAATCTATTTTAGTTTTTAAACTTCAGATGATTTAGTGCACAAATATGTCCGGTAACAATAGAATTTTGCGAAATAACGTTTTTTATTATTTACCTTTAAAATGTGCAAAATAATTTAACAAAATCTTGTTTTTTTAGTTTAACAATTACAAAAATTAATAATAAAAAATACGATATATTTCATTTAATTAAAATTATTTTATAACGTATATGTTCGACATGCCAAACTTTCGGATATACCCCTCCTATTTAAATTAAAAAAAACTATTCGTATTTGCTTACAACAAAGTAGTGTTGTACGCACAAAAAGAGTAAATATTTTTTCCCATTTAAGCAGACATACACAAAAAATTCCTAGTTTATTATTAATTTAATTATAGAAATAGTTTTTTGCTAGAGGTCGACATAATACGTTTATGTAGTCCATGGAAGAGTAGAGTCGTAAAATTAAGTACATTTAACCTTTAAACTCGATAAAAACGAACGAAAATTCATTATGGGAATATTTTAAATTCCAACTAAAAATGAAAAAACACAGAGAAAACAAGAACAACAACTGGAAACGGAAAAGCTAATTAAAAAGTGATATTTTGTGTGTTGTGTGTGCGTTTACTTGAACAGTCTAAATCCCTGTTTTCCATAGCTGCGGACTAGATAACGACACGAGCCATTTCATGACGATGTGGATGATGATGAGGAATGGAATATGTTGGTTGCTATTCCTCGAATGATGCTAAACAGGAATGACATTGGGGGATGGGTGTTATTTGTATTAAAGTCAACAAAACACAACATTTTAATTAGCTCCTAAATGTATGCTACACATAACAGAGATACACTCGGTTATTCATTGGAGCAAGCTCATGTAGTGGTATAGCTGCCCCCACACGCCCCTAACACACTCGGTTATTCATTGGAGCAAGCTCATGTAGTGGTATAGCTGCCCCCACACGCCCCTAACAGAAATGAAATAATACAGCTATACACATGCACATTCACTCATATGAGTGCGTCATATTGTGAGCACATGTAGAAGAGTAGTAGGGATTCTTGTAATATACATGAGTACATATATTCTCACTTTGACTGGATTCATGGATATATCTCTGTGTCCTCTCTGTTTTTGCATTCTCGTTATATTTGTGTGAATCTGTAAAGTGTGGATATACTTTAACAGCAGGTATGTATATGCGCGAAATTTGTAGGTGACTGTGGTTAGTATATGTGGTTTGAAAAGCTATATCTACATTAGGATGTTAATATTTTAAAACTGCGACAATAATAAAATAAAATAAAATAAAATAAAATAAAATAAAATAAAATAAATAAAATAAAATAAAATAAAATAAAATAAAATAAAATAAAATAAAATAAAAAATAAAATAAAATAAAATAAAATAAAATAAAATAAAATAAAATAAAATAAAATAAAATAAAATAAAATAAAATAAAATACAATAAAATACAATAAAATACAATAAAATACAATAAAATAAAATAAAATAAAATAAAATAAAATAAAATAAAATAAAATAAAATAAAATAAAATAAAATAAAATAAAATAAAATAAAATAAAATAAAATAAAATTAAAATTAAAATAAAATAAAATAAAATAAAATAAAATAAATAAAATAAAATAAAATAAAATAAAATAAAATAAAATAAAATAAAATAAAATAAAATAAAATAAAATAAAATAAAATAAAATAAAATAAAATAAAATAAAATAAAATAAATAAAATAAAATAAAATACAATAAAATAAAATAAATAAAATAAAATAAAATAAAATAAAATAAAATAAAATAAAATAAAATAAAATAAAATAAAATAAAATAAAATAAAATAAAATAAAATAAAATAAAATAAAATAAAATAAAATAAAATAAAATAAAATAAAATAAAATAAAATAAAATAAAATAAAATAAAATAAAATAAAATAAAATAAAATAAAATAAAATAAATAAAATAAAATAAAATAAAATAAAATAAAATAAAATAAAATAAAATAAAATAAAAATAAAATAAAATAAAATAAAATAAAATAAAATAAAATAAAATAAAATAAAATAAAATAAAATAAAATAAAATAAAATAAAATAAAATAAAATAAAATAAAATAAAATAAAATAAAATAAAATAAAATAAAATAAAATAAAATAAAATAAAATAAAATAAAATAAAATAAAATAAAATAAAATAAAATAAAATAAAATAAAATAAAATAAAATAAAATAAAATAAAATAAAATAAAATAAAATAAAATAAAATAAAATAAAATAAAATAAAATAAAATAAAATAAAATAAAATAAAATAAAATAAAATAAAATAAAATAAAATAAAATAAAATAAAATAAAATAAAATAAAATAAAATAAAATAAAATAAAAAAAATAAAATAAAATAAAATAAAATAAAATAAGATAAAATAAAAAAAAAGAAAATAAAATAAAATAAAATAAAATAAAATAAAATAAAATAAAATAAAATAAAATAAAATAAAATAAAATAAAATAAAATAAAATAAAATAAAATAAAATAAAATAAAATAAAATAAAATAAAATAAAATAAAATAAAATAAAATAAAATAAAATAAAATAAAATAAAATAAAATAAAATAAAATAAAATAAAATAAAATAAAATAAAATAAAATAAAATAAAATAAAATAAAATAAAATAAAATAAAATAAAATAAAATAAAATAAAATAAAATAAAATAAAATACAATGAAATACAATAAAATACAATAAAATAAAATAAAATAAAATAAAATAAAATAAAATAAAATAAAATAAAATAAAATAAAATAAAATAAAATAAAATAAAATAAAATAAAATAAAATAAAATAAAATAAAATAAAATAAAATAAAATAAAATAAAATAAAATAAAATAAAATAAAATAAAATAAAATAAAATAAAATAAAATAAAATAAAATAAAATAAAATAAAATAAAATAAAATAAAATAAAATAAAATAAAATAAAATAAAATAAAATAAAATAAAATAAAATAAAATAAAATAAAATAAAATAAAATAAAATAAAATAAAATAAAATAAAATAAAATAAAATAAAATAAAATAAAATAAAATAAAATAAAATAAAATAAAATAAAATAAAATAAAATAAAATAAAAAAATAAAGATAATAATGGAAATAAAATATAATATATTATAACTTAACAAAATTAGTTTTACTTTTATAACATTTAAAATATTCTTTAATGTCTTTTCTACGGACACAGCCTAGTTTATATTTATAAATTTGCATACTCCCGCGTTGAAAAACACGCAAATAACCAAACTCGCCGTTATTGTATTTCCTACTTTTGTATACCATCCGAAATCATTGGAGCTGTATGCCGTTTATTTGAAATTGTAATTAAATGCTATGGCGAACAATTAACAATATTATATTGCAGTGGAAACCGCCGAAACTGAAAGCGACACCAACGCAACATCGACACCAAGCAGCATTGTCCAAAAATAAACCAATTTTTGGTTAGTTTGGAGAGTGAGAAAATGAAAAAAAGGAGGTTTATTTAAAACAGGTAAACACGAGAGTTGCACTTTAAATCCAGGTGGGAGTTCATTAACCCATTTAACCAGCGGCTATGCTAAAAATAAAGGCTTCATTGTTATAGATTAAAATAAACGAAAAGGTTAAAGTCAGTTTTCTAAGGCTCAGACAAAAAGCCTTAAGGCCTACTAAGCCTTACAATGTCTACATACAAATGAAATGTGTAATTTTCTGATAAAGCACAGATTAAAAATCTATTTGTAGAAAGATGAAAAACGTATTCAGCAAACAAAGCAGTGAATGAGATATTTACATTCATATGCTGGTGTCTAGAAATGGAATAAACCCCAACGTTGGGCGCCAATTCTATTAAACAAATATGTCTAGTTTAATAATCAAATTACCGAAACTATTTGTATTTATTTTTTTATTTTTAATGTGCGAAAGAAATTTGCAATGAATTTGAAAGCAATATAATTACCATTTATAAATTCTTTTTTTAGCAAAGACAAAAAATCGTATTTCTCTTGAATCGTTTATGGAATTTTTTGCACAATTTCACAGGTCGTTAAACATTTCCGCTGACTTTCGCACTTTACTGGGTTTTTGTTGCTGTTATTGCTGCTGATGAGGATGATGGCGAATGGTGATGTCGATATCAACGAATTGTGATTTGTGTTTCGTTGAATTTTTAACATTTTAATATTTTTCCTCGACAACATATGCACAGGAATGGCATCTGTCACAGTGCTGCAGTTTTCCCCGATGCCAATTTGGTAATAAATGCAGTTTTCCTTTTTTTTGATTTTCAAAGAGCAACAATACTATAAATATGCGAGTTTGTCTTTTGTAGTTGTATTTTCAAATAACTCCCCGGTGGTGTACATGTTAAAGTGGCATTTTTTGTGGATAACAAGTAACAAAAAAAAATAATTGGGATTTTGCTTTTTTTCTGTCGCATATGTTTCGAGAATGTTGTATCTCCATCTCCCTATTTATATACACATATAAATAAAGAATTTATAAAAAAATTATAGTGCCAGGACTGCACACACACACATACAAGCAGCATATGTTGGATTTACATCTATAGACAGGTACAGGTACACAGTAAAAGATACTAAACCCGTCCGTCCGTACGTCTGCCTGTCTGGCTTGTGCGCACGTTAACTTTCGATAGGAGTAACCGATTGACTTCAAAATTATTATGTATTCGTATTATTTTCTATTTCAAGCCAAGATCAAAGATCGGCCACATTGGTCAACTCCTTCGAGTACCACCTTGAGAAATGTTAAAAATTTAGTGAACTATAGATTCTTAAATAACTTCCAAACTACTTATCGGAATCTTCGGCAATTTCACACATAGTATCAGTTTCTCAGTCGCTACCACCGAGGGAAAAATGGGCGAAAATGCCACGCCTCTTTTGGTACCTCCTATACAAATGGAAAATTTTGGACCAAAAATTGAACGGCTTATAACTTTGATTCCAGTCCATACAAATACTTCACATTTTGTGGAGTGTACTCATTTTACAGTACATATAGCTTCGTGAAAAATGCGTGTTATTACCACGCCCCTTTTGTTACCTCCCACACAAATGGACCATTTGCACCAAAAGTTAACGGCTTATAACTTAGATTCCTGTGCAAACAAACGTCTGAAATTTTGTACAGTGTAATGCTCTTATAGAACCCATAGTCTTTTGAAAAAATTGGCGTTACGCCACGCCCTTTTTGGTACATGGCCACAATAAAAAATATGAAAAATGATTTTTTGAGTATTTATAGATTTTTTCAAATAGACATTGTTTTCTTTGTTGGGATGCAAGCTTTCAAAAACAGAATCAATTTTTTGTGATGTTTTGTCTATATTTTATGGTTTTTTTCATGCCAGAAAAAAACGATATTTTTGAAAAAAAATCTAATTGGTTACCGACAGTTACTAATTTTCTGATAGTAACGAAAATCGTAATTTTTCATATACTTGAATTGAAAAAAAAATATATTCAGAAACAATTTTTTTAAATATTATATATTTGTGAACAAATACATTTTATTTGAAAATTAAGAAATTAGGTACGGAACGCATATATTCATAAATTAGAAATAAAATATATTTGCAAACTGACTTTCACATATGTTTACCCAGAAACATAGTTATTGTTTAATAAGTTTTCCAAATATATTTTATTAAAAGAGGTAAAAAACGGGCCAGAATATTTAATATCGTTCTATGTAGTTTATTTTTGGCTAAAATGTTTATAAGCAGTTACAAATAGATAAAATAAGATCTCGCTATCATTTTTTTTTTTAAATGTTTTTTTTTTTGGATAAATTTTATGGGCATTTTAATTTTTGAAAAAAATATGAAAAATTTATTTTTTTTTTGAAAAAATTAAAAAATTGTGTTTTTGTTTTTTACGAAACTTGTAATTGCTCTCGAACGGCAGAATATAGATATCTGCAATTGAAAATTTAATCTTTCATTTTTCCCTTACCGTGTGCTAGTACACGCTGAAAAAAAATCGCTTCTGTAGTATATTGTCCCAAGCATATTCGGCTTGAAACATATATATGTTTAGGGTACACACAAAAACTATATATTTGGGAAAATTTTATTCTAAACAAACCTTTGTTTACATCCCAATATGTTTTTATTTCGAACTATTATTTCCGAAACAAATATTTATTGGCACAGAATTCTGAAAGTACGTTAGTTGTGTTAAATTTTTTACTAATTCAAAGTTATTTTTTTATAAATTTTTAATGTTCGTAAAAATATCAATAAAAATAATTGAAAGCGTATAATCATAGATCAAAATAAATTACTTGGAGGATTGACAAAACCTGATGAAATGGAATACTAACTCAGAACTTTGAAATGATTGATTTAAACATAAGTTAATGCTGCAAAAGGTATTGTAACTGGAAGGTACAATTCCAAACTAAAGAACAATTTAAACTGAAATTCTAAAAAGTCAGCAAAAGTTTTGGAAATCTTTTTTAAATAAAATATATTTGGAGAAATTCCTAAACAATGATTTTATTTGTATTTAAACACATATTTCATTTGAGAAATTTAGTTTGCAAATATATTTTGTTGTAATATATTTATATATGCGTTCCAAATATATTTTATCGATTTTCAAATATAATTTATTTGCTCAGAAATATATAACATTTAAAAATTTGTGTTCCAAATATATTTTCGTTCGATTCAAACATATCAAAAAGGCGATTTTGCCCCGTGTATTTTGTAAATATCGGAGTACAATATGCTCCAATAGCAACATGTTTGGATGGGCAATAAAATTTCCTATATGACAAAAAAAAAATTGGTTCGATATACCCAATAGTACAAAAGTTATGACCACTTGGAGTTATATTTTCAAAAACAAAATCCGATTTTTGTCAATTCTTTTAGGAAAAAATTATAAATATATATAGAATTTTATAAATCGGAAGAGAAACACGAGTTAAATGCACTTGTACATTTTCTTCACCCGATGAGGCCAACTTTAAGGCCCTCTAGCTCCGCCCCTGTCTGACATAGGGGGCCCAAATATTAACTTTTCTAACACCTCTTCATCTACCATGCCAAGTTTGGTCGCAATCGGTTTTTTTGGTTAAGAAACGATCGAATTATTTCCCCTTTTTGAATTCGTACACCTGTACAGTGTTTTGCGAAAATTGTCAGACTAGTCTTGATATTTCGTCCATAACTTTTACAAATATTGAGTCTCACAAAATTTTGTACTGTTCTGGATTTGTGAGAGTGCGACAAATATTCTGCGGAAATTTACAGAAAATCGAGGGGGTGCAATTGTTTCCACAAAGGTTTTTTAAAAAAAAAACTTTTTTTTAAAAAAATGGCAGTGTGCAAAAATCGGTTCAGCCGTTGGAGAGCAATTACAAATTTCGTAAAACACAAAAACTCATTTATTTAATTTTTTCAAAAAAAAATCGGTTTTGATTTTTCCCATTTTTTTATAATTTTTAGTACACCTAATGAAACGTTTGGTGGCATTTTTTAAGATTTTTCCCATAATTCGTTCAGATGTTATCGATATTTAAAAAATCTTTAAGATATCAATATGTGTATCGGGTTTTTGGTCATAAGTTCTTAAGATGCGTTTTTTTTAAATGTTGGTATTTTTCGGTACTTTTCAGAAAAAATATTAAAATTTTTTATATGTGCGATTTTTAAGTTTTACAATTTAAATGTAATTTTTTAAATTGTTTGTACTCTCAGATTTTTGCGAATTTGGTATATTTTAAACATCTATTAATTTTTTTTTAATTTTTAAATTTAAAAAAAAAAAATCGCTGCAATCCACTGGCTTGAAGGCTTCAAAATAGATGCTTCACGTCAAGGAACAAAATAAAGGAGACACTTCAGGAAGTATTTCTTCCAAAACACACACAACCCCCTCTGATCCCCTTACCCCTGATAATCTCCCTACAAAAAGAACTATATATCAAAAGTAGTACAAGTCGATGGATTTTTTTGGGTGATGTATTGGACAAAAAAATTACTTTAGATGCCCACAATACATTTTAATGGCAATTCAACTGTTTTTTTAATATATTGTATTAATTGGTTATGCATTGAGTTTTGTTTGGTTATGAAATGTTCCTTTCAAAAACAATCAATAAATATGATATATTAAAAAAAAATTTGAATTGTCATAAAAGTGTATTGTAGGCACCTATAGGGATATTTTACAAGGAATCGTTTTGTGAAATATATCACGCAAAAAATCAATCTATTTATACTACTTTTGATATATAGTTATTTCTGTAGGGAGTAGGGTAAGGGGATCGGCGGATGTGGTGGGTGTTTAGGATGAAATACTTCCTGAAGTGTCTCCTTTATTTTGTTCTTTGACGTGGAGCATCTATTCCGAAGCCTTAAAGCCAAAAGCATAATGGGTAGCTGCGACTTTTTTTTAAATTTTAAATAAATTAGAAAATATATAAATACATTTTAGGCCCATTCCATCCAAAGCTTATATCTTAGAGAATTAATAGAAGTTTAAAATATAAAAAAAATCGCAAAAATCTGAGAGTACAAACAATTTACATTTAAATTGTAAAACTTAAAAATCGCACATATAAAAAATTTTAATATATTTTTTTTAATTTTTTTTCTGAAAAGTACCGAAAAATACCATAATAAAGAAAAAATCAGAACATATCTTAAGAAGTTATGACCAAAAACCCGATACACATAGTGATACCTTAACGATTTTTTAAATATCGAAAACATCTGAACGAGTTGTCGGAAAAAATCTCAAAAAATTTCACAAAGCTTTTCTTCCGGTGCACTAAAAAATATAAAAAATGGGAAAAATCGAAACCTCATTTTTTTGAAACCGTCAATTTGTCGTGGAATTCTCCATATACATATATTCTTAATCGTCGTAAAATTCCAAGACGATTTAGACATGTCCGTCCGTCCGTCCGTCTGTTGTACTCACGCTGCTACAGTCCGTAATAATAGAGCTAGGTTGATCAAATTTGGTAGAAATATTTCTTATAGTTGCAGGTTGTTTGGGATTGAAATCGGTTAATGTTTTGATATAGCTCCTCTATAGAGGTCGCTCAAAAATAGGGTTTTTGAGCCATAAAAACCACATTTTTAAAGCAATTTATCAGAAACATTGCAGTTTGTATTCTATTTGGACAAGAATTCATCAAAGCCAAAATTTTACAAATCGGTTCATATTTTGTTATAGGTACCCTATAGAGGTCGCTCCAAAATATATGTATTTAAGCCATAAATACCATATTTTCTAAGCATTTTAACTGAATCTTTGCAGTTTGTATTTCATTTAGGCAAGAATTCATCACAGCAACATTTTTTTAAATCAGTTCATATTTTGTTATACCTATAACTCCTATAGATGTCGCTCCCAAAAATGCTTATTTAAGCCATAAATACCACATTTTCTGAGAAATTTAGGTGAAACTATGCAGTTTGTATTCTATGTTGGCAAGATTTCCTTCTAATAAAATGTGTACAAATAAAATTGTATTTTGTTGTAGTCCCCGTGTAGATGTAGCTCAAAAAAAACTATTTTAAACCATAAATACCACATTTTGCAGGTGAAGAGTTTGGCTAAGGAATTTGCGGCACAAAATTGCAGCGTTTGCTTTTTTAAAAAAAATTACTTAATCACAAAGGATCGTTTCATGATTTGCTCCATATCCAAAGATTTTTCCTGTAATAAAATTGAATGCAATTCATGTTGCAGGGTATATAAGATTCGGCATGGCCGAACTCAACGCTTTTACTTTTTTCTATCTCAGGCTAAATTCGAAGATGGGCCATATTGGTCCACTCCTCCTCCCACAAAGGGCTACGGTTTAGTTAAATATTGATTTCATAATTACGTAAATTCTACTTTTCCGAGAATCTTCTGAAATTTTACATATAGTGTTAGTTTATTAGTCGCTATCACCTCGAGGAAAATGGGAGAAGTTGCCACGCTCCTTTTGGAGCGTGGCAAATGGTCCATACAAATGGACCATTTTGCACCAAAAGATAACTGTTATAGCCTTAATATCACTCCATACAAATACTTGAAATTTTGTACAATGTTATGCTTTTATATAAGTAGTACCTAGAGATCAGTGAAAAATAGGCGTTATTGGTACGTCCCTTTTGGTACCTGAGCATTTCCATGTTAAGTGATTACAGTATTTTTGACTCATGTCACGGATTTTAGTGATGGTTTGTTATACATTCTAAGAAGTGTAGCAAAAATCCAGAAAAAAAATTGTGAAAAAATATACAACAGACCTACTATGAAGATTTTAAAATTATCTAAATTGTGAATTTTGAATACCGAGTTTATTAAAAAAATTACATCTTTTTATCGGAAAAAGCTATTAATAGTGAACTTTTTGCAAAATGTTAACAATAATTTGCAGTCCTAATGAAATATAGATAACAAATCTAAAAAATTTTTTTTCTAATTTAAAAAAAAAAAAATTATTCTTATTGTGTATAGTTGACCTTTATAATTGATTATATTTTTGTTTTTGTTGGCTTGAGGTCATAAATAAAACAAATTAATTATGAATTTATTGTTTTATTTTTAAAATTGTTATTTTCCCGATATTTCGACCGACTTCGTCGATCATTTTCAAGGGTTACACTAAACAAAGAGACATAAATTACAATAGTTTTACATAAATATTAACAAAGTGAAAAATAATTACATTTATTGGAAAACAAAACAAAGCAAACGCTCCTGCTTCTCTCGAATGTTAATGTCAACTAATTTTATTTTTGAGTATTGTATTTCTGTATATGTGAGCACACTTGTCAGTGTCTGTTTTATAATTTAATCTTCTCTCAGTAGGGACGTCCGTGATGTAAAGCATTTCCATCGTGTATCTTCTATTATACAGTCTCTCTTCTGCTAGTATGTCGACGTCGCACGATGGGAAAATATGATGAAATATGCGCGCATAGGACTTTGAAAACATCTTTCAAAAATCAATTTTTTGGGAGTGTTATTTTATTGAGGATAACATTTAATGAAAATACCTACAAATTTTATGAAAATATCTCCAGGCGATTTCGAGTAATGACCATTCAAAGTTTGTCTTTTTTACTAATAAATGCAAATAGCATTGCGATGATAACATGCATATACTAAAATGCTTGTAGAATTCGCGTTTATTGCTGAAATGCGATAGGACTTGCAACATATAATAAGGTACTATTCATCTTAATTTTTGTGTATAAAACTTATTTTTAACGCTTTCCAATGAAGAGATATTTCAAAGTAAAAAAAACAGTTTTTTTTTGTTTTTCAAAAAAATGATCCACAGTAAATGGAATACAACTTTTTTGGATCACGTGGGATCACTACCATATGACATAGAGAATAGAGGTGACTTAGGAATGAATCCAACGGTACCTAGTTTATCTGCGACTTTTTGCGATTATGGCAGATTTTTGTACTTTAAAAATGAGCTTTTTTTTCTTTAAATATAGAAAATATGTGTGGAAGCTATATCAATCTATGAACCGATTTTCCCTAAACATATGGACCGATTTTCTTGGTTAAAAAAATAACGTTTGTAAAATTTCGGCAAAATCGGATAATAATTACGAAGGAAACTGAACGGACGAGAATAAATGTATTAACACGCGGCTGCAAGTTTTATCA
Organism: Eudasyphora cyanicolor; assembly: GCA_963930755.1. NCBI lineage: Eukaryota > Metazoa > Arthropoda > Insecta > Diptera > Muscidae > Eudasyphora > Eudasyphora cyanicolor. The sequence continues at coordinate 133,016,312 of OZ005738.1, forward strand.
AGTTCGATTAAAAATAGAGATTTTGTTAATATTATAAGGATTATAGTAATTTTTATACTTAAATTTTTCTACAAAACCTATAAAAATATAGTTACAATAAAATATATACGCTTCCGCAGTTTGTGTGTATTAGGGTGGACCGATTATTTTTATACCCTCCACCATAGGACGGGGGGGAATATTAATTTTGTCACTCCGTTTGTAACACCTCTAAATATTGAGCTGAGACCCCATAAAGTATATATATTCTTAATCGTCGTAAATTCTAAGACGATTTCGCCATGTCCGCCTGTCCGTCCGTCCGACCGTCCGTCTGTGGTAATCACGCTACAGTCCGCAATAATAGAGCTAGGTTGATCATTGATAGAATAGGTTTGAGTTATTTTGTGTGGCCACATGCTATCCATGGTGGAGGGTATATAAGATTCGGCATGGCCGAACTTAACGTTTTTGCTTGTTTGTTTTTAATTTAACTTTCTATTATTATCAGTCTACGAACCATTGTGTAAAGTACATTGTAGAAAAATTGCAGCTTTCAAAAATATTGCAGCCCACAATTTTATCCTACTTAAGTTGTCAAAGTTTCAACTTTAAAAGCATGACAGGTTTTGTAGACTTCTTTCGCAATGTTGACAAACATATTTTTGAACTTCAATGGTCTGCATATTTAAAACGCAGCAACACACAATCAAGCACCTGAAACAGATTTTAAACTAAATTTTGTCAGCTTTAATTTAAAATCAAGATCACTGAATTTGGCACGATATTCGGAGTTTTACACTAATTTTCACAAAGTCGCTTTTAAAGTCCCACTGTGCGACAAACGGTAAAAGCAAGAAAAATCTGGCTACACCAAATTATTCTCCAAAGAATTCTCTTGAAGATGGTCCAAACCGTTGGACTCTATCTCTAACGGTATAGTCGTGAGATTAAAAATACTGCTATGCGCGCGTATTTACCAATTTTTTCCCATTGTGCGTCGTCAAAGTTTGCTTGATGTCCTGTCAAAACACAGTGGGCGGCTAGTGCAGTTTTTTGCTCCAATGGTTTGTCAATAGCTTTTTGGTCTGATTTATGCGACGAAAGCCTTGTCTTTAGTTTTGTTCCTGTAGTGCCAACATATTTTTTGCATAAGTTGGACTTGTCCCCATTGCACTTGATCCTGTAGATTACGTCAGATTTGTCTTCCTTTTTTCGTTTTGACTTTGTGTTGCTAAATAATTTGTTAACCGTATTGCTTGATTTTTGAGCCAATTCATATTTTTCCTTGTTGTATATGTCAGAATATTTGAACCTTTCTGTGAACCCTGGAACATATGTCACAGACTTGTATATTTTTGGTAGTTTTTACTCCGTACGTGGTTGTTGCTTTCGTACATAATTTATTAGATCGTTTATAGTTTTTAAAGAGAAATCATTTCGAAGAAGAATGTTTTTGATTTTGATAATATTTGCAGTATGAAAACTTTCGTCGCTTGTGTTGAGTACTCTCCTGATGAAATTCGTTGCCGTGTTTATTATCGTCCTTCTTGAATGTTTCGAATGAAAATTCACTAATCGTCCTGAGGCTGTAGGTTTTTGATACCAGTCCAATTTTAGCAGGTTGCCTTGTCTATGTACTACTGAATCTAGGTAGGGTAGTTTATTGTCATTTTCTTGTTCTATTGTGAATTGTATTTGTGTGTTATACGCGTTTAATATCTGAAGTGTTTTGTCCACTTCCGATCTCTTCAAGATCGCAAAAAGATCATCCACATATTATGTAACATGTCTTTGGTTTACAGTCATCTTCTCTAGAGATGTGTCAAGTAGTTGTTCCATTATAATGTCCGCGATGATGGAGGAAGCTGGAGATGCCATTGGCATGCCTTTCCTCTGTTCATATACACTATATTCATATTTAAAATATCTGGTGTCCTAATTATTAAAATAAAGTAAAAAAAATCCCTTTTTATTTTTAAATTTTATATTTTGTATTTTAGGCCAATATAGCAAAATTCCACGATGGACTTTTTTCTGTCTATCTCGAGAAATAGTTAAATCTTTATGACAGGTTTGTCCCAGAATTTTCTAAAATACTCAAGAGGCCGGATTGAAATGCAAAAAATTACCATTAATCACTTTTAAGTAGCACACAAAAGTTGTGTCATGGAGCCAACAGTTCTGTGTCAAAAGGAAACAAATCTTAAAAAATGTCCTTAAGATCGCATAAAGACAAACTTTGCAAAAAAAAACAGAAAAATTTTACTTTTTTCCTAGCTTTCTTAAAAGACATGCTTAAAGTTGATGTTGGGTTTTGTAATTGATGCTAATGTTGTATTAGGCATCAGAGTACATTGTAAACAGTTTTAAGGAGAAATAAGACATGGCCTTCAACTTTTAACCGATCTGGTTGAAAGTTTGTGTCATAACTACTATCCAATAGAAAAAAGATGGTGCAAGTTTCATGCGGACGGATCTGAAGACAAACGTTTTTAAAATTCACTCACTTGCCATGAAATCCTCCATATACATACTCGTATATTCCTTGGAGTGTTTACCCAACTGAAGTTTTCTTGCTTGTTTTGATAAAAGCTTTTTCGACTTCGGTCAGTCATTTGACCGATATAATCATTCATAGACAATTGTAATGAATTAAAAATAATATTTTTGTATTCAAATTGAATGGCGATTTATTTAAATTTTTTCAACTTAACACTGATTGGCAATTGTCTAAAGCTCTTATGAGTAAATTTTAATTTGGTAAATTAAGTGGTAAATTTTACCAATTAATATTTTTCTACATTAACAAAATTAATATATTTAAAAAAACCGGTAACTTTTTCCGAATATTCTCTCTTTAGCTAATTTATCAGTTTATTGGTAGAAGCTTATACAAAAAAAAATTAAACAATTTAATAAATCACAATTTTTTTTTTGGTTGAACAACATTCCACTGACCTTTTTTGTGTGTGTTGTTTTGCGCTCCTTTACAAAACATTTTTTCATTTTATTTTTTGGTTTATTTTCCATTGAATTGAATACATTTCTATTTAGCAACAATTTGTGCAATTATCTTTTGTATTTTTACATATGAATAGATATGAGTTTTTGTGATAGCTCATCGTTTAGTTAAGAGATAAAATGCAAACAAAATGGAAAAAAATTAAATGAAATTCATTGTTTCAAAAAAATTTGGGAAATTGCTTTTTTTCCAGTTGGTTTTGTTAGTTGTTGGGATTGGTTTGGGTTTTTTGCGTTGTTTAATATTTTATGATGATTTTTGTTTATTTTATGTTGTAACAAAAAAAATAAAATTGTTTGGAAAAATATTTAGCAACACAAAATCCTTTACCAACAAACTCAGGCAGAAATGTTGTGGGTGTGTTTTATGTATGTGATCGGTTTTGTGGATGATTCCATTGCTTTGTGGTGCTCTTGAAGAGTGTAAAAAGGGGTGTAACGATAATTATTTATTTTTATTTTTTCCAGAAAGGTTTTCCATTAAGGTCCATTGAGCAGAAGTGTTTGACGAAACTTCAGGTCTAAACAAGCTGCTGTTAATTACACTGTGCGACAGCCAAAATCGACTGGGGTTCTGACTTAACGGCCAAAAAAAGTTATACCTGTCCCGGTTGTTTCCTGGGTCACGTCTATGATCGATATATATCGATTTGAAGTTAGTAAGTATCATTTAGGGGAATTTGTCATATTTGGGAGTCTATTGTTTGACATAACTCGAGAACGACTTGTCCGATTTTGCTACCACAAATTTAGAAAAATTAAGAATTACTATTCCTAAAAATTTTAATAGTGGCCACGTAAAAACAGAAGTTTAGCAACTGTCGGTAAAACTATTAGAAACAAGAAAAAACGTTGAGTTCGACCATGCCGAATCTTATATACCCTTCACCATGGATTGCAGTCAATTCTAAAGGATTTTCCAACAAGAGGTGTTATTTTGGTATTCAAAGAAAAATGTCACTTTTTGAGATAAATGATCGGATGTTTATTTCATAATAAAGAGGAAGGTATGCCGTTTATAATGAAAAACAACATCAGCCAAATGGCCACCACGACCACGCTGACAGGACCATACACTTTTCATGAAATTTTCCTTAACCAAATCGCTAAGTGGCTGCCCTATGTCCCGATAGCCTCACAAATTCTATCTTTGAGGTCTTGAATCGACGCTGGGCTGTTGGCGTAGACCTTATTTTTCACTTGGCCCCAAAGGAAGAAGTCGCAAGGAGTTAAATCACAAGATCTCGGTGGCCAATTGTGATCACCTCTTTGAGAGATAACACAGTCCGAAAACTTCTTGTTGAAAGTAAACGTTGTCCAGATCAATACCATCCAACTTCGACCATAAAAAATCATTAATCATCTTTCGATAGCGCAATCCATTCACAGTAACTGTTGATCCAACCTCATTTTCGAAAAAGTAAGGTCCAATGACCCCGCCGGACCATAAACCGCACCAAATAGTCACACGCTGAGGATGGAGTGGCTTCTCAACAATAACTCTTGGGCTTTCCGAGCCCCAGATGCGACAATTTGGCTTGTTGTCCTAGCCACCGAGGTGGAAATGGGCCTCATCAGTCAAGGTGATTTTGTATCGTTCATATCGTTTTTGTGTTCGATCGTTTTGTATCGTTCGATGATCGTGTATCGTTCCATTTTATACCCTCCACCATAGGATGGGGGGTATATTCATTTTGTCACTCCGTTTGTAACACCTCTAAATATTGATCTGAGACCCCATAAAGTATATATATTCTTAATCGTCGTGAAATTCTAAGACGACTTAGCCATGTCCGTCTGTCCGTCCGTCCGTCCGTCTGTGGTAATCACGCTACAGTCCGCAATAATAGAGCTAGGTTGATCAAATTTGGTACATATACTTCTTATAGTTGCAGGTTGTTTGGGATTGCAAATGGACCATATCGGTCCATATTTAGATATAGCTCCCATATATAGCATCTAACTTGTTGTGATTCCTACTATTCTTATCTACTATATTTTTTGTGTTTTCGGTGTTATTTTCTTTAGGTTTGAGTTATTTTTTGAGGTCACATGCTATCCATGGTGGAGGGTATATAAGATTCGGCATGGCCGATCTTAACGCTTTTACTTGTTAGTAATGGCGTAGTTTCTACTTGTCAAATGTCAACGAATAAAAGCTTCAAAAGTGACAGCTACCAAAATACCGGATGATTCAAAATAACACCTCTTGTTGGAAAACCCTGTATTACTAGAAAAATCTTTGGATATGGAAATCCAAATCAAATCTTCGAATCATCCTTTTGGTCGAAGCAAACATTGAAAAACAGAACGCTGCAATTTTTAGCCAAAATTTAGGCCCCAAATTCCATAGCCAAACTCTTCATCTGAAAAATGTGGTAATTATGGCTTAAATGAGCATATTTGAGGACTACCTCTAAACGGGGACTACAACAGAATATAAACTGACTAAATTTTCTTGCCAAAATAGAATACAAACTGCAAAGTTTCAGCTAAACTGCTTAGGTAATGGGTTGTTTTATGGCTTAGACAAGCCTTTTTGGGAGCGACATCTATAGGTAGACTATAACAAAATACGAACTGATTTAAACAATTTTTGCTGTGATGAATTCTTGTCTAAATGAAACACAAACTGCACTGATTCGCTTAAAATGTTTAGAAATGGGAGCGACTTCTATATCTAGACTATAACAAAATATGAACTTAATTAAAAATAATTTACTGCAATGAGTTCTTGTCTTAGTTAAATACAAACTGCAAAGAATCAGTTAAAATGCTTAGAAAATATGGTATTTATGGCTTAAATACATATAATTTGGAGCGCCCTCTATAGGGTGACTATAACAAAATATGAACCGATTTGCAAAATTTTTACTGTGATGAATTCCAGTCAAAATAGAATACAAACTACAAAGTTGAAGCAAAATTGTTTTAAAAACCTGGTATCTATGGCTCAAAACCCGTATTTTGGAGCGCCCTCTATAGGGGAGCTATATCAAAACATTGACCGATATGGCCCATTTGTAATCCCAAACGACCTGCAACTATAAGAAATATTTCTACCAAATTTGATCAACCTAGCTCTATTATTACGGACTGTAGCGTGATTTCAACAGACAGACAGACAGACATGGTTAAATCATCTTAGAATTTCACGACGATCATGAATATATATACTTGATGGGGTCGCATATCAATATTTCAAGGTGTTGCAAACGGAATGACAAAGTTAATATACCCCCATCCTATGGTGGAGGGTATACAAATTTGATTTTTTCCAGACAAATGTTTTTTTTGTTTGCACGAAAAATTCCAAACGAAATAGAAACAAGTAAAAGCATTAAGTTCGGCCATGCCGAATCTTATATACCCTCCACCATGGACAGCATGTGATCTCACAAAAAAACTCAAACCTAAAGAAATTAAGACCGAAAAACACAAAAAATATAGTAGAACAGTAGGAATCACTACAAGTTAGATGCTATATATGGGAGCTATATCCAATATGGACCGATATCGCCCATTTTCAATCTCAAATTACCTGCAGCTATAAGAAGTATCTATACCAAATTTCAGTCACCTAGCTCAAGTATTATAGATTGTAGCGTGATTACAACAGACGGACGGACGGACAGACGGACATGGCTAAATCGTCTTAGAATTTTACGACGGTTAAGAATATATATACTTTATAGGGTCTCAGATCAATATTTAGAGGTGTTACAAACGGAGTGACAAAATGAATATACCCCCCATCCTATGGTGGAGGGTATAAAAATCGCAAAAAAAATGTTGTTGCATTTTCTGAATGCTAATCCTAATCCTAATTAGCTGATCCATCCTAACGAAGAAAACAATGAATATTTGAATAAAATCTATGGATAAATGTAGAAATTATAGCACTTTTTGTAGATATATATAATAGAATTTTAACATAATCCAGTTTTTATACCCCCTCTATTGTGAACAAGGCTATATATATCAGATGCTGCGGGCGAAAAGTGCAACGCATCCATGGGGTGACCTAAGAGACCCCAAGAATATTTGGGAGAAAATCCGTTTTGGGATATTTTAAGTCATTTGTGCAATGTTTGTCAGACTGTCCGTCTGTCTGTCTGGTTTGTGCGCACGATAACTTTCAAAAGGATTAACCGATTGACTTCAAATTTGGTATGGGTCAATATTTCTATCTATCTCAGGCTGAGGTCAAAGATGGACTATGTTGGTTTACTTCTTCGAATACCTCCCCCACAAAGGGTCAACATTTTGTAAAATCAATATTTTTTTCTATCTCAGACTGAGGTCAATGATGGATCATGTTGGCCCAGTCCTTCGAGAACTTCCTCCACGAAGGGTCAACATTTTGTGAAATATTGGTTATCTCATAACTTCTTTACTACTACTCAAAATCTTTCACAAATCCACACATAACGCGTTCTCCAATAGAGATGATATGATTTTGAAGTGACGTTTCGGCCATTTGTAATATGTCATGATCTGTCATGTGTTTTTCATTGTATTCAGTAGTGTTTAAAATTACATCATGGAGAGATATACGCAAGAACAACATTTACAAATTATTCAGTTTTATTATCAAAATAATTGTTCTCCAATTGCAACTTTTCCTGCGCTAAGTCCATTTTTTTTAAAATCCAGAAAAAAAACACTATCCAATCGACCTACGACCTTGACACTCATGAGCAATATTTTAGCTCTCGTTAAGTGCTATCTTTTTGCCACTGACCGATTCCCGATCCGACGTATTGTTAAGGAGCTAGAGCAAACATAAACTTTCCGTTCACATTTGAAAATTATGCTAAGTCAATTTTTTTTAAATCCAGAAAAAACACTTTCCAGTCGACCTGCGACCTTGACACCCATGAGCAATATTTTAGCTCTCGTTGAGAGCTATCTTTTTGCCATTGGCCGATTGTGGCTACGTGCCACACAGCAAATGAAACAATTGAATTGTTGCGAGAAAAGTTTGGAGATTCGATTATTTCAAGAAATTGTGATATTGAATGGCCTCCAAGAAGTTGTGATTTAACACCATTAGACTATTTCTTGTGGGGTAATTTTAAGTCATTGGTCTTTCGAAATAAACCAGACCCTCTTCAAGCTTTACAAGTCAATATTGAACGTGCCATTCATGACTTACGACTTGATTTAATGGAAAAAGTGTCTAAAAATGTGTTCATCGAATTCGTCCCTGCAGAAGAAGTCGTGGAGGCCATTTGAATGACGCTTTGTTTAGAACTTAATTGTATCGATTGTACTTCACATTAAATAAAAAAATTTTGAATTTCCCTAACTATAAGTGTGTTTTTTTCAAAGAAATAATATCACTCTTATTGGAAACCCCTGTATATGCTTAATCGTTGTAAAATTCTAAGACGCCATTTAGCCATGTCCGTCCGTCTGTTGTAATCACTCTACAAATCGGTCATTGTTTTGATATAGCTCCCCTATAGAGGTCGCTCAATGATACAGTTTTTGATCCATAGATACCACATTTTTAAAGCAATTGAGCAGAAAATTTGAAGTTTCATCGCAGCAAAAATTTTACAAATCGTTAGAGGTCGCTCCAAAATATATGTATTTAAGCAATAAATACCATATTTTCTAAGCATTTTAACTGAAACTTTGCAGTTTGTATTATATTTTGGCAAGAATTCATCTCAATAAAATGTATAGAACGGCAGCGTTCTTTTTTTAATAATTTGCTTCAACAAAAAAGATCGTTTCATGATTTGCCCATATCCAAAGATTTTTCCAGTAATAAAATTGAATGCAATCGATGGTCGAGGGTATATAAAATTCGGCATGGCAGAACTTAACGCTTTTACTTGTTTTTATTTGGGACTATTATTTCCGACACTACGATTTATTTGCATTGAAAAATTCAGAAAATATTCGTATGTATATCGATTGTATGCCAAGTTTAAAGTTTTTCAGTAATTTTAAATGTTAGTAAAATTTCTTTGGTTGGCAAAGCCCATTTTTAAATAATTGTTAATGTTCTCCTTTTCCATTTTTATTTATTTGTATGAAACACAATACAGAGTAAATTTGTATTCTAATTTTACGGTCCAGAGAAGCCGGGTTGCACACACCATGTAGCTAGATTTTGAAGCGACAGACCAGAGCGTGTGGTGGGAATCGAACCCCCGACCCCTAAACTCATAGGCGACCCCGCTACCTATGCCATTTTTAATTGTATGATATAGTTCGAAATATTAAAACTGAAAACATATGAATATATGCGCTACAAATATAGTTTCTTGATTTTCAAATAAAATGTATTTGTTTATAAATATATAAAGGGTGGTTAAATTTTAAGGGCCGATGTTGATTTTGAATAAAATACAAATTATTTAGGAAATTATTGTCATTTCTTTTTATTATAATAATATTGGTATGGTTCAATTATGTATGGAACAAAATATCGGCCAAATGGACGCCGCGACCTCGGCGGCACACCTCCATCAGATGGTCCAAATTTTTGGTGACGCTGAAGCATAATTGAGATTCTATGCCGTTAATGTGCCGAATTGTCTCATTCTTTGGCTCTTGAATTGTTGCTGGTTTATCGACGTACATCTATTCTTTCAAATAACCCCAAAGAAAGAAGTCCAACGCTGTCAAATTACATGATCTTGGCGGCCAATTGACATCGCCACGACGTGAGATGACACGGCCATTGAATTTGTTGCGCAAATGAGCAATTGTTTCGTTAGCTGTGTGGCAAGTGGCACCGTCCTGTTGAAACCACATATTGTCCACATCCATGTCTTCCAATTCGGGCCATAAAAAGTTCGTTATCATCTCACGATAGCGAACATCATTCACAGTAATTGCCTGACCGGCCTCATTTCGAAGAAGTATGGCCCGATGACGTCGCCAGCCCATAAGCCGCACCAAACGAACTGGGCGAGCATGCACAGGTGTTTTCACATCTCCTACAGACCCGGTTTGCTGAAATTTGCGATTGTGGACACATTTGGTCGATTATGCTGATCAAAAAAACATCACGAAGTGCACGAAATGCATTTTGATTTGAACGCCCATTTTCATAAAAGGCTTAAGAAACTTTAACTCATTGCTCGATTGTGTATCTTTCCATGGTTCAAATTGAGTTAGTCTGAAATTGAGAAGTGTGAAATGAAATGCAGAAAAAAACTTGACGTTTAGGTGTGTTTCACATTCAACATCGGCCCTTGCAATTTAACCATCCATTATTATATTTAAATTTTTCGAATTTTCCATAGTATATTTAAAAATGGCCGTTATTGCCACGTCCCTTTTGGAACCTCCTAAACAAAATAGCGAGAATTAAAATTATGAAATCATTTATCCATAGATTTTTTTTCAAATAGGCATTGGTTTCTTCTGTGGGATGATATCTTTCAAAAAATAAAACAAACAAATTTTTTGCGATTTTTTTCCTATTTCTTATGGTTTTTTTGTGCCAATAAAAAACGTGTTTTTTTTCTATTGCTAAAAATTTTTTTTTATATACAGTTTTAATGACATTTACTAGACTTCTGTTATGCTTTTGAAATTTTAAATTAAACTTTGCATTGGTGCACCCTAATGTCGAGAGGGATATACCATTACGGTATTTGTGTTAAAGGTTTCAGTTTAGACCCCAAAACAAAAAGAGAAACTAAGTGAAACTATGCTTTTAGTTTTAGTCCGGCTTGTTTTTATTGTTATTACTGCATCATGCACAGTCAGGAATTATGTGTTGGCCATTGGTTTTCGGTTTTTGGTCTTTGGTTTGGTTGGTTGTTTGATTGTGTATTGTGTATTTCGTGGTAATGGCGGTGATGTTGTTAGCGGTTTTTTCTTCTTCCCCACACAGAAAGGGCTAACTTTGTGTTTAGAGCGCTCCCCCTCTCTTTATGTTTATTGTATAATTCATATAAATTTATAGTATTTATTTGTGGTTTTCATTTAAAATTGTTTACAAAATGTTTACAAATACGTTATAATATGCGGTTTTGGTAAAAGGTTCAAATGGAAATTTACATTGCCAAGTTGTTTCATGTTTTGAAGTTAAAAATTGGGGCGATATTTTTATTTTAAACAAAAAAAAATTTGAATAATTTCAAAATATAATCATGAATTTTAGAAGGATATTTATTTTGAAAATTGGCAGAAAATATATTGATATAATATAGGAGGATTTTTGCACCTAAAGACATTTCTAAATCCAATTTAAAAAAAACGGCTGCCACCTTAACCTAAACCTAATCTCGTTTACTTCATATTATGTGAGTCTCTGTCTCTGAAGCACTGGTACGAAATATCGTCGCTATACCAACACTCGTTTGAAATTTATTAATTTTGACATCTTAAAAGTGTACAAAGTGAAGCCATGAAGCCAATCAAGAGGGACTTTAGTATAGGGCCTATGCCATAACATGGACCTTTGACGACCGTTGTTCGTGTGAATGGTTCCGGCTAATTTTTAGCCTGATCAAATAAAGCTCGTGGTCTCTATCCACCTAGGAAGTAAAATCGGGGCTAGAACGCTATGCGAAAACATTAATCTAAAAGGCTCATTATAAATCTCAAATATACTGAAATCAATATATATCTATTATTACGGACTGTAGAGTGATGTCAGCAGACAGACAGATGGACATAGCCTTCGGTAGCTTAGTGGTTAGTGCGTTAGACTTGGATCTCGAAGGTGCTGGGTTCAACTCCCAGCCATGGCACCGGAAAAATTTAACATCAACATTTCATGTTTTCATCATAATTCGAGTTTCTGCATCTAAAAATAACTCACCGGTCGCACTACCACTACAACAACATCTGATCACACAAGTCAACAGGGAAGCTAAAAATAGACATAACATCATGACGACTATTAACAGAAATGCAGCGTTTCTAGTGGAGAATAGAAACGGCAACACTCAAATAAACATCCATTCCCTGTTATTAACAGACGAATGTTAATTTACAACCGGACAACATTGAGTGGATGAAAACAACATAAGGTTCCCGCGATAATCGGATATATGCCGGAACGAAGTCTGTATTAAAAAAAAATAGTCTTAAAGATTATCAACTCAGCGTCTCCAAGCTGCTACAACAACAACAACAACATGGACATAGCTTAATCATTTTAGAATATTGCGGTAATCAGAAATATATATAATTTATAGGCTCTGACATCAGTATGGGTCAGAATATTTAATATCGACCTATGTAGTTTATTTTTGTCTGAAATGTTTATAAGCTGTTACAAATGGTATAATAAGATATCGCTATCACATTTTTAAAAAAAAAAAATTTCGAAAAAATTAAAAAAATTGGTTTTTATGTTTTATGAAATTTGTAATTCCTCTCGAACGGCTGAACCGATTTTTGCAAAGTTTACTTTGTTTTAAAGAGGACACAATTTGCCATTTCGTGTAAAATTTTTTTTGGAAGTTTATTAAAAATATTTTTTACGAAAGTTTTTTTTTGGAAACAACCTTTGTAGGAAAAATTGGTTGCAATTCGTGGTTTGGTTAAGAAACGGTCGAATTATTTCCCCTTATTGAAATCGTACAACTGTGAAGTGTTTTGGAAAAACAGACGAAAATTGTGAGACAAGTCTTGGTATTTCGTCCATACCCAGCAAAATTTCTCATTACCAAATAATCCGACGAGTAAGTAAAGTTCGATAATGGTAAGTACTTATTATTTAGCCACTTTTCTCATTATTTTAACATGGGGAGGAAAGTACTTCCCAAAAGCATACAATAAAGTAAGATAATAAGTACTTATTTGTAGCATAGGCATACCACATAAATATGTGCTTATATATTCACGATTTTAAGTACTTGAATAAGGCATTACCAATAAGTCATAAAATAAGTAGTAGATATGAAGAAATGGCCATTTAAAGTGTTTTTTTGCATATTGTTGCGCATTTTTCTTGAAACAAATAATTTCATAATGCCAGATTCGAATTTCTGAACCCAAACCCCCATGTGAACAATTCTTCAACGGTCTAACATTATACGATATACGTAAATATTTATGGTATTTTCATTCAAATCTGGACGTATTATTTGAAAACATGATGAAAAATAAATAAATCTTGTACAATAATAATATATGTACAATATAGCCAAAATTGCATTATATCAAAAATGATTTTGATAGCAAAATATCACTTATTTCTGTTGTTATTGGTAAGTCATTATTAATAAGCCGAAAGTAATGCAGCGAATAACGAGATGTCATTATTTGGTAATGCAGGGAATAATGACAGGTACTTACCAAGATTTTGCTGGGTAAGTTTTACAAATATTGAGTCTCCCATAATTTTCTTCCGTGAAAATTTGAAGAAAATCGAGGAGGAGTAATTTTTTCTACAAAGGTTTTAAAAAAACCTTCGCAAATTTTTTTTTTTAAATTTCCAAAAAAAAAAAAATTTTTACAAAAAATTGCGCGTCTCCTTTTTAAAACAAAGTAAATTTTTTCTACAAAGGTTTTAAAAAAAACTATCGCAACTTTTTTTTTTAAATTTCCAAAAAAAAAAATTTACAAAAAATGTTTACAAAGTGTCCTTTTTAAAACAAAGTAAACTTTGCAAAAAAAAAATGGTTCAGCCTTTCTAGAGCAATTACAAATTTCGTAAAACACAAACAATAATTCATAAAAATTTTTCAAAACTATTTTTTTTAAAAAAATGGTAGCGAGATCTTATTTTACCTAAGGGTGGATAAATTGTAAGGGGCCGATGTTGAATGTGAACCACACCTAAACGTTAAGTTTTTTCTGCATTTCATTTGACATTTCTCAATTTCAGACTAACTCAATTTGAACCATGGAAAGATACACAATCGAGCAGCACGTTAAAGTTTTTTAAGACTTTTACGAAAATGGGCGTTCAAATCAAAATGCATTTCGTGCACTTCGTGATGTTTTTTTGATCAGCATAATCGACCAAATGTGTCTACAATCGGGAGAATTGTGCGCAAATTTCAGACCGGGTCTGTAGGAGACACATGTGCATGCTGGCCCAGTTCGTTTGGTGCGGGTTATGGGCTGGCGACGTCATCGGGCCATACATCTTCGAAATGAGGCCGGTCAGCCAGTTACTGTGAATGGTGTTCGCTATCGTGAGATGATAACGAACTTTTTATGGCACGAATTGGAAGATATGAATGTGGACAATGTGTGGTTTCAACAGGACGGTGCCACTTGCCACACAGCTAACGAAACAGTGGCTCTTTTGCGCAACAAATTCAATGGCCGTGTTATCTCACGTCGTGGCGATGTCAATTGGCCGCAAAGATCATGTGATTTGACACCGTTGGACTTCTTTCTTTGGGGTTATTTGAAAGAAAAGATGTACGTCAATAAGCCAGCAACAATTCAAGAGCTAAAGGATGAGATATATCGGCACATTAACGGCATAGAAGCTCAACTATGCCTCAGCGTCATCGAAAATTTGGACCATCGGTTGGAGGGATGCCGCCGAGGTCGCAGCGGCCATTTGGCCGATATTTTGTTCCATACATAATTGAACCATACCAATATTATCATAATAAAAAGAAATGACAATAATTTCCTAAATAATTTGTGTTTTATTCAAAATCAACATCGGCCCTTAAAATTTAACAACCCATTATTATTATGGACTGTAGAGTGACAGACAGAAAGACGGACATAGTTTAATCATCTTAGAATATTGCGGCAATCACAAATATATATAATTTATAGGCTTTGACATCAGTATTTATAAATATTGCAAATGGAATGCCAAAGTTAGTATATTCCCATGCTATGGTGTAGGGTATAACTCATTTTTGGAAGATGGCGTTTTATTGAAGAAAATATTGACCAATTTCAAAGATTCTTCTTAATATTTTCTTAATATAAAGACAATTTATACTTAAATTGTATTAATTCACAAACAGACAATCAAATTTTATATTTAATATCTGCAAGATTTTCTCATTTATTTTAATATAGACATATTCTTAATATACATGTATGTACTACATTTATTTCACTCTTTTCGTGAGGCTCAAATTATTTCGTACAGATTGGACAACGTTTCGTTTGAAATTCAACAGACCCAAAGACACAAATACACCGCACCCGTCCCTCTTAATTACGTTTCAGTATTCTCTCTCATCTTCCAGCCCACTTCCATAAAATGTAAGAGCATGCATAGAGCATTACAAATGTAACATAATTAAAATTTTACAAATTAAGCATAAATATGTAAACAAATTTATTCAAACATAAAATATGTGTTGCAATTTTACAGAGTGGATACTATGTAACTATAAGTGATCCCTCGGACCATATGCACAAGCGACGTTGAGAGCAATAATGATATAAACGTGAAGTCAGCACAAAAATAGTTTACAAAATTTAATTTAATTTAATGTAATAAAAGAAAAACTACAACTCTTCGTATGAGAATTGTCTGCCCGTCTGTCTGGCAGCGCACGATAACTCTTGAACGACCTCAAATTTTGTACTCGTATGTGATTGTATATTTATTTCACGGTCTAAGTTCGAAAATGGGGCATATTGGTCAGCCATAGGATGGAAAGCATATTTATTTTGTCACTCCGTTTATAACACCTTTAAATATTGATCTGAGACCCCATAAAGTATATATGTATATTATTAATCGTAAAATTCGAAGACGGTTTAGCCATGTCCGTCCTTCCGTCCGTCAGTTATAATCACGCTACAGTCCGTAATATTGGAGTAAGTTTGATCAAATTTGGTAGAAATATTTCTTATAAAGAGTGGATTAATTTTAAGGGCCGATGTTGATTTTGAATAAAACACAAAGTATTTAGGAAAATATTGTCATTTCTTTTTATTATGATAATATTGGTATGGTTCAATTATGTATGGAACAAAATATCGGCCAAATGGACGCCGCGACCTCGGCGGCACCCCTCCATCCGATGGTCCAAATTTCGATGACGCTGAGGCATAATTGAGGTTCTATGCCGTTAATGTGCCGAATTATCTCATCCTTTAGCTCTTGAATTGTTGCTGGCTTATCGACGTACACCTTTTCTTTCAAATAACCCCAAAGAATGAAGTCCAACGGTGTCAAATCACATGATCTTGGCAGCCAATTGACATCGCCACGACGTGAGATAATGCGGCCATTGAATTTGTTGAGCAAAATAGCCATTGTTTCGTAAGCTGTGTGGCAAGTGGCACCGTCCTGTTGAAACCACATATTGTCCACATCCATATCTTCCAATTGGGGCCATAAAAAGTTCGTTATCACCACACAATATCGAACACCATTCACAGTAACTGTCTGACCGGCCTCATTTCAAAGAAGTATGGCCCGATGACGTCGCCAGCCCATAAGCCGCACCAAACGAACTGGACGAGCATGCACAGCTGTTTTCACATCTCCTACAGACCCGGTTTGCTGAAATTTGAGCACAATTCTCCCGATTGTGAACACATTTGGTCGATTATGCTAATCGAAAAAACATCACAAAATGCACGAAATGCATTTTGATTTGAACGCCCATTTTCGCAAAAGGCTTAAAACACTTTAACGCGTTGCTCGATTGTGTATCTTCCATGGTTCAAATTGAGTTAGTCTGAAATTGAGTAATGTCAAATGAAATGCAGAAAAAAAATTTACGTTTAGGTGTGGTTTACATTCAACATCGGCCCTTACAATTTAACCACCCTTAGTTGCAAGTTATTTGGGATAACAAATGGGCCATATCCGTCATTGTTTTGATATAGCTCCCCTATAGAGGTCGCTCCAAAATACGGGTTTTGAAGCAATTTAGCAGAAACTTTGCAGTTTGTATTATATTTTGACAAGAATTCATCACGGCAAAAATTTCACAAATCAATTCATATTTTGTTATAGTCACCCTATAGGGGTCGCTCCAAAATATACCTATTTAAGCCATAAATACCACATTTTCTAAGCATTTGAACTGAATCTTTGCATTTTGTATTTAATTAAGCCAAGAATTCATCGCAGTAAACAATTTTTAAATCAGTGCGTATTTTGTTATAGCCCACCTATAGATGTCGCTACCAAAAAGGTTTATTTAAGCATTTTTCTGGGAAATTTAGCTGAAATTTTGCAGTTTCTATTCTATTTTGGCAAGAATTCATCTCAATTAAATTAATACAAATTTTATTTTGTTATAGTCCCCATGTAGATTTAGCTCTCCAAAAAGTTCTATTTTAAGCCATAAATACCATATTTTTTAGGTGAAGAGTTTGCTAAAAAATTTACAGCCTACAATTTGGCTAAAAATTGCAAAGTTCGTTTTTTAATAATTTACTTAAACAAAAAGGATCGTTTCATGATTGGCACAATATCCAAAGATTTTTCCAGTAATAAAATTGAATGCAATTTATGGTGAAGGGTATATAAGATTCGGCATAGCCGAACTTAACGCTTTTACTTGTTTAATTTCAAATTGATCTTTTTTGAAACTGAACTTATGTTTTGGAATTATCGTCGAAAATGTTCTAGTCTCAGTAGATTTAAGATTTAAAAATAAAATTTTGGAGTTAGATCACTCCTATTCTCAATGCTTTATTAAATTTATATCTACAAGTATAACGGCTATATGTGTTTATGTCCTATAAGTGGTTGTGGATTATATCAGAGTAGTATGTCCTTCCTTATGCTTCGGCCTGCTGTGACAGGACAATGCCCGTGACTGTGTGTCCATTTGCAAGGACCTGCTGCATGTTGGGTGGTGAAGCTCTCTGTAGTCTATCTGTCTCTTGGCCAGTGGTGTGCCAGGCTAGTGAGAATAACTCTACGCTTTCGGTATTTTAATATGTAAATGGAACTAAAAGTCAACACATTTGTTGACACACTTTTTTTTCTAAATATTATTTTGTTGGTCCTGTTGCTTTAGTTCAGTTTCATGTAATTAATGTTTAATTTAGCGTTGCAGTGTTTTTTTTTTTTTTTGGGGAATTAAACCCCCCGAGATGGGAAAATTACCTAATATTCATGTGTACAGAATGCAGTTTGCATATGAGCGAGAGACATATAAAGAACAACACTGAGCGACAGCCAAAATCGGTAGGGGTTCTGACTACTGGTAAAAGTTATATCGGACAAAAAATAAATTATACGTGTCACGGTGTTTCGCTGGGTAAAGTTTAGGAATTGAGATATATCGATTAGAAGATACTAAGTATCATATAAGGGTATATGCCACGTCTGAGGGTCTTTTGTTTGATATAATTCGAGAACGAAAGGTCCGATTTTGTTGCAACAAATTTAGAAAAATTAAGAATTACAATACCTAAAAATTTTAATAATCACACTTCCACTTGGAAACAGAAGTTTAGCAACTGTCGTTAAAACTATTAAAGAAATTGGATTTTTTGCGGGCACTAAAACCTCAAGAAATAGAAAAAAATCGAAAAACAAAAAATATTGTTTCATAATTTTTCATATTTTTTATTTTCGCCATTTTGCTTGGAAGGTACCAAAAGTGTATGGGAGGTACCAAAAGGGGTGTGGTAATATCGCCCATTTTTCACAAGATGATAACGACGACCAAGAAATTAATACTATGTGTGGAATGGTCAAAGATTCTGAATACTAGTATATAAGTTATGAGATAATTAATATTTCACCAAACTTAAACCCTTTGTGGTGGAGGTACTCGAAGGAGTAGACCAACACAGAGCTTCTTTGACCTTAGTCTGAGATAGAAAAAAATATTGACACATACCAAATTTGAAATCAATCGTTTAATCCTGTCGAAAGTGGTGCGCTCCAACCAGACAGACAGACCGTGGGACATTGCTCAAATGGCTTAGAATGGACCAAAATGGATTTCCGCTAAATATACTTGGGGTCTCTTAGTTCACTGCATCGATATGTTACACTTTCGATCTGCAGCATCTGATATATACTCTTGTTCACAATACTGGGTGTATAAAAACCAAATTATATTGAAATTCTCTTATTTCTACCAAAAGTGCTATAACTTCTAAATCTATCCATAGGTTTTCTTCAAATATGAATTTTCTTCGTAAGAATGCTAGCTTTCAAATATTGGAGCAAACAATTTTTTTGCTATTTTTTATTTTTATGGTTTTTTTTTGTAAGTGTTGATCGAGCATATACTTTAAATATGGTACAAATACTAAAGACAATTTCCAAGAAAATGGGAATTATAAAGAAAAATTAAAAAAGAAAATTGCTAAAAACATTTTGTTATTTTTCTCGGGTTTTATGATACCAGAAAATATTATGAACAGCCCTTCGACAAAAATTTTGTTTCTGTTGCATAGTGTAATTCCACAGAAATAACGGATTTTCCAATAGGAATGATATGATTTTGAAGTGACGTTTCGGCCATATAAAATATGTCATGATCTGTCATTTGTTTTTCATTGTATTCAGTAGTGTCTATAATTTCATCATGGAGAGATGTACGCCAGAACAACGTTTACAAATTATTCAGTTTTATAATCAAAGTAATCGTTCTCCAATTGCAGCTATTCGTGCGCTAAGTCCTTTTTTTTAAATCCAAAAAAAACTTTCCAGTCGACCTTCGACCTTGACACTCATGAGCAATATATATATTTTTGCCATTAACCGATTCCCGATCCGACGTACCGTTAAGGAGCTAGAGCAAAAATAAACTTTCCGTTCATATTTGAAAATGATGCTAAGTCCTTTTTTTTAAATCCAAAAAAAAAAACTTTCCAGTCGACCTACGACCTTGACACCCATGAGCAATATTTTAGCTCTCGTTAAGAGCTATCTTTTTGCCATTGACCGATTGTGGATACGTACCACACAGCAAATGAAACAGTTGAATTGTTGCGAGAAAAGTTTGGATATTCGATTATTTCAAGAAATTGTGATATTGAATGTCCTTCAAGAAGTTGTGATTAACCACCATTAGACTATTTCTTGTGGGGTTATTTGAAGTCATTGGTCTTTCGAAATAAAACAGACTCTCTTCAAGCGTTACAAGTAAATATTAAACGTGTCATTCATGACATACGTCTTGATTTAGTGGAAAAAGTGCTCGAAAATTGGGTTCATTGAATTCGTTCCTTCGAAATAAACCAGACTCTCTTCAAACTTTACAAGTCAATATTGAACGTGCCGTTCATGACATACGACTTGATTTAGTGGAAAAAGTGTTCTAAAATTGGGTTCATTGAATTCGTTCCTGCAGAAGAATTCGTAGAAGCCATTTGAATGACGTTTTATTTAGAACTTAATTGTATCGATTGTACTTCACATTAAATAAAAAAACTTTTGAATTTCCTTAATTAATAATTGTGTTTTTTTTTTAAGAAATCATATCACTCTTATTGGAAAACTTCGTATTTTTTCCAGGCTACAATCATTGTGAAATGTATCTAAACAAGTAAGAAAGTTCAGTCGGGTAAACCGACTTATGAATCCCCTCAACTTGAGTCCAAAAATAATATTAGTAAATTTATTTATTTTTTTTAATTAATTATTATCAATTTAACTACATTTAATAACTTTAAAGTATGCACTGGTATTAAAGTTAAAAGCTGTTTACTTTTGGTACAAAATGGTTCATTTGTGTGAGAGGTACCAAAAGGGGTGTCACAATAACGGCCACTTTTCTCGGGACTCTAGGTACTATAAAAGCATTACACTGTACAACATTTCAAGTATTTGTATGCACTGGTATTAATGTTATAAGCTGGTAACTTTTGGTACAAAATTGCCCATTTGTGTGGGAGGTACCAAAAGGAGCGTGGCAATAATGCACATTTTTCTCTTTATTGTAGGTACTATTAAACCATTACAATGTACAAAATTTCAAGTCTTTGTATGCACTGGTAATAAAGTTATAAGCTATTAACTTTTGGTTCAAAATTGTCCATGTGTGTGAGGTACCAAAAGGGGCGTAGCAAATTCGCCATTTTTTATCGAGGTAATAGTGACTAATAAACTAATACTATGTGTAGAATTTCAGAGGATTCAAATAAGTAGTATAGAAGTTATTAAATAATCAATATTTCACTAAATATTAACCCTTTGTGGGGGAGGTACTAGAAGGAGTGGACCAATATGGCCCATCTTCGAACTTCGCCGGAGATATTACCACATACCAAATTTGAAGTCAATCGGCTACTCCTTTCGAGAGTTATCGTGCGCACCAGCCAGCAGACAGACAGACAGACACACGGACGGACATTGCTCATTCGACTTAAAATGACCCAAAACGGATATCCGCCGAACATACTTAGGGTCTTAGGTCACTCCTTCGATGTGTTACACTGTTGGTTCGTAGCAAATGATATATACCCTCCTCTCTAAGATGAGGGAATAAATATTGAATTTGAAGTCATTCAAATGACTGTAACAAGAAGCTATGTGGATTTGGCTTTTGTGTAATTATGCATAGATTATTGTAGTACTCTTACACAACTTTTTCTCGAAAATTGTATTTTTTATTTATTTTATTTATTATTCTATTTTTTATTTTTATTTCTAGTTTATTTTCTTTTATTTTATTTCATTTTGTAAATGTCCACATATTCTGTATTTTTGACTCATTTTCCAATGACAATAGTCAGACAAACCGTTTTGGTATATGCCACACAGAGTACCGAATTTCATATTACGTATTCGCACAAAGTGAGGGATAATCGACTGAAAATTTCTTACTTGTTTTTTTAAAGATTTTTTTCTTTTTTCGATTAAATGCTTATATCCTTTATATTATTAATTTTTTCAGACATGTCTTTTTTATCTAATGTACGTATGTGTTTATTTTTCTTTATATTCATATAAGTTTGATTATTTTTTATTTATTTGTTTATCTATTCAAATATATATATCCTTTCAGTTATTTTATATTTATTTGTTTAATTTGTTTACTTTTTGTCTTACCTTAAACGATTCGAAAACTATTTGTGTTTATTTAAATAAAAAAATTCCACACTTACCTGAAAATAAATAAAAATTTATAATATATTAGTAACAGAGTAAGTCAAATGGAGTTATCAAATCTATTAATAATAAATATGGGAAAATCATACAAATGTTGTGTTTTATTTGGCAAACTAACAACTTGCTAAAATGGAGACAAATTAAAAACAAATGCCAACGATTCAATGTTTTTGTGCCTAAATGAAGGCAGACAAAAAGTTAATGCGCCTTAGCGCTTAAAATTATTTTTTTTATCGGCGTTTTATATTTAGAACTATACTATATTATCTACAAAAAATCAAAATTATAAATTTAAATTTAATGGCACTCAAAAGTATGCAACAGCCACAACCCTCTAGATATAGACAAAACATTTTGTTGTAATTATTAAATTTTATTCTAGTGGTTTGATTTGCACAAATTACATGAAGGAGGGGAAAACAATGTGCAATTTCATTATGGAAGTATGCTTCATATAAAAATAGCTATTTTAATTTGAATTTCCATGAAAAAATTTTCACATACATTTTTATGCGTTTAGAATGAAATAAAACACTCCTACTTTTTATATTTTATACAATACTATGTTATCCATAAAAATAAATGGTAAAGCAAAATAACCTAAATGCCAAAAAGTATGAAATTTGAATCCATTGACCCTCAAACATTATGCAGTGATCGCCATATTCCTCCCATATGTAGGCAATGAGTTTAGTAGCAGTAATTAAAATGTCCCTAATGATTTGATTTGTATACGAGTAATTTATGTAATGGAGAGAAAACCCTATGTATGTACATATGTACATATTTTTATTACTCAATATTACAAAAATATTCTTCATCGAATTCAGGATAATGAATTTTAAAATGAAATAACGTTAAACTTAATTTCTAAAATTTTACTTTAATTTTAGCATAAGAATGTGCGCGCTAGCACATATTTTATGGTTAATTTTTATTAAATGTATGTTTTAATCTTTTGCTAAGGAGTAATACAAAAGAGTATGCATAACTAAAATTATTACAAGGGAATACCTTTCTATATATTTTAAGCAGCATCTATTACAGCTATAAAAGATAGGATATCAAAAAAATTTGATTTTATGAAAATCTTAATAATATTGTTTTATATCCTCCACCATTGCATTGAAGGTCTATTGACTCCATCTTAAGCACCTTGAAATATTGATCAGGGACCCAATAAAATATATATATTTATAATCGTCGCAAAATTATACACAAAATCTATATTGTCCCAAACATATTCGGCTTGAAATATACATATGTGTTTCTGCCCTAACACTTCAAATATATGATATTTGACACACACAAATATCATATGTTTGGGAGGATATTGTCCTAAACAAAAATATGTTACCATTCTAATAGTTTTTTATTTAGAACTAATAATTCCGAAACAAAGATTAATTTTTATTTAAGTGTAATGTTCAAAGAGCAATTTTTTATAAATTTTATAAATATGTTTGTAAAATTTAATTAAACTTAAGTCGTATAAATTTTCGTAACTATAAATTGCATTGATGGATTGACAAAAAGTTATGAATTGAAATATTTATAAATTAAAACATGTTTAGCTAAAAAGCACAAAAACTAGGAAAAACTAACTAAAATTCGGAAAAGTCAGTAAAATTAAAAAAAATCTTTTTTATATAAAATATGTTTGGAAAACTTCTTAAACAATAACTTTATTTTATTTTATTTTATTTTATTTTATTTTATTTTATTTTATTTTATTTTATTTTATTTTATTTTATTTTATTTTATTTTATTTTATTTTATTTTATTTTATTTTATTTTATTTTATTTTATTTTATTTTATTTTATTTTATTTTATTTTATTTTATTTTATTTTATTTTATTTTATTTTATTTTATTTTATTTTATTTTATTTTATTTTATTTTATTTTATTTTATTTTATTTTATTTTATTTTATTTTATTTTATTTTATTTTATTTTATTTTATTTTATTTTATTTTATTTTATTTTATTTTATTTTATTTTATTTTATTTTATTTTATTTTATTTTATTTTATTTTATTTTATTTTATTTTATTTTATTTTATTTTATTTTATTTTATTTTAGTTTATTTTAGTTTATTTTATTTTATTTTATTTTATTTTATTTTATTTTATTTTATTTTATTTTATTTTATTTTATTTTATTTTATTTTATTTTATTTTATTTTATTTTTGATTAAATATGTTTACATAAAGTTATTATTATAAATATTATAAAAAAGGGTTACTCCCTCCAGTTGGGATTAACATCCAATCGTTAAAAAATTAAAGGTATTCAGTTTTGTATTTTATAATTAATCAAAAACTCTTTATAACATTTTAAACAATAGTTAAAATTCAGGAATCTATTAGCAACTTACCAAAAAGGTTTCTTTGTAAAAGCCAATGCATAAAAACAGGGCTCATTAATTCTACAAAAATAGTATTGCCTACATTTTGGCTTCATGGCTCTCCTATGCATAATAACGGACTATTAACTTGTCGCTATTTATCCCACTTCCATTTAAAATAATTCAATACTGTCACATATGCAAAATGTATCATCACCAACAAAATTTCAAATCCTTTAATATCCTTTTACCCACGCTCTCCATACATATGTGTCCTTAGGCAATCCTAAATACATAACTTAAATCAAGTTTAGCCGTTAGTCGTGTCCCGGCAGAGGGGGTGTTGCATTGGTCAAATGGGTATTATAGTGTTTATCTGGTACAACTCGATGTAGGACGTGCCCCTATAGAGATGTGAGTGCTTGCCTGCCAATGTATGCGAGAGCGAGTGTGTGTGTGTGTCGTGTCAATGTGGGCGGATGCGTGTTTGCCCTGCGGGGGGCGTGTGGAGGCATTTTCTAATCATTTGTGTGTAGTGTTAACCAATTTTGTGTGGCCTCGATTATATTGACCATAACTGTGCGTAGTATAGTGGCAGATTTGCTCACTCTCTAAATGAGCGTGTGTGTGTGTGTGTGCGTATGTGTGTGGTTCAAATGTAACTAAACATAGTTTGTTGCATTAGCCGTAATCTTTGCCATTCCTCTTGCTAACCGAAATCTCCCTTCTCAATCACTCACTTACACACTCACCCATCTGCTCTTGTTCACCATAATTATTTTGATTGAAAATCCTTCATGTCCGTTAATTGTATACCCCGAAAATGTGTGCGTGAGATTTTCAGAATATTTGACAATGGACAACCCTCGGTGTTATAGTGTTAGATTTTCGGTTATATGTTTGCCTGCATGTGTGTACACAGTCGGTCATGTCGACATGTACGTGATTTCTTGTTGAAGATGACTCTGTATGTCCGTTACGAGGACAAGGAATTTATTCGTATTTTCATAACCAAATTACTAGGATTTTATGAAGTGACCATTTCCCCACAATGACAAGACAACCCAAAAGCATTAACTAAGGATACTGAAGTGCACATTAAACAAATTAAGGGGGGGGCTTGTTTCACACGGCCGATGCAAACGAATATAAAGACAACAATTGGGACACATATTAGGAGAAGAATGGACAACTTAACACATGATTTTGGGGAAAATTATGAAACAACAAATTTAAAAAGTTAACACTATGCAACAATATAATTTAGCTCGTATAATCACATAGAAAAAATTGTAATTTTTTTAATGATTGGCGGAAAGAGGTTCGCAGGACATCGGTCCTTCACGATTCCCCATATAAAAGTGCAAAGCTGTCAAATCGCAGCTCCATAGAGGATCGTGAGAAGGCTGGTAACACGATTGCTGAAATTGGCTCGCAAATATTGATAATGGCCTGGGATGTGTGGAATGACGCGTCATCCTACTGTAACCAAAGCTCTTGGGGGATCTACGAATCCTATAGTTCCCACCTATTCTCAGGGTGGGGACTGGACAGTGATCCCAGATTGGGATCTGGGAATCTTATAGCTCCCATCTAGTCCCAGGATGGGGGCTGGACAAGCAGATCCCTAGAGGAGCACGGTCCTCGAAAACGGGTCTGTGTTCCACAAAGGATCTACGAATTCTGTAGCTCCCATCTATTCTCAGGATGGGGGCTGAATAAGTAGATCCAAGAGGATCACAGTCCAAAATGGTCTGTGTTCCACAAAAGGATTTACGAATCCTAAAGCTCCCATCTATTCTCAAGATGGGGGCTAAATAAGTAAATCCAAGACTGGTCACCAGTCCTAGATTTTCTGGAGTCTAACTGGTAGTATCTACGGCTACGCAGTCTGACCAGAGCACTTAATCTGGTACTACGGGGGTCAGGAAAGCCCTCGGTACGCAGGTACCGGCCTGACCATTGGTGAGGATCCTGTTGGATGCAACGTGGTGGCTGTGATTGAAACCAAAATCGCTGGGAGAGTGGAGTCTTGGATGTGTAGTTGCAAACCAACCGGGCGCCATGACCCAAAGATTGGAAGGAGTTTTAGATGGGCTCCGCTCCTTACCAAGGAGGGGAGACAGTGGCCAGAAACACTTAATTCATTGGAACTCATGCACATTGTGTGTGAGGGCGCTGGTCGACGCATAAATTTACCCGAGTGTTTAGAGCACGGTGGGGTTAAGCATAACGGCGTGTATCCACCTAAATCCAAATACTCATCTGTAACCAAAGCTCGTCCAAGCCCAGTCTTCTATCTCTGGTCACAAGAATTTCCAGTAAAACTTTCAAAGAAAAATATGTCAGTGAGGCCACCGCTTCAAAATTCGTTCCAAACTGTCACTTTTGAGGATGCATTGGCTACTCGACCATCATGTGCGAGTTTTTTCAATCCCCAGATGTGACAGTTTTGCTTGTGAACATAGCTACCGCGATGAAAATGCGCTTCGTCAGAAAAAAAGATTTTTCGAGCAAAATCGTTGTCCATTTCGAGCTGCTCCAAGTCCCAAACTGAGAAGCGAAAACGAAATGGAGTCTATTGGGTTTTCTAAGCGAATAGTGTAAGGTCTTTGTGTTAAATTCGCATTAGAATGGTGCCTCAAATTTTGGGTTGTTGAGATCGATTGTTAGTCGATGTTACAGGACAGAGCCGCACACTCTCGGCTACGACAGACACATTATCGTCCGTGCGCACCGTACGACGACAGGGACCGGGAATGATGTCCGTCAGCACGTCCGACCCAAGAATTTGTTAAAAAAAAATTTAAAATTTAAATGCATTTTATAACACTTTGCAACAAAGGAACACTTTTTGAAAAATACACGGACTTGACAGTATAGGTTTGATTCTACTAACAAAGGGAAGTATAAACCTATACTCGGTTTGGCTAAATTGGTGCCCAATTTTTTTCTGGGCCCTTTCAGAGGGCCCCCGAAAAAGGTGTCAGCCGCTTTTGTCCAACAACTAATTCAGACTTGATGATACCGCTTAACTATATTTGGCTACTATATTTTTCTCCCACTTTTTTTTAAAAAGTGAAGGAAAAAATTTTTTTTCACTTTTTTTCAGCACAACTTACAGGGACTCGTAATTTTTCACTAACAATATTCGGCAAAATTTTAGCCACGGTAAATCTGAACAACTTTTGTGAACATATCAATACGATCTGAGCGTGTCTAGGCACACTAAATAGCTCAAAAAGACAACATTGTACCCCAAAAATTTTAGTATTTCACTATTCTGTAACTCTGAACAAAAATATTTTTGATTTTGGTATAGGGTATGTTCAGCAGCTTTGTAGAAAATAGTTAGGCCAATATTTTTGTGGAACATATTAACCCAGTGGCTCCCACACATAACTGAAATTTTTGCCCTATTTTAACAAATCGGAAAAAACACCCCTAAAATGGGGAGGCCGGAATTGAAATATTCTAATTTAATACAATTAAATTAGAATATAATACAATTTTACTATATGTGTCTGAACACACCAAGGCCCAAAACTTAACACAAATACTAAAAAAAGGTCAAACTCCAGTCACTTCTACTCCCTATTAGACAGCCAGTACTAGAAAAATTACAGTGGCTTTTATTTATTCGGATGTTTATTTCATAATAAAGAGGAAGGTATGTCGTTAATAATAAAAAACAACATCAGCCAAATTGCCACCACGGCCACGCTTACAGGACCATATCCTTTTCATGAAATTTTCCATAACCAGATCGCAAAGTGGCTGCCCTATGCCCTCGATAGCCTCACGAATTCTATCTTTGAGGTCTTGAATCGACGCTGGGCTGTTGGCGTAGACCTTATTTTTCACGTGGCCCCAAAGGAAGATGTCGCAAGGTGTTAAATCACAAGATCTCGGTGGCCAATTGTCCAATCACCTCTTCGAGAGATAACACGGTCCGGAAACTTTTCCCGTAACAGAGCAATGGTTTCGTTGCTTGTGTGGCACGAAGCGCCGTCTTGTTGAAAGAAAACGTTGTCCAGATCAATACCATCCAACTCCGACCATAAAAAATCATTAATCATCTCTCGATAGCGCAATACATTCACCGTAACTGTTGATCCAACCTCATTTTCGAAAAAGTACGGTCCAATGACCCCTCCGGACCATAAACCGCACCAAACAGTCACATGTTGAGGTTGGAGAGGCTTCTCAACAATAACTCTTGGGTTTTGCGAACCCCAGATGCGACAATTTTGCTTGTTGACGTAGCCACCGAGGTCGAAATGGGCCTCATCAGTCAAGATGATTTTTCGATGGAATTCCGGATCATTTTCATGCATTTCAAGGACCCAATCAGCAAAGACACGACGTTGTTGATGATCGCCTGGCTTGAGTTCTTGTGCTAACTGAACTTAGCCTTAAGTCTTTATGCAAGATACGGTGTAATCACGTTTGTGGAATGCCCAATTCCAAAGAACGACGAGGAATGGACACACCTGGGTTTTCTTCAACACTTTGGGCTACAGCAGCAATATTCTCAGTTGTTCTTGAGCGACGTGCACGGGTGTTCTTCTTCACATCACTAACTTTTCCCAACAGCTCGAACTTTTCCACCAATTTCTGTATTGCGGTCCGACAAGGTGCTTCACGACGACCCAAAAAATGCTTTAGTTTTGCGAACTTGACTACAAGATTTTCACAATTTTTGTAGTGAATTTTAATAATTTCAATGCGTTGTTGAATCGTGTATCGTTCCATTTTTAGTAATGGCGTAGTTTCTACTTGTAAAATGTCAAAGAATAAAAGCTTCAAAAGTGACAGCTACCGAAATACCGGGTGATTCAAAATAACAGCTCTTGTAGGAAAACCCTGTATGTATATGACAAGTTGAGTTATCTACTCCCTATTAGACAAATGACAGTGGCTTTATATATTGCTTAAAAGACCTCCAGTTGGGTTATATACACCTTAGTAAACGACAATCTAAGTTTTATTCATAGCAGATGTACGGTTGGCTTATCAACTGGTTACTTAAGGACCAGTTAGGTTATCTACTCCTTAGTAAACTACAAGGGTTATCTAAGTAATCCTTAGTGGACATCCAGTTTTGTTAAATACTCCTTAGTAGGCTGTCAGTAGGGTTGTCTAATTCTTAATAGTAGGTTATCTACTCCTTAGTAGAGCACCAGTTGGGTTGTCTTTTCTGTAGTGGGTTATCTACTCCTTAGCAGAGGACCAGTTTGGTTATCTACTCATTAGTAGTCGACCAGTTGGGTTCTTTTTTCAGTAGACGACCATTTCAGACCCCCTTTTCGAATTTCAACGATTAAATAGTAAACCTTACAGGACATCCCTACGCAACACAACTGGCACATTAAGCCGCCTCTTTTGCCACTAATACCCCAGATAATGTGAATGAAATCCTAGCCAAACTAAACAAAATCTAAGTACAATGATAACCTGGTTTGCTTTTGTAGTTTTGCTCCATTGGGTTTTCTGTATACGAGCATCTATCTCACAGCCATTTGTTGTTTGGCATAGATCCGCCCAAACCTGTCAGTGGAGCGCCTTCCTGGCGTGCCGTTGCACTCGACTCAACACCGGATGTGATTGTGTTAGTTATGGCAAATGAAATTCGGTATATTTGCATAAAATATACACAAATATTTAACATTAGTTTAATAGTACAAGTATATTTGCCGAAGCGCATGAATCCACACACACTATACGTATAAACAAATATGGAAAAATAATTTTTTGTTTTTCAATTTAAATACATATTTATAAAAAAATATTTGTTTAGAATTATTTTTGTTTTTATGACTGCATTTGAAATATGAGTTTTCATTGCCTATTTATAGAAAAAAGATTTAATATTTTTTTTAATGATTGCAAATGAAATGTTGTTTTTTTTTGTTTGTATTTTGTGGTGCATAATTTTGGGAATTTTTCAAATTAAATAAAGAGTTTGTTTTTGTGGTGTTAAATATTTACTTTCATATTATTTGTTTAACATTTTAAATTATTTCACAATGGATTAAATAAAGGTTAAATATATTTTTGTAACTTCCATTACAAATTTGTTTATAATTTCCTACATACATATTAGTTCCTATATTTTTTTAAGTTTTGTTATTTTATTTGCAATACTGATTTAAAATTATCTACAATATTTTCATTAATTTCTGCAACTATCATATTGCATATTTATTTTGTGTAACAAAAATGCAAACAAAAAAATTATGAAAATATTAAAAGTATACATTTGGGAATTACAAAAAAAAACTCGCATACAAATTTGCAGCATATTTTTAGGTTTTAATTAACATTTATTCAAACTTAGTTGGGATTCCAAAAATATGTTTTTGTGTTTGGTTTTAGTTTTCGTTTAAAATCTGTTTGTTTTGCTAATGTATGAGAATTATAAATTAAATTATTTTTTTTTCTACTATATAGAAAATTTTTTGTATTAATTATGTTCAAACAGATGGTATTAAAGAGAAAGGCAAAATTGTAATCATAATAACTAAAAGAGGGCTCAATAATTAATAGAGAAAGCGTAGCGTTTTTTTGGTTTGTATTTTATGTATAGAGGTTTCGAAAAGCCGGATCAATATTTCGAAACCTCAATGACATATAGGAAATAATGGAATTATTTGTTATCTTGATAAAATATATAAATATATATATTTGGGGGCTATCATTTCAAATGAGTGATGTTTGAAAACCAATGTCTTCTGATCAGTATGAAACTTGCGCAAAGCTTAGTCCTATCGGATAGTAGTTAGGACACAACATTTCAACGAGATCGATTAAGGACTGTCCTAGTTGGAGGGTGTTGAATTCTGACATTTTGCTCAAACCGTCCTTTGTTTTCCCATCCATATAACTAATTACCTATTGTATTTAGAAAATTTTGCCCAAAGTGTTTTCGACAGCTTTTTTCAACCTTTTAAAAAAAAAACAAATTTTTTGTCGAAGTTTTGATTTGATATTTTTTTTGCTCAAACGAAAGCTTGGCCTAACTTTAGAATAACACGATAATTAATTATCCCAGTTGGTTCAGGATATCTTTAAATATTCCTAAATTGAGTAGCCTTCAACTTCTTCTAATATCAAGTTTCATCTCATCAGCGGTTGCAAAGATATCTTAAAATACATAGACAAAAATCTATAAATTTGGAAAAAAAATTAATAATTTTTAATTAAAAACTCTTAAAAATACCAAGGCAACAATATGTTTTTTTTACTAACAGATTTGTTTACATCTTGGAGTAATTTCCCTATGCTAGGTGTAAATTTACCTGAACCTGCTAATCCAAGTACTGGTTAAATTGGGACCAATCACTGAGCTGTAGATATGATATATTTCAACTTATTAGGGTTCAATGTGGCGAACAATATTGATGGATGTGGGATGTCATCATACGACTACATTAGAAAAATATAATAGTTGGTTTATCTACTACCAATTGAGGACCAGTTGGGCTATCTATTTTTTGGTGGGGGCAGTTGCGTTGTCTATTACTTAATAAAATACTCCTGCTTAGTAGACATCCAACTGGGCTACCTAAAATACTAGTTGGGTTATTTGTTACTTAGTAAAATATTAGTTGGGTTATCTACTAATTAGTAAAATATCAGTTGGGTTATCTACTCCCTAGGTGACGACCATTTGGGTTATATACTTGTTAATATAGGACCAGTTGGGTTATGAACTACTTAATAAAATACTGGGTGGTTTATCTACAGCTTAGTAGACGTCCAACTGGGTTACCAAATTCTTTGAATGCTATCAGATGGGTTTTCTGTAGACCCAATATACGATCTGCATATTATATACTCCGTAATAAAGGACCTGTAGGATTATCTACTCCTTCGTAGAAGACCTATAGGGTTATCTACTCCTTGGTACAGGATCAGTTGGGCTATCTACGCCTTCGTAGAGGACCAGTTGGGTTATCTACTTCTTCGTAGAAGACCAGTTGGGTTATCTACTCTTTCGTAGAGGGCCACGTGGATTATCCACTCCTTCGTAAAAGACCAGTTGTGTTACTTATTGCTTAGCGGACGACCTGTTTGGTTGCCTCTTTCTTAATAGATGAACAGTTGTATTATCTATTCCTTAGCATTACCTATTATCTATTCTTTCATAAAAGATACAGATAACCCAGTTGGGTTATCTAAACCTTGCTAGATGACGAATTGCGTTGTTTACCACTTAGTTGAAGACCAGTTGGAAAAATATCAGTTGAGTGATCTACTCAGTAATGAAGGTCCATTAAGTTTATCTACTCCTCTGTAGAATACATGTTGGGTCATCTCCTCCCTCGTAGGGTACCATTTTGGTTATCTGATCCTTCGAGATGAACAGTTAGGTTTTATGTTCCTCAGTAGATTATATACTCCTTAATAGAGGACCAGTTGGGTTATCTACTCATTAGTAGAGGTCATGTTGGGTTATCTACCTCTTCGTAGAGGACCATTTGGGTTCTCTACTCCTTCGTAGAGAAACAGCTGGGTTATCTACTCCTTCGTAGGGGGCCAGTTAGGTTATCTACTCCTTCGTAGAGGACCTGTTGGGTTATTTATTCCTTAATGGAGGACCAGTTGGGTTATCTACTCCATCTTAGAGGACCAGTTGTGTTACTTATTCCTTAGCGGACGATCTGTTGGGTTACCTCTTTCTTAGTAGATGAACAGTTGGGTTATCTATTCCTTAGAAGCCGACCTGTTGGATTACCTCTTTCATAGTAGATGTAGATAACCTAGTTGCTGTATCTACTACTTAGTAAAATATCAGTTGAGTTATATACTCCTTCGTAGAGGACCAGTTGGGTTATCTACTCCCTCGTAGATGACCTGTTGGGTTATCTACTCTTTCGTAGAAGACCAGTTGGGTTCTCTACTCCTTCGTAGAGGAACTGTTGGGTTATCTACTCCTTCTTAGAGGACCAGTTGGGTTATCTACTCCTTCGTAGAGGACCAGTTGTGTTACTTTTTCCTTAGCGGACGACTTGTCGGGTTACCTCTTTCTTATTAGACTACTACTACTTAATAAAATATCAGTTGAGTTATCTACTCCTTAATGGAGGATCAGTTGAGTTATCTACTCCATCGTCGAGGACATGTTGGGTTATCTACTCCATCGTAGATGATAAATTGGGTTACTTATTCCTTACCGGACGACCAGTTGGGTTACCTTTTTCTTAGTAGAAGAACAGCTGGGTTATCTATTTCTTAGCAGACGACCTGTTGGTTTACCTTTTTAAAGTAGATGTAGAAAATCCATTTGGGTTATCTAAACTTTACTAGTTAACCAATTGCGTTATTTTCCACTTAGATGACGACCAGTTGGTGTATCTACCACTTAGTAAAATGTCAGTTGAGTTATCTACTCCTTAATGTAGGAGTAGCTGGGTTATCTACTCCTTCGTAGAGAACAAGTTGGGTTATCTACTCCTTCGTAGAGGACCTGATTGGCCATCTACTCCTTCGTAGAGGACCAGTTAGGGTATCTACTCACTCGTAGTGGACCAGTTGGGTTATCTATTCCTTAGCAGACGACTTTTGTTGGGTTTCCTCCTTCTTGGTATATGAACAGTTGGGTTATTTGTTCCTTAGAAGAATACCTGTTGGTTTACCTCTTTTTTAGTTTTGGAACAGTGGGGTTATCTGCACCTAAGTATACGAACAGTGGATGGTAACTAACCACTTCCAATGACAAAGCCTTGTTAAAGTACCGGATGTTTTGTATAAAAGGGAAAATCTGTGAACAGATACCTATTCTCAGTGGATCTATCAAGCGTTTAATCTTGTACTATTTTTTCCTTTTTCTAAATGAATGAAAATCCATGAAACTGGCCCTGAACCCCTCGCAACCTTGATTCACCTTCACTTATAAATGCAAATATACTAGATTGTCCTGAGCATAAAAGGCATAACAAAAAACTATTGCTGGCGGTGCATATCCTGTAGTTTTGTGTGTGTGGTTGGTGTTTGTTTTCGTTTTTGCATCCGCTCTTGTTCGCAACACCCCCCCCCCCCCACCCTCCTAACTCACTTTCTTCGCGCCCTACCATTGTTGTGTGATGTCTGCCTTTTTCCGCAACTCTAACAAATCCTGGTTTAGGCCATATATATAGGATATGCGATATTTGTATATGAATATAAATTGATATGACTAGGGAATGGTGAGTGTGGTGTTGTTTAGGATTTTTAGTGGACTCACACACAGACACACAAAATAAATCCCACATTCTGTGTAGCTTGTGGCAAAAGTCTCTGGTGTTTATTTTTTGGCCAAAAAAAAAGGATATGGAATATTGTTTATCCTTTTGATATACTATAAAGTCTCTTCGAGTGCGTGTGTGTGTATATGTGAATGTAGGGGTACATAGAAATACATTGAGTGTATTGTTGTGATAATAATACATTATATCTGCATAAGTGTGATTATGTAGTACATACATATCGTTACGAGAATTCTGAAAGGGCGTAACTGGATTTTTTTCGAAATATCGATTTTTTACATATTCTGTTAGGATTTTAGTGTTTTCTAGCAGCATAAGTAAAAATGGAGATTTTGCAAACATTTTCACTTACGTTCTTTAACAACTTAGGTAAGAATGTGTATATAAATGTACAATTGTTTTTAAAATATATATGCATACTATATTTAAATGTAAATACTTGGAAACTTCTATGGGTTTTTATATAAATTCCTAGACTTTACGAGAATTTAAATATAATGTAATGTATGTTTAAAACTAATAAGTTTAAAAATTAATAAGATTATTGAAAGGCCAAGACCACCATAACTAGATTCAAATTGGATGAAACCCTCATAAAAACATTAACATTGTCCTACTCGAATTATTGTGGTGTACTTTTGGGGACTTTAGAGCCCTTTAATTAAGAAACAAGAAAGAAATGTCAGTCGGGTAATCCGTCTAAGGTATACCCTCACTTTGTGATCAATGTACTCGAAAATAGGCACTGAGAAA
The DNA here is from genome assembly GCA_963930755.1 of Eudasyphora cyanicolor. Lineage (NCBI taxonomy): Eukaryota > Metazoa > Arthropoda > Insecta > Diptera > Muscidae > Eudasyphora > Eudasyphora cyanicolor. The sequence goes on from OZ005738.1 coordinate 133,051,622, forward strand.
AGCACTAATATTATGAGCTATTTAATTTTGGTCCAAAGGGGGCGTGCCAATAATGTACACTTTTTACTGCACTTTAGGTACAACGGAAGCATTACACTGTAAAAAATTCATGTATTTGTATAAAGTGGTATTAATTCTATACTCGCAAAATGTTAAATTTTGGTGAAAAATGGTAAATTTGTGTGGGAGGTAGCAAAAGGAGCGGGGCAACTTCGCTCATTTTTCTGGAGGTGATAGCGACTAATAAACTAATACTATGAGTGGAATTTCAGAATATTGGAATAATTAGTAAAGAAGTTATTAAGGAATCAATATTTCACTAAATTGTAACCCTTTGTGGGGAAGGTACTAGAAGGAGTGGACCAATGTGGCCCATCTTCGGACTTAGTCGGAGATAGAAGAAAGTATTACCACATACCAAATTTGAAGTCAATCGGTTACTCCCTTCGAGAGTTATCGCGTGCCAGACAGCAGACAGACGGACGGACATTGTTCATTCGATTTAAAATGACCCAAAACGAATGTCCGCCGAACAAGCCTGGGGTCTTAGGTCACTCCTTCAATTTTTTACACTTTTGGCCCGTAGCAAATGATATACATATACCCTCGTATCACTAAAGTTAGGGTATAAAAAAGGACATGGATTTTTTTAAGAATACAAGGTGGCGCAAAAGTAATCCTCCTATCAGAAAATGCTATAAATGGCGCAAAAGTAATCCTCCTATCAGAAAATGCTATAAATTTTGCGATTGGCCCCTAATGTCAGTTCTGTTTTGACATTTGTGTAGTAAACACATGCGAAATACACGTTAATAAACAATGTTACGCTATACTGATCCAGAAGGCGGAATATTGCTGACTATTTATTTGACCAATAATCGGTCGGTGACTTTGGCACAAAACATCGAAAGGTTACTTTTGCGCCACCTGTTATAATAATTCAAATTTTTTTTTAATTTTTCTGAAAGCCCTAGTAAGATAATATGGGTGTCAAATGGAAGGGCATATTTTGGGCTATCTAAATAAAATTTTTGTTTTTAGAAAGCGGAACTAAAAAGATGCAAAATGGCCTTGCAAATTTTAGTCCTTCATTATACGTAGAAAAATTCGAAAAAAATATATCTTTTGCAGATCTTACTGTTCTGCTATTTATTTCAAAACAATCGTTGCAGCAGTTAGAAATTTGCATACAATATTTTTAAGAGGTTCTATATTCAAAAATTAAAATAAAAAAATGTAAAAAAAAAGTTTACAAACGTTACCCCGCCTTCCCCACCCACCCAACGTGAACAGGCTATCGAAGCTATTGAAGGAGATTATGTTGAGAAATAAAAAAAATTTTCCCAATGTTTATATTTTCTTTGTTAGGTCGGTCAATTTTGGGACCGCTCATGTATTTCCGGTAAATACATATACTTCGGAAATGATTTATTTTGTAGGTTGTGAATTTCTTTTATTATTTTTTGCATTTAATATTGTATTGTACTTTATGTTGTGGTTATAATTACAATTAGTTTAAATAATCTATATCGATGAATATAATAAAAACGCAAAATACAAAGGTTCGGTGCAATGCCTTTAAATATAAGTTAAATATTCTCAGAATAAGAACTGTTTTTTCGAAAAATTTTTTAAAGATATACACTCAAAAGTAAAAAAGCAATTTTGAAACATTATTTGTTTAGTTAGAATTTGAAAGAAAATTCAAGGAGATGTATTTATAAGTACATTCATATAATCTCCAAGGAATAAATCATAAACAAACAAATATTTTTGCTTACCAGTTGCAAAGCATTTCTTTAACATTCGCATAATCTTTCTTTTCACGAATAACATTGCATACATTTAGGCTGACTCTAGAAAAACAAAAAGCCGTCTACATTGCGGCATAAGATTAAGACTTCTTTCTTTCTGTTATCCCATTGTATCCCCAGGAGAATCTGTTTTGCATGAAATATGTACATATGTATATATGTATACCTCAGTTTGGTTTTCCTCCCCGACTTAGATAAGAATATTCACAAATTCTATGAAATGAAACTAATGATGATAACAAGAATGTATGCATGTGCGTGTGTGAATTTGTGTGCATGATAATAATGTATGTATATAGGACAAGCCAACACTAATCCCAATATAAGAACATATATATTTTTACGTATGTTTGGGTTAGTCAAACATGTAGATATTCCATTTATAGTGGAGTGCAAATACTTGTATATATTGAGTGTAGCCGCGGGAATACGAGCCTCTATTGGGAGAGTTCATGATGAGAGGTAGTGGAAAATTGGAGTAGAGTGTAGAGCTTTAATTTCATCTCAAATTTCAAGAGTTTTTGTTTACTGTTGTTATAGATAGATGTTATTAAGTTTTGGTACCAAATGGTCCCTTTGTGCGAGAGCTAACAAAAGGGGCGTGGCTAGTTTTTTTAATTTTCCCCAACTGATGGGCACACAGAAGTTGCTGCTGAGTGTAATATTTTGAAAATATTCCGATAAGCAGCATAGAAGATATAAATAAGGGATTCAATATTTCACCAAATTTTAACCCTACGCAAGGGGAAGACATTTAGTGGACCAATATGGCCCATTACCATGTACAAAATGTGAAGGCCACCCATAGCTCCTTTAGAGAGCTATCTTGAAGAGCAACCAGACAGACTGACGGATATTGTTCAAATAACATTTTGTGTGGGAGGTACAAAAAGGGGCGTGGTGATAACGCACAATTTTCACCGGACTGTAGGCACTATAACATCATTACACTGTACACAATTTCAACTATTTGTATGCACTTGTATTACAGTTATAATCCGTTAACTTTTGGTATGATACGGTCCATTTGTGTGGGAGGTACCAAAAGGGGATGCACAATAATGTCAATTTTTTACCGGACTATGGATGGCGCTACAAAAACAGTATACTGTACAAAATTTCAAGTATTTTTATGCACTTGTATTAAAGTTGTAAGCAGTTAAATTTTGATGCAAAATGGTCCATTTGTGTGTGAGGTACCAAAAGGGGCGTGACAACTGTGCACATTTTTCTCGAGGTGATAGAAGCTAATAAAATATTACATTGTGTGGAATTTCAGAACATTCGAATATGTAGTATAGATGTTATTAAAGAACCAATAATTCACTAAATGTTAACCTTTTGTGGGGAAGGTACTAGAGGGAGTGGACCAATATGGCCCATCTTCAAACTTAGCCGGAGATAGAAAAAAATATTACCGTATACCAAATTTTAAGTCAAACGGTTACTCCTTTCGGGAGTTATCGTGCGCACCAGCCAGCGGACAGACAGACAAAATTTTCAAAATAAAAAATATATGAAAAATGTTTATTTTTAAACGGCATTATTTTCTTCATGAGGATATACAATTACACACAATTTATGCAATAGCATTAAAATTAATGAATGCTTTCGGAACAAATTTATTATCCCCTCACCTGAGAGAGGAGGGTATATCGTATATCATTTGCTACGAGCCAAAAGTGTAACACACTGAAGGTGTGGTCTAAGACCCTAAGTATGTTCGGCGGATATCCGTTTTGGGTCATTTTACGCAGGGATGTAACGAAAGTGACTTTGCGAATGCGAATGCGAATAGTAAAATATGCATTTTTTGCGAAAGCGAATAATAGTTAGACCCTTTAGTACCAACAAATTTAAGGAACTGAATTGATACTTTTCCAGGATATACAAGTTTTAAGAATGTTTTCCATATTTTCACCTCCTGTTACCACAAGGACAAAATATTTTTTCAACTGTTTTGAAGAGAAGTGGCAGAGGTTTTCCTTGGTATTAATATCTTCAAATTTGTGAAGAGAATAAGGAGTTTTAACACTTTTAACAAATGGAAGCGAAAACTGAAATATGTTTTTGCGAAAGCGAATAATCCAAAGATGGTTTTTGCGAATGCGTAAGCGAATGTTAAAATGATGCGAATAATTCGCGTTCGAATATGCGAATGCGAATATTCGTTACATCCCTGAATTTAAGTCGAATGAGCAATCTCCGTCCGTCTGTCAGTCAGTCTGTCAGTCTGCTGGCTGGTGCGCACGATAACTCTCGAAAGGAGTAACCGATTGACTTCAAATTTGGTATGTGGTCATATTTTCTTCTATCTCCGGCTATGTTCGAAGATGGGCCATATTGATCCACTCCTTCTAGTACCTCCCCCACAAAGGGTTAACATTTAGTGAAATATTGATTATTTAATAACTTCTATACTACTTATTTGAATCCTCTGAAATTCTACATAAAGTACAAATTTTAATAGTCACTATTACCTCGAGAAAAATGGGCGAAGTTTCCAGGCCCCTTTTGGTACCTCCCACAGAAATGGTCAATTTTGAACAAAAAGTTAATAGCTTATAACTTTATTACCAGTGCATACAAAGACTTAAAATTTTGTACAATGTAATGGTTTCATAGTACCTACAATACAGTGAAAAATGGGCATTATTGCCACGCCCCTTTTGGTACCCCCAAACAAATGGACCATTCTGTACCAAAAGTTACCAGCTTATAACTTTAATACCAGTGCATACAAATACTTAAAATTTCGTACAGTACAATGCTTTTATAGTACCTAGAGTCTAGAAATAAGAGGCCGTTATCGGCACGCCCCTTGTGGTACCTCCCACACAAACTGACCATTTTACACCAAAGGTTAACAGCTTATAACTTGAATACAAGTACAAACTTTAAAGATATTAAATGCAATTTAAATTGATAATAATTTAATTAAGACAATAAAAACAAGTAAGGAAAGGCAGAAAGTCGGGCGGGGCCGACTATATAATACCCTACACCTCCCTAACAATGCGATAAGGGTCATTGCCATAATAATTTGGAATAATTGGTAAATGGGTAGAAACATATTATCTAATTCTGAAACGATAATCGCTAAATTAAGCAATATTCGTTCCTAAATTGAGAAACATCTTTCTGGAAAATTTTAATGATCGTAAAATACAACTTCTATGGCGGTTTGATACCAAATCAGGAGGAACAATCAATATAAATCTGTACCAATCTTCCTGAATACTCATTCATGTAAAAAGACCTCCTTCTGTCGAATTTCGTACTGATCGGATATAAAATACAGTCTCTACAGCGTTTATATGTCAAATCGGGGGTAACGTATATATGGGGGCTATATCTAAATCTGAACCGATTTCTTCCAAATTAAACAGAGTTCATTCATATAATAAGAAACCTCTTTCTGCCGAATTTCATACTGATCGGATATAAAAAAAAAAATTTTTACAGTGCTTACATGTCAAATTGGGGCTAACATATATATGGGGGCTATATCTAAATCTGAACCGATTTTAACCTAATTCAATAGGGATCGTCCTTGGGCCAAAAAAAAGATATGTGTAAAGCTTCGTCGAGATCGGACCATAATTGCGACCTGTACTTTGATTACAAGAATACATGCACAGACGGACATAGCTAAATCAACTCAGAAAGTGGTTCTAAGTCGATCGGTATAATAAACAATGGGTCTATTTCTTCTTCTTTTGGGTGTTACAAAGAAATGCACAAAGTTATAATACCCTGTACCACAGTGTGGTGTAGGGTATAAAAATAAATTTACTAATATTTTTGTGGGACTCAAGGTGAGGGGATTCATAAGTCGGTTTACCCGACTGAACTTTCTTACTTGTCGTATATATTTATTGATATATATTGTAAACAAAAAGCAAGCATTCATTCGAAATGTCCGCCATTGGCCTTCACACATGCCTTAAGTCGCACTAACCAATCTCCAATAGCCGCAGGCATGTAGTCCCTTTGGTAAAGTGGCCACAGCACGAATCAAAGCTGTCTTATAAGAATTCATGTTGGGGTATCTTTTGTGGCAGACCATGTCCGCTAAAACTGTCCACAATTTGTAATCCAGTGCGTTTAAATCAGGGCTTCCAGAGGGCCATTCTTCAGATGAAATGAAAGCTGATAGATTGTTTCGTAGCCATGTCTGGGTCTTTTTAGCCTTATGGGCCGGCTCAGAATCATGCTGGAAAGTCCATGCCTGGTTTTGGAATAGAGAATGGTTAAGTGGCTTCACAATAGCTTCCAAAACGGTCTCCTCTTAAACTTTAGCCGATGTTTTGACCCATTGTTCATAGAAATGCAAGTCAGTGATACCTTCGTAAGAGACACCCCACCAAACCATGACTGAAGCTGGATGATGGCCTTTTTCGAACCGTGGAATAACTTGAGATGCTTCCTTAGACGACCGTGCATAAAATTTGTTTCATATGTGAACAAGATTTTTTTGTGCAAGTTCACAGCGTGTCAAAAAGCGAAGTCAACAAATGTCCATTGCAGCCTTTGAAAGCCCCAAGTCTCAAGTCTGTTCTGATAATTCGACTCCTGGCCTTTTGTGTAATATTCATCTCACGGGCCACGATTTTCCGTTTTCGGAGCGGAATTCGCAGACTTCTTGATTTGATGACCTGCGGCGTTCGAACAGTACGAGGGCGTCTCGACCTGTGGTGGTCTTTGACATCTCCAGTCTACTCAAATAGTTTTATGCAACGGTAGATTAACATGAGACTAATCCCAAGCGGGCAGAGCGTTTTGAAAATGTTGTGTTTTTTTCATTCCATATTTAAAAAGCGCTATAACAGCGATACGGTTCTCATTATCTGACCACTCCGTAGTCAAAACTGAAGCGAACCTGTCCTTTATAGGATTCATATTACTCACCAAGACTACCCTTTGGAAAAGGAACCCTCCGAATATGTTGCAGTGAAGTTTGATTGCAATTGTTCGACGGTCTATGAATAGATTTACCTAAATTTTTCAAAGTTCCCCCACTGCTCCATGTTTTTTAGCTCTCATATAATACTCGCTAAAAAATATCGTATTTCCTAGTTACTTTTATAACTTAGCTGACCTTATTTTCACTTAACTTTTCCTTTTTGCATTGCAGTATTTGCAAGAAAGACAATCTATAACTTTTCTCCATTAATTTTGTCTCCTTTTAAACTTTCTTTTTGGCCAATTTTAGCCAAATCTCCGGCCATTTAGTGTCGATAATTTCCTAAATAAATAAAAAACTTGTAGTAATGGACAAATTATTTTGTACGCCAAAATCGCATTAACGCACTTTGAATTTTCACTTTATGAGTTTCCAAAAAGTCCCACTGGTGACTTGGCAAGGATGTTGCCATGTAAACACACACAAACACACGCTCAGATGTAAATGTTTGCGAGAGAGATAGAGTGAGTATATGCGTATTGGTGTTTAGGAAATACTCTCACACACACACCGACTGGCATTAACTTGTAATGTAATTTGGCCAATGGGTCACTGGTGGCAGAGCTCTTTCGTTCGTTCAGTCGTCCGTTCGTGTATTCATTCGCTCGCTCATTAAATAAAAGTTGAAACGGAAAACGGATATGAAAATGATAATTTCTTGTTGGCACAGAGAAATGTCCCAAAAGAAAAAAATTAGCGGAGACAATTACGACACAACGACCACCGCCACAATTAGAGTAGATGATAACCGTTGAAAAACATGGGCGGTGCGTTTGGTGTGATAATGATGGAGGTATTTTGCCTCCATGACAACGAGGTATTTTGCTTTCATCTTGAATCATGTTGTTGCACAGATGAGGTCGATGGCTAGGGAAATGGGAATGGTGATGATAATGATAATGCTTTTGATGATGTTACGGATGATGAAGATGGCTATTGTTCCAAGAACACTTAGGAAAATATGTTTTTACATAATTGGCACAAATGAGCTGGGCATGCTGCATGAAGAAGACATCAACAAGCACGACCATAGCCGAGAAATTGTAAAGCTGACAAATGATGCGACACCAAATGAGATCAATTAACACAGTTTTGTGTTCCAAAAAGAAAAAATAAGAAATGCCCAGAAAATAAAGTTTATGACATTGTACTTTTAGCGCAAAACGAGGCTACAAAGGCTTCATGGATTTAAGCACAAATTTAAATACCGTTTATTGTTAAGTCTAACAAAAACTTTTGTAAGTCATTTGTGAACATTATGAAGTCAGCGGAAATATCTTGTCTTTCATTTAAAAGGGACAGAATTTTTAAAACATTTTTAAATGGTAGTGTTCGAAAAAGAACCAATATGTATGAAAACTCGAATAAACGATATAATGTGAGAAATATCATATTTAATTTGGTACACAGAACGCGTCAGGATTATCTACTCAGTAGTATGCGTATGAATTATCTACTCCCCAGTAGAGAACCAGTCTAATTTTAATTTTCCTTAGTAGGGGCCTGCTGGATTATCTACTAATTCGTAAAATTCCAGTTGGATTATCTACTGTTTAGTACACGTCCAGTTACGTTATCTACTCCTTAGTAGGCTGCCATTTGTGTTATCTACTCTTTAATAGACGACAAATTATCTCTTTGGTAGAGCCCCGTAGGGTCATCTACTGTTTAGATGACGACAAATTGTGTTCTTTACGCCTTAGTAAATGACGAGTTGGGTTAGATACTCCTTGGAAGAGAGTCAGTTAGGTTATCTACGCCTTTCGTGGCTACACATTGGGTTATCTACTCTTTAGTAAACGATCAGTTGGGATATCTACACCTTAGTAGAGGGTCATTTTTTTGTCTATGCCTTAGTGGATGATCTGTTAGGTTATCTACGATTTAGTTGACGACAAATTGGGTTAGCAAAGATACAGTTGGCATATGGACTCATTACTATATGATATATTGGGTTATTTACACCTTAATAGAGGATCACATTGATTATTATTTCTCAGTAGAGGGCCACTTTGGTAATATATTCCTTAGTAGGGGGCCAGTTGGCTTATCTATTCCTTAGTAGAGGACCAGTTGAGTTATCTACGCTTTAGTTGACGATAAATAGCGTTATCTATTCCTTAGAGAGATACAGTTGACACATAGACTCATTAGTAGATGATCAAATAGGTTATCTACAGCTTAGTAGAGGGTCATTTGGCATATATAATCCTTTGTAGATAATCAGTTGCTTTATCTACTCATTAGATGACGACAAATTGTCTTATTTACTCCTTAGTAAATGACGTCTTTGGTTATCTACTGCTTCAACTTGTGTTATAGTAAACCATCTGTTTGGTTATCTACACATTAGTAAAAAGTAAGTTTTGTTATCTATGCCTTTGTGGAGTAGAAGTTGGTTTATCTTTTACTTGAATAGCAGTTGGATTATCTACAATATAATACAGGGTCAGTTTGGTTACGTGTTCCTTTGTAGAGGAACAGTTGAGTTATTTACGCTTTAGTTGACGAACAGTATCCTTAGTAGAGATACAATTGGCATATATGTTCCTTAGTAGATAAATTGCGTTATCTAGTCCTTAGTTAACCACGAACTGTTGTTTACTCCTTACTAAGTTGAGAGGATCAGTTGAGTTATCTAAGCTTTAGTTGACGACAAATTGGCTTATCTAATCCTTAGTAGATATACAGCAGGCATATAGACTCATTAGTACATGACCAATTGGGTTATCTTCACCTTCGTAGAGTGATCTTGGTTATCTATTCCTTAGTAGAGATTCAGTTGGGTTATCTACTCCTTAGTTGACTACAAGTTGTGTTATTTACTCCTTATTAAGTGACATGTTGGGTTAGCTACTCCTTTTAAAAGGGACAGTTAGGTTATCTACCCCTTAGCTAGCTACGATTTGTGTTATATACTCTTTAGTAAAACAATCAGTTGGGTTATCTACACCGTAGTAGAGAGCCAGTTTTTTTTTATACACTTTAGTTGACGAGCAGTTGGATTATCTACACCACAGTACAGGACCAGTATGGTTATCTATTACTTAGGAGAGGACCATTAGCGTTATCTACGCTAGAATTGCAATATATGCTCCTTAGTAGATAAATTTGGTTATCTAGTTCTTAGTTAACCACGAACTGTGTTATTTACTCCTTACTACATGACGTGTTGGCTTATCTATTCCTCAGTAGAGGATCAGTTGAGTTATCAAAGCTTTATTTGACTATAAATTTGGTTATCTACTCCTTAGTAGAGATACAGTTGGCATATAGACTCATTAGTAGATGATCAATTGGGTTATCATCACCTTAGTAGAGGGTCACTTTGGTTATCTGTTACTTAGTAGAGGGCCATTTTGGTTATCCATTCCTTCGTAGAGATACAGTTGGCATATAGACTCATTAGTAGACGATCAATTGGGTTATCTTTACCTTAGTAGAGGGTCACTGTGATTATTTATTTCTTAGTAGAGATTCAGCTGGCACATGTAATCCTTAGTGGGTGATCAATTGGGTTATCTACTCCTTAGTTGACGAAACATTTTGTTATTTACTCCTTGGTAAATGACGCGTTGGGTAAGCTACTCCTTTTAAGAGGGTCAGTTTGGTTATCTACTCCTTAGTAGAGAAAAAGTTGGGTTCTCTACGGTTATCTACTTCTTAGTAGAGATACAGTTCGCAAATATACTCATTAGTAAATGATCTATTGGATTATCTTCACCTTATAGAAGGTCACTTTGGTTATCTATTTCTTAGTAGAGGGAAAATTTGGTTATATATTCCTTAGTAGAGAGTGAGTTGGCTTATCTGGGCCTCGAAATAGGATCAGTTAGGTTAGGTACGCATTCTTTGGCGACAAATTGGGTTATTTATTATTTAGTGGACGATCAATTGGGTTATATACACCTTCGTAGAGGTTTTATATACCTTTGTTATCGATGCCTCTGTGGAGTAGCAGATGGTTTATCTTTACCTTTGTAGAGAGTCAGTTGGCTTATCTACGCCCATTTCACGACGAATTGGGCAATCTACTGCTAAGTACGCGGACAGTTGGGTTATCTAATACTTAGTGCCCAAAAAGTTGTGGTATAGATTCCTTAGCAGAGGACAAGCTGGGACTAGTTTTCGAAATTCAACGATTAAAAAGTAAACTTTCATATGTTATTTTAGACCAGTATTTGGATATGTCACAAAGTGGCAATTTACCAATCCGATTTCCCGGTTAGATTCGTTGACCAATGTCCGAAATTAAGAAACTAGTAATGTAATGTATGTCTCTTTAGCAAAACTCAACTGTGGACAGTTTAAAAAACTCCCTCAAATGGACAACACTCTGTTTATTTTATTCACCCCCAAATGTAGACTAAATTTTAAACCTAAATAAAAATCCCACAAAGTCGATTTCTAATCAAATTTTAATTGCTCCAAGGGAACAAATGTTTCAACGGCGGAAATAATAACTTTTTACTGAAGTATCAATTCTGCCACTGAAGTTATCTCCAAGAAAGTCCAGTTATTCGCTTTAAGGAAATCTCTTATTGTTCTGGTGCATTTCATGACCTTCCGTTTTGGCGATTTCGAAATTCAATGCAACTCTGATGGCGCCTTTATTCTTCTCTTAATTTAGTTCTCTTCTTATCGCTAACGAAACAGACACTAGCCATTGTTTCAGTTCTGCTGTTATTCTGTCCGTCCATTTCATCCGTCTGAATTCTTTTCAATTCTCACAATGGTTTTTTTATTTGTGGGCGACATTCAATTTGGATTTAAAGATTTCTTTGATTTATCCAAATGTGGCAAGACACATGCGCTTACTCGGGGTCCAAGTAAATGAAGCGTATTACTGGTGGCTGAATGCAAGTTGAATTTAGTGGAAGGGAAGAAAGAAAGACAAGAGATGGAGAGAGGGAGAAAATCTCAAATTGGTTGCTGCCATCAGTTTTGTTCTTTTTGAGAATACAGTAAGTTTTATAAATTTTTATTTTGATTTATTTTTTGTTTTGGTTTGGCTGTGTGGGCAACTGTAATGGTTCAGTGCACAATTTTATCTTCTCCTCCGGCTCATCCTGTTCCCTGGCTTTGTTGGGGCTCTCTCGCCTGATTTACTACTGTCTTGCGTTGGCATTTTTCAAAATAATACCCACCATTTCCGGTTTGGCCATTAATGGCCAACTATTGTTTTTGTCCGTCCGTCCGTCTGACCGTCCATCTGCACTGATTGTTTGGCTGGGATGAATGAATGTATTCATTTGTTTGCTATGGAATTTAGAAATGAACTTTATTTTTGATTTAGTCCACGGGCCATTGTTATCGTTTGCTGCTTCGCAACAACACACTTCCTACTCCTTCTTCGCCGCCAAGAGAAGTCAGTTTCCTTATCGCTTAATATTTGATGCAGCAAATTTTACTGCTTCATTATTGTTGATTGTGTGGTTTGATGGTTTATGGGTTGGTCCTTCCATCCTTTTGGTACAAGTCACTTTGTATGAATATATTTTGTGTCACATTAATGAAGGCAATTAATGGTCCGATTTTCTAATTTTAACGCAGATATTTTCGTCCAGAGGTATACGACAAATTGATTTATCTATTCCCTAGTAGAGCCAGACCAGCGCAATTATATATACTCCTTAGTAAGGGACCATTCGGGTTATGTAGTAAAATTCCAATTGGATTATCTATTGCTTAGCAAATGTTTAGTGTTGTGTTATCTACTTCTTAGTAGGCGACCATTTGGGTTATCTAATCCTTAGTATGTAGATGACAAGATAGGGTTTCTACTCCATAGTAGAGGCCCAGTTGTGTTATCTACTCCTCAGATGCCGACAAATTGTGTTATCTACACAGCAGAGTATCAAAGAAGATCCTAATGAGTCCCTCCGCCTTCGCGCGAAGCAATTGGAGCTATGCCCATCCACTTTATGGAAGATTTTGCGGAAGGATCTTAGTTTGCGGTCTTACAAAATCCAACTCGTGCAAGAATTGAAGCTGAACGACCAGCAAACGCGTCACACGTTCTGTGAATGAGCCCAAAACGAGATGGCCACCGATCCCGATTTTCACAAGAAAATTTTGTTCAGCGATGAATCTCACTTTTGGATGAATGAGTACGTTCATAAACAAAATTGTCGCATTTGGTAATCCACAAGCCATTGTTCAGATGCCGTTACATCCACAAAGTATCACTATTTAATTTGCTCTTTGGGCAGAGGGAATCATTGGTCCATATTTCTTCAGAAATGAAACCGGTCATAATGCTACAGTCTATGGAGAACGCTATAGAGCCCTGATAAATGACTTTTTCGTGCCTGGATTGGGGGATGTTGATGTGGACGACCTTTGGTTCCAACAAGACGGCGCTACATGCCATACAGCCAACGAAACAATCAACTTAATAAAGGAAACTTTGGGTGTGCGACCTAACACCGCTGGACCATTTTTTGTGGGGTTATGTGTAGTCGCTTGTCTACGCAGATAAGCCCGACACAATTGACGCCTTGGAATAGAATATTCGGCGCGTTATTGCTGACATACAGCCCCAATGCTGCACAAAGTGGTCGAAAATTGGGCCTCTCGGCTGGAATTTATTCGAGCCAGCCGCGGCTGCCGCTTGCCTGAAATCATTTCTAAACCAAAATGGCAAACCCTTATCTTTATAATAAAGCTACATTCTTGGACATAACATTAAATTATATGCGTTTCATTTCTTCTTCAAAATCACACGTCCTAAAAAAAACCCTTTATATTCAACTTGTTCCAATCAGATTGCTTTAATTGCGGTTGAATTGAACTGGTGATTTACTGAACGAAATGAGCTGTTCAACTAAAATGAGCTAAGAACTGGCGAAATAAAGAGCTGATGAGCTAAAGTAAGCTGGTGAGCTGGTGAGATTAAATGAATTGGTGAGCTTAAATGAGCTAACCGAACTAGTTCTCTCAATTGAATTGAACTGAAATGAGCGATCACTTAAAGGAACTAAAGTGCCCAACTCTAATCGTTATTGCTTCGACAACTTGGTCGTATGACTAACATTGCTGTACGAACAGGCCAAGGATGGATTTTCGCTGGAATTTCCCCTTTTTCTGGAGTTTGTGTTATGTTTTGGGCTTGGGTGTGTTCTGATACATATAGTAAAATTTTGTGGCCAACATTTTTGTAAAACATTTCATCCCCGCCCACCCAATTTTTGAGGGGTGTTTTTAACGATTTGATAAACTAGGGTCAACAATTACAGTTATGTGGGGGAGCTAGATGGTTAATATGTTCCACAAAAATATTGGCCTTACTATTTTCTAAAATTTTGCTGAACATACCCTACATCAAAAACTAAATACATATTTATGTTTTAGAATTACAAAATAAATAAATACTAAAATTTTTGAGATACAATGTGGTCTTTTTGAGCTATTTAGAGGGCTTAGGAACGTTCCGATTGTATTGATATGTTCACAAAAGTTATTCAGATTTATCGTGGCTACAATTCTGCCAAATATTGCTAGTGAAAAATTACAATTCCCTGTAAGTCATACAGAAAAAATTTACTAATAATAATTTTTTCTTAACTTTTCGAAAAAAAAGTGAGGGAAACAAATTTTTTTCTAATAAAATGTTAACAAACTTTGTTCTGCATATTCTTAGCTACATTATTACCAAAGTTAGTTTTTGAAGAAAAGCTGATGACTCCTTTTTCGGGGGGCCCACTGATTTTTAGAAACTTTTGATGCCCATAAACAAAAAATTGGTCGCCAATTTCGCCAAACCGAGTATAGGATTATATTCCTATACTACCCTGTGATAGTATAATCGAACCTATACTGTCAGGACTGTGTATTTTTCAAAAAGTGTTCATTTGTTTGAAGGAACAAATAGAATGGACTATACATAATCTAAACAGATTTTCATCAGCTTGGATCAAAAACCTCATTTCCTCACAAATTAATGAAGAGCCGATGTACAATACAGTTTCAAAAGAGCTTGAATACAAAATCGGCAGGAACATATATATGGGGGCTGCATATGAAGCTGAACAGATTTTTCCCAAATTTAGCAGTACAACTTCTATAGCGCTTTGATGCCAAATCGGGAGGAGTATATATATGTTGGATATATCTAAGTCTCAACCGATTTTCCTTCGTCCTTAGGTCAAACCAGATATACATCCAAATTTTATAGCGATCAGACAATAATTGCGACCCGTTCCTTGATTACAAGAATAAATGGACAGTCAGACGAACGGATGGACAGAGGGACAAAGCAAAATTATTTTTTTAGACTAAAAAAGTGATTCTAATTTGATCTGTATTAAAAACGAAGGGCAATCTCATTTTCTTTTCGGTGTTACAAACTAATGCACAAAGTTATTTGACCCAGTACCGCAGTGTAGTGGACAGACAGACGGAAAGACAGACGGACATAGCAAAATTAATTGTTTAGAACAAACAAGTAATTCGAAGGCGAACGGCATAACAACCGATAGGTCTATCGCATCTTCTTTTAGGTGTTACAAAGTAGCACCCAAAAAAATTATACAGGAGTTTTCCAACAAGAGGTGTTATTTTGGTATTCAAAGAAAAATGCCATTTTTTGACATAAATGATCGGATGTTTATTTCATAATAAAAAGGAAGGTATGCCATTAATACTGAAAAACAACATCAGCCAAATGGCCACCACGACCACGCTTACAGGACCATATCCTTTTCATGAAATTTTCCATAACCAAATCGCAAAGTGGCTGCCCTATGTCCTCGATAGCCCCACGAATTCTATCTTTGAGGTCTTGAATCGACGATGGGCTGTTAGCGTAGACCTTATCTTTCACGTGGCCACAAAGGAAGAAGTCGCAAGGTGTTAAATCACAAGATCTCGGTGGCCAATTGTGATCACCTCTTCCAGAGATAACACGGTCCGGAAACTTTTCCCGTAACAGAGCAATGGTTTCGTTTCTTGTGTGGCACGTAGCGCCGTCTTGTTGAAAGTAAACGTTGTCCAGATCAATACCATCCAACTACGACCATAAAAAATCATTAATCATCTCTCGATAGCGCAATACATTCACCGTAACTGTTGATCCAATCTCATTTTCGAAAAAGTAAGGTCCAATGACCCCGCCGGACCATAAACCGCACCAAACAGTCACTCGTTGAGGATGGAGAGGCTTCTCAACAATAACTCTTGGGTTTTCCGAGCCCCAGATGCGACAATTTTGCTTGTTGACGTAGCCACCGAGGTGGAAATGGGCCTCATCGGTCAAGATGATTTTATGCATTTCAAGGAGCCAATCAGCAAAGACACGGCGCTGTTTATGATCGGCCGGCTTGAGTTCTTGTGTTAACTGAACTTTATAAGCCTTAAGACCCATGTCTTTATGCAAGATACGGTGTAATGACGTTTGTGGAATGTCCAACTCCAAAGAACGACGAGGAATGGATAAACCTGGGTTTTCTTCAAGACTTTGGGCTACAGCAGCAATATTCTCAGTTTTTCTTGAGCGACGTGCACGGGTTTTATTCTTAACATCACTAACTTGTCCCAACAGCTCGAATTTTTCCTCCAATTTCTGTATTGCGGTCCGACTAGGTGCTTCACGATGACCCCAAAATGCTTTAGTTTTGCGAACTGTGACTGCAAGATTTTCAGCATTGTTATAGTGAATTTTAATAATTTCAATGCGTTGTTGATCGTGTATCGTTCCATTTTTAGTAATGGCGTAGTTTCTACTTGTCAAATGTCAAAGAATAAAAGCTTCAAAAGTGACAGCTACCGAAATACCGGGCGATTCAAAATAACTCCTCTTGTTGGAAAACACTGTATTAATTTTCAAAATATTTCAGTCTATTAATTTTTGTAATTAAAATGGGAAATTAGTGCTATTTGAACCACTTCTGACGATGTCGAAGTTTTTGGGTGTCCACACACACATATTTTGTTCACACGAATATGTCGTAGCTCATTAACAATAGCTGGTTGTAATTTTCCAGCTTAATACAAACAATAACACAATCGAATTTGAATTCGTTAATGTCATAGCACATTAACAATGGCTGGTTGCGATTTTCCTGCATAATACAAGGCTATAGCACTGTCACATTTGAATTCCATTTCGATAACAACCTCTTGCTTCTGCAGACTTTTAAGCTAGTGTAATACATCTAGAATTTCCAAGTAAATGATGTTCTCCGTAATTATTATCCATATTTAACCTAAACTAATTTCTGCACTTTACTCGTTTTTAAACATTGAATATTTTACTGCGATGATAAACTCCTTTTCAAATGTAAATGGAGCTTAAATGAATGAAGATAATATAATGCAATTTTCTACTTACTTCTTCTACTACTTAGTCTTCTAGAAAGTCTTAAGAATTTTTAATATTTTTTTATTCCAATTGCCACTTATCCGTTTTAATTGTTATTCCAAATGCACAATAAACATCAAATTTACCTGAAAAGAAAGGGAGAGAGAGAGAGAAAAATAGATAGAGATGAATTCATTTTCCGTTACTTCACTTCTTGCAGTAGTTCTTGTTAAGTTTTGCATCATCGGCTTACAATTCAACAAGAGCAACAACAATAAAAAAGAAAGAAAGTAGTAAAAGTTGTTATCTCAAAACAGAACAGAAAACTAGAATGTCGTACAAAGTAAAGAAAAAATGTAAGTAAAAAACAGCTGCGACTAGAGAAGGTGCATACTTTTTAGATTTCCCAGAAAGGAAAAAACAACAACATTGTATTGCCTACTTTTAGGCCCATAAACGATAACAATTCTAAAAAAGCAAAAAACCAACGAACGTTAAGGGCAAAAAGAGAGAATGGGAAATCGTTAGTAAGGAGGACTAGACAGAGGGAAAAAAAAACAACGCTGAGAGCAGATGCAGAACAGTAGCGGCGGCATGAGCGGCAGCCACCACCAAGTAATGCTAAAATCCTTTTGGCAAACATGGCTCTGAGCCAAGTGGTCTTTTTTTGTTAGCAATTCCCGCCGGTCTAACGCTCCTATTTCTCCTACTGCTGTTGATTTGTTATCGGCCATCAATGCTGTGGCGTGGCGCGGCCTGTGAATTTGAATGCGAATGTAAATCTGAATTTGTGTAGGTCTATGCACAAAAGGATACATCCGCACACAGTAACATCTAAGCATAACTAAGTGAAGCCAGACCAAATGCAAACTAACTTAAGTCCCAAAGAAATCATATCAAACCAAATGCCATTTACATATTTTGGTTTTTAATAAAATAAAATAAAATAAAATAAAATAAAATAAAATAAAATAAAATAAAATAAAATAAAATAAAATTAAATAAAATAAAATAAAATAAAATAAAATAAAATAAAATAAAATAAAATAAAATAAAATAAAATAAAATAAAATAAAATAAAATAAAATAAAATAAAATAAAATAAAATAAAATAAAATAAAATAAAATAAAATAAAATAAAATAAAATAAAATAAAATAAAATAAAATAAAATAAAATAAAATAAAATAAAATAAAATAAAATAAAATAAAATAAAATAAAATAAAATAAAATAAAATAAAATAAAATAAAATAAAATAAAATAAAATAAAATAAAATAAAATAAAATAAAATAAAATAAAATAAAATAAAATAAAATAAAATAAAATAAAATAAAATAAAATAAAATAAAATAAAATAAAATAAAATAAAATAAAATAAAATAAAATAAAATAAAATAAAATAAAATAAAATAAAATAAAATAAAATAAAATAAAATAAAATAAAATAAAGTAAAATAAAATAAAATAAAATAAAATAAAATAAAATAAAATAAAATAAAAAAAAAATACAAAAAAAATAAATAACAAAAAAATAAAATTAAACCAAATGTCGAAATATAATCGGAAACAGAAAATATACTTATTCTATATACAAATGTATTGTATACAAATGTATTTCTGAATTTTTAGTTCTTTTACATTTTTTAAGCAAGTGCTACTTAAGTTCACTTGCATTCAGCCACTGACGGAATATTAGAGTAGATACACTCACACAAAAAACTAGACGTAACACTTATACATATGCACACTGACATTCGTACATACCTCGACGACTCCTCTGTGTACATATATTTTCATTTAATTTCAGGGAATAGTTAAAGAACCAAAAGCAGATAAGCATTGATTCGTTTTAAGTTTGCACAAAATACACCCTACAGACGGTGTTTTGAAAAAAAAAAATATGCCAGAAGAAATAATTGTTTTCAAAACGGGTTTTTATTAAATACTGAAGTTTCGATTTTTTTAAATAATCAGAATAATTTAATATATATTTATGTCTTTTGAAGAAAATATGTTTTTGTAAAAAAGACAACATTATAACACATATGGTGCTAAACTAAATTAATGAAAAAATATTGTTTAAAAATGAGACAATTTTAAAAAAAACTCAAAAGCCATATTATTTTTTATCATAAATGGATTTTTCCTGCCAAACAAAAACCTTCATTTCATTGTAGCTTTGGTGTTATGGCTTTTCAATAGTCGACCTAAATGTGCTATTTTCTAATGTCATGTATTCATTTTTTTTTATAGCTTTGTTTCGCCAAGCAAAGTTTTCTTTTTTGCTCTCTGTTATGGAAATAAAATGGTAAGCGCCTGATAACATACTTTTTATTACGTACAAAAAATTGGAAAAAAACGAAATGTTTCACACAAACAAACGAACAGAGAAGTTTTTACTAAATGTTAATAACCCAGCAGAATATTTTGGAGTCGGCGCTCGAAGTTTTACTGCTGTAGCAGCAACATTGCTAATGGCAATGCGCTCATTTTTTGGCAAGCGTCAGTCTGTTATGTGGCTGCGATTCTTGCGCAGATGCCTGATGTAATAATAGTGCAAATGGTTGAAGCTAAAATTGAGATGAGGTTATAAAAATGGAAAAGCCCAATTTTTTGGGATTTGTGGAAATGTTTTTTGATCTTTTATTTTTTTAATCCCACAATACAGAATAAAAACAAGGCTTACATAGAGCTTAAAATGCACAGCAGTGTTATTTTAGATGAAATTATATCCCATTTTAATAATTCTCTAAATTTGTTTAACCCCTTTGTTCTGGTCCTTCCTAAATTCAAACGATTACATTTGTTATGTCAAATTCTGCTTTAAAATATTAAAGAACGAAACACTAAGTTTTGCTTGGCTTTTATTTGCCGAGGAGTTATGGATGTGCGAATTGTATTGGTGTGTGCATGTGATTATATCCTTGAATGTTAGCATGTGTAGAGGTAAATGGAAATCTATGTGTCTGTGGCAGTGTATGTCCTATGAACAGACATGATAAGGACGAAGATGAGCAACAAAAAAAATCACAAACAATTCCCCTTTTTAGAGGACTGTTGTGAACACAGATTTGCTAGAATGTTTTTTTTTATTTTTTTGCCGAGGCAGGAAGGACCAACGATCAGAGGATGGTGGATGGTGGATGCTGCAGGACGATGAGAATGCTAACAAAAGGCATAGAACAGAGATAACTATCAAATAGTTATAAGTAAACTAAACTGCTTAAATTTAAAACCATTGCTGGGTATTTGTATTTGTGTGTGTTTTTTTCGATTTTTTTCGTTTTTGCCGATTTTAATAGCAGCTATTTTTGGTTTTTATCGTGCACAAGATGAGCAAGGGATGCTCGGCACAAGGTTGTGTTTGTTTGGTACTTGTGTATCCTCATGAATATGTGCATACATATCCTAACGACCGATCGACCGACCTAACAGAGGGAATATGAGTGTATTTGCCCCACGTTACACACACATGAGTGTGGCAGTTATTTGTTTATCTGTTTGTTTGTTTGCTCCATAAAGTGGATTTCTCAAATGATTCATTTTTGGATACTGAGCAAAAAATATTCAAATGTGGGTCTTGTATCAATGTTTAGCTGAGTAATATGAATAATATCCTTTTTTGATATAAGTCCTATACTTTGTTTAGAAAGGGAAGGCGGACAAAATGAGGCAGACAAAAATATTTCTACTGCTTTTCATATATCAAAATTATAATAATAGTATACGAGTATTCAGTTACAATGGAAAATATGTGATATGAACTATAAGCCAACTTTATTGTTCTTGCACACAATTGTAATTGTACAGAGAAACTATTTATTTCTTATATTTTGGGACAAAAATCATAAATTGGCAAACTGATACTGAGAATATTTCAATTTCAAACAAATAATACCTAAATAACACATGTGTATGCAAAGGGGACAAAAAGATATTAAAATGTCCATGACAACTGTTGCTGATTTGATTATTTTTTAAAGACTGTAGGCAAATTTATTTAAAACGGAAGTAAAACGGTATAAAATCTCAAAATTTTTTCATTTTTATTTAAAAATATTTCGAAATGTTAAATGTTGAAAATATTTATAAAACTCTGCAACAAAAAATAGATTTTTTTGAAAAAAAACAGATTTTTTTATATCAAAAAAGTATTACGTATTATTTTCTTTAAAAAATATTGCTGTTATAATTTTTCTGGAGGTTTGACTAGTTCTCGATATGTTTAAATCACTTATTATTTATATTACAAATTTTAAATAATCGATTGCATAATAAACGATGGGTCTCCTTTTGGGAGATACAGACAAATGCACAAACTATACACTGGACAACAGTGTGGTGTAGGTTATGACAATTTAGGTCGAGTAAACAGTGATGCCAGAAACAAAAAAGTAATCACCAAATCGCTATAGTCGTTTTTCTAAATCGTTGAAATATCATCAGAATAATATCATTTGAGCTTTTTAGACGAAGTAAAATGTTTCAGATGCAGTCTTGTATTAATAAGCATACTTTTAAAACTTATTTTTATATAGTACATATACTCAACAATTTTTGCATATGTTCATTTTTTTGTACTTTTGTATTGTAATAAGTTCTAATACATTTTTATATTTTTGAATTTGCTTATTTCTGAATTTTTATATTTTTGTGTTTATCTGTATATTTTAAAATATTTATATTTTTATACTTTTATGTATTTATCTTTTTAAATTTTTGTTTTTAAATTGTTATTTTTTTATACTTTTATATTTATATATTTTAAAATCTTATATTTTTATACTTTTATTTTTCTATATATATATATATTATAATATTTTTATATTTTTATACTTTTATAGTTTTGTATTAATGTATCTGTATATTTTTATTTTTTACAATTTTACAATTTTATTTTTTTTTAATTTTTATATTCACATATTTTTATATTTGTATACTTTTACATTTTTATATTTTTATATCTTAATTTTTCAATATTTGCAAATTTTCATATTTTTATATCTTAAATTTTTTATTTTTATATACTTCCATATTTTCGTATTTTTACATTTTTATATATTTATATTTTTATATACATATTTATATTTGTATATTTTTTATATTAATATTTTTTAT
Source organism: Eudasyphora cyanicolor (assembly GCA_963930755.1). Classification (NCBI taxonomy): domain Eukaryota; kingdom Metazoa; phylum Arthropoda; class Insecta; order Diptera; family Muscidae; genus Eudasyphora; species Eudasyphora cyanicolor. Next base: position 133,073,822 of record OZ005738.1, read on the forward strand.
ATTTTAATATTTCCATACTTTATATTTTTATATGTTTTTAATTTTATTATTATTTTTTTATATTTATATATAAATATTATATATTTACATTTGTACGTTTTTGAATTTCTATATTTTTTTATGTTTATATTTTTAATTTAATTTTATAATTTTATATTCTTATATTTTTAAGTATTCATATCTTTATATTTTTATTTTTAAAGCTTTATATATCTATTTTTCTTTATTTCTATATATATAGAAATATATATATTATCATTTTTATATTTCCACGTTTTTATGTTTCTAAGTTTTTATATTTCAAAAAATATAATATTAGTATTTTCATAATTTTTATATATTTAAATTTTTATATTTGTTTATTTTTTATATTTACATATTTACATATTTTTATAGTTTTATATTTTTATATTTTTATATTTTTATATTTTTATATTTTTATATTTTTATATTTTTATATTTTTATATTTTTATATTTTTATATTTTTATATTTTTATATTTTTATATTTTTATATTTTTATATTTTTATATTTTTATATTTTTATATTTTTATATTTTTATATTTTTATATTTTTATATTTTTATATTTTTATATTTTTATATTTTTATATTTTTATATTTTTATATTTTTATATTTTTATATTTTTATATTTTTATATTTTTATATTTTTATATTTTTATTTTTTAAATTTTTATATTTTCATATTTTTATATTTTTATATTTTTATATTTTTATATTTTTATATTTTTATATTTTTATATTTTTATATTTTTATATTTTTATATTTTTATATTGTTATATTTTTATATTTTTATACTTTTATATTTTCATATCTTAAAAGTTTTATATTTTCATCGTTTAACATTTTAAAATTTTTTATATTTATATTTGTATATTTTTATATTATTATACTTTTATATATTTTGTTTTTTATTTTATATTTGCATATTTTCAAATTTTCGTATATTTATATTTTTAAATATTTATATTTTTATTTTTATATTTTTTAATTTTTATATTTTTTATCTTTATATTTTTAAATTTCCATATTTTTATTTTTTTATATTTTTATTTTTAATATTTTTATGTTTTAATATTTCCATATTTTTATATGTTCTTATATTTTAACTTTTTTATATTTTACCTTTTTGAATTTTTATGTTTTATATTTTTAATCTAATTTTTAGTTTAAATTTATATTTTTTAAATTTTTGGATTTTTTTTTATTTTTATATATTTATATTTGTAAATTTTTATATTATTATACTTTTATATATTTAGTTTTTTATTTTATTTTTATATTTATATATTTTCAAATTTTAGTATATTTATATTTATTTTTTATTTTATTTATTTTTATTCAATATTTAACCGAGCCATAGGCCATATATGGTTATAAATACTACAGAAACAAGAAATAATAATAATGGATATACATTTAAAAACTTAAAATAAACTTTAAATAAAAATGAATATTTTTATATTTTCATATTATCATATTTTAAAATTTTTATACTTTTATATTTTAATATATTTTAATTTTTTATATTTTTATTGTTTTATTATTTTTATATTTTTTTAATTTTTATTTTTATTTTTTTATATGTTTTATATCTTTATTTTCTTATATTTATATATATATATATATTTATATTTTTACCTTTTAGAATTTTTATATTTATATTTTTAAATATCTATACTTTTAAATTTTTATTTTTTCATATTTTTAAAAAGCTTTATACATTTATTTTTATTTTTCTTTATTTCTATGTATATAGAAATATATATATATATTATCATTTTATAGTTAATCTTTTTTATTTTTATGTTTCTACGTTTTTATATTTTAGTAATTTTTCGTAATTTTGTATTTTTCAAGTTTTATATTTTGTTTTTTTTTTTACTTCAGTATTTTTGCTTCAATGAATGAAATAGGGATTTTTTTCAAAAATATATTTGATTCTGACTAGGGATGTCGATCGGGAAATCCCGATCTTGAAAATCCAAGGATTTCCCGATCCTGAAAATGTCCCGGGATTATTTAAGATCAGCCTCGGGATATCCCGGTTTATATTGCTAAAGAAAATTTCATTGCTAATGGATATTATACGTGTTTATACCCTACACCACACTGTGGTACAGGGTATTATAACCTTGTGCATTTGTTTGTAACACCCAAAAGGAGAAGAAATAGACCCATCGTTTATTATACCGATCGACTTAGAATCACTTTCTGAGTTGATTTAGCTATGTCCGTCTGTCTGTCCGTCTGTCCGTCTGTCCGTCTGTCTGTGCATGTATTCTTGTAATCAAAGTACAGGTCGCAATTATGGTCCGATCTCGACGAAACTTTACACATATCTTTTGTTTGGCCCAAGGACGATCCCTATTGAATTTGGTTAAAATCGGTTTAGATTTAGATATAGCCCCCATATATATGTTAGCCCCGATTTGACATGTAAGCGCTGTAAAAACTTTATTTTATATCCGATCAGTATGAAATTCAGCAGAAAGAGGTTTCTTATTATATGAATGAACACTGTTAAATTTGGAAGAAATCGGCTCAGATTTAGATATAGCTCCCATATACATATATGTTACCCCCCATTTGACGTGTAAGCGCTGTAGAGACTGTACATATTTTATGTCCGATCAGTACGAAATTAGACAGAAGGAGGTCTTTTTACATGAATGAATATTAGGGAAGATCGGTTCAGATTTATATTAAAGCTCCATATATATGTTGCTCCTGATTTGGTATCAAACAGCTATAGAAGTTGTATTTTACTTCCGATCATTAAAATGTTCCAGAAAGATGTTTCTCAATTTAGGAACGAATATTGCTTAATTTAGCGATTATCGTTTCAGAATTAGATAATATGTTTCTACCCATTTACCAATTATTCCAAATTGTTATGGCAATGACCCTTATCGCATTGTTAGGGAGGTGTAGGGTATTATATAGTCGGCCCCGCCCGACTTTCTGCCTTTCCTTACTGGTTTAAATTCTATAAAAGTAACCGTGAAAACGATATGTTGTAATATGAATTTGTACGCCGCCGTTAAAAGTAACCGTGAAAACGATATGTTGTAATATGAATTTGTACGCCGCCGTTTATTTTGAAGGAGAAGTTCTCCTGCTATGGGTTTTGTATCAATTGATGAAATAAGTACGCCTCTTCCTAAATTAGAATCAAAGTTTAAAATCTGGCTTGGATAAGTTTAGATAATCACATTTGTAAACTCAAACAATATACTTTAATACGAAGTTTTAAAACTAATATTGAGTATAACGATTCATATTTAGTCTAAGGATTACTCAGCTGAGGAATTACAAACTGCGGAAATATATCCATAGCAAAAAAGTTAACGATGCTATTAAGGCAATAAAAAGGTCTGTGAAGATAAATGCATTTTATTGGAGTTATTTTGCGGAGAAAAAATTAAATTTAAAAAAAATAAGAGGGTAAAAAAATCCAGAAATATCCCGAAATCCCAGAGGATCCCACATATTTTCTCAATCCATACTCTTCTCAATCCCAAATTCCTGTATTTGCTAAACTCAACACCCATCGACATCCTTAGTTTGTGACTTCAGGCTGTTTGTTAGTGGAGGAGATTGTATATAATATTCTGCGGACCAAAAGTGTAACACATTAAAAGAGTGACCAAAGACCCTAAGTATGTTAGTCGTAAATCCGTATTGGGTCATTTTAAGTAATTTGAGCAATGTCCGTCTGTCTGTCTGGCTGGTGCGCACGATAGCTCCCTAATGTAGTAATGATTGGCTTCAAATTTGGTATGTGATAATATTTTTTCTTTCTAATGCTAATAGTTTGGTACAGTGCAATGTCTTTGAAGTATGTACTGTTCGGTGCAATATAGGCGTAATTGTCAAGACCCTTGTAGTACCGCCCACACAAATTGACTGATTCATTCTAACACAATTTCCCCATAACTTGTGCAGCAATCTTTACACATTTCTGACTTTAACACATATTCTATGTACATATATTACATTATTCACAAAATGATTGCATACCTTAGTCGGTATACTCAACTGCAACTTTTTTACATGTTTAGTAAATTAAAAGTAGATCATTCAATATTTCGAAAAATTTCCTTACAAAATTTCGACAAATTTAAAGTCTTTTGAATTTAATTGAAATCATCTCTCGCTCTCTCTTCATCTTTCCCCTATGGAGCAGCAATCAATCTATGATGAATCACAGCGGTCTATCTTAATTACACATCGACGCTCTCAAACGTTTTCTTTGTGGGAACGAGAGAATAACTCATGATTAGAAATTGTTACATCTCGTCTCGTTATGCGGTAATCTTCCTGGTGTATATGTAGTGGTAGGATCTGAAGCCATGATGAGATAACCGTTTGGCAATTTCTTTTTGGCAGATCTTTCGTTTGTGTGATTTTCCCTCATATCTCTTTTATCCTTTTTTTGTTGTTGTTTAAAAATTCACACAAATCTGGTCAATGATTTTAATAAAGAACAGTGAAACACACACACTCAAGCACAGACTTGATGTAGATAACAACGATAAAGCTGATACTGATGTCTATGCCTTTGCATATCTCCCTCTGCCTCTGTCGCTGCTGTTACAGACATCACGCCTGTTGACGACGAAGATGAATTCTAATGTAGGCAAATATGTTATGACATATATAAGTGTGTGTGTGTGTATGATTAAGTGTAAGTGCGGGCATCTGTTTGTGCCAACTGTGGGAGAGACACATGTGACAATAGATTTACTTCTTTTTCGGTTGTGTTATTCTCTGCCACAAACAGTCATACATTCTCTCGTTTGCTCACTCTCGCCCGCTCTTGCAGTCTGAAGTCACCCACATGCTGGTTCTAGCCATTCACAGTTACTAGCAGACGTTGACGCAAACGTCGACGACGAGAACGACAACGACTGTTGTTTATCATTAGTAGTTGTCGTCGTAGTAGTGGTAACACACAAGACTGAACATCTGTGTGCAACATCATAGCTTTGTTAAATGAAAATTCTTGTAAGTGAAACGGTGTTACAACCCCACCACCGTTCTTCCCCTAAGAGAGCGACAAACATAAGGAGAGACAAAAGCACATACGTCGTTTGTGTGTAGAGGGAGCGGGGAAGGGTGAATAGTATTTGCAAGTGACTGATGAGTGAATGATGCTGATGGGTGGTAGTGGTATTGTTGTTGCGGTTACAACTGTTTGTGAGATGAGTGTTGTGTTTTGATGTTATTGTAACATATATTGATTTTGCCACAACAAAAGGGAACACCAACAAAAATGGCAACATGCACAGCACAGCGTTCATAATACGCAGCCAAAATAAATTAAATGGGCACAAAGTACTGCTCTCTGTCAGTCTCTCACTTTCTCGGTATCTCTGCTTTAGATGTTTTGCAATAATATTGTATTTTAGATAATGAACGTATGTATACTCGTATGTACGTAAATTCATGTCTCAGGGTGTAAGAGTCATTAGAATTGTCTCAAAATATGTAAAAAAAAAACAAGTAAGAAAATTTTAGTAGGTTAAACCGACTAATTTATACCCTAATTTGGTTTGTGTGTAAAGTAATATGGAAAAAGGTACTTTGTGGGAGCCAGAAATGTGGAATTATTTTACACAGTCTATAGTCATTACAAAAACTGACTACAATAATAGTATTCTAAAGTATTTAGATGATTGCTGCAGAAGTCAATTTGTGTGGGGGTAGCATTGCCAATTTTGGATGGGAGTTACCGAAAATAGGCGTGACAATAGTGCCCATTTTTGACCGGACTGTAGGAACTATAAAAGCATTACAATGTACACACTTTTAAGTATTTATGTATATGCACTGGTATTAAAGTTAAAAGCAGTTTAATTTTTTTACAAAATGGTCAAAACGGGCTGGACCACTTAGTCCATTTTTATCAAGGTGATAGCGACCGATAAACTATTATTATATGTGGAATTGCAGAAGATTCGGATAAATAATAATGAAGTTATTAGGGAATCAATATTTCCCTAAATGTTAACCCTTTGTGAGGGAGGTACTAGAAGGAGTGGACCAATATGGCTCATACTCTTACTTAGCATGAGATACAGAAGAATATTATCACATACAAAATTTAAACTCTGTCCATTAGTTCTTTCGAGAGTTATCGTGAGCATCAGCAAGACAGATAGACGGACGGACATTGCTCAAGTGTCCTAAAAAGTATCCGCCGAACATACTTTACATACGGTTTTAGGTCAACAGAATTTTTACTTCAAAAAGTAATATATATAATCGCCTGACGGGGATTGTAAAAATCATAAAACGATAAACAATTTCCTTTTACATTTTCCTCTTATATTTTCGTAAAAATTAAAAAAAACTCATGCACGGGCCAAAATAGCCTTTTTTGATATGTTTGAATCGAAAGAAAATATATTTGGAACACAAATTTTTAAATATTATATATTTCCTAGCAAATAAATTTTATTTGAAAATCAACAAAATATATTTGGAACGCATATATTAATATATTACAACAAAGTATATTTGCAAACTAAAATTCTCAAATAAAATATGTGTTTAAATACACATATAATTATTGTTTATGAATTTCTCCAAATATAAAATTTTCAAAACTTTTGTTGACTTTTTAGAACTTCAGATTTAATTTTTCCTTGGTTCCGAGTTGTACCTCCCAGCATTATCTTCTGTTCTTAATCCATAATTTAAATTTCGGAGTATTCTGAGCCATCATTAGTTGTCAATCCTCTAAGTAATTTATATTGATCCAAGATTATACGATTTCAATAATTATTTTACAAACATTAATAATTTATAACAAATTAACATTGAATTACTGAAAAATTTAACATAACTTAGGTATTTTCTGAATACGTAAATGCAAATAAATATTTGTTTCATTCCCCAAATAAAAATATATTGGCATGTAAACAAAGATTTGTTTAGAACAACATCTTCCCAAATATATAATTTTGGTGTGTTTCAAATATTATATGTTTAGAGTATAACATAAACATATATATGTTTCAAGCCGAATATGTTTGGGACAATATACTACAGAAGCGATTTTTTTTCAGCATGTGGGTTATAATAGTAAAGTTTTAAAAGTTTGAAGTTGAATAGTCTATAATTTTTTTTCGAAGAATATTTTTTTCGGTACAACCTAAAGTAAAAGAACACATTTTGCAATAAAATCTGGCCCTGAAATGATGTAATTTTTATGTATATGTGTAGGTGTCGGTCACTGATTTTGCTTTCTACTATGAGATTCCAGGAATTTGCAATTTTTGGAATAATCACAAACATAATTTTAAAATTCTGTTCAATCATAATTACAAATTTGCACTTTTATCAAGAGTTATGTATGTAATTTGGTTTATGGAAAGAAACAAATTTGTACACAAAAAGTAAAAAAATACAAAACATGTTTGTTAAGGTAAATCGATCAAAAAGTTACACTTCATGAGTTGAGAATAAAGTATGTAATATTAGGTCATAATAAATTTACAAATTTTATTTAAAACTTCAAAAAAACAAGTAAGAACGCATGTCGGGTAAAAAAAGAAATGAATTATACCAATTTTCAGCTCAACTCGTTGATATTTGAGCTTTTTGGGGAGTTAAGAAGTCAAATCTAGAGAGACCTTTAAATTAGGACTATATCAAAACATGGACCTATGACTACCATTGTTCGTGTGAAGGATTCCGGGTATAAATAAACCCCAGTTACCAATTTTCAGCACGATCTGTTAACAGTTGTGGTCGGTATGACGTTAAGAAATTAAATCGGAGAAATGCTATATATGGGGCCTATATCAAAAAATGGAGCGATACGAGGGTTGCTATTTATATTTTGGTCCTGGCAATGCTGGTGTTGCCAGATGAAAACTTGAACTTCCATTAGAAAGTATGAAATTTTTTAGCATACATATCTTCACTCAGACCGTTTTGTCATTTGAGCAGGAATTGTTTTGGTTACAGTGTGTTGAAAATTCACCTCTAAAACATGGTTCTTCAACGCTTCGACAGCTGCTTCAGGCGTCGAAAAACGTTAATCAAGTTGTTTTATCTTGGTGTGAGTGAATAAGAATAAGTCATTGGGTGTCAAATCAGGGCTGTACGGCGGATGACCCATCAATTCAACGTTTTGGCCGGTCAAAAAGGCGCTGGTTTGTCACGGTGCACAATGCATTGTCATTGTGCACAATGATTCGTCTTCTCTTGTTCGTTTTCGAATTTCTGCGAAGACTTCAGGCAAACAAATTGTGGTGTACCACTCAGAATTGACCGTCCTACGTTGCTCAAGCGGAGCAGTCGCCACATGACCAGTTTTGCCGAAGAAACAGGCGACCATTTTCTTCGAAGTGCTTCTTCCACGAACAACTTTCGTTGGATTTGGCTCGTCTTCGAAGACTCACACGGTCGATTGTCGTTTTGTTTCGGGCTCATACGCATAGATCCAAGATTCGTCACTTTTGACGATCTTATAAAAGACTTTCGAAGCACCGCGATCGTATTTTTCAAAATTTCTTTGCACCAATCGACACGAGCCTTTTTTTCAGCGTTTGTCAAATTGTGCGGGATCCAACGAAAACAAACCTTTTTTACGGCCAAATGTTCATGTAATATCGAATGTTTGCTGGTGGAAGAAATGCCCAAGGATGCCTCTTTCTCATGACGATCTTGCATTATCATTTCACGCACGGCATCAATGTTTTCTGGCACATCGGCCGTTTTTAAAGGACCTTCGACTCTGAACGAGCGTCGGCCACGATTGAATTTATTAAACAAGTTTTTCACAGTGCTATAGGATGGTACTTCATCGCCATACAAAGATTTAAGTTCATCGATGCACTCTTGTCGTGATAATCCACGTCGAAAGTTGTGAAAAGTGATCGCACGAAAATGTTCACGAGTTAATTCCATTTTTTTGCCAAATTGATTTCTTCATTTCACTGTAAACAACACAAATGATGGTCGTACGTCAAAACGTTCTGAGTACGTTTATGCTAGAAAATGTCAAACTTTCCAATGGAAATGTCAGATGGCGCCAGGCAATACTTAGTGTTGCTTGGGCCAGAAATATATGTAGCAACCCTTGTAATGCCCATTTTCAATCCCAAGTTACCTACAGCTACAGGAAGTGCTCTTCCACATTTCAGTCATCTACGTCCATTATTGTAGGTTGTAGCGTGATTGCAAAAGGCGGACAGACGGACGGATAGACTGACATGTCTAAAAAAAAAAAAGAAAGGATACACTTCAGGAGGTATTTTTTTCAAAACATCGGCCACCCCCGCTGATCTCCTTACCCCTGATAATCTCCCAACAAAATAACTATATGAAAAAGTAGTAGAAATCGATGGATTTTTTAGGTGAAGTATCCGACTAAAAGAATCCTTGTAAAAAATCACTATAGTTGCCCACAATACAATTTTATAACAATACAACGGGTTTTTAATATAATCAGAGAGTACAAACAATTTAAAAAATGACATTTAAATAAATTAAAAAAAGACATTTAAACTTAAAAAACCCACACAAACATTTTTTTAATAATTTTTTTTAAATTTTTTTACGAAAAGTACCGAAAAATGCAAACATTTCAAAAAAAGTTTTTTCAAATCAGACCATAACTTAAGAAGTTATGACCAAAATCCCGATCTTACGATTTTTTAAATATAGATAACTTCTGCACAAGTTATCGTAAAAATCTCAAAAAATTCCACAAAGTGTTTCTGAAGGTGTGCTAAAAAATATAAAAAATGGGCAAAATCAAAACCGAATTTTTTTTTTGAAACCGTCGATTTGTCGCGAAATTCCCCATATATACTTTATGGGGTCTCAGATCAATATCTAGAGGTGTTACAAACCGAGTGACAAAATGAATATACCCCCGTGTACGTATACGTAATACAGGCTTTTCCAACAAGAGGTGTTATTTTGAATCACCCGGTATTTCGGTAGCTATCACTTTTGAAGCTTTTATTCTTTGACATTTAACAAGTAGAAACTACGCCATTACTAAAAAATGGAACGCAACACGATTAAACAACGTATTGAAATTATTAAAATTCGAAAAATCGAAAATCATCTTGACTGACGAGGCCCATTTCCACCTCGGTGGCTACTTCAACAAGCAAAATTGTCGCATCTGGGGCTCGGAAAACCCAAGAGTTATTGTTGAGAAGCCTATCCACCCTCAGCGTGTGACTGTTTGGTGCGGTTTATGGTCCGGCGGGGTCATTGGACCTTACTTTTTCGAAAATGAGATTGGATCAACAGTTACGGCGAATGGATTGCGCTATCGAGAGATGATTAATGATATTTTATGGTCGTAGTTGGATGGTATTGATCTGGACAACGTTTACTTTCAACAAGACGGCGCTGCGTGCCACACAAGCAACGAAACCATTGCTCTGTTACGGTAAAAGTTCCCGGACCGTGTTATCTCTCGAAGAGGTGATCACAATTGGCCACCGAGATCTTGTGATTTATCACCTTGCGACTTCTTCCGTTGGGGCCACTTGAAAGATAAGTTCTACGTCAACAGCCCAGCGTCGATGCAAGACCTCAAAGACAGAATTCGTGAGGCTATCAAGGACATAGGGCAGCCACTTTGCGATTTGGTTAAGGAAAATTTCATGAAAAGTATATGGTCCTGTAAGCGTGGTCGTGGTGGCCATTTGGCTGATGTTGTTTTTCATTATTAACGGCATACCTTCCTTTTTATTATGGAATAAACATCCGATCATTTATCTCAAAAAATTGATTTTTTTGAATACCAAAATAACACCTCTTGTTGGAAACCCATTTACGTATAAAATAGAACACTTTTGGGATTTTTAAGGCTCAATTTTTTCAGGTAAAAATCCACCTTGCGCAAAAAAAGTCATATGGCCATTAAATTATTAACTGAGTCAACTTGATTAAACGAATAATGCAGAAGTTCTTATTTTTGGGTCTATTTCACGTCCAATACTCAGAATTGTATCCCAAAATCATGTGTTGTACTCTGTTATTATTCGAGGGTCCCAGGTTGCGTATAATTTATAATAATTATATTAATATAACTTATACGTTACCTGGTACTAGTAAATTGAATATCAACGGCTTAGAAAAATTGAATTTTTATTTGTATATAGCGTAGTTTAAACTTTTTACTTACAAGCTAATTTAAACTATTGATCCTTCTCTCTCTTCCAATTCACTTCCCCCGATAATCAAAATAAAGTCTTATAACTTTCCAATTTTTATCAGGATGTCTGTCCCGGCATGTCTTAATGCTGCGCAACGTTTTTCCCATGATTTCATTCCCATTATATGTTACAAAATTTCACGGAATTTTATTACATTGGAAACACGTCAGAAATAAATTAAAAAAAATTCTTTTGAAACCCAATTACAATTTTGACACACTTAATGGACAATTTATTAGGGTGAGGTAATTCCGAGCAATTTCATCAGCATCAAGTGAATTGTATATAAATTGTAAAACTTACAACACTGACAATGAAGATGAAGAGGAAGAGAAAATTTTGCGAAACATGTAATAACACGTTTAAAGTTCAATCTGAAGGAAATAGTCAAACAAACCTGTGACATTTGAATTTGTGTGTGTGTGTGTGTAATTCTAAGAATATAATTGTAAAACATTGACTGTTGTTTCTCCAACGAATTTTTCCCATTGAATTGAAATTTTTTTAAAGTAATTTTTGTTCACAACAGTAATATTAAACCAGTAAGGAAAGGCTAAAGTCGGGCGGTGCCGACTATATAATACCCTACACCACTCTCGTAATATTGAATAACTCTGATATATAAATTTTGTAATTCATGTATAAATTGTTTACATAAATTTACTTTTGGGACATTTTATACTTAAATAATACCCTGTACCACAGTGTGGTGTAGGGTATAAAAACGATTGGATCTAAAGAGCCAAATCGGATGAAACATATATATGGGAGCTATAGCTAAATCTTTACCGATTTTCTTCAAATTCGGCTATGTTGGTTCATGAATCAAGAAACTCTACCATTCTAAATTTCAAAACGATTGGATGTAAAATACAGCTTCTATAGAACTAAAGGGCCAAATCGGACGATACATATATATGGGAGCTATAGCTAAATCTTAACCGATTTTCTTCAAATTCGGCAATGTTGGTTCATGGATCAAGAAACTCTACCATTCTAAATTTCAAAATGATCGGAAGTAAAATACAGCTTCTATAGGACTAAAGGGCCAAATCGGACGAAAGATATATATGGGAGCTATATCTAAATCTTAACCGATTTTCATCAAATTCAATAGCGATCTTAACAGCTGCGAAATACTCTAAACTGCAAAATTTCAGAACGATCGGAGTGAAATTGCGACCTGTAGTCGACGAACAACTTTACATGGACAGACAGACGGACGGACGGACGGACATCGTTAAATCGACTCAGCTAGTGATTCTGAGTCGATCGGTATACTTTAAGGTGGGTCTAGCTGTGTTATTTTCAGGTGTTACAAACATCTGCCGTGAAACAAACTTATAATACCCTGTACCACAGTGTGATGTAGGGTATAAAAATATGTCGTCACCTAAAATCCAAAATAACGTAACCCACACGTTCATGCTTTTTCAGGAGAAGCAAAAAACAAAGTAAAATAATTTAAATTTTTGGCCATATTAAGGGATTTCTAGACTATTAAGGCGGAATCAAATAACAACTCTAATGCTATTAGTTGTGGCGTACATTCTGAAGAAAAAAAAATGAATCATTCCGCTTTTTGAATGACCTCGTTTGCTGTTACGTCATTTCGAATTTCACTCACAAAATGATAAATTTTAGATATTGAACTCTACAATTTTAAAGGAATGTGTAGTTTAGTCTAGTAGACTAAAATCAGTCATAACATTAATTTTGATTTTTTTGATGTTACGCCATTTTGGATTTAAGATGACGATACATATATATATTTGTATTTGTATTTCAAAAAGATTCTGGAGAAACATGAAAATGATTTTAATTGCACTGATATTTTGCCATTTGTGCATTTTGCTGGAAAACCAACGGTAAATATCCAATGAGAATTTCCACAAAAACACGAAACGAACGGCATAAATGTATGAAAATGGTAAAATATCCGGAAATTGTTGTATAATTGTCTTTTATTTGCAGATCAATGGTATGCATGTGTACAATAAATTAATTTTATATTGTTCATATGTCACAGATCGATGTTACTTTGTATATGTTTTATAAATCCAACTAAATTCAATTAAAATGTGAACAATTTGTTTATGCCATTCGAATGGCATAAATAGTTTTATTTAAATATTTAACTACTTTAAGCTATTAAGACCTACACGGAGGAAAATCGTCATTTTTGATATGTTTAAAATGAAAGAAAATATACTTGGAAACGATTTTTTTTAAATTTTATATATTTGTTAACAAATAAATTTTATTTGAAAATCAAGAAATTTTGTATGGAACGCATATATTAATATATTAGAACATAATTTATTTGCAAACTGAATTTCACAAATAAAATATGTGTTTACACACAAACAAAGTTATTGTTTAAGAAGATTTCCAAATATGTTTTATTTAAAAAGATTTCTAAAACATTACTGACTTATTCGAATTTTAGATAGTTTTTCCTAGTTTTCGTGTTAAACTTTATAGCTAAAAATGTCCTTATTTATAAATATTCCTATTCATCACTTTTTGTCAATCCATCAATGTCGTTTATATTTACGAAAGATTGTTCGATTTAAGTTTTGATTAAATTTGACAAACATATAAAATTTATAAAAAAAATTGCTCTTTGAAAATCTGATAAACAGAAAACTTGTCTTTAAGTTAAGGCATTTAATACATTACCAAAATAAATAATTACAAATGAATCCTTGTTTCGGAAATACTAGTTCCAAATAAAAAATATTTGAATGGGAGCATATTTTTGCTTAGAACAATATCCTCACAAACATATAATATTTGTGTGTGTAAAATATTATATATTTGGAGTGTACCCTAAACATATGTTTATTTCAAGCCGAATATGTTTGGGACAATATACTACAGAAGCGATTTTTTTTCAGCGTGTAGTTTAAAGTTAAATAAAAATTCTTTTTTATTTCATTTTCTTCGCGACCTTTTGTCAATGTATTTTGACTTCTTCTGGGGATACGTAAAATTTAGGAAAATTATAACATTAAACATGTTACATATTACAGCGTATTACTCTAAATTGTTTCCTTTGACATCGCGAAATATTTAGACGCAAAGTTAAGAAACAGATTAGCAATTTCAAACACTATTTCAGAATAGAAGGTTTTGTAACACTATGCAATAAAATATTTATCGAAAGGCTGTGCATAACATTTTCTAGTGTCATATAGTGTCCTAAACTCGAAAAAAATATTAAAAAAAAAATGTTAATGATCAATTTTTTTTTTTAATTTTTCTTTAAAATTCCCATTTTCTTGGAAGGTGCCTTTAGTATTTGGACCCTATTTTTTTTTGAAGCATATGCTCGATAAAGCCGTTAAATATTTTAAATTAAAGGAAATTATGAGGACTACGAATATTAGTAATGACACTTTTACGTGGAAACCAAAGTTTATTAGCTGGAGCTAAAACTATTTTTGTTGGCACGATAAAAACCATAAGAAATAGAAAAAAATCGCAAAAAAATAGTGTGTTCCATTTTTTGAAAGCGAGTCTTCGAAGAAAACTATGCCTATTTAAAGAAAATATGTGTGTAAATGTAGAAATTAATGCACGTTTGGTAGAAGTGAGAGAATTTCAACATAATCTGGTTTTTATACCCCTCCCCCCGCTATTGTGAACAAAGGTATACATCAGATGCTGCGGGGCACACGTGTAACACTACATCAATGAATTAACCTAAGAGACACCAAAAATATTTGGCGGAAATCCATTTTGGGCCATTTTAAGTCTTTTTAGCAATATGTCCGTTAGAATGTCCGTCTGTCTGTCTGGTTGGTGCGCACGATAACTTTCGACAGGATTAACCGATTGACTTCAAATTTGGTATGTGTGAATTTTTTTTTCTATCTCAGACTAAGGTGAAATATGGATTATGTTGGTCCACTCCTTTGAATACCTCCCCCTCGAAGGTTCAAAATGTTGTGTAAAATTGATTATTCCATAATTTATATACTACTACTCAGAATTATTCAAAATTCCACACATAGTATTAGTTTCATGATCGCTATCATGGGTGAAGAAGCCGCGCCTCTTTTGGAACCTCCCATGCAAATGGATAATTTTGCACAAAAAGTAAACGGATTATAACTTTCATTACAGTCCATACAACTACTTGAAATTTTGTAAAGTTTGATGCTTTTATACTTCTTACTGTCGAGTAAAACATGGGCGTTATTGTCACGCCCTTTTGGTACCTCCCATACAAACGGACCATTTTGCACAAAAAGTTAAAGGCTTTTAACTCCGATTAATGTACATACAAACACTTCAAATTTTGTAAAGTGTAATGCTTTTATACTACTTACTGTCGAGTAAAACATGGGCGTTATTGTCACGCCCCTTTTGGTACCTCCCATACAAATGGACAATTTTGCACAAAAAGTTAAAGGCTTTTAACTCCCGTTAATGTACATACAAACACTTCAAATTTTGTACAGTGTCATTTTTTTATAGTACTCATAGTATATTAAAAAATGGACGTGTTTTCCCCGCCTCTTAGGGTACCTCCCAAACAATATTGCAAAAAAAAATACCTCTATTTTTACAATATGGCTCATAATTTCTACATTTACAAATCGATGTTTTGCAAAGTGACATTGGTTTCTTCCTTAGGATGCTAGTTTTCAAAAAGTGGAACAAATGCGATTTTTTTTCTAAAAAAAAAATTTTTTTTGCAAAAAAACATTAATTTTTTCTAATTGTTTTGACGACAGTCACTTCTGGTTCTGGTTCTACATGAAAACTACGTTATCAGGATTTCTAAACCTAATAATTTCCTTTAATTTAAGTGTTATTCCGACTTCATCGAGCCTGTACTTCAAATAAATATAAGAAACTTGGAATTTTAGAAAAAAAATGAAAAAAATATTGTTCGTTTTGGTTTCATGAAATAGTATTCCTCAATCTATAAAACGATATAATGGGTTTTCCAATAGGGATGATATGATTTTGATATGACGTTTCGGCCATTTGTAATATGTCATGATCTGTCATTTGTTTATCATTGTATTCAGTAGTGTTTACAATTTCATCATGGAGAGATATACGCAAGAACAACGTTTACAAATTATTCAGTTTTACTATAAAAATAATCGTTCTCCAATTGCAACTTTTCGTGCGCTATGTCCATTTTTTAAAATCCAAATAAAAACACTTTCCAGTCGACCTACGACCTTGACACCCATGAGCAATATTTTAGCTCTCGTCAAGAGCTATCTGTTTGCCATTGACCGGTTCCCGATCCGACGTACCGTTAAGGAGCTAGAGCTAGAAAATAAACTTTCCGTTCACATTTGAAAATGATGCTATCAATTTTTTTTTTAAATCCAAAAAAACACTTTCCAATCGACCTACGACCTTGACACCCATGAGCAATATTTTAGCTCTCGTTAAAAGCTATCTTTTTGTCATTGACCGATTGTGGCTACGTGCCACACAGCAAATGAAACAATTGAATTGTTGCGAGAAATGTTTGTGATATTGAATGGCCTCCAAAAAGTTGTGATTTAACACCATTAGACTATTTCTTGTAGGGTTATTTGAAGTCATTGGTCTTTTGAAATAAACTAGACTCTCTCCAAGTCAATATTGAACGTGCTATTCATGACATATAATTGGGTTCATCGAATTCGTTCCTGGCGAATAAGAAGTCGTGGAGGCCATTTGAATGGCGTTTTATTTAGAACTTAATTGTATCGATCGTACTTCACATTAAATAAAAAACTATTGAATATCCTTAACAATAAAGGATTTTTTTTTTCAAAGAAATCATATCACTCTTATTGGAAAACCCTGTAAATTAAATTAGATTATCAATCATTTGAAACTCTAGCGGAAATTCAAAACAACGGTGCGTATAAGTTTTATGAACTGAATTGATATAAATCATACGTAAAAAAACTATCCAATACATTCTTATTTATATGGAACCCAAACATAACTTTTTTCAAAATTGGCCTACGTTTGTTCTTTTTTTCAAAATTTTCTAAAAAAAACGTATTTCAAATAATGTAGAACAACGTTGCGTATAAGTAATACGAATTAAATTAATATCACTCATACACCAAATATGATATTCTCGCAGTATCTTAAATTTGAAAAAAAGAGCAGCTCATGTGGTAATTTAATATTTAAAAAATTAATTTAATAAAAAGTTCCTTAAAACAAATTCGACTTCAATAAGAATTTACGAAAAATCCTATTGAAAAAGCAATTTACTTCTTGATGAGCTTAGAAATGTTGTTGACATTTTCGCACTGAAAATTCTTCAATAAAGTCTTTGGAAAATCCTAGCTAATATTTTTGACAATTTTGTTTATTTTTTCGCAATGCTAGTTACAAAAGTACTTCACAGTCTAGTGCTACTGTTTCTCAGTGTTCATGTTGATGCCAGTCGATGCTATGACATTTTAAGCTTCTTAAAATCTGAATTATGCCACAGAGAAATGTCTGGTGCAAAAGTTTTTAAGAGAGTTGAAATATTTTCTCCCGCTATCTTTATTGCATTGAACTGGCCACCAAAAAAAAAACAACAAGAGCTGAGACACTTAAAAACAAACCAAAAAACTGTTTCAAACACCAAACTCCATCCCCCAAAGTAGGAATGAAGCAATGAAGAAGAAGAAAAAAACTAAAACTGAAGGACACATCAGCTTTAGTTGGTAATACTTGTTCGATCCTACTTTCGAACATTTCCATTCCCATTTACAGGGATTGAGAGTAGCCAGATTAAACAAAAAAAAAAAAAACTCCACACAAAAAACATGAAATAGTTGAGGCCAAGGAGACGGACTCAATGCCCACCACTACTCATCGTCCTGCATAGGAATTGTCAAAAATCCAGAGTATAAGTATGTATGAGTAGCTGTCTGCCCTGTTCAATAGCAACATGAAGCAAGGATAACAACAGGATTATTGTGACATAGTACAAAGCATTAAGAGAGCTGGCTGGAGAGTAGGACATCGATGAAAAGGACTTTTATAGAGCAATTTTTTGTTTTGTTTCTTTTTTTTTGCTATATAACAACCTTTAACAACGGCAGCAAAAAAATCATGACATGAATGTTAATGTTGTTATTTTTTCTGTAGGGTTCTTCAAATGAGAATATATGCAAATATATTCAGATAATGAATTGAGATGAGTTTGGCAAGTGGATAGTGGTGTGGAGTGGGAGGAAATTCCACAAAAGCCAATGTCCCTTTCGGAGGTATCGTAGAAATTTAAAAAAAAATATCCATAGAGATGACATTATTAATTCAATTGAAATAATTTCCGCAGAATACGTTTTTGTTTTATAAATAATAAATAAAAATTTCTATTTATAATATAACAAACTGGTAGATACTAAAATTTATATCTGACATTAATATTCATTTCCCTACATCTACATATTTTATTGCTGAAACAAATTCATTTGAATCTCTGGGATATTTCAGAACAATATATATTTGTGGAATTTTTCCAGATTTTTCCGATAAGTCGTTCAGATGTTATCGATATTTAAAAATCTTTAAAATACCACTCTGTGTATTGGGTTTTTGGTCATAACTTCTTAAGTTGTGGTCCGATTTGAAAAATCCTTTTTTTAAATGTTGGTATTTGTCGGTACTTCTTAGAAAAAAATTTAAAAAAATATTGAAATTTTTTTGCGTGCTATTTTTAAGTTTTAAAATTTAAATATCAATTTTTAAATTGTTTGTACTCTCCGATTTTTGCGAGAACTTTATTTTTAAAACTTCTATAAATTCTCTAACATATAAGCTTTGAATGGAAGTGGGCCTAAAATTATTTATATTTAGCTCTAATTTTTTAAAATGTCAAAAAAAATCGCTTCTTGCCACTGTGCTTGTGGCTTGAAAGCTTCGTATAATACACCTGAAGAAACGCTTTGTGGAATTATTCGAAATTTTATATTTAAAAAATCAATAACTTCTGAAAAATGGTCTCCGACAACATTTCCTTAGAAAAAAGAGGTCTCCGACAACTTTTCTAAGAAAAGGTGGTCTCTGACAGGAAAATCTGATCTCTGGCAGGAGAAGGTGGTCTCTGACAGCTTTTCCTTAAAATAAGGTAGTCTCTGACAAATTATCCTTAGGAAAAGGTCGTCTCTGACTACTTTCCTTAGGAAAAAGAGATCTCTGTCAACTTTTCCTTAGGTGATGTGGTCTCTGACTACTTTTTCTTAAGGAAAGGTAGCCTCTGCCAACCTTCCCTGAGGAAAAGTTGTTGTCTGGCAGCTTGGTCAATGACAAGATGGTCTCCCCAGGAAAAGGTTGGGTTCTGACAACTTTTCCTTAGGAAAAGGTAGTTTTGCGACACCTTTTCCTTAGGAAAAGGAGGTCTTCTACAACTTTCCCTTAGCAAAAGGAGGTCTCCTACAACTTTTTTTTAGGAAAAGGCGGTCTCCGACAACTTTTTTTTAGGAAAAGGCGGTCTCCGACAACTTTTCCTTAGGAAAAGGCGGTCTCCGACAACTTTTCCTTATGAAAAGGCGGTCTCCGACAACTTTTCCTTAGGAAAAGGTGGTCTCCGACAACTTTTCCTTAGGAAAAGGTGGTCTCCGACAACTTTCCTTAGGAAAAGGTGGTCTCCGACAACTTTTCCTTAGGAAAAAGTGGTCTCTGACAACTTTTCCTAAGGAAAAGGTGGTCTCGGAATCTTTCGCATAGGAAAAGGTGGTATCGGAAAACTTTCGCTTAGGGAAAGGTGGTCTCGGAAAACTTTCGCTTAGGCAAAGGTAGTCTCTGACAACTTTTCCTTAAGAAGTAGTGGTCTCTGACAACTTTTCCTTAGGGAAATGTGGTCTCTGCAACTTTTCCGTAGGAAAAGGTGGTCTCTGACAACTTTTCCTTTGGAAAAGGTGGTCTCTGACAACTTTACCTTAGAAAAAGGTGGTCTCCGAAAACTTTTCCTTAGGCAAAGGCGGTCTCCGACAACTTTTCTTTAGGAAAAGGTGGTCTCTGACAACTTTTCCTTTGGAAAAGGTGGTCTCTGACAACTTTTCCTTTGGAAAAGGTGGTCTCTGACAAATTTTCCTTTGGAAAAGGTGGTCTGTGACAACTTTTCCTTTGGAAAAGGTGGTCTCTGACAACTTTTCCTTAGGAAAAGGTGGTCTCTGACAACTTTTCCTTAGGAAAAGGTGGTCTCTGACAACTTTTCCTTAGGAAAAGGTGGTCTCTGACAACTTTTCCTTGGGAAAAGGTGGTCTCTGACAACTTTTCCTTAGCAAAATGTGGTCTCTGACAACTTTTCCTTAGGAAAATGTGGTCTGTGCAACTTTTCCGTAGGAAAAGGTGGTCTCTGACAACTTTTCCTTAGGGAAATGTGGTCTCTGCAACTTTTCCGTAGGAAAAGTGGTCTCTGACAACTTTCCTTAGGAAAAGGTGATCTCTGACAACTTTTCCTTAGGAAAAGGAGGTCTCCGACATCTTTTCCTTAGGAAAATGTGGTCTCCGACAACTTTCCTTAGGAAAAGGTGGTCTCCGACAACTTTTCCTTAGGAAAAAGTGGTCTCTGACAACTTTTCCTTAGGAAAAGGTGGTCTCGGAAAACTTTCGCTTAGGAAAAGGTGGTCTCTGACAACTTTTCCTTAGGAAAATGTGGTCTCTGACAACTTTTCCTTAGGAAAATGTGGTCTCTGCAACTTTTCCGTAGGAAAAGGTGGTCTCTGCAACTTTTCCGTAGGAAAAGTGGTCTCTGACAACTTTCCATTTTCGACTAGTGATTATGGAATCTTTCCTAAAGAAGTCGTATATAAATATAAGTGATCTGCATACATATACATATTGCGAGTTAAATTAATATTAATTATATGCCACCAAAGCACGAAATTATGGCCCTTTGTTCCACAATGGAACGACGGGAATAAATATAAAGCACGAAATCGTTGAGAGCCTATGACTTTTCACTTATACGTACGTGCGTATACGTCCTACAAAATAAAATTAAAATCAATTATGCGACACCACACCCCAATCTCTTAAGGATGAATATCCTTTTTCAAAACCTAAATGTTCTCTCCGATTTTTTGATTAAAATCTCATATACTCGACTTCTTTATTCTAAGAAAGCTTTTTAGTCAAACAATAATTTTAATGACTCTTATTTGTCTTTTGACATCATTTGGACTTTGTGCCAGAAAACAAAGAGCATAGAACTACATATTGCGATTTGTTGTTCTGCATGTTATCCTGAACTTTTGCTTATGATCAAAGAGCACAAAGTCACAAAAGTATCACACAAATCAATTCGTTTCCTTTGCCTGTCATCTTGTGAGATGTGAGAAAACAAATTCAAACTTTTTGATTTTGTTTTTTTTTTATTTGTGCTAAACACAAAAACTCATTTGACACAATTTCTGACGGAAACACGCAGACAAACTGAGAGAAAGAGAGAAAAACATAACACAGAAATTTCGGTGTTTTTAGTCTCAGAAATGTCAGCCAAGCTGTATATTTAAATGTCCGTCTTTTCCGTACGTCCGTCTGTATTTCCTTCTGTCGTTCAGGGTTGTTTGTCTGGCTGTTTGAACAAGAGCAGTTTGTTGTATGAAAAGTTAAACTGGAAATTGTAAAAATGTTATTTTTTTAAGTAGTAGTACAGATACATACATTCATACACATCCACTTTCACATACATGTTCTTATATAGAACATCTCATGACAACGCAAGAAAGTTCCGTTAGTCTATGAATAACGAGAAATTGTTCTGAAGCAGAAATTTAGCATAGCCAACATTTTAGGGAAACTTGTAGTGGATATACTTATGTATATTACCGAGAAAGAATATTAAAAAACTTTTAATTTTTGTTGGTGGCATTTTTAAAACAGAAATTATAAAATAACTTGCGTCTTACCAGGGATTATCTGGAGATTTAAGTTAGAAACATTTCAAGAAGAATTGAAATAGATTAGCTTCCCCAATTTTCCAAACAAGGTCAGTGATAACGTTTTATTTCTTTTTAAATGAGTTTAGATGGAAATATGATTTCAAATGAAAATTTCAAATACCAAAATGTAACTTAATTTATTTTGTAGAAATTCGGAGACCAAAAGTTTATTAGAATTTCTATACATATTTCTGTTGCCTTAGCAAATTATAAGTTTACTAAGAATTTTCCACTTGGACAAATCAAAAGGTTGCATGTTATGATTTGCTACAATTACATGCAGCATTTTGGGCATGGGGGGGGGTGTCGGTCTTCAAAAACATGTACGTTCATATTGTCGATTAGGGTGGAACAGGACATACCGAATACAGGATTTCTTATTGAAATAGAAATTTAGAGAGAAAATGTTAAGAAGTTGCTTTAAAATGTGAACTACGCTACGTATACATACATGTTATGAATTAAATTAAATTAATTAAGAAAAAGTGGCCTCTGACAACTTTTCCATAGGATATGGTGGTCTCTGACAACTTTTCTTAAGAAAAAGTGGTCTCTGACAACTTTTCTTAAGAAAAAGTGGTCTCTGACAACTTTTCTTAAGAAAAAGTGGTCTCTGACAACTTTTCTTAAGAAAAAGTGGCCTCTGACAACTTTTCCTTAAGAAAAAGTGGTCTCTGACAACTTTTCCTTAAGAAAAAGTGGTATCTGAAAACTTTTCCTTAATAAAGTATTCTCTGTCAACTTTTCTTTAGGAAAATGCGGTCTCTGACAACTTTTCCTTAGGAAAAGGTGGTCTCTGACGACGTTTCCTTAGGAAAAGGTGATCTCTGATAACTTTTCCTTAGGAAAAGGTGGTCTCTGACGACGTTTCCTTAGGAAAAGGTGGTCTCTGACAACATTTCCTTAGGAAAAGGTGGTCTCTGACAACTTTTCCTTAAGAAAAAGTGGTCTCTGACAACTTTTTCTTAAGAAAAAGTGGTCTCTGACAACTTTTCCTTAAGAAGAGGTGGCCTCTGACAAATTTTCCTTAGAATAAAGTGGTCTCTGACAACTTTTCTTAAGAAAAAGTGGCCTCTGACAACTTTTCCTTAAGAAAAAGTGGTCTCTGACAACTTTTCCTTAAGAAAAAGTGGTATCTGAAAACTTTTCCTTAATAAAGTATTCTCTGTCAACTTTTCTTTAGGAAAATGCGGTCTCTGACAACTTTTCCTTAGGAAAAGGTGGTCTCTGACGACGTTTCCTTAGGAAAAGGTGATCTCTGATAACTTATCCTTAGGAAAAGGTGGTCTCTGACGACGTTTCCTTAGGAAAAGGTGGTCTCTGACAACTTTTCCTTAAGAAAAAGTGGTCTCTGACAACTTTTCCTTAAGAAAAAGTGGTCTCTGACAACTTTTCCTTGAGAAAAAGTGGTCTCTGAAAACTTTTCCTTAAGAAAAAGTGTTCTCTGACAACTTTTCCTTGAGAAAAAGTGGTCTCTGAAAACTTTTCCTTAAGAAAAAGTGGTCTCTGACAACTTTTCCTTGAGAAAAAGTGGTCTCTGACAACTTTTCCTTAAGAAAAAGTGGTCTCTGACAACTTTTTCTTAAGAAAAAGTGGTCTCTGACAACTGTTCCTTAAGAAAAAGTGGTCTCTGACAACTTTTCCTTAAGAAGAGGTGGCCTCTGACAAATTTTCCTTAGAATAAAGTGGTCTCTGATAACTTTTCCTTAAGAAAAAGTATTCTCTGACAACTTTTCCTTAGGAAAATGCGGTCTCTGACCACTTTTCACTAAGAAAAAGTTGTCTCTGACAACTTTTCACTAAGAAAAAGTGGTCTCTGACAACTTTTCACTAAGAAAAAGTGGTCTCTGACAACTTTTCCTTAGAATAAAGTGGTCTCTGACAACTTTTCCTTAAGAAAAAGTGGTCACTGACAACTTTTCCTTAAGAAAAAGTGGTCTCTGACATCTTTTCCTTAAGAAAAAGTGGTCTCTGACAACTTTTCCTTAAGAAAAAGTGGTCTCTGACAACTTTTCCTTAAGAAAAAGACAACTTTTCCTTAAGAAAATGTAGTCTCTGAAAACTTTTCCTTAACAAAAAGTGGTCTCTGACAACTTTTCCTTAAGAAAAAGTGGTCTCTGACAACTTTTCCTTAAGAAAAGGTAGTCTCTGAAAACTTTTCCTTAAGAAAAAGTGGTCTCTGACAACTTTTCCTTAGGAAAAAGTGGTCTCTGACAACTTTTCCTTAGGAAAAAGCGGTCTGTGACAACTTTTCCTTAGAAAAAAGTGGTCTCTGACAACTTTTCCTTAAGAAAAAGTATTCTCTGACAACTTTTCCTTGAGAAAAAGTATTCTCTGACAACTTTGTGGTCTCCGACAACTTTCTCTTAAGAAAAAGTGGTCTCTGACAACTTTGCCTTAAGAAAAAGTGGTCTCTGACAATTTTTCCTTAAGGAAATGTTGTCTCTGACTACTTTTCCTCAAGAAAAGGTTGTTTTTGACGACTTTTCCTTAAGAAAAGGTTGTCTCTAACAACTTTTCCTTAAGAAAAGGTTGTCTCCGACAAATTTTCCTTAAGAAAAGGTTGTCTCTTACAACTTTTCTTTAAAACATGGAGGTCTCTATCCATTTCTTAATCTTAGGACATCGAAAATAACTATTATATGATACAGATCCGTTTTATGATTTTAATTAATATCAATCATTCGCCACAAAGCACAGGATCTTTAGGTTTAATTTTAAATAAAATTATTGTTAATTTTCTTTTCCTCTTCTGCTTTTTACTCCTACATAGTATGCTAATTTGGCGCTATCCGACAATTTAAACGTGTGCTGCTACACATTCCACCTTAATATGGCTATTTTGTACACATGTTCGGGTCAAACACATATGCCAGAATACAGGTACGTATTGTACATTTGTTCTCGAACCTGTCTTGAGGTGGAATTCCCTCTGACTGTGATTGGCGTGCTGGAAACTTGTTAACTTCGATATCGATTATATTTTGTTTTTTTTTTGTGTTCTTTCAAATTGCAATGTAAACGAAAATATTATGACTCACCGTCGAGGACGTGGTGAGTACCTAAAAGAGCACTCAAATAAATTGGGGCAAATGTTAAATGATTGTGAACTGTACAAATATTATAGCCAAATAATCAATATTTGTGTTTCTTTGTGAGAAAAAAATTCTGAATAAAAATAAATCATACATATAAAACTATATGAACATTGTTGCGTATGATTACTAAAAAAATAATAACTATTAATTTTACGCTCTGATGCAAGAGAAACTATTCTAATAATATACAAATTCAAATTGACTAGTGTAAGAAACGTTTTACTAATAACAAGCAATACTGATGATTATCTTGGAAAGTATGGAGAGAATAACATAAATATTTAGTATAACACATGATTGTTAACAATACAATTAACATCAATTATACGCATCAATGGTAGAGGAAATATTTGAATAAAACATACATTATTGTCTCATCATTATTCGACATGATATTTGTATTTATTTTCGAATTTGTTTAGACTTTGTAGAGAGCAGGATCTAAATATTTAGTACAAAGGGCAACGCTACGTATGATTGTTAACAATTTAATTAATATCATTTGTAAGCAACGATGGATGTGAAACTATTTTAATAAAAGCAACATTAACTATTTAATATTTTGTATATTTCAATATTTGTTATAGAAATTATATAAACAAAGCACAAAATACATCGATGGTAGTGATTTTCAACAATTGGAAAAAATAACAATCATACGCATCAATGAACAACACATGGAATCTTTTGTTTGCAAACCATTTTTTATTTGCAATTAATATGCTTTCAATAGGATAAGTACCGTGCATATTATTATTAATATAATTTGCATGCTAGGAATTTCTGGGAAAATCATTTAAATTATAATCATCTCCGGAAAACCAATTCTTTAAATAAAAACAATAAAATACTAATTTAAAATGAATACTCGTAATAGACAAAATGTTTTTCTAACCATCAATATCTGTATTCTATAGAGCTTAAAACAGGAAAAAAATGTGTGTATGAAACTGATGGTCATGGCTGCATTTGAGTGGAGACAATTTAATTAATATAAATTATACTCACCGGAGGTCTATGACAAATTTTCCTTAAGAAAAGGTGGTCTCTGGCAACTTTTCCTTCATAAAATGTGGTTTCGAACAGCTTTTCCTTAAGAAAAGGTGGTCTCTGACAACTTTTCCTTAATAAAAGGTGGTCTCTGACAACTTTTCCTTAAGAAAAGGTGGTCTCTGACAACTTTTCCTTAAGAAAAGGTGGTCTCTGACAATTTTTCCTTAAGAAAAGGTGGTCTCTGACAATTTTTCCTTAAGAAAAGGTGGTCTCTGACAACTTTTCCTTAAGAAAAGGTGGACTTTGACAACTTCTCCTTAAGAATAGGAGGTCTATGAAAAATTTTCCTTAAGAAAAGGTGGTTTCGGACAGCTTTTCCTTAAGAAAAGGTGGTCTCTGACAACTTTTCCTTAAAAAAAGGTGGTCCCTGACAACTTTTCCTTAAGAAATGGTGGTCTCTGACAACTTTTCCTTAAGAAAAGGTGGTCTCTGACAACTTTTCCTTCAGAAAAGGTGGTCTCTGACAACCTTTCCTTAAGATAAGGCGATCTCTGACAACATTTCCTTAAGAAAAGGTGATCTCTGACAACCTTTCCTTGAGAAAAGGTGGTCTCTGACAACCTTTCCTTGTCCCTGACAACTTTTCCTTAAAAAAGGTTGTCCCTGACAATTTTTCCTTAAGAAAACGTTGTCTGTGAAAACTTTTACTTACGAAAAGGTGGTCTCTCATAACTTTTCCTTAGGAAATGGTGGTCTCAGACAACTTTTCATTAGGAAAATATGAAAACTTTTGCTTAGGAAAAGGTGGTCTCTGACAAACTTAGCTTAGGAAAAGGTGGCCTCTGACAACTTTTTCTTAAGAAAAGGTGGTCTCTGACAAGGTGGTATCTGACAACTTCTCCTTAAGAAAAGGTGGTCTCTGACAACTTTTCCTTAAGAAACGGTGGTCTCTGACAACTTTTCCTTAAGGTGGTCTCTGACAACCTTTCCTTAAGATAAGGTGATCTCTGACAACCTTTCCTTAAGAAAAGGTGGTCTCTGAAAACCTTTCCTTAAGAAAAGGTGGTCACTGACAACCTTTCCTTATGAAAAGGTGGTCCCTGACAATTTTTCCTTAAGAAAAGTTTGTCTCTGAAAACTTTTACTTAAGAAAAGTTGTCAGAGATAATTGCTTATAACTTAAGGTATTAAAGTTGTAAGCAATTAAATTTTTCTACAATATGGTATCTTTTCGCTCATTTTTCTTAAGGTGATAGCGACAGATAAACGATTACTATGTGTGGAATTACAGAGGATTCGGATTAGTAGTATATAAGATATTAGCGAATCAATAGTTCACTAAATTTGAACCCTTTATGAGGGAGGTACGAGAAGGTCAAATAGGGTCCATCTTCGAACTTAGCCTGAGATAGAAAAAATATTATCACATCAAATTTGGAGTCAATCCGTTATTACTTTAAATAGTTATCCTGCGCTCCAGCAAGACAGATGGACATTGTTCGCATGACTTAAAGTGTACTAAAACGGATTTCCGCCGAACATACTTAGGGTCTTAAGTCACTCCTTCGATGTGTTATACTTTTTGGCATATAATTACTACAAAATGAATGAGTAATACTCATACGCCCCATTGGCATTAAGTTAAAGTCAGTCATACGCTACATGGGATAAATCAACAGAAGAAAATGTTACTATTTCTTAATATATAATCGTTTCTAAACAAAATCCAGCGACTAAACCTAAAATCAAAGAATTAATTTTTTATTAAAATTAATTATATCGATTTGAGTACTTTGTGTAGAAATAACATCAGTTGAAGGTACTATATGTGTAAAATCCCAATAGTTTCAATTAAATGTATCTGTTACCTGCATTTGCTATGAATTTTTTAATTATTTCAAGACATTTGGAAAAAAGTATATTCTCTTAAGTACACATTGTTTTGCAGAAGTAGATATATGCCCAACATTTGTGAATGTTTTTAACATAAAATGTACAATATCTCCCTAGGTGGATTTAATGTTAAAACATTTGAACATTTTTGAAGAAATTATAGAAATCCTGATTCCATGTATATATAAAATAATATCCATAACTATCGTTGGTACTGGTTTGCGTATAATTTCTACAAAATGAATCTGTAATATTCATACGTCTAAAGTTAATGTGACTTATACGCTCTATGGGAATAATTAACATAATAAAATGGTTAATAACTTCTCTCTTACGATTTTTTCCTTAAGAAAAGGTGGTCTCTGACAACTTTTCCTTCAGAAAAGGTGGTCTCTGACAACCTTTCCTTAAGATAAGGCGATCTCTGACAACATTTCCTTAAGAAAAGGTGATCTCTGACAACCTTTCCTTGAGAAAAGGTGGTCTCTGACAACCTTTCCTTGTCCCTGACAACTTTTCCTTAAAAAAGGTTGTCCCTGACAATTTTTCCTTAAGAAAACGTTGTCTGTGAAAACTTTTACTTACGAAAAGGTGGTCTCTCATAACTTTTCCTTAGGAAATGGTGGTCTCAGACAACTTTTCCTTAGGAAAATATGAAAACTTTTGCTTAGGAAAAGGTGGTCTCTGACAAACTTAGCTTAGGAAAAGGTGGCCTCTGACAACTTTTTCTTAAGAAAAGGTGGTCTCTGACAAGGTGGTATCTGACAACTTCTCCTTAAGAAAAGGTGGTCTCTGACAACTTTTCCTTAAGAAACGGTGGTCTCTGACAACTTTTCCTTAAGGTGGTCTCTGACAACCTTTCCTTAAGATAAGGTGATCTCTGACAACCTTTCCTTAAGAAAAGGTGGTCTCTGAAAACCTTTCCTTAAGAAAAGGTGGTCACTGACAACCTTTCCTTATGAAAAGGTGGTCCCTGACAATTTTTCCTTAAGAAAAGTTTGTCTCTGAAAACTTTTACTTAAGAAAAGTTGTCAGAGATAATTGCTTATAACTTAAGGTATTAAAGTTGTAAGCAATTAAATTTTTCTACAATATGGTATCTTTTCGCTCATTTTTCTTAAGGTGATAGCGACAGATAAACGATTACTATGTGTGGAATTACAGAGGATTCGGATTAGTAGTATATAAGATATTAGCGAATCAATAGTTCACTAAATTTGAACCCTTTATGAGGGAGGTACGAGAAGGTCAAATAGGGTCCATCTTCGAACTTAGCCTGAGATAGAAAAAATATTATCACATCAAATTTGGAGTCAATCCGTTATTACTTTAAATAGTTATCCTGCGCTCCAGCAAGACAGATGGACATTGTTCGCATGACTTAAAGTGTACTAAAACGGATTTCCGCCGAACATACTTAGGGTCTTAAGTCACTCCTTCGATGTGTTATACTTTTTGGCATATAATTACTACAAAATGAATGAGTAATACTCATACGCCCCATTGGCATTAAGTTAAAGTCAGTCATACGCTACATGGGATAAATCAACAGAAGAAAATGTTACTATTTCTTAATATATAATCGTTTCTAAACAAAATCCAGCGACTAAACCTAAAATCAAAGAATTAATTTTTTATTAAAATTAATTATATCGATTTGAGTACTTTGTGTAGAAATAACATCAGTTGAAGGTACTATATGTGTAAAATCCCAATAGTTTCAATTAAATGTATCTGTTACCTGCATTTGCTATGAATTTTTTAATTATTTCAAGACATTTGGAAAAAAGTATATTCTCTTAAGTACACATTGTTTTGCAGAAGTAGATATATGCCCAACATTTGTGAATGTTTTTAACATAAAATGTACAATATCTCCCTAGGTGGATTTAATGTTAAAACATTTGAACATTTTTGAAGAAATTATAGAAATCCTGATTCCATGTATATATAAAATAATATCCATAACTATCGTTGGTACTGGTTTGCGTATAATTTCTACAAAATGAATCTGTAATATTCATACGTCTAAAGTTAATGTGACTTATACGCTCTATGGGAATAATTAACATAATAAAATGGTTAATAACTTCTCTCTTACGATTTTTTAAACTATTTTATACAAAATTCGGCCACTTAAGTTAAAATTAAAAAATTAATTTAAAAAAAAAAATTATAGCAATTTGAACATTTAAAATTTAGAACGACTAATATCCGTTTAGGGCACTTTGTATGTGAAGTCCCAATAGTTTCGGTGAAATGTATTTGTTATCTGCATGGGTTCGGAAGTATTTCAATATTTCAAGAAATCACAAAATTAAGTTCACAATGTTTTGAAGAAGTAAAAAATATTAAAGACATTTATTAATATTCTGTTCTATGCATGAGTTATAGTTTATGCATGAGTTATAAGTATTTCTTCGGTACAGGGGATTCGTATGATTATAACGAAATCAATCAATACGATTCATACGCCACCCATTGGAATTTAGTTAATGTCACTCATACGCTCTATGGGAAAAATCAATAGAAGAAAATGGCTAATTTTTTCGCTTTTTTTAAATATTACATCGCTTCTAAACAAGAAGCAAATCCATCCATTAATTAAGTTCAGAATAAAATTTTGTATAAAATTATTATATCGAATTAAATATTTTAAATTTTGAATCAATAATGACAGTTGAAACAACGTTATAGTAACTTAAGTACACAATTTTTTAAAGATTTCAAAATATTCCTAATATTTATGAATGCTTTGAACTTAAACCGTACGATAATCTAGAAGGGCAATGTTCCCCATGACTCAAATACCTCCTTAGGTGGATTTAGTGCTGAAACATTTAAACTTCTTTGAAGAAATTATAGAAATCCAATGCATGTCACTTACTTCTTCTTTATTTTTTAAAAAAGTTGTTTTCATATACCGAAAACAACAAAAACGATCTTGAGCCTAACTCGGCGCAAAAACAAAATATGTGAAATCCAATATTTAAATCTAAAATATAATCCACCACCACACGCTGACATGACGTTGGTACTGGGGTGCGAGTGATTATTACAAATTGGATCAATAATATGCATACGCCCCCTTGGCATTAAGTTTATGCCACCACCCATAATGCTTATGGTAATAATTAACTTAATAAAATGGTTAATATTTCCTCTGTTACGAATTGCTTTAAATATTTAATTTCTTTCTCTGAAAAATCCACTCACTTAACTTGAAAGCAAAGAATTAATTTTTGTATAAAATTTTACGAATAATAACAACGAAAGGTACTTTATGTCTGAAGTCTTAATAGTTTCAATTAAATGTATCTTTTTTCTTCTCTATGTAAATTTTTTTCCGAGATTTTCTCGCAAAAACATTAGCACCTAAATGTTTGTCCTTTATTGCGCTTGTTATCTGAGCTTTAAGGATTTTTCTCTTAATCGATTTTGCATAATTACATGAACTGAAAAATCGATTAAGACGATGAATACCCGGATAGAGATCTGTGAAAAGAAAAAAGTAAAACATTTTACCAAAACCACTACATGTATTTTTTTTTCCTTTCATTAAACATTCCAGGGAAAAGAGGGAAATACTATGTTCTTGTTCGCATATATACAGTGAGCTCATTAGCGTTTGCCACCACTAAGTATTTTAAAAACACTTAAGCGTAAAACCATAACAACGCTGTGAAATGACGTAAATCGAAATGCCGGAAATAAGGGAAAACCGGAACAATGTCATCGAACAACGCTTAATGCTGATGAGATATATAGAAGTACGAACAAGTAAACTCGTACATATTGAATTTCGATTAGAATATTTTAACTTAATTCACAGAGGACAAAGCAGCAGGTGACACAAGTCGCATGCAAATCACCTGATGATAGTAGAGAACCAAGTCCCCAAAGCACATCATCCACCCTACTCTTCCCCTTAAATGGATTTTCATTTTACAAAATTCTATTGCACGTCTGTCGCTCCCCACCCAGCCACTGAGCTGAGAGCTCTGGCCGAGCTCTTTTGGCTCTATGGAGCTCTATGCTTCATTTTCTTACCTTGATATTCAAATGTGATCTGAACTCTAACACAAGCAAATGAAAAAGCTATATATGTATATATATAGATAGATAAATATGTAAACATTTTTGTGTATAAGTTTTAAGAGGAAAACCTCCCACTCTCGAGGCTACCACCTCCCCTTCTCATACTCTGATACATTGGCTAAAAAAGCGAAGAGAACAAAGAAATATAAGAAAATATAACATGTTAGATAAACTGGGACTTTAAATAATGTTGCAGCTTTCCCCCAACATCTTCCCCCGTCTCCACTTCTCCTCTGGAAATATTCACAAGAAGAATTTCCCATTTAGATTATATTGAAGCTATTGATGGCGGTGCTGATGATGATACTGATGAAGTATGGAAAACCACCTAATAGAAGAGCATTTTGTTTACACAAAAACAGCAACAACAACAGCGAAAAAAGTGAGCAATAAAGAGGGAAATAAACAACAAAATTGTTTATAATCAAATTGATATTCATTTAATAAACAAAAACAAAAGAAATAACTTTTTCTTTTGTATTTTAAACGAACTAAATGTTTTTCTTATATAAATATTATTAAGTTACCTTGTACTGCGGAGCGTATGACTGTTGGCAATACAATTAATATCACTTATACGTCAGTTGTTTTTGCAACCAATGAAAGTTTAAAAATACATACATATTAAGAGATGGTTTAACAGGAAACTGAAACAATAAATGAACACCAACACCCGCGGGTCTAGGGAAATACTGTGACGTTGATGTAGATGGAACTTCTACAGATATATACATATGTATGTATACTCGTATGTATGGGAAAATGTTATTATTTTATAGAATCGAAAAAATCATGAGTTGGCGAGTAAAAGCCAAAAATGTTGTAGATAGTCGATGAAACATTTAATTGTAACTATTTGGATTTTACACATATGTATAGTGCTTTCAACTGATATCATTCGTTCTAAATTTAAGATACTCAAATCGATATAATTAATTTTATGAAAAAAATAATTCTTTGATTGGATTTTGTGTAGAAACGATTAAATATTAAAAAAATCGTAACATAGACAATGTAAACCAATTTCTTCTGTTGATTTATCCCAGAAGCACATAAGCGACATTAATTTAATGCCACTGGGGCGTATGCATATTATTGATTCATTTGGTAATAATCATACGCAATCCAGTACCAAAGGCATGTGATCGTGTTGTGGTGGATAATATTTTACATTAAATTTCGGATTTCTATAACTTCTTCAAAAATGTTCAAATGTTTTAACACTTAATCCACCTAAGGAGTTATTTGAATCAAAGGGAATAACCTTGGATTGATATTATACGTTTTAAGTTCAAAACATTCATTAAATGTTGGGAAAATTTTCAAATCTGCCAAACATTGTGAACTTAATTGAACATATTTTTATCTAGATTCGTAAAATATTGAAAATTTTATAATTTATGCAAAGAAGAGATACATTTAATCGTAACTATTGGGATTTCACACATAAATTATTATTTTTTTCATTGTGATAATCAATTTTATACATAGTTACCTCTTTGACTTGAAGTTTAGTGACTGGATATAGATTAGAAACGAGGAAATATTAATATTTAAGTAAGAAAGTTCAGTCGGGTAAACCGACTTATGAATCCCCTCACCTTGAGTCCCATAAAAATATTCGTAAATTTATTTATTTTTGGTTTTAATTAAATTATTTAAATAGCATTTAATAACTTTAAAGTACCTACTGATATTAAAGTTATATGCCGTTAACTTTTGGGGAAAAATGGTCCACTTGTGTTGGAGGTACCAAAAGGAGCGTGGCAACTTCAACCATTTTTCTTGACGTGTTAGCGACTAATAAACTATTGCTTTATGTTGAAGTTCAGAAGATTCGAGTAAGAAGTATAGAAGGTATTAAAGAATCAATATTTGACTAAAATTAAACATTTGTGGGAGAGGTACTACAAGGAGTGGACCAATATGACCCATCTTCGAACATAGCCGGAGATAGAGAAAAATATTACCGCACACCATATTTGAAGTCAATCAATTACTCATTTCGAGAGTAATCGTACTCACCAGCCAGCAGACAGACGGACGTTGCTCAAATGACTCAATAGAAATTCAAAAGTTTTTTATTTAATGTGAAGTACAATCGATACAATTATGTAAGTTCTAAATAAAACGTCATTCAAATGGCCTCCTCGACTTCTTCTGCAGGAACGAATTCGATATACCCAATTTTCGAGCACTTTTTCCACTAAATCAAGTCGTATGTCATGAATTGCACGTTCAATATTGACTTGTAAAGCTTGCAGAGAGTCTTGTTTATTTCGAAAGACCAATGACTTCAAATAACCCCACAAGAAATAGTGTAATGGTGTTAAATCACAACTTCTTGGAGGCCATTCAATATCACAATTACTTGAAATAATCGAATCTCCAAACTTTTCTCGCAAGAATTCTATTGTTTCATTTGCTGTGTGGCACGTAGCCACAATCGGTCAATGACAAAAAGATGGCTCTTAACGAGAGCTCATGGGTGTCAAGCTTGTAGGTCGACTGGAAAGTGTTCTTTTTTTAATAAAAAAAAATGACTAAGCATCAGTTTCAAATGTTAACGTAAAGTTTATTTTTACTCTAGCTCCTTAACGGTACGTCGGATCGGGAATCGGTCAATGGCAAAAAGATAGCTCTTAACGAGAATATTGCTAATGGGTGTCAAGGTCGGTTTGCTGGAAAGTGTTTTTTTTTATTTAAAAAAAATGGTCTTAGCGCACGAAATGTTGCAATTGTAGAACGACTGTTTCGATAATAAAAGTGAATAATTTGTAAACGTTGTTCTTGCGTATATCTCTCCATGATGAAATTGTAACCACTACTGAATACAATGAAAAACAAATGACAGATCATGACATATTACAAATGGCCGAAACGTCACTTCAAAATCTTATCATCCCTATTGGAAAACACGTTATTAAAAACAATTTAACGGAGACACAATTCACCATTTTATGATGTTAATTATTCCCATATAGCGTATGAGTGACATTAACTAATTCTAATGGGGTGTATGAATATTGTGGATTCATTTGTAGTAATCATACGCTCCCCAGTAACAACGTCACGCGATCGTGTTGTGGTGGATAATAAATATTGTACATATAGATTCCTGATTTCTATAATTTCAAAAGACAATAAATCCGCCAACGAGGATATGTGAATCATAGGGAATAGTTTTAAACTGATTTTGTTATGTTAATTATTCCC
This sequence comes from Eudasyphora cyanicolor, assembly GCA_963930755.1. NCBI lineage: Eukaryota > Metazoa > Arthropoda > Insecta > Diptera > Muscidae > Eudasyphora > Eudasyphora cyanicolor. The sequence continues at coordinate 133,109,258 of OZ005738.1, forward strand.
ATAAAGCGCAAGAGTGACTTTATCTTAAAGCCAATGGGCTGTATTACACAGTAAAACACATGATTTGCGACTCAAGAGAATTGGACGTGAAAGTATCCCCAAAAATAAGAACTTCTGCATCATTCGTTTAGCCAAGTTGGCTCAATTATTAATTTAATGGCCATACGATTTTTTGCTCAAGGTGGATTTTTTTGTACTTTTTCTATATTTTTTTCTCGGAATACCATACGGAATATCTCTTTTGAGTCTGAAGGAAAGTTGTAGATATTGATTAGGAGAAAAAAATGAGCAACAAACCTACCAGAAAAAATGGCATTCAGTGCCTTAAAAATCAAGCAAAAAAATGTGTATGGCCATTGAATTATTAATTAAGAAAACCTGACTAAACGAATGATGCAGAAGTTCTTCGTTTCACGTCCAATTCACAGAATTGAGTTCCAAATTATTGAAAAATGCTGTACTGTGTGAATATTATTAATTCATTTTTTAATAGTCATACGCACCCCAATACCAACGACATGCTCTTTTAGATACAGACTCCGGATATCTCTAATTTCTTCAAAAATGTACGAGTATCGAAGGATAAAAGTTCAAAACCTTCATAAATGATGGTAATATTTTTACCTCTTCAATATATTGTGACAATACGTTTTAGTAAATTATTGAAAGATTTTATAACATCTGCCGATTAAATGTTATCGAAACAATTGAAATTTTACATACAAAGTACTTCAACTAATATCACTATGCAACACAACAAAAATGTTTGTGTCCGAGACTTAAATGCTTTTTTTAATAGATTAAGGCATACTATTTTATGAAGCCAAAATAAATTTTTTTTTATGGTAAAGTTTATTTTTAATCTATTTTTTTCTCAAATTCCAATGTTCATGTTCAAGAGGTTGCCTTAAGTATTTGGATCACATTTTTTGAAGTATAAGTTCGATAAAGCCGGGATATCAATTAAATTAAAGGAAATTATAAATGCTAGATATGCTGAAAACATCGGTTTCACGTGGAAACAAAAGTTTAGCAACTGTCGTTAAAACATGTAGAAAAAATTTGTTTTTTGTCAAAAAAAATAATTTTTTCCTGAAACAAAACAAATCCATAAAAAAATAGAAAAAAACAACAACAACAATTCTGAACAGTACTATATAAGTTATGAGATAATAAATATTTCACTAAATTTTGATCCTTTGTAGGAGAGGTACTCGAAGGAGTGGACCGACACAGTCCATCTTTGACCTTAATCTGAGATAGAATAATATATTGACGCATACCAAATTTGAAGTCAATCGGTTGACCCTGTCGAAAGTTATCGTGTGCACCAACAAGACAGACAGACGGACATTGCTCAAATGGCTTAGAATGAACCAAAACGGATTTTCACCATATGCTTGGGGTAACTTAGGTCACTCCTTCGAAATGTTACGCTTTTGATCTGCAGCATCAAATAACGGGTTTTCCAATATGGATGATACGATTTTGGAGCGACGTTTCGGCCATTTGTAATATGGGCATTTCCGCAGGTCGCGAACGTACGTTCGTACGCTTTTAATGTACGAAAAATATAGAAAACAACAATTTTCCCCGCATTTTGTTGGTGATTTGATAGCATATAGGCAGATCTATGTTAGGTGCAAAAGATGGGTTTCATCGAGTTTTAGTTTTCATAATAATAGCAATAAACATGTGGTCACGAATTATCTCTATTGGTTTTTTTTTCTAATTGGCTTAGGTGCCGGTCGCGAACGTACGGTCACAAACGTACGATTTTTCCATCTGTTTTAACAGTTAAATTAATCGTTAATCAAACTTTTTTTTGGTCTCCTTGCATTTTTCTCTTATTAATTGATTGTAATAGAGGAATTTTGTAGAAAGAGCGCAAGCATAATATATGTTTTTATATGTAAAATAATTAAATATAAAAATGTCTGTAAAGTATCTTAAAATGGAAAAAATACAATTTTTCAGTTTTTAGGCAAATTTTCTCATGAAAACAACTGAGATATGCTATGAAAGCACTATATTTTAAAAATTTTGAAATTTTGTATTAATTTTTTTATAATTATTTACAATAAAATACGATGATTACCAACATTTTATTTTTCGGCCCTGGTTGGCCGTTCGACGGAAATGCCCATATGTCATGATCTGTCATGTGTTTTTCATTGTATTCTTTAGTGCTTACAATTTCATCATGGAGAGATATACGAATGAACAACGTTTACAAATTATTCAGTTTTATTATCAAAATAATCGTTCTTCAATTGCAACTTTTCGTGCGCTAAGTCCATTTTTTTTTAAAATAAAAAATAACACTTTTCAGTCGACCTACGACCTTGACACCCATGAACAAAGGGCTATCTCGTTAAGGGCTATCTTTCTGCCATTGACTGATTTCCGATCCGACGTACCGTTAAGGAGCTAGAGCAAAAATAAACTTTCCGTTCACATTTGAAAATTATGCAAAGTCCATTTTTTTTAAATCCAAAAACAAACACTTTCCAATCGACCTACAAGATTGACACCCATGATCAGTATTTCAGCTCTCGTTAAGAGCTATCTTTTTGTCATTGACCGATTGTGGCTACGTACCACACAGCAAATTAAACAATTGAATTGTTGCGAGAAAAGTTTGGAGATTCGATTATTTCAAGAAATTGTGATATTGAATGGCCTCCAAGAAGTTGTGATTTATCCCCATTAGACTATTTCTTGTGGGGTTATTTGAAGTCATTGGTCTTTCGAAATAAACCAGACTCGCTTCAAGCTTTACAAGTCAATATTGAACGTGCCATTCATGACATACGACTTGATTTAGTGGAAAAAGTCCTCGAAAATTGGGTTCATCGAATTCGTTCCTGAAGAAGTCGTGGAGGCCATTTGAACGCCGTTTTATTTAGAACTTTATTTTATCGATTTTCTTCACATTAAATAAAAACTTTTGAATTGCCTTAACAATAAGTGTGTTTTTTTTTAAAGAAATCATATCACTCTTATTGGAAACCCCTGTATATACCCATGTTCACAATAAGGGGGTACAAACCCGAATTTTGTTGAAATTCTCTTATTTCTACCTCAAGTGCTATAATTTCTACATTTGTCCATATATATTCTTTAAATAGACATTGTTTTCTTCGTTAGAACAGATTTCGCGACAGCAAAATCGACTATTTAAAAAAATCACATGTTTTCTGATTATTTTAACAACAGTAACTAAACTTCTTTTTCACGCCAATGTGTCATTACTAAATATTGTAGTCCCCTCAATTTCCTTTAATTTAAGGTATATGCGGGCTTTATCGAGCATACACTTCAAAAAATATTGTACAAATACTAAAGACACCTTCCAAGCAAAATGGAATTTTAAAAAAAATTTCTGGAAAAACAAAAATTATTTTAATATTTTTTTCGTGCTTAGGGCACCATATTACACCAGAAAATGTTATGCACAACCCTTCGACAAAAAATTTGTTGCATATTGTATTATTAGTTTTAAATTTAAAATACACAAATTGATATAATTAATTGTATTCAAAATTTAATTTTGAACTTATTTAATGGATGAATTTTGTTTAGTTTAGAAGCGATGAATATTTAAAAAGATCGTAACAGGAAACAAATTAACTCTACCTAAATTATTCCTCTGAGGCGTATGATTAATAATAATTTCGCCACCTAACAAAGAACAACCGCGAAGCATAAGTGAATTAAATAAGTTCACTAATACCTCAATATTATTTGGATATATGGAAAAACAAACTATTGCCAATAATCCTTTTCCAAAAAAGAAAAATTCTTCTCTGTATCTTGTCAACCTTTGGTTTCCATTCTTCAATTGAGTTTTTTTTTTCAACTTAAATTTAAACAAGCCCTTACAACTTTAGATTTAACTTAATTGAAGAAAATCTCCCGAAAAACAGGAATAGTAATCCGTGATGCTGTAGGATAAAATATAATTTACCACCCATTACTGCCGTTGCCTAACGTATGAATGATATTCATTCAAATAAATAACAATCATACGCCTAGAGGCGCAAAATTTTATTTAAGAGCTGTCGGAGCGACACGAACAAGAACAATAATAATAGTCGTAGCCGTGAGAGTGAGAGTAAACGAGGAGAGAGTGATAAAAGGAAGGGTAATAAATTTGCGTAATTTGTTTCATTTTCAGAGAATTTTTAAATAAAATTAAATATTTGCACCTTTCGGCTGAAGATATGAAACGTAGCCAAAGGTAGATATGGCAGACATAAGGACTCCTTCATAAACCTACTCTTATATCCACAGCCACTTTATCCCGCTTTATGTCCCTCCAACTGCCTCTTACAGTTCATTTCCAAATAAACCCTCCCACGCTTTGTTATTTCAGAGGCTTTCGAGTGTCTGTGGTGCTTACTTTTTCTTTTTGTTATCCTTACAAAAATTAAATAAATCGTTTTTCCTCCTTTTTTTTTTCTTATGTTTTTTTCTTATTCCCAAAGCTGTGGAGGAAACCACCGCCATCCTTCCAAGCTGTTGTGTCTCCTCATGTTTCTTCCTTAATATACATAGGCTTAGGACATGGCACGGTGTTTCTGGGGATAGGGATAAGGATAATGATGATGCTGCCACTGCCACAGCCGTTGGTGGCTCTTGATATTGTATGCTCATGAATGCATGAAGGAAAGAAAGAGTTCGCTTCATTTTCTTCTACAAAGGAGATTTTATTGTATATACATACAGACCTAAACTGGAGTTGTTCACTGCCGGGAAACGAGGAGTCTAGCACAAGTTTGTCGCTTTTACCGAAGCAGCTGTTTTCGTGATTTCATTAAAACATAACTTTAAAGCCCTCATATAATTTAAAGTCAACTAACTAATGGCATACTTACGAATGTTACAAGCCAAATATTAATGTAGGAGAAGTATTATTAGGAGAAGTAGCTTACCTGAAATGAGAAAAAAGTAAAAAAATATATTAGTTTTTTTATTTTTGTAAAGGAAAAAGAAATGACATTTGTAATGGAAAAATAACATAACACTGATTTGGGACTCAATCCTCAGATTTGGCCGTGAAAGTAGCCCCAAAAATAGGAACTTCTGCATCATTCGTTTAGTCAAATTGGCTCAATTAATAATTTAATGGCCATACGATTTTTTTTTTTGCTCAAGGTTGATTTTTTTACACTTTTTCTAGACATTATAGGAAGTCAGTATGCCGCATATACTGCTATTAGACTTAGGAAACTCTGGTCAGGAAATGGCTATGGATACAGTGTCATTCTAGACAGAATGTCCGGGAATTGTTGATTACGCTATGACTAAACCATTTTTTGACAAGAAGTATCTCACTCCTATACCTGATAGATCAGAATGGAATAGTCGTATGCCAGGACATAGGAGATTCGATATCTTCTATACATACGATTCGAAACTCAATAATCAAGTGGGATTTGGTGTCTTTTCTGTGGAACTTGAGCTATCCGTTGCAAAATGACTGCCCGATCACTATAGTGTTTAGGCAGCAATTCTACTACCTCTTAGCTATCAAAAAGGTAGTAGAATGGCAGAAAATGAATGTTCGGACGCACAAAGTCGGTATCAATACTGTCTCTTATAGTCAAGCTGCTATCAAGTCCCTGGAAACTGTATTCCTGCCCTCGACCTTAGCGATCTCATCTGATATGGCTGCCGGGTCTCAACGACATGCCAGGGAACTGCAAGGCAGATGACCTTGCAAGACTAGAAACACAGGGTAACTGGGCACTTCTCTAGCGTCCTACAAGCTCTACTTGAGACATAGTGTCCTTACGACAACAAATCACAGGTGGTCACTAGTCAGGAACTGCAGACATGCGATGATGTGTGTCTTGCCCTGCCTAAGCTTCAAACGCATAAACGCAGTTGTTTAGACCAGACGTCTCACTTATTTTATCTGTCAAGATGGGTCACGGCCTTACTGGTCGGTACTCGGAGAGACTGCAGCTCGTTCGTAATGACTTTTGCAAAAGCTGTGGAGACGGAGAGGAGAAGGAATCCACAGAATGTCTTATGCGTCCTATCTGCTCTCTCTAGAAGACGGCTTTATGTACTGTATTGTCATTACGTTGGGGAATTGGACAGGTTTGGCCGACAAATTTTGAGTTTTTAAGACAATCAAATTGGTTCAACGGGAGAGTCTAGGATAAACGTATGTTTTCCCTTACGTCCATGTGGTAGCACGATGGTGGCTATAGTCTAAGTGAGTCTGTAATACAGGCCTTCATTTTTAACCTAACCTTATTATACAGAATAATATTTATGTCATCTCTATGAACTAGAAGAAGTAAAGACGGATTAATTTCGGCCATGCCGAATCTTATATACCCTCCACCTTGGATCGCATGCGAAAGGATTCGGCTACAAATAAACACATTGTAACGAATTTCAGCTCAATTCGTTGAAATTTGTGGTTTTTATTGCGTAAGAGGGACCCTTTATGGAGGCTAGAGGGACCCTTTTATGGGGACTATATCAAAACTTGGACCTATGACTACGGTTGTTCGTGTGAAGAATTCCGGGTATAAATAAACCCCAGTTACCAATTTTCAGCCCTATCAGTTGATATATGTGGACTCTATGGCGTTAAGAAGTCAAAACTAGAGGGAACCTTGTATGGAAGCTATATCAAATCTTGGACCTATGACTACCGTTGTTCGTGTGAAGCGTTCCCGGTATAAATAAACCCTAGTTTAAAATTTTCAACCCGAACAGTGGAATGTGTGGTCTTTATGGCGTTAAGAAATCAAATCTAGAGGGACCCTTGTATGGGGAATATATCAAAACTTGGACCTACGACTAACGTTGTTCGTGTGAAGAATTCCGGGAATTAATAAACCCCAGTTACGAATTTTCAGCCCGATTAGTTGGAATTTGCGGTCTCTATGGCGTTAAGAAAAATCAAATTGGCCAGATGCTATATATGGGGGCTGTTTAGGATTCTAGGAGTTGAGCTGGAATTGCCTTTCGAAAAAAGAACGCATAATTTTTAATTTTTTCACAATCTTTATTTTTTTCTTTCAATTCATTTGGCTTTTGGTAGGTTAGTGTGTACATATGTATGTGTGTGAAAGTGAACAGTGTGTGTATAAATTCAGTGGTTTTTCGTTTATTTTCGTAACTTTGTATAATTAAATGTTTTCATTTAATTTGTACATTTATGTATGTTAAATTTCAATGTTTTTTTTGTTTCAATTTGTGTTGTTCTTAAAGTTAATTATTTGTTCTTATTGTAATTATTAAATGTTGGGTCGTTTGAGTTCACTGTGTTAATTTCAGATTTTGGCACTTGTATTTTTCACTAACACTTTTATCACGGGGGAGAGGCGCACGAGTTTTGTTAAAGGATCGGTAAAAGACTGATTACTTGTGCTTGCCATCTATCTCTTCTAAGCTCACTTAACGACTTTCGTTAAGCTACAGATGGCAAGCGACAAGTAAACAAACAAATAAGCAAAAGGGAAATTAGAGTAATGAGTGCATGTAATGAGTGATGAGTGCATGGGTGCTTTAGAGTGATGCATAGGTTATGCATGTATGGGCATATAAATGCATTTGCATTTATACACCTACACATATAATGCCGCGCAGTAGTGGAAGTTTCACACTGATGTTCAAAAGTGCGGTGTCACCTCTGAACATTCTCCCCCCCCGTGATATAGTGTAGATTATTCTATCTTAAACTAGCTTAATCTAAAACTTCAGCTCATGTGGCTCCGGTGGATGAAAACCCCATCCAGTTTTTGGGCCTGTCAAGGATCCAAGGCTTGAGAATATAATGTTGATGGAAATGCGATGGTGGGTCTTAGTAGGGTCGAAGTTGTAGGGTACTGGATACCACAGCATCTGTCTTCAGGGAATATGGGCTGACATCGTGTCGTATAAAGGTACTTCGTGAGTTGGATGAGTCACGACTCGGGGTTGGGCTAGGCAATTGAGAAACCATATCTAGGATAGAAGAGATGTGAGTACCAAGTTCTTTTACAAATAAATAGAGTGTTAGTCAATCTGAAAATAGTTTGACGATTTTCGTTATCGGTCTACTAACTACTCCGTGTGCTGTCCGAATATCTACGACCCTAATGTTTTGATCAGTTCCAAGGTATGTTCTTTCTATACGGCCTAATTTCCATTCAGTCGGGGCCAACCTCTCATCTTTAATTACAATCAAATCGTCTTCCTTTACATTTTCTGTTTGATACTTCCACTTATATCGACGATGTAGCTCATTCAAATACTCAGTTTTCCATCTTTGGCAAAAATATTGAGAGATTATCTTTAATCGTTTCCACCGATTGGCAAGGGTGATGTTTCCGTCTGAAACATCTGGTTCCGCTGGGGTCAAAATGGAGGTACCTATCAGAAAAAGAGCTGGGGTAAGAGGATTTAAGTCGGAAGGGTCATCGCTGGCAGGACTAAGGGGTCGAGAATTAAGACAGGCTTCAATTCGCGCTAAAATGGTCGAGAATTCCTCAAAGGTAAAATTCATTTGCGGTATAAATTTTCGTAGATGTGTTTTGAATGATTTAACTCCCGCCTCCCATAATCCTCCCATATGAGGGGCACCGGGAGGAATAAAACTCCATTCTAAATTTTGATAAACATTGTTCTGGGTGGCGTCTTTTGGCAGATTCTTCATAAACTCTAGCCTATCTTTTTTTATTAATTCTGCTGCTCCTACAAAATTAGTCCCATTATCTGAGTAGATCTTGGCTGGGCTTCCTCGTCGCCCAATAAAGCGAGATAAAGCGGCTAAAAAAGATTGAGTTGATAGATCACTAGTGGGTTCTAAGTGAATTGCTTTTGTGGAAAAGCAAACGAAGACGCAAACATAACCCTTTGTTATTAAACAAGCTCTTCCTGTAAAATTCTTTATGTTGAAGGGTCCTGCAAAATCTACTCCTGTATTGGTAAAAGGTCGAGTCAGCATAGTTCGCTGGGGCGGAAGTGAGGCCATAATTTGCGTTTGAGTCTGGTGTTTATACAAAACACAAGTTCGACAATTATGAATTACCTTCTTGATTAAGGGCTTCAATTTAAATATCCAAAATTCAGACCTGATTACTCGAGTCATGAGTTGATTTCCGCCATGCATCGTAATTTTGTGAACAAATTCTACTAACAAAAGGGCTAATCTCGATTCGTATGGGATAAGAATGGGATGGCGCTCGTTATATGTAAGTGCTGGGGACTGAACAAGGCGGCCATTTGCTCTAATGATTCCTTTTGAATCAATGAATGGATTGAGAGATAAAAGACTGCTACTCGGTGAGAGTCTTTTCTTTTGGGTTAACGCTAAATACTCCTCCGCGAAATAATGCTTTTGTGTTAAAACAATAAGACGATCTTTGATATCTTGGATTTCACCGTGGGTTATCTCTGCTGAAGAAATTCTAAGTCGGGTCCGATTGACGCCGGTATTTCTCCAAAAACGAATTGCAAATGCTAAGACTTTGTATGCCCTAGATAGAGAAGAAAATCTATCCAAAGGATCTTCAACTGTTGTGGTCGCGAAAACTTTAACTGCCTTTGCTTCTAACTCTGTGTCGCTCAGAATGTCGTGTCTAGGCCATCGGTCTTTTGGAAACTTCAGCCACTGGGGTCCAGTCCACCACAAATGATGTGACTGCAAATCATTTGGCGAACATCCTCGACTGGCTACATCAGCTGGGTTGCTTTCTGAATCTATGTGCTTCCAATTTTCGTTGCCTACATTATCTAAAATATCTGAAATTCTATTTCCTACAAAGGCACTCCATGAACACGGGGGTTTTCTGAGCCATGCTAACACAATTGTTGAGTCAGTCCAAAAGTGAGTTGAAATATTTTCAATTTGTAAGTTGGGAACCACCGCTGTGGTTAATTTTGCTAAGAGAACGGCTCCGCATAATTCTAATCTAGGCAGAGATATTTTCTTGATGGGCGCTACTCGAGTTTTCGCTGCCTAAAGAAACGTGTCGACTGTTTGATCTAAATGTTCTACTCTAACATAAAGAGTCGCGGCGTAAGCGCTTTCTGAAGCGTCACAAAAACCATGCACTTCAATTTTACTTGAGGGTTTGAATCTGATCCACCTAGGTACTGAAACTGAATCTATTGAGGGACAATTTTTAATGAAATTCTTCCAATTCATTCGAGTTATGGGCTTCAACGCGTCGTCCCAATCTACTTTATCCAGCCAGACTTGCTGCATGATAAGTTGTGAATTTTCCTTGAGAGTTAGAGTCGTTATACTAGGAGTTTGAAAACTAGGTGTGGACTGTAAACTAGGAGTGGATTGTACTAGGGTGGTTAGAGCTGCCGCACTGGTACTAGGTCGTACGTCATCTCTAACCGGTTGTGAATTTGTAGGTCGGGCCTCGTTACCCTTATGTAATAAAGTGTGATGTCTTTGATTACATTCCCTACACGTGAAACGACTCTTACAATCTCTTACAACATGATCCGAAGTGATGCAGTTGTAACAAAGATTGTGAAGTTTTACTAAGTGAATGCGATCATTCACGTTTTTCTCAAGGAATTGTGGACAATTACGTAACAAATGGTTTGCCTTGCAAATTTGGCAACTCGGTCCATTTGTACGACTACTAGGTTGCGTAGATGTGCTAAATCTGTTGCTATTGTTGAATCTTCTTTGCGAACTTTGAGTCTGTTGCGCAACATTAGTTTGAAATGACTTAACCCTATTTTCCTTCCTACTGTAATCGGGTCTAGGCTGATTATTTTTGGAGAAATGGGGCTTAATATTTCCTACAGATTCTAAAGTTTTGAACTTGTGTGTCAAAAATTCATTCAAATCTTTCCAAGACGGTAGTATGGAACAGTCTTCCAAACCGTTTTCAAATTCTTCTAAGAAATTTCTCGGCAGTTTCGTAGAAGTAAGGTAAACTAAAATTGGGTCCCACCCCTTTACATCTACCTTGAGTGTTTCTAGTGTCTGAACGCAACCATCAATAGTGCGTTGAAGTTTTTGGATCGAAGATCCTGAATCCGCCGAAACTTGTGGTAAACTAAGTAGAGTCTTTAGCTGTTCATTAACTTGCATTCGTTTATTCTCGTATCTGTTTTCTAAGTTTTTCCATGCTAGATCAAAACCTTCATTTGTTAGTGGTACGTTACTAATAATTTCCCGTGCCTCCCCCGCGGTTTTTTGTTTTAGATGGAAAAGTTTTTCTACTTTACTAAGTCTAGAATTATTTCTGTACAAGGCCGAAAACAAATCCCGAAAAGTAGGCCAAGCGTTGTATCCTCCATGAAATGTGTCGGTGTCGCATGGTGGTAAACGTAACGATAGATGGTTGTTTGGCTCAACTGTTTCCTTTTTTCGGGTCTCCGATTCTCGTTCGAACTTTTCCTGCTGCCTTTCGTCGGTTAGTGCTAAAATTTCTCCATTTACTGCGCTTAAACATCGTTTGTATGTCTCTAATGCCTCTTTATAATGGGTCCTCAACTTTGATTTATCGATTGGGGCCTCATCTTTTTCGGGAACACGGTCTCTACAATCTAAATAGGCCCTTTTCACTTGATCCCAAACAGAGTTCAATTCTACACGTGTCACTTCTAATGAGTGAATATTATCATCGGTGCTAGTAGCAGAGTAACCACTATCAAAGTCTATCAGATCATTTACGCAATTTACAAATTTATCACGTAAAACTTTATCCATATTTCCTCCTTCTTAAATATTTTCTTTATCAAATTTTAAACTGGCTAAAATTTTAAGAAACCTTTAAAATTGAGATTTTCTTTTAACAATTTCTGTAAAAAATTACTTTGCCAATATTTGCAAAATAATTTCAGAAAAACGCTAAATATTTGTTGAATGGGGTCAATCTTTTACGGTCCGACTTTGCTTTTTTCCACGAATAGATATAAATAATGGCAGTTTATTTTGAACTTGTGTCGTTTGTGCGAAAAGTAAGAAATTTTAGCGATAATAATTTTTATAGACCTGGGTCTTTTGGAAAAAAAAATTATATAAATAAAAATTTGGACGAAAGTAATTCTTTGTCGGCTAGTGTACTCTCAAAAAAAATTATCACTCAACTCTTCTTTGACAAAACAAAAAAAAATAAAAAAAGCGTAGGAAAGTGATTTTTCTATCAGAAAAAATTCAATCAAATCAAAAAACAAATTTTGTAAGAAAGTGTTTTTTGCAAATTTATAACAAACAAAAAAACAAACTTTGTAGGAACGTGTTTCACTTAATAGATTTATCGAGCAAATTTATTTTTCGTAGTAAAGTGTAATTTCCAAAAATTAGCACTTAATAAATTTTTCGAGCAAATTTATTTTTCGTAGTAAAGTGTAATTTCCAGAAAATTAGCACTTAATAAATTTCTGAACAAATTTATTTTTCGTAGTAAAGTGTAATTTCCAAAATTAGCACTTAATAAATTTTCGAGTCAAATTTATTTTTCGTAGTAAAGTGTAATTTCCAAAAATTAGCACTTAATAAATTTTTGAGCAAATTTATTTTTCGTAGCAAAGTGTAATTTCCAAAAATTAGCACTTAATAAATTTCTGAGCAAATTTATTTTTCGTAGCAAAGTGTAATTTCCAAAAATTAGCACTTAATAAATTTTCGAGTCAAATTTATTTTTCGTAGTAAAGTGTAATTTCCAAAAATTAGCACTTAATAAATTTTTGAGCAAATTTATTTTTCGTAGCAAAGTGTAATTCCCAAAAATTAGCACTTAATAAATTTCTGAGCAAATTTATTTTTCGTAGCAAAGTGTAATTTCCAAAAATTAGCACTTAATAAATTTTTGAGCAAATTTATTTTTCGTAGCAAAGTGTAATTTCCAAAAATTAGCACTTAATAAATTTCTGAGCAAATTTATTTTTCGTAGCAAAGTGTAATTTCCAAAAATTAGCACTTAATAAATTTCTGAGCAAATTTATTTTTCGTAGTAAAGTGTAATTTGCAAAAATAAAAATAAATTTCAATAAATGTAAATTATTGTGTTAGTTCTGTTTAGCTTTTGCCGAAATGTCCGTCCGATCCCATCAACCATCAAACCATATGTTCTTTCATTCCTTTCTTTACGGCTGAAATTATGTTTTCCTACTTCTCCCTTTTTTTCTATTTCACAAAAAAATCCAGTGGTACATTAACCTTTGGGTTCCCTAATCAAGGCAAGAAGTGAAAACGAATGAAAAGACAACGAGAAACCAACGAAAAAAAATCCGCTACCTATGGTCTCATATGCATCGATGTACATAGACTGGTGTTGTTGTTGTTTTAATGGGTACGAGGGGTCGAGTTGAAAGTGTCGGCACAGGAACTTTTTTATCAAATATATCAAGATTTTCGCGTTAAATCGGTTGGAAACTACAGTAATGCTGATTTGTAGCACAAACCACACATATTAATGGCAATAGAGATTAAAAAATCGTAAATTTTTTGACATTTTTCAAAAGGGTTTTTCTATTGAATCTAAAGCAATACGAGGGTCGTTCAAAAAGTTGGAACAAGTATTTTCTAAAGCAAAAAAAAATAAATTTATTTTTTCTTTTTAATTTATTGATTGGGATTGATTTTAGCGTCTCCAAAGCATCAGCTAATATCATACGGTCGATTTCTCCCTCAGAAAATCGCATATAAAGAAGGCAAAAAAATATTTTTTTTTTTCTCTAAGTTGCAAACTTGATGTTTAAAGTACCCAAAAATCACGAAGTAATTTGTAGGGTTCTCAAGCCAGTCAGCGGATGAGTCGAGCCAATAAAAATCTTTCCTTTTTTTTTTTCTTTTTAAGCAGCTAATAATAATAGTAATAAGAATAAAAGTAAGCTTAATAAATATAACCGCGATTAAAGCAGCCGAAAAAATTCAAGAAATTTTCGCTCTTTTGTTTCGCAAGAAAGTTGTCCGTCCACGCGTTATTCAGCACAAAATTATCTGGAATTCTTGCTGAGGTTTTCGGAATAAGTCAATGGGTGTCCGTCCGCGCGTCCGAAATCTTAATAAACTTATCTTAATAATCGTATCTTAATACTCTTATCTTAATATTCTTATCTTAAAAATAACTTGATGGCATAAATCGACTCGACTAGCCGCTGGCTTTCAGAAAAATTCATCAGAATGCGTAATAAATTATTTGAACAAATTATCGAAGGGTTTTCAAAAAGGTTGGGTCGCTATTTTCCTAAAGTTTCGAAAACTAGAAAACAGTAAAGTCGCGCGTTGTTACCGAAAAAATCGTCAAAAAACTTTCATAGGTTAGAATGCATGTAGGTTATGCAATAGGTTAGTATATATGTAAAGGGTATATATGTGTAGCAATGTGTAGGTATGTAACTGCAAGCTAACTGCACTTATGTAAGTATGTATATCAAAGTATATAAGTGTATGTATATAAGTGCAAGCTAACTGCAGTTAAGTGTTCAGTTATTTTTGTATATATGTAAAAGGCAAAAACCAAGCCAGCGTCGTACATAGGGCCAGACCCGCCAAAATCTCCTTCATATAGCAATATGGCGGAGTTCGAAAAAAAATGGTTTTGGCACCCTATGTAACAACGCTACCTGCACAAATTTTGGGTACTCACTTTGATCCTTTTATGTGTTTGAGGTACCTGTTGTTGGCGTTGGTCGCTGGTTCTTCCTTCCTTCCTTCTAGGGATTCAAGGGTGATGTTGTTGGGTTATGTTTCCAAGGGGTCTTGTGTTGCTGGTTTGTGTTGGGTCACTTTGGGTCACTGGTTTTGTGGGTCACTTTTTGTTGGGTCACTTTTTTCTTGTTGTTTTTCAATTTTAAGTTTTCGCGTACCGTACCGAAATTTGTTTTATATAATTTATTTTAATTTCACCGATCAAATTAAATTTTCACTACAAAATATTTTCCACACAACACTTGATTTTGTTTTTTAATAATTTAAAAAAACACACTTTTTATCCGGTTCGCATAGGACCAAATGTTTAGGATTCTAGGAGTTGAGCTGGAATTGCATAATTTTTAATTTTTTCACAATCTTTATTTTTTTCTTTCAATTCATTTGGCTTTTGGTAGGTTAGTGTGTACATATGTATGTGTGTGAAAGTGAACAGTGTGTGTATAAATTCAGTGGTTTTTCGTTTATTTTCGTAACTTTGTATAATTAAATGTTTTCATTTAATTTGTACATTTATGTATGTTAAATTTCAATGTTTTTTTTGTTTCAATTTGTGTTGTTCTTAAAGTTAATTATTTGTTCTTATTGTAATTATTAAATGTTGGGTCGTTTGAGTTCACTGTGTTAATTTCAGATTTTGGCACTTGTATTTTTCACTAACACTTTTATCACGGGGGAGAGGCGCACGAGTTTTGTTAAAGGATCGGTAAAAGACTGATTACTTGTGCTTGCCATCTATCTCTTCTAAGCTCACTTAACGACTTTCGTTAAGCTACAGATGGCAAGCGACAAGTAAACAAACAAATAAGCAAAAGGGAAATTAGAGTAATGAGTGCATGTAATGAGTGATGAGTGCATGGGTGCTTTAGAGTGATGCATAGGTTATGCATGTATGGGCATATAAATGCATTTGCATTTATACACCTACACATATAATGCCGCGCAGTAGTGGAAGTTTCACACTGATGTTCAAAAGTGCGGTGTCACCTCTGAACAGGGGCTATGTCAAAACTTGGACCTATGACTCCTTCTAGTTCGTCCCACACAAAGGGTTAACATTTAGTGAAATATTGATTATTTAATACCTTCTATACTACTTATTTGAATCCTCTGAAATTCTACACATACTATTAGTTTATTAGTCACTATTACCTGGAGAAAAATAGGTGAAGTTGGCACTCCCCCTTTGTAACCTCCCCCACACAAATGGACAATTTTGAACCAAAAGTTAATAGCTTATAACTTTATTGCCAGTGCATCCAAAGACTTGAAATTTTGTACAGTGTAATGGTTTAAAAGTACCTACAATACAGTGAAAAATGGAAATTATTGCAACGCTCCTTTTGGTACCTCCCACACAAATGGACCATTTTGTACCAAAACTTTCCAGCTTTGAACGTAAATATCAGTGCATACGAACACTTGAAATTTCGTACAGTGCAATGCATTTATAGTACCTAGAGTCTAGAGAAAAGAGGCCGTAATTGGCAAGCCCCTTTTGGTACCCCCACACAAATGGACCATTTTGAACCAAAAGTAAACAGATTTTAACTTTAATACCAGTACATACTTTAAAGTTATTAAATGCAATTTAAATTAATAATAATTTAAAAAAAAAAAAAAATAAATAAATAAATTTACTAATACTTTTTGAAACTCAAGGTGAGGGGATTCATTAGCCGGATTATCCGACTGAACTTTCTTACTTGTTTTTCTAACTTTGTTACAGCAAAATCGTAGTAGTCGATCTCGAGTATGTCCAACAAGAGACCTCCAAACGTGACAAATTCCACAAAAATTAGTGTCTCCTTTAGGCTTAAACTCCAAGAGTCTGCCCTCGCTGGCGTTACTCCACTTCGCTTTACATATACGATTGTCTGTGTAGGTATTCCAGAGATAAATTTTAACTATGTATAGCCCGTTTGTAATGGGTTTAACTTGTTTTAACATTTTCTCCAAATGAATGTTCTTGTCCGTCTGTCTGTCTGCCTGCCTGATGTATGCCTGAGTATGGTGGAGGCTATGCGTATAATCTGCTCGTCTGTCTAACTGGATAACCGGAGTTGTGTTTTTTGTTCTCAAAGGGGTTCAGAAATTAGTACTAACTTGATAAATAAAAAAACAGTAATATTAATAAACCTAAAAACACGAACAAAAAAAGTGAAATTTTTAATTTTGATCCTTTGTGGGAGAGCTTCTAGAAGGAGTGGACCAATATGGGCCATCTTTGAACTTCGGCTGCGATAGGAGAACAAATTAGCACATACAAAAATTTAAGACAATCGATTACTCCTGTCGAAAGTTATCGTGCGCACCAACCAGACAGACAGACAGACAGACGGACGGACATTGCTGAAATGGCTTTCAATGTCATAAAATAGATTTTCGCAAAATTTCTTGGGGTCTAAGATAACTCCTTCGATGTGTTACACATTTTTCAAAGCATATAATGTATAATATATATAAACCTCAACCTAATCCTAATAGTCAATGCTCTTATCTAATAACCCTTTACATATGCATATACGAATAAGTATGTAAGGATATTCGGTTGTTTCCCTGCTGCTCTTTTCAATGATACACTGATATTACACACACACATATACACGCATACATATGCTCCTGTTTGGTTTTTGGGCTGATCTTATGCTCCATTTATGTAGTGGTATGTTTCACAGGATAAGTATTTCGGTATGTCTCGTCGGTAACTGTGTGTGTATCTGTTATGCCTGTTATAATAAGCAACAGTGTGTGTTTTATATGTACGACTATATGCTATGTAATAATGTTATTTTAAGTATATGTATTTAATGCTGTTTTATGTTATCCCATAAAAATTCATTCGCATTTACATTTGGTAAAGTGACACCTGCGTTATCATTCACCGCATAGAAAGTGTCTTCATTTTATTTGGGTGCACACACCACAACTAAGGATTTTCAGGATACACCCATTCCCACTCAGAGAGAGAGAGAGAGAGTGCGGAAAAACCAGAGAAGCAAAAATTAAACATAATTTTGAAAACAGAACACACAAAAACAGACTGAAGGAAGGACGGACAAACATTTCCTGCACTAACATTAAAGTTTATGACATGAAACTCATTTAATATTTTATGCTTAATGTGCGTGTGGGTGTGTGTGGAAATTTAATAAACATATAAATAGGAGATTACATGTCAAAATAAACAAAGTTCCGGTTTAATTTAATGAGATTTCTGTGATGGCAAGCCATCAGCTTAATCCCAGTTAAGCTTTGGCAAGGATACGTCGCTGCAAGCTGCTGGATGGGAGGGAGGAGCGAGCACATGTCTGCCATAAATCGATTAAAAGCTAAATTTTAATGGGAATAACGGAAGGCATTGTTTTGGCTACACATCCTTCTTTTCTTTTCCCATGGCCTCGAAGATTAAAATGTGCCGAAAATCTTCAAAAGGACAAAAGGGCACTTTTACGGCAGGCAGGCTTCATTAACATAAGAACTTCGCATAGTTTCACTTAAGTTGAGATAAAATTTTAATACAATTTGGGAAGAAGAATAATAAACGAAAATTTAAAAGGAAGGATAAATAGGCTATATAAGCCTTATCACAAATTCGGAAGTTAATAAATTTTATATGCAATAATGCATTACATTAAGAACAAAAACAAATAAGAAAATTGACTTGATATAATTGGTGGTCAGGACTACATTTAATTACTAATATCACTCATATGCTGGGAAACAAAATTGCTCATATGCTCTCAATTAAGAGGGTGGTCCCAAAATTAACCGATCTGGATCATAGATGGCGGCAGAAGATTAGAGTTGGACACTTTAGTTCTTTTAGGTGATAGTTCATTTTAGTTAAGTTCAATTATGTAAACTAACGGGTTTTCCAATAGGGATGATATGATTTTCAAGTGACGTTTCGGCAATTTGTAATATGTCATGATCTGTCATTTGTTTTTCATTGTATTCAGTAGTGTTTACAATTTGATCATGGAGAGATATACGCAAGAACAACGTTTACAAATTATTCAGTTTTATTATCAAAATACCCGTTCTACAATTGCAAATTGCGCTAAGCCAATTTTTGTTAAAATCCAAAAAAAAAATTTACTCGATATACGAGCTTGACAGCCATGAGCAATATTTTAACTCTCGTTAAGAGCTATCTAAGGGCTTATAACATTGGTTCCATTTATACGATATATTTAAAAAAGGGTTCAATTGCCATTAAATAATATTGTGGGCACCTTTAGTGAATTTTTACAAGAAATCTTTTTGTCGAATACATCACCTAAAAAATCTATAGATTTCAACTACTTTTGATATACAGTTATTTTTGTAGGGAGATTATCAATGGTAAGGTGATCAGCGGGGGTGGAGGGTGTTTTGGAAGAAATACTTTCTGAAGTGTCTCCTTTATTTTGTTCTTTGGCGTAGAACATCTATTGCCAAATTTTTATACCCTCACTTTAGTGATACGAGGGTATATATCATTTGCTACGGCCGATTGCCATTGACCGATTCCCGATCGGACGTACCGTTTAGGAGCTAGAGCAAAAATAAACTTTCCGTTCACATTTGAAAATGATGCTAAGTCCATTTTTTTTTTAAATCCAAAAAAACACTTTCCAGTCGACCTACGACCTTGACACACATGAGCAATATTTTAGCTCTCGTTAAGAGCTATCTTTTTGCCATTGACCGATTGTGGCTACGTGCCACACAGCAAATGAAACAATTGAATTGTTGCGAGAAAAGTTTGGAGATTCGATTATTCCATGAAATTGCAATATTGAATGGCCTCCAAGAAGTTGTGATTTAACACCATTAGACTATTTCTTGTGGGATTGTTTGAAGTCATTGGTCTTTCGAAATAAACCAGACTCTCTTCAAACTTTACAAGTCAATATTGAACGTGCCATTCATGACATACGACTTGATTTAGTGAAAAAAGTGCTCGAAAATTGGGTTCATCGAAAATAAAATAAACTTTCCGTTCACATTTGAAAATGATGCTAAGTCCATTTTTTTTTTAAATCCAAAAAAACACTTTCCAGTCGACCTACGACCTTGACACACATGAGCAATATTTTAGCTCTCGTTAAGAGCTATCTTTTTGCCATTGACCGATTGTGGCTACGTGCCACACAGCAAATGAAACAATTGAATTGTTGCGAGAAAAGTTTGGAGATTCGATTATTCCATGAAATTGCAATATTGAATGGCCTCCAAGAAGTTGTGATTTAACACCATTAGACTATTTCTTGTGGGATTGTTTGAAGTCATTGGTCTTTCGAAATAAACCAGACTCTCTTCAAACTTTACAAGTCAATATTGAACGTGCCATTCATGACATACGACTTGATTTAGTGAAAAAAGTGCTCGAAAATTGGGTTCATCGAATTCGTTCCTGCATTTGAATGACGTTTTATTTAGAACTTAATTGTATCTATTGTACTTCACATTAAATAAAAAACTTTTGAATTTCCTTAACAACAACTGTGTTTTTTTTTTCAAAGAAATCATATCACTCTTATTGGAAAACCCTGTAGTTTGTTCATTTAGTTCACCAACTCTTTAGTTCAACAGCTCTTCAGTTCATCAGCTCATTAGCTTCCCAGCTCATATGCTTTGATCTACGAGGGTGGTCCACCGATCTGGAGCATAGATGGCGGCAGAAGATAAGAGTTGGACACTTTAGTTCTTTTAGTTGATCGTTCATTTTAGTTAAGTTTAATTGAGTGAACTAATTTGCTCATTTAGTTCACCAGCTCTTTAGTTCAATACCCTGCAGCCGAAAGGACTAGTTTGTATATAGAAATATACTAGTTGCTTTTTACTTCAAACTAGTAACATATCTGTCCTTTTTTCATATAACGAACTATCGATTTTAACATTGGCTTGTCATAGGCACCCAACTAGTTCATTTGTTTACAATTCAGCACTAGTTAATATCTAGTTCAGTTATTACTATATTTGAGAATAAGAGAGTACAAGAGAACGGTGGTGGGAGAGAGACACATTTACTCTACCACCACCAAGCGAGTACATGCTCGTAAAGCAGTTCAGACAATCGTTTTGCTTATTTCTATGCTGCTGACGGCAGAGAGACGAACGTGTCGATCTGCAACCACCATGTGGTACCACGCAAGTACTGTAAAGCAGCTCAGATAATCGTTTTTGCTGGCAGAGATGCGAATGGGTTTGCATAGGTCACATTGCAACTAGCTTATGACTGGTTCAATACGCAACTAGAAATGATTTTAGCTGCAGGGTAGCTACTTAGTACACCAGCTCATTAGCTCACCAGCTCACTTTAGTTGAACAGCTCTTTCATCATCAGCTCTTTAACTCACCAGCACGTTCAATAGCTCTTTAGTTCACCAGCTCACTTCTGTTCAACAGCTCTTTATATCAACAGATCTTTGTATCAACAGCTCTTTAGATGGCGACAGAAGATTAGAGTTTGATACTTTACTTCTTTTAGGTGACCATTAATTTTAGTTTAGTTCAATTGAGTGAACTAGTTTGTTCACCAACTCTTTAGTTAAACAGCTCTTTTGTTCGACAGCTCTTTAGCTCATCAGCCATTCAACGGCTTCTAAGTTCATCAGCTCACTTTAGTTCAACAGCTCTTTAGTTCACGAGCTCAGTTTAGATCAACAGCTCATTAGTTCAATAGCTCATTTCGTTCAGTAATCTGGTGATGAGTTCAATATTAAAGCCAAGCAAGATTCTACTCAAGAGGGAGTCTGCGCCTTCGTTTACGACTATAAAATGTTGGGCGGCAGAGTATAAACGAGGCATCACGAGCTACCAAGACGAACACCGCAGTGGTCGACCAATTGAGGTGTCCACTCCAGAAATGGTTAAATTAACCAAACAAATAAAAGCGTTTAGTTTGGCCATACCGAATCTTTTATACCCTCCACCATGGACTGCATTCAATTTTATTTCTGGAAAAATGGACATGAAACGATCATTTTTGTTTAAGTAAATTATTAAAACAAAAACGAACGCTGCAATTTTTAGGCCGCAAATTCTTTAGCCAAACTCTTCACCTGCAAGATGTGGTGTTTATGGCTTAAACAAGCCTTTTTGGGAGCGACATCTATAGGTGGACTATAACAAAATATGAACTGATTTAAAAAATTGTTGCTGTGATGAATACCTGTCAAAATAGAATACAAACTGCAAAGTTTCTGCTATATTGCTTTACAAATGTGATATCTATGGCTCGTACCCCGTATTTTGGAGCGACCTCTATAGGGAAGCTATAACAACACATTGACCGATATGGCCCATTTGCAATCCCAAACAGTTGCAGGTGCAACTACATACAAGAACTAATTCTACCAAATTTGATCAACCTAGCTCTATTATTACGGACTGTAGCGTGATTACAACAGACGGACGGACATGGCGAAATTGTCTTAGAACTTTAAGATGATTAAGAATATACTTATACTCGTATATACTTTATGGGGTCTGAATGAGAGAACTTGAAAGTAGCTCCAAAAATAAGAACTTCAGCATCATTCGTTCAGTCAAATTTGCTCATCTTCGAACTTACCCGGAGATAGTGAAAAATAATACAGCATAACAAATTTAAAGTCAATCATTTTATCTTTTTTTGTAGAGTTATCGTGAGTATCACACAGGCAGACAGACGGACGGACGGACATTGCTTAAATGACTTAAAACAAGTAAGAAAGTTTCAGTCGGGTAAACCGACTAAGGTATACCCTCACTTTGTGAGTAATGTAATATTGAATATTACTCGAATTATTCTGCCAATTTGTGTGGGAGGTACCAGAAGGGGTTTATCAAATACACCTATTTTTCGCTGAACATTAGATACATTAAATTCATTGCACTGTGCCGAATTATAAGCATTTATGTGCACCGGTAAAAACGTTATGAGATATTAAATTGTGGTATGATTTGGGCATTTTGTGTGGGAGGTACAAAAAGGGGCGTGGCGATAACGCCCATTTTTCACAGGGCTATAGGCACTATAAAAACATTACACTGTACAAAATTTGAAGTATTTTTATACACTGGTTTTAATGTTATAAGCTGTTAACTTTTGGTGCAAAAAGGTACCTTTGTGTGGGAGGTACCAAAAGGGGCGTGTCAACAACACCCATTTTTCCCTGGACTGTAGGCAATATAAAAGCATAATACTGTACAAAATGTCAAGTATTTTTATGCACTGGTATTAATGTTATAAGCTGTTAACTTTTGGTGCAAAATGGTGCATTTGTGTGGGAGGTACCAAAAGGGGCGTAGCAACATGGCCCATTTTTCTCGAGTTGATAGCGACTAATAAACTAATGCTATGTGTGGAATTTCAGAAGATTCGAATAAGTAGTATAGCAGTTATTAAATATTCAATATTTCACAACATTTTAACACTTTGTGGGCGAGGTACTAGAAGGAGTGGACCAATATGGCCCATCTTCGAACTCAGCCGGAGATAGAAAAAAATTAAAATGACCCAAAACGAATATCCGCCGAACATACTTAGGTTCTTAGATCACTCCTTCGATGTGTTACACTTTTTTTCGTAGCAAATGTTATATACAGGGTCTCCCATATTCGACGGACCCATCTGGCAACGCCATAACTTTTGACAGAGATGTCAGATCGCTTAATGACATGCCGCGTTTGAAGCGTCAGTCCAAGCAGATTTTTACCATGGAACAATACACGCCACGCAAGCGCTCTGAAATAGTTGAAATTTACATTCAACAGAAGAAGTCAAGTCAACGTGCTTTTAAAATATTAAAAAATGTGAGAAGTGCGCCTTCTAAGAACACCATTAAGCGTTTATACGAAAAATTTTCGACTGGTGAGGCTCTTTCTAATCCGAAGAGGCCAAATAAAAGTCGACCAAGGCGATCGGCCGAGAATATCGCTGCCGTACGAGCCAGTGTTGAGAGGTCCCCAAGAACATCCCAAAAACGCCGTTCTCAGCAGTTGGGCATGGCTCGGTCCACTTTACAACGGATTATTCGCGTTGATTTGCATTTGTTCCCGTACAAAATTCAATTGACGCAAAGATTGTTGCCTGCGGACAAGCCTCGTCGATTGGAATGGGCCCAACGAGTCCGTGGGTCCGTCGAATATGGGCAACCCTGTACCCTCGTCACACTAAAGTGAGGGTATAATGACCCAACTCGAATTTCCACCAAACATACTTAGGGTCGTAGGTCACTCCTTCGATGTGTTACACTTTTGGCTCCTAGCAAATGATATATACCTCTCTACGATGAGGGGAGAAAAATCTCCAACTTAAAAGGAGTCCCGAAATGCAATCCATTTTGTCTCAAAGGAAAACAAAATCTGTCGTATTTCTTTTCGCAAAGAAAACACAAAGTCTTTGACATAAAAAAGACCCAAGAGAGATGAATTTTGCCAAATGCTAAACAACTCCTTTACAATGATATTGTATATCATTGACATATCCCAACAGTTCTTTACAGAGCAAAAAACCCTTATCCGTCAAAAAAACAAATACGGGCAGGCATTACAATTCAAGAGTTTCAAATTAATTTTATTCATTAACTGAAATGAAATGAAAACAATCTTAACGCGGATCAAATTTTCCCAGCCTTTATAGAATTTTTTTTCGGATGCTGGTATTAACTCATGGCTTAAAAAACATTATAAGCCATACATGTGTTACCAACAACACGGCCATAACCACGACCACCAACATTGACGTGCCTCGACTACTACAAACACAATTAACCACATTCGAGCACATTCATTTGTATTCGACTTTTAATATGAAATGTGGCAAAGATTTTTGGTGATACTGTGCGGTTGGCGTCTGACATTATGGCGAAAAGGATATGAGACACGATATGTCACACACGCTGTGGCAGGCAACATACCTATGTATGGAAATCTATATGTGGTTATATCAAATATGTACACGCAAAGAAAAAGCTGCATTTCGCAGTAAATGCGAGCAAATCATTAACTAACATCAGCTACAGATATGTTTTATCTCATTGGGAATTATAACAAGTAAAAGCGTTAAGTTCGGCCATGCCGAATCTTATATACCTTCCACCATGGATTGCATTCAATTTAATTATTAGAAAAATCTTTGAATATGGAGCAAATCATGAAACGATCCTTTTTGTTTAAGCAAATTATTAAAAAAAAACGAACGCTGCAATTTTTAGGCCGCAAACTTTTCACCTGAAAAATGGGGTATTTATGGCCTAAAATAGCTTTTTGAGAGCTACATCTACACGGGGTCTACAACAAAATAAAATTTTATTTGTATACATTTTATTGAGATGAATTCTTGCCTAAATAGAATATAAGCTGCAAAGTTTCAGCTAAATGTCTTAGAAAATGTGGTGTTTATGGCTTAAATAAGCCTTTTTGGGAACGACATCTACAGGTGGACTATAACAAAATATTAACTGATTTAAAAAATGTTTACTGCGATGAGTTCTTGTCTTAATTAAATACAAACTGCCAAGATTCAGTTAAAATGCTTAGAAAATATGGTATTTATGACTTAAATACGTATATTTTGGAGCGACATCTATAGGGTGACTATAACAAAATATGAACCGATTTGTAAAATTTTTGCTGTGATGAATTCTTGTCGAAATAGAATACAAACTAGAAAGTTTCTGCTGAATTGCTTTGAAAATGTGGTATCTATGGCTCAAAAACCGTATTTTGGAGCGACCTCTATAGGGGAGCTACATCAAAACATTGACCAATATGGCCCATTTACAATCCCAAACAACCTGTAACTATAAGAAATATTTGTACCAAATTTGATCAACCTAGCTCTATTATTACGGACTGTAGCTTGATTACAACAGTCGGACGGACGGACAGACGTACATGGCTAAATCGTCTTAGAATAATAAGAAATGTACTTTGTCAAAGCTGTAAATTGTTTAAAATTTATTTTAAATGCAATTCACAGTTTCTTTGCGTGTACGATTATTTTCATATACGATTATGTATATGCAGAGGCATAGACCTACATATAATTGTATACGTGAGCGGCGAACACATTTTTTAGTTGTTAATTATGTTTACGTTGTCTGATTTAAGTTGATTTAACTTTTCATAATTCCCAACAACAACAAAATAAATAATAAAAAAAATAACAGCAACCAGGACTAATTAAATCCTTGCTGTCACTAATTAAACGAAAAAGGGATTCTTTTTGGGAATGCAGAAAATGCTGCGAAGGCAGATTAACTGAAAGGCTAAGCAATGGCTAATTGTTATATTAAAATCGCAATTTCGATTTTTGTAATCTTTAAGAACCTTAGGACCTTTTCACTGGTATTATTAACCCCCCTTCAAATATAACCGCAAAGTGGTGCGTGACCAATGGAGTTTTCTTTTGTGCCAAAAAATTTTATTTTTTCTGCTTTTCACCCAAAAATGCCTTTTTGCGTTAATAAAAAAGAAATGCTGCACTGTAACAGGGCTTCATTATACCCTCCACTATAGGAGGGGGGTATATTTATTTTGTCACTCCGTTTGTAACGCCACTAATATTGATCTGAGACCCCATAAAGTATATACATATATTATTAATCGTCGTAAAATTCTAAGACGATTTAACCATGTCCGTCTGTCCGTCTGTCCGTCCGTCTGTTATAATCACGCTGAAATTTGGTACATATAACGGGTGATCTAAGTAGAGATACTTTTTTCAATAGCGTTTTTTTGACAGATCACATGTGAGTCGTGTCATGCTGTCATGTTATTTTGTTTAATATTGTTTGGCATTTCATCATGGAAAGACTTACGCCTGAACAACGTTTACAAATTATTCAGTTTTATTATCAAAATAATCGTTCGCCAATTGCGCTAAGTCCATTTTTTTTAAATAAAAGAAACGCTTTCCAGTCGACCCACGACCTTGACACCCATGAGCAACATTTTAGCTCTCGTTAAGAGCTATCTTTTTGCCATTGACCGATTCCCGATCCGACGTACCGGAATCATCGGTCCATATATATTCAAAAATGATGCCGGTGAGAACGTAACCGTCAATGGCGACCGTTATCGTGCCATGATAACCGACTATTTGATGCCTGAAATTGAAGCTCGTCATCTCGGTGACAATTGGATTCAACAAGACGGCGCCACTTCTCACACATCGCATCAATCAATGGATTTATTGAGAGAACACTTCGGTGAGCAGATAATTTCACGTTTTGGGCCGATCGATTGGCCACCAAGATCGTGTGATATCACACCGTTAGATTTTTTCCTGTGGGAATATGTAAAGTCTAAAGTTTATGCGGACAAACCCGCTTCGATTCAGGCCTTGGAGCAAAACATCACGGGTATCATTCACCAGATACAAAATGCTCGAACGAGTCATCGAAAATAGGACTCAACGGATGGACCATCTGAGACGTAGCCGCGGACAACATTTGATAGACATAATCTTCAAAAAATAAATGCCAAAGAATGTTCTTTCAAATGATAATAAACATTCTCCATTCAATTTGAATTTTCTGTGTTTTTATCTTTAAAAAAGTAGAGAACCTCGAAATGGATCACCCTATACTTCTTATATCTGCAGGTATGTTGGGATTGGAAATGGGCAATTTCGGTCCAATTTTGGATATAGCCCCCACAAATGTCAGCTGGTCGGGCCGAAAATTGGAAACTGGGTTTTATTTATACCCGGTATCCTTTACACGAGCTACGGTAGTCATAGGTCCATGTTTTGATATAGCCGCCATACAAAGGTCCCTCTAGATTTGACTTCTTAACGCCAAAAAATAACTCAAATTTCAACGAATTGGGTTGAAATTTGGTATAATGAGTGTATTAGTACCCGTAATCATTCACGTCCGATCCATGGTGGAGGGTATATAAGATTCGGCATGGCCGAACTTAACGCATTTACTTGTCTTCTTTTGTAAAAAATGTCACTATTGCACGGTACAAAAATCCGACATTGCAAACCTGTATTTAATGGAAGGGGTGGACGCTGCCATACAAAACAGACGTTTTTTAGCGTCGAGCGCATAGCCTAAATAACCGCGTGTGTACGTTCGTGCTTTTTATAGCCTCCACCATAGGAGGCGGGTATATATATTTTTTTCACTCCATTTGTAGCACCTCTAAATATTTATCTGAGACCCCATGAAGTACGAGGTATGTTCAAAGAATATCGCCAATTTTTAATTTCGGCGGGCTACGTGTATTTGATTTCTGATATTTTTATAGCGTTATGTTGGTACTCATGTCCATTACTTATGCTGACAAGGTCGGCCATTTTGAATGCTTGGATGTGTTTTAACTTGTCTTCGATTGTTATCTATTTCAGAAAATGGATCAAAGAATCTGCATCAAATTTTGTGTGAAAAACAAAATAAAGTGCGCTGACGCATTCCGAATGTTGAATGTGGCATATGGTGAAGCTACCTTGGACCAAAGCAACGTTTATCGGTGGTACAAAATGTTCTTAGAGGGCCGAGAAGACAGCGTGCCGGACGCCCGAGCTCACAGTTTTCTTTGATTGCAGGGGCGTGGTGCATTATGAGTTCTTGCCACAGGGTAGTACGGTCAATAAAGAATTTTACCTGCAAGAAGCAATCCGCCAAAAACGCCCGGATTTGTGGAAGAACAAAAACTGGCTTTTGCACCATGATAACGCCCCTGCACACACATTGTTGCTTGTGCGTGAATATTTGGCCAAAAACCAACACAGTAATGGTGCCGCAGCCACCGTATTCCCTTGACCTAGCCCCTTGTGACTATTTTTTGTTCCCAAAACTGAAAAGGCCCATGAAAGGACGAAGCTACGCCACGATTGAGTAGATAAAGACGGCATCAAAGGTGGAGCTGAACAAAAAATTATTATTTGAAGTGCTTCGAGGATTGGAAAAAAATTGTTGGCAGAAGTGTATTATATCCGAGGGGAATTACTTTGATGGGGACAAAATAGATATTCATGAATAAATAAATACATTTTGAAAAAATACAAAATTCGCAAATTTTTTTAACATACTATGTATATGGGGAATTCCACGACAAATCAACGGTTTCAAAAAATGTCTGTTTTGATTTTTCCCATTTTTTTACAGTTTTTAGTACCCCCGCAGAAACGCTTTGTGGAATTTTTTGAGATTTTTCCGATAACTCGTTCAAAAGTTATCGACATTTAAAAAATCTTAAAGATATGACTCTGTGTGTCTGGTTATTGCTCATAACATCTTAAGTAATGGTCCGATTTGAAAAATCTTTTTATTGAAATGTTGATATTTTTCGGTACTTTTCAGAAAAATAATTTAGAAAGTATTACAATTTCAATTTTTTAAATTGTTTGTACTCTCCGATTTTTGCAAATTTTGTATATGTTAAACTTCTATTAATTCTCTAACACATTTGCTTTGGATGGAAGTGGGCCTAAAATTATTTATATTTTTTTTTTTAATTTTTTTAAATTTTTAAAGAGAATTGTTCGTTGCTAGCCACTTTGCTTGTGACTTGAAGGCTTCGGACTAATGCTCCACGCCAAAGATCAAAATAAAGGAGACACTTCAGGAAGTATTTCTTCCAAAACACCCGCCACCCCCGCGGATCGCCTTACCCCTGATAATCTGCCTCCAAAAATAACTATATATCAAAAGTAGTTGAAATCTATGGATTTTTTAGGTGATGTATTCGACAAAAAGATTCATTGTGAAAAATACTATAGGTGCCCACAATACACATTTATGGAAATTCAACGGTTTTTTAATATATCGTCGTTTGGATTTCCGAATCAAAACTGACAACTGGTATAAAAATTAGAGTTATTGACACGCCCCTTTTGGGTGCCTTAGAAACAAAATTGAAAAATAAAAAATAGAAAAATTATATTTTTGAATTTCCATATTTTTACAATATGGGTCATAATTTATACATTTATTTATCCACTGAGGTTTTGCAAATAAGCATTGTTCCCTTCGTTAGAATGCCAGCTTTCAAAAAATGGAGCAACAATTATTTGCGATTTTTTTTCTATTTATTACACCGTCCAACAAATTCAGACTTTTTGATTGGAAATAGAATAGCGCCCCTATAATTCTGAAAGGGCATGTTGAGTAGATCATTTTTGTAGAATAAAATTATGGTCCAGCTGGTCTGCATTTTTTATTTACAGTGGGTCCATGTTTTCATTTTTTGGTCATAATACTAAATGAAATAAAAATGATGTAAGTTAATGCCAGAGAGATTTCTCATTCTCTGAGTTATATAGTGGAATTTTATGAGGATCATTTTTGTGGAAGATCTTAACCCTCTAGCTTCCCTCTTAATGGGTCAAGTTGGCCCTTTTTTCGAAAACATCGAAAAAAGTCATTTCAAAAAGCACATTTATGGAATAAAATATTCTACGAAAGTTTTTGCCGGACAATTTCAGTGGGGGTCGCCCAAGACACCAAATGCTGTAATTTGCAGTCTGAGAGATTTCTCATTGTCAGAGTTATATAGTGGAATTTTATGAGGATCATTTTTGTGGAAGATCCTAACCCTCTAGCTTCCCTCTTAATGGGTCAATTTGGGCCTTTTTTCGAAAGCAGCGAAAAAAGTCCTATCAAAAAGGACACTTAACGATTAAAATATTCTACGGATATTTTTGCCGGAAAATTTCAGTGGGGGTCGCCAAGGACACCAAAGTTGTAAATATAGCTCTTTACGCTTAATTAGGAAAATTACAAGCTAACTTATACAAAATATAGAGGGTGGGCCTAAAGAAACCAAGGGGTGTAAAAGTTTAATAACTTTTTCGTTTATTAATTTTTTTTTATTTTTTCTTCCAGATTATATAATTTACAAAAGGAAATTTTTTTTACACTAAGTATGAAAAATAATGTCTCTTAAATGACCACCGTTTTCAGCTTCGCACTGATGGGCTCTTTTTAGAGCATTTTCCATAACACCTTTCAAAACCTGTGGCTGTAGCGTTCGAATTTCTGCAACAATGTTTGCCTTGAGTTCAAGGATTGTCTCTGGCTTGTTCACATACACTCGCTCCTTCAAATAACCCCAAAGAAAATAGTCGGTGCTGTCAAATCTGGCGATCGCGCTGGCCAAATAATTTCCGAATTTCTGGAAATTATTCGCTCTCCAAAAATTTGACTTAAAAGTGCCATTGTGTCTCGGGCAGTATGGGCAGTGACTCCGTCCTGCTGAAACCACATACCAGGTCTGTTTTCAAGAGCAGGACGTAAACAATTTTCTATCATAAGCCGATACCGCTCTCCATTTACGGTTACAGCACCCAATGACATTTTCAGATGTGATCCCACACCATACTGTACACCTGATGGGGTGCAATTGGCGTTGATGAATGGCTCTTGGATTTTGAGACCCCAGAACCTACAGTTATGCTTATTAACAAAGCCATTCAAATGAAAATGAGCTTCATCACTCATAATCAAATTTTTAATAAAGTTGATTTCATTTCTGGCCAACTCTTGAAATTTAACTGCAAAATTCAAAAAACTGCAAAATTATATAGACAAGTGTTGTCTATATAATCTGAAAGAAAAAATAAAAAAAAAATTAATAAACGAACAAGTTATTAAACTTTTACACCCCTTGGTTTCTTAGGCCCACCCTGTACTATAAAGTAAATTTAAAGTCGTAATAAATTGTAAATTTTAAGTCGTAATAAATTCTAAATTTAAAGTCTTAATAAACAATCCACATTTGCTCAAAAGGGTTATAATTGTTGGTGACATATGTGAGATGGTGCCCTTGTGGCAAGAAATGTTAGGTGATCACTAGTCTTGTGGCCTTGCCTTATTAGCAAAGAATCGGCTCTGCCGAAATTATTACCATTCTTACTTGTCTTTAGAACAAACCTCGTATATTTGCCTCCCGTTTCGCAGTATTACTTCTGCCCTCCCCCACCCAAACAAAAAGTCTCAAATTAATGCCAACCAACATAAATCACAGTAAAATATTTATGATATTTTTCCCAACAATTTGCAATGAACCCGATTTAAAGTCACATATATTTTCACAAATAAGCGGCGAAAAACCACATTGGTTTGAATTTACCCCCCAACATTGGCTGGACCGCCCAACCAAGGGTCAGATTTAATCCAAAAAAAAAACAATCCTTGACCATTTTTTGGGAAGAGCATTGATTAAAATGTCAGACATTCATTACAATATGCAAAGGCTATTCTGGGATTCCCTCCATTGCATTCCGCTGACCAACAAGAAAAAACGGTACAGACAGACAGATGGACGGACATGCGGTTTACATCAGTATTTTTGTGCTGATTTGCGATTTACTCTGTTCTGCAAAGAAAAACACCAACCATTTTCGATTGAAGGCAGGGAAAGGAAAATGCGGGAATTTGACCTTTCTATCCCCCAACCCTCCCCCAACCCTCCCCCTTTACCTTTTCAATCACTCCCCGTTTTTGTGTTGCCTAGTGAAAGCCAAGTTACATGTCAAATGCTGAATTGCTGCTGCTGCCACTGAGTTTTGGTTATTTGGTTTCGACTGCGTTGTAAAAATTTCAATTTCAATATTTTTTTTGGGTTCCCGTGAATCGCTATATTTTCCCGCGAAATTTATTATTTTTGCGAATATTTCTGATGTTGTTATTAATTTTATTTTATATTGCCTTTGTTCTGTTCTTGTTGATGGACGAATTGGAATTTTTGTGTTGGCAGCAGTGTTGATGGTTGAACGTGTGTCTTAATTGAATGTGGAATCGGTATCCATCCAACCAACAGTACTTCAAATGAATAATAATAATGCCACTGCTACCACAGTGTAGTGGAACAGTGGAGAAAATTAGGAAACGGGAAATAATTCCACAATTTCTTAAACATACAACCAAGGGCGACAAAACTTGGCCTAGTTGTAGAAGAGATGGTGCACATTGAGGCTCTGTAGCTTCATCCGTAAATACCAGAGAGGGTCTTAATTAAAAACTGAAATTATTAAGAATCTTCTTAACAAGTATGCCTAGATTTTTCGAAATATCTTGTTAACTTAAGAAATAGCTTGCAGCTTTTGCCGCAAAGCTTGACATGCTTGTAGAAGAGGTGGTTCACTTTGAGGTCCTGTAGCTCCGCCCTGTAGCTCCGCCCTGTATGACATAGAAGGTCTCATTTAAAAAAATATATTTTCAAGTCCCTTTTCTACAAGTAGACCAAGATTTATCACAATCGGTTGCCAACGAACAGAGTGTGACAGATAGATGTCAGATTCGATAATATCATCCATGTTAAAGATAACTACATCGAACCTCCCAAAGCTGCTGGTATTTGCTAGTCATTTATATTTTTTTAACAACTCCAGCTTTTATGTGGTTATGAAACACTGTGCCCACAGCTCGTTCTCATCACTGCCATTGCCGTGCATCAGATATTCTAAAATATTAAAGTGAAGACCGCTGTGCCTTTTATTTGGCATTTTCAAATCAATACATTTCTGTAACCATCCAATGAGTTGGCCACTGAGTGTCTATTATAGGAATACAGTAGCATATTTTTTATGAAAATAATTGCACAAAAAAATGCACACATAGTTATTGTGCGAACAGGCTGGATGGATTTTAATTGGTTTGCTAGACAATTGGACGACAACGAAGCATCTTTTTAATTATGAACACATTGAAGGTTTATTTTGTATGCATTTGTCCATACAATTAACTACAAAGGAGTGATGGAAATTGAAAGTTAACTAATAAAAAAATATTTATATTATATATATCCTCCTTTATATTGTATATACCCTCCACCATAGGATGGGAGACATATTCATTTTATCACTCCTTTTTTACACCTTTAAATATTGATCTGAAAGCCAATAAAGTATGTATTTGGGGAATTCCACGACAAATCGATGGTTTCGAAAAACTATGGTTTTGAGTTTTCCTATTTTTGTATATTTTTTAGTACCCCGCAGCAACGCTTTGTGAAATGTTTGAGATTTGTTATCTATATTAAAATATCGTTAAGATATCACTCCGTGTTTCGCGTTTTTTGTCATAACTTCTTAAGTTATGGTCTGATTTGAAAAATCTTTTTTTGAAATGTTAGTATTTTTCGGTACTTTTCAGAAAAAAAATTAGAAAAATATTAAAATTTTTTATGTGTGCGATTATTAATTTTCAGAAAAAAATTAAAAAAAAAAATTTGTGTGCTATTTTTATGTTTTACAATTTAAATGTCATTTTTAAATTGTTTATACTCTCCGATTTTGGCGAATTTTTTATATTTTAAACTTCTATTAATTCTCTAAAATATTAGCTTTGGATGGAAGTGGGCGTGTGCAATTTTTACTTTTCAGAAAAAAAATTTAAAAACAATTTTTGTGTGCTATTTTTAAGTTTTACAATTTAAATGTCATTTTTAAATTGTTTATACTCTCCGATTTTTGCGAATATTTTATATTTTAAACTTCTATTAATTCTCTAAAATATTAGCTTTGGATGGAAGTGGGCCTACAAATATTCATATTTTTTTTTTTTTCAATTTTTTAAAATTTTTAATAAAAAATTTCGCTGCTAGATAAAGGAGACACTTCAGGAAGTATTTCTTCCAAAACACCCGCAGATCCCCTTACCCTTGATAATCTCCCTACAAAATATCTATGTATCAAAAGTATAAATAATTTTAGGACCACTTCCATTCAAAGCTAATATGTTAGAGAATTAATAGAAGTTTAAAATATAAAAAATTCGCAAAAATAGGATAGTACAAACAATTAAAAAAATTACATTTAGGGCCAATTCCACAATCTCCGGTTATCCTACATTTAGAGCTAACCTACAGTTATAGCTGTCAAATTGTACGAAATTTCTATTTTTTATCTGTGAGTTAGCTCTAACCGGAGGTTGTGAAATTGGGGGTTAAATTGTAAAACTTAAAAATCACTCAAAATTAGTATTATTTTTTTTTTCTGAAAAGTACTGAAAAATACCACCATTTCAAAAGAAAAAAAATCAGATCGGACCGTAACTTAAGAAGTTATGACCAAAAACCCGATACACAGAGTGATATCTTAACGATTTTTATACCCTACACCACACTGTGGTACAGGGTATTATAACTTTGTGCATTTGTTTGTAACACCCAAAAGGAGAAGAAATAGACCCATCGTTTATTATACCGATCGACTTAGAATCACTTTCTGAGTCGATTTAGCTATGTCCGTCTGTCCGTCTGTCTGTCTGTCCGTCTGTCTGTTTGTCCGTCTGTCTGTCTGTCCGTCTGTCTGTCTGTCCGTCTGTGCATGTATTCTTGTAATCAAAGTACAGGTCGCAATTATGGTCCGATCTCGACGAAACTTTACACATATCTTTCTTTTGGCCCAAGGACGATCCCTATTGAATTTGGTTAAAATCGGTTCAGATTTAGATATAGCCCCCATATATATGTTAGACCCGATTTGACATGTAAGCGCTGTAAAAACTTTATTTTATATCCGATCAGTATGAAATTCGGCAGGAAAAGGTTTCTTATTACATGAATGAACTCTGTTAAATTTGGAAGAAATCGGTTCAGATTTAGATATAGCCCCCATATATACATTACCCCCGATTTGACATATAAGCGCTGTAAAAATGTTATTTTATATCCGATAAGTGCGAAATTTGTCAAAGAGAGGTTTCTTATTACATGAAGGAATACTGCTAAATTCGGAGAAAATCGGATCAGATTTAGATATAGCCCCCATATATATGTTACCCCCGATTTGACATGTAAGCGCTGTAAAAACTGTATTTTATATCCGATCAGTGCAAAATTTGACAGAAAGAGGTTTCTTATTACATGAAGGAATACTGCTAAATTCGGAGAAAATCGGTTCAGATTTAGATATAGCCCACATATATACGTTACCCCCGATTTGACTTGTAAGCTCTGTAAAAATGTTATTTTATATCCGATCAGTATGAAATTCGGCAGAAAGAGGTTTCTTATTATATGAATGAACACTGTTAAATTTGGAAGAAATCGGTTCAGATTTAGATATGGCCCCCATATATACGTTACCCCCGATTTGACATGTAGGCGCTGCAGAGACTGTATTTTATATGCGATCAGTACGAAATTCGACAGAAGGAGGTCTTTTTACATGAATGAGTATTCAGGGTAGATCGGTTCAGATTTATATTGATTTTCCTCCTGATTTGTTATCAGGAGGCTATAGAAGTTGTATTTTACTTCCGATCATTAAAATTTTCCAGAAAGATGTTTCTCAATTTAGGAACGAATATTGCATAATTTAGCGATTATCGTTTCAGAATTAGATAATATCCCAGCAAAAAAAGAGCACCCAAAGAAGCAATAAAAATCCCCAACTTATGATCCGGAAGTTGTTCTAATTTGGATTTTCACCAATGAATTTAACAAGGGGTTGTCGCGCCGGGGAAGTACTTCTTTGTCACCACTTTTGCACAACTCTTTTAAAGCACTGTAAGATTTGCTTTTTTGGTGTTGTATTTATTTGATGAATGTATGTCGTTCTTATTAACATCTTTGGGTCCAGAGATTTCATTTTTTAAAGGAATAGAAATGTTGACATAGGGAAGGGAACGTATAAATAATATACTATTGGCCAAAGAGATTAACGATCATATATACATATTTATGTATGTTTAGGACATTTGAAGATGTCTGTAATCTGTATGGTGTAGATGGCTCTTGAAAAGTGTGACCCCATAGTGTAATTAACATTATCACAAAAAAAGTTTTCCGTAGCCCCGGTTCAGAGAGTAGTAAAGTACCATAGTGTGGTACAGTATGTATGGTATGGTATATTTAATTACCATAATTTATTTTAAAATTATTTAATTATAACCTACACCACACTGTGGTACAATTTATTATGATTTTATGCATTTGTTTCTAACACCAAAAATGAGAAGAGATATATAGAACCATCGTTTATTATACCGATCGACTTAGAATCACTTTCTGAACCGATTTAGCTATGTCAGGTTGTGCATGCGTTCTTGTTATCAGGTCACAAATATAGTCCGATCTCAAAGAAATTTTGTACATATCTTTATTTTGGGACAAGACAATTCGTATTGAAATTGAAAGACAATCCGCATTTCTTTCGTCTACGGCGAACGATCAAAAATCTCTTAGCTATTTGAATATCAGTTTAGAACCAGATATCGTAATATATATGAATGTACCTTCGATTTAGCTTATACCCTCTATAGAAGATATAATTTCCTTTCGATATTCATGAAATTTGGTAAAGAGTGTCTTATTTTAACAGTTAATATCTGTGTGAACAATATCGGTTCAAATTTACATATAGCCCCACATACTCGCATGGATGTGTACCTTCCGATTTAGCATCTAAGCTCCATAGAAGTCATATTTTAGCCAAATGTACTATATTTTACACAAAGAATTTTATAATCCGAGAATAAACGGTCACTAGCAAGGTTGGAAAAATGTGTTTTCATGTTTTACATCAGAGCATTATTAAATTTGGCAGAGATTAGTTTATAGAATCACGAACACTGCGAAATTTGATAAAAAAATGGATGCCCTTCAGATAAAGGCCAAATTTAAATACAGACCCATATAGAATTTTGCATCTAAAATAGGTGTCAAACACGATTTATAAAAATCAAAACAGCAACAAGAGAACAACTACAAAGGTTAAATAGATGAATACAGTACGTTCTGTCTAATACAATGTGAGTTACGCCTTTTGTTCTGTATCAAAAACGAGCACTTGATGCTATGTCTTTTTTTCTTGAATAAAATCGTGATTTTTTGACGAAAAACGAATTTTAATTTTTTGAGGGTTACGCTCTTGGGCATTTCTGGTGACGCTATATTAACATTTTTGGAAAGTATAAAGTGTTGTTCATAAATTCAGTTTTTATCGCAATCCAATGTACTACAATTCCAAAATTTAACATATTTCGAAGAAAATCAGCAAACTTTGAAATGACTTTATGTTATTTTAATCGGCTATGAAAAAGTCGACTTGTAGGTCCGATTTATCAACCTAGTCGACTGAAACGAAATTTAATTGATGAAAAAGTCGACTAGCTTCCAGAACCATTCACTAATTCTGATATAGTCGCCATATAAATATATATTTCTTCCCTTTAGCACTATAGACGCAGTATTTTACATATATATCATAGCCCTCATACATATGTTCCTTCCGATCTGGACTTTTATCACTTCACAAGATTCATTTTACATCCAATCGTTTTAAAATTATGCATTCTTGGGTTAATAATTTATATTCCGAAATTACATTTTGGTTAGTTATTTAGAAGAACTTCATTAAATGCCGAAAAAATTTTCATACTTATGAATTGGAAGTACTTATAATGTTATTCTTTTGGAAGTACTTCTTTTATTTTTTGCTGGGATGTTTCTACACATTTACCAATTATTCCAAATTATTATGGCAATGACCCTTATCGCATTGTTAGGGAGGTGTAGGGTATTATATAGTCGGCCCCGCCCGACTTTCTGCCTTTCCTTACTGGTTTAAACATAGATAACTTCTGAACGAGTTATTGGAAAGATCTCAAAAAATTCCACAAAGCGATTCTTCAGGTGTTCGAAAAAAATGGGTAAAATCAAAACCGAATTTTTTTTGAAGCCGGGTAAAATTCTAAGACGATTTAGCCATGTCCGTCCGTCTGTTGTTATCACGCTACAACCTATAATACTTTAGATAGGTGGCTGAAATTTGGTATAGATACTTTTTAAAGCTGCAGGTAACGTGGGATCGAAAATGGGCAATATCGGTCCATATTTTGATATAGCCCCCATATATAGCATCTGCCCGATTTGACTTCTTAAGGCCATAGGGACCACAAATTCCAACTTATCGGGTTGAAAATTTATAACTGGTTTTATTTATACCCGGGACATTACAAACGAACAGCGGTAATCATAGGTCCAAGTTTTGATATAGCCCCCATACAAGGGTCCGTCAAGATTTGACATCTTAACGCCATAAAGACCACAAATTCCAACTAATCGGGTTGAAAATTTGTAACTATGGTTTATTTATACGCGGAACATTTCAAACGAACAACGGTAGTAATCGGTCCATGTTTTGATATAGCCCTCCTACAGGGGTCCCTCTAGATTTGACATCTTAACGCCATAGAGACCACAAACTGCAATTAATCGGACTGAAAATTGGTATTTAGGCTTTATTTATACCCGGAACATTTCACACGAACAACGGTAGTAATCGGCGCATGTTTTTATATAGGCCCCATACAAGGGTCCCTCTAGATTTGACTTCTTAACGCCATAGGGACCACAAATTCCAACTAATCGGGCTGAAAATTGGTAACTGGAGTTTATTTATACCCGGAATTATTCTCACGAACAACGGTAGTAATCCGTACATGTTTTGAAATAGCCCCCATACAAGAGTCCCTCAAGATTTGTCTTCTTAACGCCATAGGGACCACAAATTCCAACTAATCGGGCTGAAAATTAAATTATCATATTCTGTATGATAAGGTTAGGTTACGAGTGAAGCCAATTTGATTGTCTTAGAAAACTCAAGATTTGGCGACCAAACCTGCCAATTCCCCAACGAAATGACAGCCCAGTACAGTAAGCCGCCTTCTAGAGAGAGCAGATAGAACACATAAGGTATTCTATAGATTCCTCCTCCTTCGTCTCCACAGCTTTTGCAAAAGTCATTACAAACGAGCTGCAGTCTCTCTGCGTGCCGTCGAATAAGGCCGTGTCCCATCTATAATAAGTGTTCTTATTTAGAAAGCTGTTGAATATTAATCTAGGATAAGTTTGGCTGAATTCAGAACTACAACTTCTTCCGCAGAATGTTATTTAATTCGTATGTAATACAAAACATTAAGTATGTACAAGTTTGGCTTAATTCAGAACTCGAACTTCTACCTTTGAATATTTTTAATACATATGTAATACAAGTCATAACCACTGAAGGTCGTCTGTAAGGCGTTGAAGTAGCTGTAAGTCCTTCCAAAGGCATTCATTTGCTATACCAAAATATTTAACATTATTTTTTTAAATTGTCTGCATCGATGAAATATTCTTTTCTGTAGAAAGTCTTCTGGAAGACATTTATATCAGCTCTCTACTTTAGAAAGCCATTGAATAATTTCCTAGGTCAAGCCATTACCATAGAAGGTTGTCTGTAAGGTGTCGAAGTGCCTGTCAGATCAGCTTCTGGAAGGCCTTAATTTTATGATATTTTATGCATTCAGACAGAACTCTTACTTCTTCCTTAGAAAACAGTTCAATACATGTCTAATATTACTACAGAAGTTAGCATGTAAGGCCTTGAGGTACCTATAAATCCTTACAAAAATATTTAATATGTATAAGTATTTTAAGTCATCTGTATCGAGACAATTTTTCTTGTAGAGTCCATGACATTTCATTACCATGGAAGTATTTCTGAAAGGCTCTCATACCCGTTTTCATCTTAAGAAAACTGTTGAATACTTTGTCTAGGACATGTCATTACCAATGAAGGTTGTCTGTAAGTTATTGAAGTATCAGTTAGTACCACTTGTAGATGATCCTCATTTTATGATATTTATTTTAAATTGTATACA
Organism: Eudasyphora cyanicolor; assembly: GCA_963930755.1. NCBI lineage: Eukaryota > Metazoa > Arthropoda > Insecta > Diptera > Muscidae > Eudasyphora > Eudasyphora cyanicolor. The sequence continues at coordinate 133,149,479 of OZ005738.1, forward strand.
TCAAGAGGATCTTACAAAATCTAGGACCAATATTTACCATGGAAGGTCTTCTGGAAGGCCTTTTGGACTCAAAACTCACAAACTTATCAAGGATGAGTAACACCTTTTTCGTAGAAAACTCTTTTCGTTTTTTTCTTTTCGAAAACCTTTTTGGCAGTTTGGCTGAATTCAGAACATCTACTCCTTCCTTAGAAAACTGGAAGGCTCGAATAAACCCGGGATCCCGAATAATCCCGGGAGGACAAATGTCTACCATAGAAGGTATGTTGCAAATGCTTTCTTACTGATTTTTGATGGACTCAAAACTCGCATTCTTTTTTAGAAAACTATTGAATCCAGGATATGTTACACTTCTTTCGTAGAAAAATATATTTTCGGCATATCTTCTGTAAGACTTTCCTACAATTTGTGGATGATATGAGAACTCCTACTTATTCCTTAAAAACTGTTAAATAATTATCTAGGACAAGTCATTACAACGACATTACATTGCCATACAAGGTTGTCTGTAAGGTGTAGAAGTACCTGTTAAGGCTACTTTGGGTTGATATTTATTGTAAATTGTCTACATCAAGATGATCTTACAAAATCGTAGATAAATATTTACCATAGAAGGTCTTCTGGAAGACTTTCTTGCTAGTTTTCGAAGGATTCAAAACTTACACTCAAAAAATGTTCATCACACCAAATTTTAAATATCTGATTACCCTTTGTGGTAATTTAAATGCTTCACAATAAAAATGATATATTTTTGCGCATCTCTCCCTGACATTCATTGCAATTGGCTATAAATTCAAATTGTATTTGCCTATTGTTAGATAAGCAACTATGCGGAAATGACAATTTTATTTGTTGCCAATAAAATTAATTTCAAATTCTGTTAATTGTGAAGCAATCGTTTGATTTTTGCAAAATGTTTGTTACATTTTAATTAATGGTGATTTATGCCAAAAATAAATGTAGAAATAATACATATTTATAAAAAATTTCTAGTGTGGGAATTTTATTTATTTCTATGAACTACAAAACAATGCAAATTGACATTCTAATTTTACGGTCCAGGCGAAAGCCGGGTTACAAAGACCATGTGGCAAGTTTTTGCAGCGACAGACCAGAGCCTCTGGTGGGAATCGAACCCACGACCCCCAAACTCATAGGCGGCAAACTTTTTGAGTTTTTCTTATACTTCAAAAGAAAAAGGTTGAAAAAATGTCCTTTAAAAATTACATGGAATTGTGATACGTTTTAGAATGTATTCTCACTTTTCCACAATAGAAATTGAATACACAATTTAAACTAGTTTTTTCAAAAGAAAAATGTTTTAGATTAATTTCAATCCTCAACTTATTCTGCCGTGAAAGTTAAGCTGTCAATCAATATTTGAAAAAAAAAACAAATGAAACGTATTGAATTGAACATTAACCTTCATTTTGTTAATTTTCCTGTCAAAATTTCATGAAAAATAATGTCGGTGTTTCCATCTCAATCCATCTCTCCTGATTAGCCGACTGGGCGTAATAAAATCTGTCAAAAAAAAAATGATTCTAGGAAAATGAATTTTGGCACATATAGTACATGACGTTCAGAACGTGCCATTTTTACAATTTTTGTACACCACACCAGCAGAAATAAACACACACACACACATGTCCAACCATTCATTTCTAGGAATTTCCACACATCTGACCAAATAAACCGGCAAATGCTTTGCCACGTCCAACAATCAATGACCTCTGGGTTTTAGGACCAAACAACGATATGTACAAGAGCAGCAATTGTGCTTCTGAGTTGTTGTTTTTATTTGACTTCATTCATGAAGGCTGGTGAGAAGAGAAGGCCTTGAGGAAGGCCTTTTTACCATATTTAATTTTTTAGGAAACTTTTCATAGTTGTCTAACGGTGTTTTCTTTTGTGCCAAAAAATGCTACATTTTGCATGCCTTTCGCCCCAAAAATGCCTTTTTGTCTTCGATTGTAAAATAAATTCTGCACTGTGAAAGGGTTTCGTTTTCTTTTGTGAAAAATGTCGCACTTGCACGGGGCAAAAATGCAACATTTCAGCCCTGTATTTAATCGAAGGGGTGGACACTGCCCTGCAAAACAGATGTTTTTTCGGCGTCGATCGAATAGCCTAAATAACCGCGTGTGTCCGTGCGTGCTTTTTTATAATGAAGTTTGGTTAGATGCTTTATTTAGGCGGCGCCGTGGAGTATTCTTTGTTTTTAGTCTACTTTTAGTGAGTTAAAAGGCTACACGCTGAAAAAAAATCGCTTCTGTAGTATATTGTCCCAAACATATTCGGCTTGAAACATATATATGTTTAGGGTACACTCTAAACATATAGTATTTGGTACATACAAAAATTATATATTTGGGAAGATGTCCTTCTAAACAAATCTTTCGTTTGCATCCCAATAGGTTATTATTTGGGACTATTATTTCCGAAACAAATATTTATTTGCATTTAAGTATTTGAAAAATACATAAATTGTATTAAATTTTTCAGAAATTCAAAGCTAATTTTTAGAAATGTTAAATGTTCGTAAAATAATAATAATTGAAATCGTATAATCTTGGATGAAAATAAATTACTGAAGGATTGACAACTAATGATGGCTTGGAATACTCAGAAAATTTAAATGATTAATTTAAAACGGAAGTTAATATGGGAAGTATAACTGGGAGGTACAATTGAAAACAAGGAAAAATTAAAACTGAAATTCGAAAAAGTCAGTAAATGTTTTGAAAATTTTTTAAATAAAATATATTTGGAGAAATTCCTAAACAATAATTTTATTGGTATTTAAACACATATTTTATTTGAGAAATTTAGTTTGCAAATAAATTTTGTTGTAATATATTAATATATGCGTTCCAAATATATTTTATTGATTTTCAAATAAAATTTATTTGCTCAGAAATATATAATATTTCAAAATTTGTGTTCCAAATATATTTTCTTTCGATTCGAACATATCAAAAAAGGCGATTTTGCCCCGTGTAGTTTTTTGCATTTTTGTTATCGATTCTGACCATAAAAAATGCAGCAGTACAAGAGGGTGTAGGCGACATTATTAAACTGCTGCTCTCTGACAGGGCAACATCTTTTTTTAGAAAAGAAATCACCATAAGACTATTAAGTACCAGTAAGGTCTCCTGGAAGATCTTCATTTCATTCCCAACAATATTTATTTAGAGCTGTCAATATCTAGAATATCTTGGTGCAGGACAATTCATTATCATGGAAGGTCTTCAGGAAGGCTTTATTACCAGTTATAGATGAATTCAAAACTATACTTTTTCGTTAGAAGTCTGTAGAATACCTCACTGGGACAAGCCATTACCATTGAAGGTAATCTGTAAGGTGTTTTTATAAGTACCTGATGGGACGTTAAGAAGACTGCTGAAAAATTATCTAGGAATAGTCATTACCATAGAAGGTTGTCTGTATGGTGTTAAGGTACCTGTTAGAGATTCTGGAAGGCCTTAATTTTGTGGTATTTATTTAGAATTGTCTACGTGGAGAAGATATATGAAATCGAGGCCACATATTTTCTATGAAAGGTCTTCTGGACGAAGACCTTTGGATGGATTTAAAACTAATATTTATCCCTTAGAAAACTTTGAATAATTATTTAGGATGTGTCAGACATTCTTGCCAGTTTTGATGAATTCAGAACTTATACTTTTTCACTAGAAAACTGTATAATATCAAGGAGTGGATCAAATCAACACATATATGAACTAAGCCTGAGGACAAAAAAAAAATTACCACTTACGAAATTTGTCACTCTTTTCGAGTCAAAATGATTTAAAAAGTCCGCTAAACATATATAGGAAAACCTTCTAACCATTATTGGATGAATTTAGAACTCCTACTTTTTACTTAGAAAACTGTTTAATATTTATATACTACAAGTCATTACCATTGAAGTACTTCCGGAAGGTATTCATTTAATATCCCAAAATAATTCATAGGTATTTTGAATTGCATATCTCGATATTCATAACAACGAATTGTACCGGAGTTTGTAGTACAATTTATTAGGGTGATATTTATTTTGAATAATTTACGTCGAGAAGATCTGCTTACAAAATCCGAGTAAGGTCTGATGAGGGCGGAGATTTTCTGTTTTACAGGTACGATAGACATTGAATTCTTGACATATATTTTTACACACCCAGGCTACGTCATCATCACCGAAGGTCTTCAATTAGGTGTTGAGGTATATAAGTAAGTCTTTCTCTTTAGACACATTTAACCTGACTAAATATCATAAATCTAAATCGTTGTGATTGAAAAATGTTTTTTTAGGCTAACGGAGTGTGAGTAAAAATTAAATGAAATATATCGAAAAGGTCTTGGAAATATTAGGACACGTTATTTTATACTGAAATATATTCTATACTCGTAAGCTGGCATTCCCACATAGAAGGAATTTTGCGTCCTTTCTCTTTCCATTCTTTAGCATATACTGGGCTTATCCCCGCACAGTGGTTTAGAATAGCTAACTTTTTTCACAAGTGACGGACATAATTCGTCCAAGGCGAAACACTCGTTTTGTGTGCATTTTTACATATGAATATTTAAAAAGCAGCCAAGAGTCTATCCACACGGCACACTGGAGCCGAAGGTACTAAGTGTGTTTTTGAGTGTACATAGGCAAGCGTCTGTGTGAAGGACCTTTACGGTCTGCTATGTAATCACAACAGCCTTCAGGCGACATGGACATGGTCTTTGCCTTTATGGACAAATAAATGGCAAACTAGAAGAGAAAACAAAGTGGACACTCACACCCAAAGAGCCAAAAGTGAATGCAAAAAATAAACTTTAAACTTTGTGGGCGATATTTTTCTTTTTGTGTTTATTAAAATGTTCTCGTTCCGGCGAGATGACAGACTATTGAAGAAGAAAGGATAAGAAGGAGAGACGGATGGACAGACTGTTGGGAGGACGGACAGACACATGTGCCAGCTCACTTTCGCTGAGGCATTTATATGAGAACTATTATTTAGGAATTTTAACAACTAAACATACCCTCGACCACACACACCCACATTTAGCATATGTAAATGTAGAGCGGCTATAGGACACTACAAAGAGTTAGTAAAAAGCTTTAAAGGCTGACACAAAGCAGTTGACACAATAGGATGTATCAATTTGAATAAAATTAAATGAAACATTTATGTTTATTAGGCAGAGAGACGGACAGAAGGTCGGACGGACATAAATAATTTGTCCTTAACATTTTGATACCTCCATTCTAAACTATGCTATGTGCAAAAAGGTAGTTTTTCAGGAGAGGCGATCAAAGTTTGATGAATTTTTAAAATATGTGTGGAATTCCTTTATAATGCATATCGAATGACCTGTACTGTTTTGTGAATAACTTTTGAATGGTTTAACGGATAAACATCAAATTTTACCTGAATATAATTTGGAATATTTAGAAATTAAAAATTCAATCTCCCCAAAAAACCATGCTAAGTCGACTTAGTCATAAGCGCCATTTGTTGAAGTAAGAGAAGATATTTTATTTATTTATTTATTTATATGAATTACAATACAAAGTAAATTTATATTCTAATTTTAAGGTCCAGGGAAAGGCCGGGTTACAAAGACCATATGGCTGAATTTTGCAGCGACAGACCAGAGCCTCTGGTGGGAATCGAACCCACGACCCCCAAACTCATAGGCGAGTACGCTACCAACTCGCCTACTGAGCTATTATTTGCTGACTTTTCGCACTGCACTTTCATAGAAAACTATTTGTTGGCACCATAAATATAATGTCAGCATTAAACTTCAATACGACCTTAAGTTATAAACTCTCATTTACAGATACTTACAAAAAAACAAACATTGTATATGTATCGGGTGATTCATCGCGAGGTCTGATTTTCAATTAGCCTTTTTTTATCAAACTGCTTTGTCATTTTTGTTCAGTATAGCTTGGTGAAAAGTCATCACCACAACAGCGTCTCCAAATTCAGTGAATGGACTCTGGAAAAACTCAATAAAAATGTGGTGTTTTATCGTGAAATTTTGTGCATTTCTGGTTCAATGGCTAGGTTAATAAACACATTTTCCGTATTTGGGATGATGAGCAACTTGAGGAGTACCGTATGCAACCATTACATCCATTAAAAACAAGCGTATGGTGTGGTTTATAGGCTGATGGAATCATTGGTCCGTATATGTTTAAAAATGAGGAAAATCAGAATGTTACCATTAATGGTAACCGTTATCGCACCACGTTTCAACAAGACGGCACTACGAGCCGTACAGCGCGTGAAGCAATGACCGTTTTGAGAAATCATTTTGGGAAGCACTTAATTTCAGGTTTTGCTACGGTAAATTGGCCACCTAGATCGGGCGATATCACACCTTTAGAAAAAAATGTTCTGGGGATATGTAAAGCCTGAGGTTTTCAGGAATAAGTCAGCTACGATTGACGCTTTGGCAGCTAACATTACTATGCTCGAACGAGTCGCCCAAAATTGAACCTTCCGAATGGACCACCTCAGACGTAATCTTACAGCATGTCTTGGATCCCCAACTCTAACAAGGTTTGTAAACAGAGGGACCCCCGACAAGGAGGAATACTGTCTCCACTAATTTGGAACCTAGCGGTGAATAAAATCGTGGCATATGCGGACGACGTGGCAATCGCAGTGAGTGGAAAATTCTTAAACGTCCTCAGAGACATCCTACTGGTGGCTCTGAACAAATTGGCTAGATGGTTTGGGCGTTAACCCAAACAAGACCTAATTAGTTGTCTTTACTAGCATGAATAATGTTCCACATGTCGACCCTCCACTTCGAATAAATGGATATTATCTAGTCTTTTCAGAAAGTGCAAAATTTTTAGGAATAATTCTAGATAGGAAACTCTGATTTAGACTTAACGTATCCAACGTCGCCTTATATTAATGCAAAAAGGCAATAGGGTCGCGGTGAGACTTCTCTCCTAAAATCTCCCATTGGATATATCGATACCTCCATTCTAAACTATGCTAAGTGCAAAAAGGTAGTTTCTCAGGAGAGGCGATCCAAGTTTGATGATTATCTTAAATTTGTGTGGAATTCCTTTATAATGCAAATCGAATGACCTTTACTGTTTTGTGAATAACTTTTGATTGGGTTGACGGATAAACAAAAAATCTTGACTGAATATAATTTGGAATATTTAGAAATTAAAAACGCAATCTTCCTAAAACTATGCTAAGTCGACTTAGCATGTTTTAGAATGTAGGTATCGATATATAGCAGTAGTTCGTCCAATACTGTTATACGGCATTGTGTTATGGTGGACGGCAACTGACAAACTAACCATCACCAACCTACTGTCAAAAGATCTGAGAGAACTGCCTGCCTGAGCATAAGCGGAGCCTTAAGGACTACAGCGACTGAGTCTGTATAAACCCTTTTCCATATACTGCCGATTAATAGCGGCACTAAGATTAAACTGCCTATATAGGTAGAGGTACAAGAACTATGGTCACATGAGGATAGTGTGGTGCTATGGTAACCGACCGAGTGGACAATACATATACAGGGTGGCTGATATGTATTGCAACCAACTTCAGGTTGCTATCATTTCTAAACCGCTAGTCTGATAGCTGACAGATTTATTTCAGTGACAGTTCATTTTATTGTTTACAAGCTTACAAAAGCATTTTGATCTATTGCATTCAGAAAAAAAGTGTTTCGTGATGGAATTCAAGCGTGATAGTGTGATTGCTTTATATTTGGGTGGAAAAACACTAGTGGCTATCGTTAGAGCCCTCCAGCATTTAAATGTGAATAAATCTTTTGTTTCTCGTACCATTGCTCGTTACCGTGATAATGGCAGTGTTGCATCGCGTCCAAAAGGTGGACGAAAAAAAAACGGTAACAACACCAGAAATGATCCGAAAAGTCAAGGCCAGATTTGATCGAAATCCACGCCGCAGTGGTAGGAAAATTGCTCGTGAGCTGAACATATCGCGAGAACGGATACAACACATATTAAAAAAATGAGCTTGGACTAAAGCCATTGAAGTTCCAAAAAGTGCAAGAGCTCACCGATGCACAAAAAAAGTTAGACTGGAAAGAGCCAAGGAGTTGCTTCGCTTGCACGAAAGTGGCCATTCCAAATTGAGCAGTTTGTGAACAAACAAAATGATCGGGTTTACTTGCCAAAGAGGTCAGCTGAAAATTTACACCTTCGATTGGCCACCAGAACTCAAGCGCCGCCGATGGTAATGGTGTGGGCCGCCGTAACGGCCGATGGTCGCTCCCCGCTCGTATTCATCGACCATGGGGTCAAAATAAATGCCGAATATTATCGGGAAAATGTCCTAAAGACAGTATTGAAGCACTGGGCAGACAAACATTTCGGCCGCAGACCATGGACATTCCAACAGGACTCAGCACCATCGCACTCAGCACGCGTCAACTAAGAATGGCTTAAAAAGGAGGTTCCTCGCTTCATTTCTACCGCACAATGGCCACCAAGATCTCCGGATCTCAATCCGTTGGACTTTTGCACCTGGGGCATTTTAGAGAGTAAGGTTCGCACTAAAAAATACCAAAGAATCGAACATCTCAAGACGGCGCTTCGCCGGGAATGGGCCAAAATACCGCAGAGCCACTTTCGTGCAGCGTGTGATGGCTTTGTCGCCCGTTTGAAGGCCATAATTCGTGCCAAAGGTGGCCACTTCGAACAAATCTAAACTGTTTCTAAAATTTTATGTTATTTCCGACATTTTTGCTTTTGAACAATAAAATTAAAAAAAAAATATAGCGCTTTACTTTGTTGCATTACATATCAGCCACCCTGTACCAACTGTGTAAACCTTCGAGAGGTACTACATCTCTATGATACCAGCCAGAGATGAATGGTTTGACAGAATAACAGGTAATAGAAATCATCTTCACTTCTATACGGATGATTCGAAGCTTGGTGAACAGCTTGGCTTCGGAGTACAGTGTGAAGACCTTAGTTTGGATATAGCTCACAGACTACCAGATACCTGCAGTGTCTATCAAGCCGAAATAATGGCAATATGGAAAGTCACCAAGTGGCTGAGTCGCAACATAGTATCCAATACTGGCGTTGTCACTTACTCGGACAGCCAGGCTACCATCAATTCTCTGGAGGCCACATCCCTAAATTCACAAACAGCCCTCGACTGCCGCAGATCTCTTAACGAGATAGCAGAGCAGTTTAATATACACCTCATATGGGAGCCTGGGCATAGGGATATCCCGGAGAACTGCAAAGCTAATGAACTTGCTAGGCAAAGGGACGTCCTATCAAAATCTCGAAGAATTTGCATATATTGGTGCGCCACTATCCACGTGCAAGCTTTGGCTTAGGCACGAGGCAATCAGGCAGTCCAACGAAAGATGGACAGAAATCGGCATCTGCAGGGTAGCTAGACAAATTTGGCCAAGGTATGACCTGAGAAGTTCAAAAGATCTCCTCGCACTCGAGAGGACCAGATTGATCGGCGAACACGCCAAAAGATTGGGTATTGACTACAATGCCTTCTGCAGAAGCTGTGGAGACGAGGAAGAAGTGGAGAGCATTGAGCACTTGCTATGAGACTGTCCCGCTTGGGGTAAATGACAACTGGAAATACTGGGGTCAACCTTTCTAGGCAGTCTAACAGATATTTCCGGTACCGATATTCGTATTATCGATAAATTTGTATATCAAACAGTTCGGTTTCGATGAGGGGCATTTCAGCCCGTGGTAACACTAGGGACCTAAACTGGTCTAGGTGAGTTGGTAAAAAAATACGGCTGCCACCCTAACCCAGTCATGGCCAGAATTTTTTCTTTTAACTGATAATAACAATTTAAGTTCACTTTAAAATTTATGTGTTATATTTTATGTTATAAATCAAACCTCACGATGAATCACCCTTTAGATAACATTACATATACGCATACAAGAGCTTCCGCTGCGTTTTGGATACTTGGAAGTAAGTCATAGGGATGTGAAGTAGGGACCTTCGTCCGTATGATGGTATAGATTAATGTATGCATGTATGTACATATGTATATGTGTTGCCATAAATGTTACTTATATTGTTCACTGCACTACACATGGACGAGTGCATGGAAGAGTACCCTTTTCTCTCGCCCTCTTTACATGCCCTCCCATACCCCATTCTCCCAGAGTCCTGTCATTTGGTCAGACATGAGGTGGAAGTCCCCGAAACCTCTTCTTCCATTTCCTTTCCTCTCAGTCAAAGTCCATGGTTGTCAGTTGGCCTTTTGGCAATTGTTGCAGACAGTTTGTTGTAACTTAAAGTGCCATAAAAATAGATTTATTTGTCTCTATTGTCGCGTGCAGTTCAGTAAATATGTTTTATGCATGCTGAAGCATGCATGAGTTCATTCCGACACTCGAACGAACAAACGAACGAACACTCATTCACAGTGAAAGCAGGCGCAAGAGCAGGAAGGGAAGGCGAAGCCAATGCAGGAACAGCACTAGCATTTGTATGGCAACAATACATGGCCAGCAGACCACTGGAGAGTGTCAAGTGGTTGTTGCTGCAAATGTGCTTGTCGTTGTTGTTGCTATTGTTGGAGAGGACACAAACAAATTTATATTTTAAACAATAAATTTCTATACGTATACATACAGCAGTATACTCGTAATAGTAGGTTTTTTTTATTAAATTCAATTAAATGTCTTTAAAAAATATTTACACAATATCCGTTGACAATTTTGAGAACATAAAACGGGAAATATGGTTCATCTAGTTTTTGTAGGAAATCGGTGCAAACGATTAACATTTATTTTAAATTCGAAAGTATTTAAATTGTATAGACAACAAAAAACCGGTTGTAGCTGAAATGTCTTAATGTGGCGCAAAACGGTGCTCCTCCCAAAATCACCTGGGTTCCAATGTCGCTCTTGGGGTCACAGATAGCAAATTAATATAACATTCAGTCTCTAGAGAAAGAGAGAGAGCGTATGAAAAGCCCAATTCAAAATGAAACAAGAAGTAATTAAAAGTCATCTTGAAGTATTAGAGGGAGACAAACTTCATAGCAGCAAGCTGGGCTAATATTACCACGAATGCTTTGACGTTATGCAAATCCTCAGAATCCAATGATTACATGAAAGACTCGGTTGGTTAACTGAAGAGGATGATTAAAGCCGCGTAGGATAAAAATTGTGGAACGTTCTCATTTCACCTTGTTGAATTAACGAGAGGCGACTTAACGAATACTCTTACAAAGGATCACATCATCCAGATCCTCGAACTGAGTCCATGTGGTACGAAACCCCGATGAAAAGACAGAACTTGAAGGATGTAGGGCACTCCATGTTCAAGTGATCTTGGAAGACCACAGTGGTCGACTCTAGTCTAGAGGAAGACCACAATGGTCGACTCTAGTCTAGAGGAAGACCACAATGGTCGACTCTAGTATAGGGGAAAACCACAGTGGTCGACTCTAGTCTAGAGGAAGACCACAATGGTCGACTCTAGTCTAGAGGAAGACCACAATGGTCGACTCTAGTATAGGGGAAAACCACAGTGGTCGACTCTAGTATAGAGGAAGACCACAGTGGTCGACTCTAGTATAGAGGAAGACCACAGTGGTCGACTCTAGTATAGAGGAAGACCACAGTGGTCGACTCTAGTATAGAGGAAGACCACAGTGGTCGACTCTAGTATAGAGGAAGACCACAGTGGTCGACTCTAGTATAGAGGAAGACCACAGTGGTCGACTCTAGTATAGAGGAAGACCACAGTGGTCGACTCTAGTATAGAGGAAGACCACAGTGGTCGACTCTAGTATAGAGGAAGACCACAGTGGTCGACTCTAGTATAGAGGAAGACCACAGTGGTCGACTCTAGTATAGAGGAAGACCACAGTGGCCAACTCTAGCATAGAGGGAGACCACAGTGGCCAACTCTAGTATAGAGGAAGACCACAGTGGTTGACTCTAGTCAAGAGGAAGACCACAGTGGTTGACTCTAGTCAAGAGGAAGACCACAGTGGTCGACTCTAGTATAGAGGAAGACCACAGTGGTCGACTCTAGTATAGAGGAAGACCACAGTGGTCGACTCTAGTATAGAGGAAGACCACAGTGGTCGACTCTAGTATAGAGGAAGACCACAGTGGTCGACTCTAGTATAGAGGAAGACCACAGTGGTCGACTCTAGTATAGAGGAAGACCACAGTGGTCGACTCTAGTATAGAGGAAGACCACAGTGGTCGACTCTAGTATAGAGGAAGACCACAGTGGTCGACTCTAGTATAGAGGAAGACCACAGTGGTCGACTCTAGTATAGAGGAAGACCACAGTGGTCGACTCTAGTATAGAGGAAGACCACAGTGGTCGACTCTAGTATAGAGGAAGACCACAGTGGTCGACTCTAGTATAGAGGAAGACCACAGTGGTCGACTCTCGTATAGAGGAATTAATAAACCAAGTTGTCTGTTAAGGCGTGGATAACTCAACACATCCATTGCTAAGGAGTAGATACCCCAACTGGTCTCATACTAAGGAGAATATATCTCAACTTGTCGTCTACTAAGAAGTAGATAATCCAAATGGTCCTCTATTAAGGCGTAGATAACCAAATTCGCCACCTACTAAGGAGTAGATAACTCAACTGGACATCTGCTATCGGTAGATAAACTCCCAACCATCTGGCATTTTCCTATGTAGTAAAGATGACCAAACTTGAAATCTACTAACCATTATATAACCGAAGTGGTCCTTTACTATGGCATAGATAACTCAACATTCAATATACTAAGGAGTAGACAACTTGTAGGGCTTGAATAACCCACCTGGCGCCATCTAAGGAGTATATAACAGAACATGTCCTCTGCTATGTAGTATATAACCTAAATGGCCTCCAACTAAGGAGTAGATAACCCAACTGACACTATTAAGGCTGGGAAGATAACTCAACGGGACGTATACTAAGCAGTAGATAACCACGTGGTATTTTATACCACGTGGTTATCTCTCTGCAAAGGAGTAAATAACCCAACTCGTCGTTTACTATGGAATTTATAACCCAACTGGCCCCCTACTAAGAGTAGGTAACACAACTTGCCCTCAACAAAGGTGTAGATAACTCAACTGGAAATCTACTAAGTAGTAGAAAACACAAGTGGCCCTCTATTAAGGCGTAGATAACTCCACCTACTAAGAGTTATAACTCAACTGGACGTCTACTAAGCAGTAATTAAATAAACTGGTACTTTACTAAGTAGTAACCAACCCAACCGATCCTCTATTAAGGCGTATATAACCAGATTGGTGGAGCATAACGCTCAACTGGACGTCTACTAAGCACTTGATATACCAACTGGTATTTTACTGAGTAGTAGATAACCCAATTGACCCGCTACTAAGAAGTGGAGTAGATAACCCTCAGGAACATTACTAGAGAATAAATAACTTCACCTGTCCGCCAACTAAGGAGTATATAACCCATCTGTCCCTCCAATCGGGAGTAGGTAATCCAACTAGCCGCCAACTAAGGAGAAGATAATTGCACTGGATGTCTACTAAGCTTATGCAAGGGCGGTCCCAAAATTAGCCGACCTGATTTAAAGATGGCGGTAGTAGTTTGAAAAAATTACTTTCGTGAAAAAATTACTTTGAAAGGTCTCAGTCCAACCAAAATTAGGCTTGATTCTACTTTGGGGGAGCCTGCTCCTTCGTTTACAACTATAAAATGTTGCGAGGCAGAGTTTAAACAAGGCAGTGTCTACGTCAGAAATGGTTAAAAAATCCACAAATTGGTATTGGATGACCGTCGGTTGAAGGTTCGTGAGCTAGCTGAATTCATAGGAATTTCAAAAAGTTATATAACTCGTATATTGACGGAATATATGATGATGAGAAAGCAGTGCGCAAGATGGGCGCCGCGTTTGCTCACACCACTTCATACATACACCAATATCAATGAATTAAAGTTCGAATTGCTTCAGCACGCACTTTATTCGCCAGATTTAGCTCTACTGGAATACTTCAAAAAATTGCTCAGTGGAAAAGGATTTGCCAACAATGAAGAGGTGGACGTTGCGGTTGATGGCTATTTTCAGGAGCTACACAGTTCTTACTATAAATAGGGTATCAAAGATATTGAAAATCGCTGGAAAAAGTGTATTGAGTAAAAAGGAGATTATGTTGAGAAATAAAGAAAATGTTCCCAAATTTGTTGTGTTTTCTTTGTTATTTCGGCTAATTTTGGGACCGCCCTCGTATAACCCAACTGGTCGAATATTAAGGAGTAGGGACAGATGTATGCTGATATACCACAGCCAACAATATTGTTTGGTGCATTGAATCCTAGTTGATAGATATCAATCAGGTCCTAAGTAATTAGACCATTGATAGGTGAAATTTAACCAGTTCGGGGATCAGTAGGCTCAATAAATTGACATTTCATTTCCCATAGGGTGGGAATCCCGGCTGAAATTTTACTCTATAGGGGTTATGCTTTTATTTCAATAGGATCTCGCCTTGTCAAATTATATATACAGGGTTTTCAAATTGTCCCTTCTTTTTTGTTTGAAATTACAGTCAGTCAGCCCATGCTTCCATTGGCCTAATAACTCATTCAGCTTCTCACTAATATATTTTCAAATTATTCCTGCTTTTCTTTCTTTGAGTATTTTCTTTTTATTTCGGCTATTCTTGTGCTCACAAAACGACAAGGAAATTTCAAAACTCCAATAAGCCTTAAAGTATACTTTGACTTGTATTCACTTTGTAAAGCCTTAAAGTATACTACATATAATGTTTATACTTTTTAATTTTTGTACTCAACTTTTGCTCACAGGACAAGGGTTTGATGCCTTTCAACGTCTCCGTGGTCCTTGGACTTTTACCGTTGCCCCGATTTTATTTTTTAACTTCAAAAAATGTCCGTGTATTTCATTTTTTGGTGAAAATTCCTGAGATTAACTTTTATGTCAGCGCTTTTGTGTTCGTTGTTTCTTTTCTGGCGTTTTTGGTAGTTGGCTTTTTGTTCTTTGTTTGCCAATGCGTTATTGTGGTGGTCCTCGAAGTCGCCGCCACTGCCGACGTTTGCCGCTGCTGTTGGCAACAACATTTACGATTGTTGACCTTATTCCAGAGCGTTGTTTGTTTGTTACAAAAGCCGCCCTGTTTGCGATACTTGAGTTTTTTTCGCTATGCATTTTATTGCAGTTTATTCGTTCGTTACTTGGTTTGTTGCACTCTTTCGCTCGTCCATTCCCTCCAAACCCTCCTTTACACTCTAAAAAGTCCCCCAATGGCCTCAAAAAAAGAAGAAGAAAAAAAGCACAGACTCAAGACCCAAGAATCTACCAAAAATTTTTGTTAGTTCTACAACACACTGACAACTATTTACATTTATGTTGATGTTGATGGTGATGACGATAGTTGAAATTTTTAACACTCACTACGACGAGCTCCGACGTGTGCTTGACTGAGTTTCCGCTTCCCATTTTGATTTTTTTTGTTGTTTGCATTTTTTCGCAACTTTTATGCTTGGATAAAAATTTTATTGTATTTTTTCTGGAGGTTTTGTATGGAAAGCGTATCACTACTGTGTTTGGGTGTGAAAAGGAATGCCAGGACGATGGCTGCCAATGTGAATGTGTGATGAATACAATGGCTCAAAGTTTTTTTCTTCTTTAGTTTTTTGGTAGTATTGTGAAGTGCAAAAGTCAACTGAAATTGGGTTATCTGCGAGAGCTGAGTGCTCTGTCAAATTGAAGAATCTATAGCAGTAGTAGCGCTCAATGAAAAATTAAACATAACAAGCGAAAGTTTTTCAATACTAATATTTCATAAATAAAAATCGCCTCTGTGAAAAAATTTGGATTTCAGAAATTAATTAAATAATTTTGACATTTTGTTCTTAAGCTATGACCAAATTTTCATTTATACTATACCAAAAAAAAATTAAAGATTTCAAATTGAGCAACGAATGAAATTTTGAGATTTATATTTATTGATTGAATTGCGAATTACAAACATATTTCTTTTTCACAAAAAATAGTTTTTAAAATTTTTAGTTATAGACAATAAAAAAATTAAAAAAATATATATATTAAAAACGTTGGTATTGACAAAGACAACAAAACATTTAAATACGTAAATTTTGTCGTGTCTTTAGTTTAGGTCATTTATTGTCATTGACTCCAAATCGATGTCAATGTCTTTAATATTGGACACTGTACACTCATTGAACAATCCTATGACCGTTCAGAAAAGATCTGTAAGGTTTTTGTGTCGATTAAAAAAAACGATATTAAAAACCCTGAAGCTTTTATCTTCATTGAAAAATTGAAAAAAAGATATCCTATTTTGAATGAAAGCTCCAAAGAGAAAATATCCTTTAAAATAAGAAATAAAATAATAAACTAAAAATAAAAAAATCTAATTGGACAGATTTTATACAAGAGACATTATAAACTTTAAACTAAGGACATTTTACACAACAGACATCACAATCATTAAACTAATGCCATTGCATACATAAAATTAGGACAATCTCTTTAAATTTTTTTTTCAAATTTTTAATGATTTTGTCCCAATAGCGCTGTAATCTTTAAAATAAAGATATTTCATATTTAGTATTAAGTAAGTTGACTTTTTTTAGTATTGACTTTGTTTCAATGATTAGTGAGTAAGTCCATGGAAAAAAATCATTAAAATAAGAAAAAAAAATTTGTGTATAATTTCTGAACTCTGTAAAAAGATTTAATAATATTTTGAAAATATTTGTTACAATTTTAAGGAAATTTTATAAATATTAAATATAGAATTTCCTTATTTTAAATTTGTATTAGGATGTCTTTGGTGAAAAGTGTTTAAAATTACCTACAAAAATATAGACATTTCATACTTGAAATTAGGAAAATTGCCTATAAAATAACGACATTTTGAAACTGGGACAATTGCCTATAAAATAGCGACATTTCACACTTGAAATTAGGACAATTTGATATCATAATAACGACATTCCATACTTGAAATTAGGACAATTTCCTCAAATTGAGAAAACCTAATTCTAATGATTTTGTTCATGGACGTTCTAGTATTTAAAATAAGGACATTTCATATTTAATATTAACTAACATGTCTTTATTTTATGCATAGAATCGCTATTTTAAAGATTAGGATGTCATTGGAACAAAAAACTTTACAATTTTAAAAAATCTTTTCGGAGTATATTTTGAGAATTTAAAATCAATAACTCTAAAGCCATCATAACCTATAACATAAGCGTAAAGACATTTCATACTTGAAAATAGGACAATTGCCCATAAAATAACGACATTTCACACTTGAAATTAGGACAATTGCATATAAAATAACGATATTTCATACTAGAAATTAGGACAATTTCCTCAAATTGAGAAAACCTAATTCTAATGATTGTGTTCCAAAATTGTAACAAAACTTTTCTTAGTTTAAAAGATATTTCTCAAAAGGAGAAATATCAATTATTTTCTTATAATTGAAAAAAATTCGTAATTCTAAGGGCTTTGCTCCAAAGACATCTAACCGTTAAAATAAGGATATTTCATATTTAATTGTAAGTAATGTGTTTTTATTTTAATTATAGAATCTCATATTTAATATTAAGTAATGTGTCATTATTTTAATTGTAGAATCTCATATTTAATACTAAGTAATGTGCCTTTATTTTAATTGTAGAATTTCTTTATTTTAAGTATTAGGGCGTTCCAGAAAAAAACACTAAATTTAAGAAAAATTTGTATATTTTGACAATTTAAACCTATATAAATTCTACGTCAAATTTATCAGCTCTGGAAATTTAATATTAACCAAATTTGACAGATTTTGCTCCACAGACATTCCAATCATTAAAATAAGGAAATTTTACTTTTAAAATTATGACAATTTCCTTAAAATAGATGCAAGCTATTCCTAATTTTAAAGAATTTTCTCCATAGATTTCCAAATCTTTAAATTAGTGACATTTCACCCTTAAAACAAGGGCGACAACATTAAAATTAAAGGCACATTTTTCTACAGACATTCCAATCATTAAAATAAGGAAATTTTACTTTTAAAATTATGACAATTTCCTTAAAATAGATGCAAACTATTCCTAATTTTAAAGAATTTTCTCCATAGATTTCCAAATCTTTAAATTAGTGACATTTCACCCTTAAAACAAGGGCGACAACATTAAAATTAAAGGCAAATTTTTCTAATTTTAAAGATTTTTTCCAAAGACTTTCTTACGCTTAAAAGAACGACAATTCACATTAAAAGTTTCCATAAAATTAAAAAAGTCTAGTCTAATCTAATCTTTAAAATAAGGATATATTTTTTTATTGTTATCTAATATGGCTTTATATGAAGTATAGAATCACTTCATTTCGAAGGTTAGGACATTCGAGCCAAAACCACTAAAATTGGCAAAAAAAATTGTCTGTTTATATTTTTACAGTAAATTGCTCAACTCTGGTAAACAGACGTCCAGAATTTTTAAAATAAGGACATTTCGTAATTAAATTTAAGACAATATTCATTAATTTAAAACAAAATGTTTTCTCATTTTAGAGAATTGCCTTCAAAGATGTCCTAATTTTGAAAATAGGGCCTTAAAATTAGGGCAACATCATTAAAATCTAACGCAAATTTTCCTAATTTTAAATAATGAAAATTTACAATAAAGACATATTTTAAATTAGGACAATTTCATTAATATTGGAAAAATCCTAATCTTAGGGATTTTACTTCAAGTTGGATTTTCAAAATAAGGACATTCATCATATTTAATATTAAGTAAACTATCTTTTTTTTACTATATGACTATTTTAATGTTTAGGATATCCAAGAGTAAAATCTTCAAAAATTAGGAACATTTTTTGTGTATATTTTGCCAATTCAAGACCAACTTATCATTTAAGCCAAATTTCTCGACTCCGATAAATTAAAGGCTTTCAATGAATTAAATTTTCTGTACCCTTAGCCAAACCACTTCAAAACAAAAATTTGGCTAGCTCCTACAATCGATTTGAGTTGGACGCCAGCCAAAGTTGTAGGCTTTCCCTAACTATTACAAACCTTCTTCCATCACCTCCTCCTCCTTCAATGAATAGTATATTCAACACTTTTTCAACAACACAATACTGTTTTACCTCCCACAAAAATTCGAATTTAGTGCAGTTTTTTTGAGTATCGTAGTATTTCTTTTCTTCCCTTTTTGTTTTCAATTTATTTTTAGGTCAACTGATATAAAGAGTGATGTTTGGAGTTTTCGGTTTTATTGATGCGTTGCACACTCATCAGCTCACGGATGCGGGCTGACATCAGAACACCAAACAAACCGGCCTCTGCAGACATGTGGCAACTCCCACAGGATGAAGGCTTGAAAAATTTCCAGTTTTTGTTATTTTTTTCACTTAAAGAGTAAAAAAAAATCATATTGTGTTTTTTAGAATGGAAAGCAAGAGAGCAACAGTCAGTTTAACCGACAAAACACAAGTGCAGAACAAATGCCATGAACGGTTAGACGGACACGGATGCGTCCGTCTATTTATGGACGGACGTATTGGCCTCAGTGAGTAATTATGGTTCTGGTACATGGTGTTGAGAAGGTTTGTGACTTTGGCCAAATGTGTTAATAACTGGATTCATTTGCTAGCTATAGCCCCCTCTCTCACCCTCTCACTTTCGGCTCAAAGTCTCAATGGACTTTACATCAGAAATTCATTTCTGTGCTCATAGTTGCGTGCGGAAATTTGTCATTCATTGTATATTCAAGTTGCCAAGTTACGCATGGCAAAAAACTAGAACAGAACTGCACAGGGATCTCCACAGTAGTTCCAACACAAGGCAAACAAATGTTAGTTGGAGAGTGAAGACAGGAGTGGAGGGAGGGATTATGAAATTTAAAGCTGGCTTGTGACTAGTTAGATTAGCATGATGAAATTGCACATCAACTATTTTTCAAAGGATTTTTTCATTAAAGTTTTTAATATAAAATGTTCACTAATATTAAAGAAATTGGCAAAAAATAAGGATACAACTTTAAAATAAGGTCATGTCATACCGAAACTAAAGACAAAATACTTAATATTAATTAAATTATCTAATTATCATTATCATTTGAAAGAACATTCTTTGGCATTTATTTTTTGAAGATTATGTCTATCAAGACGCGGCTACGTCTCAGATGGTCCATCCGTTGAGTCCAATTTTCGATGATCCGTTCGGGCAACTGTCGAATGACACGCGTAAACGTTGTTCCGATGTTGTTCCAACATTTTCAGAATTTACGAAATAAAATATTTAAATAATAATATTTCATACTGAAATTTAAGGCAACTTACTCAACATTAAGTAAATGATCATAAATTTAAGTGTGAAATGGAAAAGACAATAAACGTTTATAATAAGGACATTCATACTTATGCTGAAGACGATTTACTAAATATAAATCTAGTTAACGTAAAAGAGAAGCCTTGGATGACCGGGGAGATTCGCAACATTGGGAAAGAGGTCCGTAGACTTTACAATAGGGCACGCCGTAAAAAATCTCCAGTATACTGGGACGACTACCATAGAAGACTCAGAGAATATAACAAAATCACAAGAACAGCAAAACGAAACTCCTGGAAGCTATTCTGCGAACAGGTCGATAGCGTTAACGATGTTTCTAAAATTTAAAAGTTCCTCTCAAAAACCCATAGCCAAACCGAAACAATGGTAGACGATATGGGCAGAAGAGTGGACTCAACCGAAGAGATGGTAAGACTTTTGATGAACACCCATTTTCCGCAAGGTACGACGGGCCAGACTGAGATACCGAACTACAGTGAAAATGAGGAACAACTAAGTCATATCATTACAGACCATATGGTCAAAGAAGCCGTAAGAAGCTTTTCACCATTTAAGGCACCAGGACCTGATGGAATATTTCCGGCACTACTACAGATGGAGGTGGATTACATATCAATTCATCTATCCGCCATTTTCACAGCATGTCTAAAATTCGCATACACACCGAAAGCCTGGCAGGAGGCAAGGGTAGTTTTCATACCTAAACCCGGCAAGGCAAGTTATGCAACACCTAAGGCTTATAGACCAATAAGCCTAACATCGTTCTTACTCAAAACCATGGAGCGTATAGTGGATACCATGATTAAAAGTAAGATACCAGGCGAAATGCTAAAATTTAGACAACATGCCTATGTTAAAGGGCGATCGGTGGATACCGCCCTACACGATGTAGTACACAACATAGAAGAATCCTTCAATGGAAAGATGTATACACTTGCGGTATGTATAGACATTGAAGGGGCGTTCAATAATGTACGGACCGACACACTCATCCAATCCTTAGACCAGTTTCAGGTGGACCGGGCTCTCCGAGACTGGATAAGCCACATGCTAAGGAATAGATGGATAAATTGTGGGTCCCACGACATAAAAATAAGAGACAGAGTAGCACAGGGAACACCACAGGGGGGTATTTTATCACCACTCCTGTGGGTCACTACTATAAATAGTCTCCTAAGGATACTAACGGATGAAGGACTTAAACCAGTCTGTTACGCAGATGACGTTATAATACTTCTGAGGGGGAAGAATCCTAATCAACTTTGTAGAAGGGCCGAAACGGCTCTAAAAATTGCATATGACTGGGCTCGACCGAGAGGCCTAAATGTAAACCCAGAAAAGACAGAGATATGTCTGTTCACAAGGAAAACGAAGATTGGTCAGTATGATGACCCGCATTTCCTAAACAAAACAATTCCAGTTTCCAACAGGGTTAAATACTTAGGTGTTATCCTGGACAGGAAACTAAATTGGAAGTGCCACATAGAAGAACGAGCAAACAAGGCTCACATATGCTGGGCACTATGTAGAAGAGCCATTAGCTCAAAATGGGGCCTTAATCCAAGTATGACACAATGGCTCTACAAGAGCGTAATCAGACCTATTTTGACTTACGCATCAGTAGTGTGGTGGACATCAATGAAGAATAAGTGCAACATAATGATATTACAAAAGGTCCAACGAATGTGTTGTCTCGGCATAAGCGGGACAATGAGGACCACATCCAGTAGGGCATTGGAGACGATCTTGAATATCCAACCAATAGAAATACAGATTAGATATGAAGCTGCCCTCACGGCGACGAGGCTCAAAGTGATGGGCGAATGGATCGAAAGCGATCACGTGTCATATCATCAAAAGATAGCTGAGGTAGTGACGGTGGATTTAACTGACATATCATCAGTATCCGACAGAATACCTGAAAGATCAATGGTTGCTGAGTGTGAGACCATGATACCAGACAGACAATCCTGGATTGATGGAACCGTAGTACAGACAACATCTGGAAATTGCTGTTATACAGATGGATCGAAACTAGGGGAGAGAACGGGGCTAGGACTTTACATCGAAGAACCGGAAACCGAACTCTTATTCCGTCTGCCAGACCATAACACAGTCCTGCAGGCGGAAGTCCGAGCAATTACAGAATGTGTGAGCTGGCTTGGGACTAACACAAGACCAACAAAAGTGAATATTTTCACAGATAGCCAAATGGCTATTAGGGCGATAACGTCTAGAACGGTGAGGTCGAGGACCGTTTTAGATTGTAAAATGGCGATTAACGCCTACTCCGAATACGGCACTATATGCATCATATGGGTGCCTGGCCATTGCGGAGTAAGGGGTAACGAGAAAGCAAACGCCTTGGCATCTAGAGCCAGAGACTTGCAAACAACAACATTAGAGAACGCAAAACCCTTCAGAGTTATGCGTTCTGAACTACAAATATGGGCGAAGAACGCCCATATCACGCTATGGAATAGTGAAAACGTTGGGAAGACAACGAAGGTCTTGTGGGGTGACCCAAACGAGGACAAGGCCAAGACCTTACTGAGATTGAGCAAGGTAGAAATTAGTAAGATCATGGGCGTCCTTACAGGACACACATGCTTACAAGCACACCTACATAGGATAGGAGTTGTAGATGACAGCATATGTAGGGCATGCGGGGAGGATGATGAAACGTTGGAGCATTTCCTCTGCCACTGCCCAGCGTTCGCCAACAATAGATCACGTTTCTTAGGAAATGATGCTATACCAGACTTGACCCAACTTAGGGGCGTAGACTGGAAGAAAATTAAGGACTATGTCGACAGTACAGAGTTCCTAAAATAGCTTACCGACCTTTCTAAATAATAACAATTAGAGCGCACAACAGGCCGAATACTGGCTTACGTGTATGTCCAAGGACATGAGGTGGAATTTCACCGCCTCCTCTTCTCAACCTAACCTAACCTAACCTAAACGTAAACTAACTCAATTTAATTAGATTTAATATAAAATCTTAGATTACTTAATTAATATTAGTTTAGGTATGACACGACCTTATTTTAAAGTTTTACCGTTATTTTGTGCCAATTTTATGGCAATTTCTTTAATATTGGGGAAACTTGTGTATTTAATACATTAATGGAATAAATCCTTTGACAAATATTAGAATCATGCTAAACTAACTAATCACAAGCCAGCTTTCATTTTTAAGTAAATTTTATATCAATACCAACTTTTTCAGTATTCAAGAAATAAAATATTTAAATAATAATATTTCATACTGAAATTTAAGGCAACTTAATCAACATTAAGTAAATGATCATAAATTTAAGTTTGAAATGGATTTATTACACTTTTTATAGTTGCAATGTCTTTTAAATTAAAAACATAACGGTTGGCTCCAAAGACAATAAACGTTTATAATAAGGACATTCATACTTATGCTGAAGACGATTTACTAAGTATAAATCTAGTAAACTTAGACTCTAATAGTAAAGACAACAAACGATTAAAATAAGGACATTTGTGATTATACTCAGGACAATTTACTTAATATTAATCAAGTAAACATAAATTCTAATAATAAAGGCATAAATATTTATTTGGCTTTAAATGCAATACAACATTAATATAATGACATTTTATACTTAAAATGAAAAAATCTACATAATATTAAGTAAATTATCTTAAATATATTATTAATGACATTGTCGTTGATTTGGACACAAAGACAATAATATATTACAATTATAACATTTCATATTAAAATTTAAGACAAATTACTTAATATTAGGTAAATTAATTTATGTTTTTATTGCGGTAATGCCTTTAATACAAAAACTCAACTGTATTGAGTTCGGGCCAAACGCAAGAAGACATTAAAATAAGGTCATTTCTAATTTGAACAGAAGGCAATTTACTAATGTTCAGTAAATTATATATCAATTGCAATGTTTTTATTATTCAATTAAATATAAAAAATAAAATATCTAAGTAAATTTTATATTAAAATTTAAGAAAAATTATTTACATTAAGTAAATTATTTTAATGAAAAATGTCTTAAATTTAATTTTAAATGCAGTGATATTGACTCCGTGGCAAACACATTTCACATTCTATTTAAAGACAATTGACTAATATTACAATTAAAATAAAGACATATCATACTAAAATTAAAGACTCTTGTCCCTATACTAACTAAATTATCTGAAATTTATTTCTGAAATGGCATTTGAAGGTAATTTACTTAATATGAAATAAAACTAAGACAATTTACTTAATACTAAGTAAATTATTTTAAATTTAAGTTTGAATGAACTTACTAGAACTATTGGTGTGGCTTTGGTGCCTAATACAACGATACTTTAAAATAAGGACATGTCATCATTAAACTGAAGAAGGTAATTAATATTAAGAAAAATATGTCTTAAAATTAATTTTAAAAACAGTGATATTGACTACGTGTCAAATACATTTCACATTGTATTTGAAGACAATTTACTTAATGTTTGTTTTTTTGTTTGGCTTAAGGTTTGAGGTAAAAAAACTGGCGTTCTTGTTTTATTTTATTTATTAAATGTTCCAATATTTAGATTGAATTCTTCAATTATCTTCAGGGAGATTTTATGGAAAATTCCTAGCAAACAATCCGTTTAGCTTATGGGCTTTTGACAAGTGACCAACACCAGTTTGTTACCTCAAGCCTTATGCCAAACGATACAAATAAACCACTAACATACACACACCAATTTACTTAATATTAACATTGAAATAATGATATCTCGTACTAAAATTAAAGAAAACTGTCCCTTTATTAAGTAAGTTATCTGAAATTTATTTTTGAAATTACATTTGAAGGCAATTAAGTTAATATTAACATTAAAATAATAACATCTCGCACTAAAATTGAAAACAATTGCCTTTATATTAAATAAAATGTTTTAAATTTATTTTTGAAATGACATTTGTAGACAATTTGATTATTATTAACATTTAAATAATGATATCTCGTACTAAAATTAAAGACAACTGGCTTTATATTAAGTAAACTGTCTTAAATTTTTTATTTTCAATAATTATACTATTTGATGACAATTTACTTATTATTGATTTACATCTCATACTAAATTTTAAGACAATTGTATTAATTTTAACTAAATTATCATACATTTATTTTTGAAATGTCCTTAATAACTACGTTTTATTGTGTCATTTCTAATTAAATTTTAAGACAATTGTATTAATTTTTACTAAATTATCATAAATTTATTTTTGAAATGTCATTAATAACTACGTTTTATTGGATACCAAAGAAAAAAAAACAATAAAAGCATTTCACACTTAAACTGAAAATGATTTATTTATTTTTATGCTATTTGTCATAAATTAAATATAGAAAATACAGAAACTGTCTTGGACCATATACAATAAAATAAAAAAAAAATTAATACTAAAACTGAAGACAATTTATTTAATTTTAAGTAAATAATTGTGAATTGAATCTTTAACAAAAAAAACGCCGAATTATCTCTTTCAATTACCATCAATTAAAGAATTATGCATTCTTACTTTTCAAAACACAATTGTCCTTTTTATTTACAATACCTTTCAAACATTAAAGAAGTCCAATTTAGACAACGTCTCTTCGTTTGTTCTCTTTAGGTACCTTTGAGACAAGAATTAGTTATTTTTATTTTACAACATACCTGGAAAGAAAATAAAATGGAAAAAGAAAGTATTACAAATAAAGTCATAATGTACAAAAGACAAACAACATTTAGGAATATGAAAAAAACAAAGTATTTCTTAATATTAATGAAATGAAAATTTCCTTCAAAGAAAGGATGGTAGGAAAAACGCTAAAAATATGAAGAAAAAAACAAGCAAAGGACTTGTGCTACAAAAGCTCAAGGAACAAGAACATTATACCGTACTTAGATAAATCCCTTATGACCGACCAACCGAACAACCGTCTTTTCTAAGGTTGTCATAATCCATTGAAAGGAAGTCTTGTGTTCCACGTGCAGCAATGGTGGCGGTGGGCAAGGGATGGCAAGGACGAAGAGCCGAAAAGTCAACCAAGAACATGACACTGACGAATATGACAGACTGTCAGTCAGTCAGTCATTTTTTCATTTATTGTTTATGATGCCTGAGTGTCTTGAACGATAATGATAATGCGATTTTTGTTGCCCTACCAACTATACCTCCCATACCCCGCCCCGCTTCACATCACACAACTCCGCTCTCGGCGGATTTCACTGCCGCTGCCATTCTCGCAGGGAGGACAAACAAGGACTATCTATGCCTGCATCTATGTATAGATAGATATGTACATACGAATGTATGTATATATAGATCGTATGGATTGCCCTCCAGTGGCTACTGGTTTAAAGAGTACCCTGGATATTCCTCATAACTATTTGTATGTAATTTTCTTAACTAACCGAGGCAAGGCATAAGCAGAGACTACAATAGAGCCGCCACAGAGTTGGCGTTGGCAACGAACGTTGCCATCATGGCTTCTGAGGTTCCAAAAGGACTTTTATCTCGTGTCACTGTTGTTGCACTGGAGCGCGTTTATGTGTCGCGCGGAAGGTATTTTGCCCCGTCAGTCAGAGTACTTAGTGGAGAGACATCCTTGTTCCTGACCTGACCATGAAAACTTACAAGACATTGGCGTGATAAGCTGCAAGTCCCGCCATTGAGAGTTGTAAGCAATTTGTCACACAGAATATATATACTGGAACATTGATGTATGAGTAGATACTCGTATAGCACATGTATCTTCATATGTATGTATATGAATATACGAGTAAAGGTAGTAAAATATACGAACGTAGTTGCTTATACATATAAAGAGAGAGTAGAGAGTAGGAACAGATATCATAAATTTGTCATTAATTTAAAGATTGGAAAAGACGATACCCCCTAATCTTTATGCTTAGTAGATTTTATACTTTTCATAAATATTTCATAAATTTTAAGTAAAAAATTTCCTCATCGTAAAGATTAAGGACACCAATCTTTACATTATGTACAACAAATTTTTTTCGTTGCTTAATCAAATCTTCACTGTTGAAACTTTGCAAGCGAGCGAGAAAAGGTGAAAGTGTTTTGAATAATAAAGAAATTGTCGTTGATGTGACCCTAAAGACAATCGATTTTTAAAATAAACTGAACACAACGTACTTAATATTGGGTAAACTATTGTAATATTAACAATATTGCTATTGATTTGGTGCCAAAGATATTTCAAATAACAACTGAAGACAATGTAGAGGCGTACATTTAATATTGGAGATCAAATTATTTAAAGAAGGTCATTTCATACTTAATCTGAAGACGTTGTGGCTAATATTAAGCAAATTGTCTTACATTTAATACTAAAACTATATTGATATTGATTAATATTTACATTAATGTTAAAGGCGTATATTTAATATTGGAGATCAAATTATTTAAATACGGTCATTTCATACTTAACCTGAAGACGTTGTGGCTAATATAAAGCAAATTGTCTTACAATATTAAAACTATATTGATATTGACCTAGCGCCAAAGACAATAAAACATTAAAATAAGGCTATGCTTATAAACGGCAATACTAATAAAGGGTGTCCCAAGAAGATCGCAATTTTTTAATTTTAAATAAAACACAGATATTTAAGAAAAAATCGTGAAACTTTATTATATCGTAAAGTAGACAGAATGAGGTTATGTATGGAACAATATATCGTGCAGATGGCCGCCGCGGCTTTGCTGGCATGCACGCGATCTTTTAATGAAATTTTCAATGACCGTTTTGCATGAATGCTGCGGTATTTCATTAATGCAGCGTCCAATTTCGTCTTTTAAGGCTTGAGTCGTCGTCGGCTTATTCGCGTAAACCATCGACTTCAAAAAACCCCAAAGAAAAAAATCTAATGGTGTTAAATCGCACGATCTAGGCGGCCAATTCTGATCTCCAAAACGCGAAATAACACGACCGGGAAATGACTGATGCAGCAATTGAATTGTTTCTCTGGCTGTATGACATGTGGCGCCGTCTTGTTGGAACCACATGCCCTCCACATTCATTTCTTCAATTCTAGGCAAGAAAAAACTGGTTATCATTTCACGATACCGAACACCATTGACTGTTTGCGCTTGACCTGCCTCATTTTCATAAAAAAAAGGTCCAATGATTCCTCCAGCCCAAAAACCACCCAAAAACCGTTCGATCGACCTGGTCGATGGCGCGTTGTTGTCTTTACATCACTAACAGACCCAGTTTCGGCAAATTTATCCATTAATCTCTTTACAGTTGACTCTTTTGGAGCATTATTGTGACCCCAAATTGATCGCAATCTGCGAACTGTAGCCGCAAAACTTTCACCATTTTGGTAAAACAATTTCACAATGAGAATGCGTTGTGCATTCGTGTAGCGCTCCATTTTTACTAACCTAGTACCTTCTACTGACAAACAATAACAATTATTCAAATGTCAAACAATGACACTTCGAATGTTGCGAGATTTAAAAATTGCGCTCTTCTTGGGACACCCTTTATT